>CM038552.1:24906681-26389181 GCA_021527575.1 Ensete glaucum | reverse complement strand
GTGTTTCCAAAATGTTTCATTACTATTGATATATTTCGAAATATTTCACACCCCATTGACATATACTAAAATATCCAAAGCATCTATGATATGCTCTAAAATATTATGTATGCCTTTGATATATTCCGAAACACTTTATACATCTTTGATACGCTCTGAAATGTTTATATTCCCAATGATATACTCTAACTACTCTTTCTCTACTGTTCTGATCAAAGTATATTTCTAATGAAATGATTTGTGATTATGTATCTATGAGATACTCTCTATAGATTCTTACACCCTTGCCTTACTATTCGATATCAAGTTTGATGAAAGATATCCTTCTTTGTCTTTGATATGTTAGTCACTTGCTAACTCTATATGCTCACCCTATTGCTATATAAATTTTACAAGTTAACTTGTTGCTTATAGAAAAAGTTGGAACTGAGATGAGATAGTGGAAAGCTTTGTAGATTTTGAACAAGTCTTGTTGGGAGATGTTATATAAGAATATTTTGTATGTAAAGAAAGATTGTAGATAAATATGAACTAATGTATCTTGTGAAAAGGTCAAAATACTTCTCGGTATAGAATATTTGAATGTTAAGTTTTACAATCATAAGAAGTGGTGGAAGATGGTTGGTTTTGTATTTGTATAGATTTTCTGAGCCTGATGGTTTTATAAGTGTGGTTAATATTTTTGGTTAAGTTAATCTTCGAGTTTTGTGGATTATTGAGTGATGTGGTGTAAGATTTATAAACTGCATAGGTTTTCTAAATAGACATGAATGATTTTTGAAAATATTTAATTAGTATCCTTAAATTTAGTTTAGAACCTGGGTTCAGATTATGAATGAATTATATTATATTTCTGATTAAGACAAGGTCACCTCTCTCGAATGTAATATAATTCGGGGGGCGCAATAGAGATGGTATTAGAGCATGAATTGAGGATTACTGATATTTGATATGTTGGATGTGCCAAGTAGATTGAGGCTTTATTAATTATATAGTAATGGATGGAGGTATGATAAATTTAGAGAACTAAATTTTTTCTTTAATGGGGGAGAGTGTAATATCCCTCATTTTCAAAATATTGCAATGATTTATTTTAAATTATTAATGAGGATTTGTTTAATAATTTTTTGATTAAATAATTTTATATTAAAAGTTTTATTGTTCGACACCTAAATCTGAATCTTAAAAATATGAAGTAAATTGCGAAAGATTCACATTAAGTTTTTAAAGAAAAAATAAAGAAAACATAGTGAGGACATGTGTCACCTCTTTATTTAAAGTAGTGTCACTTGTGCATATGCATAGGTAACACATAAGCACATTTGCATGCATGTTTGTCACCTATAAACCCATATATTAGGTTAAATAATTAACAATTAGAGAAAAAAAAAAAAGGATTTTGGCTGCAATGTGAACTTGAGGAGAAGAAGAAGAAGAAGAAGAAAGAAGAAGAAGAAGAAAAAGAAGAAGAGGAAGAAGAAGAAGAAGAGAAGGAAAGAAGTGGGAATTTTGAGATTGTGATATAATCTACACCTTTAGAATCAAAATTTGTTAAGGCAAGTGTTCTAACCCCATCCTATATAATGTCTTCTATTTTTTTCTACTGAAATTTATCCTTGTACTTACTTTGATTATGAGAAAAATTTGGGATAAAACCAAAATCTCTTTTGTTGGATGCCTAAGTATGAATCTATAATATTATCAAGATTATGACCTATCTGTATTATTCTTGTTGTAACCTTTAGAATAGACTTATGAGTTGGACACAACTTATCTTTTTTAAAAATAGATTTACATATCTTTCTTCTGAAACTCAGTTTAATAAATTTGGAGTTCATTTGCTAGCCCAAACTTTTGATTCAATTGAGCATATGAAATATGTAAAATAGAGTTTGTACCTCTTGACCTTTTATCACTATATTGCTTATATCGTTCTGTCAGGGTCTCTAATTTATGTAACACTAGATTTATTAGAAAATAGACTCATAAATCCTTCATTTTATACTAATTGATAGATTTAGGGTCCAAATGACTATCAAAATTTCTATTTTATTAGACCTTATAGATTTTGTAAAATAGGGATTATGATTTCGGATCTTTGGCTGCCAAATCATCTATAAATTTTTGTAGAAGCTTGTAATTTATATTAAACTTATTTTATTTAAATGTAGATTGATTTAGCTTTCTAAATATATCCTTTTTAAGTAATTTAGAGTATATTTGATTATTCAAAATATCTTTGAGATATACCTTGTGAATTCTGCCAGTATAGTGATTGTATCAATTTTGCCCATTCTTGCTTCATCCATTTCAAAATTGAATTCTCTGATGCTCTTGCTTTTGATTTTCTTACATATCTTAATATATTATATATTAATTAATGTTACACTACATTATATTATTTAGCCACATGATTAATCTATTATTTCGCATGTGCTTCCAATATAAGCCAAATTCATTGCTCATGTCCTTTTGTACTCTAGTGTTTGTGGATATTCTAGACCTTTGCCAGAAATGATAAATAGTATATTATGCTTGGAGCCTATGATACTCTATTATGTTTGATGGTCAGATGGACCATATTATGTTTATGATCCCACTTCACCATATATGTTTTTGATATGTTATCGGATCATATTCTCTATATGATTCAATTAAAGCCTATCCTTCAATTGAGCCTTATAGTATTGTTTAAATTCTTATGCACTCTTGTTCTTTATTCTTTGACTATCTAAATATAAATTATGAATGTTTATGTTGTCATCGTTTTGCTTCATATTAGCACATGTATATTTCATTATTCCGCATGTGCTTCCGATATGTGCCAATTATATCGCTCATGTCCTTTTGTACTCTAGTGTTTATGAGATTTTCTGGACCTTTACCAGAAATGGGAAAGAGTATTGTGTTTAGAGCCAGCTATGCTCTTGTCGGCCTCACTGACTTCACTCAGATGTGGGTGGATAGAGTTCCCAAAAGTGAGAGACTTATGTTTGGTAGTCATTCAGCGATGGATGATCCATATTCTGTTTATGGTCTCACTTCATCATTTATGTCTTTGATATGATATCCAGAGTATTGCTTATAAGTTTGTTTCTGGGCTTTGAATTAGAATGAATGAATGTTATGTCTGATATGATATTGAGCTTCTGTTCCTTAATTATTCATTTGATAAGCTTTGAGATTATTCTTACACCATTGATATGTTTCGAAATATATCCTATGCACTTTTGATATGCTCCGAATCATTTCACATTCTATTAGTATATTTTGAAACTCTTTATGCATCCTTGATATGCTCTGAAATATATCATTTGCCATTGATATGTTCTGAAACATTTCATATGTGTTTGACATATGTGTTTGACATACTCCTAACTGTTACGAATGTCATTATTATGTTTCCAAAATATTTTATTACTATTGATATATTCCTAAATACTTTATATATCTTTGATACACTCTGAAATATTTAATATTCCAACTGATATACTCAACTACTCTTTCTCTATTGTTATGATCAAAGTATATTTCGAATGAAATGATTTGTGATTACGTATCTACGAGATACTCTCTATGGATTCTTATACCCTTGTTTTAGTATTTGATATCAAGTTTGATTTGAAAGCTATCCTTCTTTATCTTGGATATATTAGTCATTTGCTGAGCTCTATATGCTCAACCTGTTGCTATATAAATTATACAAGTTAACTTGTCGCTTACAAAAAAAGTTAAAACTGAGCTGGATAGTGGAAAGCTATGTAGATTTTGGACAAGTCTTGTTGGAAGATGTTGTATAAGAATATTTTGTATGTAATGAAATATTGTAGATAAATATGAACTGATTGTGAAAAGGTTAAAATACTTCTCAGTGTGGAATCTTTGAATGTTAAGTTTTACAATCATATGAAGTGGTGGAAAATGGTTGGTTTTGCATTTGTATAGAGTTTTTAAGATTGATGGTTTTATAAGTGTGGTTAATTTTTTTGGTTAAGTTAATCTTCGAGTTTTGTGGATTATCGAGTAATGTGGTATAAGATTTATAAACTATATAGCTTTTTTGAATGGATGTGAATGATCTTTGAAAATGTTTAATCAGTATCCTCAAATTTAGTTTGGATCTTGGGTTCAGATTGTGGACGAATTATATTGTATTTCTGATTAAGACAGGGTCACCCCTCCCGAATGCAATATAATTCGTGGGGCATGACAATCTTCGGGATACATTCGATGAAGTCCTAGCGAACACCCGACGATCTTTCATCACATCCTCCAAAACTTTGGCCCAATGCCTAAGCTTGATCCTAGATCCAAGTCTAATCTGTAACTCCTTCTCCCGTCTGGTTAAACTAGCATGATGCTAACTATGACTTAATTAATTACAATCAACATGGTCACAAATCTACTTCAAGACCTTCTCAACTCCCAGCAAGCCTTTCAGCTAGTCCTGAAAATCTTCCGGTGAGTCTCGATCTTCTTCTGATGAACTCTCTTATGCCATCCTGATAAGCTCACGATACCCTCGGGAAGGTCCCGATGCACTCCAAGCAAGTTTCTAACCACATCATTTGAACCCCGGCCCGATGCTTGGACTTGACTTTCGCCAAACTTCTGATTGTAATCTTCTCTCTGTCGTTGTTAATTATGCATCAATCAACTCTAACAAAATTTCATTGTTAATCTTCTCTCTGTCGTTGTTAATCTTCTGATTGTAATCAATAACCCATCAATTGATTTCATAATCAAAATTTGATATTTAACAATCTCCCCCTTTTTTATGATAACAATAAATTGATGATAGGAGTTAATCTTAACTTCCTAAATCCATGTCACTTAAATTTAAGAGAATCACATACTCTTAAATTTCAAGTATTCTTTAGCAATCAATATTCCAAGCAAATTTTAACACAAATTTGCATCAAGTCATCGAATCATGAGTTTCAAAAATAATTATGCATCCATATCCAAAATATCCAAGTATTTGATCAATATCATGTGTCATCAATCAATATCATATGTCATCAATATATATTTCTCTCCCTTTGTCATCAAGAAAAAGGTGAAATATAGGGCTAAGGATTTTAAGACACATGGGTTTTTGATCCCTCTTTTTAAAATACGATATGAGTCATAAAAAATTTTCTTTCTCTTGTGAAAAAGAAGGAAAGAAACCAAGGGAGGAGTTGTAAAATATCATTAAATATTGCTCTCAATTTTATAGATGAATTTTGAAAATAAGCTCAAAACTCTAAGATATTCAAGGAGATTCAAAAGTTTAATAGCTACTCATGCATTTAAAATCATCTCATGTAATTTCAAGTAAGTGTGGCAAATAAATCTATAAAGTAGCAAAACATCATTCAAAATTTCTCTCTTTTTTGTGAATAATAAGATAAAGCCATGAAGAGAGTTTTTACAAACATTATCACATACAAAAAAACTTAATCTCATGAAATCTAGATTAGTGATTCATATATTTTTATGATCTAGTATTCTTAGCTCTCAACCTCAATCTTGTAGATAAAAAATTTGAAAAAAATATTTTGAATATAAGCTCAACAAATCTTTCTCATGTAAATTTCATGAAAATGTAGCAAATAAATCTGAACAATAACAAATCATTATCTTTATGTAGATTTTCAAAATCATCATCGCATGCATGATCATTATACATGATTCCACATCATCATACCTTCTCTCCCTTTGTCATCAACTAAAGGAGAAGTACAATTAGCAAGTTTTTTATATATAAAAGCGTAGCAATTTAATAAATTTTTCATTACTTTAGAACATGCAAGCTAGTGAATTCTTTATTCTCTTTTGAGAAGTGCAAGCTAGCAAATTTTTGCTTTCTTTGCAATGTTCTAGTTAGCAATTTTACATCATGCAAGCTAACAAGTTTTGCTCCCCTTTTATCATTATAAAAAAGAAGGGATAGTTACAATAATTCAAAACTTTTTCCATTATATCATTTTATAAATCATCACATAAAATATATCAAGAACAATAAACATGGTGATGAGATATACAATTCCTGAAGATAAATTATGAATATCAGGAGACAAATCATAGGAAAAAATGATTCATGTATAAGAAATCTCAAGTTGTCAAGATAATGATTTATATAAAAATCTTTTTAAATAATACGAGAACACATAATAAGAGATTTTGATTTATAAAAGATTTCAAGTTATAATTTCAAGGAATCAAAATCATAATATAGGCAAAAACTCATTCAATTTCAGATAATCAAAATCATTAAAAACACTCTTAAGAGATTCAAAATAAATAAAAATGCTAGTGATTTCATTTCTCCCGTTTTTGGTTGTGAATAATGAAAATGAGTCTTAGGGGACTAAATATTCTTAGTTCATATAAAATAAATCTTAAGACATATAATTCATTTAGATAGACCTTTTTTTAATAAAATAGAAGAATGATCTTGATAAAAAGTTTTAACTTATAATTGTCAATATCATAAATATCCATTTTATTACAAAGAGAAAATCATAGAGATCAATAATGTGATTCCCATAACGATAAGTGAAGTCAAGAAATTAAGGAAATATTCAAGATAATACAAATATCTTTCAATTTTTAACTTATCACAAATTTAAGAAATACTAATATTGATGATAAGTTATGTCATTCATATGTTTTAAAATAAATCATGTCAAGAAAGATATTAATATCAAAACACATTCATGAATATTAAAGACATGATTTAATTTAATAAATCTCCTCTTAGATGATAAAATAGAATCTTAAGAGATTAAAAAAGAGTCTTTATTCATAAAGATATCAAATTATAGATATCAAGATCATAAGTTAATTTTAAGAAAAAAAAGTAGAAGATCTTGATTTATATATGTGAAACTTCAAGTTTCCAAGAATATGGTTCATAAGAAGATTTTCAAGTTATAGATCCGAGACAAATTATGATTCATTTATATGACTTTCTTTAAATGAATTAATATAAAAATATTAAATTATAATTTTTCAACTTGTCAAGATCATGATAAAATCATCAAAATATCAATAATGTTAGATAGATTCATAAATCTCTTTTTAAAATAAAATTATTTGAAAACTTATCCAAAATCATCATCAAAAATCACTCTTCAAAAAATTCAATGAAGGCATCCTAGATTGTTGTTTAATAGCTAAAGTTCTCTAATTTTTTTTTGAAGATATTCAACAATAATAGTATTATTTTATCTTTGCTGAAGGATTAATAAGATAAAAACATTTTCAAGAATGATTGTCCTTCTTTTAAAATTTATTTCAGGAATACAAAGTCATTTAAAATCAAAAATGAAATTTTATCAAGATCATTGTAATAAAATATTTTCAAAACAAAGCTTCGATTTATTTTAAATCCAATGATTTTTATATGTTGGAAGATTCTACCATGTTATCAAGAAGTTTTTCTTTTAAAGATAAATGACTTTGTATATGACTTTTTAAGTTCAAATTTAATATTTAGTCATTTAATCTCAAGACAACGTACAAAAATATAAGCACACAAATCAATACATTAATCATCATCAAAATCTCCATTTTATGTTCATAATTTTTTATTAAAGATAGCTAAACTTTTATTGTTCTAATTCTAGCATGCTCTACCTATGCATCATTAATGAATCATCCATAAGATTCATTACCAATAATTTTATTTTCAATAATTTTTCTTGTTATTTACTTAGGCTAGTGAGCTTGAAAAATTGTCAAATCTCAAATCATGTGTCTTGAGAGTCTAAAACATTGTTTAGGACTCCTAGCTTTGTTAGGAGACAAATTTATAAGAAAGATTTAGGTATCTATTTTTCATTAGGACCTATATTAAGAACTTTATTTTTCTTGTCTAATGGTTCTTGGTAGTTTGTTGTTCCCTTAGGAACCCAAACTAACTCCTAAGGACTGTAATTTTTAAATAGACATTTGTTGGCTTTATATCCTAATCTATCATAAAAATTATATTTTATTTTTGATGGCAAATTTAAGATGGATCCTTTAACAAACATGGTTGGCTTTTCTTGAATGTTTCCAACAAAGACTATGCCATTTATTTTATTAATATGACCTTTATTGGCAAGGATCATATTTAGAGATTTGTTTTCAATTTCAAAATTTTCTAATGTTGACTTAAGCATGATATTTTCTTCTTTAATGTTTCCTGGCATTTCACATTTAGAACTAGGATTATGTGATGCTAATAACTCATGCATTTCATCAACTTTACCAACTCACAAATTATGTTCATTTTTAAGCAACTTAAAAGATTTGCTAAGTTTTCTAACCTCATCAAACAAATCATGGAACATATTTAATAATTCTAAAAAAAATCCTTAATGAATCATTAACCTCATCATCGATGGCCATAAGAGCGAGGTTCTTCACTTCTTAGTTGTGCATTTTATCTTTGGAGCTTCTCAATTTTTTGCATTCATAGCAAGAGGTTTTGTCCATTTTTAGATCATTTTTAAGGTTCATGTTCATTAATTTATCTAGTTCATTTGTCAAGAGTTCAAAGTCCTCATCACTCAAGATTTCACTCGCGATGTCATATATTCTCAATTTAAATTCTTTCCTGCTCTTTGGAAGATATTTTTCAAATTCATTTTTAGAAGTATTTTCATTTAATGATTCATTTAGATTAGTTGTGCTTTTATATGTTATTTTTAATGTATGCCATATATTGAAAGCAGAATCAAAACAAGAAACCCGATCAAATTTATTTTTATCAAGTGCATAATATAAGATATTAATAGCCTTTGCATTCAATGAAAACATTTATTTTTCATAATCATTCCAATCATTTGTTGGATTAGATGACTTCTAAAAAAAATTTTCAACAATATACCACAAATCAAGATCTATCGAAATAAAAAAGATACACATTCGTATTTTCTAAGATGTGTAGTCCGTCCCATTAAACATTGGAGGACTTGTGATGCATTGATACTTGTTAATACCGAAAAGAGCCATTTATCTTGGGTGCTAAACCAAATAAGAAAAATGTGACTCTGATACCAATTATTATGATCAATTACTTAAGAAGGAGCAAGGAAATCTGAAATATAAGCAACGTCATAAATGAAGTGTTTAATGTGAAAACCTTACTTTCAAAAAGTAAATGAAATCAGAAGCGTCAATACAAAATTAGTAAGAAAGGAAAGCAAAGGAACAACTCACAAGTTTTATAGTGGTTCAGCACCAATGGACCTATGTCTACTCCCGAGTCCTCCTTCTTGAGGTACACCGACGTTGACTACCGATCTTCTTTGGGTGAAGACCAAACCCCAAATGACTTCAGAATTTGGAGCCAAAAATCAAACTCACTCAAAAAATTCGGGTACAAATGGTTCACCCATCGACCAGGGTGGGTCAACCTTTGAAAGTGCCCAGATTCCTGGGTATGAGCGGTTTAGTCACCTAGCTTGGGTGGTAGAGCCGTAGATAGCAACCCAAAATTCAGGCAATGCCGGTTGAACCGACAGTCACCGATGGTTTACCCATCGGAATCTCCGTAAAAGTAGTTCCCTCCACTTTTCGAATTTTGGCTTGAACCTGATATTGATCAATTCTTTAATCAACTGATTGAGCTCAACCAGAGCGCAACCAAACTCTCATAATAGACCCAATTGCCTCTTTGAGTTGATTTGGCTTCCTTCCAAATCGTACTCATTTAGGACTCAATCTTACTTAACCTACGACTTAAAGATTACAATCAAGACATGACCATCAAGCTTAAGACCTTACTCCCACAATCCGGCAATCTCCGAAATCTCCAACGGTGAGTCTCACGGTCTTCCTCTAGCGATATCCTAAAGTGTTCCTAGTGATCTTCCCGATACCTTCAATAAAGTCCTAGCAAACGCCCAATGAGCTTTCACCACATCGTCCAAAACTTTGGCCCGATGCCTAAGCTTGATCCTGAGTCAATGTCTGATCTGTAACTCCTTCTCCTGTCATGGTTAAACCTGCACGATGCTAACTATAACTTAATTAATTACAATCAATATGGCCATAAATCCACTTCAAGACCTTCCCAACTCCTGGAAATCCTTTCTACTACCCCTGACAATCTTCCGGCGAGTCTCGGTCTTCTTCTGGTGAGCTCCTTTGTGTCATCCTAGCAAGCTCGCGATACCCTTGGCGAGCTCCCTATGCACTTCAGGCGAGGTCCCAACTGCATCATCCGAACCCCGGCCTGATACTTGGACTTGACTCTGGCCAAATTTCTGATTGAAATCCACTATCTGTCATAGTTAATCCTGCATCAATTAACTCTAACAACACATGTTAGATCAATAACCCACCAATTGATTTCATCATTAAAATCTGAAATTCAATAAAAGGTTGTGTAGTCCTTGTTTCATCTTTTGTAATCCATTGTATATTGGAACATTCTATGATTAGATTAGTGGAGAATTAGTTATATGGATATTTAGCCATTCTTTTTCCTCTGTTATCAATTGAAGATGTTAGCGAGTATAATTGGTAAAAAAATTTATTAAATTACTATAAGATTTTAAGATCAAAACTTATTTCACCATTTATATTTTTAAAAAATTTATTGCAAAGACTAATCCCTATAATCTTCTTGATAGAGTCGAATTAGACATCACATTACAAGAAAAGAGAGTGATGAGTTGTCAAGCACTTTGACCCTGCAAGCTTGTTATTGAACTTGATAAGGTAAATATTGGGCTCATCCAACCGGTCCGGCCACGTCAACTCGAGAACCATGCTGGCTCAACCAATAAGCTCACCCACATCAACCCGAGGACCACATTAGCACCCCGAGATCATCAGGCTGCATCGACAGCCACCTCGGCAATCCCTGGTGGTGCTTGACGCAATGCTACCGACCTAGTACAGGATTGTACTGACTAGTCGACAGTCTCGTCGAACGAAGTTTTGGGAATCGACGAGGGGAGCGACTAGTGCATAACCATACCTACAAGTTAATCGAAAGCACCGCTCTCATTAATAGTCTTAGTATGGCCTCCCTCCACCCTTCAAGTATAAATATCCCCACTATAGCCAACAATAGGGGGCTACTGGTTATAAGTGCCCTGTAAGCCAATAACGTAAATGATGGCACATGTGACATGCTGCGTGATCTTTTTGCTTATGATTAATATTGGCATATTCTCATATTATATTATCTGTATCATATATACTATTATGTCCTTGGTTCTGTGCAATGGGAATCAGATCGTGATGAGATTACGATAATGAGATCGATTCACTTTTAAACACAAATCCTTAATAATCCCGGTCATAGGTTACTCGAGATAGACATCGAGATAACCGAATAAACTAATGTACTATACCCGTCCATATGATAGAGGGGACTGGTCTCATAGCCACTTATGTGGAGACACAAAGGATATAGTGTAGGTGCTCATTGGGGAATGAGTTAACTGATTGATCTACTTATGGAATGTTGTATGGTTGATGATCCTTAATGTTAGATAGCGATTCCATAATCTTAGTTGTGTATCTAGTCCTCAGACTTGAGACACTAAGGATGCCTTGTATGAGTACTCCTTTCACGTCAGACTTACAGGTCTAGAAAGTTTCAGATCTAATACAGATGGTTATCAGGATTGGTAGCTAACCTTACGAAGCCAATTGAGTGTCAATAGAGGATCATCCACTCTTGATATTATGAGAGGAATATCTCATATGTGCTTGCTCAGACAAACCCTTAGCTAGGGTCATTTGGATCGAGAGAGAAAGAGTTCTCCGGGAGAATCTGATTAGAGTGAGACCATAACGGATTCCGTATGTGACCTGACAGTACCATGTCTAATATATGATCTTTGGGATATTAGTTGGATGAGGGATTATAGATACATGGTAACTGTGGATAGACAGGTCTGATGGATTCAATCCCCCTATATCGTTTAGGGACTATGGCATAGTGGCCTAGTATGTCCATAGTCGATGAGTCGAGTGAATTATTATGAGGATAATAATTCACTATATAAGAAGGAGTTCTGATGGGAGTGACTCACAGCCAGCTCGGAATCGGGCCTAGAGGGTCACATACATATGGTAGATGCTTCAGCGAATAGAGGATTGGATGAAGATCCAATTAGTCCCTATTTTCATTAGATGAGACCCTATGCTGGTGAGCTCCTTGATTAAGGCCCAATTAGAGGCCTAAGAAGATTATTGGATAGAGATCAAATAATGTAAGATTAGTGAGTAATTGGATGGAGATCCAATACCCACTAATTAAGGAGCCTTAGGGTTTTTGGTGGCTCTCTATAAATAGGAGGGGAGACTCATGGTTGATGGGCTACAGCTTTAGCCACCACCTCTTATTCTCGTCCATCCCTTTGTGCAGGAGTTGTGAGATCAGATTGGAGGAGTTTCGCTATAGAGATCCATTATGTGGATACTGCTAGAGAGGAGGATGTTTAACCTCCTTCATCCTCTCCATCTGGATCAGGAAATACAGGGATATATGATCTCCTTAGGTAAAATCAATATCTCACACATTGTGATTTTATCGGTTTTTACATATTTCTCATGACCCTAATATTTTGCACCGTAATTTGATCTACGTGGGAAACTAGTTTTTGTTTTAATTTCTACTGCACATGTGATGCACCCGCTAAGGTTTCCCAATAGGGGCTTCTCGACTCTGAACACACACTACCACGATCTCTGACTTTCACATCTTGAGAGCTGACTTAGCTATCGGATGGGTCACATTGGGCACACACCACCTTGGCTAAGACCATCTTGTAAGAACCGACTAAGGGGCCAATCATTTCATCGACAGACCTCCCGAACCAGGGCTACATTGGCTAATGCCACTTCTGACCCTACCAAGCCACGCTAGTCCTCCAATCCTACTTGGACAATCTTGCACATACGGGCCAAGCTGAGCCATGCTGACTCCCCGTCCAGGCATAAAATCCAATAATATTTTAGCGCTAGAAGGAGGGGCTGATGCCGTAGGAATGTTCAATGCTCAACAACTATGGGGAAGAAGCCTTAACTACCAGGGAGGCCTAGCGCTCAACCCTAGGCTTCCTACTATCTCCCCTGAGGCCTTCCTCGGGCTCACCACTAAGTGCAAACTCTGGCTGGGATGATCCAATCGATCATCCCTCACATCCCTCAACTAATGCAATAACCGACACTGCAGCAGCAGACCTCCCCAGTAGTATAGTAGGAGGCCTCACCCTCATAGTGGCAACCTCCAATCCTACAATGACAGATGAAGAGGTCCCATGACCTCCCCCGGAGCATCTCTCGGGAACCAGTGGGAATGCGGCAGATCGACGAGCACCTATCACTAGCACCTCCATTCATAGTATGCCCGAGCCGTACACCCTCTCGTTCGACTCGACAGACTCACTCAGGGCACAACTACTGCTAATGAACCGACCCACATCACTCCTTGGGATGAGCTAGAAAGATGACGAACCTTTAGCTCAGTTTATCATGTGCTTTTTGGGTGATGCCCGACGTCCATCCTGCTCTTGTGATCCAAGCTTTCTTAATCGGACTATGGCCATCTCGCTTTTTTTGGTCATTAGTTGAGTGTCCACCCATGACGGTCCTTGAGATGCTCTGGAGGCCAATCAGTATGTGGCCGCTGAAGCATTGGTGGCTGGGAAGCATGAAGATCAAAAACAGCCTCGCACCCAGTCGTCCTAAAGCTCATCCTCGGGACCCTAGAGAAGAAGAATGGAGAGGCCTGAGCTAGCCATCCAGAGGCCACCATCGATTCCCCTCAACTCAACCCAAACTGAGATCTTCCTCGAGATCCAAGAGAAAGACCCGACCATAGGAGCAAGTTCGAAGGTGTTACTGCCATTTCCACTATGATTACGGACACAACATCGAGTGTTATGACTTTAAGAACTAGATCGAAGACCTCATCCACCGAGGACACCTCAGTTATTACATAAGGCCTTCGCTCTATCCAAAGGGCCCAGTAGAGAAACAAATCAACATCATCATCGGTGGACTTGCTTCAGGAGGTGACAACTCTTCAGCACGCAAAGCATACGCCTAAGCCACGGTGGAGAAAAGACCCAAACATGAGCGTGAGCCCGAGATCACCTTCAGGTCGAGGGTAGAAGAGTACTCGAATCATGATGATACCTTAGTGATATCGGTACAGATTATAAACACTCGAGTTAAGCGGATTATGGTTGACATAGGGAGTTTGACCAACATATAATATTTTGATGCTTTTCAAAAACTTGGTTTGTTTAATGGAGACCTTGTCCCCATGACTTTCACCCTCATAGGATTTACTAGGGACTCTATCTCCCTCCTCGGCATCACTACTCTCCTAGTAACTATCAAAGAGAAGCTAAGATCCAAGACATTGATGGTCTCATTTACGGTAGTCAAGCTCCCCTCGGCGTACAACGTGATACTTGGTCGTTCAACTCTCAACAAGCTGAGGGTAGCCATCTCTACATATCACCACATGATGAAGTTTCTGACCAACGCCAAAGTCTGTCAAGTAAGAAGCAACCCCCGGAAGTCCAGGCAATGTTATCTAACATCGACAACCCTCCTTAGGAAGATCAAGCCTGTAGTGTCGGTCGCTGACCTTTGGGAACCCAAAGAGTCAGCTCCACATCTTAAACCCATGGAGCAAGTGGCGAAGATCTCCCTTGACCAATGACATCTGTACAAGGTCGTTAAGGTCAGGTCAGCACTTCCCGAGGGAGAACGCATCCAACTCGTTGAGTTCCTCGGGCGAAACGCCGATGTCTTCGCCTGGTCACCAAAGGATATGCCAGGCATTCATCCTAAAGTAGCCCAGCCTGACCAGTGGAATAGAGGCCCCAAAAGTTTATCCCCAATCGATAAATGGCTATTGAAGATAAAGTGGGTCAGCTATTGGAAGCGGATTTTATCACCAAGGTCAAGAACCTGACCTAGTTGTCTAATGAAATACTTGTTAAGAAAGCTAATGGATTATAGAGCATGTGTGTTGATTATAGTGATATCAATTAAGCTTGCCAAAGGACTACTACCTGCTCCCGAGAATCAATCAACTAGTGGATACCTGATAGGACTCCAGCAGGGTTGTGTCCTAATCACACTATGAGTAACCAATAAAAACCCTATGAAACTATAATAAAATCCCCACCTAGTAACTTCTATACTATAAAGAAGAGTGGCTAGGGTTTAATTAGGGCCTTAGGGCTCATTGGCCACTGCCTCTTTTTGTGGGCTGGTCGGCCAGGGTTTGTAGCAGTAGTAGGAGGCAATGGTGCCAACATAGCTACCACCCATCCCTATTAAGGCAAGGCAACTATAGGAGGGGCAAGGGGATAATTTTACTTAGGTAACACCCCCTCTTGGGCTAGGGTTTTGAGCCCTATAAATACTTGTAGCCTCCTCCTCTTTCAATAAGAAAGATCAATTCTATTTTAGCCTTGTTGGCCAACCCTAGGAGGGAGGAACCCCTATAGTGTTTCAAGGGTTGTTCCCCCTTAAAGATCAAATCCTATAGAGCTCCTTTTGGGGTTCTATCATCTAGTATCAGAGCCATGTTCCTGCTACCCCTGTTGTCATCTCTGCCACCTCCACCCATCTAAGCAATTTCCATAATTGCTGCAAGACGCACCTCCATCTTCCACCCCAAGATGCAGTGCTCGCCTATGTTTGAACTAGAGATCTAGTAAAACTCCACCACCCACGCCTATTCACTACTGCAAATCCTTTACCTTACATGTTGAAGAAGCTTCTCTATATTTTTTTTGCTATAAAATTCTACCATCGCACACATGATCATTGTTGCAAAGGGGAAACACTACAGAAATTTTCAGCCCCATTGTTGCTTCTTGAAACTGATTTATTGCACATATATTTTGGACAAAATTTTTACATAAGTTCATAGATCATCTTAGCCTTTATCTAAGATTGAATTTAGAAAAATCATTTTTGAAATCGGTCTTATTATGATGCAATTCCTCATCGCGTATTGCTAGAATTTTACGATGAAGAATATGCCTTCTATCTTTTCATCAATTTTCCTACGATTACGCTACCAAAATTTTATCAATCTTATTTGCTGATATTACCCACATTTGAACTGAGGTTGTGATGTCAAAATTCTACATATTTCCCTTAGATTTCCTCTGGAATTTATGTCGAGAATTCACTATTTCTCCGACATAAATTCTGTTCGATAGGACAGCATATACGTAGCACTTTCTTCATTGAATTACATCATATTTTGTTGCTATCTCTCTTGGGTTTTTGAACTCACTCCTTCTCATCTTCAAACCCTACCATCATCACCCAAAAACCTTACTAAAATGCACCCTAAACTAATCCAAATCACCTCTAAAACTAGCCCTAACCATAGCCTTCCACTCCACTAATCCATCTACCTTACCAGCCACCTTTTCTCCAAAAAATTTCTTATGCCCTTAACTTCACAATAGAAGAAAGACCTCAACATCACATATCTAGATTCCAAGTTTGAAACCTTTGAGAACAACATAGATTAGAAGATTCGGTCCCTCTTTGCCGAATTCAGCATGGGCCGACCATTGAGCTCAAAGAAATTGTATCAAGGAGAAACCTCATATCGAAAAGATTATTCCCAAGGGTGAGGTTGCACCATCACTGATCCATATACTCGAGCTTTTACAGTGAATGCCGGATATAAGCATGCAGAGATTAACCTCATTTTTCCACAAGTTGTTTAAAATAAGTTCCACCTGATGTTATCAAAAGACACAAATATATCCAATTAGTACTGAACTAAAACAAATACAAGGAAGACATGTTAAGGACTCAAAGGTTGGTTTAAACCTCCGAAGGTAACAGGTGCCTTTGTCCAGAAGATGACATTTGTTTGATAAATTCAGGAGGCAAGTTGCGTAATTCCTTGTCTTCTTTCACTTTTTTTTTCGGCAAAGGTGATTCTTCATCCATTTCTGAAGCATTCCCTCCCCTTGACTGAGTAATGCTGGAATATTTTGCATCGCTGGATGATACCAGACTAGAATCTATGATGAAATTGGCTCGTATATCAGATTCTTGTGTAGTCTGCAAATATTTATATTAAAAGATTATTACAAAATTCTATGATAGATATATCCTGTTTTAACCCAAATTACATAAATAAAGACAATCTTAGCCAAGAAAAAGGGAATGAACTATTTAATACATAATCACATAATCCACTAGCACAAGAGTCAAATTAAATTAGATCTAATCATCCTCCAGTTTAGGATGATCTTAAACAAAAAAAAAACTTACAGATACCTTATGAATGGACAATAAGTCTAATCATCAATAAAGAAAATCAATTTTATTTTAAATTAAAAAGCATCTAACTATGCAGATGTAGCTCATAATGAAAAAGTCACTTCAAGAAATGAAAACTAACTGCTCAAAAATTTTATGAACAAGATTGAAGGAACCTCCCATAGACGAGATCTGTCAGAATTTATAAGATGTATTAGCATGTACTTATACTTCCTAGGTCATAGTGATTTAGTAGATAGAGATTGACCACAGACCAATCATCCAACCTACCCCAGTAGCAGATCATGGTATTTATACAAAGAAAATATGATTATCACAGATGAAAATTATTTTGTTCATGGACTATCCCCTAGTCGCTGATCTATATGTCAGTCTCACAAGGATAAGTGCCTGCTGAATAATTCAACTGAAGCTTCAAGCACATATCGAGTGTCTTGGAATGTCATGTAATGGGTAACAGATGAAGGACTGAATATACAATAGGCCGAATTTCAGAAGTTAAAAGAATCACTCGTACAATATAATCTCTTTTAAGTTCTAACTAATTAAACCACCATGTAATGACTTTGTTCACTTATTACATGAACATGTAGTACCTAAATAAATGCCACATATAGAGATATGCTAGAACATCCATGCATAAGGGTAGACTTCCCTAGATGGGAAAAAGGAGACCCAACTAGATGGATCTCATGCGTTGAGTGCTATTTTCAGTTCTACCAAACTGTTGATGATACCATGGTGGAGATTGCTATTAGAACCCTTACGGATTCTAAGCTTGGGGTAATCTCTATTGGGGATCAGCCTCCTTAGAACTCTATAGGGGTTCTTCCCTCATTGGTTTTCTGCTACATAAGTTAAAATATAATTGATCTATTGATGATGAAAGAGGGGAGAATACAAAGCTATTTATAGGGCTTCTAAACCCCAACTCCTAATTGGATTCCTACTTAAGACTCCTACTCCTAACAACTCCTACTCCAACTCTAAGAATCAACTCCTACTTCCAACAACTCAAACTCAAACTCTAAGAAGCAACCTCTAAACTAATCCTAATCCTGTTCTAACTTAATCCCTCTTCAACTAACCCCTTTTTAACTAGGATAAAGGGTAGTTAAGTAGGATGACATGTATCTTTTTCTTCCATCAAAATATTTTCCTCCCATCTAATCCTAACCTAGCCGGCCTTCTTGCTTCTTTATTAGGGGTTGGCTAGATAGGATTTAAATGAATTCCCTTAGGATTTATATATTTTCCTCTTTAATGAAACTAAATTAGGACTCTCCTAGCTAGAGTTCTAACGGACCCGCCCTCTTCAAATCAACCTTGTCCATAAGGTTGAGCTCCATGTCTCTGGGTCGTGATATGGAACTCCTCACGAGGGTCGCTCATGGCCCTATAGTAGGCACATCCTCTTTATAGTGTCCAACATCAACAATAGTGACTAGATGATGATGTATTATGATTTCGTGATCCCATGCAATCATCAGTTGAATTTGGGCCTTTTCATCAACTTAGGTGTTAGGTGGATAAGTTGGGGTTGAGTTGTCCTCTCTAAACTTCCATTTGCATGAGATTCTTGGAGGATGAGTTGTAATTTTGAATTAGTATGCAAGTCTGATCCATAATTTACAGCTCCAGTGTAATCTTCAATTTTGTAGGGTCCAAAGTAACTAGGAGACCACTTCCGTGAGGCTCGAATCTTCATAAATTCATGCTTGTAGGGATGAATATGGAGAAAGACATGATCTTTAATAACAAACATCCTTCTACTCTGGCGTTTGTCAGGCGGTTATTTCTTTCTTGTGCAGGCTAACATTTGGTTATTATTTATTGATAGCCAGGCCTTCCTCTATAATGGTAGCTGCCTTCTAGTAAAGTCCATGGTAATGTGAGCTTGATCTAAGTTTGGAAGGAGCAAAAGCTATAATTTTTCAAGAATTATTTTTATCTCCTCTTCATGCTGTTGTTCTATATCATACCAAGCAACAAATTCAACAAAGGTTAGTATTCCCTTGTCATTGATTGGTAACTTTAGGTGATTTGGAGTGAGGGCTTTATAGACGTAGGTTAGGAGTTGACCATCTTGCATGTGGATAACATATTTTCTAGTTCTCAATGCATCAATAATAAGCACTTTGTCAAAGTCGGGTAAAGCTAGCACTGACGAAGAGTAGGGGCTGTAACTTGGCTGTATGACCCCTATTTCAAGCATCTCATCTTCAATCCTCTCTATTTCAGCTTTTGGAGGTGAGGATAATGATATGGCCAAGAGTGGAGAATCAAAATTTGGTGGTCATGCCAGTGGTTAGAATGTAGGTTACACAATTTGACAAAAATATCTAGCATAGTCAACCATTTGATGTCGAGCACAGCCTTATAATCATTAAGAGGAAGGTGAAAGAAATCGGCAAGTATCTCTTCATCCTGTCGTAACAATTTCACTCGCAGATATCTTTCGTTGAACTTCAAAATTTGACCATCAGTGACCTCAATATTTAACCTACTACAATCTTCATTTTGAAGCATCAATTGGATAGCAACCTTATTCTTCATAAAGTGTTGGTGCTCATGGTGTCAATAAGAATGGTGATCGATTGTTTGTTTAGAAGTCCTCCCACTTTATCATTTATGGATTCGTCTAGCCGGCAATAGTATGCATCATAAAATCAATCGGCTGCTGTTCTTCATCTGTGACCTCTTCCTCATGCTTCTAGACCTTCTCCTCCATATTTTCAAGAGGTTCAATTAGTTTGAGGTGGCCCTTTTTGCAGCGATGGTTGTGGCTCCAAAGTTCATTGCAATGCCAATAAAGACCCTTTGTCGATTGGTTGTGTAGTTCTTCTCTTGTCAATTTTTTTGGTAGCAAAGGATAGCTAGAAGCAGAAGGAGATTCATATATCATGGGCCTAGGAGTGGTTCTCATCCTTCGAGTATCCTGGTTGAGTTGTTCCTCTTATAATCTAGCAAAAGAAATTGCAGCCGATATAGTTCGGGGTTGTCGTGCCTTAATCTCTTCTTTAATCTTCGGCTTGAGTCCCTTGATGAATGTCCCTAACAATTATCAGTCAGTCCAATCATGAGCAAAGTAAGATAATTCCTCAAACCTAATTTAGTATTCTTAGATCGTGGTGGTTTGTCGGATCTTAGCAAGTTGTCCATTGATGTTCTTGTACTTGGTCAGCCCAAAGCGGTTCAGCAGCGTATACTCGAATTATATCAATGTCAAAGTTTCATAGTTGTATTCAAGCCAATTGTACTATCATATAGCATCTCCTTCAAGGTGGATGACAGTAGTGTCCACCATAGGAATCCTTTAGTATTTAGTGATGATGGAAGTAACGTTTGGCTCGCGAAATCTATCCCGTTGGGTCTCCTTCCCATTGAGAGAAGTCCACCCTCATGTGTGGCTACCTCATATCAGTGGCTCATTCTTTCTTTTTAAGAGACCTCTCAGAACTTGCACTTTGCTAAAATTTTGTTGGGCTTAGAGAACGGCCTAATCTAAATTCTATGAATAAGGTACGCAATTTGTCCTCTACGCGTGATTTAAATGCCTCCAACTTGGCATCGATTGAACCTTGAGATGCCATGGTGTGTGCCTTCAGATCTGAGATGTCAATATCCTTCTACTATTAGGTCATTGATATGAAACGGTTGGGTGGATTAATGGTCGAAAGAGGTGATGGATCAAGGGTAGATGGTTGCTATTTTGGTTGTTGTGGGAGCTGTGATTTAGGACTGCTGTAGGGATCATATATAGGGTATAATGGCTGAGGCTTAAGGTTAGGGAGGTGGTTTAGAGTTGTTATTGATGGTAGCAATTGGTTTGATAGGTTCAGTGGCTGCAGAAGATAAGAATTGATGGAAGGTTCGATGGTTATGGAAGACCACTGTTTGGGCTACGATTTAGATTGCCTATGGAGATCAAAAAATGGCTGTGATGGTTGTGTCTTAAAGCTAGAGTGGTGCTCTAAAGATGATGCACATGGAAGTAACAATTTTGGTAAGGATCAAATATAGGTGCAGCAAAAAACATCTAAAGGTAGTGCTGCAGAATTCTGCATCGATAGCTACGATAGGTCACTATTTTGGGCTACAGTTTTGTGTGATGTTAGGGTAAGGAAAATAGATTATGAGGGTTGTCTCTTAAGGCTAAAGGGATGCCCTAAAGATATCTTGGGTGGTGGCAGAAACTTAGTTGGGTTTCAGTGGGTTAAGGAGAAGAAGAAAGATAAAAGTGCAGTAGCAGATTTTTCATCAAAAAAATTCTAGTACTGAAGACATAATCTTTTTCAGAAATTCTCAATGAAAATTCAAGTGAAACTCAAGGAGAATCTATTGGAAAGTTTCAGCAAAATCAAAGATTGCAAGAAGGTATCGCTGTAGAATTTTTTTCAACGAAAGATTTCAGTGGTATAGTCAAATTTTTTTACAGTAGTTTGTAACAGGGAATCAAGTAAAACTCAATTGGAATCCACTAGCAAGGGAAAGGTAATTCTATCAAAAAATTCATGGATGAAATTGATAGCAAAAGTTTCAGTAAGATAAAGGAATATGAGAAGGTATTATAGTAAAATTTTTTTGTTAAAAGATTTCAGCAGTATAGACAAGATTTTTGTCTAGCAGTTCAAAACAAGGATTCGGGTAAAACTTAGGAGAATCTACTTGGTAAGGGAAAGATAAAGCCAACAACAAATTCATGGAAGAAAACAGCAGCAAAAGGTTTAGCAAAAATAAAGATCATGAAGAAGTACGACAGTAGATTTTTATGTCTAAACTATAATAGCTTGGACATAAAAGATGAGTAGGTTATCTTGATGATTTTTCAACAAAACCAAAGGGAGATATGAGGTAGGAAGCTATAATGCCATGGTCGAAATTTTGTAGAAATTTGATTAGTAAAAACACAACAACAAATCAAACAGTAAGGGGTGTGAGATTGGAATCTGCAGCATAATTTTCGTTGTAAAGATGGAAACTTTGCGACGAAAAGTTTGTGCAGCAAATAGGAATGAATTTTTTTATATTTTTTAAATAGGAATAACTAAATTGTAGCAGGAGTAAGGTAGGAAACTAGAACCTATTGTAATTCATAAGGAGATCAAAGGATGATCTGCGGTAGTGGAGATGATAGTGGAATTTGGTGACTATCTTCAAGAAATTATGGGAATTACTTTCGATAGCTATGGGGGTTGATGGATGGCTGTGGAAGGGTTACGAGACACCAAGAACGCTATTCTGATACTAAGTGCTAGAGCCCTTATGAATTCTAAGCTTGGGGTGATCTCTATAGGGGATCAGCCTCCTTGGAACTCTATAGGGTTCCTCCCTCAGTTTTCTACTATATGAGCTGAAATATAATTGATCTATTGATAATGAAAGAGAGGAGAATACAAGGCTATTTATAGGGCTTCTAAACCCCAATTCCTATTAGAATTCCTACTTAAGACTCTTAATCCTAACAACTCCTATTCCAACTCTAAGAACTCCTACTTCCGACAACTTCAACTCCAACTCTAAGAAGCAACCTCCAAACTAATCTTAATCCTATTATAACTTAACCCCTCCTCAACCAACCCCTTTTTAACTCGGATAAGGGGTGATTAATTAGGGTGACATGTATCTTATTCTTTCCTCTAAATATCTTCCTCCCATATAATCCTAACCTAGCCGACCTCCATGCTTCTTTATTAGGGGTCGGCTGGATAGGATTAACATGAATGCCCTAAGGATTTATATATTTCTCCTCTTTAATAAAACTAAATTAGGACTCTCTGAGCTAGAGTCCTAACAATTGATGTCATCCATCTCGAAGGAGATGTTATTCAGTGGCTCAATTAGTTCGAGCACACCCACGGAGGTCTCTCTTGGTGGTAATCCAAGGAGGGATTATTTAATCTCTTTGGACCGACTAACTATGAAAATATTGATGGACAATTAGCGAAGATTCAACAAACCACTATAATACAAGAGCACCAAACACGGTTTGAGCGATTACTAACCAAACTTATGATTGGTCTGAGAAGTAACTCTTAGGAACTTTTATTGGGGGCTTAAAGCCGGAGATACGAGAAGTACGATAGGACTCCAGCAGGGTTGAGTCCTAATCACCCTAGAAGTAGTCAATAAAGAACCTGTGGGATTGTAACAAAACCTCACCTAGCCACTTCTATCTAATAAAGAAGTGTGGCTAGGGTTTAGATTGAGTCCTAATCACCCTAGAAGTAGTCAATAAAAAACTTGTGGGATTGTAATAAAACCTCACCTAGCCACTTCTATCTAATAAAGAAGTGTGGCTAGGGTTTAGATTGGGGCCTTAGGGCTTAGTGGCCATTGCTCCCTTTACTGGGCTGGTCGACCAGAGTTTCCACCTGCTTAAGATGGCCATAGAGCCAACCTAGCCGTCACCTACACCTACTAAGGCAGGTTGGCTAGATAGAGGAGGGAGCAAAGGGGTAATTCTACTTGGGCAAGCACTCCCTAGGGCTAGGGTTTGGGTCCTATAATGATATAGCTGCCCCCTCTCTTTTATCAAGCAAGATTAATCTTTTCTACAGCCTTTGTGCCGAGTTCTAGGAGGGAGGAACCCCTATAGCGTTCTAAGGGTTGATCCCCCTCAAATATCAAATCTATATAGCTCCTTCTGGGATTCTATCATTTGGTATCAAAGCAGCATTCCTGTTGTCCCTTAGCCATATCAACTGCCCTCACCTTCCCAAGTAATTTACATAATTGCTACGACACGTGTCTTCACCTTCCACCCCAACTACAGATCAAATCAGTATGTCACTGCCCCTTATATTTGATCTAGAGATCTGGTATATTTTCATCACCCGCACCTCTTCAATACTACAAAATCCTTTACATTACACGTTGAAGAGACTTCCTATATCTTATCCACTATAAATTTTGCAAACATTATCATTGTTGTGAAGGCGAAACACTATAGAAATTTTCAATTGCATATTCGCCTCTTGCAACTGATTTATTGCTTCTCCTTTTTGGTTGAAATTTCTACAATTTCATAGATAATATTAGCTTTCATATAAGATTGATATCTAGCAAAAATTCCTTCTAGAACCGGTTTTATTGTGCCTTAATTCGTCATCACGTAGTGCTAGAATTTTGTGACGAAGAATCTACCTTCCATCTTTTACCCTATTTTCCTACCGTTACTCTATCAAAATTTTGTCAAACTTCTTGTTTGTATTGATCACATCTGAACCGAGGGTTTCTATAGATTTTCCTTGAATTTTTTTCTAGAATTTATGTCAAGAATTTGTCATTTCTCCGACGTAAAATATGTTCTGCAAGATAGCACATCATAGCAACTTTCTTTGTTGAATTCCATCGAATTTGAGTGCTATCTTTTGTAGGTTTTCAGACTTTCTTTCTCTCATCTACAAATCCTAACATCGTCACTAAGAACTTTTTTAAACTGCACTATAAACTGATCCCAAATAGCCACCCAAATTAGCCCTAAATCGTAGCCTACTTCCATCTACCCGATCCACCCATCCAACCGGCCACCTCTTCTCCAAAAATTCTAATGCCACTAACTTGACAACAAAAAAAGGATCTCAATATTATAGATTTAGAGGCCTACACCATAGCATCAAAGGAGGCCATCAATGCCAAGTTCAAAGTATTTGAAAGCCACATTAAGGAGAAGATGTGATCCCCTTTCGCTGAATTCAGCATGGGCCGACCATCTAGCCCGAAGAAATCATAGCAAGAAGAAACTTCAGATTGGTGAGACGATTTTTAAGAGTATGACCACATCATCCCTGATCCAAAAACTTCATGCATGAATGTTGACTTCCCTCAATGGGAAGAAGGAGACCTAATCGGATGGATCATGCACATGGAATGCTATTTTCGATTCTACCGAACCGTCGATGCTCTAAGGGTAAAGATTGCTACTATCTATCTCGAGGGAGATGCTATTTAGTGGTTTAATTAGTATGAGCACACCCATGGAGGTCTCTCTTGGTAGCGATTCAAGGAAGGACTACTAAATCACTTCGGACCAACCGATTTTGATAACATTGACGAACAATTGGTGAAGATTTGGCAAATCTTGATAATACATGAATTAAATAAGGTTTAAATATTTATCTAACCAAACTATGAATTGGTCTGAAAAGCAACTTTTACGGACTTTTATTAAGGGCCGAAAGATAGAGATTCGATGAGAAGTAAAGGCATGACAACCATACACTCTCACGGCGATGATTTCCTTTACGAGAATCCAAGAAGAACGATTGAACTACAAAGTATGAAGGACAAGGGTCACTCCCCGACTAGCCATGCTGAAGCTTGTAACACCCTCTACTACTATCTGAGCCCCTGCACTAAAAAATTTAACAAGAGACAAGCTTCATGAACGATCGGCCAAGGGGTTGTGTTGGCATTGTGATGAACCGTGGAGCCAAGAACATCACTGCAAAAAGGGCCAGCTCCTCATGATTGAACCAATAGAGGATAAGGATAAAAAATCATCTGAAGAAAGCCTCAAACCCAAAGATGAAGCTATGTAGGAAGAGCCCCAATCGACTGACTACGCAATGCATGTGCTAGCTGGCTACTCCAACCCATAGACGATGGAAGTTGGAGGATTCTTAAATAGCAATCGATCACTGTTCTTATAGATACGGGTAGGACAAATAAATTCTTCAATAGCAAGGTCACTACATGTATGGTGTTTTAAATTGAAGGTTGCAACAAGTTTGAAGTAAAGGTCACTGACGGCCAAATCCTCAATTGCGACCAACAGTGCCCATGGGTAAAATTGCTCCAACAAGACCAAGAAGTGGTAGCCGATTTCTTCATCCTACCCATCAATCATTATAGTGGTAGATTGATTTGATCTGTTGTTTGGGGATGATTGTGGAGGCGATGTCTAAAACAATTATGGGAATTGCTTAGATGGGTGGAGGCGGCAAAGATGGCAACAAGGTCAGTAAGATCGCTACTCTGATACTAAATGATAGAACCCGAGAAGGAGCTCTATAGAATTTGATCTTTGAGGGGGATCAACCCTTGGAACACTATGGGGATTCCTCCCTCCTAGAACTTGCCACAATGGCTGAAATCAAAGTAATCTTGCTTGATTGAAAAGAGACACAGGCTACAAGCTTATATAGTGCTCAAAACCCTAGCACTAGGGGGTACTTCCTAAGTGAATTTACCCCCTTGCCCCTCCTATAGCTGTCATGCTTTAATAGGGATAGGCGACGGCCTAAATGTCTGTATAGCCGACTCTAGTAGGTGAAAACCTTGGCCAACCAACCCAGTGAAGGGGGCGATGACCACTAAGCCCTAAGGCCCCAAACTAAATCCTAGCTATACTTCTTTATAAGATAGAGGTGACTAGGTGAGGTTTTATTACAATTTCATAGAGTTTTATTGACTCTACTAGGGTGAATAGGACCTAACCCTGTTAGGGTCCTATCACTATCGCTAGCCGCCTAATGTTCCTCTCCTCCTTGTTATCTACATCAATAGTAACTATCCGCCCCACCATTGCTGCCCTTCCTTGCTAGCCCTGTCGCCCCTACCACTACTGACACCACCCTCAATCTCTGAATTCTTTTCTATTTCCTACCCCTATTGTCGTCGTTGCAGCAACCACGATTGTCAACGCTGCCAACCATTGTCGTATCAGCACTGCTCCCTCCTCCACCATCGATGTTCTCTTCTCCTGTTGCTGCTATCCCCTGCGCCTTCACCGGAGACACCATTGTTGCCCTCCTTCACTATCACTACTGCTGACACTGCTGCCATCTTCCACCCTTGCCCAGCACGACTAGTTATCATCAACAGTGATTGATCCCAACCGAGATCAACAGACCACTGTCATCACCGCAACCAGGTCACTTCCTACACTGACGTTATTGCCTTCCAGCATCGGACGCTCGCGAACCCACATGTAGCGATAAAAATATGGCAGCAACTTTCTTCCTCACAGTGACCGAAATAGGGCAACTTTCAGCCCTCAGCCGCTGTCATCTTCCTCATTTGTCGGCTTCACTAGTGGTGCCCCATTTTTCCTTATCTTACACACCCTCGACGATCTTGCAACATCACTGCACCACCTCCCTTCTAGCCACCAGCATCACAGCAGCAACCCGAGGAGGACATTGCTAATGCCATTGACCTGACACTAGAAACAAAATTAGGGTATTCTACATAATGGCCAACGATAACTCATTGAAAGCCCAATTAGAAGCTTCATAAACCAAATTTGAAAATTGACTACAAAAAACCCTTGATGAGTTCAAAAGGACCTATTGGAGAGCTTCCACAAAATTCAAAAAGAAGAAAGTTCAAGTCCTACATTGAACTGATCCAGAGATACAGGAAAAGGGCACCAAGAACAACGCATGAAGATAGAATTTACAATATGGGAAGATGGGGATCTAACCAATTGGATCTTTAGGGCTGAAAAATTCTTTCACTTCCACATAACTTCAGAAGAATCCAATATAGAAGTAGCTTTAATTCAGCTTGATGATGATGCAATCCAATGGTATGACTAGTATGAAATCTATTACGGGGTCCCTTTGTGGAAGCAATTAAAGAGATGACTCTTTATTTACTTTTGACTATGTGAGTATTAGAATATTGATGGACAGCTCACCAAAACTTGTCAGACCTTTACAGTGCAAGAATATCATAGCAGATTTGAACAACTATCAAATCAAACTAGAGATTGGTCTGAACGATAATTGGTCAGAACATTTATTGAATGACTCAACCCAAACATTCAGTGTGAAGTCAAAGCTCGTCAACCCCGCACTATAATAGCTACGATTTCTTTTGTACGTTCACATGAGGAAAAAATCAATAGGGAGTATCGCTAAAATAGAAATTATAAATAAATAATTAACAAGCTACTCACCCTATCTATTCCTAACAGAAACCCAGATACATGAAAACTAACCCGAGAAGAACCCAAGGAAAGATCAACAAAGGATTTGTGCTAGCATTATGATGAAACCTGATGCAAAAAAGAGCAGCTTCTGATAAATGAACCAATTAAGGAGGAACCGAAAACTGACAATGAGAAGTTCGATTATGAAGGTCATGACAAATTCAAGGTTACTAATAGATGAATTCTAACTTGTGATAACAAGTATTCAAAGATATTATACAGGGCAAAGAACTATTTGTAAATTTCTTTTTTATACCCTAGAAGACTTCAAAGTAGTGATCCTCAAAGGAAGACATGAAACTGCCACTAGCCATCAGATGGAGAGGATTCTTCAGAAGATTACAATGACTACTGTACTAAAAGATCGGCCCATTGCTTACACCAAGTAAAGACCCTACTTAATTGATCAAAAGGTTATGATGTGCCATAAATATCCTAGACTGAAGTGCTCTCAGAATTTGAGGCTGCTCAGCCTTAAGGATAAGGCTGATTTGAAGGAGAGAGGAATTATTAGGAACCCACAAATTTCTAAAGTTTTCAGTCATGTTTAAGTCATGTAATATGAGGTTTGGTTAGCCAAGTTAGAGTCAGTTACGAGTTTATTTATTTATTTTATTATTTAATTAGGAGACCAAGTTCAGTAGGAGTCTCAATAAAACTCTATAAATAAGGATGCAATTATTTTATTTTTATGAAGGAAGAAAATATGGTTTCGGCTATTGGCAAAACCCTAGATCCCATCGAAGTTATGCATGATCCCCTCGAAGTGATCAAGGAGGCTCGATCCCCTCGAAGTGATCATTTATCTTCCCTTTTCTATGATAGAACCCTAGGGGTTCTTATCAACATTTCTACAAAATTAGACATAGACAATGAAGTACACTCTTAATCTTACACCAATTGATATTTCTTTTAGGATTATAAATTAAATAATTAAAGGATGAAATTTATATTAATCAAATCAAGTACACTCTTGATCAATTAAAATAATTTTACATAGACAACGCTAAAGTTATCAACACACTAATAAACATCTCTATTAAATTAGACATAGATAATGAAGGGGAATGCTTTGATTAAAAGATATATAGAGGCATGATAGGTATTAATTTACTATACCTTATTATAACTAAACCTCATATAATATTTAGTGTTGGGCTTTATACAAGATTTCAATCTAATTATAAATAATTTCACTATTAAGTAATGAAAGAATTTTTAGATACTTAAAAGAATGCATAATATGATATTATAGTATCATAAATTTATAATTTTTAATTTGATTACATATGTTGATTTGACTTTATAAGAAAAAATAGAAAAAGTATCTCTGGAACTTGTCAATTTTTAGGTTATGCACTTATTTATTAGTCTTCCAAGAAGCAAAATTCTATCATACTATATATAGTTGAAGCTGAATATATTACGATAAATGCATCTTGTGTGCAGATAATTTGGATAAAAAATACTTAAAAATTATGGGCTTTGCTTAAGAAATATCTCTATGGTAATAATAGTGTAATTTGCTTATCAAAAAATTATATTCAATATTCTTGAAATAAGCATATTGATATTAGACATCATTTTAAAAGATATTATATAAGCAATCATCATATATCTTTATCAGAAAATATCATTTCACAAAATATCAACTCTGGATTCTTGATATATTAAACTTATATGAATGATTCTTGATATTACTTTGGATATAGGTCATTAAAAAAAAATAGGGACCCGACAGTAGCAACACCTAGGCTGGTAGTACTACCGTTGCAACCCGATCCCAAGCCCTTTAAGTCTAGGGCTGGTAGCTGAACTCTATCTTCCCTAACCCTCATCTTCCTCCCTCCAAACCTCATACATAACCCTTTTTTACCTTCTTCCTCCTATTCTCTTCTCAAGTTCTCTTCTTATTTTCACTCACACAAAACCTTGGACTCTTATTTCTCCTTCCTCTACAAGACTAAGGATCAAGTTAAGAACTCAATAACTCTTCTTGGTGATAAAGAAAGATGTCTAATTTGTCAAATGATTTAGACTATAAGGGTAACATCTAAATCCTCCTATTATTCTCAACTTATAGTTTTGTTCTTGTTTTTATTTTTATAATACATGTTGTACTCCTCACAGCACCTAGATGATCCTTGGGAAAAAGACAAGAGGAGAAAAATATATCATAACATTTTTAAAAATTTATACAAGATTATTCACAAAGAAAAATATATGGATCTAGAAAATTTAGGTGAATTAAAAATAATTCAATAGTTCACTAATTTAGATGTCCTTCCTATTCTTCAAATTAGTGAATTTATCAATCCTAAGCTAGCTAGAATATTTTATAATAATTTACATATGGATAAAAATGATATATTATCTACTTATGTTCTAGGACATCATATACCTAGATGACACAATTTATGACATTTTAGAACAGAGGTAAGGTTACTTTTTTTCGAGGATAATGGAACACCGGATCCATTGGATCACTTAGCATGAGATCATTGCCATTATTTTTTAAAATCCTAATCTATCTATTGTTCCTAAGAGCTGTGAGCATCTTTTATCATTTAAAATAAAATTATTTTATCATATTTTGGTTAGTATTCTAATTAATATTTTATTTCCTAAATAACATCATCTTGATGAAGTTAATACTATGAAAATAAGCACCATGTATTAGATTATGACAAGACATGATTATTGCTTTGGTTACCTCATACGTCAAAATATGATTGATATTTGTGAGAAGGATATGATGCTTCCATATGGAGGTCTAATTCAAAACTCTTACATGCACACGCCACATTGATCTCACTAGACAAAAAAATCATGAAACTAGATATATTTAATATGATTAATAAAATCCTATTAAGAAGATCATGATGTATTATAATTAATGAAATATGGACTAGATTACTTAGAAGAATTGATATTCCATCCAAGCCTATCTCAATACACATAGGGGTAGTCATTCTCCACCTACTAATCCCTTTAAGGTAAGATCTCTAATGGATTTAACACCTTTTTCATCTTTTGATTCTATAGATTTTGATGGAGATGCAACATATTTATTAGATTTTGATACTTTTGATACATACTTTCATACTTTATTTGGTATTTTGGATTACTATCACTTGAGAAGATTATATATTCCATCTTTATGAAGTAGTAACTATGTCTATCTTTATCTTTTGAAAGTAGTAACTAAATAGGGTGGGGGTGTTGGCATAAAAACTATAATCATACAAACTATTATGCGAAAAACTATTGTGCTAGGATTGAAATCAAATAATACTAGATTTGTTTACGATACATACCTTTAGATGTCATCTGATAGAGATCTAACTAGATCTTCAAGAGCACCGTCCGTTGGATCTTAATAACGTTGAGATATCGATATGCAAGAGGAAACTCGAATGGATCTAGACCCTTTCTCCTCTCTTCTTATCCTTTCACAGGACCACCTTAATTAATGATTTTGGGCGATCAAGAGGATAACCGTAATTTCTTGATCTATTCACCTCTTTGTTGTTCTGTGTTATGCCATGTATTTTCGTGCATTAGGTTTATAGTAGGTCCTGTCTATTCATAGGCGAGAGCAGAGGGTCTAGAGTAAGTTACTAGGAGAGTTCCTTCCATCAAGGGCATCCCGTAAAATATTCCAATATAATATGGACTTTATTTAATATTGACTAATCTCTTTTATCAGAATCTAAATAATTTATAATATATCTTATTCAATTAATAAAGGGTCACATAATCTTACATTCTCCCACTTGGCCCATTAATTGATAAGATATAAAAGATATCCAAAATTAAATAAATAAAACAAAATTTATTTGAAAATAATTTAATCTAATTGGATTCTGAAAATTTTTGAAAAATATTTTATACATGGCCATGATTTTAAAAAATAAGCCAATAAGTCTAATAAGCATAATAATACTATATTTAGTCCAACTATCAATGTGAGTCATAGCGGTTGTATGTCATCAATGCCACACTACCTTTTATATACTATAAAACTGTTAGTCTTTCCTTATATAGTCTATAATGACCCTTATAATTTATCTTGTCAAGACAATCTTGTTTCTTGCATTTAACCATAATATGCATAAACATAAACACAAATAAAAAAGTAGAAATAAATAAATTTAATTATGCAAAAGAAATATCAATAATAGCATCCACTTAAACATGCATCACCATATCCTTTATGGCTTACTCACAAGCCTCATTCTAAGAACATGTTCTTTAAATGTTTTACACTACAAAGTTTTAGTAAATGGATCAACAATCATTATAGCAGTGCTCAAGTTTTTAATTGACACTTATTGTTTATGGACTCTTTCTCTAACTACCAAGTACTTTATCTCAATGTGCTTGGAACCACTAGAGTACTTGTCATTCTTAGAGAAGAAAACTGTTGTAGTATTATCACAAAATATCTTTAGTGGCTTGGTAATTGAGTCGACCACACCAAGTCCTGAGATAAAATTCTACAACCATAAAGGTTGATTTGTGGCCTCAAAGCATGCCACAAATTCAGCTTCCATCATAGATGATGCAATAAGTGATTGTTTTACACTTTTCCAAGAAATTGCCCCACCAGCCAGCATGAACACAAATCCTGAAGTAGATTTCCTGCTATCGAGGTAATTTACAAAATTAGCATCTGAATATCCTATTACTTCAAGCTGATCCGATTTCCTATATGTGAGTATATTATCTTTTGTCCCTTGCAGATATCTTATTACTTTCTTTGCAGCTTTCCAATATTCCATTCATGGGTTACTCTGGTATCTACCTAGCATTGCCACTGCAAAACTGATATCTGGTCTTGTACAGGTTTGAGTATATAATAGACTTCCACTTGCGCACTTATAAGGAATATTCTTAATTTGATCCCTTTCTAAGTCATTCTTCGAGCACTGGTTTTGCCTGAATTTTTCACCTCTAGTAATACGTGTATCATTAGCTTTACACAGTTGCACCTTTCCAACATACAATTAATATAACTTTTCTGAGATAATCCTAACAAAACTTGATATATGTCCTTGAATATCTCAATGCCAATAACATAGGATGCCTCATTCATATCAACTATCTTAAAATTCTTATTGAGAAATATCTTGGTTTCGTACAACAAACCAAGATCATAACTGGCAAGCAATATATCATCCACATATAAGACCAATATAATAAACTTACTCCCACTAACCTTCAGATATATACACTGATCAACAGTATTTTTCTTAAATCCGAAGGAAGTAATGGTATCATAAAAACCCATTTACAACCGACTCTTTTACAAGTATTGGGCAATTCAATGAGTTCCTAGACACCATTCTGGTCCATTGATTTTAACTCGTCTACCATTGCATCATACCATTTTTCAGAATCATTACTTTCTATAGCTTGTGAAAACGATAAGGAGTCTCTTTTCATTCCTATATCAAAATCTGATTCTTGCAGATATACCACATAATCATCAGAAACGGCATGTTTCCTTTTTCTTTGAGATCTTCTCAAATATGCCAATTGTGATTATTCTACAAGGCTATCAGTGGCAACATCAATATCATATGAGAATTCATGAATGTTATTTTGTTGTTCACCCTTATCAATTCTCTCATTGATTTGAGGAATAACAATTTCTCGAATAAGGGATAATATAGGAGAAGAAGCCTGAATCTCCTTAATATCAAAATTAATTCCTCGAGACTTTTGACTCCCACTGATTTCATCATTTTCTAGGAATTTTGCATTACCATATTCTACTATCCTCATATTATGATTAGGGCAATAAAATCTGTATCCCTTGGATCTTTTTGGGTAACTAATAAAATATCCAGAAATTATTCTTGGATCCAATTTCTTTTCATGAGGATTGAATACTCTTATCTCTGCAAGACACTCCCAAATATGTAAATGTCTCAAACTAGGTTTCCTATCATTCCATAACTTAAATGGAGTTGATGAAACTGATTTACTAGGAACCCTATTCAGGATATATATAGATGTCCTAAGAGCATCACCCCACATTAACTCAAGTATAGAGGAATAACACATCATGCTCCTAACCATATCCAGAAGAGTACGATTTCGCCTTTCAGCAATACCGTTCTATTGTGACACACTTGGTAATACATACTAAGCACAAATACCCCATTGTTCTAGGAATCTAGCAAAAAGACTAATATTCTAACCGGATTCATCATATCTGCCATAAAATTCACTACCCCTGTCAAATCTGACAATTTTAACTTTTCTATCTAATTGTCTCTCGACCTCATTTATGTACACTTCAAGAATGTCAATGGCCTGAGACTTTTTATATATTAGATAAACATAGTCGTATCTGGACAAGTCATATATAAATGTGATGAAATACCTTTCTCCACTAAAACAAGGAATATAGAGTGGTCCACAGATATTAGTATGAATAATTTCAAGAACTTCTTTAATTCTTGTAGCATTTTTCTTTATATGCTTAGTTTGTTTTTCTTTAATACAATCTATGCAAACATCAAAATTAGTGAAGTCTAAATTTTTCAAAATATTATTTTTCACTAATCTTTCAATTCTTTCATTGGAGATATGCCCCAAACGTCTATGCCACAATATAGAAGATCTTTTATTATTCGAATTATGTTTCATTCCAATGCTTAATTACAGGGTCAATAATGTATTTGCAAACTCAAGATTCAAATTAATTGTGTACAAACCATCACACAGAATTCCAGAACCAACTTTTATTGAATCATAAAATATATTAAGTTTACCATTACTAAAAGAAACACAATATCCTAACTTATCAATTCTAGACAGAGAAATTAAATTTCTAGAAATTATAAGAACAAAACATGTGTCTTTCAGATCCATCAGATGATCCGTCTCTAGGCGTAAGCGATAGGTCCCTACTGATACCACTTTTGCTTTGAGTTGATTTCCCATAATTATGAATCTTTTATGTTCTTTTGGTTTCCGAATTGAAAGGAATCCTTGCATATTATTAGTAACATGAGTTGAAGCACCAGAATCAATCTACCATGTATTAAAAGAAACTTCTGTAATGTTTGATTCAAAACATATAAAGGTTGAGTTTATATCTTTCTTTTCGAACCAAGTACTACGTTTAATGCAATCCTTCGTTACATATCCTTTCTTGCCACAAAAGAAGCACTTTACTTTAATAGCTTTCTTTTCGATAGTCTGTCTAACACTTCTAGACCCGACAAATTTCTTTGATGGATGATACTTCGATTTTCTTTTCTTATTACCAACTCCTTGAGTAGTTGTCAGTATATTATATAAACTTTCCTACTTTAATCTTAATTCTTCCTGAACATACATACTAGTTAACTCATTCAAGTCTCACTTATCCTTATTTGTATTATAGTGAATCTTGAATGGGCCAAACTTAGAAGGAAGATAATTAAGAATGAACTGCACAAGGAAATATTCATCGACATTTATTCTCAATGCCTTAAGTTTTATAGCTTTGTCAGCCATATTAAGGATGTGATCCTGAATTCCTCGAGTACCATCATACCGAGCTATAGTCAGTTCTTTCATTAATGTGTCAGCCAATGACTTATCAGGAGATTTAAATCTGTCTTCAATAACCTTTAAATATTCATGTGCGCTAGATGCAACTGGTAATGAAGTCTTTGTATTATTTGTAATTGTCATCCTTATGAACATTAAACTGAGCTTATCAGATCTTTTCCAAGCCTTTATTTTATTGACTTGTTCCACAGTACTTTTGTCAGTTAATTCTGCAGGCTTTTCAACAAGTATGCCCAATGTAAATTGCACATACTCTAACCATTGTGAATAATTTGATCCAGAAAGTATAAGGACACTAGAAGCATAAGAATGCATGGATCGGAATACCACTGCAGAATATATAAAATAATATTACGTCTTTGAGATTTATCAAAATATAATGAACTATTGATATCATCAATATTTAACCTTTCGGTAAAAATATTGACATATCTAGTGTTCACTCAAGATCATTTATGGAGGACTAATACCATCCTTGTGTAATAGTTTTGCTACCTTTGAGTATAAAATTCTAAACTGCAAGGATATCTAAAACAGTATCATCCTATCTCATTACATAATTATTTGAAATAAATTATCCTTTGGGATTATCTAAATCTCTTAATTATGCATATAATTTTTAATATTATTTTCTTAATGTCATGGAGGACTTGTTCCTTAATGTAATTTTATAAATCATTGATCTAGGCCACTTTGGTGACTATAAGACCAATGTAGTAATATAAAATATAAATTAAATTATCCTATGAATGATAAGACTTTAATTTATTTTATATCCTATAAGACAACCATCACAGACTACTTTGGCAGCTACCGGTCAAGCATAACTTAAGGTGATGAACTACAAATAATATTCATCAAGTTTATTTAAACTAATTTATGCTAAGATAATTTAATAATAGGATAACAACCATAATAATTATTGAACACTTAATCAGTAGGAAAAAACTCATATGATAACTGTAATCATGATAATACATAAATCATGCATTCATATGAAAAGTAAATATTACTTCACAATTACTAATACTTGAATGTGAATAACTTAATAAATATCTAAAACCAATAATTGGATTTAACACATATAATTAATAATTCATATAAGAAAACTATAAAGAAACACTAATTTATAATTTTTAATTAAACTAATTAATTTTATTTAATTAGAGAAGCTCGGAAGTCTAAACGAACTTAAGAAAATATTAGATCTATTATTTTTGTTTATGATGCATTAATCTGAATATCTTATTGATCTGTTTTCCTATATGCTAATTTTAATCGTTTGCTTGTGAACGATTATTGATGATTGTTATGTATAAAAGACGCAACAATATGTATTTTTTTGGTTGGATCTGCCAGACAAAGACCGGTGTGCGTATAGATTAGCGCGCGGACGCCACCGATAGCAGCGAGGGGTCGATGTATAGGCGGCGATCCATCAGGCCGTGACGTGGGTCAACCACGAGCTAATCCCGGCCACGACAAGCGTGCGAAAGAGGCCACGCAAGCGGCGACCTCGTGCACCAGTAGGTGCATGCCACCACGCCCAGGCCGAGACGCAATTGTGTGCTCAGTCGCACACAAGTGCAACGCGGCCTGGCGCCGTGTGCCACAACCACATGTTGCCGACGCGGACGGTATAAGAGAAATTAGGGATTTCTTGAGAAAATTATAGTTTTGCCAATTAAATGAAAATTACAGTTTTACCATTAAATAAAAAATTACAGTTTTACCATTAGGCTTAAATTACAGTTTTGTCATTCATTGAAATTATAGTTTTACCCTTCGATTGAATATGATTATTTATAATTTTACTCTTTTATATTTTATTAATCTTATAACAGTTTTACCCTTTAAAAAAATTCTGTATTTCTTTTGTATTTTTTTAGAATTATAGTTTTGCATTATAAAATTGAGAAATTTTGGTTATTTTCTTAATTATAAAATTGATCAATATATAATCTAATAAAATTTAATTATGATTATATTTTTTATTATTCATTGATTATATTTTATTTTGATCAATTTATTTAATTAGACTTACGGGATTCTCTAATTAAATAAAATTAATTAATTTAATTTAAAAAATTATAAATTATTGTTTCTTGATAGTTTTCTCATATGAATTATTAATTGCATATGTTAAATCCAAGGTTTTTTTATATTTATTCAGTTATTTACATGCATATGTTGGGAATTGTGAAATAATATTTTTCACATAAATGCATGATTTATATATTATCATGATTACAGTTATCATATGAGTTTTTTTCCTGTTGATTAAGTGTTTAATAATTATTATGGTTGTTATTTTATTATTGAACTATTTCAGCATAAATTAGTTAAAATGAACTTGATGAATCTTATTTGTAATTCATCTACTTAAGTTATACCTGACCGGTAGCTGTCAAAGTAACTTGGGATTGTAGGCTTATATTATATGAAATACAATTAAAGTCTTATCATTCATAAGATAATTTAATTTATATTTTATATTACTACATTGATCTTGTAGTCACCAAAGTGGCCTAGATCAATGATTTATAAAATTACATTAAGGAATAAGTCATCAATGACATTAAGGAAATAATATTCAAAAATTATATGCATAATTAGGAGATTTAGATAATCCCAAAGGATAATATATTTCAAATAATTATATGATGGGGTAGGATGATACTGTTTTGGATATCCTTGTTGTTTAGAATTATATACCCAAAGATAGTAAAACTATTCCCCAAGGATGGTATCAATCCTCCGTAAATAATATTGTGGGAACACTAGATATGTTAATATTTTTACCCAAAGGTTAAATATGGATGATATCAATATATCATCATATTTTGGTAAAACTCAAAGCATTAATGTTATTTTATATTCTGCAGCGGTATTTTCGTCTATACATTTTTATGCTTCTAGTGTCCCTCTACTCTCTGGATCAAATTATTTAGAATGGTTAGAGCATGTGCAATTTACATTAGGTGTACTAGATCTTGATTTGGCATTGCTTGTTGAAAAGCCCGTAGAACTAACTAATAAAAGTACTATGGAACAATTCAATGAAATGAAGGCTTGGGAAAGATCTGATAGGCTCAGTTTAATATTCATAAGGATAACAATTGCAAATAATATAAAGACTTCATTACCAGTTGCATCTAGTGCACGTGAATATTTAAAGATTATTGATAACAGATTTAATTCTACTAATAAGTCATTGGCTGGCACATTAATGAAAGAACCGACTACAACTCAGTATGATGGTACTCGAGGAATTCAGGACCACATTCTCAATATAGCTAACAAAGCTACAAAACTTAAGGCGTTGGGAATGAACGTTGATGAATCCTTTCTTGTGCAATTCATTCTTAATTATCTTCCTTCTCAGTTTGGCCCATTCAAGATTCACTACAATACAAATAAGGATAAGTGAAACTTGAATGAGTTAACTAGTATGTGTGTTTAGGAAGAATTAAGATTAAGGCAAGAAAGTTCATATAATATACTGACTACTACTCAAGGAGTTAGTAACAAGAAAAGAAAATCGAAGCATCATCCATCTAAGAAATTTATCGAGTCTGGAAGTGTTAGACAGACTATTGAAAAAAAAGCTATTACAATAAAATACTTCTTTTATAGCAAGAAAGGACATGTAAAGAACGATTGTATTAAACGTAGAACTTGGTTCGAAAAGAAAGGTATAAACTCAACCTTTGTATGTTTTGAAATAAACATTGCAAAAGTTCCTTTTAATACATGGTGGATTGATTCTAGCGCTTCAACTCATGTTACTAATAATATGCAATGATTTCTTTCAATCCAGAAACTAAAAGAACATGAAAGATTCATAATTATGGAAAATCGTCTCAAAGCAAAAGTGGTATCAGTAGGGACTTATCGCTTACGCCTAGAGACGGGCCATCTGATGGATCTGAAAGACACATGTTTTGTTCCTACAATTTCTAAAAATTTAATTTCTCTATCTATAATTGATGAGTTAGGATATTGTGTTTCTTTTGGTAATGGTAAACTTAATATATTTTATGATTCAATAAAAGTTGGTTCTGAAATTCTGTATGATGGTTTCTACAGAATTAATTTGAATCTTGAGTTTACAAATACATTATTGACCCTATAATCAAGTATTGGAATAAAACACAGTTCCAATAATGAAAGATCTTTTATATTGTGGTATAGACGTTTGTGGCATATCTTAAAGGAAAGAATTGAAAGATTAGTAAAGGATAATATTTTGGAAAATTTAGACTTCACTAATTTTGATGTTTGCATAGATTGTATTAAAGAAAAGTAAACTAAGCATACAAAAAAAATACCATAAGAAGTAAATAACTTCTTAAAATTATTCATACTAATATATACGGGCCACTCTATATTCCTTGTTTTAGTGGAGAAAGGTATTTTATCACATTTATAGATGACCTGTCTAGATATAACTATATTTATCTAATAAATTAAAAGTCTCAAGCTGTTGACATTCTTGAAGTGTACATAAATGAGATCGAAAGACAACTAGATAGAAAAGTTAAAATTATTACATCTGACATGGGTGGTGAAGTTTATGGTAGATATGATGAATCCGGTCAGAATATTAGTCCTTTTGCTAGATTCCTAGAACAGCGGGGTATTTATGCTCAGTACACATTACCAGATGTGTCAGAGCAGAACAGTGTTGCTGAAAGGTGAAATCATACTCTTATGGATATGGTTAGGAGCATGATGAGTTATTCCTCTATACTTAAGTCAATGTGGGGTGATGCTCTTAGGACAGCTATATATATCCTGAACAGGGTTCCTAGTAAATCAGTTTCATGAACTCCATTTAAGTTATGGAATGATAGGAAACCTAGTTTGAGACATTTGCATATTTGGGAATGTCTTGCAGAGATAAGAGTATTCAATCCTCATGAAAAGAAATTGGATTCAAGAATAATTTCTGGATATTTTATTAGTTTCCTAGAATGATCCAAGGGATACAGATTTTATTGCCCTAATCATAATATGAGGATAGTAGAATCTGGTAATGTAAAATTTCTAAAAAATGATAAAATTAGTGCGAGTCAAAAGTCTCAAAGGATTAATTTTGATATTGAGGAGATTCAGGCTTTAGCTCCTATATTATCCCCTATTCGAGAAATTGTTGTTCCTCAAATTAATGAGAGAATTGATAAGGGTGAATAACAAAATAACAATGATGAATTCTCACATGATGTTGATGTCGCTGTTGATAGTCTTGTAGAACAATCAAAATTGGCAGATTTGAGAAGATCAAATAAAAAGGAAACATACCATTTGTGATGATTATGTGGTATATCTAGAAGAATCAGATTTTGATATAGGAATGAAAAGAGACCCCTTATCATTTTCACAAGCCATAGAAAGTAATGATTCTGAAAAATGGCATGCTGCAATAAAAGATGAGTTAAAATCAATGGACCAAAATGATGTCTATGAACTCGTTGAATTGCCCAATAATTATAAAAGAATCAATTGTAAATGGGTTTTTAAGACTAAACGTGACTCAACGGTCAATATAGAATGATATAAAGCTAGACTTGTGGCCAAAGGTTTTTCTCAGAAAGAATGCATTAACTACCATGAGAACTTTTCTCCAGTTTCTCGAAAGGACTCATTGAGAATCATTATGGCATTAGTAGCTCATTATGATCTTGAGTTACATCAGATGGATGCGAAAATAATATTTCTGAATGGGAATCTAGATGAGGAAATCTATATGGAACAACCTGAAGGATTTATAGAAAAGGGAAAGGAAAGTTAGGCTTGTAAACTTAAGAAATCTATTTATGGCCTTAAACAAGCTTCCAGACAATGATATATAAAGTTTCATGATACCATTACTTCCTTCAGATTTAAGGAAAATACTATTGATCAGTGTATATATCTAAAGGTTAGTGGGAGTAAGTTTATTATATTAGCCTTACATGTTGATGATATATTGATTGCCAATAGTGATCTTGGTTTGTTGCACGAAACCAAGATATTTTTCAACAAGAACTTTAAGATGGTTGATATGAATGAAGCATTATATATTATTGGCATTGAGATATTCAGGGATAGATTTCAAGATTTGTTAGGATTATCTCAAAAAGGTTATATTAATCATATCTTGGAAAGATTTAATATACATCTTTGTAAAGCCAATGATACACCTATTACTAGAGGTGAAAAATTCAGCCAAAACCAGTGCCCGAAAAATGACCTAGAAAGGGATCAAATGAAGAATATTCCTTATGGGTGCATAGTTGAAAGTCTATTATATGCTCAAACTTGTACAAGGCCAGATATCAGTTTTGTAGTGGCAATACTGGGTAGATACCAGAGTAGTCCAAAAATGGAACATTGGAAAGCTGCAAAGAAATTAATGAGATATCTACAAGGGACAAAAGATTATATGCTCACATATAGAAAATCAGATCAGCTTGAAGTAACGGGATATTCAGATGCTAATTTTGTAAATTGCCTTGATAGCAGGAAATTTACTTCAGGATTTGTGTTCATGGTGGCTGGTGGGGTAATTTTTTAAAAAAGTGTAAAACAATCACTTATTACATCATCTACGATGGAAGCTGAATTTGTGGCATACTTTGAGGCTACAAATCAAACTTTATGGCTGTGAAATTTTATCTCAAGATTTGGTATAGTTGACTTAATTGCCAAGCCGCTGAAGATATTTTGTGATAATACTACAACAGTTTTCTTCTTTAAGAATGACAAGTACTCTAATGGTTCCAAGCATATTGATATAAAGTACTTTGTGGTTAGAGAAAGAGTCCAGAAACAATAAGTGTCAATTGAAAATTTGAGTACCACTATAATGATTCGATGTGAAAGGATAGGAAGAGAGGAGAAGGGGTCTAGATCTATTCTAGTTCCTCTTGCAGATCGATAAGTAGCGTTATTCAAATCCGACGGGCGGTGCTACTAAAGATCTAATTGGATCTCAATCAGATGACATCTAAAGGTACGTATTGTAAATAGATCTAGTATTATTTAATTTCAATCCTGGCATAATAGTTTTTTCACATAATAGTTTGCATGATTATAGTTTTGGTATCAGAGCCTAGGTTTTGAGATCAAAAATATTAGATCTATTATTTTTGTTTACGATATATTGATCTGAATATCTTATTGATCTGTTTTCCTTTCTATTAAATTTTAATTGTTTGTTTGCGAATGATTCTTGATGGTTGTTGTGCATCGTGAAAAAGATGCAGCAATCTTGCTGTATTTTTTTGGTTGGATCTACCTGCGGCACCACCGAGTGTGTGTACAGATCAGCAGCATCGACGATGCTACCGATGGCTAGTCGGTCGAACAAAGAAGGCAGCCGCATCAAGCAGCGGCCACACGCGGGCCACTACAGAGAGGTCGCGTAGCCTCGACCATTGGCGGTCGACTGGGCGTACTAGCGGCGAGAAAGGGAAGAGGTTAGGGTTTTTCCTTAAAAAAATTATAGTTTTACCATTAAGTAAAAAATTATAATTTTACCATTGAATAAAAAAATACAGTTTTACCATTATGCTCAAATTATAGTTTTATCATTCATCAAAATTACAGTTTTACCCTTCGATTGAATAGGATTATTTATAATTTTACCTTTTTTATATTTTATTAATCTTATAACATTTTTACCCTTTGAAAAAAATATTTGTAATTCTTTTTATATTTTTTAGAATTACAGTTATTGCATTATAAAATTGAGAAATTTTGGTTATTTTCTCAATTATAAAATTGATCAATATATAATCTAATAAAATTTAATTATGATTATATTTTAATTATTTAATTATTATTTTTTATTTTTGATCAATTTATTTAATTGGACTTATGGTTTCTCCAATTAAATAAAATTAATTAGTTTAATTAAAAAATTATACATTATTATTTTTTTATAGTTTTCTCATATGAATTATTAATTACATGTGTTAAATCTAATTATTGGTTTTTGGATATTTATTTAGTTATTTACATGCATATGTTGGGAATTATGAAATAATATTTTTCATATCAATGCATGATTTATGTATTATCATGAGTACAATTATCAAATGAGTTTTTTTTTCATGTTGATTAAGTGTTCAATAATTATTATGGTTGTTATCCTATTATTAAACTGTTTCAATATAAATTAGTTCAAATGAACTTGATGAATATTATTTGTAATTCATCTCCTTAAGTTATACCTGACCTGGGATGGTAGGCTTATAGGATATGAAATCAATTGCAGTCTTGTTATTCATAAGATAATTTAATTTATATTTTGTATTACTACATTGGTCTTATAGTCACCAAAGTAGTATATATCAATGATTTATAAAATTACATTAAGGAACAAGTCCTCAATGACATTAAGAAAATAATATTCAAAATTACATGCATAATTAGGAGAGTTAGATAATCCCAAAGGATAATTTATTTCAAATAATTATGTGATGGGGTAGGATAATACTGTTTTAGATATCCTTATAGTTTAGAATTGTATACCCAAATGTAGCAAAACTATTCCACAATGATGGTATTAGTGCTCCATAAATGATCTTGTGTGAATACTAGATATGTCAATATTTTTACCCAAAGGTTAAATATTAATGATATCAATAGTTTATCATATTTTAGTAAAACTCAAAGCATTAATATTATTTTATATTCTACAGTGGTATTCCCGTCTATGCATTCTTATGCTTCTAGTGTCCTTGTACTCTCTGGATCAAATTATTAAGAATGGTTAGAGCATATGCAATTTACATTGGGCGTATTAGATCTTGATTTGGCATTGCTTGTTGAAATACCCACAGAATTAACTGACAAAAGTACTATAGAACAAGTTAATGAAATAAAAGCTTGAGAAAAATCTGATAGGCTCAGTTTACTGTTTATAAGGATGACAATTGCAAATAATATAAAGACTTTACTACCAGTTGCATCTAGCGCATATGAATATTTAAAGGTTATCGAAGATATATTTAAATCTGCTGATAAGTCACTGGTTGTCACATTAATGAAAGAACTGACTACAGCTCAATATGATGGTACTCGATGAATTCAGGATCACATCCTCAATATGGCTGACAAAGCCACAAAACTTAAGGCGTTGAGAATGAATGTTGATGAATCTTTCCTTGTGTAGTTCATTTTTAATTCTCTTCTTTCTCAGCATTGACTACCATGAGACTTTCTCTTCAGTTTTTCGAAAGGACTCATTGAGAATCATCATGACATTAGTAGCTCATTATGATCGTGAGCTACATCAGATAGATGTGAAAATAATATTTCTGAATGAGGATCTAGATGAGAAAATCTATATGGAACAACTTGAAGGATTTATAGAAAAGGAAAAGGAAAGTTAGGCTTGCAAACTTAAGAAATCTATTAATGGCCTTAAACAAGCTTCCAAACAATGGTATATAAAGTTTAATGATATCATTACTTCCTTCGGATTTAAGAAAAATACTGTTAATCAGTGTATATATCAAAAGGTTAGTGAGAGTAAGTTTATTATATTATTCTTATATGTGGATGATATATTGCTTGCCAGTAGTAATATTGGTTTGTTACATGAAACCAAGATATTTCTCAACAAGAACTTTAAGATGGTTGATATGAATGAGGCATCCTATGTTATTGGCTTTGAGATATTTAGGGACAGATCTCAAGGTTTGTTAGGATTGTCTCAGAAAGGTTATATTAATCGTATCTTGAAAAGGTTTAATATGCAGCTTTGTAAAGCCAATGATACACCTATTACTAGAGGTGAAAAATTTTGCCAAAACTAGTAATACACATATTGTAGTGAATCTTGAATGGGTCAAACTGAGAAGGAAGAGAACTGCACAAGGAAAGATTCATCAACATTCATTCCCAACGCCTTAAGTTTTATAGCTTTGTCAGCCATATTTAGGATGTAATTCTGAATTCCTCGAGTACCATCATACTGAGCTGTAGTTAGTTCTTTCATTAATGTGCCAGCCAATGACTTATCAATAGATTTAAATCTGTTTTCAATAACCTTTAAATATTCACGTACGCTAGATGCAACTAGTAATGAAGTCTTTATATTATTTACAATTGTCATCCTTATGAATATTAAACTGAGCCTATCAGATCTTTCCCAAGCCTTTATTTCATTGACTTGTTTCATAGTACTTTTATCAGTTAGTTCTGCGGGCTTTACAACAAGAAATGCTAAATCAAGATCTAATACGCCTAATGTAAATTACATGTGCTCTAACAATTCTGAATAATTTGATCTAGAGAGTATAGAGACACTAGAATGTATGGACGGGAATACCACTGCAGAATATAAAATAACATTAATGCTTTAAGTTTTATGAAAATATGATGAACTATTGATATTATCAATATTTAACCTTTGGGTAAAAATATTGACATATCATGTGTTCACACAAGATCATTTATGGATGACTGATACCATCCTTGTGGAATAGTTTTGCTACCTTTGGGTATACAATTCTAAACTGTAAGGATATCCAAAACAGTATCATCCTACCCTATCACATAATTATTTGAAATAGATTATCCTTTGAGATTATCTAAATCTCCTAATTATGCACGTAAATTTTGAATATTATTTTCTTAATGTCATTGAGTACTTGTTCCTTAATTTAATTTTATAAATCATTGATTTAGGTTACTTTGGTGACTACAAGACCAATGTAGTAATATAAAATATAAATTTAATTATCTTATGAATGACAAGACTGCAATTGTATTTCATATCCTATAAGCCTATCATCCTAGGCTACTTTGGCAACTACCAGTCATGCATAACTTAAGGAGATGAACTACAAATAATATTCATCAAGTTCATTTGAACTAATTTATGCTGAGATAGTTCAATAATAGGATAACAACCATAATAATTATTGAACATTTAATCAGTAGTAAAAAAAACTTATATGATAACTATAATCATGATAATATATAAATCATGCATTTATGTGAAAAATATTATTTCATAATTCCCAACGTATGCATGTAAATAACTAAATAAATATCCAAAAACTAATAATTAGATTTAACATATATAATTAATAATTCATATGAGAAAACTATAAATAAATAATAATTTATAATTTTTTAAATTAAAATAATTAATTTTATTTAATTGGAGAAGCCCATAAGTCTAATTAAATAAATTGATCAAAATAAAATATAATCAATAAATAATCAAAAATACAATCATAATTAAATTTTATTAGATTATATATTGATCAATTTTATAATTAAAAAATAAACCATAATTTCTCAATTTTATAATGATAGAATTATAATTCTAAAAAAATAAAAGAATTACAAATTTTTTTAAAAGATTATAGGATTAATAAATCATAAGGGTAAAATTATAAATACTCCTATTCAGCGGAAGGATAAAACTGTAATTTCGGTGAATGACAAAATTGTAATTTTTAATTCAATGGTAAAATTGTAATTTTTAAGAAAACCTAATCTTCCCTTCTATCGTGCGCACCATACAGGCATGCGACTTGCACGACGCGAAGGTCGTCCACGCCTTTTTCAGATCGTTGCCCGCTGATGCGATCTGCCACACGCACCGATGTCCGTCAGGCTGAAGATCGCCGACGCCGATCAGACGACACTCGATGCTATCGCAGGCATTGAATTTATAGTAGTTCCTATCTATTTATAGACGAGAACAGAGGGTCTATGGTAAGTTATTAGGAGAGTTCATTCTATCAAGCATCCCCTAAAATATTTCAATATAATATATATTATTTAATATTAACTAATATCTCTTATCAGAATCTAAATAATCTATAATATATCTTATTCAATTAATAAAAAACCACTGTAACAGGCGTGTGCGAAGATAAAATTATTATTATAACATACACACAATAGGATCAACATAATACCGTGCCTTTGGCATTACTTGACAAAAGCCTTGAGATTTGGGCGGTAGCGTGGGGAGGAGGGGGAGATGAGATTAGTGTTAACAATAGTAAGCACAAGCTTGCTGGAATATGGAACTCATGCCTGACGTGTGAAGGATCCCATCAAGGACTATGGGATCCACTGCCCAAGGTATTTTTCCCTAAAGTGGTAGCGTCCATCATGGCAATAATTTTAATCCCTTTGAAGAAGGTTTGCCTAGTTGAACCTACTGAGGGAGATGAGATTGACGAGTGATCTGGGTACCAACTAGACGAACATGAAGAAAAAAATATTTTAGGCCTTTTCATTATAAATTTTAATTATATTCAAATTATTTGGGAGTCCTATCAAATTAAAACTCTTTAGTAAAATAAAATTTATTCTTATAAACACATCTTGAGTCTCAAGGTTTCGGTGTGTGTGTGAGAGAGGTGAGGTACTTTGAGTACTCCTGGTGAACCCAATAGAGAATTGTGAGAAAAGTTCTTTAGATTTTATACGAGAGATATATAATGCAAGTCTTACTTGATTAGGGATAACGATAACTTAATAGTCTTATAATTGATCTCATATTTTTAAGAATTTGATTTTCTGTTTGGATGTAAGCATAGATTTGTCCACTACATTAATCTTATGTTAGTTTTGTAGTATATTTTATAATTATTAATATATAGGTGGATTTCTCTTTTGAATTTTAGTTTTTCTCCTCTCCATTCTTAACATGAAAGTGGGGGGTCTAAATCTTCAAAGTATTCTTAGCTTCTAATGGTCTCATTATGTTCATATCGATCTATTATGCGTCTTTGCATTTAGCATTGGGTAGACCTCATATAATAACTATCATAGTTCTATCGTACCTTTTGTTTCATTTTTTCTAGAATAATCAAAAAACTTTTTTTGATTATGGGTCTACTATCAGAAATTAAAATGATAGTGTGAATAAAACCAAAGAAAGGGAGGCTGATAGTGTGAAAGAAAGGGAGTCTTCTATTTATAAGGGTTGAGTAATCTAAGTCTATCGCAAACCATTTGTCTACGTAATGGTTCGTTTGGACAAACTACATGGTAGCTTGTCATTGGTAAAAAGAAATTGATCGTAGGGATTGTGATCTTTAATCCCAGTTCGACTGATGACAATGTGAGCCTCTTGTATTGGGCCACATATGCAATCCCAATTATTTAATACCAATTGTAGTTAGAAAATTATTAATTAGAGAGGTATATGTGAACATGCTTGAAAGATCTTAATATTTTTGGTGGGACGTATAAAATTTTTTGGGTAAATATGCTGCTATTTCCATGATATGCAAGGATAGATATGTAAGAGCACCCTTCAGGAAGAAAGAATGTTCTCACACTCGTGTCTTCACACACAGTGTTGGCGTTCAAGCCACTCCCAGTTACGATCACGATCCATCGTCAACAACAATAATATAAGACCAAAAGTTTCTCTTTGTCGACCCTTCTGGCAACCCGTCCTTTTTCTTTCCATCTCCATGTAAAAATCCAATCTCTCTTCCCTTATCCAAATAAAACCCCGCCCTCCCCTCCCCGGCTCTCGAAACCCTAATCAGAGGCCCAGATAGAGATCGCCTCAATGGCTCTTCCCATCTCTCCGCAAGATTAGGCGGTTGCAGCAGCAGGCGGCCTGGTTGTGATCGACGGTACCCCTCCGCTGGATGCTCTAGGCCTAGCTGCCTCCTCCACGGCTTCCGATCCTCTGAGATGGCCATTGTCCCGCCGCCGTCCACGCAGCTATCCCAACAACCGCCGTCTCCGCCGCTGGCCCGCCTCCAGTCCCAACCGCCTGATAATGATCGGAGCAGTGGGGAGCTTCGGGCTTTGGATTGTAACCTTGCTTCCCTCTGTGACCACATCCAGATGGAGGGGTTCAATTCAGGTGCATTCTCCGATGTAGTGGTGCAGGCGATGGGCTCCACCTACCGACTCCACCGGTTAATTCTTTCCCGTAGCTCTTATTTCAGGTGCAATTTTGCTCCATTGTAGAATACGCATTTCTTGATTTATTGGACTTCGAGTGCGGAAGGAAGAAAATATATGGTTTTTTTTGGCAATTAACATACTAGCTGGGAGAGTCTTTCTTCTTCAATTTTTTATTGCATTTCTTTGTGGGTTTCTCCTGGTTTTATCATATGCAACTTGGTATTCCTTTAGTATACATAAATTCTATTGATTAGAGCTTCTTCCTCTCGTAATTTGAGAGCAACACGTAGGTCAATTGTGCAGCTTAATGGTCATGTAACTGATTATGCTTATTTCAGAAACTTGCTACTTTGAATCCACAGGTAGGTATTTAACCGATCAATCTCTTGGTTGTTAAGAAGAATGATGATCTTGATTCTCAATAACCTTGTGTATTCCTTGATAACATCTGGAGCTATAATTGTCTCACTACTTGCTGTGATATTCTTTCCTCTTTCTTGTTGCACTAACCTGATCTCATGTAGGAATATGCTTCATGGTCCTTGGAAGGAAGCTGGTGAGCCTACTTTGGTCTTGAATATTGATGATGCTAATGTTGATCCAGATGCAATTGCAGTCGGTTTAGCATATCTCTACGGGCACTATCCGAAGCTTGATGACAGCAATGCTTTCCATGTTCTTGCCGTTGCTTCTTTTTTAGACCTACAGGTTCTGTGAAGTATCATTCTGTGGGTTTGAATTTCCCTAGTTTTTATTTTTGTTTTTTCTGCCTTTGAGATTTATGTGGCTTTACTTCCAGGATCTTTGTGCCATTTGCACAGATTTTATCATTTCTGAACTTTCAACTTCAAACTTTTTAGCATACCAGGTGAGTTCTGAACCCTCAGACTGCAATTGAGTTCCTTCTTCTAATGAAACCAGATTCCAATTTCATCCAGTTTTAAACTGCATTCTCTGTGAGTCAGGTCTTTGCAGAGAGCCATGACTATGGTATGCATGGAGAGCGTGTTAGTAATGCATGCTGGGGATACCTTTGTCAAAGTGCCACCAAGGAATTGATAGAGGTTAGGAACATATGGTTTTAGTTTAATACATAATCTACACTGTGCATCTTACCTATTCTACTATTTGCTCTTCTTGTGGCTAACATTTTATATCCAACTCTTCTATGGGCATATAAAAATTTATAGATATCTTTTGATACCTATCCCACAAAGGTAATTAAGCTGGTAGATATAAGGAACCGTTCTTTACATTTTCAAACAAGATGGTGCAGAAGTAAGGTTTCTAGGATCTAAATCTTGAAACTGCTGTATTAGGCTAAAAAATGAATTTAAGATGAACTTTATTGAGTTTGATGTATGATGTCCTCCACAAGTATTCTTTCTTTAGCTTCACCTGCTTGTGTGTAGTCCTATTATTTCTTCATTAACTATTTGATGAACAGGACCAAGGAGATCTTTTTCAGCAAATGCATATATGAGAACCAACTGGAGAACTGATTAAAAGGGATAAAAAAAGGAGGAAACCCACATAATCTTTTTTTATACCACAAGTGTTTCTTGGTGGCATTGGGTGGTTTAATGTAAATGGATAATACAAATTTGTATTAGATCTTTGTTCCCTTAATTTCATGATTATATTAGATTGCGATAGATGGGCCTAACAAATGAGAGGCCAAATGAAGAGCAATTTTATATGTTTGGTCATTTTATTATAGAGTGAACCTTAATTATTAGTTTCTATTATCTATTATATGTTACATGAATCCTCTCAATGGTAACGAAAAATAAAACTTAAGCAGTGGAGCATGGATTTTTTTTCTTTATTACATAATTTGATTCTGATCAAAGATTTCAGTTATGTAGTTAATTATCACTACATAGTCCTATATTGTTGTAATAGTTGTTTAGGTGGTCTACCTAGGCCATTTAGCTATGCTTACCTCCTAGACTCTTAGCACATTCTATGCACAAACCCAAGTAATCTTTTAAGCAAAGTTTGTCATACCAGTCCGTACTGGCGTATCGAGTTTATCTCGGTATGGTACAATACTCGACACTGAGCGGTATGCACAATGCATACCGCTCGGTATAATATAATATAATATAAATATTAAATAATATAATATTAATATAGTATAATATATATTTTGAAAAAGAAAACAAACGAGGTGTCGCCTCGCCTCGCGGGAGAACGACGCCTCATCCCCACGCGGGAAGACGAGGCGTCGCCTCATTCTCCCATTGGAAGATGAGGCAACACCTTCCGCGGAAGATGAGGCGGTGTCTCGTCCCCACGTTGGAAGATGAGGCATCGCCACGTTGCCTTGTTCCCACACGGGGAGATGCACGGTACCGCCCGGTAGTGGGAGGTCCGTGTACCGATATCCTGTCGGACTGGTATGTATCGCCCGTACCAGGCAGTATAGATCGAAATGGAGAACCTTGCTTTTGAGTGCCTAGATAGAGGAACTAGTGTTGTATTAAAAAACACAGATCTGAGTAAAACTTGAATAAAATAGAATTAGGCAAGGTGTTTCTAGGAACCTATCTTCAAGATAGATAATTTCCTCACTATGATGCAGATGGCTTCATGGAAATTCTATCTTCAGGATACAATGCCTATTACCCGAAATAATCAAGACTGCACTTCTTGATTACTTGAAGAATCATAACTCAACCAGAAAATAAAGAGAAAGAAAAATTCAGTACTTTGTTTGCACTAGAAATTTCTTATGTTTTACTCTTCAATATAGAGGAGTTTATATATATATTGAAAGGATGCTCAAAGACCCTTTCAATTATCCTGAAGAATTATGACTTTTTGAACCATTATAACACATTAAACTGAGTTTTTTTAAATGGCAAGCAGTATCCATAATTGTTCTCTTTTATTCATTTTTCTTTTTTTATTTATAGCAAATTCCTTATATATAGCAATTCCCCATTGATTTGCATATAATAAAAATATAATGATAAAATTACAAATCAAAATGTAAACTCTGGGATGTAATGTATATCCATAAGTAGACTAATCTTAAACTTTGGATTGAAAATGGGACATAAGGAACCATATTCACTCTATATATGAGTTCTGAATTCTATATTTGGCAGCGCTTTCGTGGGCCTTGCATTGAATCCTGGCTTAGCCAGTACTCAGGATCTTACCGGTGTGATCCGTAAGAAACGACCTCTTACTTCTCTACTAGCAAATGTAGACTCAACAAAAGTGTCTACAACTCACTCTACAAAGCTTGAGTCTATTCAGGATTTATTGTCGAACCTTTTGTTGTGGTAAAAAGTGCATTAACCAGATATACGACTTTGACAAAATAGTATACCGCCACTATTTCTTAAACAATGCACTTGAAATGTATCCTTGTTTCCATTTCTCAAATATCTCTGAATATATTGCCTTTTAAACTCTTATAACTTGATTTCCACTATCGAGTGATGTTATAGAAATAGAGTTGGTTTCAATCAAGATATTTCTTTTATCGGCAATAGTCTTATACCTCTTATAGTTTTAGAAATTTTATCGCCTAATAAAGGCTTTGTCATAGGGTATGCTATTTTTTGTTTCATAGGTAAGTATTGTAACACTACCTTTCCCTTTTTCACAAGTCCCCCAACAAATTTGTATCTCATAGCTATATATTTACTTCTATCTGTTATCCTTTTGTTCTTTGTATTTTGGATTGCAGCTTGGTTGTCACAATACAGTGTTACTAGGTAGATTTAAAAAGGAATTTTTCTTAAGAATCTCTTAAACCAAACAATGTCTATATTTGCAATTGACATTGCAATATACTCTGATTCCATAGAAGATAAAGCAACACAATTTTGTTTCTTGGATGACCAAGCAACAATTGTTCCACCTAAAGTGAACAGCCAACCACTAGTAGATCTAGATTTTTATCTATTGGATGCTCAATTTGCATCACTGTAACACTCAAGCACAGAAGTTGTACATTTGTAATGCAATCCATAATTTATAATATTTTTCAGGTATCTCAATACTCTACTTAACCCTTTCCAATGCTGTTCACTAGGGTTACTAGTGAATCTGCTCAATATGCCGATTGCACATGCAAGATCTGGTCTTGTGTGATTCATAACATACATGATGTTTCAAATAATCTTGGCATATTCTCCTTAATTTATTTCTGTTCCTTTGTTTGGAACTAGTTTTAAATGAGGGTCAATAGGTGTTTTAGAAGGTTTACAATCAAAATGATTGAACTTTCTTAACAGCTTTCCTATATAGTGAGATTGTGTTAAAACAAATTCCCTTCCTCTTTTGAGAACCTTGATCCCCAATATGACATCGACAGGACGTAAGTCCATGTCAAAAGCTTGTCTCAAGATTCTCTTAGTACCAAAATTAAGCAAGTCATCAACATAAAGAGTAATGAGTACTTTATATTCTGCAGTCACTTTAGTAAACACAAAACTTTCTACTTTACTTCTGTTAAACCAAATTTCTTAATTTCCTTCTTAAATTTCTTATACCTTTGCCTAGGTGCTTGTTTAAGTTCATACAATGATATATTCAATTTACATACTTTATTCTCATGACCTTTAACAATATAACCTTCAGGTCAGTTGATGTAAGTTTCTTCTTCTAAGTCACCATTTAAAAATGCAGTTTTTGCCCCCATTTGATGAATTTCCAGATTATACATAGATGCAATGACAAACATAATTCTAATGGATGTAAATTTTGTTACAGGAGAAAAAGTTTCAAACTAATCGACTTTCTCATTTTGACTAAAACCTTTAGCTACTAATCTTGCTTTATATTTATCAATTGTTCCATCAGTTTTTAATTTCTTTCTCAAAACGCACTTGCAACAAATAGGTTTAGTGCTTGGAGGAAGTTCTACTAGGGTCCATGTAACGTTATCATGTATAGATTTAATCTCATCATCCATCGCCCTTTTCCACATATTAGCATTAGGTAAAGGCATTGCTTCTTGAAAAGATTGAGGATCCTCTTCTGTAAGATATGTATTCATATCAGGACCAAAATTCTTTTCAATTCTACATCTTTTGTTTCTTTAGTTTGGTTATCATATCTTCTCACAATATTATCAATCATATCCATATCATGCAAATTATTATGATCAACAGAAATAGATATACATATGTATTGGAACTAGAAGTGTGATCAGAATACGAATCTAACTCATTTGATAAATCCTTTTCTAATTCTAACTTGTCTGCATCTTTAATTGTTAAGTGTTCAAACAAAATAGCATGTGCAGATTCAGATACTCAAATATTCTATTTGAACAAAGACTCAAAAGTCTATAATCTTTACTATGCACAGAATAACCCAAGAAAATAGATTTAACAGTTTTACTTCCTATCTTAGGTCTTTTCAACGCAGCATCTAAAGCATATGCAATATAACCCCACACTTTAAAATAATTAATACTATGTTTTTCTTTTAATCAATAATTCATAAGAGGATTTCAAATAAATGCTTCTTATTTATAATTCTGTTGTTAATATTACATGCAGTAAGAAGTGCTTTTGCCCAATAACTCTTAGGTAATTTAACATAAATTATCATAACACTAGCCATTTCTTGCAATGATCTATTTTTTTTGGTACTCCATTTTGAGATAGAGTGTTAGGTGTAGAAAGTTCTCTAATGATACCATTTTGTTCACAAAATGAAATAATCTCTTATGAGAGATATTCTCCTCCTCTGATCTTATCCTTTTAATCTTTTTGCTGGTTTCATTTTTAATTTTTTCCATAAAGATTTGAATTTATCAAAAGCCTCATCTTTTGTTCGTAACAAATAGACATAAGTAAAATTTGAAAAGTCATCAATAAATGTAACAAAGTATTGTTTTCCTCCTCTGGTTAGACTATCCTTATTCTCACAAACATTAGTATGAATAAGTTCTAGCAAGGATGATGTTCTAGTAACAAATTTAAAAGAGGGTTTAGTTATCTTAGAGTGTGCACAACATACACAAGTATTCATTGATAGAATATTCTTAGACTTGGGAATAGGGTTTGTCGTACCGACTTGTACTGCTCGGTATGGGTGGTATGTATCGGTCTGATAGGGAATCGATACGTAGATCGCCCTCTATCGGGCAATACCGTAACCTGACCCCGTATCGGGCGATAACTACCGAAATCAATCATTACTGACCTATATCGGTCAGATTTTGATCGTTACCAATTAAGGGCTGAGATTGCCCTATTTCAAACGGTCAAATTGACTGTTTGCACTATATCAATCTCTTAAACTCTCTCAAACTAATTCTCACTCACATCTCCCTCTCATTCTCAGATTTTCACTCTCTTTAACTTAACAAGGCTACAATTTGTGGATTGAATCAAATTTGGGAGGATTAATAGGAAGATCCCCCACAGTCAGAACATGGTGGAAGGAGCCAGATAACATCGAGTTAGATTTCTTGAGGAACTAGAGACACCCTACCATGACAGTCGTCCGTATAGGCAATGGCAAAGGAGATGACAGTAGCATCAACCACACTCTTGGAAAGAATCGAATCGGGCGACGAAATACCTTCTCAATCACATTCAACAATCCACTCAATCCAGAGACATGGTAGCGACATGGACAACAATGCCTCAATCGATAGTGGTGGTAACGTCGGCGAGTCGATGATCCTGTCTACATAAATTGAGGGCGGTGCATGGATTGAGAAATAATATTTTGCATATGCCACCTAAGATTCAAATAGTGGAACTCAACGAGGACGGTCCAGACTTACCACAATTTAACAATTCCAATAATTTCTTTGTAGATAATTCAATATTAATGGAAGGACAGTTCGAAACGTACCATAAAGCTACTCAAAGCTCGACAAAAGATATGTGTCACTACTCTTTCTTAATTTAGATTATTTTCGCTAAAATTCTACTAAATTTATATTTATTTTCAACTTAAAAACCCTAATCTATCTTTTTTTTCTATTTTTCAATTATTTTTGGAGCTATTTTCGATGCTTTTTTAGGCGTACAATTGGCATGCTGTAGCATACCATCAATATACCTTGGTATGCACCATACCAATCATTGGTTGATACATTTGTATGGACCGAAATTGCGAACCTTGTTTAGGAACTAAATCATAAGACATCATGTGTTGCATAGCATTTATACCAATATGTCCTAATCTATAATGCCAAGGAGACTAAGAATCATGCTCAATAATATAAATTGAACTAGTAATATTATCATTAATTTTCAACAAGTGCATATTAGCTTTTACATAGCCTTTCTCAGCAAAAGTTTTTCTTTTAGAGATAATAACTTTTTGTGATGCTAAGGTAATCTTAAAACCATTTTCATCAAGCCTATTAATTGATACAAGACTCTTCCTCATGCTAGGAATGTGATAGATATTTCAAAGAGTAAATACTTTCCTAGAAGAAAAAGAGAGTTGTGTTGTCCCCTTGCCTAAAATTGCACTAGTAGATGAATTTCACATATAGACAGTTTTAGAACGATTCGACTCTTCATAAGTTTTGAATATATTCTTGTAATGAATCACATGACATGTTGCTCCAGAATCCAAACACCAAGTTTCATCGGAATTGACCATATAAACTTTAGTAAGGACAACAACAAAATCACTTCTACCATATTAGTTTCTTTCTTTGTAATTCCTTTCCAAAAGCAACAAACCTTGGCTATATGGCCAGGTTTTCCACAAACAAAATAGGGGCCAAACCATCTCTTCTTGTTATCATTTTTATTTTTATTCTTTTGGAATGAAGAATGCTTCCTTTTTTTAAATACCCTTGCTTCACATTTGGAGCCTTTGATGTTGATGCATCAACAATATGAATACCAATTTTTTTCACAATTAGTTAAAACATATCTTCTTCTTGCTTTTGCCTCAATCTGAATGTGTTATAACAACTTATCCAAACAAACATATTTTTTTCTTATGTTTCAACTCATCCAGATAAATAGGTTTTATTTATATTTTGTACAGCAAGTAGCGGGCCTAGTTTGGTTCACTTTCATTGCCGGTATCGGCTTGTAAATGAGAGTTGTGTCATGTATACACTTGTGGGGACTTCGGTTTGTAATGGACCATGATCCTTTGTGTGCGATCGTTCAGAGCTTGTGAAGTCCATGGTTGTAATTTGCATTGGCTATATAAAGTGTTTGCTGAAATGTTTACTTGTGGATCCCGTGTGAAATGCTTTCTTTAATCTGTTTTCTCTTTTGTAGGTCCTAAGGGACCATAGGAGCTTTCGGGGAGGCTGACTTTTGTATACGGATACACAAAGGTGCCGCACGACTTAGGCAAAATCAGCTAAGTTTATGATAGATGGTATCAAGACGGGATAAGCACATGTAGAAAACACTTGCTATGCAAATGTGGGAGACCTTGTTGGGCTACGTGGAGGGCAGCCAGCACGCATGACCGTTTGAGGGAAATGAACATTGAGATGTAAGGAAAAGAGTCGCTCAGAGGAGTGAGCATCTAAGATTGACATTCAGAGGAATGACCAACCCTTTGCGCAAGATGCACCATGAGGACAAGCAAGTTAGGAAGAATACATAACACATAAAGGTTGGGATGGCCGAGTTCAAGCTATGATTTGATGTTGGCAACCAAACTTGACGGTGCTCAAGGGAAGCAGGGTGCTTAGTAAAAGATGAGATCGTGTAAAGTGGGATGTGTTGCACAACGACCGAAAGAGTTGTGCAAAACTCACAAAGGTGAGGGGAATTTCTAACTCGAAGAATTTGGTACTCATGCAAGACGATGGAGTGTTCGTGGCCATCTCAAGGCAATCGAAACTCGGCGTCGTGGAGCATTAAAACTTTCTCTTCGGCATGAGAAGGATATGTCCGTAGGAGGTTGAAGAGTGCAACAAGTTCAGCATGTTGCTAGGCCTTGGAAGGTGCAGCAGGGGCTATATTGGCGAAGAATCGCAATCTAGCAAGTGCATTTGCGGGAGCAGAAAAATGTATAGTTTGTTCAACAAGGTGGAGTAGTCCAAGGGGATGGTGGTCTCCAAAACTTCCAAAAGGAAGAATGCGAAGAGGAAAGTTATTCCAACAGGATAGATATATAGGAGGAATAAGTCCTGGTTCTCTAGAGGGAGAATCATGTGCAGTGGACTACACATGTTGAGGAGTATCTTAAGACAACAACTCCACAAAGCTTAACGGATCGAGCGAGCGGCGATGAGTTGTTGTATGATCTCGCATGAGGTAATGCATTGGTAGATGCATTACGAGATCAAGTGGTGGCGCGACCATCGCAACATCAAGTGAAGACACTTAGAACCAATGTGAGAATAGGACTCAACAGAGGGCTGATCTGTAGAATGATGGGCGCGAGGGCCACTATCAACTCAATGCAAATCGAGGGGTGGAGCAACTTAGGTGGAACTTGGTGAAGTATCTAAGCCGCATAAAGGTAGTTGACGTAGAAGATGGAACATAGAGCAGAGGCACATAACTTTCCTTAGACAGAGGTCAAGGACATGAACTCTTGTAGAGGCAAGAGTGGATTATGTCATTCCATGGGTTCTTCATTTTGATGGGGCGGACTCATCTTGCATGGTGCCTAAGACGAAGGGAGCTTCGAGGCACATGCACCTTGTCTTAGAGATGCATTTGACGAAAGAATTAAGGTGGGTTAACTTGCAGAAGCGAAGTTAGGATCAGAAGGCCTTAGCACGGGGCAAGAGGACATAGAGGCGGGTACTCTTGAAGAATATGCCATAGTGTTGCCATGAAAGTTGTCATGAAGAAAGCAGTGCACAGCGGAGATTATGCTAGTGGAGGATAGAGGCCTAGGATCTAAACAATGGTGCACCGATTTCAGTGAAGTCTGGGGACTTTGAGAGCTACTAGGTGATGGACTGTCCTAGAGCGATGCTTCGTCCGGGTATGACCCCAGAATGGGTTGGCGAAGGTTAATTGCCAAAGGAGCGAACACAATCAAAGGTGGCGAGGCCCTATGATCTGAGGTTTGACATACCGGTCTATCCCGGTGTATCGAGATTACCTTGGTACGGTACAATACATGGTATCGGGCGATACATACAATGTGTACCACTCGATATATTAAAATATATTAAAATATTTTATAATATAATTTAATACTAAATAATATTAAATATTAATATATTAAAAAAAGAAAATAAACTAGCGACGTCGCCTCAATCTTTCTCCCTGCGTGGGCAGATGTTCCGTCTCCTTGCGCAGGAGAAGAATCGCCCGCGAGCGAGGATGGCACGCGGACGACCCACGGGCTATGACGGACTTAGCTGGTTTTGCCTAAGTCGTGCGGCACCCTTGCGTATCCATCCGCAAAGGTTAGCTTTCCCGAAACCTCCTTGTGTCCCTTAGGACCTACAAAAGAGAAAATGAGTTAGAGGAAGTATTTCTGATGGGATCCACAAGCAACCACTTTAGAAAACACTTTATATAGCCAATACAAATTACAATCATGGACTTTACAAACTCTAAATGATTGCACACAAAGGATCAAGGTCCATAACGGACCGAAGTCCCCACAAGTGTCCACACGACACAACTCTTATTTACAAGCCAAAACTAGCCATGAAAGCTAACTAAACGAGGACTGCCAAGCCTATGATAGGACCCCAACAGGGTTGGGTCCTACTTAACCAAGTAGCAATCAATAAAACCCTGCGATATTGTAATAAAACCCCACATAGTCACCTCTATCCCATAAAGAAGTGTGGCTAGGGTTTATTTTGGGGCCTTAGGGCTTCCTAGCCGCCACCCCCTTTATTAGGCTGATCGGCTACGGTTTCTAGCCGAGGGGTGTGGCTTGTGCAGCCACTTAGGCCGCCGCCACCTTTATTTAGGCAGGGCGGCTATAGGAGGGGCAAGGGGATAATTTTACTTAGTTAGCACCCCCATAGGGCTAGGGTTTTGACCCCTTATAAGCTTGTAGCCTCCTCCATTTTCAATCAAGCAAGATCATCTTTATTTCAGCCTTGTGGCTGACTTCTAGGAGGGAGGAACCCCTTTAGCGTTCTAAGGGTTGATCCCCCTCAAAGATCAAATCATATAGAGCTCCTTTTGGGGTTCTATCATCTGGTATCAGAGCCGCGTTCCTACTGCCCCTGCTGGCATCTCTACCGCCTCTACCCATCCAAGCAATTCCCATAATTGCTGCAAGACGCGCCTCCATCTTCCACCCCAATTCGTAGATCCATCAGTTTGCTGCTGCCCCTTTGTATTGAATTAGAGATCTGGTAAAATTCCACCACCCACGCTTATTCACTACTGCAAATCCTTTACCTTACACGTTGAAGAAACTTTTCCATATTTTCTTCGTTGCAAAATTCTACCGTCGCAAACATGATCATCGTTGCGAAGGGGAAACGCTGCAGAAATTTTCAATTGCACTGTTGCTTCTTGAAACTGGTTTATTGCTCATCTATTGTGGATGAAATTTTTACACAATCTCATAGATCAACTTAGCTTTCATTTAAGATTGATCTCTGGAAAAAATTCTTTCTGAGACTGATCTTATTGTGTTGCAATTCATCGTTGCGTATTGCTGGATTTTTACGACGAAGAATCTGCCTTCTATCTTTGCATCAATTTTCCTACTGTTATGCTACCAAAATTTCGTCGATCTTAATTGTTGCTATTACTCATATCTGAACTGAGGTTTTGCTGTCAAAATTCTGCATATTTCTTTCGGATTCTCTTCTTGAATTTGCATCGAGAACTTGCTGTTTCTCCGATGCAAATTATGTTCGGCAGGACAGCACGTATGCAGCATCTTTTCGTTGAATTCTATCAGATTTCACTGTTGTCTTTTCTGGGATTTGAAACTCTCTTTTCTTCATCTTCATCCCCTACCATCACTGCCCCAAATTTCTTGGTTTCTCGTTGGAATTTTCGTTGAGAAGCTACTGTTTCTTCGACGACAATTCTTCTTCTGTAAGGCATTGCGAACTTATCGTCTGTCAAACCTTGCCGCCTCGGATCTGAAACCATCTTTTCCTAACCTTCACCCTATACCATTACAGCCCCAAACCCCTACCAAACCGCAGCCAAAACCACACCCAAAACAGCCACAAAACAAGCCCCAAAAACCGCAGCCTTCAACCTTCGGTCCACCAACCTTTTAGCCACAAAATCTTCCTTATCCCTTAAACCACAACATGTATCTCTCGCTGCACAACGCTGTCAGCAGTTATCTCTCGCTGCCATCCTCCTTGATCGTAGCCAACAGTGATCCTTTGTGGCACAAACACTACTAGTAGCGATCCTTTGCTGTCATTTGTCTACATTGCAGCTTGCATCAATCTTTCATTGCCAATTGCCTTGATCGTGGCTAACAACGAATTGAACACGACCAATAGTGGTCTCTCGCTCCATACCGCCGCTGCCCTCCTCTACAACGGTCGTGCACTCCGCTGCCTCGTCTTCCCCCTATTACATCTGCACCCTTGCGCAACCAACTCCACTGCACCCGAAGTCGCACTGCGATCGACATTCTTGTTGCCGCTTCTTCCTCCACCATTCTGTTGCCTCCCGATTCGGATCCCTCGACTGCCATCTTCCAACGGATATCAGCCACCTAGAAATCGCAGCCTCGGCAACCTTGCAGCATTACTGCGGACCCCTGACATTCTTGTTGCCGTCTTCTTCCTCCACTGTTGCTGCTACCCTTGGTTGCCATCCTCTATCAATGCAACAACCACTTGGAGACCTCACCACCGTAGTCTTGATAATTTTGTAGCATCATCGGAGTCGCACTTTCTCATCCTTTTGCTGCCATTGCTGCCTTCAATTTGAAAATTGCAACTACACTCTTCAATTGGTTTATTTGACAGGTTGGAGATCCCTATGTTATGGCATCAGTAAGTCTATTCGAAGACTAATTGGAGGCTTTTGAAATGCGTATGGATGCTAGAGTACGTGCTCTGTTCGAGGAGTTTAAATTGGGCCGATCGTTGAGCCCAAGAAGATCCCAACATGGAGCAAATTCAGATTACAAAAAGAATCTATCGGAGATAAGAAGCAAAGCTAAGACACTGTAGCCTTACACCTCGATGATATCGATCTCCTTTGCACAACTTCAAGAAGGGCACCTCAATCAAGATTACAAGAACCTAGACGAAGGACTAGCAATGATCTGTTAAACCTCCACCATACAAGAGTACCAAACCAGGTTTAAAAGATCCTCTAATCAAACTAATAATTGATCTAAAAAATAAATATTGAGGACTTTTATTGAGGGCTTGAAGCCTGAGATTCGGGTAGAAGTTAAAGCACGACAGCTGTACACACTTATGTTAGCCATCTCCTTCGCGCGACATTATGAGGAGCGATTAAACCATGAAGCCTGGAGGACTAGGGATGCTCCCCGACCAGTGACACCAAAGCTTTCAACCCCTCCTACTATCAGCCGACCCCCTCAGCCGAAGAAATTAACAAGAGAAGAGTTTCGTGACGGATCAACAAAGGGCTTATGTGGGCGTTGTGATAAACTGTAGAGCCTAGAACACCATTGTGAAAAGGATAGACCTCTGATAATCGTGTCTACTAAAGAACCCAAACTTGAAGATATGACTCTCGAGCCCAAGGCGAAGGATACACCACAACCGGCTACTCGCACGGTCCCTACCTTAGCCAGCTACACAAACCCATAAAAATTGAAGATCGAAGGGTTTCTTGAGCAACAACCTGTCATCGTCCTCATCGACATCGTGAGCACGCACAACTTCTTGAGCAACAAGGTTGTTGCCCATTTAATGCTCCAAAAAGAAGATTGCAGTAGGTTCGAAGTTAAGGTATCTAATGGCCGATTTCTGAAGTGCAACAAGAAGTGCCCGTAGCTAAAACTGATTCTATAGGGTCAAGATGTAGTTGCTGATTTTTTTCCTCTTCCCTCTCGACGATTTTGATATAGTGCTCAACATTGATTGGTTATCCACGCTAGGAGACGTTTTCTGAAATTTTTCGAAGCTAATCATGAAATTTTTCAACAAAGGAAAATAAGTGGTTCTACGAGGGAGCCAAGCGACTACGACCACAACACAACAGTTGGAGATGGTACCAAAAGAAGAATCCGACGACTTCTCAATTCAAATTCAAGAGTTTCAGGAGATGAAGCCAAAGGAGATTGAAGATAAGAACCCTCTCCCACATCTTGCTAAAATTTTGGGCGCCTCCACCAACCCGAGATGACTACCTCCTCTGAAGCTACCCGACCCCCCTATGCTGAACTGGCCGAAACTTCTACCTGCTGTTGCTCGGCCAGATTGCTTCCTACAACCTCAGAAGATTGAAGTTAAGAGGGTCAACCAAGAGATGAGAAAGACATGGATTACTCGGTCGTGCTTATTTCCTGCTACGACACATCCCTGCATCCTTTTCTCCAGGGATAAGTTACTTCCGAAGTATTACATCTCGTCGAACTCACCATGGTTGCTGATACAACACTTCCATATCTCATATGACTTTTACGACTTCCGCGACTTCCCCTAAGATCCGACCATGATGACCTCCGATCTATAACCCAAGACCATGAGAAAATTGAGTCCCTCCAGTGGCAGAATCAGAGAAAGGGAAGGATCATTTTTAGGACTCAACGAAACATGAACATCATCCCTCTCACTATTAAGAAAGATGCACCACCTTGGCCGAGTAGAACTATAGCCCTCACGACCACGATGTTGTCCACACCAAGTCGTGGCCAGATGTATATAATTGTAGCAGACACATCCAGGGTTGGGATTGGTATCACCCATATGTAAGATGGTCGACTCCTAATTCATACCGAGGCTTCCCCCACACCCCACATAAGGTTTTTAAAGGGGCTACTCATTGCTACCAAATTTAAATTTGGTTGGATACAGGTCCATGGCATGAAAGAGGAGTATGCCTAAAAGAATTGCAATCTATGCTCATGCCAGATTGGGCTCTCAATATCTTGAACCCTACCAGAGGGCAGTCACCATTCCAGAAGAAAAATTGACTATTACTAAAGACTAACAATATAGCAGCACATGCAAAGAAGAAACGGTCTCCCGACAAACTTCAGAATGAACGAAAAATTGAAGATCGAGTTTTTCTACACCTCTAGCTTGATCAGTAGGAAACTCGAGCCTTAAGTGGTCTCCCTATATCTTTAGGCCTTGCAAAATTAAGAATCATATCAGAGCCCTAACTTGGAGATCAGATCCGCGCACCAGATCAAGATTACAGATGATCCTCTAGGTATCCTACCTCAAATGAAAATTTAAAGAAGACGACTCAGCCCAAATCTTTCCAACTGACACCTAAGCTGATGAGGAGGCCAAAGTTCAGCTGATGATTGCATGAGATCACAGGATCATGACACATCACAGTCCCACCACTACTACTGAGGCTGGATCGCGAGCAGGAAACGCCTGCTACAGGAGCCACATGGAAGGCATATGAGGAGCTGGAGACTCGGTTCTCTGAGTTCATGGAACCTCAGCCTTGAGGACAAGGTTGATTTAAAGAGGGCGGGCTTAATAGGACCCCAGCAGGGTTGGGTCACGCTCAACCAAGTAGCAATCAATAAAACCTTACGAGATTGTAATAAAATCCCACCTAGTCACCTCTATCCTATAAAGAAGTGTGGCTAGGATTTATTTTGAGGCCTTAGGGCTTCCTAGCCATCCCTTTCTTGGGTCGACTAGGGTTTCTAACAGAGGGGTGTGGCTTGTGCCACTTAGGCCGCCTCTTTTATTTAGGTAGGGCGGCTATAGGAGGGGCAAGGGGGTAATTTTACTTAGAAAGCACCCCCTTTGGACTAGGCTTTTGAGCCTTATATAAGCTTGTAGCCTCCTATTTCAATCAAGCAAGATCATCTTTATTTTAGCCTTGTGGTTGACTTCTAGGAGGGAGGAACCCCTATAACATTCCAAAGGTTGATCCCCTTTAAAGATCAAATCATATAGAGCTTCTTTTAGGGTTCTATCAGCCTACTACAAGCTCCTTATTTGCTGTACAAAGTATGTACAAAAATCGAAGGACACAGACAAACATGAGCATTACATCGAACACCTTGTTTATATTTTGTCCGTGACATTCTCCCTCACTTATTCCTTTGACGTCCTTGTCGAAGCCACTGTAGACGCTGCATCTCCTCGGCTTTTTCTGAATCTTCAATCTTTTGCTTTGGCTGCAACACGTCCCTTAGCTCCCAGCTGCTCATTGTCATTGTTGAGTAGTCGAACTCTGATCCGCCATGCTGCTTCAACTCGCCAATGATTGACTCTTGTGTGGGGTGGGGTTGGCTGAGCTGATCCTTATTGATTTTTGTGGATCCTTCTAGTGAAGGAAAAGATCTTTCTTTGTTATGCACCAGTATTGCAATAGTCTCGTGTTGCTTAAACTGGATGGATGCTTGTTGGAGCTTTAACGAGCATCGTTTCACAGACTTTGAAGTTTTTAAGGTCCTTCCTCCATAAGATTCGCTTATTGATCATTCTTCAACTTTAGTTGTACTGCCAAGTAGGTTCGCATCACTTCTGATGTCGATTGGCATTCTATCGGGAATAAAGCGGAGAATCTATTCTCAGTAGTATTGATTACCAACAGTGAGGATTTAACAACTATTGTCTTCCATAAGCTTTCCTCGAAGGGTCATTGAACTTGTGCAGAGCTCCCCTGTTGGATAAATAAGAGAAAAGAGGTACTCAGTTTCGCCCATTCCCTTTGAGTTGAGAAGGCAATGTTACTTGATTTTGCCCGCTTCCTTGAGATAAGAGAACTAGGGTACTTAGTTTCGCCCATTCTCTTGAGTTGAGAAGGCAAAGGTTACTTAATTTCGCCTACCTTCTCGAGGTTGTACATCATGCATCGATCTGGTTAATAGCATTTTGCCTGCTCTTTGCTCACACTTTCGAAGCACTCGAAGTGTTTACACTCCTTGCGTTGAGTTAGCTACTGTAATTTGCCTTCCCACTGCCATCGAACTTTCGGAATGTAAGAAGTTTTACTTGAAAAAAGCAAAAATAGTTTACCCCAACTTAGACGTCTTTGATAGTTCTGGTCGCCTCTGGGATTGTACCGTCTTCTCCATCATCTTTGTCGCTTACTCCTTTGAGTAGAAAAGGTACAGTAACACGTACTACCTACTTCTTTCTTGGTCGAGCACTCCTGTATCAACCCGAAGTCCTTTACTTTCGGCTATCTTGATGAGAACCCCATCGACACCGGTCTTATGAAGTTCCTTGGCCTCTGCCCTTCCGCCTTGTCTTGGTAATTAGAGTTTGCCTCTACATTCTCCACCTCCTCGGTCTCTTTTACGACCAACGCTCTGCCTCCATGAGAGCAAGGGATCGATGACTCCATGGAAGTCCTGCCTCTGCGGTATCATGGCATTGCGATCCATAGCCCTACTATCGGTGAGTGCTTCTGCGACACTGTGGCACTCCTCCGAGTCCACCTCTTTTCTGACCGATGCTTTGCTTTTGGGTAGCTGAGCCCCTTTGGACTCGTCGTCGCTTCCTCGCCCCTTTCGATCACCTGCTTTAACACCTCATGTTCTCCTAGCAGTTCTCCTTAGTCGATGGAAAGACAGACTGCAACTCTCATACATGGCCTCTGCCATCTTGTTACAGGGCTTACGTCGATTCTGTTCTCCTTAGCTTCCTTGGTGGCAACATTCGCTTACTCGACCTTGTCCTCTGACTTGCCAGGCTCCCTTAAGCGAATATAAGCGCTGAAGTAGTCCAACTCTCTAGTCGCTCCGATCATACCTCTGGATGATCAAGTCCCCTCCATGGGACTCACTGGTACTTGCAATCTGACTTCTCCCTCGGTGGCACACAGCCCCCATATCTTGATGACCAAGGCTTTCATCCGATGCAAGATTCGATGCACACACACGGAAGACCCGCCTCTATGGTACCATGACATTCACTCCTTGAATCCATAGTTCTTCTTGCCATTATGTTGTTCATCGAAGTAGAGCTCCTAGTAGCTCCTGATCATACCTTCGCATGATTGTGTCCCTCACGGGACATCTCTGAATGTGTTGTACTGTTGTGAACTATTCCACCACGATTCGCTGCACCATGTCGCCTCCTAGTGACATCTCCATTATATTCAGATTCTTATGTGATTAACTCGGACTATGATCTCTCTATGTGTGGCCTCTGCCAGCACATCGTAGGGCCTCCGCCACCTCCGATTGTGTTTGCTCCAAGGTTTGCAATTTCGACTGTACCGCTCGATGCGGTGCATATCGGTCCGTTAGGTTGTCGATACGGATCGCCCACTGGGCGGTTCCGCCAAAAATCGACCGTCGACTGTCGATTGAGGGAGAAATCGATTGTCGACAATCGATTGAGGGAGAAAAAGGGAAGAAGAAGAAGAGGAAAATAAGAAAAAAAAGAAAAGAGGATGATAAAACCCCAGAAGGAGCCCTATAGATTTTGACCCTTGAGGGGGATCAACCCTTGGAACGCTATAGGGGTTCCTCCCTTCTAGACTCGGCACAAGGCTGAAATAAAATTGATGATTGCTTGCTTCAAGAGGGGGGCGACTACATCTTTAAATAAGGATTAAAACCCTAGCCTCAGGGGGTGCTTGCCTAAGTAAAATTATCCCTTTGCTCCTCCTATAGTTGACTTGCTTTAATAGGAATAGGGGGCTGTTAAGTTGGCTCTATAGTCGACCTAAGCAGGGGGAAACCCTAGCCGACCAACCCAGTATGGGGGGCGACGACTACTAAGTCCGAAGGGCTAATCTAAACCCTAGACATACTCCTTTACAAGATAAGAGTGACTTTATTACAATCTAATAAGGTTTTTATTGACTAGTACTAAGATGATTAGGACTCGACCCTGCTGAAGTCCTATCAAGTTTGCCCTCTTCAAATCAGCCTTGTCCTCAAGGCTGAGGGTCCATAAACTCTGTAAACTAGGTCTTCAGCTCCTTATCAGCTTGGGTGTCAGTTGGAAGAATTTGAGCTGAGCCATCGTCTTTAAATTTCCATTTGAGGTGGGATACCTGGAGGATCAACCGTAATTTTGATCTGGTACACGGATCTGACCTCCATGTTAGGGCCCCAATTTGTCCCCAATTTTGCAAGGCCCAAAGAAATAGGGAGATCATTTCATTAAGGCTCTAGTTTCATGCTGATCGGGCTGGAGGTGTAGGAAAGCCCGATCTTCAATTTCTCGTCCATTTTGAAGTTTGTCGGGAGGCCGTTTCTTCTTTGCATGTATTGCCATATGGTTAGTCTTTAGTGATAGCCAATCTTTTTTCTGGGATGATGACTTCCCTTTGGTATAGCTCAGAAATCCAAAGTGCCCTACTGAAAGTGAAGAGTGCATCTTATGCAAAATAATCTAGATGCAGGGGGAAAAAGGAACAATAATAATTCGATCTTTGTAGCGCAATTCCTTCGAATCCTACGAGTAGTGACCCATGGACCCCGGTTCCTTCTTCAACTTTTGGCTCAGGCTTCTGGATCATTCTTCCATTCCTCCCTAATATTGTCGAGGAAGTCGGTGGAGGGAAGGGAGATGATTGAAATTTCGGATTATCCCGGTAGTCGAGATAGGGCATTTGCAACAACATTCTCTTTTCCTTTTCGGTAAGTAATTTCATAATCAAAGCCAGGGAGTTTAGTTACCCATCGTTGTTGCTCCGGGGAGGATATTTTCTGCTCCAAAAAATATTTAAGGCTTCGGTGGCCGGTCTTAATCTGGAAGCTTCGACCGATCAGGTAGGGTCTCCACTTTGTGATTGCGTCTACGATGACAAGTATTTCTTTATCATACACAGACATTTTAAGATGTGAAGGAGATAAAACTTTGTTGGTGTAGGCAAAGGGTCGGCCATCTTGCATTAGAACAGCCCAAATTCGAACTCTGGACGTGTCGGCCTCAATCATGAAAGTTCGGCTGAAATTGGGTAGCGTTAGACCCAAGATCGTCGTATACGCGGCCTTGAGTCTTCAAAGGCAGAGGCTCGATCGACCACGAAAAGGAGTCCTTGAGTAGGGACGTGAGTGGGGCACTGATCTTGCCATAATCTCTCACGAACTTTCGGTAGTAGCCTGTGAGTCCGAGGAAGCTGCGTAGTGATTTTACGTTTGTAGGTCTCGACCATCCTTGCATTGCTTCGATCTTTGTCGGGTCTCTGCTACTCATCCTCGATATAATGTGCCCTAGATACTCCACTTTATGCTGTAAGTTGCACTTTGACTGTTTAACATAAAGAGTATTCTCTCGAAGAATGGTTAGAACAGTTCGTAAATACTCAAAATGTATATCAAGCATAGGGCTATAAATGAGAATATCATCAAAGAATATTAATACGAACTTGCGTAGAAATCTTTGGAAGATGTCATTCATCAAGCTTTGAAAGGAGCATTTGTAAGTTCGAAAGGCATTACCAAAAAGGCCATTATACGTGCGGAATGCAGTTTTCGGAATATCTTTTGTACATACCTGGATCTGATAGTATCCGAATTGGAGATCCAATTTAGTGAAGACTCGGGCTCCTTTTAATTCGTCCAAGAGTTCATCTACGACTGGAATAGGATATTTGTCCTTGACGGTGATGGCGTTTAGAGCTTGGTAGTCAACGCACATCTGTCACGTACCATCCTTCTTGCGCATTAGCAACACCGGTGAGGAGTAAGGGTTGCAACTCAATCGAATCACCCCGGTGTCAAGCATCTCTTTAACGATGTTCTCGATCTCGTCTTTTTGCAAGTGATGATATCAGTACGGTCGTAAATTTGCTAGAGGTTTGCTTGGCAAAATAGGAATGCGGTAGTTATGCGGCTGGTTAGGGGGCAGCCCGTGCGGCTCCGTGAAAATATTTGTGAATTCGTTCAGTAAAAGGGCAAGCTTAGGATCTGAGTTTTGTATGTTCTCCCCCTTAAATGGCTGCTGGATATGCATCAAGAATCCACCATGTGCTTCATGCAAAATTTTCTCCATTCATTGCAACGAAAGGGTAGAAATATGGCTCCCGCGCTTGCCTCGTAACATGACCTGTCTCCCTTTGCAATAAAATTTCATAATTAATTTAAAATAATTTTAGGAGATATCACCTAGCATTGTGAGCCATTCGATCCCGTGTACGGCTTCATAATTATCGATGGGTAGGAAGAAGAAATCAATTCTTGGTCTTGGTGGAGTAGTTTCACTCATGAGCACCGTTGGTCGCAATTGAGGATTCGGCCATCGGTGACCTTTACGTCAATTTTCTGACCTTAGATTTGAGCGTAGTCGCGGGCTTAGCTGATTTTACTGGCGTGCGGCACCCACGTGTTCGTCGCAGTCGCCCTCCCGAGATCTCCTAAGATCCCAGACTTACTGAAAGCGGGCGGAAGAAGCAATTCCACGGGATCCACAAGCTCGAAAAACACTTTATAAAGCCAAAATACCAATTGCACCCATGGACATTCCAAACTCGGAGAGGTTGCACCCAAAGGATAATGGTCCTCTGCATCAAGTCCCCACAAGTGCTTATATGGCACATCGGTATTTACAAGCCAAACTTGGCCATAAAGCAAATCAAACTAGAGCTCTATGACCTTCTTGTTATGATATGTACCTAAACAGAAGGACACGGACTAACATAAGCATTTCATCGAACACCTTGTTTACATTGTTGTCGTGACATTCTCCCCACTTATTCCTTCGACGTCCTCGTCGAAGCCGTAAACGCCGTCTCCTCGCATTTCTTTGAATCTTTAATCTTCGCTTTGGACCGCCCCTTTGGCTCTAGCCGTTCTCATTGTTGTTGAGTAGTCGAACTCTAATCCGCCATCCTTGACTCAGATAGTGAATCGGTGTGGGGTTGGTGAGTTGTCTTAATCCTTGTTAGTTCTCGCGATCCCTCGATGAAGGAAAAGACACCGCTTTATTATATGCGATGGCAGATATACTCATATTGAGCGGGTAGATGCTTGTTGGAGCTTTAAGACGTCGGACTTTCAAGTTTTAAGGTCCTTTCTCCATAATGTTTGCCCATCAACCTTCTTGTTGTTGTCACTTCCAAGTATGTTCGCATCACTCCCTCTTAGTCGATTGGGAAATGAAGTGGAAAAACTACTCTCGATAGTCTTGATCACCAACGGTGAGGATTTTGACAACCATTGTCTTCCATAAGCTTTCTTTGAAGGGTCGAACTTGCGAGCTCCCCTTGGATAAGTAAGAGAACTGGGATACTTGACTTCACTAATTCTCTTCGTAGTTGAGAAGGTAAGGTTACTTGGCCGTTCACCTCCTCGAGTTAAGAGAATCGAGTACTCGGTTTCATTCTCTCGAGTTGAGAAGCGAGGTTACTCGATTTCGCTGGTAAAGGTTACTTGATTTCCGCCTCCTCGAGTTTGTACTTTGTCGTTAAAATTTTAACGCTTCGCTCTTTCTCGTACTTAAGCACTTGAGTGGTTGCGCTCCTTGCGTTGGGTTAGCTCGTGATTCACCTTCCCGTTGAACTACGGAATGCAAGTTTTGCGAAAAGTGAGGTTTACTTGGCTTTGCTCCTCGAGTTAAGAGAACGGTACTCGGTTTCGTCCATTCTCTCGAGTTGAGAAGGCAAATGTTACTCGATTTCGCTGGCAAAGGTTACTCGATTACCGCCTCCTCGAGTTTGTACTTCGTTGGTGGTTACTAACATTCGCTCTTTCGCTCACAAGCACTTGAAGTGGTTGCACTCGTTGGGTTAGCTCGTGATTCACCTTCCCGTTGAACTTACGGAAGAAGTTTTGATAGTCCGTCGCCTTTGGGATTGTCTGTCTTCTTCAATTCTGCCTACTCCTCTTGGTAGAAAGGTATAGTACCGTGATCTTGCCTCGTTCGGTCGAGCACTCGCATCAACCAAGTCCCTTAATTTTACGGATGAGAAGCCCATCGACATCGGTCTTATGAAGTTTCTTGCCAATGCCTTCCTCGTCTTGGTACTTGGGTTTACCTCTGCGTTCTCCACCTCCTTGGCCCTTTTACGACCAACTATCCCTGAGCAAGGATCGATGACTTCGGAAGTCCCGTCTGCATGATACCGTGGCCAAGCCTATAGCACTACTATCAGTTACCTTGCGTCTTCATCCTTTCCTTCGCGATCGGTAGATCCGCCTTACCGTGTGGAGCTCCTCGAGTCCACCTCCTCTCTCCGACTTTTCTTTTGGGTGGTGAGCCGTTGGACTCGTCGCTTCCTCGCCCTTCGACCACTTGCTTCACACTATGTCCTCCTAGCAGTTCTCCTTGGTCGATGGAGGCAACTCATGCATGGCCTCCGCCATCTTGCTGCGACTTCATGGTCTGTTCTCCTTAGCTTCCTTGGTAGTAACGTTACACTCGGCCTTGTCCTCGACTTGGGCTCCCTTAACCGCCCGACTCTCCATTCGGTTAATCAAGTCCCTCCATGGGATTCACCGGTACTTGATCGACTACTCCCTCGGTGGTAGCCCCGTATCTTGGACGAGGGTTTCGTCGATCTGACTTGATGCATTCACGGAAGACCCGTCTGATCGTGGCATTCGCTCCTTGAATCCACCCTTGTTTTGGTTCAAAGTGGAGCTCAGACTCGATCATTCACACGATCGTCTCCTCCATGGGACTCACGATGCACTTGGACTTCTTCCTCGGTGGTATACAACTCCCGTATGATGACTAAGGCTTTCGTCCATCTGACTTTGATGCACACGAAGCCTCTGCGGTTGACATTCACTCCTTGAATCCATAGCCCTTCTTCTTGTTGTGTCGTACACCAAAGTGGAGCTCGGTAACTCGATCGTACCTCGCGTGATTTTGTCCCTCACGGGACAAGATTGCTGTATTCATTACCACGAACTTTGCCACCACGATCCGCGCACCGTATCGCCTCCGGTGACATCTCCATTCATCTGATTCTCGTGTGATGAACTCGGACTCGACTTCTCCACGTGTAGCCTCTGACACATCGTAGGGCCTTCGCCATCTCCGATTTTTAGTTCGCTCCGCGATTCCCTTCGTCCCCCACTGGATACACAGGAAGCATAGCTCTGGACGGTCGTCGCCTTAGTAGCTCACAAGTCCTCGACTTCGTTAGAGTTGGTGCACCATTATGCGGATCTTGGGCCTCATCCCCTACCAAATCTTGCTGCACCTCCTTCTCGACAACTCGAATGGCAACACCGTATTCTTCAAGAGTACCTCTGCGTCCTCCCGCCTCTAAGGTCTCATGATCCTAACTTTGCCTCCATGAATTGAATCACCTTAGTTACTCCATCAAATGCATCTCTTAGGTAGCTTGCGTGTGCCTTAAAGCTCCCTTCATCTTTGGCACCATGAAATAAGTCCGTCCCATCGAATGAAGAACCCATGGAACGACATGATCCCACTCTTGCCTCTACAAGAGTTCATGCCCTTGACCTTGCAGGAAAGCTCTGCCTCCGCTCCATTACATCTTCTGTCGACTCCTTCGTGCGGCTTGGATACTTCACCGAGTTCCACCCAAGTCGCTCTGCTCCTCGGCGTGCGAGTTGATAGTGGCCCTCACATCCATCATTCCACGGGTCACCCTTTATTGAGTTCGATTTACGCCTCGACTCTAAGTGTGCCTTCATATGATGTTGCCTTGGATTGCTCCCCACTGATCTCGAAATGCATCCACCAATGCATTACCTCCTTCGAGATCACGCGACAACTCTTAACGCTCACTCCAGTTGAGCTTTATGGAGATATAACCTTGAGAAACTCTTCCTCGATATATGCGGTTACACATGATTCTCCCACTAGAGAACTAGGACTTATCCCTCCGGATATCCGTCCTGTGGAGCTTTTCTCTTTACATACTTCCCATGGAAGTTTCGGGACCATCATCCCTTTAGACTACTCGTCTTTGATCTCGAGCTTTGTTACGCAAATGTACTTGCTAGATTGTTCTCCAATATAGTCTCCACGCACCCTTGAGGTCTAGCAACATGTGGAACTTGTTGCACATTTCAGCCACCTACGGACATATCCTTTTTGAAGAGAAAGTTCGATGCTCCATGGCGCCGAGTTCTAATCGCGCCTTGGGATACGAACACTCGTATGTCTGAGCCCGTGAGTTCCGAATCCTTGAGTTAGCAATTCCCTCCTCTGTGAGCTTTGCAACTCTTTCGATCGTTACCCAACACCTCCCACCTTGCGATCTCATCTTTCACCAGCACCTGCTTTGCCTTAAGCAGTCGTTTGGTTGCCAGCGTCGAGCTATAGCTCAAACTCGCCATCGATCTTTGTGTACGCGTTCCTCTTCGCTTGCTTGTCCTCGTGGTGCCTCTCGCGAGGGTTGTTGTTCCTTGAATGCCAAACCGGGATGCCGCTCCTCCGCGACTCTTTTCCCTACATCTCGATGTTCGTTTCCCCAAGCGGCGTCTTTGGTTCCTCCACACCTAGCTAGGTCCCCATTTGTATGGCAAGTGTTTCCGTGTGCTTGTCCCGCTCGATACCACATTGTCACGGGCTTAGATTTTGCCTAGCGATGCGGCACCCATACGTGTCCGTCCATGTCGACCCTCCCGAGATCTCCTAAAATCCCACAAACTTACAAAAGCGGGCGGAAGAAGCAATTCCCACGGGATCCACAAGCAAGCTCGAAAAACACTTTATAAAGCCAAAATACCAATTGCACCCATGGACATTCCAAACTCAGAGAGGTTGCACCCAAAGGATAATGGTCCACTACGGATCGAAGTCCCCACAAGTGCTTATATGACACACTTGTATTTACAAGCCAAACTTGGCCATAAAGCAAATCAAACTAAAATTTACTTGTTGTACAAGATATGTTAGCGGGTTGGAGTAATGCATTCATCGTCTGCGTAGTTGGCGGTTAGGATTCTTCCTCCATGGCTTCTTCTTGAGTTCAAGGGCTTCTTGGATGGTTCGGTGTCCTCATCCTCCATTGGTTCAATCAAGGCCGACCCTTTTTGCAGCGATGTTCTCGGCTCCACTGTTCATCACAGTGCCAACACAATCCTTTGGCCGATCGTTCATGAAGCTCATCGCTCGTCAATTTTTTTGGTGCAGGGGCTCGGATGGCAGTAGAGGGGGATGTAGGCCTTAGCATGGCTGGTCAGGGAACGACCCTTATCCTTCGTGCCTCTTGGTTCAATCGTTCTTCTTGAATACGTGCGAAGGAAATCGCCGCCATTAGAGTGTACGGTTGTCGCACCTTTACTTCTCCCCGAATCTCCGGCTTTAGGCCCTCGATAGAAGTCTCTAAAAGTTGTTTCTCAGACCAATCCATAGTTTGGTTAGATAAACGTTCAAACCTTGTTTGATATTCTTGTATTGTAGAGGTTTGACGAATCTTCACCAATTGTCTGTTGATGTTGTTGAAATCGGTTGGTTCGAAGCGGTTTCAGCAGTCCTTGAATCGTTGCTAAGAGAGTCCTCCATGGGTGTGCTCAAATCAATTAAACCACTGAATAGCATCTCCCTCGAGGTGGATGGAAGCAATCACCACTCCTGTGGCGTCGGCGGTTCAGTAGAACCGAAAATAGTGCTCCGCGCGCGAGATCCACCTGATCGGATCTCCTTCTTCCCACCTAGGGAAGTCAACCTTCATGCGTGGATTGTTGGGATCAGAGATGATGTGGCCATGTTCTTGAGGATCGTCTCGCCGATCTGAAGTTTCTCCTTGCTGTGATTTCCTCGAGCTCAACGGTCGGCCAATGCTTAATTCGGCGAAAAGGGATCGCATCTTCTCTTCCATACGATTTTCAAAGGCTTCAAGCTTTGGATCGATAGCCTCCTTTGATGCCATAGTATACTCCTCTAGATCTGTAATATTGAGGTCTTTTTTCTGTTGTCAGGTTAGTGGCATGAGAATTTTGGAGAAGGGGGTGGCCGGTTGGATGGGAGTAGGCTGCGGTTTAGGGCTGATTTGGGTGGTTGTTTGGGTTCGGTTTAGGGTAATGTTTGGATGGGTTTTTGGTGAGGATGGTAGGGTTTCTAGATGAGGAAAAAAGCGTCTGAAATCCCATAAAAAACAACACTCAGTCTGATAGAATTCCGCGAAAAAGGTCTGCGATGTGCTCTGCCGAACCGGTTTTACGTCTGAGAAACAATGACTTCTCGACGTAAATTCCGGATGAAAGTTTAAGGAAATTATGCAAAAACCCTTGGTTTAGATGTTGTCAATACCAGTGAAAAGTTTGACGAAATTTGGCAGCGTAATAGTAGGAAAATAGGGCAAAAGACGAAAGACAGATCTTTCGTCGTAAAATTCCAGCACTGAATGATGGTGAAAGATTGCACAAGAAAACCGGTTCCAAAGGAGTATTTTCTAGAAATCAATCCCAGATGAAAGCCAAGTTGATCCTTAGAATTGTGTAAAAATTTTGGCCAGAAAGGAGAAGAAATAAACCAGTTTTAAGAGGCGAAAAGGCAACTAAAAATTTCTGCGGCGTTTCACCTTCGCAACAATGATAACGTTTGCTACGAATGAAATTTGCAGTGGATAAAATTTAGGAAAAATCTTTAACGTGTAAAGTAAGGAATCTTGCAGTATTGAAGAGGCGTGGATGATAAAAATATACTAGATTTCCAGAGCTCGCAGGGGGCGGTAGCAGATAGATTGACCTGCGACTTGGTAGGCGACGTTGGATGGAGGCGATGTCAAAAGCAATTGTGGGAATTGCTTGGAAGATGGAGGCGTGAATGATGGCTACAAGGCAGTAGGAACGCGGCTTTGATACCAAATGATAGAACCCCAGAAGGAGCTCTATAAATTTTGACCCTTGAGGGGGATCAACTCTTGGAATGCTGTATCGGTTCCTCCCTCCTAGACTCGGCATAAGGCTGAAATAAAATTGATGATTGCTTGTTGCAAGAGGGGAGCGGCTATATCTTTAAATAGGGATCAAAACCCTAGCCTAAGGGGGTGCTTGCCTAAGTAAAATTACCCCTTTGCCCCTCCTATAATCGACCTGCCTTAATAGGAACAAAGGGCAGTTAAGTTGGCTCTATAGCCGACCTAAGCAGGGGGAAACCCTAGTCGACCAACCTAGTAAGGGAGGCAGCAGCTACTAAGCCCTAAGGGCTAATCTAAACCCTATCCATACTCCTTTATAAGATAGGAGTAACTTTATTACAATCTAACAGAGTTTTTATTGACTAGTACTAAGATGATTAGGACTCAACCCTACTGGAGTCCTATCAGAGGAGTACCTATTTCCCCGCGCCATCCTCGTCGGCGCGTCGTCGTTGCTCGTGGGTCGCCGGCCCGGTCGTCACCATGGTCTTAGGGCTTTTCTCTGCGAGGAGGCAACGTCTCCTGCAGAAGAAAGGTCGAGGCGTCGCCCCTTTTCTTTTTAATTAATATTTTTAATATATTTAATATTATATTATATATTATAAAATAATTATATTATATTTTAATATACCAGGCGGTATGCATTGTGCGTACCACCAGGTACTGGTATCGAGATAAACTCGGCACACCGGTACGGACGGGTAAGTCAAACCTTGGTTTGCTCTTTTGGCAATTCACTTTCGCCCCCCACTCTCAGGTCACACTTAGATGAAGCATCGCTCTAGGACAGTTCGTCACCTATTAGCTCTTGAAATCCCCAGACTTTACTAAAATTTGTGCATCATTGTCTAGATCCTGGGCCTCTATCCCCCACTAGTATAATCTTCACTACGCACCACTTTCTTCATAACAACTCGAATGGCAGCACTGTGACATATTCTTCAAGAGTCATTGCCTCTGCGCCTTCTTGCCTCGTGCTAAGGCCTTCTGATCCCAACTTTGCTTCTACAAGTTGAATCACCTTAGTCCCTTTATCAAATAGTTCTCTAAGATAAGGTGCATGTGCCTCGAAGCTTCCTTCGTCTTTGACACCATGCAAAATGAGTCCGCCACATCAGAATGAAGAACCCATGGAACGACATAATCCCACTCTTGCCTCTACGAGAGTTTATGTCCTTGACCTTTATCCAAGGAAAGCTTTGTGCTTTCGTTCCATGCTTCCATCTTCCACATCGACTCTCTTCATGCGACTTCGATATTTCACCAAATTCCACCTTAGTTGCTCCGCCTCTCGATTTACATTGAGTTGATGGTGGCCCTCGCGTCCACCATTCCACGGGTCAACCCTCCATTGAGTTTGATTTCCACATCGACTCTAAGTGTGCTTTCGTATGATGTTGCTATGGTTGCTCCCCCACTTGATCTCGCAATGTATCCACCAATGCATTACTTCATTCGAGATCATGCAACGACTCCTTTTTGCTCGCTCGATCCGTTGAGCTTTGTGGAGATACTGTCTTGAGGTACTTTTCCTCAATATGTGTGGTCCGTTGTATATGATTCTCCCTCTAGAGAACTAGGACTTATCTCTCCTGGATATCAGTCCTGTTGGAGCAACTTTCCTCTTTGCATTCTTCCCTTTGGAAGTTTTGGAGACCACCATCCCCTTGGACTACTTCGTTTTACTGAACAATTTGTGTATTGTTCTGCCCCCCCAAATGCACTTGTTAGATTACGACTCTATGTCAATACAGCCCTCGCTGCACCCGTCAAGGTCTAACAACATGCTGAACTTGTTGCACACCTCAGTCTCCTACGGACGTATCTATTCCATGCCGAAGAGAAAGTTTTAGTGCTCCATGGCGTCGAGTTCTCATCGCCTTGGGATGGCCATGAACACTCTATCGTCCGCATACAAGCTCTTGTATGAGTACCAAATTCTTCGAGTTAGCAATTCCCCTCACCTCTATGAGTATTGCCTAACTCTTTCGGTTCGTTGAGCAACACATCCCACTTTGCATGGTCTCATCTTTTACCAAGCACCCCGCTTGCCTTAAGTACCGTTAAGTTTGGTTGCCAACGTCGAGCCGTAGCTCGAACTCAGCCATCCCAACCTTTGTGCGCTACACATTCTTCCTAGCTTTCTTGTTCTCATGGTGCCTCTCGTGCAAAGGGTTAGCCATTCTTCTGGATGCAAATCGTGGATGCCCGCTTCTTTGAGTGACTCCTTTCCCTATATCTCAATGTTTGTTTCTCCCAAATAGTTGCACGTGCTAGCTGCCTTCCATGCAGCCCAGCTAGGTCCCCCATGTTTACATGACAAGTGTTTCTGCGTGTTCTTGTCCCGCTCTGATATTAAATACATCCCACTTGTTATTATCTAACTAGATATCTCAATACATCCCATGTTTACATGACAAGTGTTTCTGCGTGTGCTTGTCCCGCTCTGATATTAAAATGTCGCGGACTTAGCTAGTTTTGCCTAAGTCGTGCGGCACCCTTACGTGTCCGTCTGCAAAAGTCGGCCTCCCTGAAACCTCCTAGGGTCCCTTAGGACCTATAAAAGAGAAAACAGGTTAAAGGAAGTATTTCCCACAGGATCCACAAGTAATCACTTTAGAATACACTTTATATAGCCAATACAAATTACAATCATGGACTTTACAAGGTCTGAACGGTTGCACACAAAGGATCAAGGTTCATAACAGACCGAAGTCCCCACAAGTGTCCACATGACATGACTCTCATTTACAAGCCACAACTAGCCATGAAAGCTAACCAAACGAGGGCTGCCAAGCCTACTGCAAGCCTGCTACTTACTGTACAAAGTATGTACAAAAATCAAAGGACACGGAAAAACATGAGCATTACATTGAACACCTTGTTTATATTTTTGTCCATAACAGGGCGACGATGGTGCACGGGCGAGGACGGCGCGTGGGTGAGGATGGCACGGGGAAAGGTCTTCTTTCTTCTTCTCCTCTTCTTTCTTCTTTGTCTCTTCTTCTTTTTCTTATCTTTTTCTCCCTCAATCGATCATCGACGATCAATTTCTCCCTTAATTGACCGTCGACGGTCGAAATCGATCGCCAATGATCGAAACGACTGTCGACGGTCGAAATCGACTGTCGGTGATCGATTTTGGCGATACCGCGCAGCGGTCCGCGTACTGGTAACTGGCGGACCGGTATGTATCGCTCGTATCGGGCGGTATAGATCAAAATTGCAAACCTTGCTACGATATGTTGGCAGAGGTCACACATGGAGAGATTGTAGTCCGAGTTCATCCCACAAGAATCTGAATGCAATGGAGATGTCACCAGGAGGCGAGATGGTGTAGCGGATCGTGGTGGAATAGTTTGAGGTAATACAACACACGCGGGAGAAGTCCCGTGAGGGACTTGATCATGCGGAGGTATGATCAGGAGTTATTGGGAGCTCTACTTTGGTGAACAACACGCTGACAAGAAGGGCTATGGATTCTAGGTGTGAATGTCATGGGTATCGCAGAGGCGGGTCTTTCGTGTGTGTATCGAATTTTGCATCAGATGGAAGTTTTGTTCATCAGCATATAGGGGCTGTGGACCATCGAGGGAGAATTCCGAGTGTAAGTACTAGTGAGTCCCATAGAGGGAGTTGATCATACAGAGGTATGATCAGAGTGGCTGGAGAGTTGGACTGCTCCAGTTGTTATATTCGCTTAAAGGAGTCCAACAAGTCAAAGGACAAGGCTGAGTAAGTGAACATTACTACCAAGGAAGCTAAAGAGAACAGAATCGACGCGAGCCTTGTAATAGGATGGCAGAGGCCATGCATGGAGTTGCAGTTTGTCTTTTCATCTACCAATGTGAACTACTTGGACAACCAAGAGGTGTTGAAGTAGATGGTCGAAAGGGGTGAGGAAGTGACGATGAGTCTAGAGGGGCTTAACTACCTAAATGCTAAGCGTCGGTCAGAATGGAGGTGGACTCGGAAGAGTGCCACAGTGCCGTAGAGGTGGATCTATCGATCGCGAAGAAAGGGACGAAGATGCGAGGCAACGTATAGTAGTGCTATGGGCTCGACAGCACCTTGGTATCGCAGAGGCGGGACTTCCGTGGAGTCATCGATACCTTATTCTCATGGAGGGAGAGCGTTGGACGTGGAAGGGGCCGAGGAGGTAGAGAATGCAGAGGCAAACTCCAAGTACCAGGACAAGGTTGAAGGGCAGATGCCAAGGAACTTCATAAGGCCGATGTCAACGGGTTTCTCATCAAGATAGCCGAAAGTGGGGGACTTCGCGTTGATGCAACAGTGCTCGACCAAGGAACGAAGTATGCAGTATGTGGTGCTGTACCTTTTCTACTCAAAGGAGTAGGCGGCAAATATGATGAAGAAGATAGTACAATCCTAAAGGTGACCAAAACTATCAAAGGCTTGCTCCAAGTTGGGGTGAAATTTTGCTCTTTTCGGGCAAAACTTCTTGCATTCCGGAAGTTCAATTGCAGAGAGAAGGTGAATCACTGTAGCTAACTCAATGCAAGGAGTGCAAATACTTCAAGTGCTTCAAAAGTGTGAGCAAAGAGTGGGTGATGACTAGTAATCAACTTAATGCATGAAGTACAACCTCAAGGAGACGGGTGAAGTCAAGTAACTTTGCCTTCTCAACTCTTAAGAGAATAGGCGAAACGAGTACCCCAGTTCTTTTATTTATCCAACGGAGGAGCTGCACAAGTTCAAAGACCCTTCGAAGAAACTAATAAAAGACAATAGTTGTCAAATCGTCATCATTAGTGATCAGTGCTACTGAGAGTAGATTGTCCATTTCATTTTCTAACAGAATGTCAATCGAAAGTGAAAGTGATGTGAACCTACTTGGAAGCAACAACTAAGTTGAAGAAGAATCTATGGGCGAATTTTGTGAAGGACCTAAAAAAACTTCAAAGTTTGCGAGACGATGCTCGTTAAAGCTCTAACAAGCATTTACCCAGTTTAAGCGGCATGAGACGTTTAAGATATTGGCACAAAACAAGGAAGGCCTTTTCCTTTATCAAAAGGATCTGCAAGAATCAACAAGGATCAGCACAACTTAGCTGACCCCGCACCAGAGTCGGTCATTGGTGAGTTAAAGCAGCACGACGGATCAAAGTTCGACTACTCAACAACAGCAGCGGAGAGCAGCTTGGAGCTAAGAGGCGTGTTGCAGCCAGAGCAGAAGATTGAAGATTCAACTAATGGCGAGGAGATGTAGCATTTGAAATGGCTTCGATGAGGACGTCGAAAGAATAAGTGGGGGAGAATGTCACGGAAAAAAATATAAAGAGGGTGCTAAATGTAATGCTCATGTATGTCTGTGTCTTTCGGGTTTTGTTCACACTTTGTATAGCAAGTAGTCGACCTAGTTTGGTTAACTTTCATGGTCAGTATTGGCTTCTAAATGAGAGTTGTGTCATGTGGACACTTGTGGGGGCTTCGGTCTGTAATGGACCATGATCCATTGTGTGCGACTGTTTCGAGCTTTTGTAGTCCATGATTGTAATTTGCATTGGCTATATAAAGTATTTGCAGAAATGGTTGCTTGTGGATGCCGTGTGAAACACTTTCTTTAACTTATTTTCTCTTTTGTAGGTCCTAAGGGACCCTAGGAGGTTTCGGGGAGGTTGACCTTTGCGAACGGACACGCAAGGGTGCCACACGACTTAGGCAAAACCAGCTAAGTTCATGATAGTGCGGGGAGAAGAAATCGCTTACAGGCGACATATCGTGTGGGTGAAGAGCAGCGCCATACCCAGTTTTTTCTTCTCCCTCTTCTTCTTTCTCTCTCCCTTAGTTGATATCGCTCGAAATCGGCCACTGACGGTCGAAATCGATCGTTACCCGTTGATATCGGGTGGTAACGGGGCGGAAACAGCCCCCCAAAGGGGTGTCGCTCAGTGCTGATAGCCTTGGCATGCTGCAGCATTCAGTCTCATCTCTTAAATCTATCATGTAAACTTGCAATATATCTTACAATCCAATAATTATACATCTTAACTCTCTGTAAAGATAAGAAAAGAAAAACTTGAATCATGGTTCATGAATGCAATACATCCAAATCTCTCATCTATAATATAATTCATCCAGAAAATTCTTTGACTCTTTGATTCATTAAACAAGATGAAAATCATCAAGCTGTAGAAGATCATATGATCATGCTTCATGAACAAAATAGAATATAAGGATTCAAAAGATTACGTAGATCAATCCTTGCGTCTAAGATCTTGATCTCCTAGTCTTCTCGGTCACAAATGCATGATAGTTCAGGGTTTGGTTCCTCTCAAGTGGGGTGGAGATAACCCCTCAGAGGATATTATATATTAGGTCATCAAAACCCTAGGATTTGTTTTGCATAGAAGCCCTCAAAAATATAAAATTTACATTTAGGCCTGCAAGTAAGATTTAGGGTGAATAGGTTGTAGATTGTGTTGGTGTTTGATAGGTTGCTCTATAACCCCAAAGAACTTCTCAAAGCTTTTGGTGCCAATTCCTTTTATTTATTGTTGACTATCTTTTATAGGGAGCTTTGACGATGTCTTTTAAAAGGCTTCTGCTATTTAGGGGTAAACCCTAGGACCAAATATTACTGATCAATCTTAAGGTGATTGGCAAACCTGGATATTCTAAAGCTCGTGAATGCAAGCACTGGGGTTGGTGTAGATACTATTTAATGCTTTCAAAAGCATTTACATGGTTTGTCCCAAACAAATGGTGCATTCTTGATTTAGCGGTAGGATGCATTGTAAATAGAAAAATTAGAGATAGATATTTTCATTAAGCTAGACGTCCTAGAAGTGACTGGAGTAGTGTAGGATTTTTTGGTGAAGGCATGTCTATACTTCTACCATTACAACTAGGCATGTAAACCTTGCTCAAGGACCGACAAATGTAGATGGAGAGAAGGGATGAGGAAGAAGGGAAGAAGAGGATGACAAGCATCCATATACTTGTCATTGTTTCCTCCTCTTCCTTGACTTTGATCCTCCTCTTCCTCTGGTATGATCTTTCTGTTGTGTACTTTTCTCTTCTCTTACCAAGTTGCTGATACCTTCTGCTTTCTTTTCTTGTTCTTATTTTATCCCCTTGATGAGAACAAAACCTTAACTTAGGTAGTAAGTCAGACTTTCCAATAAGTAACAGAATTGTGTCTCTGATGGAGATGAGACAAGATCGCCAAATCTCAGAAAAAGATAATGCAAGATACCAAAATCTCATCATGATATCAGCCTCCACTTTTTGATAAGTTGAGATTTCATACATCACATTGATATCAATTTTTTTTTGAAAAAAAATGCCTCCAACACTAGTTATACTAGTGAATGTCAGAGTTGCTTAAACTATATAGATAAGAGGTTGAAGTCGCTTTTTGGTACCCCTTGGAGGCTTGAAAACTTATCTTGGTTCAGAACAGTTCTTTCCTTTTTGTAGGATTGCCAATATTTTCAATTTTGGTTGTTTAGTTTTATTAATCTATTACTAACAAACTTCTGATTGAACAATCATATATGATAATTAATAGACGAAATCATGGGTTCTCATCATATTTTAGTGAGAAATAGTGTATATGGGTCTGTCATTGTAAATGTAGTTTTAAAAAATTTATGTGGACAATGTGATTGCATTATTTGCTTCATTTTTCATAACCAGAGTTGCCGCAATATAATTGGAATCAAATGTAATGAACAAATAATTGAAATGTCACCACCCAAGCGGTCAGTGAAATTACAATGTAATGCATAATTAACATGGAAAAGAGAGACATTCTATGCAGTATGCAGCTGAGCTACAAAAGCTTTGTTCTTTGTATAGATATCCAAAGATGGGTATTGGCAAAAATCACAAATTTAGTTTGACTGGTTTACTTGCTTAAAGGTTAAAATATGATAACATGTGTGGGCCTTATACAAGGCAGCATGACTTGAGGATAGCCTAGCCTAATGCTCCATGTGTGGGACTCGTACTGGTCATAAGATTTGCAATGTTATGATAGTAATAGTCCTGATCATGTTTTAATGCACATAGATCACCATATTTTGCCCTTGCTTGTCTATGTAGTTCTAGCTACTCTGGGATGTTCTGCAAGGTGATCAGTTTTTATGGACCAACCTCAAAAAAAGAGTTGTCAACATGAGATATTGCAAAGAAGGATATTACTTGTGGTCATAGTCCAATAACATATTGTTCTAGAATAGTATTCATTCATTTTCAATCAATTTATCAATAGTGCTTCTTTTTCTTCCCACTTTTCTTCCCAGTATCTGTGGCATATTCTCACATGCCTGTGTGTTGGTGTGGTTATGTTGTCATGTGATGGTTCTCTTGCTTGCTTTTTCATGTTTATATCATGCAATGTTTTCTTGTCTAGCTACTTGATCTAATTTTGGTTCATAAATGACATCTTGAAATAGGTGCTACCTAAACTTTCTTTACAAACTTTGCATGCGTTGCTTACATCCGATGAACTGTGGATACCTAATGAGGAGAAACGGTACATCACAATCTATTCCCTGCAATCGTTTTTCATAATTGACATAAGTTTAGCCTAAGGCTTATTATTATCTAATATCAAGGTTTGAGCTGGCACTATACACACTACTTGCAAGAGGTGCCATATCAGAGACGGAACATTCCACACAAAGAAGCTCCAGTATTGAGACAGGATCTACAGATTCTGCTGGACACAGGGCTAAGAACTTGATTGATAGTAGCTGCAGTAAACAACCAACGGAGTCTGAATTACGACAATTGAACATACAAGGAAATTTAGAAGGACATAAAGCTGCTCATAATATATTGGTCGAGTTGGCAGATTATGTAGTAGACTTCCACACAGTGTTACCTTCTTCTAAACAAGTACAAGTGAGACAAAACAATAGCTCTAGCCCAGTGCAGGATTCAAGTTACTCCAAATTGAAGCAACCTGCCTCCCCTACATCTTTAGCTGATATAAATTCAACAAGAGCATCCTGTTCATATATGGACATGGGGAATGGTGTTGAAACTGCCAGAAAGGAGATTGCTATGGAAGGACCATCCGGGGAAAGCCCTTGTTACAATTTAAATAATAATCTCTGGCTTGCTAGGGACCAATCAAGAGAGTCCTTGATGAGCCTAACTGGTAATGAGACAGCACGGAATGACTGGGGTAGGTCCAATGTGCCCATATGGGGTGGTCGAGTAGTAGGTAGGAGACAGGTCACAAATGCTGAGGGGGGCTCCTCTTTACGTGATGAAGAGTTTGATGCTTTCATGAAAATATTTGAAGGGGGTTCTCTTCTCTACTGTAACATGTCCTTTGAGGCACTTTTAAATGTTAGAAGGCAACTAGAAGACTTGGGATTTCCCTGCAAAGCCGTAAATGATGGCCTTTGGCTACAAGTCAGTAGCTATACTTTCACCATTGTTCCTATTAATAACAGTTTTCATTCTTTTTTTGATTGCTACCTATTGATGTTATGGGATATGATGTCTAAGATCTGTGTCTATCATTTCAGATGCTCCTGTGTCACAGGGTTCAAGCAATTGTGGCTGATGCTTGCAAAAACTGTTGCTTGACAAGCAGTGCATGTGCTTGTAGACAGGCTTATGGATATTCACATGGAGGTCCGGTTGGTTATTACAGGCAAGAACATGACCGAAACAATAGTTCTAGCACCAATGGAAATATATACCTTGCAAATGCCCAGGGTGATGGAAGTGGCTTATTTGGGCCTGTTCGTGTCCCTGTGAGGGGAACAATTGATGGGCTTGCAGGCATTGGGCGAGGAACAACATATGAGCCTGGTGCAGCTTGGCCTCCAACACGATATGTATTTTCTCGTGTTCCAACAGTACATGGCAATAGAAATCCACAGCAGACACTTGCTAATGATGAATCAGAAGCACGAATTGATTTGAATGGTGACGTACCAAGTGATGGTTTAACAGCTTTAGTCGGTCTTGTCCAAGGAAACAATCTTGTTCATATCCATGCAGAACAAAGAGGAAGAATGTGTGAAGCGGATATGCAGAACAGGTTTGCTGGTGCAGGATCTCACCCTGGTGCATGTGGCATTTCGTCACAGATGTTAGAATCACGGGAGCATACTCTTGGACTTGAGTGGGAAAGTTGTGAGGGCTCATCGATATCCTTGGACCTAAAAACACCATTACGCCATTTTCCTCCATTTCGCTTTGGGTTAACACTCAACTATTCTCCCTAATTTGATGATTTATCTGGATTGCTTAAACTCACTAGTACATCAGATAGTTCCTTGTTGCATACCATCCATTGTTGCTTCAAACTGCAGTGCATCTGATTTATGCAGTGACATCAAAGTAACTTATAACCCTTTTATTTACAGGATGTTGACTTCTATGTCCATGCGTGGTTCTGATCTTCAGTGTAACCTATTCTCTAATTAGGATTATGTGTTCACAGGGTACAGTTATGGTCCATAGTTTTTCAGAAACCAATAGGATTGGCTTGAACTTGATGCCACTTCCTAACACTAGGCAACTTTAAGATACAGTTCTGCTATCAGGCCCATGGAATATTGCCAGTGTGGTCTGCTCTCAGTGCATTTCTTTGCTGTTTATTGGACTGCTCAAGATTTCAAATTCCCAACCAAATATCTTGGTGTTGCAAATGATTATTTCCTATCTGGAAAATAATAACATAGTATCATCAGGCTCACATGACATTACTTTCATTCTCAAATTTCAAAATTAACATTTTCTTAATGATTGTCTATACAATTTGATAATTATTTTTTCCCCTAGTTGACAATCTGTCAACTTCATTATCAGGGTAGAATTTGAAGACGTTGACAGACTTGGTGATGGTCAAGTGAAGCACTCTTCTGAAGTATTTTATGCAGGGTCTCTGTGGAAGGTACATGCTTTTACATTTTGTTGTCTCCAGAAGTATTTTTGCCATGTAATTTCTAAGGAAGGTTACATTGTTATAGGTAAGTGTCCAGGCTTTCAACGATGAGGATCCTCAAGGACGCCGCACACTTGGTAAACTTTCCATCAAACAATTGGCCCATGCTAAAATATATTGGTATCAGAGGAACAGAATTAAATGGTATTAACTCGGATTAAATGGTATTAACATGGATCCTCTGCTATTCAGGATTGTTTCTCCACCGACGGAAGGCTGAGCTTACAGATTCTCTTAAAAAGGTCAGTTTTTCTGGGGCAAAAGATAGAGCTTTAGACTTGGAAGCCATCTTTTTCTTGTTCTTCTCTTTTGCAGGTGCATGTGTATGTTGACTCTCGTGAGAAGGTCACAGCTCGATATCAGGTAGCTTTAGTGTACACTCTTTATCTATTTCACTTTTTTGAATAAAAAAAAAACCAGATCACTTATTTATTGCAGTTAATATGCCCCTCAAAGAGGGAAGTCATGGTGTTTGGAAGCTTTAAGCAAGCAGGGACATTACTTCCTAAAGCTCCTAAAGGATGGGGTTGGCGCACTGCATTACTATTTGATGAGCTGGCTGATCTTCTCCATGCCGGAGCTCTACGGGTCACAGCCATTGTGCAGCTTGTTTGAGCTTCGGTATTGGCATATTAGGGGAATACATGGGTGTGTTGGAATCTTCTCATTCTGTCTCAATATAAAATTAATAAATCGTAAATAGTTTTTTAATATCTTACAGCAGTAAATGCTGCCAATTTCATTCTTGTTTTCGGTGGGCCATCCTGCTGTAGGTCTCACTATCTTATTTATTATTGTATAAAACATTAATCTGTGTTATATTTGCCAGTTAAGCTTCTCATCTTGATCCTGGAAACTGAAACATTGATTCAGTGAAATACTATGTTCCAGAATTTACTAGATGTGGTGCCTAAATTTGGTGTATATAGAGGATAATACAATTATCATTAGAAGTTAAAATAGCCACATAAGAAGTAGTGGAATATTGAATTAAAGAACGCAAGTATCCCAGAAAAGCTTGTGCATATTACTGCTTCCGAAAAAATGCCTGTTTTTGGTTCTGCCGCAGAGCATTCATATTTTTTATGAGGTGCTTTTGCTTTCCACCTTATTGAAGTTTGGGGTTGGGCCAATTTGGTCGAGAGTTTTAAGTTAGTTCGGCTCAAGCGACCAGACTTGGTATATGTTTTCCACCTTATTTGCGGGCTTCTTCTCTATCATTTTCAGATTATATACTCAAAATTTCTCATCTCGCTAATTAGATCATTGGACAGGCCAAGTCAAGGCACCTCCATCGCCCTTCTAACGTCTTGGTGCAAGACATTGACGACGGACGAGGAGTCTAGCAAGTCGGTAGACTTCGGATCAAAGAGAAAGACGTCTTACTGGACGGACGCTTAACCTAGGTTCAACCGTCAAGGTCACGTTGATGCTCCTATGCATGCAAGTCGGACGAAATCGAAATGACACTTTAGCCTCGGCAAAGAGACATTCTTTTGGTGCTAGAAAGAGGGCCCATATCGCAAGAGTATTAAGAGCCACTCGGTAACCCGGGAGAACATCCGGGCGAAGGAACTCATGTTCTAAACCTCTCTTCCAACTTTAGGAGATAGATACTCGTTCCATCCTCTGCGGATGGGAACACTTCTTCGCAAACCCCAGCTAGGTACTGGAGATTGTTCAATGACCCAGAGCTCTCACCCCCTAGTTCGTCGCTCAATGAGCACGGTGAGACAAGGGGCGCACCAGTCAGCATTAGCAGACAGATCATTGGTCCGCCCCTCACTCGAGGAGCACTGTAGCGTACAACTCTACACTAGTACCCGCATGCATTAAACAACCTCGTATGGACTCCTCTCTCACTAGGTAGTATAAAAGACACCCAAGTGTACTGTAGTGGGGGGGCTTCTTCTCTATTATTTTCAGAGCATACACTCAAAACTCTTCACCTTGCTAAGTAGATCGTCAGAGAGGCCAAGTCGAGGTGCCCCCATCGCCCTTATAAGGCCTTAGTACAGGACGCTGATGACAGAGGAGGAGTCTAGCAAGTCGATAGATTACGGATCAAGGTGAAAGACATCCCACGAAACGGACGCTTAACCTGGGTTTAACCATCAAGGCCACGTTGATGCTCCTGCATATGCGGGTTGGACCAAGCCAAGACGACACCTCAACCTTGGAAAAGAGAACACCAACATTCTTTTGGCGCTAGAAAGAGGGCCCATGTCGCAAGAGTATCAAGAGCCACTCAGTAACTCGGAGGAACATCCAGGCGAAGGAACTCACGTTCCAAACCTCTCTCCCAGCTTTGGGAGATCGATTCCCATTCCATCCTCCACGGATTATCATGGACAAAAATATAAGCAAGGTGTTTGATGTAATGCTAATGTTTTTCTGTGTCTTTCAATTTTTATATATGCTTCGTATAGCAAGTAGCAGGCTTGCAATAGGCTTGACAGCCCTCGTTTGGTTAGCTTTTATGGCCAGTTTCAGCTTGTAAATAAAAGTCGTGTCATGTGGACACTTGCGGGGACTTTGGTCTGTAATGGACCTTGATCCTTTATGTACAACCGTTTAGAGTTGTGAAGTCCATGGTTATAATTTGTATTGGCTACTTAAAATGTTTGCTAATATGATTGCTTGTAGATCCCATGGGAAATATTTTCTCTAACATATTTTTTCTTTTATAGGTCCTAAGGAACTATATAAGGTTTTCGGGAGGTTGACCTTTGCAGACGGACATGCAATGGTATCATACGACTTAGGCAAAACAAGCTAAGTTCGTAACAAATAATATTAGAGCAGGACAAGCATATGCAGAAACACTTGCTATGCAAACGTGGGGACCTAGCTGGGCTACGTATAGGGCAGCCAGCACGCGAGATTGTTTAGGAGAAATAGACATGGAGATGTAGGGAAAGGAGTCACTTAGAGGAGCGGGCATACATGTTTGACATTCAGAGGAATGTCCAATCTTTTGCGTAAGAGGCACCACAAGGACAAGAAAGTAAGAAAGAATGCATAACGCACAAAGATTGGAATGGCTGAGTTCTAGCTATTGCTTTACATTGGCAACCAAACTTGATAGTGCTTAAGGGAAGTGAGGCACTTGGTAAAAGATGAGACTGTGCAAAGTGGGATGTGTTGTGCAACAATCAAAAGAGTCGTGTAAAGCTCACAAAGGTGAGGAGAATTGCTAACTTGAAGAATTTGGTACTCATGCAAGGGATTGTATGTGAATGAAGGAGTGTTCATGGCCATCCCAAGGCGATTGAAACTCGACGCCATGGAGCATTAAAACTTTCTCTTCGGCATGAAAATGATACGTCCATAGGAGACTGAAGTGTGCAACAAGTTCAGTACATTACTAGATTTTGAAGGGTGCAACAGGGGTTGTATTGGCGAAGAGTCGAAATCTAGCAAGCGCATTTGCAGGGGCAGAACAATGCACATAGATTGTTTAGTAAGATATAGTAGTCCAAGGGGATGGTGGTCATCGAAACTTCTAAAAGAAAAAAATGTAAAGAGGAAAGTTGCTCTAATATGATAGATATCTAAGAGGGATAGGTCTTAGTTCTCTAGAGGGAGAATCATATGTAGCGGGCCACACATATTAAGGAAGAGTACCTCAAGACAATATCTCTACAAAGCTCAATAGACTGAGTGAGCAGCGAGGAGTCATTACATGATCTCGAATGAAATAATGCATTGGTAGATGTATTATGAGATCAAGCGGAGGAGTGACCATGGTAATATCATACGAAGGCACACTTAGAGTTGATGTGAAAATCAGACTCAATGAAGGGCTGACCCATGGAATGGTGAGCGTGAGGGCCACCATTAACTTAATACAAATCAAGAGGCGGAGCAACTTGGGTGGAACTTGATGAAGTGTCCAAGCTGTATAAAGGGAGTCGACTTAAAAGATGGAACATGGGGCAAAGGCACGGAGCTTTCCTTAGATAGAGGTTAAGTACATAAACTCTTGCAGAGACAAGAGTGAGACTATGTTGTTCCATGGGTTCTTCATTCTGATGGGGTAGACCCATTTTGCATGGTGCCAAAGATGAATGGAGCTTCAAGGCACATGTACTTTATCTCAGAGATATATTTGACAGAGGAACTAAGGTGATTCAACTTGCAGATGTGAAGTTGTTATCAGAAGACCTTAGCATGGGGCAAGAGGACGTAAAGGCGAGTACTCTTGAAGAATATACCATAGTGCTGCCATTCGAGTTGTCATGGAAAAAGTGGTGCATAGCAGAGATTGTGCTGGTGGGGGATAGAGGCCCAGGATCTAGACAATATGCACCAATTTTAGCAAACTCTGGGGACTTCGAGAGCTACTAGGTGATAGACTATCCTAGAGTGATGCTTCGTTCAGGTGTGACATGAGGATAGATGGGCGAAGGTGAATTAGCAAAGCAACGAACATAATTAAAGGTGGCAAAGGCCCTACGATGTGCTGGTAGAGTCTACACATGAATAAATCGTAGTTTGGGTTCATCACACAAGAATCTGAATGCCATAGAGATGTCACAAGGAGACGACATGGTGCAGAGATCGTGGTGGAATAGTTTGAGGTAATACAACACATGCAGGAGAAGTCCCGTGAGGGCGTGATCATGTAGATGTATGATCAGGAGCTACTAGGAGCTCCACTTTGGTGAATAACATAATGGAAAAAAGGGCTATGGATTCAAGGAGTGAATACTATGGTACCACAATGGTGGGTCTTCCGTGTGTGCGCATCGAATCTTACATTGGATGGAATCCTTGGTCATCAGCATATGGGGGCTATGTACAATCGAGAGAGAATTCATATTGCAAGTACTGGTAAGCCCCATGGGGGACTTGATCATACAAAGGTATGATTATAGCGGTTGGAGAGTTGGACTGCTTCAGTGATCACATTCGCTTAAAGGAGCTCGGCAAGTTAGAGGACAAGGCTGAGTAAACGAACGTTGCTACCAAGGAAGCTAAGGAGAACAGAATATGCACGAGCCCTGCAACAAGATGACGAAGGTCATACATGGAGTTGTAGTCTGTCTTTCCAACAACCAAGGGGAACTACTTAGAGAATACAAAGGTGTTGAAGTAGGTGGTTGAAAGGGGTGAGGAAGTGACGATAAGTCCAAAGGAGCTCAGCTGCCCAAAAGCAAAGCGTCGGTCAAAAAAGAGATGGACTTGGAGGAGTGCCATAGTGCCGTAGAGACGGATCTACCAATCATAAAGAAAGGTACGCAGATGCAAGGCAATGAATAGTAGGGCCATGGGATTGGCAGTGCGCCATGGTACCGCAGAAGTGGGACTTCTATAGATTCATCGATTCTTTACTCTAATGGAGGGAGAGTGTTGGTCGTGAGAGGGGCTTAGGAGGTGAAGAATACAGAGGCAAACTCCAAGTACCATGATAAGGATGAATGACAAAGGTTATAGAACTTTATAAGATCAGTGTCAACAGGCTTCTCATCAAGATAGCTGAAAGTGGGAGACTTCGGATTGATGCAAGAGTGCTTGACCAAGGAACAAAGTAGGTAGTACATGATGCTATACCTTTACTACTCAAAAGAGTATACGACAAAGATAATGGAGAAGACGGTACAATCCCAAAGGCGACCAAAACTATTAAAGACTTGCTCCAAGTTGGGGTGAAATTTTACTCTTTTGGTAAAACTTCTTGTATTCCGGAAGTTTGATGGCAGAGAGAAGGCAAATCATAGTAGTTAACTCAATGCATGGAGTGCAAACACTTCGGTGCTTCAGAAGTGTGAGCAAAGAGCGGGTAAAGACTAGTAACCAGCTCGATGCATAAAGTACAACCTCGAAGTGATAATTAAGTTGAAGAAGAATCGATGGGCTAGTTTTGTGAAAGACTTAAAAAAACTTCAAGGTCTACGAGATGATGCTCGTTAAAGCTTTAATAAGCATCCATATAGTTTAAGCGACATGAGATGTTTGAGATACTGGTACAAAATAAGGAAGGTCTTTCCTTTATCAAAAGGATCCGCAAGAATCATCAAGGATCAGTATAACTCAATCGTCCCCACACCTGAGTCAATCATTGGCGGACTGAAGCAACATAACGGATCATAGTTCAACTACTCAACAACAGTAACGAAGAGCAGTTGGGAGCCAAGAGTCATGTTACACTAAGAGCAGAAGATAAAAAATTCAATAAAAGGCAAGGAGATGCAATGTTTACAATAGCTTTGATGAGGACATCGAAGAAATAAATGGGGGAGAATGTCACAGACAAAAATATAAATAAGATGTTCGACGTAATGCTCATATTTATCCGTGTCTTTCGATTTATATATATACTTTATAGAGCAAGTAGCAGGCTTGCAGTAATTTTGGCAGCCATCGTTTGGTTAGCTTTCATGGTTGGTTTTGATTTATAAATGAGAGTCATATTATGTTGACACTTGTGGGAACTTTGATCGGTAATAGACCTTGATCCTTTGTGTGCAACCATTCAGAGTTTGTAAAGTCCATGGTTGTAATTTGTATTGGTTATATAAAGTGTTTGCTGACATGTTTGCTTGTGAATCCCGTGAGAAATATTTTCTCTAACCAGTTTTCTCATTTGTAAGTCCTAAGTGACCATAGGAGGTCTCGGGGGGACTGACCTTTGTGGATAGACACGCAAGGTTGCCACACGACTTAGATAAAACCAGCTAAGTTCGTGACAACATGTGAACACTTCTTCCCAAAACTCAACTAAGTACTAAGATTGTTCAATGACCTAGGGCTCTCACCCCGTGGTCTACCGCTCAATAAGCACAGTGAGATAAGGGGTGCACTAGTCAAATCAGTAGATAGATCACTGGTCCGCCCCTCACCCGAGGAGCATGGCAGCGTACGACTCTGCACTAGTGCCCCGCACACATTAAACAACCTCATACAGACTCTTCTCTCAGCAGGTAATATAAAAGGCACCTAGGTGAACTATAGCCGGGGGGGGGGGGTGCAGGAGGGCTTCCTCTCTATCATTTTCAGAACATACACTCAAAACTCCTCACCTCACTAACTAGATCGTCATAGAGGCCACGTTGAAGCATCCCCATCGCCCTTCTAAGGCCTTGGTGCAGGACGCTGATGACAAACGAGGAGTTTAGCAAGTCGACAGACTACAGATCAAGGAGAAAGACATCCCACGAAATGGATGCCTAACCCTGGTTTAACCGTCAAGGACACGTTGATGCTCCCACACATGTGGGTCGGACCAAGCCGAGATGACACCTCAGCCTCGGCAAAGAGAACACCAACATTTTTTTGGCACTAGAAAGAGGGCCCATGTCGCAAGAGCGTTAAGAGCCACTCAAGAACTTGGGGGAACCTCCGGGCAAAGGAACTCATGTTCCAAACCTCTCCCCTAACTTTAGAAGATCGATTCTTGTTCCATCCTCCATGGATGGGAACACTTCTTCGTAAACTCTAGCTAGGTGCTGGAGATTGTTCGATGACCTAGGGCTCTCACCCCGTGGTCTACCTCTCAATAAGCACAGTGAGATAAGGGGTGCACTAGTCAGATCAGTAGATAGATCACTGGTCCGCCCCTCGCCCGAGGAGCATGGCAGCGTACGACTCTGCACTAGTGCCCCGCACACATTAAACAACCTAGTACAGACTCTTCTCTCAGAAGGTAATATAAAAGCCACCTAGGTAATATAAAACTCCTCACCTCACTAACTAGATCATCATAGAGGCCACGTCGAAGCATCCCCATCGCCCTTCTAAGGCCTTGGTGCAGGACACTGATGACAAACGAGGAGTTTAGCAAGTCGACAGACTACAGATCAAGGAGAAAGACATCCCACGAAATGGATGCCTAACCCTGGTTTAACCGTCAAGGACACGTTGATGCTCCCACACATGCTGGTCGGATCAAGCCGAGATGACACCTCAGCCTCGGTAAAGAGAACACCAACATTCTTTTGGCGCTAGAAAGAGGGCCCATGTCACAAGAGCATTAAGAGCCACTTGAGAACTTGGGGGAACCTTCTACAAAGGAACTCATGTTCCAAACCTCTCCCCTAACTTTAGGAGATCGATTCTTGTTCCATCCTCCATGGATGGGAACACTTTTTCGTAAACTCTCGCTAGGTACTGGAGATTGTTCGACGACCTAGGGCTCTTACCCTTTGGTGGGGGAATGTGACAATTGGTCATCTCCCTGGAAGCCTTCCACATACTTATGCAACAGGTCCAAGCATTGACAGGAATGATCCATACCATCATCCCTCTCTTCCCTCAGCTTGCCCTACCAACTCCTCCATCACAAGCTCCGTTGTCGGTATCGGACCTGCTACATGCTCCTTCGACACCCCAGATACTTCCTCCTTAGTCTCCTCTGAGTCCCTTGCCCCTCGAGCAGCCAATCCTAGGGCAGCATTAGCCGAGTGGGGAGCCATCAGCGACCCTTTGATCGTAGCCTGAGCAGGGCAATTCGGAAGCTCACCCGCACCATCCAAGCTACCCAGAGCTAGATACCCTATCGTCGGAGTCCACGGATTCACTCTGGCCCTATTTGCGTCTTGTCACTTAATGGTTGGATGAGATCCAAAAGGAGGTATGCGAGTTGAAGGAGGAACATGGGACAGACTTGCTCGAGGGATCCCCTTTCACTCTGGAAACACAATATAAGCCCATCCCCACAAGGAAGCCTATGATGGGGGCATGGACTCGGCGAAGCACATCATCAATTTTTGGGCACAAATGGCATTATATGACACATCCGACTCGCTGATGTACTGGGCATCTCCTACTACCCTCCGAGGCCCTGCCTTACTCAGTTTTATCTTTGACTGTTGGCGAAGATGCTGGAGTCCAACTTCCTAGCCAGTGCCAAACCGAAGCCCTCAGTAGCAGCTCTCCTCAGACTAAGCTAGATGGGCGAGGAGCCACTCTCCCACTTCATCTCTCGTTTTGTCGCAGAAATCAGGGTAGTACTCGATGCTCATCCCTCTTTGATCATGCATGCATTCCTAATGGACCTATGGCCATCCAAGCTTTTCTGGTCCCTGATTGAGCATCCTCCAATAATCGTCCCAAAGATGCTCTAGTGTGTCAATCAATACACAATCGTTTAGGCACTAGTGACGAGGAAGCACGAGGACCACAAAGGCCCCATGCCGAGAAGTCTTGAGGGTAGCCTTCAGAAACTATGAGGAGGCGACCTGACCGACCGGAGCCATCTTATCCAAGACCTCCCTCACCTCCACTGAACTTCACTCGGACGAAAATCTTCCTTCAAATCAAGGAGAAGGGGATACTTAGGACACCCAACCCTTTGGAGGGTCCCAGAGAGCTATGGGATCGAGTGAAGTACTATTGCTTCTATTATGATTACGACCATGAAATGGAAGATTGCCATGACCTACACAATCAGATAGAGGAGCTTATTCATCATGGGTACCTCGAGCGCTATGTCTGGAGGCCTTGAGACCCATCTCCGCGATTGTAGGGGCTCATTGAGAAGCAAATTGATGTCATCATGGGGGGTCCAATGTCTAGAGGGGACGACACATCACGATGGAAGGCTTACGCATGGGCCACTATGGAGAAACGCCCTCGTGAAACCAACGAGCCCTATATCTCCTTTGATGCAAGAGAGGCTGAATACCCCGACTATGATGATGCGTTTGTGATCTCGGTCCATGTAGCCAATGCGATGGTGAAAAGAGTCATGGTTGACACTGGCAATTCGATAGATATCCTATACCAGGATGCCTTCTAGAAGCTCGGGTTGACCATGTCTAACTTGACATCGATGAGCTCTACCCTCATTGGGTTTATAGGAGACTCCATTGCCCCTCTTAGGATGATGGTCCTACCTGTCACCCTTGGCCAGGAGCCCCGATCCAAGACTCTGATGGTGACCTTCATGGTAGTGGGGCTCCCGATTGCATATAATATCATCTTTGGACAATCGACCCTCAATAGGCTAAAAGCAATTGTTTCCACCTACCATCGCACCATAAAATTCTCCACTGGAGCTGGAGTTGGGGATGTCAAAAGCGACCCATGGGAGTCAAGGCGTTGCTACATGACCATGGTCACATTGCCAAAGAGACCAAGAATTGGTCATCCAACCTATGCTAAAACTACCGTGCCACCTCCATCCTCGGACCGACCTCTAGTAGACCCCCGAGAGGTTTTTGAGTGGCCTTTCGGGCCATAGCCCACTGAACAAATACTAGATCTTCTCCTCGATAGGAGTTGACCTAATCAGGTCGTCAAGGTTGGATCTTCACTTATCAAGAAGGATCACTTCACTTATCAAGAAGGATCAAGTGCAACTCGTCAACTTCCTAGTTGAGAATGTGGACGTCTTCACATGGTCACCAAGGATATGCCGAGTATTGACTATAGTATAGCCAAGCACCACCTTAGCATTCCACCTGGTGCAAAGCTTGCAAAATAGAAGCCTCGTAGGTTCGCCTCAGATCGACAAAAGGCGATCAGTGATAAAGTAGATCATCTCATGGAGGCCAGGTTTGTAGTTGAGGCCAAATACCTCCATTGGCTCTCCAATGTAGTATTAGTTAAAAAATCAAATGGAAGCTAGAGGATATGCGTTGACTACACCGATCTCAACCGGGCATGCACGAAAGATTGCTATCCTCTCCCAAGAATCGATCAGTTAGTTGATCAGAACGTTAGGACATAAACTCCTCACGTTTATGGATGCCTTCTCGGGCTACAACCAAATACAAATGACACCCGAAGATTAAGAATACACCATGTTCATCATGGACAAAGGAGCTTACTATTATAAGGTGATGCCCTTCGGCCTCAAGAATGTCAGGGCGACGTACCAGAGGATGGTTAACCAGATGTTCAAGCATTAAGTCGAGAGAAATATGCAGGTCTACGTCAATGATATGATTGTCAAAATCAAATTCGCCAAAACTCACTTGCAAGATCTCATCGAGATGTTTTTACTAGGATTAATTGGTAATAAGAGAGGCGGGGGGGTGCGGAGGGAGGGAGGGGTGGTGGGGTGGGGTGAATTAGTGGAAGAGTAAATTAATGTTTTAAACAAAAAAACTTTTTGCTTGAAGCAAGATAGAAAATTCAAAGCTTTTTGTTTAAGTTAAGCAAGTAAATCTTATAGAGAAGTACTAAGCTTCTTGCTTAAAGATGACTTAAAAAGAACAAGCAAATCTAAATAAGGAGATAGGTAATGTGTAAGTGAAGTGCTTGATTTCAAAGCCTTGATTTCAAAATGTAAATAATAAATCAGAAGTGCCTAATTGTGTTTTGAAATTGATTAAGAACCCGGTAATTGTAAGCAGTAAATCAAAGATGTAAGAACATTTATAATTATAGTGGTTTGGCACTAACCGGTTTACGTCCACTTCCAAGTCCTCCCCCTTGAGGCACACTGGCATCCACTATTGATCTCCCTTGGGTGAAGATCAAACCCTTACAATACTTACAAGGGAGACAAGATTACAACTCTTGGAGCACTCCATTACCCTTTTATTTTTCTTATAATTCATATATATTATTTTCTCAGAATATAATCCTTAAAACTATTGTGTAGAATGCAAGAAAACTTGGGGGTATTTATAGCCCTAAATGGTTTCAGAATTTTGGAGCTAAAATTTAACATACTCAACAAATCCGGGTATGAGCGATTCACCCACTAACCTGGGCGACTCAACCGCTCGAAACCCTGGGTATGGGCGGTTTACCCATCGGCCCTAGGAGGTTTAGCCGCCATTAGCCATCAGAAAACATAGGCGGTAGTGGTTTACCATCAGAATCTTCGGAAAAGTGGTTCCCTCCACTTTCAAATTTTGGCTTAAACCATCAGTTGACTAATCCTTAACTAATTGAGCTCAACCTGAGCTCAATCAAACCCTAATAGTGAACCCGGTTACCTCTTTGAGTTGATTTCCAAATCACACTTAAATCAGACTTACTCTTAACCTACGACTTAAAGATTACAATTAAACATGACCAGCTTACGATCTCACTCCCATAATCCTGCAACCTCTGGATTCTACAGCAGCAAGTCTCACAGTCTTCCTCTGTTGATCTCCTGGCATGTTCCTAGCGAGCTTCTCGATCCCTTCGGCAAATCTCCTAGCAAACTCCCGGTGAACTCCCTTCGCATCATCCAATCCTTGGCTCGATGCTTAAACTTGATCCTGGGTCCATGTCTGATCTGTAACTCCTTCTCCCGTCATGGTTAAACCTGGACGATGCTAACTATGACTAATTAATTATAATTATAATGGCCAACACATCTACATCATGACCTTCCCAACTCCCAGTAAGCGTTTTGGCTACTCCCAATTATCTTCCAATGAGTCTCAATCTTCTTCTAGCGAATTTTCTTGTGCCATCCTGGTAAACTTTTGATACCCTCAGTGAGCTTTCAATGCACTTCTGGCGAGTTCGCAATCACATCGTCCGAATCCTCGCCCGATGCATGAACTTGATTTTGGCCAATCCTAGTTGTCATATTCTCTGTGTCATAGTTAATCCTGTATCAATCAATTTCTAACAACCCATATTAGATCAATAACCCATCAATTGATTTCATCATCAAAGTTTGAGATTCAACAATCTCCTCCCTTTTTGATGTTGATAATCAATTGATGAGAGGAGTTAATCTTAACTCCCCCTAAATCCATGCCACTTAAATTTAGAGAATCACACACTCTTAAATTCAAGCAATCAACGTTCTACACAAATTTTAACACAAATTTACATTATATCATTGAATGAGTTTCAAAAAGATATCAAAGATATCCAAGTATATGATTAGTATCATATGTCATCAATGTATATTTCTCAATGTCATGTGTCATCAATGTGTATTTCTCCCCCTTTGTCATCAACAAAAATGTAAAATATAGGCCTAAGAATTTTAAGGCACATGAGTTTTTGCAAAACATCATTTAGAAGAGTTCTTAATAAATTTCAAAAAGAATATTAAGATGAGCTCAAAAGTCCAAGTTGAAACTATTTTAATCATATCATCATATTATTATAATAAAATCATGATTATTATTTCAAATCATCATATATATTTATAAAAATCAACATGTATTATCATCATACATGATTTCTCATCATCATATCTTCTCCCCCTTTGTTATCAACAAAAAGGAGAAGTGCAATTAACAAGTTTTTGATATATAAAAGCTTAACAATTTAGCAAAATTTTCATCATTTAGAACATACAAGCTAGTGAGTTCTTTCTTCTTTTTTGAGAAGTGCAAGCAAATAAATTTTTGCTTCCTTTGCAATATTTAAGCTAGCAATTTAGATCATGCAAGCAAACAGGTCTTGCTCCTCCTTAGTAGGATAAAAACATAATTTTTTTTGAAAAAAATTTCTTCCATTTCTTTGAATAATAAAGAAGAAATAAGGGAGGGGAGTGTAAGACATTATATTACAAAAAATAGGGTTCAATCTTTTAGTTGTAAATTACAGAATCTAAGAATTGATATCTACCCATGCAATTTAATTCATTTAAATTAAGAGTAACACATTAAGTGATTCATCAAAGGCTTATATCAAGCATTGTAGAAGTTTATGTTATATATATTTCCCTTTGTAAACATTCATCAAGATTCATGAAACAAGAATAATCTTTAAAACTATCTCATCACAAAAATTTGAGTCCCTTTCTTATGTTTATTTTAACTAGAGTGATTTCAAGAGTGAGCTCAAAAATATAAGAAAACCAAGAAGTAATAAGAGCCACTCATGCATTAAAATCAACTCATATAATTTTGAGCAAGCCTAGCAAATAAGTCCATAAAATAATAAAAAATCATGCAAATTTTTTCCTTTTTTGTGAATAATAAGATAAAGAACATGGAGAGAGTTTAGATATTATAAAAAAAGAATAACTTAATCTCATGAAATCAAGCAATTCATTCATTTAAGATTATCTTATGTAATTGATAATAAGCATCAAGGATTTCAAAAGAAAATATGATAGTAAATCAAGCTCAAATTTTGAATTATGCATTTCACATGTATTTAAAAAATTTAAAATTCTAAATTTTCTTGTAAGCAAGTTGTTTCTCATTCAATGTTATCATATCTATTTTTCTTTCAATCATATTAAAAATTATATCTCTTATCTTGGTCATTGTCAAGGTGACAATTATGAAGTTTGTGTAAAGTTCATAATTAAAGTATTTATGTAAATATTTCAAGTTTCAATTTTTAAACTTGTCAAAAAAATCATGATAATAATTTATTTAAGTTCAAATCATCAAATCATCAAAATCACTTTATAGTTCAAGAGATTCATAAAAAAATATCATAATCGATTCATTAATCTCTTTTTGAAAAATTTATAAGATAGAGAATTTTTTAAAAAATATATTTCATTTTTATTTCATACAAGCATGCCTTTGTTTTTTCATTTTCATTTAATTTTCAACTTATTATATTAATGAGTTATAAAATAAATCAGTCAAGAAAGATATCAAAAGACACTCATGATATCAAAAGATATGATTTTAATAAATCTCCTCTTAGTTAATAAAAACTTTAGGAGATCAATTTTCTAAGTACAATCTTAATTCATGAAAATTGTCAATTTACAAGTATGATTTTACAAAATGAGATATGAAAATATAGGATCTCAAGTCATCAAGATCATTGTTTAGATTCAGGTTATAGTTCGAAAAAGATAAACTTATGATTCATTTATAAATTTATCTAAATGAACTTGATTTATATAAGGATTTCAAGTTGTAATTTTTCAACTTGTCAAGATCATGATAAGATCATCAAAATATCAATAACATTGGATAGCTTCATCAATCTCTTTTTAAAACAAAATTATTTAAAAACTTATTCAAAATCATCATCAAAAATTGCTTTTAAAAAAATTCAATGAAGGCTTCATAAATTGTTTTTCAATGGCTAAAGTTATCTAATCCATTTTTGTAGTTTAAGAGATTTAATAATAATAGTATCATTTTATCTTGTTGAAGGATTCATGGGATAAAAATTCTTTCAAGAAGAATTATCTTTCTTTTGAATTTTATTTTAATAATGCAATGTCATTTAAAGTCAAAAACGAAGTTTCATCAAGATCATTGTAATAAAACTTTTTTTTCTATAACAAGAGCTTTGATTTATTTTGATTCCAATAATTGTTCTTGTTATTTACTTAGGCTAGTAAGCTTGAAAGATTGTTAGATCTCAAGTCATATGTCTTGAGCATCTAAAACATTGTTTAGGTCTCTTAACTTTGTTAGAAGACAAATTTATAATATGGGGCATTTTGAGTTTGGGTCCTTCATGATATGTTCTTCATTTTCTCTAATGGCTTAAGATTGTATATGGTTTATTTAGGAACCCAAATTAATTTGTGAGGACTATAATTTTTAAATGAACATTTGTAAGCCATATGTCCTAATCTTTCACAAAAATTACATTTAACTTTTGATGGTAGATTTAAGGTTGGTCCTTTAATAAAAGTAGTTGGCTTTTGTTGGGTATTGCCCACAAAACCTATTACATTTCTTGTATTAATATGACCCTTATTAGCAAAAATCATATTAAGAGATTTATTCCCTATTTCAAATTTCTCTGAGGTTTATTTTAGCATGATGTTTTCTTCTTTAACGCTATCTAGCATATCATATTTAGAACAAGCATTGTGTAATGGTAAAGTATCATGCAAGGTTTCATATTTAGTGCATGTATTGTGTGATAGTGCTATTTCATGTATTTCATCAAGTTTACTAACAATGATGCATACTCTACCTCAAGTAATTTATAGGATTTGCTAATGTTTCTAAATTCATCATAAAACTCATGAAAAGAAATTAATAATTCATTAAAAGTAAAAGAGCTTTCAGGTGGGTTACTTACCTTATCGTGGTTGGCCACGAGCATGAGATCTTCCACTTCTTCTTGATTGTGTTCTTCATTTTTGGAGCACCTCGGCTTCTTACGTTCATAGCCAGAAGTTTTGTCCATCTTTAAATCATTTTTATGGTTTATATTGATTAAATTTTCTAGTTTATTTGTCAAATGTTCAAAGTCCTCATCACTCGAGATTTCACTCGAGGAGCCATATACTCTTCTCGGTTCGCATTCCTTTCGGTTCTTATGAAGGTGTTTTTCTTATTCATTTGTAGAAGTATTTTCATTTAATAATTTTTTAGATTAAGTATGCTTTCATGTATTATTTTCTAATGCATGCCATATATTGAAAGCCGAATCAAAATAGAAAATCTGATCAAATTCATTTTTTTCAAGTGCACAATATAAGACATTCATAGCCTTTGCATTTAACGAAAACATTTATTTTTCATAATCATTCCAATCATTTATTAGGTTGATTATAATAAACTATAAATCAAAATCTATTGAAATAAAAAAGATACGCATTCAAATTTTCTAAGATGTGTAGTCCATCCCATTAAATATATGAGGACTTGTGATGCATTGACCCTCGTTAATGTCGAAAAGAGTAATTTCTCTTGGGTGTTAAACCAAATGAGAAAAAACATGACTCTAATACCAATTGTTAGGATCAATTGGTACTAAAGGGGGTGGGGGGTTGAATTAGTGCAAGAGTAAATTAACGTTTTAAACAAAAAAACTTTTTGCTTGAAGTAAGATAGAAAATTCAAAGCTTTTCATTTAAGTTAAGCAAGTGACTCTTATAGAGAAGTGCTAAGCTTCTTGCTTAAAAATGACTCAAAAAGAACAAGCAAATCTGAATAAGGAGATAGGTAGTGTCAATAAGTGAAGTGCTTGATTTCGAAGCCTTGATTTCAAAATGTAAATAAAAAATCGGAAGCTTCTATTTATGTTTTGAAATCAATTAAGAACCTGTCAATTATAAGCAGTAAATCAAAGAAGTAAGAACACTTACAATTATAGTGGTGCTAACCGACCTACTTCTACTTCCGAGTCCTCCTCCTTAAGGCACACCGACGTCCACTATTGATCTTCTTTGGGTGAAGATCAAATCCTTACAACACTTACAAGGGAGACAAGATTATAACTCTTGGAACACTCTCTTACCCCTTTTTTGTTCTTACAATTCACACATAATATTTTTTCAGAATATAATTATTGTGTAGAATGCAAGAAAACTTGGGGTATTTATAACCCCAAATTATTGTGTAGAATGCAAGAAAACTTGGGGTATTTATAACCCCAAATGGCTTCAGAATTTTGGAGCCAAAATTCAAACATACTTAGAAAATTCGGGTACGGGCAGTTCACCCGTCTCCCTAGGCGGCTTAACTGCCCAAAACCTTGGGTATAGGCAATTTACCCATCGGCCCTAGGCGGTTCAACAACTCAAATACCTAGGCAACAACGATTTACCCCTCGGAATCTTCGAAAAAGTGGTTCCCTCCACTTTTCGAATTTTGGCTTGGACCATCAGTTGACCAATCCTCTAGTCAACTAATTGAGCTCAACATTAGCTCAATTAAACCCCAATAGTGGACTCAGTTGCCTCTTTGAGTTGATTTCTGAATCACACTTAAATCGGTCTCACTCTAAACCTATGACTTTAAAATTACAATCAAACATGGGTACCAAGCTTATGACCTCACTCTCGCAATCCGGCAATCTCCAGATTCTACAGCGGCATGTCTCACAGTATTCCTCCGACGATGTCTCGGCATTTGCCTAGTGAGCTTCCTGATCCCTTCGACAAAACTTCTAGCGAACTCCTGGCAACCTCTCTCTGCATCGTCCAATCCTTGGCCCGATGCCTAAGCTTGATCCTGGGTCCATGTCCGATTTGTAACTCCTTCTCACGTCATGGTTAAACCTGCATGATGCTAACTATGACTTAATTAATTATAATCATAATGGTCAACACATCCATGAGATGACATTCCCAACTCTCGGCAAGAGTTTCGGCTACCCCCGATAATCTTCCAGTGAGTCTCCGTCTTCTTCTAGCGAACTCTCTTACGTAATCCTGGCAAGCTCCCAATACCCTCGGTGAGCTTTCGACGCACTCCTGGCAAGTTCCCAACTGCATTGTTCGAACCCTGGCCCGATGCATTGACTTGACTTTAGCCAATCCTGATTGTCATATTCTCTCTATCTTAGTTAATCCTGCGTCAGTCAACTTCTAACAACCCATGTTAGATCAATAACACATCAATTGATTTCATCATCAAAATATAAGATTCAACAGTTTTAGATTCTTTGAGAGTTCGAGATGCGTCTCAACCCAACTAAGTGCGTATTTGAAGTCAGCTCAGGAAAGTCTCTTGACTTTATCACTCATCAATGGGGGACAGCGTTAGGATCGAGTTGGCACTAAGAGGGGGGGGTGGGGCGGGCGGGAGTGAATTAATGCAAGTGTAAAGAGTACTCGGTTTAAAAAATATGCTTAAGGTAAAAACTAAAACTAAAAGCATTTTTCATCAAGATCAAGTTAGAGAGTGATTAAACTTAAGACCGAATAAAGAATCTTGATTTAGCTACAAAATGCTAAAATAAAAAGCAAGTAAAGAAGTCTCATAAATTTATAATAGTTTGGTCACCAACTTGTCCTACATCCACTTTTTGAGTCCTTCATCGAGGCCCATCGATGTCTACTAATGATCTTCTTCCATAAGTGAAGATCAAAATCCTTTACACCTTTCTCCTTTTCCCATCCTAAGAAGAAGAGCCTTTACACTCTTCTTTTCAGATATTCAGGAGAGAAACCTTTATAATCTTTCACTCTTCCTTTAACCTTACTTTACACTTAAAGCACATAAGAAAAGTTCTCAACAAATTCTAACAGTATTTTTCTAATATTTTCACCTCTTTTTTTGCCTTTCTATGCAAAAATTCTTAGGATATTTATAGACCCTAATTTGGCTTCAAATTGGGGCCAACATTCAAACCGTTTTTGAAAAACCTGGGTACGGGCGATACTACCGTCGACACTAATGGTATCGCCACTGGAAACTGCTTGAAAACCTGGGTGGTGATGGTGGTATCACCATTGCTTGGGTGATACCATCGTCGATAGCTAGCAATACCACCACCCAAAATTTTAAAATAGTACTTTTTAAGTATTGTTTCATACCCGAGAATGCTTTCTATTGACCCCTTCCAAGGTCAATGAAATGAGCTCAACCTAAGCTCAAATGTAACCCAAAGTGGATTCGGTTGCCTCACATTGAGTTAATTTGGATTTCTCCAAATCTAATGCCACTTGGGCGATACGACCGTCGGCAGCTGACAATATCACCCAAAAATCTAGAATAGTACTCTTTGTGTATTGTTTCATACTCGAGCATATCTTATGTTGACCCCCTTTTTAGGTCAATGAAATAAGCTCAACCTGAGCTCAAATCTAACCTAAAGTAGACCTGGTTTCCTCACATTAAGTTAATTTAGATTTCTCAAAATCTAATGCAATTAGAACTCGAAACACACGATGCCAACTATGACATACTAAGACACAATTACAATTGTTCTTGTTGTCTGGTACGTCAATCGATCTTTCGAACTCCTGGCGAACTTCCTGACATCCTCCGGTGAACTCCCAATGAGTCTCTCAATCATCTTCCAACGAACTCCCGACGTGCTACCAATGAGCTCCCAATCACCTTCGGTGAACTCCTGGGGTACTCTCGATGAGCACTGACTTCATTGTCCAAACCTTGGCCCGATGCCCAAACTTGACTCGACTCAATATCAGATTATATTGCCTTCTCTCAATCGCAGTTAATCCTGCATCACTTTCTCTAATATATAAGTTAGATCATAAAACCCATTAATTAATTTTATCATCAAAATTCGAGATCCAAAAATCAAGTATCCAAAAAAATATCAAATATTAAGAGGGGAGATACATTTGAAAATATTTTGTCAAATATTTAAAAGATCCATGAATCGAAATAATTTTTGTGAGAGAGGATGAAAATGAATCTCATCACAGAAATAAATTCGAATCACATTTTCTCTTCTGCAAATGTCATTTCAAAAGAAAAGAATCATTTCAAAAGAGAGCTAAAAAAGATGAGAAGTGTGAGAGAAATACAAGAGCTACTTATTGCATTTTAAAATATCATCTCATGTAAATATCAAGATGAAGCTCAAGAAATCTGAAAAATAATATGACCAAAAATCATGCATTTGGATTTAATAAGAAGCTCAATTTATAAAAATTAAAAATCTAAAAAATATAATAGCAAATCAAGCCCAATTTATAAATTAGGTATTTCTTATTCATTTAGAAAATTTAAAATTTAAAATTTTCTTCATAAATTATTCCTCATTTAATGATTTTGTTGCAAGATAGTAATTTTATCATATCTAATTCTCTTCTTTGTTTATCATGCCTAATTTAATTGTTCCTCATTCAATGTTGGAAGATTTATCATATCCAATTCTTTTCTTATATAATTAAATTATTCTTCATTTAAAGGCTTTGGTGTTAAGATATCAATTTAACCTTCCCCTTAGTCATTGTCAAAAAGAAGAGAAGAATATAATAATACAAAATTAATTTTCAAGTCATTGACAAATATATATATATATATATATATATAAAGGGGTTATATAATGAAAACTATACCATTAAGGATATAATATGAAAGATCAATTCATAATTACCAAAAGACATAATTTATTTTAATAAATCTCTCCCTTTCTTGTAAATAACGAAAATGAGTCTTAGGAGAGTAAATAATCTTGATTCGTTCAAGATAAATCTTAAGACATATAATTCATTTAGATAATTTTTTTAATAAAATAGAAGAATATTCTTGATTAAAAATCTTAAATTATAATTGTTAAGATCATAAATATCTTTTTTATAAAAAAGAAGAAATTATAGAGGTTAAAAATGATTCCCATAAAGGATAAGTCAACATAAAGTTTATAAAAAAAAATCTCATTCAATTTTCAACTAATTACCAAATCATCTTTGTAGTTTAAGAGATTCAACAATGACCATATTACTTTATCTCTTTTTGAAAGCTTGATAAGTTAGAGGTTTCAAGAAGAAATTTTTTCTTTTGTTTTTAATTTATGTGATTTGTTTTATACAAAAATTTCTTTATCTTTTATGTGAAATTTAAGCATTGTCATTTAAAACCAAAAATCGAGTTTAAAAAATCAAAATCAATACAATAAAATATTTTCAATCAAATTTTTAAATATTTTAAACTTGAAAACTAAGTAATATTTCCAAAGGAAATCATTAAGGTTATTACAATAAAATATTTTCAAACAAAAGCTTTGATTTAGTCTAATTTTGATAAATTTTTTTTCTTATTGTTGTTTAGGCTAGTGAGTTTAAAAAGTGTTTTAGATCTTCAAGTTATCTATTTTTGCTCCAAGCCTTTGTTAGAAGACAAATCTACAATATAGGGGGTTTTGATTTGGGTACCCATTTGACTTCGGGTCCCTCATGAAAAACTCTACCTAATTTAATTAAGGGCATTGTGTTGTTTACGAATCCTTTAGGAATCTTAATCAACTTATGTGGACTATATTTTCTAAATAGATGTCAATATCCACCTTAAAAAATTATATTTATTTTTAGGTGAAGATTGCAATGTGGGACTTCTAACTAAAATAGTTAGTTTTTATGAGTATTACCCACAAAGTTAATACCTTCCGTATAAACATGACCCTTATTAACAAGGATCATGTTTAGATATTTGTTGTCTATCTTAAAATTTTCTAAGATTTATTTTATTATGGTATTTTTCTTTTTAATTTCATTTAGCATTTTACATTTTGAGCAAAAAGTACATGGTGTTGATGCATCATTCAAAGTTTCAAGTTTATTATAGAGTAATGCATAATCCTTTTTAAGTAATTTATAAGTTTTGTTAATCTTTTTATACTCATCAAAAAATTCATGAAAGGCATTTAATAACTCATTAAAATTAAATGAGACTTTAGGTGAGTTACTTACCTTATCTTTGATAGTCATAAGCGTGAGATTTTCTACTTCGTTTTTGTTATCTTCTTGATCTACTTCATTTTTGTTGTCTTCTTGATCTACTTCATTTTGTTGTCTTCTTGATCTTCAGAGTGCCTCGACTTTTTGCATTCATAACAAGAAGTTGTCCTTTGTAAATTCATTTTTATAGTTTTTATTCTTGTTAATAAATTTTTTTGGTTCTTTTGTCATGAGTTCAAGATCATAGTCCTCGTCACTCGAGATTTCACTCGAGGAGTCATCTAATGTTGTCAATTCAATTTCATTCCTGTTGTTTCGAAGGTGTCGTTCTTGTATTCTCAGTTCAGTATCCTTCCTATTCTTGGGAAGGTGTTCTTCTGTTCATTTTTGTAAGTCATTTCATTTATTGATTCTTTTAATTTAATTATGTTTTTGTGTGTGATTTCTAATATGTGCCATATACCAAAAGTTGAATCACAAGCAAAAACTCGATTAAATTCGTTTTTATTTAAAGTGTAAAATAAAGTATTTGTATATTTGGCATTTAAGAAAAAGCTTTATCTTTTATGATCATTCCAATCATTTATAGGATTGGATGACTTCTGAAATCCATTTTCGATGATATTCCATAAATAAAATCTAACGAAATAAAGCACATAAGTGAAGTTCTCAACAAATTCTAATAGTGTTTTCCTAGGATTTTCACCTTTTTTTCTTGCCTTTCCATGCAAAACTTCTTGGAGTATTTATAGACCCCAATTTGACTTCAAATTAGAACCAAAATTCAAATAGTTTCTGAAAAATCTGGGTACGGGCAGTACTACCATCTGCAGTTGCTCAAAAACCTAGGCGACAGTGGTATCATTGCTGCTTAGGCAGTAAGTAACACCTCTAGTAACCGGTGGTACCACTATGTAGAATCTCGGAATAGTACTTTTCTTAAATACTATTTTATACCACTACGTATGTGATACCATTACATACATTCTATTGACACATTTCCAGATCAACGAAATGAGCTCAACCTGAGGTCAAATCTAACCCAAACCCGATTATCTCACATTGAGTTAATTTGAATTTATCAAAATCTAACTCAATTAGGACTCAAAATATATAATGCTAACTATGACATACTAAGACACAATTATAATCATTCTTATTATCTGGCATGTCAATTAATCTTCTGAACTTCCAACGAACTTCTCAGCATCCTCCGGTGAACTCTCGGCGAGTCACTCGTTCATCTTTCGACAAACTCCCAGCGTGCTCCCAGCAAGCTCCTGATTACCTTCGGCGAACTCCTGGCGAACTCATGGCGAACTCTTGACAAGCTCCTACTACATCGTCCAAACCCTGGCCCGATGCTCAAACTTGACTCTAGCTCAACATCAGGTTGTATTACCTTTCACCATCATAGTTAATCTTGCATCACTTTCTCTAAAACAAGTTAAATCATAAAATTTGTCAATTAATTTTATCATCAAAATTTGAGATTTAATTGCCATTAATAGGTCCTTATCTCGAGCTGGGGGACAAGTGTTTCCCCTTCTTCTGGGCATTTTAACGTCAGAGGGACTTCTAGTGGGACTCGAAATGTTAGAGCATGTTCGAAGACCTGAAGGCACATCTTGCCCGATTATTGTGATTTGCTATAGCAAGCCCCGGTCAACCTCTCAGCTTGTACATCACAGTGTCCAAGTGGGCAATTTGCTCCATCCTCATCCGAGAACACACAGGTATCCAAAAGCCCATCGAATATATCAATCACGTCTTGACCGACCTTGAGGGACAATACCCACCGCTAGAGAAACTGGTCCTGGCCTTGGTATAATCGGCCAGGAAGTTGTATCTATATTTCCAGGCCCATCCGAGACAAGTGGTAACCAACCAACGTCTTCATTAGGTTCTCGCTAACATTAATGTCACAGGATGCATGCTTTGACAATCAGTCGAGCATAGTGAGTTTGACATCCACTACATCCCCAGGATGATAATTAAAGCGCAGGCCCTAGCGGATTTCATCTCCGAGCTAACGCCAGGGGTGGCCAACATTCAGGATGCCAAATGATTGTCTTGGACCTTGTTTATGGATAGGTCAACAAATATGGAGAGAGGTGGTGCAGGTCTCATCCTGAAGGGACCCAATGGGCAATCACATGAGCGCGCATTACGCCTCAAGTTCATCATTGTGGCCGTGGATTACTTCACAAAGTAGGTAGAGGCTGAGTCATTGGCCTCCATAGCCAAGAAATAAATAAAAAAGTTTGTTTGAAAAAACATTATCACTTAGTTCATGTATTTTGAGGACCATCATCACCGACAACAAATGTAATTTAACAACTATTGGATTCATCTGAAGTTTCACGCAGTAGCACATCTGTAGATGAATAGCCTAGCTAAGGTAACTGTTAGGACTCTAGCTAGGGGAGTCCTAATTTAGTTTCATTAAAGAGGATAATCATGTAAAATCTAAGGGTATTAATGTAAATCCTATCTAGCCCTATTAAGGAAAGTAAGGAGGCCGGCTATGTTAGGATTAGTTGAGGAAGATATTTAAAGGGAGAGTAAGATGCATGTAACCCTAAGTAATCACCTCTTATCCTAGTTAAAGAGGGGATTGGTTGAGGAGGAGATTAAGTTAGAATAAGATTAGGAAATAATAAAGCAACCGGCCACCCCTAGATAGGCCAGTTGGAGGTTGGACTTAGAGTTGCATCAGGAGTTGCTTTAGGAGTTGGTTAAGAGTAGAAATCTTAAAGTAGGAGTCCTATTAGGAGTTAGGGTTAGAAGGTCTATAAATAGCTATGTAATCCTCCACTTTTTATCATCAATAGAAGAGTATTTTCTATAGCCTTTGAGCAGCAAGTTGGAGGAGGGAACCCCTATAGAGTTCCAAGGAGGCCGATCCCCTATAGTGATCACCCTCAAACTTAGAATCTGCTAGGGTTCTAACCCTTCATATCAGAGTAGTGTTCTTGGTGTCTCACTACCCTTCCACAGCCATCCATTAGCCCCCCAAAGCCATCTAAAGCAATTCCCACAATTGCTTGAAGATCGTCACCAAATTCCACCATCATCTCCACTACCACATATCATCCTTTGATCTCCCCGTGAATTGCAATAGGTTCTAGTTTCTTACCTTACTACTACTACAATTTATTTATCCCTATTCAAAAAAAAATATAAACAAATTTGTTCCTATTTACTACACAAACTTTTCGTCGTAAAGTTTCTATCCTTACAATGAAAGTTACGTCGCAGAATTCCAATCGCACACCCTTTACTCTTTGATTTGCTGCTACATTTTTACTGATCAAATTTCTATAAAATCATCAAGATAACCTGCTTATCTTTTATGTCCAATATACTGCAGTTTAGACGTAAAAATCTACTGCCATACTTCTTTGTGATCTTTGATTTTGCCAAACCTATTGCTATTATTTCTTTCCATAAAATTTCTGTTGGTACTATCTCTTCCTTACCAGAAGATCCCCCTTAAATTTCACTCAAATATTTGTTGAAAATTTCTGGAAAAAAAATTACAAATTCACTACTAAAATTTTTTTCGATGAAAAATCTACTACAGCACCTTTGTCCTTCTTCTTCTTCTTAACCCACTGAAACCCAACTCTCGCTGCCACCACCCAAGATGTCTTTAGGGCATCCCTTTAGCCTTAAGTCATAGCTGTCATAACCTATTTTCATAACCCTAACACTCCAAAAACTGTAGCCCAAACTAGAAAACCATTGCAGCCAAACCCATCTATCATTAACCGATTGTCTGAATCTTCCACCACCTATGCCATTGACCCATCAATAGAAAAAAGACAAGGACATATATGATCTATAGGAGTATGCCATGTCTTCCCAAGATCTGTTTAATGCCAAGTATGAAGCATTGGAATCTCGCTTGAATTGCAGCTCGAATTGTGCTTGGAGGACAAACTGTGCGCTTTGTTTGCGGAGTTCAAAATTGGAGAACCACCAAGTCCAACAAAATCTCAGTGAGAAGAGAGTTTAGAGAGGCCCCTAAAGAAGGAGGGGCGGTACAAGTATGATATGTGCCTTATAGTGCAAATCTCTCAAATCCCAATTGTAGTGGGCTATGGAACTTGGTTCCTCCTCCAATTTTTTGATGATATTACTGGTCTTTGGATCCTTTCTCCATTCCTCCCTAATGTTCTCAAGCCGTTAGTTGGAAGGGAGATTATCAAAAATTCTACTTGCTCGGGTAGCCGTGAAAGTGCATCTGCAACAATATTTTCCTTACCGTTTTTGTAAGTAATCTTATAATCATACCCAAGAAGCTTTGTTACCCATTTTTGCTATTTAGGGGACGATATCTTCTGCTCCAAGAAATACTTAAGGCTTCTATGGTTGGTTTTTATTTGGAAGTGCCGACCTATTAGGTAAGGTCTCCATTTCGTTACTGCATGCACAATTGCGAGCATCTCCTTATTGTAGATACATATTTTTTGGTAGGAGGGAGACAATGCCTTGCTGGTGTATGCAAGTGGTTAGTCATCTTGCATGAGAACGATGCCAATCCCAACTTTCGATGCATTGGCTTCAATGACAAAGGTTCTATTAACATCGGGCAGTGCTAGTACGGGTGTTGTCGCCATGGCTGCCTTGAGTTTGTTAAAGGCAGCGAAGGCTTTGTTTATCTATTGGAAAGCATCTTTTTTCAGTAGGAAAGTGAGAGTGCACTGATCTTCCCATAATCATTTATAAACTTGCAGTAGTAGCCCGTCAATTCAAGGAAACAAATAGCGATTTCATATTCTTCGGTTTCGGCCAGCTTTGCACCACCACAATTTTGGTAGGGTATACTGCCACTCATTCTGATATGAGATGCCCAAGTTACTCCACTTTTTGTTGGAGAAAGCTACACTTTGATTGCTTGACAAAAAGAACATTCTCCAAACAATCATTAAAACAAGTTGTAGGTGTTAAAAATGGGTTTCAAGGGAAGGGCTGAAATGAGAATATCATTAAAAAATACCAGCACAAACTTACGAAAAAAACTTCAAAAAATATCATTCATGAGGCTTTGGAAGGTGGAAGGAGCATTGGTGAGTTCAAAAGGTAGTACCAAAAATTCATAGTAGCTGTTGTGCATTGGGAAGGTAGTTTTTGGAACATCATCTTCATATACCAGAATTTGATGATATCCGGATCAGAGGACCAACTTTATAAAGACTCGAGCTTCCCTTGATTCATTAAGTAGTTTATCCACCACTGGAATGGGGTATTTGTCTTTGACAATTTTGTCACTGAGAGCCCGGTAGTCAACATACATTCGCCACATTCCATCTTTCTTTCATAAGAGAAGCACTAGCAAAGAGTAGAGGCTGTAATTGGGCCGAATGACCCCTATTTCAAGTATCTCCTTGATAATTTTTTCTATTTCATCCTTCTGGAGGTGGGGATAGCAGTACGGTAAGTGTTCGCTGGTGGTTTGCCCAAAAAAATTGGAATTCGATGATCATGCTGCCAGGTAGAAGGTAAGTTACGTGGTTTGACAAAGATGTCAAAAAATTCAGTAAGCAATTGTAGGAGATTGATAGGACTCCAGTAGGGTTGAGTCATAATCATCCTAGAAGTAATCAATAAGAACCCTGCAAAATTATAATAAAGCCCCACCTAGTCACTTCTATCCTATAAAGAAGTGTGGTTAGAGTTTAATTTGGGGTCTTAGGGCTTCCTAGTCGCCACCTCCCTTACTGGGTTGGTCGACTAGGGTTTCTAGTAGAGGGGCATGACTTGTGCAGCCACTTAGGCCATCGCCCCTTTTATTTATACTTGGTAGCTATAGGAAGGGCAAAAGGAGAAATTTACTTAGGAAGCACCCTCCTAGGGCTATGGTTTAGAGACCTATATAAACATGTAGCCTCCACCTCTTTTAAAAAAGCAAGAATTAATTCTATTTCAGCCTTGTTGGCCGAACCTAGGAGGGAGGAACCCCTATAGCGTTCCAAGGGTTGATCCCCCTCAAAGATCAAAATCTATAGAGCTCAGTCTGGGATTCTATCATATAGTATTAGAGCTATATTCCTATTGCCCTGTAGCCATCTCTGCCACCTTCACCTTCCCAAGCAATTCCCATAATTTCTTTTGACGTCGCCTCCATGTCACTCACCAAGTCATAGATCCATCAATCTACTGTCGTCTTCTACGTCAACATCATAGATTTGCTAAAAACTCCAAAGCCCATGCTTCTTGCTACTGCTATTCCTTTATCTTTTGCATGGGAGAAGCTTTTCCAAAGTTTTCTTGCTGCAAAATTCTACTGTCATAAACGTTATCATCGTTGCGAAAGGGAAATGATGTAGAAAAATTTCAGTCGATTGTTGCTTCTTGAACCTAAACTTTTGATCATCCTTTTTAGCTAAAACTTTTACAAAAATTCCTATATCATATTAGATTTCATCTAAGATTAATCTCAAAAAAAAATTTCTTCTGGATCCGGACTTATAGCACTGCAATTCTTCATTGCGCAGTGCTGAAATTTTATGATGAAGAATATGCCTTCCACTTATTGGCCTCTTGAAACCAAACTTTTATTTATCCTTTTTGGCCAAAACTTTTACATAATTTCATAGATCATCTTAGCTTTCATTTAAGATTGATCTATAAGAAAAATTCTTTCTAAAACTGGAATTATAGTGCTGTAATTCTTCGTTGTGGTGCTGAAATTTTATGATGAGAATTCTGTGATTTTGATTGTGATAATTTTCCTACCATTACGCTACCAAAATTTTCTTGATCCAAATCACTACTACTATCATCATTTGAACTAAGATTCTAATATTGAAATTCTCCATAAATTTTTTCAATTTTTACTAAAATTAACATCGAAAAACTATTACTTCCTCGATGGAAATTTTGTTCAGTAGTATAGTATATACCGCAACGATCTTTTGTTAAAACCTTATCAGATTTGTTGCCATCTTTTCCTGATTTGAAACTCTCCTTTCCTCATCTTCATCCCCTAACACTATAGTCCCGAATTTCATAATTTTTGGCTGGAATTTTCATTGAAAAAATAATATTTCTTTGATGATAATTCCGCTTCTGCATACATTGCAGCGAACTTCGTCGAGTTTTATCAAATCTTCGTTACCATCTCTTCCAGATCTGAAACCATCTTACTCTAACCTTCACCCTCTACCATCACAGCCCTAGAACCCTACCAAATTGCATCCAAAACCATACCCAAATAAGCCACAAAATAACCTAAAACCGTAGCCTCTTACAACCAGCACCTATTGCAGCATACCCTTACCGATCCCTATCAAACCTTTGCTGCCATCTATCCCAGATCCAAAGCCCTTAACCTTCATCTACTGCTATCACAGCCCTAAAACCATAGTAATTCGCAGCCAAAACTCCATAAACCTATAGCCCCGAATCGCACCTAAAACAGCCACAAACCGCACCCAAAAATCGTAGCCTTCAGTCCACCAACCTTTCAGCCACCCAATCTCCCTTGTCCCTTAAACCACAGTATGCATCTTTCGCTGCCCAATGCTGCCAATAGCAACCTCTCGTTGCCATCCTCCTTGATTGCAGCCAGTAGCGATCCTTGCGGTAAAAAGCTACTAGTAGCGATCTTTCACTGCAATATGTTTATATCGCAGCTCACAATAATCGTTCACTGCCAACTACCTTGATTGTGGCCAGCAACAAATTGAATATGCTAGTAGCTATCTCTTGCTCCTTGCCACTGCTGCCCCCCTCCACAATAGTTGTGTACACTGCTACATCATTTTCCTCTCATTACAGCTGCACCCTTGCTACAACCGATGCCACCTGCAACCACGAAGTCGCACCACAAACGCAGCCGACATCATTGCTACCTTCTTCTTCCTTCGCCATCGCTACTGCCTATCGACTCAGATCTCTTGGCTACCATCTTTCGATAGATATCATCCACCTGAAAAATTACAACCTCGATGACATTGTAGCATCACCACAGAACCGCAGCCGACGTTACTGCTACCATCTTCTACCTTCACCGTTACTACTACCCTTAGCTGCCATCCTCCACTTGGAGACTTCACCACCATAGTCATGACATTGCTGTCATTTGTTACCTTCAACCTGAAGATTGTAGCTACACTCCTCAATTGATTTATTTGACAGGTTGGAAATCCTTATGTCATAACAGTGGTGGGCTTATTCGAAGCCAAATTGGAGGCTTTTGAGATACGTATGGATGCTAGACTACACACTCTCTTTGAGGAGTTTAGATTGGACTGATCATTGAATCCAATAAGATCACAACATGGTGCAAATTCAGATTATAAAAAGAACCTTAATGAAGAACTAGCGATGATCCATCAAACCTCCACTATCCAAGAGTACCAAACCAGGTTTGACAGATTATCTAATCAAACTTATGATTGGTCTAAAAAATAGAGATTGAAGACTTTTGTTGAGAGCTTGAAACCAGAGATTCGGGAAGAAGTTAAAGCACGACAATCATACACACTTAAGGCAGCCATCTCCTTCAAACGACTACATGAAGACAGGCGGAACCATGATGATCAAAGGACCAAAGGCATCACACGACCAACAACATATAGGGCCTCGACCCCATCTACCACCAGGCAGTCACCTCAGCCAAAAAAGTTAACAAGAGAAGAGCTTTGTGATAAATCGACAAAGGGCCTATGTGGGAATTGTGATAAACTGTGCAGCATAGAACACCAATGTAAAAAGGAGACACTACTGATAATTGCGCCCACTGAAGAACCCAAAGTTGAAGATATGATTCTCGAGCCTAAGGAGAAGGATACACCACAACTGGCCACCAGCACAGTCCCTACCTTAGCCGGCTACACCAGCCTACAAAAATTGAAGATCAAAGGGTTTCTTGAGTAGTAGTCTATCATCATCCTCATCGATGTCAAGAGCACACACAACTTCATGAGCAGTAAGATTGCTACCTACTTAATGCTCCAAAAAGAAGATTATAGCAGGTTTGAAGTCAAGGTAGCTAACGGCCAAATTATGAAGTGTCACCAGAAGTGCCCACGGGTTAAATTGATCCTACAGGATCAAGACATAGTTGTTGAATTTTTCCTCCCCCCTCTCGATGATTTTGATATAGTGCTCAACATTCATTGGTTGTCTATGATTGGAGACATTTTTTGAAATTTTTTAAAGTTAACCATGAAATTTTTTAGCAAAGGAAAATAAGTGGTTCTACGAGGGAGCTAAGCGACTATGACCATAATGCAACACTTGGAGAGGTTATCAAAAGACGAATCCAGTAGTTTCCTAATTTAAAGTCAAGAGTTTCATGAGATTGAAGATAAGAACTCTCTCCTACTTCTTGCTAAAATTTTGGACGTCTCCACCAAATTGAGCTGAATACCTTCTCTAAAGTTGTTCGACCCTCCTATGTTGAACTGGCTGAAACTTCTACCAACTATTGCTTGGCCAAATTGCTTCCTACAACCCACAAGGTCTAAGATAAAAGGGTTGCCCAAGAGATGACAAAGACATGGATTGTTCGGTCATACTTATTTCCCACTATGACATGTCCCTACATTCTTTTCCTCGGATATAAACTACTTCTAAAGTGTTACGTCCTGCCGAACTCACCATGGGTGCTGATGTAGCACTTCCAAATCTCAGGTGACTTCCACGACTTTCCCCAAGATCGGACCATGATGCTTAAAGGCTTCCTTGATGATGACCTCCAATCTATGGCCCAAGATGGCGAGAAAATTGAGCCCCTCCATTGGCGAAATCAGAAAAGGGGAAGGATCATTCATAGGACTTAACGAAGTATGAACATCATCCCTCTTATTATAAAGAAAGATACACCACCTTGGCCGAGTGGAACTATAGCCCTCACGACCACGATATCGTCTACACCAAATCATGGCCAGATGTTTATTATTGCAGTAGACACATCCAGAGTGGGGGTCATTACCATCTTCATGCAAGATGGTCAACAACATGAAGAAGTGAAAATGGGCCCCGAGAAATCACCACTCCTACCCACCTCAGACTCGGATCAAGCTCACACCACTAGAGATTTTATTAGAGGACAACTCTCACTCTAAAAGAAGGCACGACTACTATTACAGAATAACTAGGTGGCAACCCATGCAAGGAAAAAACTTTCCCCTGATAAACGTCGGAGCAGAAGAAAGTTTCCTGAGAAAGATCAAGTCCCCCTTCATCTCCAGCTCCACCAGCACGAAGTTTAAGCCTCAAGAAAGTGGTCTCCCTATTTCTTTAGGCCTTACAAAATTGGGGATCACATTGAGGCCCTAACCTAGAGATCCGATCTGCGTACCAGATCAAGATTACAATTGATCCTCTAGGTATCCTACCTCAAATGAAAATTTAAACAAGATGACTTAGCCCAAATCCATCAAACTGACACCTACGCTGATGAGGAGGCCAAAATTAAATTAATGATTGTATGGGAGGAGCTGAAGACCCGGTTCTCAGAGTTCATGAACCCTCAGCCTTGAAGAGAAGGCTAATTCAAAGAGGGTGAGCTTGATAGGACTGTAACAGGGTTGAGTCCTAATCACCCTAAAAGTAATCAATAAGAATCCTATAAGATTGTAATAAAACCCCACCTAGTCACTTATATCCTATAAAGAAGTGTGGCTAGGGTTTAGTTTGAGACCTTAGGGCTTCCTAGACGCCACCCCCTTATTGGGTTGGTTGGCTAGGGTTTCTAGCAGAGGGGCATGGCTTGTCTAGCCACTTAGGCCGTCGCCCCCTTTATTTATGCATGATAGTTATAGAAAGGGCAAAAGGGAGAATTCACTTAGGAAGCACCCCCTAGGGTTAGGGTTTGGAGCCCTATATAAGTATGTAGCCTCCACCTCTTTTAAAAAAGCAAGAATTAATTCTATTTCAGTCTTGTTGACTGACCCTAGGAGGAAGGAACCCTTATAGCGTTCCAAGGGTTTATCCCCCTCAAAGATCAAAATATAAAGAGCTCCATTTGGGGTTCTATCAGAGATTTTGGACTTTAGTTTTTGTTTGCTCCTCCTTAGGTTGCTGCTAGAGTTGCATTAGGAGGCCACCATTTGTTTTGTGTAAAACTTTCTCCATCCATTGAGTAGAAATCGTTGTTACGTTGCTTCCACGCTTCCCACATGAGGTGGTGCCTATTATGAAGGTGACAACAACCTGCATAAGAGTGACTACTTGTGGGAAGGCGACAACTGCCTGTGCAAGGGTGGCTCGCCTATGAGAAGGCCAAAGTCACAAGAAGTTACGACTTTCACATAGGGAAATTAGTTTTTTTTTTTTAGAAAAAGATGATTCTGCCCCTTTGAATTGTAAAAATCCTAAGTTCTTTCCTTTTGTTCAAATTTTGAAAATACCCTACACAAATCAAAAAGTTTCTCATATGTCCCAAGTTTCATAAAATATTAGTTAATTAAAAATTTTAATTAACTATTATTATTATTATTATTATCATCTACTAGTTCTATATGTTGATGTGTACATGTGATATATAATATGAACGAATAATCATGGATCATATGATGTGATATGTGTATATATGATTATTATTATTATCATTGGGGCCTATAAGCTTATGATTTTTCTTGTTTATTGTCGAGCTTATATGCCTATGATTATATCTTCTAGTGTGAGCAGGGTAGCCTTAAATTTTAATAACCTTAAGAACGAGCTTTTTCTCTTTATATATCTCATATGGTGTAGACACTACTGACCTAGATGGAACTCTATTTAAAAGGAAAGCTGTGGTCTCCAGGGTATATCCCCAAAATGAGATAGGTAGGTTGGGAAAACTTATCATGGACCGCACCATGTCTAAAAATATGTGATTCCTCCTTTCTTATACACTATTGAGCTAAGGTGTATAAGGAGTTGTCTATTGGTATAAAATCTCATAGTCCTTGAGGAAATTGGTAAACTCTATACTCAAGTACTATCCTCCTCGATCTGATTGAAGAGTCTTAATAGACTTTCCAATCTGGTTCTCTACTTCATTATTGTATTCCCTAAATTTCTTAAAAGCTTCAGACTTGTATTTTATCAAGTATATATATCCATATCTAGAGAAATCATTAATGAAAGTGATGAAATACAAGTAACTACCTATGACATGAGCCGATATTGGACCACACTCATCACTATATATGAGTTCTAATAACTTAGTGGCTCTCCCTCTATTCCACTAAATAGAGATTTGATCAGCTTTCCATAAAGGCAAGATTCATAAGTTCCATATGACTCATAGTCGAATAGATCTAAGTATCCATCCTTTAACAATTTTTGAATTCTTTCCTCAAAGATATAACATAATCTACAATACCATAATATGCACTATTCACCTTATCTCATTCTCTCTTGGACGCACTTATAATTCATGATTTATACAACAATGTTTAGCTAAAATAAACCATTATATAATGTTCCTCCAGTGATGATCTTATCATCTAGTATTAATGAATAATTGTTATTGTCAAAAACTAATTTGTATCTCATAATTATTAAACATCAAATGGAGATAATACTTTTGATAATAGAAGGAACATAATAACATGCATATAATGTAATTGTAGCTTCTCCAAGCAAATGTAGGGACCTTGCTAACAACAACTACAACAACTCTTGCTTCATTGTCATTTTGAGGTTCATCTCATATCTTGCTAATCTCCTAGGCCTTTGCTAGAATGTACAACGAATTACAGATGTGATAAGAACTCCCGATATCCAATACCTATGTGTTATCATAAGAATCTAACAAATGGAGTGTTAGGACCCTAATTGAGTTGGCACCTAATCAATTGAGTTAAGCCCTTAGATTGGGCCTTGTTGGCTAGCCTACTAGTTACAGGTGCCCTGCAAGCCAATCACGTGAGTGGTGGCACGTGTGATATTCCCACGTTACATATAATTATTATTGGCATATTCCCACATTATATATATATATATATATATATATATATATATATATATATATATATATATATATATTGAGGTCCTTGGTTTTGTATAATGGAAATCGGATTGTGATGAGATCACGATAATGAGATCGATTCACCTTTAAACACAGATCTTAAATAATCCCGATCATAGGTTACTCGAGAGGGACATTGAGATAACTAGACAGACTAGTGTACTATATACCCGTCCATATGATGAAGGCAGTTGGTCTCATAGCCACTTATGTTGAGACACTAAGGATATAGTATAAGTGCTAATTGGATAATGAGTTTACTGATTGATCCACTTACAGAATGCTGTATGGTTAATGATACATGATGTCAAATAGTGATTATATAGTCCCAGTTGTGTATCTAGTCCTTAGACTTGAGACACCAAGGATGCCTTATTTGAGTACTCCTTTCTTTGATGCTAGACTTATAGGTTCAGAAAGTTTCAGATCTGGTATAGTTAGTTATCGGGATTGGTAGTCAACCTTATGAAAGTAATTTAGTGTCAATAAAGGATCATCCACTCTTAGTATCACAAGAGAAACATCCCACATGTGCTTACTTAGACAAATCCTTGGTTAGGATCATTCGGATTGAGAGAGGAGTTCTTCGAGAGAATCCGATTAGAGCAAGACTCAAACGGATTCCGTATGTGACTTGACAGTACCATGTCCAATATACGGTCTTTGGGATATTAGATGGATGAGAGATTATAGATACATGGTAATTATGGATAGATATGTCTAATGGATTTGATCCCCCTGTACCATCTAGGGACTATGGCGTAGTGGCCTAGTACATCCATAGTTGATGAGTCGAGTGAATTATTATAGAGATAATAATTCACTATATTAAAATGAGTTCTGATGGAAGCGACTCACGACTAGCTCGGTATCGAGTCTAGAGGGTCACCACAGATATGGTGGATGCTTTAGTGAATAGAAGATTGGATGAAGATCCAATTAGCCCCTATTCTTATTAGATGAGACCCTGCCTTGATGGGCTCCTTGCATGAGACCAAATTAGAGGCCTATAGAGATTGTTGGAGATTCAATAATATAAAGTTACTGGATAATTGGATGGAGATCCAATGCCTACTAAGGTAGGACCCCTAGGGTTTTGTATGGCTCTCTATAAATAGGAGGGAGGTTCATAGTTGATAGGCTACAACTTCGGCCACCCTCTCATATTCTCCTCCCTCTCTCTCTCTACAAGAGTTGCGAGATAAGATTGACGAAGTTTTGCTACAAAGATCCATCGTGTGGATACTGCTAGAGAGGAAGACGCTTGACTTCCTTCATCCTCTCATCCAGATCTGGAATACAGGGATATACGATCTCCCTAGGTAATCAATCTATTACACGACATGGTTTTTTCGGTTTTTGTGACTTTCTCGTGACCTAATCTTTTGCATCATGATTTGATCTACATAGGAAATTAGTTTTGTTTTGATTTTCACTGCGCATATGATGCTCTCGCTGAGGTTTCCCAACAGTGGTATCAGAGCTAGGTTTTCATATGAAAGATTAGTTTTGAACTATGTGTGATGAGATTGAATTACGTAGAACTATTCTACGTGTTCTTGCTACGTTTTCGTAGTGAAGGCGTGAGAAAGGGCGAGCCATGGCGGGCCCCTACAAGGAGGCGGGCCATGGCGGCTATAGTGGCCGCCCGAGGCATCGCCGTCACAGAGGGCATTGCCCATAGAGGCACCGCGCCGGCCCGTCACTGAAGTATCGCTTGAGGCTAGCGGCGCCTACCACATAGGCGGCCGCCAATAGCGCGCAACGTTGTCGCCTGCGCAGGGGCGGCGGTAACCGAAGGAAAGGGGCAACAAAGGCTAGGGTTTCTATTTTCTATACAAGACTATTCTATCCCTCCGAATTTGAGAAATTTTGGTCTGTCCTTTTGTCTAGAATTTCCTAATGACCCCCAATAATTCTAAAAATTCCAAGGACTATCCTTTTATCCAGAATTTCTAAAATACCCTTGATAATTCTAAAAATATCGAGCATGTCTTGATTTTTAAAATAATAATTAATTAAATAGTTTAATTAATTATTATATATCTAGTAATCCTACATATGATGTGATGTATGATGTTGATGGATGATTATGAGCCATGTGTTGTATTGTGTATAATTGTGATTATTATTATTATTATTGGGGCTTACAAGCCTCCATTTTTCTTGTTCATTATTAGGCCTGTATGCTTGTGATTATTTGTAATTACATAGAGAGGCGTGGCGGGAGTATGGAGGTGACAACGGGACCCATGATGCCGTGGCGGGAGATCACGAGCATAGTGATGCAATGAGGATCCAACAGAACCGATGATGACGAGATCAACAATCACAGGGCATGGAGATGTGTCGATGCACACATAGATCCTATTGTGAGTGATTAGGCACATTAGCTCAGGTTTAATCATATTAGGTGATAGCTCATGATCACCCGGTGTGGCTTACATATGTGATGTGTTATACACCTACTAGATATATATATATATATATTAAACTATATATGTGTGACACGATATACTAGGAGAACGATACAAAATAAAAAACCTCTCCTACGATAATATTAAGTCGGTAAGCATGAGGCAATAAGATTAACCCATGTGGCCTTCTATCATTATAGGAAGAAATTGAATCACAACATAGGTTGAGTTGGTTGAGTCCCTCGAGGCTCAACTATCTACGTGATTGAGTTTTTACCTATGACATATATATGTCACCAGTGACCTGAGGACATGGTATAACTTGGTCGAGCAGTCGAGAGTATATCCATCGAATCATCTCATTTTGTAATGATGGTGATGACTTAACTAAACTTCATGGTTAGTCGAGTAGTCAAGACCCATGATGATTCATAGGTCGAATATGATAGGAATCACAATGAGTTGCAATTGGCAAGAGTTGCCTACCTTTTGGGCTTAGTGTAATTGGTTGAATCCCTTAAGGTTGCACTAAGATGCTAATTGGATCCCAATCTCCACTAGGAGTTTGTCGGAGACTTTCATCTCACGTGTCGAGGGTGTCTCATAATTCGCTAAAAAAATAGTGAGTACATTAAGATAGAAGTCCATATCTTAATAAGTATTTTCTATAAAATCTGTAAGTTATTTATTTGTGCTATATCTTGTTTGTTAGAAATATATGGCTCACAAACCCACTACGTGGCATACTTGATGCCAACTGCCTTATTGGTCTAAACTACACGAATTGGCTCCATAATTTGATAATTGTTCTCACGATGGAGAAAATCACGTATGCCCTTGATACAATTATGCCCACACCAACAGAATGGGCAAGTGAGGATGAGATCGCTCACTATGTGAAGTATATAGATGATTCTATATTAGCAAATGTTATATGTTGGCCTCTATGACTCTTGAGTTACAAAGGCAACATGAGAACATGGAAGCAAATTCTATCCTTCTTCATCTTTTCAAACTGTTTAAGAAATAGGGAAGAACTTAAAGATATGAGATATCCAAGAGACTCTTCCAAGCCAGGATGACAAAAGGGACATCAGTTGAGAACCATGTCCTAAAGATGATAGTGTGGATCGAAAAACTCATAGGTCTAGGAATAGTCCTAAAGGATAACCTGTGTGTTGATCTTATACTTCAGTCCCTACCAGATTCCTTTTCTTACTTTATCATAAATTTTAACATGAGCAAATTTGAAATGACTCTCCCTAAGCTCTTCAATATGTTGAGGGAAGCCAAGAGTGCCATCAAGAAGGAGAAGTCAGTTCTCTATATTGGTGAGACCAAGAAGAAAAGAAAGGCCAGTAAGACCCTTAAGAAGGGTAAGGGCAAAGGAAGATTAAGGCAAAGGTTGCTAAGAAAGACCTGGCAAAGGACAAAGGATAATGCTTCCACTGCGACTAAGATGGGTATTGGAAGAGGAATTGTGAGGACTACCTTATAGATAAGGCAATATAGAAGCTTGGATAAGCTTAGGTCCTTTGCTTCTTGTATTATTATTACTTTGGGATCCCAACTTTTAGGAAGGGATCTTAATATTTTGTTAACAAGTTTAAAATTAGAAAAACTTTTACCAACCACTTTTAGACCATTGATAACATTTATAAAATGAGTATACATGTCTCATATGGTCTCACTCGGTTTCATGTGAAACAATTTATAGCTATGCACAAAAAGATTAATTTTTGACTCTTTTTCTCGACTAGTGCCTTCGTGTGTGACTTCGAGTGTATGCCAAATCTCGTGCATAGTTACGTATATAGAAATATGATAAAATTTATTTTTATCAAGAGCACAAAATAAAGCGTTTATCGCTTTAGCATTTAAAGAAAGTCTTCTTTTCAGAATCATTCCATTCATTTATCACTTTGGAAGACTTTTCAAAACTACTTTCAACAATATACCATAATTCAAAATCTATAGAAAGTAGAAAATTTCTCATTCGAGTTTTGCAATATATATAATTCATCCTATTGAACATGGGAGGATGAGTAATAGAAAGTCCCTCTTAACTGCCAACAAAAGCTATCTCTCTTGGATTTTAAGCCAAATAGAGAGAAACCTGACTCTGATGCCAATTGTTAGGATCAAAGCAGTAAGAAGAGGGGTGGGTGGGGTTGGTGTGAAGTAGTGCTTATAAAAAAAATTTATCAATTTAAATATTCACTTAATAAACATTATATCGAAATGCGTTTAAGGGTAGAGATGCTTGTAATAGTGCAAGTAAAGATACTAGATAGTTAAATAACAAAGCAATAAAGATAAAGAGCAAAGAAGAGGAAGCAAAGTGATTTTATAGTGGTTCAGTCTCGTGACCTATGTCCACTCCTGATTCCTCCTCCGTTGAGGTCACCAGCTTTCACTATCGGTCTTCCTTCAATGGGTGAAGATCAACTATCCTCTTACAACTCTATTCTCCTTTTATAGGTTTAGGAGATAACCTATACAAGTCTCTAAGCTCTCTCTTAAACAAAAAAACCTACACATAATTAAATGAGGAGAAGCTCTCAATTACAATAGCGTTTTCACAAGATTTTTGCTCTTAATGCTTGCATGCTCCAGTAAGAATGGGCAGGGTATTTATAGGCCCCAAATGACTTCAAAAGTAGAGCCAAAAATCAAATTTAAGTTCCTGAGGTGTTGGTCTCGAAGATTATATTCTGGGTGGTTTAGCCGCTTGACACACTCTGGAATACTGTGTCTGGGCAGGTCAATCCCCCAGTTTTGGTAGGTCAATCGCTTGACATATCTTCGAAGACTGTGTCATCTTGGTGAACATGTCTTCGAAGACTATGTCTCATCTAACCTTAGGCTACTGAAATGACTTTTATAATAAGTCCAAATCAACCCCAATTAAGGCCTAATTTCCTCTTAGTTGAGTTAGTAAGACTGACTCTCATTATGATGCTAACTATAATACTTAATGTACAATCTTCATTGTCTAATTGTCTCTTTGACGAACTCCCGGTATCCTTCCGATGAACCCCCAGCAAACTCCTGATTTCCTTCGATGAACTTTCAATTAACTTCCAACATTCTTCCAGCGAACTTCTAGTGAGTTCTCGGTGAGCTCCCGAAATCATTGTCTGAACCTTGACCGACCTCCGGTGAACTCTCGGCGAGCTCCCATTGAGTCATTCAAACCTCGTCCTGATGTTCGAACTTGACTCCAACCCAACATCTGATTGTAATGCCCTTTTACCGTCGCAGTTAATCTTGCATCACTTTCTTTAACATACAAGTTAGATTATGAAACTCATCAATTAATTTCATCATCAAAATCCAAGATTCAATAGTAGCAAGAAGAAGAAGATGAATCAAAAGGCAAATAAGAATTTTCACAATCAGCCCTAGTTCTAGTTTGCACCAAGAGCTAAAAGAAGAGGAGTTTAGAAATGAGTTTTGCCCTCCAACCATTGCCCATTCTTCCTCAAGATTCAATAGCCAAAACCCCATATGAAAGCTTCATCCCACTATTATAAGAAATTGCAAATCCCTGCTACTCATTATTTAAACATTGAAAGAAGGTTTTAGTAGCAAGAGAGAAGGAGACTGAAACCAATAGAGATATATAAACTATCGAGAGCACCCAGGTGCTATCTAATGATAATCTACGCTCAATGTGCCTATTAGTTTTATTATGAACTTTTAATTCTAATGCTTTAAGTCTTATCATTTGCACTATAGCTTTACAAGTAATAGAGGTTGTTCTTTTTTTATTTTACACTTGATCTTCCTTGATATTTCCCTCCTATACTAAAAATTTTATCCAAGAGGTTATTGGTTATAGGTGCTCTATAAGTCAATCACGTGAGTGATGGCACGTGTGATATGCTACACGATCTTTTTTACTTATTATTATTATTGATATATTCTCACTTTATGTTACATATTACGATGTCCTTAGATCTATGCAATGAGAATTAGATTATAATGAAATCTTGATAATGAGACCACATCGCCTTTAAACACAGATCCTAAATAATCTTGATCATAGATTACTCGGATGCATTCCATATGAGGCCTGATAGTACTATGATCGACATATAATCTCTGGGATATCAGATAGATAAGGGACTAGAGAAACATAATAACTAAGGACAAACATATCCAATGTATTATATTCCCCTATACCATTTGGGGACTATGGCGTAGTGGCCTAGAATGTCTATCGTCGATGAGTTGAGTGAATTATTATAGATAATATTTGACTGAGTCAAAAAGAGTTCTGAGTTAGAAGGAGTTTTGATAGGTTCAACTCATGGCCAGCTTAGTATTGGGCCTAGAGGGTCGTACACATATAGTATATGTTGTGATGAGTAGAGGTTCATATATGAGATATCTGTAGAGCCGCTATCTTGCTGGATATCTAATAAACTCCTATATTATTGGATCCTATGGATGAGACCTAGTCAAAGCTAATAAAAGATTATTAGATAGAGATATACTGATTTAAGAGGCTTGGATATTTGGATAGAGATTCAGTAGCCAATAGGGCAGGATCCATTAGGGTTAAGTTGACAGGAGCCTTTATAAATATGAGGGGACCAAAGGGTTCATTGGCTAGAGCTTTTAAAGGCCACCCCTCCTATCCTCTCCTCCTTGGTCATTAGCTCTTGTGTGTTATACTTGGAGTGGGAGATCCAATAATAATCTGAGGAGCGTTATCGCTACATTTGCTATTATCACAGACAAAAATATAAAGAGAGTGCTCAATGTAATGTTCATGTATGTCTGTGTCTTTCGGGTTATGTTCATACTTTGTATAGCAAGTAGCGGGCTAGTAGTAAGCTCGACAGCTCTAGTTTGGTTAAATTTTATGACCAATTTTAGATTGTAAATGAGAGTTATATTATGTGGACACTTGTGGGGACTTTAATTTGTAATAGATCTTGATTCTTTGTATATGGCCATTCAGAGTTTGTAAAGTCCATGGTTGTAATTTGCAGTGGCCATATAAAGTGTTTGCTAAAGTGGTTGCTTGTGAATCTCGTAAGAAATGCTTTCTCTAACCTGTTTTCTCTTTTGTAGGTCATAAGGGACCATAAGAGGTTTCAGGGAGATTGACCTTTGTGAATGGATACGCAATGGTGCTGCACGGCTTAGGAAAAACCAACTAAGCTCATGACATTTAATATCAGAGCAGGGCAAATATATGTAGAAACACTTACCATGCAAATGTGGGGGGCCTAGCCGAGCTGCATGGAGGGCAGCCAGTACATGTATACATTAAGATGTAGGGAAAGGAGTTGTTCAAAGGAGCGGGCATCCATAATTGATATTCAGGAGAAAGGCACCACGAGGACAAGTAGACTAGGAAGAATGCGTAGCGCATAAAGGTTGGGATGGTTGAGTTTGAGCTATGGCTCGACGTTGGCAACCAAACTTTATTGTGCTTAAGGCAAGCGGGGCGATTGGTAAAAGATGAGGCCGTGTAAAGTGGGATGTGTTACGCAATGACTGAAATAGTTTTGCAAAGCTCACAAAGATGAGGGGAATTACTAACTCAAAAAATTTAGTACTCATGCAAGGGCTTATATATAGACGATGGAGTGTTCATAGCTATCCCAAGGTGATCAGAACTCGACGCCATGGAGCATTGAAACTTTTTCTTTAACATGGAAAGGATACATTCATAGGAGGCTAAAGTGTGCAATAAGTTCAGCACATTGCTAAGCCTTGAAGGGTGTAGCAGTGACTATATTGGGAAAGTCGCAATATAGCAAGTACATTTGTGGGGGCACAACAATACACAGGTCTTGTTGTAAAAATCCAAAGAGAATCTAGAGGAATAGTCCAAGGGGATGGTGGTCTTTGAAACTTCTAGAGGAAGAATCGAAAGAGAAAAGTTGCTCCAACATAATAGATATCCAAGAGGGATAGGTCTTGGTTCTCCAGAGGGAGAATCATGTGTAGTGGACTGCACATGTTAAGGAAGAGAACTTCAAGATAATATTTTCACAAAGCTCAATGGAACAAGCGAGCAGTAAGGAGTCATCGTATGATCTTGAATGAGGTAATGCATTGGTGATGCATTGCGAGATTAAGTGGGGAATTAATCCATAGCAACATCAAATGAATGCACACTTAGAGCCGATGTAAAAATCGGACTCAACGGAGGGCTAACCCATAGAATAGTGGGCGTGAGGCCACCATCAACTCAATGCAAATCAAGGGGCAGAGTAACCTGGGTAGAACTTGGTAAAGTATCCAAGCCACATGAAGGGAGTTGACGTAGAAAATAGAACATGGAGTGGAGGCATAGAGCTTTCCCTGGACAAAAGTCAAGGATATGAACTCTTATAGAGGCAAGAGTGGGAACATGTCATTCCATAGGTTCTTCATTCTAACAGGGCAGACTCATCTTGCATAGTACTAAAGATGAAGGGAGCTTCAAGGCACATACATATTGTCTCAGAGATGCATCTAATAGAGGAACTAAGGTGATTTAACTTATGGAGGAGAAGTTGGGATTAAATCCAAATTAACTCAAGTGAGGCAAGCTAGGTCCATATTTGGGTTTGGATTGAGCTCAGGTTGAGCTTAATTGGTTGACCTGGAAAGAGGTCAATTGAAGGTACAAGTCAGGATTGAAAAAGTAGAGAGAACCACTTTTTCAGGATTTTCAATGGTTGTGGACAGCTGTTGTACCACCGGTGGATGGTAGTTGTAGTACCTAGGTTGGTAGTTATATCATCGCGGCCTGGTTTCTGGGTAGCTTTCGGTAGTAGTACCGTCGGTGCTGACGGTCGTAACTCTCATACCCGATTGTCTAAATATATTTGAATTTTAGGCTCTATTTTTTAAGCCAATTGTGGTCTATAAATACTCTACGATTTCTTGCATTTAACATACTTTGGACTAGAAATTCTATGAAAAATAGTATGCTAGAATTGTGCAAGAATAAAAAAGGGGGAAGGGAGTGAGAAAAAGAGTTATAATGCTTGTAAAGTCCCCCTTGCGAGTTTGTAAGGTTCCTCTCCTGAGCCTGTGAAAAGGAGAGTGGGAAGTATAAGGTTTGGTCTTCACCTAAAGAAGATCAGTAGTGGACACTGATGAACCTCAGAGAAGAGGACTCAGTGTTGGATGTAGGTTAAGTTGAGGCCGAACCACTATAACTCTGTGAGTGTCTCTTATCTTTTCTTTTGGATTTGCATGTTCTTACTTGAGCCTTTTTTAAGCAAAAAACATAGCATCATTATATAAATTGCTACTTACTCTACTTGAATAAAATGCTTCTGATATCATTTTTACCTTGAGCGAAAGCTTTTCTTAAATCGAAATTTTCAGCACTTGCATTAATTCACACTCCCCCCTCTTTGTGCCAATTGATCCTAACAATTGATATCAGAGCGAGGTTTTACTCTTTGGACCAAACACCTAAGTGAGTAAATGACTTCGTTTGGTATGAACGAGGGACATTCCATTGCATATCCTCCCATATTTAATGGGATGAATTACACATATTGGAGAACAAGAATGCATATTTTTTTGATTTTCATTGATTTTGGCTTATGACATATTGTTAAAAACAGTTTTGAAGAATCTTCTAAACCCATTAACGAATGGGATGATTTTGAAAAGAGAGTTTTTTTGTTAAATACAAAAGCAATGAATACTTTATTTTGTGTACTTGATAAGAATGAATTTAATCAGATTTTTGTATGTAAAACTGCTTATAATATTTGGCATATACTTGGTAATGGTAGAGTTAAAGAGTCTCAGATTAATATTTTAGTTCTTAGTTACCAAGTGAGACCATTTGAGACATGTATAACCGGTTCATAGATGTCATCAATGGCTTAAAAGATCTTGGTAAATATTTTTTTAATTTTAAACTTATAAGCAAAATATTAAGATCTCTTCGAAAAAGTTGGGATCTTAAAATAACTACAATTCAAGAGGCTAAAGATCTAAATAACCTTCCTCTTGAAGAACTTATTGGATCACTTATGGCTTATGAACTAAGCTGCAAAGCTCATAACGAACTTGAAAAATCCCTTTTAAAGAGTAGGAATGATATAGAACTGAAAACTTCAAATGACTCCTCGAGTGAAACCTCGAGTAATGAGGATAATAACATTGCAATACTATCTAGAAAAATTAAAAAAATCATGAAAAAGAATAAAAAATATAAAAATAAAAATAAATAGAAAATGGACAATGTTACATGCTTTGAATATAAGAAGCCATGACATTTTAAATATGAGTGTCCTCAATTAAAGAAGAAGGCGCCACACAAGAAGAAGGCACTATCGACAACTTGGGATGATTCAAGCTCATCAGATGAATAAGACCACACCAAAGAAGAAGTTGCCAACTATGCTCTCATGGCCCTCCATGACAAGGTAAGTGAATCTTCCAATATTCTATTTACTGAATTACAAAATATATTTCATAAATTTTATAATAAGTTTAGAAAAATTAGTGAGTCTTACAAGTTACTTAAGAAAGAGCATGATTCTCTAGTTAGTAGATTTAAACAAATACATATAGCACCATCATCAAATATTTCATGCGCCAAATGTGAAAACTTATATGAACTTAAAAAAGAAAACTTTGTATTAAAATAAATATTAAAAAAATTTGAAATACGAATTAATCCCTAAACATGATGCTTGCAAATAAGGGTCATGTTAATAGGAAAGAAAGTATAGGCTTTGTTGGCAACATTCAACAAAAGCCAACTATCTTCATTAAAGGACCCACTCTAAACTTACCACCAAAAATAAAATATAATTTTTATAGTAGATTAGGGCATAAAACCTACAAAAGTTCATTTAGAAAGTATGGTCCATATAAATTAATTATGATTCCTAAAGGAACCATAAACAATAAAAAAACTTCAGATAAATTTGGTAAAGCTCCTCATGAGAGACACAAAGTGAAATGTATACCTAAATTAAAATCATCTTTCTTGTAGATTTGTCTCCAAACTAAGGCTAGAAGCACCAAATGGTATCTTGATAGTGGATGCTCAAGGCACATGACTGGAGATCCAACTTATTTTTCTAAGCTCACTAGCCTAAATGAAGGAGTTGTCATCTTCAGAGACAACAACAAAGGTAAAATCATTGGGAAAGGAACCATAGGTAACATATCAAACCTTTTGATTGAAGGTGTCTTATTAGTTCATGGCTTAGAATATAATTTACTTAATATTAGTCAATTATGTGATAAAGGATATATTGTTAAATTTCAACCTAATACTTGTATAATTGAGTTGCCTCACAAAAAGTAAATCTTTGATTGCCTTAAGAAACAATAATGTGTATATCATAGATATTGAAAAGTTTTGTGATGAAACATGTTTTTCGGTCTTAAATGATGATACTTAGATTTGGCATAGGAGACTAGGTCATGCTAGTATGAAACTGCTAAACCAAATCTCAACTAAAGATTTATTAAGAGGACTACATAGTCTTAAGTTCGTTAAGGATAAAGTATGTGATACTTGTCAGTTAGGAAAACAAATAAAAAGTATCTTTAAATCAAAAAATCAAATAAGCACCTCTAGGCCACTACAATTGATCTATATAGATTTATTTGGACCAATTGATACTACAAGTTTAGGATATAGTAAATATACATTTGTTATCTTAAATGATTATAGTAAATATACTTTGACTTATTTCATGGCATACAAAAGTGATTTCTTTAAATGTTTTTCAAAATTTTGTAAAATTGCTCAAAATGAAAATGATTTTATGATTTCATCAATACGTAGTGATCATGGTGGTGAATTTCAAAACAATGAGTTTTAAAATTTTTGTGAGTCAATGGGTATATCCACAACTTCTCTACTCTAATAAATTCACAACAAAATGGAGTAGTAGAAAGAAAAAATAGGAGCTTACAAGAAATAGCTAGAACTATGTTAAACGAATATAACCTACCCAAATATATTTGGGCTAAAGCTGTTAACACGTCATGCTATGTTTTAAATAGGGTTCTTGTAATACTATTATACTCTAAGACTCCTTATAAATTGTGGAATGATAAAAAACCAAATGTTTCGTATCTTAATGTTTTTTAAATATTTTATTTTAAATGAAATGGATGTCTTAGGAAAATTTAATGCAAAATCTGACGAAGGTATTTTTCTTGGTTATTCCTCTATTTCAAAAGCTTATCGGGTATTTAGTAATTGAAGAATCTATTCATATTATTTTCAATGAGAATTATGAATTTAAGAAAATTAATTTTGATGATGAATTTGATTTTGGTTCTTTGAATTTAAATAATAATCCTCCTAAAAGCAACTCAAATGAATCTACTTCCAAATCCTTACCTAAGGAATGAAAGTATGTAAATACTCATCCTAAGGAGCTTATAATAGGAGATACGTTAAGAGGTGTTCAAACCCATTCTTCTTTTAAAAATTTTTGTGCTAATTATGCATTTCTTTCTCAAGTTAAACTAAAATGCATTAATGAAGCCCTAAGAGATGACTCTTCAGTTATTACAATGTATAAAGAGTTAAATCAATTTGAGAGGAATAAAGTATAGGAGCTTGTTCCTAAACCTAATGACCGTTTAGTGGTTGGTACTAAATGGCTCTTTAGAAACAAGCAAGATGAAAATAATATCATGGTTAGAAACTATTGAATCTCATATTTTGATGATAAAATCAATTAATGGGTTGTTGATCTAACCTGTATGTTAGAGATGATTGATGCAGGATTAACAACGACACAGAGACAATGACAATCAAATGTTAGGGCAAAGTCAAGTCTGAGCATCAGGCCAAGGTTCGGATGATGCAGTGGGAACTCACTGAGAGACTCGTCGAAAGTTGCTAAAGGTATTAGAAGCTTGCCGAGAGTTCACCGGGAGGTTGCCGAAGGGATTGGAGGCTTACTGGGAGTTTGCTGAAAGCTGTAGTATTGAATCTCAGATTTTGATGATGAAATCAATTGATAGATTGTTAATCTAACATGTGTGTTAGAGATGATTAATATAGGATTAACTATGATAGAGAGAACATTATAATAAGAGGTTTAGCCAAAGTCAAGTTCAGACATCAGGCCGGAGTGAGGACGATGCTGTTGGGAACTCCGTTGGAGTGCATCAAGAGCTCACCGAAGGTATTGGGAGTTTGTCAGGATGGCACATGGGAGTTCGCCAGAAGAACGCCGAGACTCCCGGAAGATTATCGAAGGTGGCCAAAAAACTTACCGAGAGTTGGGTGTTAGGATCAATTGGCACGGGGGTGGGGGTTGGTTTGGTGTGAATTAGTGCAAGAGTAAATTCTCATTTCAACTTAAAACTTTTCGCTTGAAGCAAAAAAAGGAAACTGAAGCTTTTACTTCAAGTAAAGTAATTTAATCTTATAGAGAAATGCTAAGCTTCTTACTTAAAAAAGATGACTAAAAAAACAAGCAAATCCGAATAAGGAGATAGGCAATGTCGTAAGTGAAGTGCTTGATTTTGAAGCCTTACTTTCAAAACGTAAATAAAATCAAAAGCATCAATACAAAAGTAGTAAGCAAGGTAAGCAAAAAGGAACTTACAGTTTTATAGTGGTTCGACACTAACTGGCCTACGTCCACTCTCGAGTCCTCCTCCTTGAGATACACCGGCGTCCACTACCGATCTTCTTTGGGTGAAGACCAAACTCTTACACTTGAGCTTACAAGGGAGACTTCAAGAATTTTTCTAACTCTAAGCCATCTCCCTTCCCCTTTTCTTTTTCTTACAATTCACATACAATTTTTTCATAGAATGTAATCCCCAAAATTATTATATATAATACAAAAAAACTTGGGGTATATATAGGCCCCAAGTGGCTTCAGAATTTAGAGCCAAAATTCAAACATACCTAGAAAAACCGGGTACGGGAAGACCAAACTCTTACACTTGAGCTTACAAGGGAGACTTCAAGAATTTTTCTAACTCTAAGCCATCTCCCTTCCCCTTTTCTTTTTCTTACAATTCACATACAATTTTTTCATAGAATGTAATCCCCAAAATTATTATATATAATACAAAAAAACTTGGGGTATATATAGGCCCCAAGTGGCTTCAGAATTTAGAGCCAAAATTCAAACATACCTAGAAAAACCGGGTACGGGCAGTTCAATCACCCAAAATCCTTGTAGAAGTGGTTTACTCATCGGTCCTAGGCGGTTCAACCACTGACAGTAGCCCTATTTCCAGGGTATGATCAGTTGAACCATCGCTTACCAATGGTTCAACCGTTGGGAATCCCAAAAAAATGATTCCCTTCAATTTTTCAATCTCGACTTGAACCACATATTGACCAATTTTCTAGTCAACCAATTGAGCTCAACCTGAGTTCAATCAAACCTTTTTAGTGGACCCGGTTGCCTCTTTGAGTTGATTTAGATTCCTTTCAAATCACATCATTTAGGATTCAATCTAAATCTATGACTTAAAGATTACAATTAAACATGACCACCAAGCTTACAACCTCACTCTCGTAATCCGACAACCTCCGACATTCCCTACGGTGAGTCTCACGGTCTTCCTTCGGTGATCTCTCAACATGTTCCTAGTGATCTTCCCGATACCTTTAGCAAAGTCCTAGCGAACTCCTAACGAGCTCCCACCATATCATCCAATCCTTGGGCCGATGCCTAAGCTTGATCTTGGGTTCATGTCTGATCTGTAATTCCTTTTCAGCTCATGGGTAACCTATATGATGCTAACTATGACTTAATTAATTATAATCAACATGGTCACAAATCCACTTCAAGACCTTCCCAACTCCCGGTAAGCCTTTTGGCTATACCTCATAATCTTCCGATAAGTCTCGGTCCTCTTCCGTCAAACTCCCTTATGCCATCTTGGCAAGCTCCCGATACCCTCGGCGAGGTCCTGACACACACTAGGCAAGTTCCTAATTGCATCATCTGAACCCTAGCCCGATGCTTAGACTTGACTATGGCAAAACCTTTGATTATAATAATCTCTCTGTCATGGTTAATCCTATATCAATCAACTCTAACAAACTTGCTAGATCAAGCACTCATCAATTGATTTCATCATCAAAATTTGAGATTCAACAATCTCCCCCTTTTTTATGATGATAATCAATTAATCACAGGAGTTTATCCTAACTCCTCCTAAATCCATGCCACAATAAAGAAAACTTAAATTCAAGAGAACCACACCTTTTGAATTCAAGTGTCATGAAACAAATCATATTCCAAGCAAATTTCAATAAGAATTTGCATCAAGTCATCGAATCATGAATTTCAAAAAGAGTTATGCATCCATATCCAAGATATCCAAATATATCATCAATATCATGTGTCATCAATATATATCATCAATATCATGTGTCACCAATATATATTTTTTCCCCTTTGTCATTAATAAAAAGATAAAATATAGCACTAAGGATTTTAAGGTACATGAGTTTTTGCTCTCCTTTTGTAACATACGATATAAGTCATAAAAAATTTTCTTTCTCTTGTGAAAAAGAAGGAAAGAAAATAAGGGAAGAGTTGTAAAACATCATTAAGTATAGCTCTCAATTTTATAGAGGTGAATTTCGAAGATAAGCTCAAAGATCCAAGATATTCAAGAAGATTCAAAAATTTAGGAGCTACTCATGCATTTAAAATCATCTCATGTAATTTCAAGCAAGTGTAGCAAATAAATCGTAAAGTAGCAAAACATCATGCAAATTTTCTCTCTTTTTTGTGAACAATAAGATAAAGAAAATGGAAAAAGTTTTCAAAAATATTATCACAAAAAGCTTAATCTCATGAAATCTAGATTAGCAATTCATGTATTTTCATGATTTAGTATTCTTAACTCTCAACCTCAATCTTGAAGATATAAGATTTTAAAAGAAAATTTTAAATATGAGCTCAACAAATCTTTCTCATGTAAATTTCAAGAAAATATAGCAAATAAATCCGAACAATAACAAATATGATCATGGGTTATGTGATACTAATGAATCATGCATTTCATCAAGTCTACTAACTAACAAATCATGATCATTCTTAAGAAACTTAAAAGATTTACTAACTTCTCTAAACTCATCAAACAAATCATGGTACATATTTAATAACTCTGAAAAAGAAACACTTAATGAATCACTAACCCCATTTTGGATCACCATAAGCATGACATTCTCCACTTCTTGGTTATGCACTTCATCTTCAGAGCGTCTCAGCTTCTTACATTCATAGCAAGAGAGTTTCTCCATTTTAAGATCATTTTTAAGGTTCATGTTCATTAATTTATCTGGTTCATGTGTTAGAGGTTCAAAGTCCTCGTCACTCAGGATCTTACTCAAGGAGTCATATGTTCTTCTCGGTTCACATTCCTTCCTATTTTTTGGAAGGTGTTCTTGGATTCTCAATGTCAAATTCTTAGGAAGGTATTCTTTTTTTTCATTTTTAGAAGTATTTTCATTTAATGATTCATTTAGATTAGTTGTGCTTTTATATGTAATTTTTAATGTATGCCAAATATCGAAAGTCGAATCACAAGCGGAAACACGATTAAACTCATTCTTGTCAATAGCACAAAATAAGGCATTCATAGCCTCGATATTTAAAGAGAAAGTCTTCTTTTCCAAATCATTCCAATCATTCATTGGAAGAGAAGACCTTTTAAATCTATTTTCAAAAATATTTTATAAATCAAGGTTCAAGGAAAGCAAGAAAACTCTCATCCGAGTTTTCCAATAAGTGTAGTCCGTCCCATTGAACTTGGGAGGACAAACGATAGAAAAGCCCTCTTGAAAGCCAAAAAAAGCCATTTCTCTTGGGTGTTAAACCAAATGAGAAAAATATGACTCTGATACCATTGTTAGGATCAATTAGCATTAAGAGAGAGGAGGGGAAGTGATGGGGGTGAATTAGTGCAAGAGTAAATTCTTATTTTAACTTAAAACTTTTAGCTTAAAGCAAGAAAGGAAAATCCAAACCTTTTAGTTCAAGTAAAGTAATTTAATCTTATACAAAAATGCTAAGCTACTTGCTTGAAGACGACTAAAAAAAGAACAAGTAAATTCGAATAAAGAGATAGACAATGTTGTAAGTGAAGTGCTTGATTTCGAAGCCTTCCTTTCAAAACGTAAATAAAATCGGAAGCATCAATATAAAAGTAATAAGCAACGTAAACAAAAAAGAACTCACAATTTTATAGTAATTCAGCACTAACCAGCCTACGTCTACTCACGAGTCCTCCTCCATGAGGCACACCAACGTCCACTACTGATCTTCTTCGGATGAAGAATAAACACTTACACTTTAGCTTACAAGGGAGACTTCAAGAATTTTTCTAACTCTAAGCTCTCTCCCTTCCCCTTTTCCTTTTCTTACTATTCACATATAATTTTTTCACATAATGTAATCCTCAAAATTGTTATATATAATGCAAGAAAACTTGGGGTATATATAGGCCCCAAAGGGCTTCAGAATTTTGGTGCCAAAATTAAAACATACCCAAAAAACTAGGTACGAGCGGTTCAACCACCCAAAATTCTAGTACGGGTGATTTACTTGATAGTCCTGGGCAGTTCAGCCACTAACAACTCTGATAACCACCTTGTTTCTAGGGTACGATCGATTGAACCGTTGCTTACTGATGGTTCAACCACCGAGAATCCTGGAAAAGTGATTCCCTTCACTTCTCTAATCCTAACATAAACCACATGTTGACCAATTCTCTAGTCAACCAATTGAGCTCAACCTAAGCTCAATTCTCCCAGTGTGTTCCTAGCTATCTTCCCGATACCTTCAACGAAGTCCTAGTGAACTCTCAACGAGCTGCCACCTTATCATCCAATCTTTGGCCCAATGCCTAAGCTTAATCCTAGGTCCATATCTAATCTGTAATTCCTTTTTACCATCATGGTTAACCTGCATGATGCTAACTATGACTTAATTAATTATAATCAACATGGCTACAAATCCACTTTAAGACCTTCCCAACTCTCAGCAAGCCTTTCGGCTACCCCCGACAATCTTTCGGTGAGTTTCGGTCTTCTTCCGATGAACTCTCATACACTATCCTAACAAGCTCCCAATACCCTCAGCGAGCTCTCGTCACACTCCAGGTAAATTCCCAACCGCATCGTCCGAACCCTGACCCAATGCTTGGACTTAACTTTGGCCAAACCTCTGATTATAATAATCTCTCTATCATAGTTAATCCTGTATTAATTAATTTTAACAAACTTAATAGATCAATCACTCATTAATTGTCATCATTAAAATCCAAAATTCAATATTGGGAAGATCTTGAAGTGGATTTATTGGTCATGTTATTAATTAAGTCATAGTTAGCATTATTAAGGTTGAGTCTTGTTTGAGTTAGATTTGGAAGGGATCCAAATTAACTCAAGTGAGGCTGATCGGGTCCACTACGGAGAGTGGATTGAACTCAGGTCGAGCTCAATGACCTGAGAATTGGTCAACAGGTCCGGGCAGCAAGCGGCGATTGTACTGCCTAGGTCGGTGGTTGTACCATCACCGCCCAGGTTTTTGGTAGCTTTCGGCAGTTGTAGTACCGGCTTCGACAGTTGTGCTACCCATACCCAGATTTTCTAGGTGTGTTTGAATTTTGGCTCCATCCTTCTAAAGCCAAATGGGGTCTATAAATACCATAAGTTTTCTTGCATTTAGTACAAGCATTCATATAAGTTATTGGGTAAAAATCTGTGAAAATAGTGTGTGCTAAAACGTGTGTAAGAAAAAGAAAAGAGAGAAGGGAGTGAGCTAAGTATTGTATCCTTGTAAAGAGTTTCCCTTATAAGTTAAAAAGCTTGTAAGGGTTTGGTCTTCACTTAAAGAAGATCGATAGTGGACACCGATGGACCTCGGAGAAGAGGACACAGGAGTAGATGTAGGCCAAGTTGAGGTTGAACTACTTTAAATCTATGAACATCTCTCTACTTTGTTGTTTTTTATTATGCATGTTCTTATATGGAGCTTTCTTTTAGCATAATCATAACTTAGCTACATTTAATATCTTATTGTTCACTTACTCAATGAAACACTTTTGATTTTCAGTTTTGATTCTCATGAAAAAATTTTCTTAAATCGTGATTTTACACTTGCACTAATTCACCGCCGATTCCACCGCCCCCCGCCCTGCCCGCGCCCCCGCCCCCCTTTCCTCCTCCTCCTCCTCTTAATGCCAATTAATCCTAATAATTGGTATCAGGGTAAGGTTATTACTTACTGAATTAACACATAGTTGAGTAAATGACTTTGTTTGGCATGAATGAGGGATATTGTATTTCACGTCCTCCCATGTTCAATAAGATGGATTACATGTATTGGAAAACAAGGATGTGTATTTTTCTCATTTCTATGGAATTTGATTTATGACACATTGTTGAAAATGGTTTTAAAAAATCTTTCAAACCAATCCAATGAACGAAATGAATGATTTGGAAAGGAAGAATTTCTCGTTAAATACAAAGACTATGAATGTTTTATTTTATGCTCTCGACAAAAATGAATTTAATCATGTTTCCATTTATGAATCCACTTATGATATTTGACATACACTAGAAATCACACACGAAGGCACTAGTAGAGTTAAAGAATCTAATATTAACATTTTAGCTTATAGTTATAAATTGTTTAGAATGAAACCAAGTGAGTTCATTGGAAACACCTGTTTCACGAATATCATCAATAGCTTTAAAGCGCTTGGAAAATACTTTTCAAATTTTGAACTTGTGAGTAAAATTTTAAGATCTCTACCTAAAAATTTGGATTCAAAAGTAACTGTTACATAAGAAGCTAAAGATTTAAATAACTTACCTCTTGAAGAACTTATTGGCTCACTCATGACATATAAACTGAATTGTAAAGCTCATGATGAGCTTAATGAATCCCTTCCAAAGAACAAGAAGGATGTAGCACTATGAACTGCAAATGACTCATCGAGTGAAACCTCGAGTGATAAGAACCATGATATTACACTATTATCAAGAAAGTTTAAAAAGTTTATAAAAAAATAAAAATTATAAAAATAAAAATAAATAAAAAAGGACAATATCATATGTTTTGAATGTAAAAAACTAGGATATTTCAAAAATAAGTGTCCACAATTAAAGAAGAAGACATACCACAAGAAGAAAGCTCTTTCAGTAACTTAGGATGACTCAAGCTCTTCGGATGAAGAAGACCACTCCAAAGAAGAAGTTGCTAATTATGCTCTAATAGCGATCCAAGATGAGGTTAGTGATTCTTTAAGAATTTCCTTTACCGAGTTATTAAATATGTTTCATGAATTGTTTAATAAATTTAGAAAAATTAACAAATCTTTTAAGTTGCTTAAGAATGAACATGATTTGTTAGTTAATAGACTTGATGAAATGCATGATTCATTAGTATCATACTATCCTTGTTCTAAATGTGAAATACTAGATAATGTTAAAGAAGAAAACATCATGCTAAAGCAAACCTTAGAAAATTTTGAAATAGGAAATAAATCTCTTAATAAGATTCTTAATAATAATGATCATATTAATAGAAGAAATGGTATAAGCTTTGTTGGTAACACTCAACAAAAGCCAATCATTTTTGTTAAAGGACCTATCTTAAATTAACTACCAATAATCAAATGTAATCTTTATGGTAGATTAGGATATAAAACCAACAAATGTCTATCTAGAAAATATAGTCCACACCAATTAGTTTGGATTCTCAAGAGAACAACAAACAACCAAAAACCATTAGGAAGGAAATATGAAGTTCTTTATGAAGTACCAAATGTAAAATGGGTACCTAAATTAAAACCATCTTTTTTGTAGTCTTATCTTCAAACTAAAGCTAGAAGCACCAAATGGTACCTTGATAGTGGATGCTCAAGGCACATGACCGAAGATCCAAATTACTTTTCTAAGCTCACTAGCTTAAGTGAAGGAGTTGTTACCTTAGGAGACAACAACAAGGGAAAAATCATTGGAAAATGAACCATATGTAATATATCAAACTATTTAACTGAAGATGTATTGTTAGTTAATGGCTTGAAACACAATTTGATTTACATTAGCAAATTATGTGATAAAGGTTATATGGTTAAATTTTAACTTAATGCATGCATAATTGAATTGCCACACCAAAACAAATCTTTGATTACCGTAAGAAACAACATTGTGTATACTATAGATATTGAGAAGTTTTGTGATGAAACTTGCTTTTCGGCCTTAAATGATGATGCTTGGATTTGGCATAGAGACTAGGTCATGGTAGCATGAAACTTCTAAATCAAATTTCAACTAAAAACTTAGTAAGAGAATTACCAAGCCTAAAATTTATCAAAGGTAAAATACATGATACTTGTCAATTAGGAAAATAAATAAAGAGCAGATTCAAGCTAAAAAATTAAATCAACACTTCTAGGCCACTACAATTGATCCATATGGATTTATTTATACTAATTGATATTATAAGTTTAAGTGGAAGCAAATATGCATTCGTTATAGTATATGATTATAGTAGATTTTTACTTATACTTATTTCTTGGCACACAAAAGTAATATATTTAAATATTTTATAAAATTTTATAAAATTATTTAAAATAAAAAAAGATTTATGATTTCATCAATACGTAGTAATCATGATGGTGAATTTTAAAACAATGACTTTTAAAATTTTTGTGAATCAAATGGGTACATCCATAATTTCTCTACTCCAAGAAATCCATAACAAAATTGAGTAGTAGAAAGAAAAAATAAGAGTTTACAAGAAATGACTAGAACCATGTTAAATGAACATAGTTTACCCAAATATTTTTGGGGGCTGAAGCCATTAATATGGCATGTTATGTTTCAAATAGGGTTCTTATAAAATCATTACTTCCAAAACTCTATATAAATTATGGAATGGTAAGAAACCAAATATTTCATATTTTAAAGTTTTTAGTTACAAATGTTTTATTTTAAATAAAAATGGTGTCTTAGAAAAATTTGATGCAAAATCTAATAAGGGCATTTTTCTTGGTTATTTCTTGATTTTAAAAGCCTATTGTGTTTTTAATAAAAGAACTTTAGCAATTGACGAATCTATTATTGTTGTTTTTAATGAGTTTTCTGATCTTAAGAAAATTAATTTTGATGATAAATTTGATCTTGGAACTTTGAATTTAAATAACAATACTCCTAAAAGTAACTTAGATGAATCTACTTCTAAATCCTTATCCAAGAAATGTAAGTATGTGAATAATCATCCTAAGGAGCTTATAATAAGAGATACATTAAAGGAATTCAAACTCGATCTTCTTTTAAGAATTTTTTTAGCAAATACCATATTTCTCTCTCAAATTGAACCAAAGTGCATTGATGAGACCCTAAGAGATAATTCTTGGGTTAATGTAATGCATGAAGAGCTTAATTAATTTAAGAGAAATAAGATATAAGAGCTTGTTCCAAGACCTAATGACCATTTAGTGATTAGTACTAAATGGGTCTTTAGAAATAAGCAAAATAAAAATGGTATCCTGGTTAGAAACAAGACTAGATTAATGACCAAAAGTTTCAACCAAGAAGAATAAATTGATTATGAAGAAACCTTCGCTCTTGTGTCTAGCCTTAAAGCCATAAGGATGTTCCTTGCCTTTTGCATCTTTAAAAGATTAAAAATTGAGTCCTAATTGAGTTAGATTTGGATAAAATCTAAATCAACTCAATAAGACTATCGGGTCAACTATAGGGTTTGGTTGAGCTCAGATTGAGCTTAATTAGTTGACCAAGGGAATGGTCAACTGATGGTTCAAGTTGAAATTCAAAAGGTGGAGGGAACCCCTTGGCAAAAATTTTGATGGTTAAAGCTGCTGAGCGGCGGATGTCTGCTCGCCTGAGCTTTGGAGGCGTGACTTAAGCTCAAACTAGGTGGTTGAACCGCCCGTACTTAGGAATCTTTGTACTTTTGGTGGTTGATCCACTCAGGACCGATGGGTAAATTGCCCGTACCCTAGTGTTCAGGCGGTTGAGCTGCCCAGGTTGGCGGGTAAACCGCTCGTACCCAGTATTTTTAGGTATGTTTAATTTTTGGCTCTAAAAATCTGAAGTCACTTGGGGCCTATAAATATCGTAAGTTTTCTTGTATTCTACATAATAATTTTGGGGATTATATTCTATAATAAAATTATATGTGATTTGTAAGAAAAAGAAAAGGGGAAGGGAGAGAGAGCTTAGAGTAGAAAATTGTCAAGTCTCCCCTTGTAAGCTCAAGTATAAGGGTTTGGTCTTCACCCAAAGAAGATCGGTAGTGGACACCGGTGTGCCTCAAGGAGGACTCGGGAGTGGATGTAACCTTTGGTGTCGAACCACTATAAAAATTATGAGTTCATCTTTTGTTTTCCTTATTAACGCTTCTGATTTTGTTTACTCTTTAAAAGTAAACATTTCACTTACGACATTTCTTATCCTTCGGATTTCCTTGCTCTTTCTTAAGTAATTAGTAAGCAAGTAACTTAGCAATTTTCTTATTATTCACTTACTTTATTTGAACAACAAGCTTTGGATCTTCCTATTTTTATTAAAGATAAAATATTTTTATTTAAAATAAAAAACCTACACTTGCACTAATTTAACCCCCCCCCCCCCCCCCCCCCGAGTGCCAATTGATCCTGACAATTGGTATTAGAGCCATGTTTTTCTCATTTGGTTTAACACCCAAGAGAATGACTCTTTTTGGCTTTCAAGAGGGATTTTCTATCGTTTACCCTCCCATATTCAATGGGACGGACTATACTTACTGGAAAGCTCAGATAAGAAGTTTCTTGCTTTCTTTAGACCTTGATTTATGGACTATTATTGAAAATAAATTTGAAAAGTCTTCTTTACTAATGAACGATTACAATGATTTGGAAAAGAAGACTTTCTCTTTAAATGCCAAGACTATGAATGTCTTGTTTTGTGCCTTAGATAAAAATAAATTTAATCGGATTTCTTATTATGATTCGGCTTTTGAAATGTAGCTTACATTGGAATTGACACGTAACAATACACTTAATTTAAATGACTTATTAAATAAAATATCAGACAAAAATGAACATAAAGAACATCTTCCAAAGAACATGAAGGATTGTGAACTAAGAATGACATATAACTCCTCGAATGATAAGAACCTTAGACATTAACTTTTGATAAATGAACTGAAAAAATTAATAAACTTAAACTTTAAAAATAATCTAAATATGGACAAATCCTCTTGCTATGAATGTAAGAAGCCGAGGAGCTCCAAAGATAAATACACAACCAATAAGTGGGGAACCTTGCTCTTATGGCCATCGACGATGAGGTTGGCGATTCATTAAGCATTTCTTTTTCGAAAGTATTAAACATGTTCTATGATTTGTTTAATGAGTTTAAAAAACTTAGCAAATCTTTTAAGTTGCTTAAAAATGAACATGATTTGTTATTGGTAAAGTTGATGAAATGCATGAGTTATTAGCATCACATAATCTTAGTTCTAAATATGAAATGCTAGACAGTATTAAAGAAGAAAATATCATGCTTAAGACAATGTTAGAAAATTTTAAAATTAATAGTAAATCCTTAAATATGATATGTGTCAATAAGGGTCATATTAATACAAGAAAGGGTATAGACTTTGTTGGTAACACTTAACAAAAGCTAACCATTTTTGTTAAAGGACATACGTTATATTTACCATCAAAAGTCAAGTGTAATTTTTGTGGAAGATTAGGAAATATAGCTTACAAATATCCATTTAAAACTTATAGTCCTCACTAGTTTGGGTGCCTAAAGGAATCATAAACAATTTTATGCCATTAGAGAAAATGGGAAGAACATATAATAAAGGACCCAAACTCAAGTGGATACCTAAATCAAAACCTCCTAGAATATAAAGTTGTCTCCTAACAAGGCTAGGAGTACTAAGTAATATTTTGAAAGTAGATGCTCAAGACTTGAGATCTAATACTCTTTCAAAGCTCACTAGCCTATGTAACAATAACAAAAAAATTATTTGAATTAAGATGTTTGAAGCTTAATGATCTTTGTTTCTATTATAATAGATCCTTTTATTGAAAATAGTTCATCATTGTATAATTAATCTTGATGATGCGTAGCTAGAACATGCTAGAATTAGAAAGAAGAAAATATAGTTAACTTAAATAAAAGTCATATGTATGAAAGAAAGATTTTGATGATGATTATTGTATTGATATGTATTAACTTGTGTTGATGATTTATGTTATTTTTGAACCTAAAAATCATATACAAAATCTTCTTTCTTTAAAAGAAAAACTTCTTGATAATATAATAAAATTTACTTACATGTAAAAATCATTGGATTTAAAATGAATCAAAGCTTTTGTTTGAAAATATTTTTGCAATGATCATAATGAAATTTCATTTTTGACTTTAAATGCCAATGTATTCTTGAAATAAATTTCAAAAGAAGGATAATTCTTCTTGAAAGAATATTTATCCCATGAATCCTTCAACCAAGATAAAATGATACATTTATTATTGAATCTCTTTAAATACAAAAATAAATAGAAAACTTTAGCTATTTTCTTTTAGAAAACAATCTATGATGACTTTATTGAAATTTTTCGATTTTTGATGATGATTTTGGATAAGTTTTCAAATGATTTTATTTTAATAAGAGATTAATGAATCAATTATATTATTTTTATGACTCTCTTGAATTATGAAAGTGATTTTGATGATTTGTTGATTTGAACTTGAATAAATTATTATCATGATTTTGGCAAGTTTAGAAAATGAAACTTGAAAATCTTCTTATGAACCATATTCTTGAAAACTTGAAGTTTCATATATATATATCAAGATCTTCTACTTTTTTCTTCCTTAAAATTAACTCATGATCTTGATATCTATAATATGATATTTTTATGAGATGAAGACTCTTCTTTGTTCTCTTATGGTTCTATTTTATCATCTAAGAAGAGATTTATTAAATTAAATTATGTCTTTAATATTTATGAATGCCTTTTGATATCAATATTTATATTGATATGATTTATTTTAAAACTCATGAATGACATAACTTATCACCAAAATTAGTATTTCTTAAATTTGTGATAAGTTAAAAATTGAAAGAGATTTATATCATCATGAATATTTCCTTAATTTCTTGACTTGATTTTTATGTTATGGGAATTACATTATTGATCTCTATAATTTTCTCTTTTAATAAAAATGAGATTTATTATCTTAACAATAATAATTAAAAATTTTATCAAGATCATTCTTCTTTTTTATTAAAAAAATTTATCTTGGATGAATTGATATTATCCCCTAAGACTCATTTTTATTATTCACAAAAAAAAGGGGGAAAGAAACTTATTAAATGAAATCATGTCTTTCAATATTCAAAAATTTGATTTTATCTTTAATGACATGATCTCCTTGTACTTTTTGACGTAATTTGAATATGAATGCTAAGTAGAAATTATGTCATCATATATCTTTATTTACAATGACAAAAAAAAGGGAGAGATAAAATTATTAATATGATTAGAGGTAAATTTAGATATAATAACATTGAATGAAGAATAATTGTTTAAAAGAAAATTAAGACTTTCTAAATGCATACAAAATACTTGATTTACAATTTGAGCTTGATCTACTATCATGCCTTCTTATAAAATTCTTGATACTTTTTATTAAAATTTACAATAAATAATTTTTTTGCTAAACTTAAAATTGCATGAGATGATTTTAAATACATGAGTAGCTCCTAAACTTTTGAATCTTCTTGAATATCTTGAAGTTTTGAGCTTAATTTTAAAATCCACATCTATAAAATTTACATCTTTAAAATTGAGCATTCTTGTGATATGATATTTTTTTATTTCTCTACCTTGATTCTACCTTCTTGCTCACACAAAGTGGAGAAAGAAAATCACTAGCATTTTAAGAAAATAATAAGTCTATTAATTACATTTTGAATCTCTTGAAAGTGATTTTGATGATTTTGAAATTGAATGAGTGATTTACCTATATCGTGATTTTGATTTCTTGGAATTATAATTTAAAATCTTTTATGAATCAAAATCTTTTGTTATGTGTTCTCATATTATTTAAAAGAAAATTTTTATACAAATCATAAACTTGACAACTTGAGATTTCTTATGAATGAATCAAGAGATTTTATTTTATTTATTTCTCTTATAATTTGTCTCTTAATAGTCACAATTTGTCTTCATGAATTGTATATCTCATCACTATGTTAATTTTCTTGATATATTTTATTTGATGATTTAAAAAATGATGTAATGGAAAAAGTTTTGCACTATCTCTTCGTTTTGATAATAACAAAGGGGGAGCAAAACTTGTTTGCTTGCATGATGTAAATTGCTAGCTTGAATATTACAAATGAAGCAAAAATTTGTTAGCTTGCACTTCTCAAAAGAGAAGAAAGAACTTACTAGCTTGCAAGTTCTAAAGTGATGAAAACTTTACTAAGTTGCTAAGCTCTAATGTATCAAAAACTTGCTAATTGTACTTCTCCTTTTATGTTGATGGTAAAGGGAGAGAAGATATGATAATGTGAAATCATGTATGATGATAATGTATGTTAATTTTTAAAAATGTATATGATGATTTGGAATAATAATCATAATTTTATAATATGATGTATTGCATATGATGTGTTTAAAATAGTTTCAATTTGGACTTTTGAGCTTATCTTAATATTTTTTAAAAAATTTATTAAGAGCTCTTCTTAATGATGTTTTACAACTCCTCCCTTATTTTCTTTCCTTCTTTTTCATAAGAGGAATAAAATTATTTATGACTCGTATCATATTTTATAAAGGGAGAGAAAAGACTCGTGTGCCTTAAAATCCTTAGCCCTATATTTCACCTTTTTGTTGATAACAAAGAGGGAGAAATATACATTGATGACACATGATATTGATTGATGACTCATGATATCATTAATAATACATGATATAGATATGGATATGGATATGGATTGGACATCTTAGATATGGATATGAGTGCATAATTCTTATTATGATTTGATGACTTAATTCAAATTTGTGATGAAATTTACATAAAATGTTGATTACTTGAATTTAAGAGTGTGTGATTCTCTTAAAATTAAGTGGCATAGATTTAGGGGAAGTTAGGATTAACTCCTATTATCAATTAATTGTCATCATAAAAAAGGGTGATATTGTTGAATCTCATATTTTGATGATGAAATCAATTGATGGGTTACTGATCAAATAGGATTGTTAGAATTGATTGATGCAAGATTAATTATGATAACATAATTATTACAATCAAGATTAGCCAAGGTCAAGTCCATGCATCGGGTTGATGCGATTAGGAACTCATCAGGAGTGCGTTGGGAGCTCGCCGAGGGTATCAGGAGTTTGCTAGGATGGCACAAAAGAGTTCACCAAAAGAAGACCGAGACTCACCGGAAGATTATCGGGGGTAGCCGAAAAACTTACCGAGAGTTAGGATGGTCTTGTAATAGATGTTTGGTAATTATAATTATATTTAATTAAGTCATAATTAGTATCATGAAGAACTAACTATGACAGGAGTAATGGAGTTACAACCAGATGATGGGCCAAGATCAAGCTTGATCATTGGGTCGGGGTTCGGATGATGTAGTGAGATCTCGTCGAAGTTCGCTAAAAGATTTGTCAAAGGGATCGGGAAGCTCACTGAGAACACGTCGGGGAATCGCTTGAAGAAGACCGAAAGACTCACCGCAAGAATGTCATAGGCTATCGGATTGGTGGGAGTTAGGTCTTGGTTTAGCTTGTTGGTCATTAAGTATTATTATCATTAAGTCGTAGTTAAGAATTAAGTCCTAATTGAGTTAGATTTAGATGAAATCCAAATCAACTTAACAAGGCAACTAGGTCAACTATAGGGTTTGGTTAAGCTCAGGTTGAGCTCAATTAGTTGACCAAGGGAATGGTCAACTGATGGTTCAAGCCGAAATTTAAAAAGTAGAGGAAATCATTTTTTCAAAAATTTCAGTGGGTAAACCGCTAGTGAACGACGAGTGTACCATTGCCGCCTAGGCTTTTGGGCAGTTGATAGTGGTTGACCCGCTCAGACTGGGCGGTTGAACCGTACGTACCCAGGAATCTTGGTAGTTTTGGCGGTTGACCCACCTAGGATCAATAGGTAAACCACCCGTACCCTAGTGTTCTGGCGGTTGAGCCACCCAGGTCAGCGAGTAAATCACTCGTACCCAGTTTTTCCGGTTATGTTTGATTTTTGGCTCCAAAAATCTAAAGCCACTTGGGGCTTATAAATATCCCAAGTTTTTTTGCATTCTACATAATAATTCTGGGGATTATATTCTATAATAAAATTATGTGTGATTTATAAGAAAAAGAAAAGGGGAAGGGAGAGAGAACTTAGAGTAGAAAATTCTTAAGTCTCCCTTATAAGCTCAAGTGTAAGGGTTTGGTCTTAACCCAATGAAGATCGGTAGTAGACACTGGTGTGCCTTAAGAATGAGGACTCGGGAGTAGACGTAGGCCTTTAGAGCCGAACTATTATAAAAATTATGAGTTCATCTTTTGCTCTCCTTATTATAGCTTTCGATCTTATTGATTCTTTAAAAGCAAACATTTCACTTATAACATTTCTTATCTTTTGGATTTCCTTACTCTTTCTTAGGTAATTGGTAAGCAAGTAACTTACCAATCTTTTTATCATTTACTTTATTTGAACAATAAGCCTTGGATTTTTTTATTTTTCTTAATGCTGAAATATTTTTATTTAAAATAAAAAACTTACACTTGCACTAACTCAACACCACCACCACCCACCCATCCCTCTTAGTGCCAATCGATCCTAAGAAGATAGTAATAAGGGAGTCAAGACATGGATTTGGAAAAGAAAAACCACCACAAAGGACTCAATCATGTGGATTAAATCATGCAACAAGTGTTTTTGGGTGAGTGGAGCTTGTTTAGCTTACAGAAAATTAGATCATAAAGTAAAAAATTGCTCATTAAATAAAGAGAAAGACCCATTGCCTCCTAGATCATTAGTCCATGCTAGAGTATATGCCATCACTGAACATGATTCTAGAGCTTCCAAATCAGTGGTCAAAGGTATTATTTATGTTTCAAATAGTTTTTTTTTTTAGCTTGACTAATGCCCCTATAGCTTTTATGGAACTGATGAATAGGATAATTCCATCATGTCTAGATGACCATGTAAACATTGATGAGAAAGAGAAGATCCTAAGAAACTATTTCAGAGCTAGAGAAAAATTATGATGAAAGCTTATATGGACTTACTCATTGATTGAGATATGATAAATTTAGATGACAATTTTTATTTTAAGAGGGGGAGAGTGTAATATCTCTTATTTCTAAAATAATTATAATGATTTATTTTAAATTATTTATAAGGACCTATTTGTAAATATAAGGATTATTTAATAATTCTCTTAATTAAATAATTTTATATTAAAATTTTATTGCTAGGGACCTAAGTATGAAACTTAAAATTTTGATATTAATTATGAATGATTCGTATTAAGTTAAAAAAAAAAAAAGGCATATGTCACTAGCTAGTTTAAAGATTGTGTCACTTATGCATATTGCATAGGTGACACATAAGCATCTTTCATGCAAGCTTGTCACATAGCAACTCATATGTTAGCTAAAACAAAGCAACGATTAGAGAAGAAAATTTTACCTAAAAATAGAGAAAATAATTAGAGAAGAGAGGGGAAGAGGAATTTAATAAGGGTTTTGCATTTGTTTGAGGTTTTGGATCAATCCTTTTACTCATGGAAATCAATCCTTCTAAGGCAAGTGTTCTAACCCCATCCTATGGAATTTAATCCTTAATTTCATCTCAATTTAATATAATTTTGAAAGATTTGTTGATTAGAACATGATATCTCTTCTATTCAGGTGCAAAACTTTACCTTTGGCCTTTAGTATCCATAACTTTTTGTATCAAACTCTGATTTAGGCAAAATATATTTTCTTCGAATGTAGATTCATTGATCTTTCATTTGATACTAAAATTGAAAATTTTAGAGTTCATATACCTCTCTAATCTCTTATTTCAATTGATCTTAAAGAATCTATAAAATATATTTTGTAATTTCTGACCTTTTGATACTAAACTACCTATAACTTCCTATTAGGAACTCTAGTTTCAGCAAAACATATTTTGCTAGAAACTAGACATCTATATCTTTTTTTGAATATCTAGATTGAAAATTTTGGAACACAAATATTTACCAGTCTCCTATTGAATTCGATCATATAGATTATGTAAAATGAAGATTTTGTTCACTAACCTTTGGTTACCAAATCATTTGTAACTCTTTGTTAGAAACTTTGATTCATGTATTATTACATGAGAAACTAGACTTATATATATATATATATATATATATATATATATATATATATATATATCTTTCTTTCATACTTGATTTGATTTATTTGAAGTACAAATGACTCCTAAAATATTTGTTCTATTCAACTTTATAGATTCTACAAAATAGAATTTTTGTTATCCTTTGAACTTTTGTTGCTAAATTATTTGGAACTTCTTGTTGGACACTTCAATTTATATAAAAGTTAATTTATCTGAAAATAGATTGACATATCTTTCATATGACACTTATTTTGAGTAATTTGGAGCATAATTAATTATCTGAATAATCTTTCCTATATGCATCTTAAATTCTACCATAATCAAGTTTTTGTCGATTTTACTATTCTTGTTTCATTCCTTAAAAATTGATTTAGAATCCTCTCTTCAATTGAGCCTTATATTATTTCTATGAATTCTTATGTATTTTTTATCTTTTATTCTTTGCTTGTTTCAATGAATATTATAATGTTTATGTTTACATCATATTACTTCATAATAGTACATGCATATTTTGTTGCTCTGTAATATTTTATTGCTGCTTCCGATATATATACCAACTTTATTATTCACATGTCATTTTGTACTATACTATTTGTAGGATATTATTTACCTTTGCTAGAAATGGTAAATGATGTTATGCTTAGAGCCTATGATGCTCTGTCGACCCCCTACGGCTTCACCTAGATGCGGGTGGATGGAGCTCGTAACGTGAGAGACTTATGTTTGGTAGTTGTTCAGAAAGTGATGTACTATATTATGTATTGGATCCCACTTCACATTCTGAGTTTATGATATGATATCCAAAGTATTATTTTTGAGTTATATGTGTGCTTTGGATAAGAATGAAATGAATGTTATATCTGATATGATATTTAAGCTTCTGTTCCTTTTTTGTTTGTTTGATAAGTTTTGAGATTATTTATATACCACTGATATGCTTCGAAATATGTTTATGTCTTTAACATACTTTGAAATGTTTAGAATGTCATTGTTATGTTATGAAATGTTTTATTTGCCATTAGTAGCTCTGAAACATTTTATATGCTTTTGATATATTCTAAAATATTTCATTTGTCATCGATATGCTCCAATTACTCAATATTCCATTTGTTATGAACTAAACATGTTTTGAAGGAAATGACATTTTATAAGTTTATATCTATTTGCCTGATATACATAAATTCTTGTATCTCTGTCTTGCATTTTGATATTAAGTTTGTTTGAAACTATCATCCTTTGCCTTGGATATGTTAGATGCTTGCTGAGCTTTGTAGCTCACTCCATTATTATATAAAATTTTTAGGTTAGCTTAACACTTACTAAATGTTCAAAACTAGGCTAAGGCAGTGGAAAGTTAGAAGATATTGGCCAAACCTGTATTAGTTGATATGTTTTTATTGTATAAGTATACTTTGTGTCTAATGAAATGTTATCGATAAATTTTGAAGTGATGTATCTATCATTTAAATGTTTAAAAGGCCTCTCATGTTTAAGATTTTGGAAATGTTAAGTTAATTTGTATAATGAAATGAACTTATGGTAAATGATTGCTTTTGTGATCATATAGATTCCAACTCTTGTGAATTTATGAATCTCTAAGTGATATAATGTATGATTATAAGCTGCACAGGTTTTATGGATAGATATGAATTTTGAAGTTTAAAGATTCTCGGTATCCTCAAATGCTAGTTTGAATCCTGAATCGGATTATTGATGAACTATATTATTTTCATATTTAAGATAGGGTCACACCTCCTGAATGTAATAATTCGGGGGCCGTGACACATGATGTTTTAAGTCTATGTTGTTGTTTGATGTTATGTATCATTAACCATCCAATATTCCATAATTGGATCAATTAGTAAACTCATTCTCCAACGAGAACCTATAGTGTACCTTTAGTGTCCCTACACAAGTGGCTATGAGACCAGTTGCATCCATTATATGGATGGGTATACAGTACACCAGTCTGTTAAGTTATCTCAATGTGTCTCTCGAGTAACTTATGATCGGGATTATTTATGGTCTATGTTTAAAGGTGAATTGGTCTCATTATCATGATCTCATCAAATCTGATTCTCATTGAACAGATCTAAGGACATCATAGTATATGTAACATATAACATAAAGTGAAAATCTGCTAATAATAATAAGAAGAAAAAAGATCATGTAGCATGTCACACAAGCTATCACTCATGTGATTGGTTTATAGGGCACTTATAACCAGCATCAAGTCGATGGATCGTTACACATGAACCCCATACAAATCAAGCTCAATCAAGGTTAAAGAAGCCTACCCCTTCCTTCAGCCATGAGACTATCATTTCATGACACATTTGTCAGTCATTCGATGGGCTATATGCTAAAAACAATGGCCAAGGTTATATCCCCATAGCAAGGGCGAGGAGTGAAAGTCGCCCACTCCTTAGGTGAAGGTTGATGACGACATCAATCTTCTTGGGCTCCTTGAGCTCAAGTGGGCTCCGGCTGTCGAGAGGATGAAGGCATATCGTCCCTCCTTTCACATTGGTTGGGTAGTGGCGGTGGAGGTGGGGGACCTGCTAATTGTTAAGCGATAAGATAACTATAACAACTTTTAGCTAAGCTGTTGAGGGAAATTCTCAACAGTCTTATCCTTCTAATATTTTATTTCCTATATAAATAGGTACAAATAAAGAATAGATGATGTACTTCTTTTCTTTATTTTCAATACTTCTTTCTTTAGTTTCTATCATGGTATCAGAGCCGCTTGCCTAAAGCAAGCTCTCTTCTCGTTGTCAAACGACAGCAAGTTTCCACCATTTCCAGCTGCGTGTAGAAGCTGCCATCGACTCCTACCCATCTACCATAGCGGTACATCTGCCTCCTCTATCGACAGGAACCAACGAGATCGACACTGATCTCTTGGCATCATCTGTCCCTTTTTTGTAAAACTGCATCTGTAGAAGCTGGAGACTTATTCCTTTGGCAAATCTTCGGCTGTGATCAATAGCTGTAACCTCTCCTTCTAGCTGGCAGCCTACCGCTGCCACCGCCACTGCCACGTAGCTGCAACCTTCTTCCTCTGTTGGAGAGCACCTTGTCACATCTTCTGATTACTTCTTCCACACACAAATAGTAGCAAACCAGAGGCCTTTCTACTTCCTCTGGCGATGACCTTGCCGACAATGTTGTCCAACTGCGCCTTTCGTCTATCGATGGAACCTACAAGATCGACACCGACTTCCCAGCATCATCTCTTCTTCCACTGCTCGTGAAGCTGGCCAAGGTCCCAGATCGCAGGCGCACTCTCGTCGCCCCATTAAGCTTGGCACCGCACCTGTTCTGCCTAGCCGGATCGGTGTTAATCGCCTGCGTGGCCTCGCCAACACCATAACCATAGCTCTCAGTCTCCCAGCCTCCTCCTCCACCTCTCCTGTGGAGGAGAGGATGATTGTCTACAGAGGTCATCCTTGGCAGTGCCCAGTGAGCACCACCATTTTCTTGCATCACTGTCCTACTACCTGCTGCCGAAGCTATTATACCTTGCTCAAGTTTCCACACAACTGCGGCCCTCTTCCTTCGGTGGACAGTGCCTCGTCGATCTCCCAATGCCAACAGTCATCGGCTGCTCATTCCCTTCTTCAATGGCTAATTAACTCCTCCCTTCACTATCTGCCTTTACTCCTAGTCGAGGTTAAAGAGTTAAAGAGAAGAGTCGGAAGCTGCTGCATTTAATCCTAGCTGCCTACCCAGTAATAACAGCCTTCTCTCATATCTCTACTGCCTCCTGTAGTGGCTTATTTGCATAGCATGTAGCCTTCTTTCTGGCACACACCAGATCTACAAGCCATTCACCACCGTATATCTTTCGGACCCAAAAATGATAGTGCTTGGTATCCTCTCCCCTAATGTCTTTATCTTCTACCTCTCAAGTTTCAGTTATTGTTCCCGTAGGAAGCAATAGTGCTTCTCAACATACATGGCTTGTATCTATTAATGTTGCAGCCCTCATCCCTATCAAATTATCCATAGGAGAAAACTACGCATCCTAGCGTGCTCAGTTTTCTAATCTCCTCTTTGGCTATGATTTACTAGGCTATGTTGATAGATCTTTTATTTGTCCACCAAAAATGATCACCATCCCGGGGGCACCAAGTCTAGTATCAAATCCAGAGCATAAGTTATGGTTACGTCAAGATCGTCTCATTCTCCAAGCAATTCAAGCCTCTATTGCTGGTTCCATCGCACCACTTATATCTTCATGTGCTACTACTGCTGAAGCCTAGTGCAAGTTGTAAACTACATTGGCTAATCGTTTGTGCACTCGTATGCTCGGCCTCCTCTCACGACTAATGAACACCAAACAAGAGGGAAGTACCATTGGTAATTATCTCTAATATGTAAAACTTATCATCGATGATTTAGCATTAATAGGGCACCACCTCAATGATGATGAAATTGTTGTTCACACTCTTAATGGTCTTGGAGTTGAGTACAAAGAATTGGCAGCATCAATACAGGCACGTGACTCGTCGCTATCATTTGAGGAGCTGTCTGACAAGTTGAATGACTACGAGTCATATCTAAAGCGTGAAGATAAGGTTCCAAGCCCACCTATTACTACTCAGGTGAGTCACAAATCAAAAAAGAAGAACAATCAGCATTCTAAACCTATCAACAAAGGACTTGGACAAGTTCTGCCCCAAGGAAGCAACATCCATCACCAACAGCCTTAGCGTCCTGCTCCCATGCCTCCAAGTAGCAACATCAACTATTAACAACCTTGGCGACCTGCTCCTATGCTTCAACAATGCATAGTCTATCAGTTGTGTAATAAGGTTGGTCACTCCGCTAAGGTCTGTTGGTCTTGTCCTCGACCTTCTGCTACCATGCCCTAAGCACATCTTGCTGCTGCCCCGACTTCTGATCAACATTCCTGGGTTATAAACTATGGCACCTCCCATCACATCACCTCGGACCTCTAGAACTTGTCCCTTCACAACAGATATGCTGGTACTAATGACGTTATCATCGGTGATGGTAAGTGACTTCCTATCACTCATATTGGTTCTACAATGCTTAATTCACATTCTCGTACTTTTACACTCGGTGTTGTGTTGTGTGCTCCTCATATCAAACAGAATCTTATTTCTGTCTCCCAATTTTGTAAACAAAATAATACATCCATTGAATTCCTTCCTGACTCCTTTCTTGTCAAGGATCTGAGCACGAGGGCATCGTTATATCTTCTTACAAAGAACATTAACTGACAATGTCTTTATGGAATAACCTCCTGGTTTTTTTCATCCTCAATATCTGAAACATGTCTGTAAACTCCACAAGGCTATCTATGGTCTTCAGCAAACTCTACGAGCCTGGTATAAAGAACTCGGCTCGTTTCTGATGTCAGTCGGCTTCTCTAACTCTAAGTCTGATACCTCCTTATTTCTCCGTCAATAACCGAATAGTATAATATATCTTTTAGTCTACGTGGATGATATCATTGTGACTGGTAATATGGAGGTTACAATATTCATTTAGAAGTTGGCCGCCAGATTCTCCCTCAAAGATCTTGGTCCCTTGAATTATTTTTTGGGAGTGGAAGCAATGTCTACATATTCCGGACTCTTCCTCTCTCAACGGAATACTCAAGACTTATTACTCAAGATAAACATGAAGGATGCAAATGATGTTTCCACTCCCCTTTCCACTGGTGAATTGCTTCAATTAAATGATGCAAGTCCTGCTACGGATCCTACACAATATCGACAAGTAATTGGCTCTTTACAATATTTGGCTATCACCTGCCCAGATATTTTATTTGCAGTCAACAAGCTGTCCCAATTCATGCATAGACCGTCTACTACACATTGGTCAGCAGTTAAACGAGTATTACGTTATCTTAATGATACTCTTGACTATGACATATTTCTCTATAAAAACTCTTTACTCCAACTTCATGCTTATGTTGATGCTGATTGGGCTAGAAACGTTGATGATAGAACATCGACATCTAGGTATATTATTTTCCTACGCGCAAATCCAATCAACTAGAGTTCCAAGAAATAAAAGACCGTTGCTTGGTCAATCACTAAAGTGAGTATCACTCTATTGCAACTGCAGCTGCAGAACTTAATTGGGTGATGAATCTGCTCATAGAACTTGACATCCGCTCTTCTGTCACTCCTACCATATATTGTGATAATATCGAAGTTACCTACGTATGTGCAAATCTAGTATTTCACTATCATATGAAATATATAACAATTGACTTTTATTTTGTATGAGATCAAGTGATCAACCGACAACTACGTATTTCTCATATTTATACGACAGATCAACTGGCAGACTCTCTCACGAAGCCACTTGCCCGTAAGCTATTTTCACATCATAGGTCCAAGATCGACGTCATTGATAGGAGCACAATCTTACGGGGGTATATTAAGTGATAAGATTACTGTAACAAATTTTAGCTAAGCTGTTGAGGGCAATTCTCAACAGTCTTATCCTTCCAATATTTTATTCTCCTATATAAATAGGTACAAATAAAGAATAGACGATGTACTTCTTTTTTTTATTTTCAATACATATTTTCTTAGTTTTCATCACTAAATAGTTATACGAGCCAAATCAAGAAAGAGGTGTAGGGCCACATGCAATGATTTCTAGGGTAGATTGGGTGTCGTAATCCCTCCATGCAGGTTGGTCCCACCTTCACTCTCTTACTACCACTTCACCTTGCCGAGTAGAGGTGGTCGGGTGGTGGATGACTTGTTTACTCCCTACACATTATATTGCTTCGATGGTCGAAAAGATATTAACTCAAAAATCCATATCTATAAGAAAAAACATGTTTATTCATATGTAGGATAGCAATGTACTCAAATAGAGCGATGACTAGTTGATGCTCCTTCTTATCCTAACTTGCTTAATCTTGGGATGACGTTTAGAAACTTTCAAATAATCCAAATTAGGTTGAATGATCATCCCCTCCATGAGGAAACAATATCTTCTTTTACCTTCTGTTACAAGGAGCCCCTGAACTTTGTGTCTAGATTAGCGGAAAGAAAATATGCTGAATTCCTAAAGCTCTCTATAACATATATAAATGTACAATACATACTACTTCGTTCATCAAGAAATACAAAGCTTGGCGTGCATACTAATCGTTATTCTCCTCTCTCTATGCTGTTCTACTCAGCGATCATACTGCTCATAGATCTAATCTACTCAGCTATAACACTGATTGCAAACTTAATCTACTTCCTTGATGGTCCTCCTACTCCTTTGTTCTGCTCTGCTCTTCTCGATAGACAGCAAACCACCACATTGAAGGCGTTCCCCCTGCTCCTACGTTGGTGTTTATTTCGCATTGTAGGTGGCTACTCCTCCCACCGTAGGCGGCTACCCTCTTCTCGTCATCGGTCGGCTTCTTCTCATGGCACAAATGTCCATATCCTCTTCTCGTCACCTGCCAAACCTACTAACAGATCATATTAATTAAATTCTCGACGACAGTAAACTTTCATTGTCTTCCTCTCGACCTTGGGCACCATCGATACGATGCTTACGGTCGAGTCAAGGGATTTGGGAAGGAAGAGACTCCTCCCTTCTGCCTATTTGCGTCTTTTCCAGATATGATCTTCTTCAGATTAGATCCTAGCGTCTGTGCTTTCCCAATCTAATATCGTCCATCAAATCAAATTAACTTCTTCGGTACTTATCACATCAACCTGTTAAATCTGCACCTTGCAATACTGGCTTGTTCCAACAAACTCATATTAGCATAACACTAAATTTGAAACAAGAAAGAAAGAAAAAAATATGAGTAGGAAAAAATCAAAAGTGTTCAAGATACGAAAGATGCTATGTTCCAACATACCAAAGATGCTAGTAGTGATGTTTATGAGAGCTGACAAAGTAGATGCATTCTTGGTCGGAGTTAGCTGTCAAACCAAATTTCTGATTTAAGAATGACAATAGTTGAATTACGTATTTTTCTATCCAAACTCAACACAAAACTTAAATCAACTATATCTCCAAATGATTAAACGGACCGGTAACATCTACACGTGACATCTCCGATCGCATTATTTGATGAGCTTCTGTCGTCACCCATCTTCGTGTGCAATCAAAGCTTAGCCGTCCATCTGTCGAGAAAGCAGAGGCGGTAATAGATTGCGTGAAGCAATCTATCAATTTTGTGCAACTTATCACGTGCATGGCACATGCCAAGATGCATTGGCCGAATCAAGTATTTAGTACATCTTTGAAAAAGTCCGACATTATCCAACACCAGCGTAACATACGCGGTCCTCTGTCGAGTACTATGCGGAGAAGACAAGACAACGTATCACGTTCCAGCCACCATTATCACAAGCTTTTATTGCCCGGAAAACGAACGGCCACACAACTCAAACTGTCCTCCCCACCCTACCAACGCTAAAAGACCTCAGTTCTTCACTCCCTCAACCTCCATAAGAGAGACTATAATTTTACAGACTTCCACGTGCTATAACGTAGAAGAAGGAAACCTACCTCATTCGATCTCTGACCATGTTGTGTGTGTCCCTACATCTCGTGGAGTTGGTGGTATACTACTTCTATATAACACAACGTAGGATAGTGGACCGAGCTCAGCACAGCTCAAATCTCATGAGGAGGAGGAGCATCTCGGTATCCGACGCCCGCCATCCCTTCTCCTCCTCCTCCGACGTCTCTTTCATATGCATCCGATAACGATTTCCTCCTGAGTCGGTTCGAATCCCTGCTTCCTGGTTAGCACTCGAAAAATTATTGGTGAACCGTAGGATAGCGAAGCGTTTGATACAGTGTACAAACACCAAAACCCTCACCGGAGAAGGGGGAGACTGGCGGCGTGGAACAAGCGGGCGAACACCGTGGCGTCGCGTTCCCCGGCGACGGGCATCCGGCCGGCCTCTTCATCATGATGCTCCGCGTCACCCTCACATCCACCTCCTCGCCGCCGCCCTCCGACCCGCGGCTCCCTCCAACCCCGATCGTAGCCGCTCCCTCTGCTTCATCACCCCCACACCCATCGAGTCCGAGGCATCAGAACAATGAACAACTCAGATCTGGCAACCAATCGAGTAGAAATAGAAGTATAGAGGAAGAAAGAGAAAGGCCAAACCTTTGGTGGTGGAATTGGAGCGCAAGCCGAAGGAGAAGTGCTTACGGAGTCGACCGAGGCCTGTCTCTGGGCGGGGACTGGCGACGGTGTCAGCTGATCGAGAAGGCCCATGACCTAGACTTTCTAATAAAAAAAGCATAAATAGAGGGGAACTAGCAAGAGACGGACGGATCGGGACCGTCGATTCGGATCTGGACGGTTGTGTAGCCTAGCGAGAGGGGACCACACGACTACCGGATAAGATCGGTTGATTTTGGGAGTTGATTCCGAATGTGTCGAGCAGGACACGCAATGCGACTTCAAATCATAAGGACACAGGTTCATCTTGCGCGAATGGCCTAGATGCGTGTCACAATACTTTTGGTTAGATAGACTGCGCGCGTGTTGGAGGATTGCCGGCGGATGGAGGAAAGAATGGGCTTCATGTGGGACCCGGTCGTTGTAAGAAGATGGTAGAATGTCCCGTGATGAGAAGGATGGTATCCGATATTTGGTTTTCCTGGAATCGAGGGACATGTTCACGTCACACGTGCGAAACGTTCCCCTAGCTTCACACGTGCACAGAAGCAGACTGGAAGATTCCCATGTCAAGAACAGTATCGCCCTTGCTCTTTATTTACCATTTCATCCCTTGGGTAAAGGGCTTTTTTTTTTGAAAAGGAAAGAAAAAAATAAATTAATTCGGAAAAGAAAAAATAGATCAAAAAGCAAGGAGAAGCAATAGACTGTGTCAGCCAAAAGCACGAGAGCAAGTGGATTCTTAAATAAGAATGATTATATTTCGATCTATAAAATATTGAGCACCTTAAGTATTTTAAATCGATGCTGAATGTCGAGAATAATGAACTTATGTAACCACGGAATATCTTCTTGACGATTGATATAGATGTTGACAACATTCAAATAAATAATTACATGGTGCATTAAAAAAGGTTTTGTAAAATTAAGAGCTTGGAGGAGCACAGCAGCTTCAGCCACGATAGGAATGGAGACTTACAAAGGGATATAAGCTGCTGCAGTGATACGAGTGCTTGTAAATTTGAAAACGACATCTGCTGTCAAGCCATCTGTAAGATTAAAAGAAGCATCACATTCTAAAATGGTATGGTTGTGGTAGAGTGGCATATCTATATATAGTATGTGGGTTAGGATAAAATAAAAAATAGCCCTCAGATTGATAAGGTAAGATAGCTTTTGAGAACGTAGATACAGCTTTTGATTTATGGTTACCAAATCTGGCATATCTATCGTGAATCAGCAATGAGGCTAAGAATCCAAAAAAAATTTAGAAGAGCGAAGGTTAAATCTGGAGAAAGTGACTCCAAGTGAGATGGAAAGAGATTTCAAATCAAAAATACTGAAGGGCACTCGAAGAAAATGTGAAACACATCCCGGATCGCAAACATCACAACCCTTTGGTCGGCTACACGTCATGGCAGAGAACCAATCATGAGTTGAGAGTGGATTCCAACAAAGTTTTCAACAGTTTGACTTTCAATGCTACTTCCAAAATCCTACTCACCATCAACCAAACCAAAGAGGCTATAAAATGTTAAGAAAATAAGAAAATATTAATAGACATTATTGATAGTGATAGATCGGTGGAAGAGTCCAAATGAAATGATCATCTTTGGGGCAATGGGCTAAGTAAATATAAATAATCTTGTTAACCAAAAGTTGATAGGATAGATTAAAGTTTCAAAAGTAAATAATTATTAAATAAAAATATACTTGAGATAATATAGAGCATTTTTGTTTATAAAAGCATACCATATTCTTAATGATATATTGTCAAACCAAGCATCGAACAAGATGTAAGTGCTCATTATAAATATTCTCTAAGTCAATCATATGAGTAATGACACGTGTGATACACTGTATAATCTTTTTATTTATTATTATTATTATTATTTTTATCACTTTATATTATTTATTACATATATTGTGATATTCTCGATTCTGTGTAATAGGAATTGGATTGAGATCAAAAAATGAGATCAATTCATCTTTAAATATAAATCATAAATAATCCCGATCATAGTTTACTCAAAAGGGGCATCGAGATAATTGGATAGACTGACATGCTATATGCCCATCCATATGATAGAGACAGTTGATCACATAATATTTGTGTTGAGACACTAGGGATATAGTGCAAGTGCACATTGGAGAATATGTTCACGAATTGATCCACTTATGAAATAGTAGATGGTCAATAAAACATAATCATTAGACAACGATTCTGTAGTCCTAGTTGTGTGTCTAGTCTTTAGACTTAAAACATCATAGATGTCTTGTTTAATTACTTCTTTCTTTGACACCCGACTTACAGGTCTGGAAGTTTCAGATTTGGTACAGTCACTTATCGAGAATAGTAGCCTTACGAAGATAATTGAATGTCAATAGTGGATCGTCTACTGTCAATATTACAAGAGGAATATTTTATGTGCTCTTGCTTAGATAAATCCCTAGGTAGGGTCATTCGAATTGAGAGAGAGGTTCTCTGGGAGAATAAGATTAGAGCGAGACCTTGATAGATTTTGTATGAGGCGTAACAGTACAATACCCAATATATAGTCTCTTGGATATTAAATGTGTAAGGGACTATAGATACCCAGTGATCGAGGACAATGCTAGAAAACATGATAAAGTATCACATGCGCAACGAAAAATTAGAAAAAGAAGGTCTCTCACGTTGGTTAAATCCTCGTGCGATGATTGATGTGCAAAAATCATAAAATCAAAAAATTTATGCATTATGTGTTAAATGTTTTACCTAGGGAGATTGTATATCCCTGAAAACTCAAATCTAAAAGGAGAGGAAGAATGAGGTCAGATGTTCTCCTCTTTAGCTGTATCCACATAATGGAAGAAGTGGTGATGCTCATCCATTGCAATGCAAAAACTCACAGTTTTTATGCACTTTCTTCACAACTTTTGTGCACCACTTTGCAGCATACATGAAAAAAGAATTAATTTCTTCTTTACTATACTCATGTACTAAGGAGAAGGGTGATCGGCTGAGAAGAGAAGGAAAGAGGAGAATATAAGGGGACCGCTAAAGGTGTAGCCTATCCCCTTTCTTTCACACCTCTCCCTCCAATTTATAGAGAGCCTCTTAAACCCTAATAGATCCTTCATTAGTGGAAATTGAATCTTTATCTAATTACCCTAACCTCTTGGATTATTGGACCTATATCCAATATCTCAATTTGTCTCTAATTGGGTCTCATCTAAGGAATCCATTAATATTGGGTCTCATCCAATGAAACAAAAGCTTAATGAATAACTCATATCCAATCTTCTGCACACCACAACATCCACCATAAGTGTATGATCGATCCTCTAGATTTAATATCGAGTTTGATGTGAGTTGTATATGTCAGAACTCTTTCTAACTTAGAACTTCTGACTCAATGAATTATTATCCCATAACAATTCACTTAACTCATCGACTATGGATATACTAGGTTACTACGCCATAGTCCCCAAATGGTATAAGGGGATCTAATTCATTGAACATATATGTCTTAAGTTACCACAAATATATAGTCCTTTATCCATATAATATCTCAAAAACTGTATATTGAGCATAGTATTATCAAGCCTTAAATAGAATCTATTTGAGTCTCGTTTTAATTAAATTCTCCTAGAGAACTCCTCTCTCAATCTGAATGACTCTGATTAGGGATTTGCCTAAGTAAGAACACATGAGATATTCCTCTAATGATACCGAGTGTGGATGATCCTCTATTGACACTCAATTACCTTCATAAGGTTGTCTATTAATTTTGATAATTGGCTATACTAGATGTGAAACTTTCAAACCTATAAGTTCAGCATCAACATAAGAAGTACTCAAATAATACATCATTGGTGTCTCAAATTTAAGGACGAGATACATAACTAGGATTACAGAATCGCTGTTTGACTTTAGGTATCATTAACCATTTAGTATTCCATAAGCGGATCAATCAGTGAATTCATTCTTTAATAAGCAATTGTACTATACCCTTAGTGTCCCTACATAAGCAACTAAGAGAGCTACCTCCTGTTAAATCTCATATTTTGAAGATAAACCCAATTGATGGGTTATTATCTAACATGTGTGTTATAGATGATTGATGCAGAATTAACTATGATGAAGAGAAAATTACAATCAGATATTAGGCTAGAGTCAAGTTCGAGCATCGAGCCAAGGTTAGGATGATACAATAGATAACTTGCCTAGAGTACGCTAGGAGCTCGCCGAAGAGATCAGAGGCTTGCCAGGAGTTCGCTAGAAGCTAACGAAGGGTATCAGAAGCTTGCTAGGAGTTTGCTGAGAGCTTGTCGAATGAGATCGGGAGCTTACTAGTATGGTGTTAGGGAGTTCGCCTGAGGAAGACCAAGAGACCCGCCAAAAGATCACCGGGGGTAGTCGAAAAGCTTACTGAGAGTTAAGATAGTCTTATTGGACTTGTTAGTTATGTTAATTGTAATTAAGTCATAGTTAGCATCGGTTAAGGTTTCAGTCTACTTGAGTTAGATTTGAAAAGAATCTAAATTAACTCAAGTGAGGCAAACCAAGTCTACATTGGAGAGTGGATTGAGCTCAATTAGTTGACCTAAGAAGTGGTCAACATAAGGTACAAAGTTAGGATTGGAAAAATGGAGGGAATCACTTTTTCGGGATTTTTGATGGTTGTACCATCAGTATGTGATGGTTGTATCACCAATAGTTGTACCGCCACCTTACAATTATCTGGATAGCTTTTGGCGGTTGTACTACAAGCACCGGTGGTTGTACCACCCGTACTTGATTTTTCAGATACATTTGAATTTTGGCTCCATTTTTGAAGCCAATTGGGGTCTATAAATACCCTAAGTTTTCTTGCTTGGAGTAGCAAGGGTGGTGAATGAAATAGTGGATTAAAATTATGGTAAAGAGTTGTAAAAAATTAAGAGCTTCCCTTGAGTGCTTTAAACTATAAATTGAGTCTACGGGAAGTGAGGAACTCTTGTAAAGGTCCCTCTCTTGAACCTGTGAAAAGGGGAGAGTGGAAAGTGTAAAGGTTTGATCTTCACCCAAAGAAGTTTGATAGTGGACGTTGGTGGACCTCGGAGAAGAGGACTCGGGGAGTGGACGTAGGCCGGGTTGAGGCCAAACCACTATAAATCTGTGAGCATCTCTTTACTTTATTTTTTTAATTATGCATGTTCTTAAACGAAGCTTTTCTTTAACATGATCGTAACTTACCTTTGTTTAATTAGCTTATTGCTCACCTACTCAACAAAACGCTTTTGATTTCTGGTTTTGTTTCTTATGAAAGTTTTATTTAAATCAAATTTTTTTACACTTGCACTAATTAACCACCCCCCTCTCTCTTAGTGCTAATTGATCCTAACAATTGGTATCAGAGCAGGGTTTTACCCATTGGATTAATATCCATTTGAGTAAATGACTTTGTATGACATTAACGAGGATCAATGGATCGTAAGTCCTCCTATTTTTAATGGGACAGACTACACCTCCTGAAAAATTAGAATACGTATGTTCTTGAATTCTTTATATTTTGATTTATGGTGTATTGTCAAAAATAGTTTTTAGAAATCACCCAATCAAATAAATGATTGGAATGATCATGAAAAGCATATGTTTTCTTTAAATGCCAAAGCTATGAATGCTTTGTTTTGTGATTCGACTTTTGATATATAGTATCAATTAAAAATTACATATGAAAGCATAACTAAATTAAGTAAATTATTAAATGAAAAGACTTACAAAAATGAACTTGAAGAACACTTTCCAAAGACTAGGAAGGATATTGAACTGAGAATAGAAGAAGACCTTTCAAAGAACAGGAATGAATTTGAACTAAGAATGTCATATGACTTCTCGAGTAAACATCAAATGATGAGAACCTTGAACATTTGATAAATGAATTAGATAAATTAATAAATAGAAACTATAAACATAAACTTAAATTAGATAAAATTTCTTGGTATGAATGCAAGAAGTTGAGGTGCTCCAAAGATGAAGAGTACAATCAAGAAGAAATGGTGAATCTTGTGCTTATGGCCATTAACAATGAGATAAGTAATTCCTCTAGTGTCTCATTTACTTTTGATGAATTATCAAATATTTTTTATGAGCTTTATGATGAATTTAGAATGACTAGCAAGTAGCATCATCTCATAATTCATGTACTAAATATGAAACTTTAAATGATGTACCAATATCATATATTTCTTATTCTAAATGTGAGTTAGTATTAATAATTAAACAAGAAAATAACATACTACAACAAACTCTAAGAAGACTTAAGATAGATAGATAATAAGTCTCTAGACATTATCCATGTTGATAAGGGTCATGTTCACAAGGAAGGTATTGGCATTGTGAGCAATACTCATCAAAAGCCAACTACCCTTATTAGAAGACCCATATTACACTCTTTGCCTAAAAATAGATGTCACTTTTGTAGTAGATGTAGACACTTTGTCTATAGGTATTCATTCAGAAAATATAGTCTATGTAAATTAATTTCAGTTCCTAAAGGAACTATAAACAACCTAAAGCCATTAGAGAAAATGACTAGAGCTTTTCATAAGGTTCCAAAGTCAAATTGGTACCTAAACGAAAACCCCCCATTTTATAAATTTGTCTCATAACAAGGCTAGGAGCATTAAACGAGGTCTAGGATGCTCAAGGTATATGACTTGAGATCTAATACTATTTCAAGCTCACTAGCCTAAGTAATAATAAAAAATTATTAAAAATAAAATTATTGATAATGAATCTTTGGATAATTTATTATATAACTAATCTTAATTGCTCTCAATTGTGCATTATTGAATTTTAGATTTTGATGATGAAATCAATTAATGGGTTTTTGATCTAACATGGATTATTAGAAATTAATTGATGCATGATTAATTACGATAAAAATGATTATTACAATTAGGATTGGCCAAGGTTAAGTCCATGCATCGAGTCGATGTGGTTGGAAACTCGCAGGAGTGCATCGGGAGCTCGCCAAGAGTATCGGGAGTGTGCTAGGATGGCGCAAGGGAGTTCACCAGAAAAAGATCGAGACTCGCCGGAAGATTGTCAGGGGTAGTCGAAAAGCTTGTCGAAAATTAGGATGATCTTATAATGGATGTTTGGTAATTATAATTATATTTAATTAAGTCATAATTAGCATCGTGCAGGACTAACTATGACAGGAGCAATGGAGCTACAACCATATGATGGGCCAAGATCAAGCTTGAGCATTGGGTTGGGGTTTAAACGATATAGTGGGATCTCACCAAAGTTTGCTAGGAGATTCACCGAAGGGATCGGGAAGCTTGTTGGGAACACATCGGGAGATCACCGGAAGAAGACCAGAAGACTTATCGCAAGAATACCGGAGGCTACCAGATTGATGGGAGTTAGGTCTTGTTTAGCTTGTTAGTCATTAAGTGTTATAATCATTGAGTCACAGTTAGAGTTTGAGTCCAAATTAAGTTGGAGTTGGAAGGAATCAAAATCAACTCAATAAGGTAATTAGGTTCACTATTGGGGTTTGATTGAGCTCAATTGGTTAACCAGAGGGTTGGTCAACATCAGGTTCAAGTCAGAATTTGAAAAGTGGAGGGGACCACTTTTGTAGAAATTTCGATGGGTAAACCACTAGTGAGCGACGGGTGTACCACCACAGGTCAGGAATTCGGGCAACTGACGGTGGCTGACCTGCCCAGTTTGGGCGGTTGAACCGCTTGTACCCAATAATCTGGGTACTTTCGGCGGTTGACCCGCCTAGGCCGGCAGGTGAACCACTCATACTCGGATTTTTTGATACGATTAGATTTTGACTCTAGTTTTGAAGTCAATTTGGGGCCTATAAATACCCCAAGTTTTCTTACATTCTAGACAATAATTTTGGAGATTATATTCTGAGAAAATATTATGTGAGAATTATAAGAAAAAGAAAAGGGGTAAGTGAGAGAGCTTAGAGTTAGAAATTTTCTCAAAGTCTCCCTTGTAAGCAAAGTGAAGGGTTTGATCTTTGCCCAAAGAAGATTGGTAGTAGACATTGGTGTGCCTCAAGAAGGAGGACTCGGAAGTGGACGTAGGCCTTTGACGTCGAACCACTATCAAAATTGTGAGTGCTTCTTTGTTTTCAATTGCTTACATATTCTTGTATTAATGTTTCCGATCTAACTCAACACCTTGAAAGCAAACATTGCTTATCGTTTTGGTTTGCTTATTAACTTAGCAACTTTCTTTTAATCACTTACTCATTTAACTAAGAACAAAAAGCTTCAGATTTCTTATCTTGGTTTAATCGAAAAATTTTCATCTAAACCTAAAATTTACATTTGCACTAATTCACCCCATTCCCCCACCTAGTGCCAATTGATTCTAACAAGTGGTATTAAAGCTATGATTTTTCTCATTTGGTTTAACACCCAAGAGAAATGACTCTTATTAACTTTCAAGAGAGCTTTTCTATCGTTCGTCCTCCTATATTTAATGGGATAGACTAACTACACTTATTGGAAAACTTATATGAGAGTTTTCTTGCTTTCTTTAGACCTTGATTTATGGACTATTATTGAAAACAGATTTGAAAAGTCTTCTCTTCCAATGAATAATTGGAATGATTTGGAGAAGAAAATTGTTTCTTTAAACACAAAGGCTACGAATGCCTTGTTTTGTGGTCTTGATAAAAATAAATTTGATCGAGTTTCTTGTTTTGATTTGACTTTTGATATATTATATGCATTAGAAATAACATATGAAAGTAAACTTAATATAAATGAATAATTAAATAAAAATACTTTTAAAAATAAACAAAAAGAACACCTTCCTAAGAACTAGAAGGAATGTGAACCGAGAAGAACATATGACTCCTCGAGTGAAATCTTGAGTGATGAGAACCTTGGACATGAACTTTTGACAAATGAACCGAAAAAATTAGTGAACTTGAACCTTAAAAATAATGTAAAGATGGACAAAACCTCTTGCTATAAATGCAAGAAGCCGAGGAGCTCTAAAGATTAAATGCACAACCAAGAAGTAGAGAATCTTGCTCTTATGGCTATCAACGATGAGGTTAGTGAGCATTTAAATATTTTAATTTTTAAAATTATTAAATATATTCCATGATTTGTTTGATGAGTTTAGAAAACTTTGCAAGTCTTTTAAATTGCTTAAAATTGATCATGATTTGTTAGTTAAAAGACTTGATGAAGTGCATGATTCCTTAGCATCACATAAACCATGTTCTAAATGTGATATGCTAGATAATATTAAAGAAGAAAATTGCATGCTTAAATCAACACTAGAAAAAATTTAAATATAAAACAGATCTCTAAATATGATCTTTTTTAATAAGGATCATATTAATAGTAGAAATGATATAGGCTTTGTTGGTAATATTCAACAAAACCAACCATCTTTACAAAAGGACCTAAATTAAATGTGCCATAAAAAATTAAGTGTAATTTTTGTGAAAGATTAGGACATATGGCTTACAAATGTCCATTTAAAAATTATAGTCCTCATAAGTTAGCTTGGGTTCCTAAAGGAACCATAAACAATCTTATACCATTAGAGAAAATAGGAAAAACTTGTTGTGAAGGATCCAATGTTAAATGAGTACCTAAATCAAAACATCTCATAATATAAAGTTATATCCTAATAAGGCTAGAAGCACTAAGTAATATTTTGAAAGTATATGCTCAAGTCACATGATTTGAGATCTAATACTCTTTCAAAGCTCACTAGTCTAAGTAAATAAAAGAAAATTTATTAAAAATAAAATTATTGGTAATAAATCTTAAGGATGATTCTTTGTTATAATTAATCTTGATTGCTCTCAATGATGCATAATCTTTGTATAGCTATAGCATGCTAGAATTAGAAATGAGAAAGTTTAGTTAAATTAAATAAAAGTCATATGTATGAAAGAAAGATTTTGATGATGATTATTGTATCGATGTGTATTTACTTGTGTTGATGATTTATGTTATTTTTGAACCTAAAAATCATATATGAAATTATCTTTCTTTAAAAGAAAAACTTCTTGATAACATGATAGAATATTCCAACATACAAAAATCATTTGATTCAAAAATAAATCAAAGCTTTTGTTTGAAAAGTGCAATGATAATAATGAAATTTTGTTTTTAACTTTAAATGCCATTGCATTCTTTAAATAAATTTCAAAAGAAGGATAATTCTTCTTAAAAGAATTTTTATCTCATGAATCCTTCAATAAAGATAAAATGATACATTTATTGTTGAATCTCTTTAACTACAAAAATGAATTAGAAAACTTTAGCTATTTTATTTTGGAAAACAATCTATGATGACTTTATTAAAATTTTTGAAAAATAAATTTTGATGATGATTTTGGATATGTTTTCAAAAAATTTTATTTTAAAGAATGGATATGTTTGAATCTATCCAACATTATTGGTATTTTGATAACTTAAATCATGACCATGAAATCTTAAAAATTAAAATTGAGATCTTTATATAAACCAAGATTGTTTACTAAGATTCCTTCCATTTTTTAAAGAAAAGTTGTCATCCTAATCATGATCTTGACTTCTCAATATTTATGACTTGATATTTATATAAGAATCAACATCCTTCTTTTTGATCTCCTAAGATTTCAAAAGCTTTTAAATTTCATCGAGGAATAAATATGTGAAAATAAATCATATTCTTAGTATTTATGATTTGATAATAATATTCTTCATGACATGATTACTTATGACTTTCTTCTTAGTATAACTTATCACTAAAATTAATATTTCTTAAATTTATGATAAGTTACAATTTGAAAGAGATTTGTATTATCATGAATATTTCCTTAATTTCTTGACTTGATTTATATGTTATGACAATCATGTTATTGATCTCTATAATTTTCTCTTTTAAATAAAAAATATGATTTATGATCTTAACAATATTAATTGAAATTATTATCAAGGATCATTCTTCTTTATTAAAAAGATTTATCTTGGATGAATTGAGATTAGCTCCTAAGACTCATTTTATTATTTAGAAAAAAAAACTTATTAAACAAAATCATATCTTTTGATATTTAAAAATTTGATTTTATCTTTAATGATATGATCTTCTACTTTTTGACGTAATTTGAATATGGATGTTAAGAAGAAATTATGCAATCATATTTCTTTTTGACATTAACAAAGGGGGAGATAAAATTATCAATATGATAGGAAGCAAATTAGATATGATAACCTTGAATGAGAAACAATGTGCTTAGAAAAAAATTTAGAATTTTCTAAATACATGCGAAATGGATATTTCATGATTTGAGCTTGATGGTATTATCATATTTTTCTTTGGATTTCTTGGATTTTATAAATTACATTTCTTATCAAAATATGCATACAAAATTATTGATTAATAATTTAAGTTATCATGTTTTCTTTTGGAATTTTTATGCTTATTATCAAAATATAAATGAAAGGTGATATACAAAAGTATATGATTTGCTATTTATATTAGAAAATCACACAATTTAAATGTATGGGTGGCTCTTAATTCTTCTTGGATTTCTTAGATTTTTGAGCTCACTTTCAAAATCACTCTAGTTAAAATGAACATACGAAGAAGATTCAAATTTTTGTGATAAGATTTTTTAAAAGATTATTCTTGTTTCATGAATCTTAATGAATGTTTACAAAAGAAAATATATATAACATAAACTTCTATGATGCATGAAATACTTTGATATTAAATCTTTGATGAATCATTTGATGTGCTACTCTTGATTTAAATAAATTAAATTGCATGGATAGATATCAATTTTTAAATTTTAGAATTTATATTTAAAAGATTGAGCCCTATTTTTGTGATATAATGTCTCTCACCCCACTCTCTTGTTTCTTATTTATTATTTAAAGAAAAGGAAGAAAACTTTTTCATAAGAAAATTATCAAGGGGGAGCAAAACTTGTTTGCTTGCATAATGTAAATTGCTAGCTTGAATATTATAAAGGAAGTAAATATTTGCTAGCTTGCACTTCTCAAAAGAGGAACGAATTCAAAAATTTGTTAAATTGCTAAGCTTTCATATATCAAAAACTTATTAAATTGCTAAGCTTTTGTTGATGACAAAGAGGGAGAAGGTATAATGATGTGAAATCATGTATGATGATTATGTATGTAATAATGATTTTAAAAATCTATATAAAGATAATGATTTGTTATTGTTCAAATTTATTTGCTACATTTTCTTGAAATTTATATGAGAAAATTTTGTTAAGCTTATATTCAAAATTTTATATATACAAGATTGAGATTGAGACCTAGAAATGTTAAATCATAAAAATATAAATTGCTAATATAGATTTCATAAAATTAATTTTTTTTTATGATAATCTTTTTTTTAATTTTCTCCATGATTTTATCTTATTATTTTCAAAAAAGGGAGAAAAAAGAATTGCATGAAGATGTGCCACATTTGAAATTTACAAGAGATAATTTTTGATATCAATAGATGACTTTTGCTATATTTGAAATACATAAGTAGTCTTTAGATCTCTTGGACTTTTGAGCTCATCTTAATATTTATTTTAAAATTTATTAAGAGCTCTTCTCTATGATGAAATAATTCAACAACACCTCCCTTATTTCTCTCCTTATTAATCATAAAGGGGAAGAAAATTTTATAATGCATATACTAAGGGGGAGTAATGTCATCATGTGCTTTGAAATTATTAACTATATATTTCAACTTTTTGTTGATGACAAAGGGGAAGAAATATATATTTGATAACATATGATATTAATTGATGAATACATTAATGACATATGATATGGTTGAAATATATATAGATATAGATTGATATATCTTGGACATGGATATGAGTGCATAATTTAAGATTGTATGTTTCTCTTAAATTTAAGTGACAGATTTAGGGGCAGTTAGGATTAACTCCTGTTATCAATTGATTGTTATCATCAAAAAGGAGGAGATTATTGAATCTCGAATTTTGATGATAAAATCAATTAATGGGTTATTGATCTAATATGGATTGTTAGAAATTAATTGATATAGGATTAATTATGATAGAATGATTATTATAATCAATATTAGCAAAGATTAAGTTCATGCATCGAGTCGATGTAGTTGGGAACTCACCAGGAATGTGTCGGGCACTCGCGGAGGGTATCGGGAGTTTGTTGTAATGGTGCAAGAGAGTTCATTAGAAAAAGACCGAGACCCGCCAGAAGATTATCGGGGGTAGCTGAAAAGCTTGCCGGGAGATAGGATGGTCTTATAATGGATATTTAGTAATTATGATTGTATTTAATTAAGTCATAATTAGCATCATACAGGACTAACTATGACAGAGCAATGGAGCTACAACCAGATGATGGGCCAAGATTAAGCTTGAGCATCGGGTTGGGGTTCAAATGATGTAGTGGATCTCATCGAAGTTTATAAGGAGATTCGTTGAAGGGATCAGGAAGCTCGTTGGGAACACACTAGGAGATCCCCGGAAGAAGATTGGAAGACTTGCCGCAAGAATGTTGGAGGCTGTTAGAATGGCGAATGGCGAGAGTTAGGTCTTGTTTAGCTTGTTGGTCATTAAATGTTATAATCATTATGTTATAGTTAGGGTTTAAGTCCAAATTGAGTTGGATTTGAAAGTAATCCGAATTAACTCAATAAGGTAATCGGGTCTACTATTGGAGTTTGATTGAGTTTAGGTTTAGCTCAATTCGTTGACCAGAGGGTTGGTCAACATTAGGTTCAAGTTGAAATTCGAAAAGTGGAGGGAACCACTTTTGTATAAATTCTTACTAGTAAACCGCTAGTGAGTGGCAGGTGTACCACCACCGCTCAAGTTTTCAGGCAATTGTGAATTTTTGGATACAATTGGATTTTGAATCCAGTTTTAAAGCCAATTTGGGGACTATAAATATCCTAAGTTTTCTTATATTCTAGATAATAATTTTGGGGATTATATTCTGAGAAAATATTATGTGAGAATTATAAGAAAAAAGAAAAGGGGTAAGGGAGAGAGTTTAGAGTTATAAATTTTCTCAAAGTCTCCCTTGTAAGCAAAGTGTAAGGGTTTTATCTTCACCCAAAGAAGATAGGTAGTGGACGCCGATGTGCCTCAAGAAGGAGAACTCGGAAGTGGACGTAGGCCTTTGACGTCGAACCACTATAAAAATTGTGAGTGCTTCCTTGCTTTTAATTGCTTACATTTTTTTGTATTAATGCTTCTGATTTAACTCAATTCATTGAAAGTAAAGTTTTCACAATAAGTTATTTCCTTCAAACATTGCTTCTCTTTTCGATTTGCTCATTAACTTAGTAATTTTCTTTTAATCACTCACTCATTTCACTAAGAACGAAAAGCTTCGGATTTCCTATCTTGATTTAATCGAAAACTTTTCATCTAAAACTAAAATTTACATTTGCATTAATTCACCCCCCTCTCTTAGTGCCAATTGATCCTAACATGCATGACTTTTGCGTAGCAACAACATGCTAAAATTAGAATTAAGAAAGATTAGCTATTTTTAATGAAAAATTATATATATGAAAGGGAGATTTTGATGATGATTATACTTGTATGCTTGTAATGGTTAAATAAGTGTATGTTGTCTTGAGTAAAATTGAATAAAATGATTAAATGTTGAATTTGAACTTTAAAAATTATATATATGAAATCATGCTTTTCTTTCTAATATGGTTGAAAAATTAAAAATTTTAAATTAGAAGGAAATTTTTTTAGTAACATATTAGACTCATTTAACAAAGAAAATTCGGTTGGATTGAAAATAAATCAAAAGATTTTGTTTGAAAATATCTTATTGTGATAATCATAATGATTTCATTTGAAAATGTTTTACTCGTTTGAAAATTTCATATTATATGACCTTGATGATGTTATGTTAATGTTAATGTTGAAGAAGTGACCTGAAATACGATTGAATGGTTATTGTTGAATGTTAGAAGTTGAGCATAAAATAAAATTAAAAAAGGGAGAGAAAAATTATGCTTCAATTTCTAGTATTTTTAAAAAAATAAAAATATTCTTGAAATGAGCATGGTAACTCATTTTAATACTTCTATAGAGTTGGACTCACTTACAAAAGAAAAACCATTGGAATTAAAATGAATCGAAACTCTTATTTAAAAATATTTTATTTTGATGATTTTTTTGAAATAATACTTAGTTTTTCAGTCTTAAAATGTTTGAAAATATTTTAATTGTTTAAAATATTTTATTATGATCTTGATATTTTCTTTTATAAATGAAACTTAGTTTTTAATGACAAAGGAATTCTTGAAACATATAACATGAAATAACTAAAAAGGAGGATATTTCTTCTTGAAAACATCTTTTATCTTATCAAGTCTTTAATAAGAGATAAAATGATATCATTATTGTTCAATATCTTAAACTACAAAATTGATTTGATGATTTAAACTTGAAAATTTTTTATCCTAATCATGATCTTGACTTATTAATATTTATAACTTGATATTTCTATATGAATCAAGATCCTTATTATTTGATCTCCTAAGATTTCATTTTGTCATCTAAGAGGATATTTATTAAATTAAATCATATCTTAAATATCATTTGATGTTAATATCTTTCTTAACATGATTTATTTATAACTTTTTAGAACTCATGAATGTGATAGGACTCCAGTATGATTGAGTACTAATCATCCTAGAAGTAATAAATAAGAACCCCGTGAGATTATAATAAAACCCCACCTAATCACTTCTATCCTATAAAGAAGTGTGGCTAGGGTTTAATTTGGGGCCTTAGGGCTTCCTAACCGCCACCCCCCTTATTGGGTTAGTCAGCTAGGATTTGTAGCAGAGGGGCATGGCTTAAAGAAAAATATTTTTTTTTAACAATGACCAAAGAAGGAAATAAAATTATCAATATAACTAGAAACAAATTGGATATGATGAATCTTATACCATTGAGAAACAATTTACTTAAAAAATAAAATTTTTAAATTTTTAAATGCTAATAAAATACATGATTTACAATTTATGACCTTTGCAAATTGAGTTTCTTATCAAAATTTACATAAGATTATCTTCAAAATGAATGATTTGCTATTTACTACTATTGCTTGAAATTTACATGAGATGAATTTAAATGTATGAGTAGCTCTTAATTCTTGTTGGATTTCTCAAATTTTTTTGCTCACTTTCAAAATATTTCTTTTTAAAATAAATATAAAAAGGGGATTCAAATTTTTATGATGAGATATTTTAAAGATTATTCTTGTTTCATAAATCTTAATGAACATTCACAAAAATATATGACAAAAACTTTTATGAGACTTGATATGAGCTTTTGATATTAAATTTTTTATGAATGTACTATTTTTTAAAAATTTTGTATCTTTGACACCCCCTCCCCTTCATTTCTTTTTCTTTCTTATTCACAAAAAGGGGAAGAAAAATTTTTATTAGAAAATTAGGTTTTACTGAGGGGGAGCAATGAAGTATTAGATATTCAATCAATCTATATTTTATAAAAATATACAAATTTTGACACATGATGAGTTTATGTATCATGAAATTATTTACTCATCATTTCACCTCTTTTTATTAAAGACAAAGAGGGAAAAATAGTTTTTGATGACATATATATAAAAAATGATACATAACAAAGGGAAAGAAAATTTTTTATGAAGAAAATTATGGCTCACATCAACATGCCTTAAAATTATTTGCTCTAACATTTCACCTTTTTGTTCATGACAAATGAGGAGAAATGACATATTGATAACACATATAGAAAAATAAAAAATAGATATTTCTCCTATTTTTACTAATAAACAACGAGGAATAAATAATTGATTACTTAAGGAAGAGAATTTCAACTTGATGCATGATTAATGCATAATTTTTTAAATTCATGTTATATACTTTGATGATTCATTGATTGAAATTAAATGTTATATCATTGATGATTTGATTTTGAGATTTATGGTATATCTTTTCAAAGTTTAATAAATAGATGTTGTGATATTTGAATTTAAGAATGATTAGTTCTCTTGAATTTAAGTTTTCCTTATTTGGATTATGGCATGGATTTAAGAGCAGTAAGGTTTAACTCCTGTTATCAATTGATTATCATCATAAAAAAGGGAGAGATTATTGAATCTCGGATTTTGATGATGAAATTAATTGATGAGTTCTTGATCTAACATGTGTGTTAGAGATGATTGATGCAGGATTAACTATGACAGAGAGAAAATTACAATAAGATATTAGGCCACAATCAAGTTCGGGCATTGGGCCGGGGTTAGGATAATGCAGTAGGGAACTCACAGGGAGCTTGTTGAAGGGATCGAAGGCTTACCGAGAGTTCGCCAGAAGCTGACCAAGGGTCTCAAAAGCTTGCGGGGTTAGGAGATTGCTGAAGGAGATTGCGAGCTTGCCAAGATAGCGTCAGAGAGTTCGCTTGAGGAAGACTAAGAGACTCATCGGAAGATCATCGAGGGTAGCCGAAAAGCTTGCTAGGAGTTAGGAAGGTCTTATTGGACTTATTGGCCATGTTGATTGCAATTAAGTCGTAGTTAGCATCGATTAAGGTTTCAGTCTACTTGAGTTTGATTTAAAAGGAATCCAAATTAACTCAAGTGAGATAAATTGGGTCCACATTGGAAAGTGGATTGAGCTTAGGTCGAACCTAATTGGTTGACCTAAGAAGTGGTCAATAGAAGGTACCAGTTGGGATTGGAAAAGTGGAGAGAATCACTTTTCTGGGATTCCCGACGGTTGTACCGTTAGTGGGCGACGATTATATCGCCATGTTCGATGATTGTACTACCGTCGCCCAGTTTTCTGAGTAGCTTTCGGTGGTTGTACCCCAAGTTTATATTTTAACTTTATTTCTTAAGCCAATTGGGGTCTATAAATATCCAAGTTTTCTTGCTTGGTGTAGCGAGGGTGATGAACAAAATAGTAGGTTAAAATTCTATTAAAGAGTTATAAAAATTGAGAGCTTCGCTTGAATAATTCAAATTATAAATTGAGTTTAAGGGAAGTGAGGAACTCTTCTAAAGGTTCCTCTCCTGAACTTGTGAAAAGGAGAGAGTGGGAAGTATAAGGGTTTTGATCGTCATCCAAAGAAGATTGATAGTGGATGCCGATGGACCTCAGAGAAGAGGACTCGGGGAGTGGACATAGGCCAGGTTGATGCCAAACCATTATAAATCTGTGAGCATCTCTTTACTTTATCTTTTTGATTATGCATATTCTTAAACAAAGCTTTCCTTAGTATGATCATAACTTAGCTTCGTTCAATTAGCTTATTGCTCAGTTACTCAACGAAAAGCTTCTGATTTTTGGTTTTGCTTCTCACGAAGGTTTATTTTAAATTAAATTTTTTTATACTTACACTAATCCACCCTCGCACCACTACACCCCCCATCCCCCTCCCCCTCTCTTAGTCCTAATTGATCCTAACACCTCCATCATATGGACGGGTATATATTACACTAGTCTATCCGGTTATCGCGAGGTCCCTCTCAAGTAATCTATGACTAGGATTATTTAGGGTTTATCATGATCTTATCTTAATCCAATTATCATTGCACAGATCCAAGTACATCACAATATATGCAACAGACAACATAAAGTGAGAATATACTAATAATAATGATAAGTAAAAAGATCGTGCAATATGTTACACAAGTCATCACTCACGTGATTGGCTTATCGACACTCATAATTAGTAATCTTCTACATAACCTAAAGCCAATCACTGAGGTATTTGATCTATTAGGACCATAATGGCTCTAAGAGGTGGGGGGTGAATTAGTAATTTTAAAAAATTATGATGATTCGGTAAAGTCATTCGATGAAACTGTATCATAAATGCATTTTGACTTAGAAAGTGTGAGTAAAGTAAATCAGTAAGCAAATGACAAGTAAAAGCAAGAAGGAAATATAAATTAATTTATAGTGGTTTGATCGTCCCGACCTACGTCCACTCTTGATTCCTCTTCTCTTGAGACTATCTGCTTTCACTACCGATCTTCTTTCCAACAAGTGAAGATCAACTACCCTTACAAAACTTCTCCTTTTACTAGGCTCAGGAGAGAACCTTTATAAACTCTTTCTCACAAGATCTCAACCCTCCTTAGAATGACTACTAAACTTGAGAAGGAAGAGACTTAAACTATAAAAGTTTACAACACATTTTCCTCAAGAATTCTTTCTCTTTTCACCCCTATTCATGTTGGGAAACCTCAGTGGGAGCATCACATATGCAGTGAAAATCAAAACAAAAAAATGGTTTCCCACACAGATCAAATCATCGTGTAAAAGATTGGGGTCACGAGAAAAATACAAAAACTGAAAAACCATGATGCGTGAGAGATTGATTTTGCTTAGGGAGATCATATATCCCTATATTTCTAGATCTGGATGGAGAGGATGAAGGAGGTCCAACATCCTCCTCTCTAGCAGTATCCACATAATAGATCTCTGTAGTGAAACTCCTCCAATCTGATCTCACAACTCTTGCGCAGAGGGAGGGATGAGAATAAGAGGGGGGAGGCCAAAGCTGCAGCCTATCAATCATGAATCTTGCCTCTTATTAATAGAGAGCCACCAAAAAACCTAGGGCTCTTACCTTAATGGGTATTAAATCTCTATCCAATAACATACTATCCTTGCATTATTAGATCTCTATCCAATAATCTCATTAGGCCTCTAATTGGGCCTTAAGCAAGGAGCCCAGTAGTATAGGGTCTCATCTAATGAGAATAGGGGCTAATTGGATCTCTATCCAATCCTCTATTTGTTGAAGCATCCACCATATGTGTGACTCTCTAGGCCCGATACCGAGATGACCGTGAGTCGCTCCCATTAGAACTCCTTCTGATATAGCGAATTATTATCTCCATAATAATTCACTCGACTCATCGACTATGGACGTACTAGGCCACTGCGCCATAATCTCCAGATGGCACAGGGGGGATCAAATCCATCGGACCTGTCTGTCCATAGTTACTATATATCTATAATCTCTCATCCAACTAATATCCCAGAGATCATATATTGGACATGGTACTGTCAGGTCACATATAGAATTAGTTTGTCTCGCTCTAATCGGATTCTATAGGAGAACTCTTTCTCTCTCAATCTGAATGACCCTGGCTAGGGATTTGTCTAAGTAAACACATATGGGATATTCCTCTCATGATACCGAGAGTAGATGATCCTCTATTGATAATTAATTACCTTCGTAAGATTGGATACCAATCCAGATAACCAACTGCACTAGATTTGAAACATTCCAAACTTGTAAGTCTGGTATCAAAGAAAGGAGTACTCATACAAGACATCCTTGGTGTCTCAAGTCAAAGGACTAGATACACAACTGGGACTATAGAATTATTGTCTGACATTAGGTATTTTTAACTATACAGCATTCCATAAGCAGATCAATTAGTGAACTCATTCTCTAATGAGCACTTGTACTATATCCTTAGTGTCTTCACACAAGTGGCTATAAGACTAGTCGCCACTATTATATGGACAAGTATATAGTACACCGGTCTATCCGATTATCTCAATGTCCCTCTCGAGTAACATATGACCAGAATTATTTAGGATCTATGTTTAAAGGTGAATCGACCTCATTATTGTGATCTCATTACAATCTGATTCCCATTACACGGAACCAAGGACATCATAATATATATGCAACAGATAATATAATATGAGAATATGTCAATAATAATCATAAGTAAAAAGAACGTATAACATATCATATATGCGATCACTCACGTGATTGGCTTGTAGGGCACCTGTAACCAGTAATCTCCCACTTAACCTAAAGCCAATCACCTATGTGTCTGATCTCTATCAGACCCCTATAACGCTTAAATAGAATCTGAGCCAACAGTTATGTTAGTGGATTTGCAATGTTATCTTCGGATGTAACTCTTTCCATTGCTATATCTTTATGGGTCATGATCGCTCTAATCAGACCCGGGTTCCCTTGCTAGAGCTATCGCCCTGTCATTGTCGCAATATATAGGAATCAGCTTCACGCTGCTTGGTATGACTCCCAAATCATGATGAACTTCTTCATCTATACCCCTTCTTTTGCTGCTTCTGCTGCAATTGTGTATTTCGTCTCTGTGGTCGAGTCAGTAGTAGTATTTTATTACTACTTCTCCATTCATGGTGAAAAAATATCCTGAGTTTAACTTGTTATCATCAATGTCAGATTGGAAACTCAAGTCCGTGTAGCCCTCAGCCTAGAGGCTATCTCCTCCATATACCAGTAAAAGATCCTTAGTCCTTTTCAAGTACTTAAGGATATACTTTACTACTTTCTAGTGTTCTAAACCTAGATCCACCTGATACTTGCTCGTGACACTCAGAGTATGTGATATATTAGGCCTGGTACATAGCATAGCATACATGATAGACTCTATCGCTGAGGCATAGGGAATCTTATCTATGTCTATGCTTTCTTCAAGAGTCCTTGAGGATATACTCCTAGAAAGTGATGGAGTCTATGAAGCTAGATTGGAAAAATTTAAGTATCTTCTTATATTTATCTCTGTAGATATAGAATCCCTAAAATATATGATGCTTCCCCTAAGTCTTTCATGAAAAAGTTTCTAGATAGCCAAGTCTTTATAATGGAGAGCATTCCTACATCATTCCCAATGATCAGGATGTTATTCACATACAATACCAAGAAGGTGATAGCACTCCCACTTACCTTCCTGTACACACAAGGCTCATCTTTGTTCTTAACGAAGTCATGAGATCTGATCACCTTATCAAATCTTATGTTCTAAGTTTGGGAAGCTTGCTTTAGTCCATAAATGGACTTGAGCAACCTATACATTTTATCTGGACTCTCTCTAGATATGAATCCCTTTGACTATATCATATATACCTCCTCCTCGAGGTTGTCATTGAGAAATACCGTTTTGACATCCATCTGCCAGATCTCATAGTCATAGTGTGCTGTAATGACTAAAAAAATTATAATGGACTTAAGCATGACTACATGTGAAAAGGTTTTGTCATAGTCAATTCCTTGTCTTTGACGATATCCTTTAGCCACTAGCCTTGCCTTATAGGTCTCCACCTTTCCATCTACTCTGATCTTCTTTTTGAAGATCCACTTGCAGCCGATGGGTATGATATCCTCAGGTGCATCCATAAGGTTCTAAACCTTGTTAGAGTATATAGAATCCATATTAGAATTCATGACTTCTTGCCATTTTCCATAGTCTATACTCATAATAGCCTCCTCATAGGTCTGAGGATCAACATCCTGAGAGTCCTCTCCACTGATATGTCACACATATCTTTCAGGAGGATGAGATACTCTGCTAGACCTACGTAAAGCTGAAATTTATATGTTAAATGCCTGAACAGACTCGGGCTCTGGAATAATGCTTGAGCTAGGTTCTCCAACCTTGCTAAATTCTATCTCACTCCCACTATTTTTACCAAGAATGTGTTCCTTTTGAAGGAACACAACTCTCTTGGCAACAAAGACTTTTCGATCCTCAAGGTGATATAAATAATACCCCAAAGTCTCCTTAGGATATCCCACAAATATGCACCTTTCCGTCCTTGATTCCAATTTATCAGGATTATATCTTCTAATGTGGGTAGGACAGCCTCAAATCTTAACCATCTTAAGATCAAGCTTATTTCCTTTCCATATCTCATATGGTGTAGACATTACCAATATTGATGAAACTCTATTCAGAAGGTAAGTTGCGGTCTCTAGGGCGTATCCCCAGAACGAGATGAGTAGGTTAGTGAAACTCATCATGGACCGCACCATGTCTAACAGTGTATGATTTCTCCTTTCTGATACACCATTAAGCTGAGGTGTATAAAGAGGTGTCTATTGGGATAGAATCCTATTGTCCCTGAGGAAATGGGTGAACTCTATACTCAAGTACTCTCCTCCTCGATCTGATCAATGAGTCTTAATACTCTTTCCAATCTGGTTCTCGACTTCATTCTTATATTCCCTGAATTTCTTAAAGGCCACAGATTTGTACTTTATTAAGTACATGTGTTTATACCTAGAGAAATCATTAGTGAATGTAATGAAATATGAGTAACCACCTATAGCTTGAGTCGACATTGGACCATATACATCACTATGTATGAGTTCCAATAACTCAATGACTCTCTCTCTAGTTCCACTAAAAGGAGAGTTGGTCATCTTCCTATGAAGGCAAGGTTCATAAGTTGCATATGACTCATAGTCAAATGAATCTAAATATCCATCTTTCAGCAACTTTTGAATCATTTCCTCATGTATATGACCTAGCCTGCAATGTCATAGGTATGTATTGGTCACCTCATCTCTTTTTCTCTTAGACATTTATATTCATGATGTATAGAGAAGTGTCTAACACATATAAGTCATTTATCAATGTCCCTCTAGTGATGATCTCATCATCCATAATTATTAAACAACTATTGTTCTCAAAAATTAATTTATATCTACTAATTGCCAAACAAGAGATGAATATAATATTTTTTGATAATAGAGGGAACAAAATAGCATGCATCTAATGCAATAATACTCCACCAGGCAGATGTAGGGTGACCTCCCCAACAGTAATTATAGTAACTTTTGCTCTATTGCCAATCTTGAGGTCCATCTCACCTCTGGTCAATCTCCTAGGTCTTGCCAGAAACTACAATGAATTACAAATATGATAAACACTTCTAGTATCCAATACCTATGTGTTATCATGAAAATCTGACAAGTGGAGACTGATCATGAATATACCTGAAGCTTCTCTAAGCTTTTATTTTGCCTTATCTACAAGATAGTCCTCACAATTCCTCTTCTAATGCCCATCTTGGTCGTAGTGGAAGCACTGTCCTTTATCCTTTGTCGGGTATTTCTTGGCAACTTTTGCCTTACCTAGTCTTTCTTTACCCTTGCCCTTCTTAAGAATCTTACTAGCCTTCCTTTTCCTATTGGTCACACCAATATAGAGAACTGACTTCTTTTTCTTGATAATACTCTCAACTGCCCTCAACATATTGAGGAGCTCAGGTAGAGTCACATCAAACTTATTCATATTAAAGTCAATAATGAACTATGAAAAGGAATTTGGTAGGGATTGAAATATGAATTAACATATAGGTTATCCTCTAGGACAATCTTTATACTTCACAAAGCAAGCGATCTCATCCTCGCTTATCCTTTCCTCCAGCACATATGAACAATCATGTTAAGGACATATACGATTTTTTCTTTTATAAGAATAATTCTCAAATTGTAGAGTCTTTGGACCAATGAGGTAGTTGGCATCAAGTATGTCATATAGGGGTTTTGCAAGCGAAAAATAAGATATAGTGTAAATAATAACATATAGATTTTACAAAAAATACTAATTAAGATATGGACTTTTATCTTAATGTACTCTCACTGTTTTCCTAGCGAATCACACGACACTCTCGACATGTGAGACGAAAGTCTCCCGTAGACTTCTTGTGGGGATCAGGATTCAATCGACATCTTAGTACAACCTCGAGGGACTCGACCAATTACACTGAGCCCAAAAAGGTAGGCAGCTCTTGTCAATCACAACTCCTTGTGATTCCCATCATGTTCGGCCTCCGAATCATCATGGTCTCGATTGCTTGACCAGCCATGAAGTTTAGTTAAGTCATCACCATCGTTACAAGATGAGTCTGATTCAATGGATATGCTTTCGACTGCTCGACCAAGTCATACCATGTCCTCAGGTCACCAGTGATATCTATATATCATAGGCAAGAACTCGATCGTGTAGATAGGCAAGCTTCACGTGACTCGACCAACTCAACCTATGTCGTGATTCAATTTTTTCCTATAATGATGGAAGGCCACGTGGGTCAATTTTATTGTCTCACACTTACCGACTTATATTAACGTAGGATAGTTTTTTTTATTTATTTTGTATCGGTCTCCTAATATATCATGTTATATATATATTTAATATATATCTACATCATAGGCAAATATATATACATATATCTAGTAGGCATATAACGCATCACATATGTAAGCCACACCAGATGATCATGAGCCATCACCTAATATAATTAAGCCCGAGCCAATAGGCCTAATCACTCATAATAGGATCTATGTGTGCATTGGCGTATCTCTATGCCCTATGATTGTTGATTTCATCGCATCACCATGCATCATGATCTCCCGCCACAACATTGTGGGTCATGTTGTCTCCTCCATGCTTTGTCATGCCTCTCCATGTAATTACAAATGATCACAGGCACGAATGCCTAACAATAAACAAGAAAAATAGAGGCTCGCAGGCCCCAATAATAATAATAATAATAATAATAATAATAATAATAATAATAATAATAATAATAATAATGATTACACACATCACAATACATGGCTCATGATCACCCATCCACATTATATATCACATGTACATCATATCATATATAGGATAATAGATGTATAATAATTAATTAAATTATTTAATTAATTATTTTTTGAAAATAAGGACATGCTTAAAATTTTTAAAATTATCAAGGGTATTTTTATAATTCTAGATGAGAGGATAGTTCTTAGAATTTTTAAAATTATTGAGGGTATTTTGAGAATTTTGTACAAAAGGACAATCCTCAAAATGTCTCTCGCAAGATCATCCTTTTCATAAAAGGATTGCCCTAACCCCTCTTGCCCCCTATGCACCGCCGCCACTGCCCTTTTGTAGGCGGCGACTGCCCTTATCCGTCGGCAGGCGCTCCTGTGGCCAGCACCGCTGCCCTTGTTGGTGGTAGCCCTGGCCACTAGTAGTCGATCCTTGCGGGCGAAGAATAAGAGGAGGAGGCCAAAGCTGCAGCCTCTCAACCATGAGCCTCGCCTCTTATTAGTAAAGAGCTATAAAAAAAACCCTAGGGTTCCTACCTTAGTGGCTATTGGATCTCCATCCAATAACCCGCTATCCTTGCATTATTGGATCTCTATCCAATAATCTCGTTAAGCCTCTAATTGGGCCTTAAGCAAGGAGCCCATCAGCATAGGGTCTCATCTAATGAGAATAGGGGCTAATTGGATCTTCATCCAATCCTCTATTCATTGAAGCATCCACCATATGTGTGTGACCCTCTAGGCCCGATACCGAGTTGGTCATTAGTCGCTCCTATTAGAACTTCTTCTGATATAGTGAATTATTATCTCCATAATAATTCACTCGACTCATCGACTATGGACGTATTAGGTCACTATGCCATAGTTCCCAAATGGTATAAGGGGGGATTGAATCCATCAGACATGTTTGTCCATAATTACCATATATCTATAATCCCTCATCCAACTAATATCTCAGAGACCGTATATTGGACATGGTACTTTCAGGTCACATACAAAATCAGTTTGTCTTGCTTTAATCGGATTCTACCAGAGAACTCTTTCTCTTTCAATCCGAATGACCCTGGCTAGAGATTTGTCTGAGCAAGCACATATGGGATATTTCTCTTATGATACCGAGAGTAGATGATCCTCTATTGACAGTCAATTGCCTTTGTAAGGTTGGCTACCAATCTTGATAACCAACTGTACCAAATCTGAAATTTTCCAAACCTGTACGCCTAGCATCAAAAAAAGGAGTACCCATACAAGACATCCTTGGTGTCTTAAGTCCAAAGACAAGATACATAACTGGAACTATGGAATCATTGTCTGACATTAGGTATCTTTAACCATACAGTATTCCATAAGCGGATGAATCAGTGAACTCATTCTCCAATGAGCACTTGTAATATATACTTAGTGTCTTCACATAAGTGGCTATGAGACTAGCCGCCATCATATGGATAGATATATAGTACACCGGTCTGTCCGATTATCTCAATGTCCCTCTCGAGTAACTCATGATCGGGATTATTCAGGATCTGTGTTTAAAGGTGAATCGATCTCATTATCGTGATCTCATCTTGATCCGATTCCCATTACATAGAACCAAAGACATCACAATATATATACAACAAATAACCAATAATAATCATAAGCAAAAAGATCGCATAGTATGTCACACGTGCCATCACTCACGTGATTGGCTTGTAGGACACCTGTAACCAGTAATTCATGCTTCATCAAACAAGAATGGGAAGGATATTCATAGACCACTAATGACTTCAAATTTGGAGCTAAAATTTTAAATCTTCGAGCTTTCAGGGTATTGGCAGTACATCACTTGTACTAGATAGTACTACCATCGAACAGAGCCCAAAATCTCGAGCTTTGGAAGTACTACCACTGAACTAGGTGGTCAGTTGATGGTACCACTACTAGAAACTACGAAAAAGCATAAAATTAGGCTTTTTGTAGCCTAGGTGGCACCACCACCCAAGTCTTTTCTAGGATACTGATTTGGCCTTACATCAGGTCCAACTAAGCCCTGGTTCAGTCCCAGTGGGCCCAAAATCAAATTAGCATAGTTACGACCCAATACCAGCTTAATTCAACTCTTAATGACCATAATCAAAACCTAATCACTCAATCAAATATTTAGCATAATTATGAAGCAATCAGCACATTGTCCATCATTTTGATATATCATCTGATTATCCGATACTTCTTTCAAATATTCAACACATCGTCCTTTCCTTAGGCGTATCGCCCGATCTATCGACATATTGACTTCCTGCAATATCCAATCTTTTGGCTCAATACCCGATCCTTCTGACCCAATACCTGAACTTATGGCAAGAAGTCCATCCTTCAACACATTGACCAGAAATAATGTGGACCCGGAGGCATGCCAGAGTGCCACAGATGCAGATCTACCAATTGCGAAGGGACGTAGATGTAAGGTAATGAATAGTAGGGTCATGGGCTTGGCAGCACCATGGTACCACAAAAGTGGGACTTTTGTGGAGTCATTGATTCCTTGCTCTCATAGAGGAAGAGCGTTGGTCGTGAAAGGGGCCAAGGAGCTAGAGAATAGAGAGGTAAACTCCAAGTACCAGGACAAGGCGGAAGGGCAGAGGCTAAAGTACTTCATAAGACTGATGTCAATAGGCTTCTTATCAAGATAGCCAAAAGTGAGGGACTTCAGGTTGATGCAAGAGTACTCGACTAAGGAATGAAGTAGGTAGTATATGGTGCTGTACCTTTTCTACTCAGAGGAGTAGGTGACAAAGGTGATGGAGAAGACGATATAATCCCAAAGTTGACTAAAACTATAAAAGACTTGCTCCAAGTTGGAGTGAAATTTTACTCTTTTCGGGTAAAACCTCTTATATTTTGAAGTTCGATGGCAGAAAGAAGACAAATCATAGTAGCTAACTTAATGCAAGGAGTGCAAATACTTCAGATACTTCAGAAGTGTGAGTAAAGAACGAGTGAATACTAGTAACTAGCTCGATGCATGAAGTACAACTTCGAGGAGGTGGGTGAAGTCGAGTAACTTTGCCTTCTTAACTCCTAAAAGAATGGGTGAAACCAAATACCCCAGTTCTCTTAATTATCTTGTAGTGGAGCTCTACACAAGTTCAAAGACTCTTCAAAGAAATCTAATGGAAGATGAGTTATCAAATCCTCACTAATGGTGATCAGTGCTACTAAGAGTAGATTGTTCGCTTCATTTCTCAGTAGAAGGCCAATCAAAAGTGGAAGTGATACGAACCTACTTAGAAGTGACAACTAAGTTAAAGAAAAATTGATGAGAAATTTTTATGGAGGAAGGACCTCAAAAACTTCAAAGTCTATAAGATGATACTCATTAAAGCTCCAATAAACATCTATCCAGTTCAAGCAGCATGAGACGTTTGAGATGCTGGTGTAAAACAATGAAGGTCTTTTTTTTTTTTATCAAAAGAATCCGTAAGAATGAATAAGGATTAGCATAACTCAACTGACCCCCAACCAGAGCCAGTCATTGGTGAATTGAAGTGCACGACGGATCAAAGTTCAACTACTTAATAATAGCGGTAGAGAGTAGTTGGTAGCCAAAAGGCATATTGCAGCCAGAGTAAAAGATTGAAGATTAAGCAAAAGGCAAGGAGATGCAGCATCTGCAGTAGCTTCGACGAGGACATCAAAGGAATAAGTGGGGGAGAATGTCATAGATAAAAATATAAATAAGGTGTTTGATATAATGCTCATGATTATCCGTGTCTTTCAGTTTTTTCACATACTTTGTACAATAAGTAGCGGGCTTGCAGTAGGCTTGATAGTCCTTGTTTGGTTAGCTTTCATGACTAGTTTTGACTTGTAAATGAGAGTTATGTCATGTGGACACTTATGAAAACTTTAGTCTGTAATGGACCTTGGTCCTTTGTGTGCAACTGTTCAGAACTTGTAAAGTCCATGGTTGCAATTCGTATTGGCTATATAAAGTGATTGCTTGTGGACCTTATGTGCAACCATTCAGAACTTGTAAAGTCCATGGTTATAATTTGTATTGGCTATATAAAGTGTTTGCTAAAGTGATTGCTTGTGGATCCCGTGGGAAATGCTTTCTCTCACCTGTTTTCTCTTTTGTAGGTTTAAGAGACCTTAGGAGGTTTCAGAGAGGTTGACCTTTACGAATGGACACATAAGGGTGCTACATGACTTAGGCAAAACTAACTAAGTTCGTATCATAACGTCCAATCTATGACATGATACTCTACTGGCCTAATACTTGAATCTCCTTCTTCAATGATTTGCATGTGTGGGTTTGTGTCCGTGATCGAAGTTTTTTCTACGTCACTTAAATACTCATTAGATCATAACTTTATCAATTGATTACATAAACAAAATTTGAGATTCAATAATCTCTGTAGTTTTGATGATAACAACCAATTGATGATGAAATTTTAACTAACCTTCCCTTATCTATGTCATATTGAAATAAAGTAAACTCAAATTCGAAAATATTGAGAACCTTTGAATTCAAGTCAAAACAATGACTTCCATATCATAGCATGCACCAAAAAAATCATGATTATTGCATGTATAATTTCAAATCATCATAATTTCAAAATATCAAAGTACATTATACCATACATAATTCAAATTTTAAACATCATCATAACTTATCCCCCTTTGTTATCAACAGAAAGAAGAAAAGTACAACTAGCAAGTTTTTGAAACTTGGAAGCTAGAAATTTTTGCTTTTCTTGAGATGTGCAAGTTTATAAGTTTTTGCTTCTCCTTGAAATGTACAAGCTAGCAAATTTTGCTTCCGTTTTGGGATGTATAAGTTTGTAAGTTTTTGCTTCTCTTGAGATGAGCAAGATATCACTTATTTGCCCCCCCCCCCCCCCATCATTATTAAGAAAAAAAAAAGGGAAGGATACAATGGTGCAATTCTTTTCCCTTTACATCAATATTCAAATTATCATGTGAAAGATATCATAAAAAATCAATTTCATGATGATGTATATATTTCATGAATACAAGGGAGTCATATAAAAATCATAATATAAAACATATCAAAGATCATGAATACCAAAAGATCAAGACTCATTTTGATAAATGTCCTCTTTAGTAAAATACAGGAACAAATAATAAGAGATCTTGATTCATAAAAAAAAAATTTAAGTTATAATTCCAAAAAATCAAAAGAAAAATCATGATTCATTTGGATAATTCTCCTCTTTAGTAAATAGCAAAAAGAAACATTAGAGAACAAATATTAAATGTTAAGTATCAAGTGAAAAATTTTGATTTATGTAGATAAATATTCTCTTTAATAAAACAAAAGAATCATATGAGAATAAAAGTTTTCGATTTAAGCATTTGAATAAATACTTTTAAATGAAGAACAAGTTTAAACACGTTGATGTATCTCAAATGGTTAGCTTCTTAGAATGTGCATCTATATGCTTCCATTCCTTGGGTAAATATTCTCTGGAATTAGATGTATCCAAGTTGCTTTGGAGAAAAGAAATCAAATTATACAATTCAAAATTATCATCAAAATTATTTTCTTAATTCAAGAGATTCACAAATAGATTCATCAATAACTAAGAGTCTCTTATTGGAAGACTTCATAAGCTTTAAGGATAGAGAAACTTTCAAGAAAAATGTATTTCTTTTTTTAATTTCAATTTATGTGATTAATTTCATACAAGCATGCCCTAGTCTTTTATGCAAAATCTATACATCATCGTTTAAAACTAAAAAATAAGTTTGATCACAAAAATCATCAAGATCAATAGTATAACCATAAACCATCTTCAATCGAAAGATTTATTATCACCATAACAAAACTTATCAAGTTTCAATCATTTTAATTTAAATGATCTTTCCTTTATTTTTTTTGTTTCGACTAGTGAACTTTATGAAGTATGTTGGTCTTCAGTCATATGCCTTGAGTATCTACTACCAAAATATTATCTTTTGCTCCTAGCTTTTGATTGTAGACACATATATAAGAAAGGGGGTTTACTTTTAGATACCCATTTAATTTTGGGTCCCTCATGAATAGATCTACCCATCTTGGCTATTGGCATTAAGTTATTTATGGTTTCTTTAGAACAAAACTAATTTATGTGAGCTATACTTTTTGTATGAACATTTATAACCATAGTGACTACATCTATCACAAAAATTACATTTACTTTTAGGAAAAACATGTAATGTGGGTTCTTTAACAAATATAGTTAGCTTTTGTTGAGTGTTATTACTCAAAAAGCTGATTCCTTCCTTTTTATGTACATGACTCTTATTGCCACGAATTATGTTTAATTATTTGTTACATATTTTAAAATTTTCTAATGTTTGTTGTAATAATATAATTTTCTTTTTAAATGACTCTAATTCTTCACATTTAGTGTAAGATGTTAACATGCAATTATCTTGCTTGATTTTAAAATTTTCATATTTACTAGAGAGAGAAGCATGATCCTTTTTCAATAATTTATATTTTGTACTAACTAATTTAAATTCATCAAACAAAATATGAAATGTATCAAGTAATTCATTATATGGTAAAGGGGTTTTGGTTGAGTCTCATACCTCATCGTTGTGAGCCATCAAAGCGTAGTTCGTCATTTTGTCTTTATTGGTTTGCTTTTTGACTTTTGATGCACTTGATTCATCCTAAGTCGTATTGAGTGTTTTCTTTCTCTTTTGTGCTAGCATCATCTTCTTTAGTTATAGGTATTCACTTTTGAAGTGCCTTGATCTTTTGTATTCATAGCAAGTTACTGTATCCTTTTTAAGTTCATTTCTATTCTTAGATCCTTGTTTTATGAATTTTTTAAATTTAATTGCGAGGAGTTTAAGGTCATCATCATCACTTGAGCTTTCGTTCGAGTGATATTCTTTTGTTCTCAGTGTAATATTCTTCTTGTACTTTGAAAGGTTATTCTCATGTTTCTCATATGTCATACAAGTCATCTCATAGGTCATTAATGACATGATAAGTTCTTCAAGCGAAAAATAGTTCTAGTCCTTTGCTTCTTAAATTGTAGTTAATTTTGGATCCCAACTTTTTGGAAGGGATCTTAGAATTTTATTAATAAGTTGAAGATTAGTAAAAGATTTACTAAGAGCTTTTAAACTATTAATAACATCCATAAAATGGGTGTACATATTCAACAATAGTTCCACTTCGCTCCATTCGAAATAACTCAAAACTATGTATTAAGAGATTAATCATAGATTCTTGAACTATACTTATGTCTTCATGTGTAAATTCTAGTGTGTGTCAAATGTCATGTTAGGACCCTAGCTAAGTCGGGTCTATCTATTCATGATTAGATTGAGTCGAGTCATGTTAGTCTATCTAGTCGAAGTTAGTTATGAGACGGGTGAGCCCAATCGAGCCAGTTATGAGTTGGTTTTTATCTTCGATTAAAATGGAGTCAGTTATTATTTTCAGTTAGGAGTCGATCAAGTTAGTTAAGAGTCGAAGGGTAGCAATATTCTTGGCAGAGCCCTATAAATAAGGATGTAAACTCTTTCATGAAAATTAATCAATGAAGAAGTCTTAGTTTTAGCCAAAGGCAAAACCCTAGGAGGCAAATCCCCTCGAAGCGATCTAGGAGGCCCGATCCCCTTGAAGAGATCGTTTATCCCCCTTTGCTACCCGCTTCCTCCATGATGGAAACCTAGGGTTCTATCATTTGGTATTAGAGTAGCTATTCTCAGTGTTCCTGCTACGATTCCATAGCCGCCATCGTCGTCAACATTCTCATCATCGCCATTGTCGTCATTGCCACCATCATTGTCAACATCATCGTCACTGCCATCATCATTATATCTTCCACCTTACTGCAATAAAAAGAGAGAGAGAGAGAAGCGATAGCCACCCCTCCTTTCTCCTCATCTGCCAAAAAAAAGGGAGGGAGGGAGGGAGGGAGGGGAGGGGAAATGTGGGGCGGAAGAGGCCATAACCACACCTTCTCCTTCTTCCTCCCCACCTACATTGCCGCCCACCTCGTGCTGCTGCCCACGCCGCGCCGCCCCTACCCCCGCTTGTTGTTGCCTTCACAACATATCCGCCACCATCCTTAACCGCCGCCATCGTCTCTTCCTCTCGCGCCCATCGCCGACGCTACCGCCGTCCTCCTCCTATGCCTCCTCCCCTCCTTAATCACTGCCTGCCACTGTCGTAATCTTCCTTTCCTCCTTTCTTATTATAGCAGTTGTACGTTGCCGCTGTCCTCTCCCTCGGCTGCCTCTCCCTTCGTTGGCCACCTCTGTTCCTCTCCTCCTCAATCGCTGCTGCCAGCCAATCTTCTCCACCAACAGCGACATCAGCCATAGCCCCACCCAACCGGCACACAACTGTGCCTCAACGCTCACTACTGCCGGCCACTCCTTCTTCTGTAGTGGCGCACTGCAGCGTCGCCTCTACTTCCTACTATTGCAGCGCACTCGTACCTCTACCGATTGCTGCCGTCGCTCTCATCTACTGCCTACAGCCCCACCCCACCGACCATCTCTTCCATCTCTCTTACTTCCCCTGCATCTCCATCACCACCATTGCCAGTTGTCGGATCCAACACTACCTAACCTCTTCCCCACAGCCGCAACCATCGCTGGCCACGATCGCTGCCCCTCTCAAATTTCCTCCTCTGCTGGCAATATCGCCATTGTTGCCAGCCCTTGCCCCTGCCATCCTTATCGCTGCTGCTTCTTCTTCCTCGATTCCTTTCAAGATCTGCTGCTGCAGCCCACTCTCGCACAAGAGCGTCACCTTTGCCTACCACCCACGGTTGTGGCCGCTGTCCTCAATCCACTTCAGTGCCCATCTGCCGCCCGTTGCTCCCAGTTGTGCCACCTCTATTTCTCGCCATTGCAGTTTGTCCATAGCCGTAGTAACCGCTGCTCCTCCCTGCCATCGCTGCCGTAGCAATCGCTACGCCTCCCTGCCACCACTGCTATAGCAACTGCTGCACCTCCTTACTGCCATTGCTGCTGCAGTAACTGTTGCCCTTTCCTGCCACCACCTCCTCTTGCTACCACTGCTGCCCCCACATCTCCAACTAGCTTTTCGATATATTGGTGATTCTTACGTCGATAATCTAGTTGCGACCAAGTCTTACCATATTAAACTCATGCCCTTGACTCGACAAAAAAAAAAAAAAGAACTGAATATCACTGATCTACAATCTTATACGATGACTACAGATGATGCAATTGATGCAATATTTAAAGCCTTGGAGGCTCACATGAAAGATAGATTTCAAGAGTTCCTCCGTAAAATTAAAAGAAGCCGATCAGAGAGCCCAACAAAACTCAGCAGGGTGAAAGTTTTAAAGGGAGTCGATCTGAAAAGTATGACCATGGGCAGGACACAGGATATAGATACATGAGGATGAAGTTTCCCAGATGAGAAGATGAAGACCTAATCGGCTGGATCTCATGTGTTGAATTTTTTTTTTATTTTCACAGGACCCCAGAGGAATCAATGGTGGAGATAGCTTCTACATAACTTAAAGGTGATGCGATCCAATAGTATGATTTATATAAGACCTATCACGGAGTCCCTTCGTGGGGATAGTTCAAGAGAGAGCTCTTGAGTCACTTTGGACCATCAGAGTACAAGAACATTAATAGATAGCTCGCCAAAATTTGTCAGACTTCTATAATACAGGAGTACTAGAGCAGATTTAAGCACCTATTGAACCAAACCCGAGATTGGTCCGAGATACAATTGGTGAGAAAATTTATTGAGGGATTTAATCCCGAGATTCGGTACGAAGTTAAAGCTCGCCATCCCCGTACCATGATAGTAGCCGTATCATTTGCTAGTGTACATGAAGAAAAAATCATTATGGACACTCGCCGAAACAAAAACTTCAATAGATAGGACTTCAAGGTAATCAACATAGACAAATGCAAATAAAAGCAGCTTTTGACGATTGAGACAATTAAGGAGGAAATAAAAACTAACAATGTGGAGCTCGAATATGAAGACCGTGACAAACTTCTGATGATTGAACCAGGTAAGGAGGAATAAAAAATTGATAATATGGAGTCTGATCATAAAGGTTGTGTCAAATCTGAAGATAAGATTGTAATGGGCAAACCCTAATTTGTGATAAAAGGTGCTAAAAGGTAAAATAACTACTTGTTAATTTCTTTTTGATGCCTCAGGAAGACTTCAAAGTGGCGATCCTAAAAAAAAAAAGGTACGACCACTGGCCATAAGATGAAAAGGGCTTTCCAAAAGACTACAATGGCAACTGCATGAGAAGACCAAACCATTACTTACACCAAGTGGAGATCCTACTTAATTGATCAAAGAGTCATGATGCATGGTAAATATTGAAGTGCTCCCAAAATATGATACTGCTCAGCCTTAAGAGCAAGGCTGATTTGAAGCGGGTAGGTCTATTAGGACCATAGCTAAGTCGGGTCTATCTATTCATGATTAGATCGAGTCGAGTCATGTTAGTCTGTCTAGTTGGAGTTAGGTATGAGACAGGTGAGCCCAATCGAGTCAGTTATGAGTTAGTTAGAGTTAGTTTTTATCTTTGATTAAGACAGAGTCAGTTATTATTTTCAGTTAGGAGTTTATCAAGTTAGTTAAGAGTCAAAGATTAGTGGGATTCTTATCAGAGCCCTATAAATAAGGCTGTAAACTCTTTCATAAAAATAAATCAATGAAGAAGTCCTAGTTTTAGCCAAAAGCAAAACCCTAGGAGGCAGATCCCCTTGAAGTGATCTAGGAGGCTCGATCCCCTCGAAGAGATTGTTTATCCCCCTTTTCCATCCTTTTCCTCCAAGATAGAACCCTAGGGTTTTATCACATATGTAGTGTCACATGTACAAATACGATTAAACTCATTTTATCCAAAGCACAAAATAAAACATTCATAGCTTCAGCGTTCAAAGAAAACAGTTTCTTTTTAAAATCATTCCAATCATTCATTGGATTGGAAGACTTTTGAAAACTATTTTTGTCAATGTTCCATAAATCAAAATCCAAAAAAGTCAAGAATATTCTCATTCATTTTTTCCAATATGTATAGTCTGTCCCATTGAACATAAGGGGATGAGTGATAGAGTGACCCTCTTGATAGCTAAAAGAAGCCATTTAATCTCTATTAGGCATTAAACCAAATGAGAGAAACTTAGCTTTGATACCAACTATTAAGACCATTAGTACTAAGGGAGGAGAAAGAGTTTGTAAAGTTAATCACCTATGTGTCTAATCTGTTAGGACCGGTGCGGTGGGCATGATGTGGGGGGTTGTGTGGTGTGGTGAATTACTATTTTTGAAAAATTATGATGATTAAAAATAATCATTCAAAAAATTATGAGTAAAATGTATCAGTAAGCAAATGACAAGTAAAAGAAAGAAGGATATGCAAACCAATTTATAGTACTTCGGTCATTTTGACTTACATTCACTCTCGATTCCTCTTCTGTCGAGGCCATTGGCTTTCACTATCGACCTTCTTTTCAACGGATGAAGATTAACTATCCTTACAATATTTCTCTTTTTACCAAGCTCAGGAGAGAACCTTTACAAACTCTTTCTCACAAGACTTCAACCCTCCTTATAATGACCATTAAGTACTAAGAGTTTACAACACATCTTCTTCAAGAATTCTTTCTCTTTTCACCCCTATTCATGCTTCATCAAGCAAGAATGGGTGGAATATTTATATACCCCTAATGGCTTTAAATTTAGAACCAAAATTTTAAATCCTCAATTTTCTGGGTACTAGCGGTACCATCGCCTATACTAGACGGTACTACTACCGAACAAAGCTTAGAATCCTGGGCTCTACCGATACCATCATCAGACTAGGCAGTACCATCATCACCTAGTGGTACCATTGTCGCCTGGTAATGGTACCATCGCTGGAAACTACGGACAAGCATAAAACTGGGCTTTCCATAGCTTGGGCGGTACTACCGCCTAGACTTGCTAGTACCACCGTCTAGACTTGCCGGTACCACCACCCATGTCATTTCCATGATGTTGATTTGGCCTTTTATTAATACCAACTCAGCCCTAGTTTAGGCCCAATTGGCCCCGAATCAAGTTGACATAGTTACGGCCCAATACCAACTTAATTTGACTCTAAATAATATTTGGCATATATTAAAAATCACACATGAAAACACAATTAAATTAAATGAATTATTGAATAAAATGACTTACAAAAATAAATAAGGAAAATACCTTCCAAAAAATAGAAAGGAATTTGAAATGAGAAGAACATATGACTCGAGTGAAATCTCAAGTGAAATCTCAAGTGATGAGAACCTTGAATCTTTAACAAATGAATGAGATAAATTAATGAACAAAAATCATAAAAATAAACTTAAATTAGACAAAACCTCTTACTATGAACACAAAAAGCTGAGGTGCTCTGAAAATAAAAAGCACAATCAAGAAGAGATGATGAATCTCACACTTATGGCCATCAACGATGAGATATGTAACTTACCTAATGTCTCATTTACTTTCGATGAATTATTAAATATTTTTCTTGAGCTTTATGATAAATTTAGAAATATTAGTAAGTTTTATAAATTACTTAAGAAAGAATATGATTCACTAGTTGGTAAATTGGAAGAAATACATGTAGCATCACCATCAATTAGCTCATGCATGCACCAATTGTGAAACTTTATATGAACTTAGAAAAGAAAACCTTATATTACAATAAATATTAAAAAAATTAAAATAGGGAATAAATCCATAAACATGATCCTTGTAAATAAGGGTCATGTTCATATGAAAAAAGATATAGGCTTTGTTGGAAATACTCAACAAAAGCTAATTATCTTCGTCAAAGGATCCACTATAAACTTGCCATCAAAAATTAAATATAACTTTTATGGTAGGTTAGGATATAAAGCCTACAAATGTTCATTTAGAAAATATAGTCCACATAAATTAATTTGGGTTCCTAAAGGAACCATAAACAACATCAAGCCATTAGAGAAAATGGAAAAAATCTTTCATGAGGGACCCAAACTCAAATGGGTATCTAAACCAAAACCTCCCATCTTGTAGAGTTGTCTCCTAACAAAGCTAGGAGCAAAAACGAATAGTATCTTAATAGTGGATGCTCAGGTTATGACTTGAGATCTAACACTCTTTCAAGCTCACTAGCCTAACTAATAATTAAAAAAATTAGTAAAAATAAAATTATTGGTAATGAATCTTTGGATGATTCATTGTTATAATTAATCTTGATTGCTCTTAATGGTGCATGATTTTTGCGTAGCTAGAGCATGTTAAAATTAGAACAAAGAAAGTTTAGTTAATTTTAATACAAAATTACCTAAGTTAAAATTTATGAAAAAAGAGAGTTTAATGATATATAAAAAATTATTGGCATGAATGACCTAAATAAAGTTGTAAAATTAAATGATAGATCACTTTTGAATTTGAATAAAGAATTTGAAAATGAGTTTGTCAACTGCTTGCACTATGTATAAAGAGTAAAACTCATTTAAATATTAAAAATGAGATAGGTTGAATTTTTATTTTAAAGATGTTTTATTATTTTGATATGTTGTACCAGATCAAGTTGATGCCATGCTCTTTTTGTTATGCTGATTTTGAAAGGCTTTCTTTCTTGCTTACTCATAACACATATTTCACATAATTTTGATAGACGGTCAATTCTTGACATTCCTGTCACCATATTAAATTTCTCAAGAAGTTTTAAAGCTTCAAAATTTAAGTGTGCATATCTAAGATGTCATAATGTAGAAATATCCTCAATATCAGTCTTAAAACAATTTGATCGGTAAAAAATACATAAATGTAGAGGAAACATTATATTCTTTGCCATTTTTATATGTGAGATTAATGTCTTAGTCTTATCATAAATTGAAAGAGTCATATCTTTCATCTCAATATTATAACTTTTTTCAAGTAATTGTCCCAAGCTAAGAATATTATTTTTCATATCAGACACATAATAAACATCTAAAATGCATAACTCTTTGCTATTATGGAGTCTAAGAATAATTTTACATTTGCCTCTTACTCGTCTTTAAGACAAATCACCAAATGTAATATTTTCAAAATAGCTTGTAACTATTTCTGAAAATAATTCTTTAATGTCACAAATATGATTTGAAGCTCTTGTATCTAGATACCATGTAATAGACTAATCTTCCTTCAAATAATCATAAGTCATTAGTAAAACTTGGCTTTCATTCTTCTCTTCTTTTTCAATAAAATTTGCCTTATCACCTTGATTGTTAGGATTATAATAGTATTCAAAGGAGTAATGCCCATACCTTTTACAAATATAGCATTGTATTTCAGACCTTTTAGAAATTCGCACGTCCACGTCCTCGATCATAACCTCGGCCTCTTTGGTTATAATTTTCTCTACCTCCTTTATTGTTTGGAGATTCTTGATAGGTTTGATTTCTGCCACCTCTTCCTCTTTGTCCACGACCTCTTCCTCTTTGAAAATTTGATTCACCTTTATTTTCAAGAGTAAGCTTGGTCTGTAGTACTTGTTCCACAGTTCTTTCTTTTGCTCTTTTTGAAATCCTTTGTTCATGAACTTGAAGGGAACCCATAAGTTATTAGACTCTTCAATCGCAACAGCAATAAAATCAAATTTTGAATTTAGTGATCTTAGTATCTTTTCTATCACTCTTTGATCACTTATTTGTTCACCATTTCTTCTCATTTGATGAACAATAGAAATAACTTTTGTGAAATAATCAGAAACAGTTTCAGAGGTACCTTGATATAATTTTTCAATCGTAAAACTTGTAGACGGAGTTTTTTTACCTTATCAACACCACCAAATGCTTTTTGAAGCATTTCCTAAGCCTCTTTTGAAGTATTTGCTAGAGCGATAATCTCGAACATCGTATCATCAAGCCCTTGGTAGATTGTAAACAAGGCCTTTTTCTCCTTCTTTCTTCTATCTTTGAGTTGCTCTTTTGCTTTTGCATTCATCGCTCCTTCTTTTGCTGGACTTGGTTCAACAAATCCATCTTCTACAAACTCCCATACATCTTGGGAGCCTAGAAGAACCTTCATTTGGATGCACCATATGTCATAATTTTCTTTTGTCAATCTAGGGATTTGGAGTTGGAAGGTGCTTGAGGATGAAGCCATAGCTCTGATACCAATTGTTGAAGTTGATAGGAAGAAATGATAGAGTTAGCACACTAAGGAAGAGTAGGAGAAGGCTAAATCTTCTGTATTTCTCTCAATATTTTTATAATTTCACAAACTCTATATTTTTTATAACTCAACATATGAGGTTTATATAGTTCCCCAAGATATATTACATTTATGCAGTAAGAATGAATCTTTCTTTCAATAAACTCTTCCAAGAATCAATAACCAATTTGACTTGTCCTTCCATAAATATTTTCTCTTGAAGAAATGAACCTTTCTTTTGATGAAATTAATCTCTTCATGATATTTGCACAAGTTTAATTCCAACATTCATTTCCCCTGTCCTTCTTAGTCTCACCCAACGAAGCCTGCATAATTATAGTAAGTACTGAGAACTATACACCAATATAAAGAGAAGCACACACTGAGTAGTAACCAATACTGTGAGTTCAATAGCTTTCCCGTACAGACCTCTTTCTGTGTTCATTCGAAGCATCATGTAATTCATCAAAGTCCACCTCCAAAAGTGGCATGCAGAAAATAGGGACCTCGAGCTGTAAGATTATATGTGGACTTTTATAATTGAATAAGATATATTATAAGATTAATTGGATTCTAATAAGAGATATTAGCTAATATCAAATAAAGTCTATATTATATTGAGATATTTTAGGAGAAGGAATCTAGATCTATTCTAGATACATGACATCTCAGTGATATTCAGATCCGGTACGCGGTGTTCTTGAAATCTGATTGGATCTTATTCAGATGACATCTGAAGATACACATCGAAAACAGATCTAATATTATTTGATTTCAATCTTGGCATAACAGTTTTTCGCATAATAGTTTGCATAATTATAGTTTTTATGCTAATAATTGGTATCAGAGCTTAGGTTCTTGAGATAAAACATATTAGATCTATTATTTGTGTTTACGATGCATTGATCTGAATATCTTATCGATTTGTATATCTGTAAAGTTCAATCGTTTGCTTGCGTAGTAACTCCTAACGACCTTCACGTCTTCGCTTTACTTGGCTGCTTTGGTTGCCTCTTTCCTCGCCTCAGCCGTCACGAGGAATTTCGGAAGAAGGATCTCCATGTTGGGTGGAGGAATCATTTTCCTTGGCGGCGGTGCAATTAATAGCGGCGCTAAGGATGTGGCTATGCTTATCATAGGTCGCATCCTTCTTGGTATTGGCATTGGATTTGCTAACCAGGTAAAGCTTTCTTGATCGATCAAGATAATAATTAATTTGTCGTGCTTTTCTGATCTTGTTATTTCGTGGAACAGTCTGTTCCACTCTACCTCTCGAAGATGGCTTCGACAAAGCTCTGTGGCATGCTTAATATTGCCTTTCAGCTTATGATCACTATCGGCAACTTCATCGCCAACTTGGTGAATTATTCCACCAATAAGATCGAGGGCGGGTGGGGATGGCGCCTCGGCATGGGTCTGGCTGGTGTACCAGCCATCATCATCATCGTTGGCTCCCTCTTCCTCCCCGATACCCCCAACTCACTGATCGAGCGTGGTCATAACGAGCAAGCCATGTCCATGATTCGAAAGATCCGTGGAACCGATGACATCAAAGACGAGTACGATGATCTCATCATGGCTAGCGAAGACTCCCAAGTTGTCAAGCATCCGTGGAGCACCCTGCTGCAGAGAAAATATAGGCTGCAGCTGTGCATGTCCTTATTAATCCCCAGCTTCACCGCATCAATGTCGTCATGTTTTATGCTCGCCTTGTTCAAGACTCTCGGTAACGACGCCTCCTTGATGTCTGCCATTTTCGGATTGGTGAATGTCATTGCCACCTTCGCTTCGATCATCACCGTTAACAAAGTTGGTCGTCGTGCTCTCTTTCTCTAGGGTGGTGTTCAGATGGTGATCTCTCGTAAGGCAACCTTTTTTCGAGCAACTGTCATACTATCTATCTATGGCCATGTCCATGTCATGGATCGATCCTTGTGGGGACACCGATTGGAATCAAGTTTGGCACAACCGGCGGGAGAGATACCAAGACGACGCCATATTTGTGGTCGCCTCAGCCTTCGCATGGTCTTGGGGTCCCCAGGATGGTGCCCAGTGAGATCTTCCCAGAGATCGATCGTGCAAAGTATCAATGTGTCGGTGAACATGTTTTTACGTGCGCAGATCTTCCTACAAATGCTCGCCACCTCAAGTTTGGGCTCTTCTACTTCTTTGCTGCATGGGAGGTGGCCATGACCATCTTTATCGCCTTGTTCCTTCCCGAGACCAAGAATGTGTCGATCTAAAGAATGTGTCGATCTAAGAAATGGCTTTGGTGTGGAAAAATCATTGGTTCTGGTCTAGATATGTCAACGATGATACTGACGTCGAGGTGGCACAAAAAAATTGATGGTAAATAGTTGAGTTTTGCTTCGTTCTTAGGGTTTCGGTTTGGTTTAGTTAATCGTCTGCTATAATAATTTGTAAATAGTGGAGTGATGTAATAATTTGTAAATAGTGGAGTGCTGTAATAATTTGCAAATAGTGGAGTTTTGCTTTCATTTAATAATCTAGGTATTTGAACGAGTTATGACATTTTTGACATAATTGATGGGAGAGTTAGATAAGGACCGTTTGAGTCCGGAATACGGGATCGGTTCTCATTTCCATATCCTACCGTCATAAATCAAACAATAGTTAGTTAATAATAATATATCAGTAAGTGGCATCTGGCACTTAAATAGAATACTTGAAAATTTTTCCAAAAAATTACACTGAATTAACGGCAAAGTCCAAAAGCATAGGGAATAAAAGACAAATTTGCTAAAGCAAGTAAATCCTGGAAGGGAAGAAGAATTAGAGACATACTTACAATTGATTGAGCCTGTGGATTTAGGAGTCTGCTGTTTGGACGTAGATTCAAGGCGCGAAAATAAATGCACAGATTTCAGGCAAGTGCAGATTTAAGGCGTGAGCGCTGCTGCAAGTGGCTGTCCCATGTGTTGAATTGATAGGAAGAAAGGATAGAGTTCGCACACTAAGGAAGTATAGGAGAAGGCTAAATCTTCTGTATTTCTCTCAATATTTTTATAATTTCACAAACTCTATATTTTTCATGACTCAACAAATGGGGTTTATATAGTTCCCCAAGATACATTACATTTATGAAGATTTATGCAGTAAGAATGAATCTTTCTTTCAATAAACTCTTTCAAGAATCAATAACCAATTTGACTTATCCTTCCATAAATATTTTCTCTTGAAGAAATGAACATGTCTTCTGATGAAATTAATCTCTTCATGATAATTATACAAGTTTAATTCCAACATTCTCCCCCCTTAAACTTGTTCCATCCAACATGCCAAGTTTTCTTAGAAGATGTTGAAATGTTTCAATTTTGAGAGGTTTTGTAAAAATGTCAGCCACTTGTTCACTTGTCTTGACATAGTGTAACTCCACTTCTTTGTTTTTGACATGATCTCTATTCCATGCTCGTGGGGCTTGTTTAAGCCCATAAAGAGCTCTCCTTAACTTGTATACTTTGTCTTCTTGTTCATAAATAATAAAACCAGGGGGTTGTTGAACATATACCTCTTCTTCAAGAACTCTATTAAGGAATGCTGATTTGACATTCATTTGTAAAATTTTCCATTTCATTTGAGCTACTAAGGAGATAAGTAATCTTACTGTCTCCAATCGAGCAACTGGTGCGAACACTTCTTCATAGTCGATCTCATATTGTTGTTTATATCCCTTCGCGACCAATCGTGCTTTATATTTCTCCACCTCTCCTTGTGCATTTTTTTTTTTATTTTGAAGATTCACTTAACACCAATCGCTTGGTGGTCTTCTGGAAGTGTAGTAAGCTCCCATGTATCATTTTTGTTGATTGCATTAATCTCCTCCTTCATAGCTTATCTCTATTTTTCTTCTTTACAAGCTTCTTCAAAAGTTAATGGATCATATCATGCAAAAAGACAAAATATAGAAAGTTCATCATTGTTAGTATCAAATCTCTGAGTCACATCATATAGCTCCTGGATCGGTCTTGTCCTTCTTATAATCGGACTTCTTGAATCATGTGACCTAGCTGATCTCGGTGATGATTCTAGTAAAGTCTCTTCTTGCTTGTATTATATCATCCTCTTCTTGTGATATAGCTTTCCTATGTTGTTCATTACTTTTCCAGTTCCAAATCTGTTGTTCGTTAAACTCAACATCTCTTGACATCAAAACTTTATTTGTGATAGGATTGTAGAGTTTGTATCCACTGAAATTCTCAGCATAACATAATAAAATGCATTTCTGACTTTTATCTTCAAGTTTTGTTCTCTTTTCTTCTGGTATCTTTGCAAATGCAACACTTCCAAAAATTCTTAAATGATCAACTCTTGGTTTCTGCAGGCTCCATACTTCTTCTGGTGTAGAATTACTAATTCACTTTGTTGGAAACCTTAAATAAACGCATAAGCAAGATCCCCAAAATTCTTTAGGAATCTTTCTTTCCTTTAACATGCATCGGACCATATTAAGTATAGTCCTATTTTTCCTTTCTGAAATATCATTTTGTTAAGGTGTGTATGACATAGTAAATTGATGTAAAATTTTATTATTTCTACAAAAAATTTCAAATTCATTTGATGTATATTCACCACCTCTATATATTCGTAAACATTTAATCTTACAACCACTTTATCTTTCAACTAAGTCTTTAAATTCTTTGAATTTGTTTAACACTTCTTTCTTTTCCTTAAAATATAGACCCAAGTTTTGCCACTATGATCATCAATGAAGGTAAGAAAATACCTGCTTCCTCCAAGTGATACTGGGCTAATAGGGCCACAAACATCAGAGTGTACCAGATCAAGTCGATGTCATGCTCTTTTTGTTCTACTGATTTTGAAAGACTTTCTTTCTTGCTTACCCATAACACATACTTTACATAATTTTGATGGGCAATCAATTCTTGGCATTCCTGTCACCATATTAAACTTCTCTAGAAGTTTTAAAACTTCAAAATTTAAATGTGCAATATATAAGATGCCATAATGTAGAAATATCCTCAATATCAGTCTTAAAACAACTTGATCGATCAAAAATGCATAAATGTAGAGGAAACATTCTATTCTTCGTCATTTTCACATGTGAGATTAATGTCTTAGTCTTATCATAAATTGAAAGAGTCATATCTTTCATCTCAATATTATAACCTTTTTCAAGTAATTGTCCCAAGCTAAGAATATTATTTTTCATATCAGGCATATAATAAACATCTGAAATGCATAACTCTTTGCCATTGTGGAGTCCAAGAACAATTTTACCTTTACCTCTTACTGGTATTTGAGATAGATCACCGAATGTAATATTTCCAGAATAGCTTGTATCCATTTCTGAAAATAATTCTTTAATGTCACACATGTGATTTGAAGCTCCTGTATCTAGATACCATGTCATAGACTGATCTTCCTTCAAATTATAATGTCATTAATAAAACTTGATTTTCATTCTTCTCTTCCTTTTCAATAAAATTTGCCTTATCACCTTGATTGTTAGGATTATAATAGCATTCAAAGGAGTAATGCCCATACCTTTTGTAAATATAGCATTGTATTTCAGACCTTTTAGAAATTCTGCCACGTCCACGACCTCGGCCACGTCCTCGACCATAACCTCGGCCACGTCCTCGACCATAACCTCGGCCTCTTTGGCTAGAATTTTCTCTATCTCCTTCATTATTTAGAGATTCTTGATAGGTCTAATTTCTGCCACCTCTTCCTCTTTGTCCACGACCTCTTCCTCTTTGAAAATTTGATTCACCTTTATTTTCAAGAGTAAGCTTGGTCTGTAGTGCTTGTTCCACAATTCTTTCTTCTGCTCTTTTTGTAATCCTTTGTTCATGAACTTGAAGGGAACCCATAAGTTATTCTAAAGACATTTCTTCCAAATCTTTAGACTCTTCAATCGCAACAGCAATAAAATCAAATTTTGAATCTAGTGATCTTAGTATCTTTTATATCACTCTTTGATCACTTATTTGTTCACCATTTATTCTCATTTGATGAACAATAGAAATAACTTTTGTGAAATAATCAGAAATAGTTTAGGAGGTACCTTGTTGTAATTTTTTAAAATCGGCTCGTAAAACTTGTAGAGTTTTTTACCTTATCAACACCACCAAATATTTTTTGAAGCATTTCCCAAGCCTCTTTTGAAGTATTTGCTGGAGCGATAATCTCGAACATCGTATCATCAAGCCCTTGGTAGATTGTGAACAAGGCATTTTTCTCCTTCTTTCTTCTATCTTTGAGTTGCTCTTTTGCTTTTGCATTCATCACTCCTTCTTCTACTGGACTTGGTTTAACAAATCCATCTTCTACAAACTCCCATATATCTTGGGAGCCTAGAAGAACCTTCATTTGGATGCATCATATGTCATAATTTTCTTTTGTCAATCTAGGGATTTGGAGTTGGAAGGTGCTTGAGGATGAAGCCATAGCTCTGATACAAATTGTTGAAGTTGATAGGAAGAAAGGATAGAGTTTACACACTAAGGAAGAGTAGGAGAAGGCTAAATCTTCTGTATTTCTCTCAATATTTTTATAATTTCACAAACTCTATATTTTCATGACTCAACATATGAGGTTTATATAGTTCCCCAAGATACATTACATTTATGCAGATTTATGCAATAAGAATGAATCTTTCTTTCAAGAATCAATAACCAATTTAACTTGTACTTTCATAAATATTTTTTCTTGAAGAAATGAACTTGTCTTCTGATGAAATTAATCTCTTCATGATAACTGCACAAGTTTAATTCCAACATCATGCACTAGCGCAGATTTCGGTAGCAGGTATTTTTCCAATTCGTTTTTGGGGTAGGAGGGTAGCGGGTTGGATACCTTTCTTACCAGACCACTTGAGCTCATTTTGGTTACATACGAGATAGAACAAACAATACATGGGTAAGAGGTAAAGAATGAGCCTAGTTTTATCTTTCTTGACTCCTTCCTGGTCTTTGAGATATTATTAACTTTGCTTTCTTTTCTGAATCAGGAGTCTTTTATTAAAATGCTCAGCCTGTAGATCGGTCAAAAGATTTATTATTATTATTATTATTATTATTATTATTATTATTATTATTTCCATGGTTACAATAATTCAAGTCAAATAACTAACTCGATAAAATATGCAAAGAATATGTTTCACCCGAATCGCTGATGACTAAATAAAGGATGTATTTACCTTTCTAAGAGTAGCTTCATCCTCATCAGAGCTCTCATCCTTATCTTCCGTTTCAGCTTTGGCCGTATCCTGAACGAACAGCCAGAACAAATAAATTTCCTCTAATATACTGGGTCAAACAAACTTATCAAAGAAGATAATAATGTTTTGACGGTCGATGCACAGACCTCATCATCATCGGATTCCTCTTGTCTGTCTTCATCATCCTCCTTATTTGCCCTTTGCTTATCAGCCTTCTTCAGTTCGTCTACTTTAGGCTTTACCTTGGCAGCAGAGACATTTGGCTTTCCTGCTGTGGACTTGGGTTGCTCATCCTTTCCATTGGTCTTGCCTGAAAATTTAAAAGAAACACCATCAAAGCCATTGAGGTACGGAACATAAATGAAATTAAACTCAAAATACAATATGCTCAAGTTGAATATCTTCATCAGTATCAGAGTCCGGAAGTCAAACAGAGTAGCAAATGCTTTTGTTAAGAAACATAAAATGATGAAAATACAACTGAGGTTAGCATAACAAGTCGTTACCATCAAAGTCAAGAAATGAGGGCCAAAAATCAAAATCCAGGTCCAAGAAATCGATAGCAGCAAGAATATGTTTCTAACTTTTGGTTGTTAAATGTCACATAGATCAATATGTTCTCATTTCCCTGTCCTTCTTAGTCTCACCCAACGAAGCCTGCATAATAATATAGTAAGTACTGAGAACTATACACCAATATGTGGCCATGAAAAACCTGAGAAAGATGCAGATATTTATCCTCTCCACGATCATCCTTGACAGTCTCTTCAGGCTTAATCTCCACCTGGAAATTTGCAGCAAAATTGGATGAATGAAAACAATGCTACAGGTGAGAAACATCCAGAAAATATAAGGTAAGTGGATCTTTTTAAGGGGAGGGAACATATAGCAACTTAATAGCCAAGGCAGCATTGTCTTAATAATGGAAATGGAAAGAGAGCAAAAATTGCATAAAATGATAAACACGATTAATAATGGAAATGGAAAGAGAACATTGGCTGAACTGAAAACAAAGCTAGGACTTGCAGAGAATATCATAAAAACCAAAGGGATTCAGAGAATAATAATCATTAAAGTTCTAGCTAAGAAAATTTGAGCTGAGTTTATTCTTTTTTTTTTTCACCGATGCTAAAGGTGGTGACAACACTCAGAATATTTATGGTATAAAAATGAAACAATTATGAACCTATCATGACATCAAGAAAGTTTATAAAAGTAGGACCCCCATTGGTTTCACCAGTACATTCACAGTGCACTATCCAGCCAGATGTAACTAGTTGTTGCCAAGTGCTTGTGACTCCTTATCGCAATTAGAACACCAACACTTTTTAGTAAACAAGGGAAACAAAAACCAAAAACAAAAAAAAAGAAGAAGGAAGAAACACTTCATAATCCCCCATCACGAAACTAAAGATAAGAACCTCCCTCATTTTCCCTCCAGCATCCAAGGGACACTACCATTTCATTAGGTATATACAAAACAAGAATGTGACTGTAAACTATCTTTTGTAACCAATTTACAATAACCCACTGCAAGACTAGACTGCATGAGATACATAAACATCGACCATATAACGAATACTATCGAGCAACAGTCTTCGCCAGTTCAATTCCCGAGCAACGGTGCTTGGCTAGTCCAATTCCCGAGCGATAGCACTCGGCCAGTTCAATTCCCGAGCAATAGTGCTCGGCGGTCAAGTTCACGAGCAATAGTGCTCGGCCTATCCGAGTTCCAGAGCGGTCAAGCAGTTCGATTCTCAAGCAAAGGTTTCGGTTAGTTCAAATTCGGCGAGTGCTCCACCAGTCCAATTCACGAGCAATAGTGATCGGCCAGTTCAATTCCTGAGCAACAGTGCTCGACCAGTCTAGTTCCCAAACATCAATGCTCAGCTAGTTTAGTTCCTGAGCATCGGTCCTCAACCAGTTCATTCCCAGGCTGCAGTGCTCGGCTAGTCCAATTCCCACACAAGCAACGCCCGACCAGTCTAACTTCCACAACAAACAATGGCTGACCAACCCGATGAGAACCATAGATCATCACTGTGGCAGATAAACAAAAGACAAGTATTAGGTGAGCCATAAGAAAAACCCTCTTCAAGGCCCCTCTTCGAGGAACCCTGGAAAAGATCTTTCGGAAGGGTAGGAGAGGGAGAATGATATGGCAAATAATAGATGGACTCATCACACACCACATCCTCAACTGATTCAGCACGATTTCAATCGACACCTAGTACGAGTACGACCGATCAAGTGCAGGTATGGCCGACCTGGTGTAGTCCACCACTGGCATAGGTATGGCCAACTTAGCAGTATGGCCAACTGGCACAAGTTCGATCGACCTTGCATAGTGATGATCGACCGCCATAAGAGCAACGTAAACCCAACATACGACTTCATCGTACAAATGCGTTAGAACCATATTGGCACATACAACATTACAATAAAGGACATCAACAACATTAGAGATGTCAGGTATGGACAACCTCCGATAGGCAGATATAAAAGCTACCCTTGAAGTTGTGCAGGAGGGACTCTTGGCTCTCGCTTGAAACATTCTAAAAATACTCTATCTAGATTGATCCTCGGTCAAGGGTACTGACTTGATCGATGGAGGGGCCACCTTGAACACTCCACCCTGACATGCCCTTTACGCAAGGATCTTCGATCGACCTGAGGTGAATCTTAAAGTAAATGTTACCGACCCGAGCGAGGCCAAGAACACACAACCTCGTACTTTCCCTAAGTTCCGCTCCTTTCTCCTCTTGGAAGTTCACGTAAATGATTTTACACACACAGGTGGGACTGCCATGCTTACTCAGCGGATACGACATAAAGTTTTACAGGACTTGTCTATCAAAGAATAATGTTGCCAGGTCAAAAAAAAATAAAATTCTCAAGATCCATTGGTGGATGACATGGTAGAAATTCGACATTTTGGAGATGATGTAGACGTCTCTCAGGAACGACAAGCAAAGATTTCATTGCCGACATTTTGGGTCCCAATCATGTGGCTATTGAAATGTCTACTCCTGATGAGTTGGAATCCTCATGAACACCGGAGATCAACGCGATGCGAGCTCGAGGAAAACTTGATTGAAACGCGAGTGGTCGAGAGGTTGCGACGCGCTCTCTGCGAGCAGTGACCAGCTGTTGCATGGCAACATGAAGCCGACGATGACGCACATCGAGACGGATATAACTCATGTCGAGATAAAAGTTTTGGACTCACCGGGTGAGGGTTTAGTCTCCAAAACTTAGGTAACCTTCTCCTTCTTTTACACGTCTGCACTATGCATTTTCTGCAGACGAAAATGACTGCATATTGTTGCCTCTCAGTCGTTGAGAGAACAGTTGGGAGTTCTACTACCTCTACACACACGCTGCCTTCGCTTCAACCGCTATGTGCGTCGGAGGACTCATTATATAGTGTGGTTCATACGTCTTTGGTGAGATGTAACAGACGGTTAAGCTATTTGGTTATGGAGTAATAACACATTGGTCATATGGGATTTCGATCTACCAATCATCCAACCATTCTTTCGGCTTATCTCAATTATGCAGACATCGAGTTGTGACAACAAGGGAATGCCGAATTCCCCTTTCTTTCTATCATAGCTCGTTCTTATGTCTTTGCATATGTTTCTTTTTCCTGACATCTCCGTATGCTAAATCCAGTTGTATTCTCATGTCATTGATAGAGACACTGCGTCGCTTTCTCTCGTGACCTCGAATCTACTCGGATCGCTCACCATAGTCGCAGAAAGCCACCAATCGTTCCACTGTCCTCTTCCACGACGTGAAGAACCCTGCTGATTCCCACCTTATATAAGGCCGTGACTCCAAGATTCTAAAAGCCACCCGGTCAGTAGCTTTGAGCTCCCTTGGCCAGCCATGGCTCGATCGCTTCTATTCTTCATCTTCGTTCTCGAGCTCATTCTCGGTCAGTGGCTCCGACGCGAGACACCGCCCTGAGCGTGAGTCCCGATAGAGGGAGCGGCTACTCGGCTGACTTCAAGCAGCGCCACCGGACGCCGGATAAGTCGATCGCAGGAGGCGAAGTTATTCTTGGAGGGTTCGCCACTGTAGTCTTCGGTGCCATCTTCGCTTATATTCGGGTCACTAGGAAGAGAAGCTCCGATACCAAAGCCTGAGCTGTATGATGATATATGTTGCCACAAATTAGAATTTACTCACTCTTGTATCCTACAAGCACAGCATCCAAGAGATGTATGATGATATATGTTGCCACATCACTGCTGCCGTCTACCTATATTGTTTTCTTGGCAATACATACGTTCGAGGAGGAACGACTAGTGACGTGGGAGCCATTTCGGAGTGCATGTTGAGACCCATTTCATAAAAGTCAACCCCGGGGATATGACCTTCTCGTGATTCATGCCGTGTCTTAAGGTGGAAATAGAATGTACTAGTGAAGGGAGGAGGAAGAAGCTTGCAGGCTAAAACACATAAAGCATAGTTAGATTAAAACAGAATTCGCTCTTTTAATCTATCTCACACATCCCTCATTTTTCTGCAGGCTAAAACACATGAAAGCATAGTGTATATATAGAGATACTCATATTAGTTATATGAGATGTATAGAATAATATAGAGCCCAAAACCTTGCTTCAGTATTCAAATCTATTATATTTTTCTAAAATATGATGATTTACTTCTCTACTTTAATCTCTCACATTCTCTCTTTTTTTTGTAGGCTAAAACACATGAAAGCATAGTGTATATATAGAGATGTTCAAATCTGCATGATATTATATTTCTCTAAAAGAAGATGATATCTTTAAAACAAAATTGGCTCTCTTTCACATTCTTTGGTTTCTTACAAGAAAGGATGTTATATTTTCTTAGGGATTCAGGTAAAAGAAATGATAGAAAATCTCATTTTATATCTTTATCATTTCCTTGGCTTTGCTCACGTCAACTTTTAGATACTTAGATTGTATAGTCTAAATAAGAAATAGGAACAAAGCCCTCTCTCATTTACTCTTTTTGCTGAATGCAATATTTAGAATGGATAAATGATCAAAATGAGAAATAGAAACAAGACTCATAATTTAGTTATTAGATTTTCTGATCGCAAAGTAATATTGCAAAATCGAATATAAATAATTAAATACTGAGAAACATGTATTCTATTATATAATTATTCTAAGGATTGTGAGTAATATATATATATATATATACTGAAATTTAATAATTTTACAAAAACATTATAAGTACGTGCGTTTGTTACAAGAAAAGAGGGATTAGGGGAGAGAAATCTGTTTGAGAGATATCATCATATTTTAGAGAAATATATAATATTATATAGATTTAAACGTTAATCTAAACTGATTCTGTTGGACTGTATCTTATCCTATAGATCTCATTCTCTCTTTTTGCTAAATGCAATATTTAGAATATATAAATGATCAAAATGCAAAATAAAAAGAAAACCCACAATTTAGTTATTAGATTTCCTGAACGCAAAGTAATATTGCAAAATCGAATATAAAGAATTCAATACTGAAAAACATGTATTTTATTATATAATTATTCTAAGGATTGTGAGTAATATATATATATATATATATATATATATATATATATATATATATATATATATATATATGCTGAAATTTAAGAATTTTGCAAGAATATTATAAGGACGTGCGTTTGTTAAAAGAAAAGAGGGATTAGGGGAGAGAATTCTGTTTGAGAGATATTATCATATTTTAGAGAAATATAATATTATATAGATTTAAACGTTATTCTAAACTGATTCTGTTGGACTGTATCTTATCCTATAGATCTTATTCTCTCTTACTAAAGTATCTATATATACACTATACTTTCATGTATTTTAAGTAAGTTTTCTTAGTCTCTTCTCCTCCTCTCTGCTTCCCTATTATTATCATTAGAAATCTGAAATCTTTGGTTTCTAATTAAATGGCCGGTGGTGCAGTTATAGTGTCTAGTACATCTAAAGTTTATCCGGAAAGATGACTTTATATGTTTTTGTCACTTGTCTTGTAGCCTCTTCTGTGGCCTCATCTTTGGTTATGATATCGAATTTCGGGTAATTTCTTTCATTCTTTGATATATCTATGTTTTTCCAATCTAGCATAATAACTTTGTTTTTTTTTATTGCTCGAGCACAGGAGGGATTACATCTATGGATACGTTCCTTCAAAAGTTTTTTCCTAAGGTCTACTATAAAGAGAAGCATACACTGAGTAGCAACCAAGATCGTGAGTTTAATAGCCAGCGACTTTCACGTCTTCACTTTACTTGGCTGCTTTAGTTGCCTCTTTCCTCGCCTCTGTCGTCACGAGGACCTTCGGAAGAAGGATCTCCATGTTGGGTGGAGGAATCATTTTCCTTGGCGGCGCTGCAATCAATGGTGGTGCTAAGGACGTGGCCATGCTTATTATAGGTCGCATCCTTCTTGGTATTGGTGTTGGATTTGCTAACTGGTAAAGCTTTCTTGATCGATCAAGATAATAATTAATTTGTCGTGCTCTTTTGATCTTGTTATTTTGTGAAACTGTTCGCTCTACCTCTCGGAGATGGCTCCAGCAAAGCTCCGTGGCATGCTTAATATTGCCTTTCAGCTTATGATCACTATCGGCAACTTCATCGCCAACTTGGTGAATTATTCCACCAATAAGATTGAGGGCGGGTGGGGATGGCGCCTTGGCTTGGGTCTTCTCTTGTACCCATTATTATCACCGTTGGTTCCCTCTTCCTCCCGATACCCCAACCGATCGGCGTGGTCACAATGAGCAAGCCATGTCCATGCTTGAAAGATCCGTGGAACCGATGACATTAAAGCTGAGTACGATGACCTCGTCGTGGCGGTGAAGACTCCCAAGTTGTCAAGCATCCGTGGAGCACCTTGTTGCGAGAAAATACAGCCACAATTGTGTATGTCCTTATTAATCCCGACCAGCACTCACTGGCATTAACGTCGTCATGTTCTATGCTCCCGTCTTGTTCAAGACTCTCGGTTTTGGCAACGATGCCTCCTTGATGTCTGCCGTCATTTCGGGATTGGTGAACGTCATTGCCACCTTCGTTTCGATCATCACTGTTGACAAAGTTGGTCGTCGTGCTCTTTTTCTCCAGGGTGGTGTTCAGATGGTGATCTCTCAAGTAAGGCAACCTTTTTTTTTTTGAGCAATCTATGGTCAGCCTTCTCATACTTACTATCTATTTATGGTCATGCCTATGTTGTGGATCAGATGCTTGTGGGGACACTAATTGGGATCAAGTTCGGCACAACTGGGCAGGGAGAGATACCGAAGACATACGCCATATTTGTGGTCGTCTGCATCTGCGTGTTCGTCTCAGCCTTCGCCTGGTCTTGGGGTCCCTCGATGGCTGGTGCCCAGATCTTTCCGGAGATCGATCACGCAAAGTATCAATGTATCGGTGAACATGTTTTTCACGTTCGTGGTGGCGCAGATCTTCCTGCAAATGCTCTGCCACCTCAAGTTTGGGCTTTTCTACTTCTTTGCTGCATGGGAGGTGGCCATGACCATCTTCATCGCCTTGTTCCTTCCCGAGACCAAGAACGTGCCGATCGAAGAGATGGCTTTGGTGTGGAAGAATCATTGGTTCTGGTCTAGATATGTCAACGATGATACCAACGTCGAGGTGGCATGAAGAAATTGATGGTAAATAGTTAAGTTTTGCTTTGTTCTTAGGGTTTGCGGTTTGGTTTAGTTAATCGTCTGCTGTAATAATTTGTAAATAGTGGAGTGCTGTAATAATTTGTAAATAATGGAGTTTTGCTTTCGTTTAATAATCTGGGTATTTGAACGAGTTACCACATTTTTGACATAATTGATGGGAGAGTTAGATAAGGACCGTTTGAGTCCGGAATACGGGATCGATTCTCATGTCCAAGTCCTCTTATCGAGACGAATATAACTCATGTCGAGATGAAAGTTTTGGACTCACCGGGTGAGTCTCCAAAAGTTAGATAACCTTCTCCTTCTTTTTCACGTCTACACTATGCGTTTTCTGCAGACGAAAATGACTACATATAGTTGCCTTTCTATAGTCGTTGAGAGAATTGTTCGGAGTACTACTACCTCTGCACACATAGCCCTTGTTGCAGCTTCTGCGTCAACTGCTATGTGCATCGGTGGACTCATTATAGTGTGGTTCATATGGAGTAACAACACACACAGATTGTTCATATGGGATTTTGATCTGCCAATCATCCAACCATTCTTTCGGGTTATCTCAATTATGCAGACATCGAATTGTGACAACAAGGGAATGTTGAATTCCCCTTTCTTTCTGTCATAGTTTGTTCTTATATCTTTTAATCTGTTTCTTTTTCCTCACATCTTCGTATGCTAAATCTAGTTTTATTCTCATGTCATTGACAGCGACACTGCATCGCTTTCACCATAGTCGCAGAAAGCCACCAATCGTTCCACTATCCTCTTCCACGACGTGAATAACCCTACTGTTTCCCACCTTATATAAGGCCATGACTCCAAGATTCTACAAGCCACCCGGTCATTAGCTTTGAGCTCCCTTGGGTAGCCATGGCTCGATCAATTCTATTCTTCATCTTCATTCTTGTTGGGGTCGCCCCGAAATGTGGGATGACAGGTCACCCCGATGAGAGTTATGGTGTATGCTAGATCGCGGATTTAGTGATGTGGTAGCTTCGTTCCTTCCTCCGGGCGACCTCCTTCTCGGACATCTCGAGGTCCTGCAGAAGACCTGAGCCGAGCTATTTGGGCTCGGCCAAGTCCCTTCGACGCTCAAGTCAGGGGTCAACACCTTTGGATCAGGAAAAATTCTCCTTCTGGTGGCATGGAGAGTGAACATTTATACCTGCATGGACAAGGTGGTTGTACGAGGGTCACGTCGTTACTAAAGGACCTGACAGGGCATCAACCGCCTGTCGCCGGGGGTGCCTTACCGTCGCGCGCCCTAACACGCCTACCAATGGCGGGGATTACATTTGTTGGTCGACCACCGTAGACCACGCATGTCGCCAGGCCGGGGTTCTTGTTGGTTGGTCGCCCGCCGACACGTCACTGTTGCGCGAGTGCTATTTGCTAGTAGGCTACTTTGCTTGCCCTCACACTTCGCTTGTTGCCGGTTGAGGGGTCGGTCGTACATCGGTTCTCTGCGTCGTCCATTGGCGGGGGCGGTTGGTCACCAAGGGCCGTTAGAGGGTATCCCGAGGTCGGTCGAGTGGGAGACCGGTCGACATGGCTAAGTCGTGATGTGGCTGAGATGTGGATGCTACGTTGCTTGCCATGTTGGGCTTCACCATTATTGGCCCCATCATTCTCTCCCCCCCCCCCCACAAGAATCCTTTTCGTTGTTTCTTTATAGGGCATGTCTTCAAGGGTCATGTTGAGGTTTGAGTCACAACGAAAAGGATTTGCGTGAAGCTTTTGGCCTTCTGGGGTATGTTGCAAGGAGGTCATTCGACTTAGGCATCGCGGGCTTGTGGCGCCTGGCCGTGGCCGGGGGACGTTGATAGGATATGTTGCAACTGAAGACGGCCGAGGGACATGCCTTGGGCGTGATTGGGTTAAAGATGGGCGAGGCGCACCTTGAGTATGATTGGACTGATGATGGCAGAGAGTTATGCCTTGGGCGTGATTGGACTGATGATGGCCGAGAGGCATGTCTCAGGCACGATTGGACCGATGATGGACGAGAGGCATGTCTCGGGCAGGATTGGACTGACAATGGCCGAGGGGCACGTCTCGGGTACAATTGGACTAATGATAGCCGAGAGGCACGTCTCAGGCACGATCGGACTGACGATGGCCTAGAGGCACATCACGCACGCGATTAGACGACAATGGCCAAGAGGCACATCTCGGGCATGATTGGCCGATGATGGTGAGGCACGCTCTGCACGATTGTACGACGATGGCCGAGAGGCACGTCTTGAGCATGACTAGACGATGATGGCCGAGAGGCACGCGGACGATCGGATCAAGATCGCCGAGAGGAATGTCTCGCACGATTGGATTGACGATGGCGAGAGGCACGTCGCACGATCGGACGATGATGGCGAGGCACGTCTTAGGCACGATCGGACTGAAGATAGTCGAGAGGCACGTCTTAGGCACAATTGGACTGATGATGGCCGAGAGGCACGTCTCGAGCACGACTGGACTAATGATGACCGAGAGGCACGTATCGAGCACGATTGGACTGATGACGGCTGAGAGGCATGAGATCACCTACGGACATGTCACACATGGCTAGCAAACATGCGTCTAGCCTACGGCTAGCGTGCGTGCGCACGGATCTGCGCCCTGGCCCATCACATGTCGTGCCCGTGGTTTTGGCGGCGGGTGGTTATAACCATTTAGGGCTGACGTGGTCATGTATTTATTGATACGATGGGCTATGACGGACTCTTGAGAGCGATGTTCTCTCTCTGTCTCGGGCATACGAACCGCCGTTTGACGGCTATATAATCATGTCACCCACAGCGAGAGACCTTACTTGCTCTCTTGAACCCTTCTTGTTTTCGTCTCGGCTTCTTGCAGTTCCCCTTCTCCTGTCTCCCCTTCTCCTCTAAACAGGTCAGATGTCCTCCTCGGGTTTGTCTAGTGTTAGGGTCGTCCCTTCCACCAGTTCGAAAGGACACAATCGGAAGGTCGGGTGACTAGCATCTCGGGATCGTCGCATTCGGGGATACCTTCCCAGGAGGACGCCCGGTCATGAAGGGACTTGGAGGCCATGAAGTCCTGTCATGACATCACCTTGGCCATAAGTGAGGAGGCTCTCAAGTCTATTCGGGAGTGTTACAGCATTCCCGAGGGCTATGTGCTTCGCGCCCCTTCGCTTGAGTAGCGACCCTACCAACCTCAGCCTTCCAAGATAAGTATCTCGGTAGATGAGTTGGAAGTTGCTTCCTCTGCATTCCACTATAGTCGAATGCCTTAGGTGGTGGAGGATTTCTCCCAGTCGGATGGCGCCCAACTCATGGCTCTACCTTATTGCGTTCTTAGGCGAGTGTCAGGGGGCTGGTATTGTTCCTAGCCAAACTCTATTTTTCGCTTGTTTTTGCCTTTGTAAGAGTTAGGGAGGTTATTACTTGATGGCTCGGGCCGGCTTCAAGGTTAGTGGTGCACCGACCAACAACAAGGGTTGGAAGGCCTAGTATTTCTTCGTCAGTGGTCGAAGTTGGGGCTTTAGGGTCGACTGGTCCATCCACCCGATTAGCAATATCCCCCCTTTGTTATCCGAGGAGGAGTCCATTGCTATCAACAAGTTGAGGGGAATCCTTCCCCTTTCCTGATAATCTGGGATATGACCGAGAGGTGGCTGGTAGAGGCCGGGCTCAATCCAGCTTCTCGGGGTATACATGTATTCTAACAGTTCTCGTCAAGCACGGCCGCCAATCGGATTCTAACTTATTGCTCGGTATGTAGGCACTATGGATCTGAATATGTTGTGAAAGAATCCTCGGATGCCGGGGAAGGTGCCCGCCGCTAATCCCGAGAGCTCTCACCAAGGTGGAAGTCACACGCGGGGCTTCAAGTGATCCGCAGGGAGTTCGGCTCCCGATCCAATTGCCACTGGCCGAGCCAAAAAGCGGGTCAAGATAGCAGTGAGAAGACACAAGGCTCATCGCGGTGAATGGAGCTCACGTCGGGTAGGTAGGGAAAGGGAACCAGAGGTCTCGGCAGGGGACACTTCTCCGACCTACCACTGACCCAAATCGATAAGGGACTTGTGCGGCATGCAGAGTCAGGAGGACGACGAGGGCTACTACGTCCTCTAGATGGCTGACTGGATCCCCAAGGACTCGAGTCAGTGATGCGGGCTCGGTGGTCGAACCTGTCCTACTAGTCCCAGGTTTGGGATGACTCTGATGCGGCCGCAGAGTTTGATCCGGTATCACCGAGCTAAGGACCTATACACCTTACCGCCGGAGCTCCTTATTGCCCGGCGAAAGCGGATCATCGGTAGGTTGCATGTCTAGCTTTGACGTTATTGCTTGTTATCTTTTCTATTTTCATAGGGTCACCATTATCAGATGGCCCTCCCGGATAGGGTGCATGACTCAGGTCATTTAATGACCCATATGGGGAACTGGGCATCCCTTCTCGAGGTGAAACTCGAGAAACTAAGGTCGGGAAGGCACCCTAAGCAGCTCGCCGGCGAGTGGACGAAGGAGGCGGACAACACCAAGTTGAAATCGGAGTTGGACAAGTCGAGAGGCTGGTTGGACGAGGTCGACAAGGAGCTGAACGAGCTCCGTGAAGGGCTAGTGGAGAGCCAACATCAGCTAAAGGAGCAAAAGTTTGACCGTCAAGCCGATGACAAGTGAAGGCGATGAGGAGAACAAGTCCCTCAAGGCCGTCGGGCAAGAGCATCGATGACTACAAGCGATCTCGGGTTCGGATAGGGGCTGCAGCGTATGGGACAAGTGTCCTATGAATATGGGTATTAGGTTGCCTTGGCCCGTTTCCAAGCCCGGTACCCCGACTTGGAAATCAATAATGACCCATTCATCGAGCAACCTTAGGACAGCTCGGTGCCGATGGAGACCCATCAAGAGTTCGACGACTCTATCCCCCCTGAGGATTAATCGAGGGTTTTGTAGCTTTGGGGGTTTGAGGGGACTGGTTTGTTTGACCTCGGGATTTGTCACGGGTCGGTACTATAACTGACAAATTTTGTAACTGAACATTTTGCTTACTGCAAATGATCATGGACATTTTGGTTGGTTGAACATTCCTAATCTATGTGTAGAGCTTCTTTAAATTGGACATGTGCCAGGTCCTCGGCAATTGTCTACCGTCGAGGTTCGCGAGGACATAAGTACTCTCTCGAATCACTTTGACGACTTGGTACGAACCTTCCTATATAGGCGCTAATTTACCCCAAGTTCGGGTCGGATCACTCACCTCGGCTCTATGCAAGACGAGGTCGCTTAGAGCCACTTGCCGAGGGCATACTCTACTAGTGTAGAGTCTCGCGACGGCCTTCTTGTATGTAAGTTTGTGAAGGTGTGCTTTAGTGCATTTCTCCTCTAAGAGATCCAGGTTCTCGCGTAGCTGTGCATTGGAGGCGGCACCTTCATAATGCTCAACCCTGAGCATCGAGAAGACCATCTCAGGCGGTAAGACTGCCTAGGTCCCGAAGGCTAGGCTAAAAGGGGATTCTGTAGTTAGTGTTTTTGGGTTGTTCTTGAAGCCCACAAGATGCTGGGTAACTCGTTGGCCCAGTCCCCTTGTGCGCTGGTGACCCTCTTCTTTAGACCTTCTAGGATGGCTCGGTTCATGACCTCGGTGAGCCTATTAGCCTGGGGGTGAGCAATCGAGCTGAACTTGAGCTGGATATTGAAGCCTCGACAGAAATCTTTGAACTTTTGATTATTGAATTGCGTCCCATTATCTATGATTATAACTCTGGGTAGGCCGAATCTGGTGATGATATTTTTCCAAACAAAGTCCTCGACCTACTTTTCCATGATCGAAGCCAGCGGTTCGGCTTCAACTTACTTGGTGAAGTAGTCGAACCCTATGATAATAAATTTGCATTGTCCTGGGGTGGGGGGGAAGGGCCGAGCAGGTCCATTCCCCATTGGGCGAATGGCCAGGGCATCTCGGACGTCGCCATGGGAGTTGCCGGCTGATGTGGCACATGAGCATGGCGTTGGCATTGCTCACACTTTTGTATGTAGGTTGGGCATCCCTACGCATGGTCGACCAGTAGTAGCCCTGCCTGAGAATTTTGTGTACGAGTGTGCGTGCCCCAATGTGTTCCCCACACACCCCCTCATGCACCTTAGCGAGGGTCGTCTGTGCTTTGTTTGGTCGGAGGCATCGGAGTAGGGGTCAGCTAAATCCTCTCCTGTAGAGGCGACCGTTGATTACACAATACCAGGATACTAATCACTTTACCTGACGTGCCTGAGTTTACTCCTCATGCAATATGCCATCTTCCTTGAACCGGAGTAGTTGTCGAGCTAACATTCTTCTATCTCAACTACTGCCATGTTGGGCGAACTAATGGAAGGTCAGGTGAGCTTAGTGAGTCGAGTAGTTTTCATGTAGGGGCTTTGGTCTGAAGCCAGCTTAGCTAAGGCGTCGACGCACATATTTTTGGTCCGGGGTACTTTGGCGATAGAGAAATGTTGGAAGATGCTGATCAGTCGTCGTGCCTCGGCAAGGTACTTTGCCATGGTGTCGTCTCGGGCTTCAAACTCCCCGCGAACCTGGCCAGCCACTAGTTGGGAATCGGTGAAGGTCTTGACCCTCTTTACTTGGAGCTTTGCTACGAGCCTTAGCCCAAAGAGTCATGCTTCGTACTCCGCCTTGTTGCTTGTGGCCCTGAAGTCGAGACAGAGGGCTTGTTCGTATACATGGAGTGTGGGACTTTCTAACACAAGGCCGGCGCCCCTTTTTCTAGTAGTGGCCAACCCATCCATGTACAATCTCCAAACTGGTGCTGCATTGGTAGGGTCACTTACCGGGGTAAGTTTGGCGAGGAAGTCCACCATCACTTGCGCTTTAACAACCGATCGGGGTACATACTCGAGGTCAAACTTGCCAAGCTCGACCTACCATTTGAGCATATGGCCTACAACATCAAATTTTGATAGAACTTGTCGGAGTGGTTAGTCAGTTATTACCTTGATGGGTTGTCCCTGAATGTAAGGTCTAAGTCTTCTTGCGGCAGTCAAAAGCACGAGGGTCAACTTCTCGACCGGGGAATATCACTCCTTGGGACCATGGAGGACGTGACTCAAAAAATAAACTAAACTAGCCTCTCGACCTTGGCGAGAGTGCCAGAACCGAACTCACACCCAGGCCGTCTTGCAGTGCAGTCAGGGGCTCCCCCGGGGAGATCGTGAATAGTCGAGGTAGTTGGGAGAGGTGGACCTTTAGTTCTTGAAAGGCCTCCTCACACTGAGGTGTCCACAGAAAATCTTTTGCCTTCTTCAGGGTGTGGAAAAATAGACACGTTTTGTCTCCCACCCGAGATATGAAATGGCTCAAGGCTACGAGTCTTCTAGTAAGCTACTGCACTTCCTTTACCATCCGGGGGGATCTCATTTGGAGGATCGCTTCTATCTTCTCAGGGTTGGCGTCGATGCCTCGTTGGTGGATCATAAAGACGAGGAACTTTCCTGAGGTGACCCCGAAGACACATTTGCTGGGATTGAGTTGCATCCCGATGCACTGCATGATCCGGAATGCTTCTTCCAGATCTCTTAAGTGGTCTCCCGAGGCCTTGCTTTTTACGATCATGTTGTCGACATAAACCTCCATGGTGCAACCAATCTGGTGCTTGAACAAGCGGTTCACCATTCTCTGGTAGGTGGCGCCTTCATTTTTTAATCCGAACGACATTGTTCTAAAGCAATAGGTGCCAACATGCATGATGAAAGTGGTATTTACCCGATCTTTAGGTGCCATGTGGATCTGGTTGTATCCCGAATATGCATCCATAAAGGAAAGCATTTCATGGCCCGATGTGGAGTCCACCAATTGGTCGATGTGAGGCAGGGGGTAGCAATCCTTGGGGCAGGCGCAATTAAGGTTGGTATAGTCAACGCACATCCGCCAATTCCCATTAGACTTCTTGACTAATACAACATTGGATAACCAGGTCAAGTACGTGACCTCCGAGACAAAACTGGCCTCGAGCAAGCGTGCCACCTCTTCCTCGATGACCTTCTGGTGTTCCAAAGCAAATCTCCTTAGCTTTTGCTTGACTGGATAAGCTTTGGGAGTTATGTTGAGATGGTGTTCTGCCTCCTCTGGGTCAACGCCGGGTATGTCTTCCGGGGTCCATGCAAACAGGTCGGTATTCCTCTTCAAAAATTCCACCATCTTGACTTGTTGCTGGCAGAGCGTCGGCGACTTTAAGGTTTTGTCGGGTGGTCGGGGCTACTTCCTTTACACCTTCAACCAATTCAGGGTTCAAAGTGAGTTTTATGGGTTCCCTCGAGTTGATCTCCGGGCTCGTCATTATGAGTTTCTTCGAGAGCGTGGTGGCGGTCAAGTAACATCATTGAGACTCCTGAGGGTCACTTTGGGCCTCGCCAACTCCCGTGTCAGTCGGGAATTTCATGAAGCGGTGGAATGTTGACACCACGACCCTCAACCTGTTGAGGGTTGGTCAGCCTATTATAGCATTATAAGTTGAAGGAAGGTCGAACACCATGAAGACGACCATTAGAGTCTTGGTACATGGCTCCTCGCTAATCGTTAATGGTAGGGTCATCATTCGAGAGGGACGATTGAATCTTGGTAAACCACATCAACGTAGAGGTTAGCAAGGTTAAATCTTGATCAGTCAGACCAAGTTTCTGAAAGACTTCAAAATACAGAATGTCCGCCCTGTATCTATCATTATCCACATGACTCGGGCATTGGCGATACGCACCGTGATGACCAGAGCGTCGTCATGATCCAGGTACTCCTCTCCTTCTGGTTGGAAACTGATCTTGGGGTAGGGGCGACGCTGCGACCTCTTCTCGATCATGGCCCTGGCATACGCTTTATGCGCCTCTTCTCCGCCTACCGCGGGTCCACCGACTATAATGTCGATCTGATGTTCGACTGGGTCAGGAGGGCACACTAGACGATCTCTCTTCGACCCCCTATCTAGGTGGTCTGTCCTCCTTTGGACACAATGACCAAGGTGTCCCTACTGAATCAAGTCCTCGATTTGGTTCTTCAGGTCCCGACACTATTCGGTGTCGTGGTCATATTCTTGGTGGAAACGATAGTATTTGCCCCTGTCCCTTTCTTCGGGTTTGGTCTTGATGCGGTTTGGTGGTGCCAGGAGTCCCTTCCCTCTTATCTGGAGGAAGATCTCAGTTTGGGTTGAGTTGAGAGGAGTCGTTGGGGGTCGTGGATGGCTAAAGTATGGTCCATATATCCGCCTCCTCGGCGGTCCCGAGGCAGGTCCCCAAGGCTGTTCCACTCGAGGGCGCTTCTGTTCTTCACGTTTCCAGGCAATCAGGGCCTCGACTGCGATGAAGTGGTTTGCCCTCTGCATCATCTTGGGGACTGTGGTCGGAGGTTTCTCGACTAGAGACCAAAATAGTTTGGACGGGCGCATGCCCATCAGAAAGGCCCGGATGACTAAGGAGGGGTGTGCGTCTAGGATCACTCATGACTCAGTGGTGAACTTGTTGATGAAATGTGAGAGGGGTTCCTCCCTTCCCTGAGCGATGCCGAGGAGCGAGGCTGCCATGGACTTTGGTCGGGCATTGGAGAGGAAGTTCTACTCCAGCTCCCTCACGAGCTGATCGAAAGAAAATTGGTCACTGGCTGGAGACAATCGTACCACATTCGAGCTGGCCCTCTTAGGGTGGTCGGGAAAACCTGACACATCAGCGCGTCGGACGAGTCGTATAATTCCATTTGTGCTCGGAAGGCCGCGACATGTTCGGTCAGGTCTAAGCTCCCATCATACGACTCCAAAACCAATAGCCTGAAGTTTGCTGGGATCGGCTTGTCTGGTATCTCCGTGGTGAAGGGCAATTTATGTTTGGAGCTCTCCACAGCCTCTTCCTTCGACTTGATGACCTCCCTTTGGACTTCATCGAGGTATTCATTTATGCATCGGAGCTGCACTCAGAATGAGTTGGTCGAGTCTGATGACAAGGTGTCCTGTTCCTGCTGGGGGTGCTCGATCCCGAGGTGGGGGGCAGCAGATTTTTCCCGGACGATTGATGGGGTCTCAGATCGGGTCTCAGGGGGACTTGGTTCCGTTGGACCAGGTCGGGCTAGTGTCGGGGGCTCCCAAGATCCTTCCTAGTTGGTAGGGGCTTGCTGAGGCTCCGATCTGGGGGGTGCTATTGCCTGAGCGAGCTGAGGGATATAGGGGACGATTGCCTGTATTATCCCGATCAAAGCCTGTACTTGATGCGAAAGGTCGAGGAAAGCTTCCGTAGTGACTACCTATGATGCATGAACTGGGGGAGTGAGCACAGGATTAGTGAACAATCTCCAATACCTGTCGGGAGTCAAGACGGACTGTCTCCCATCCGTGATCCTCGATTGGGGAACCGATGGTGCCGCGGTTATCTGGGGCATGGCCATAGGGACAAGAGTAGGGGACGATGCCTACTCGGCGATCCGGTTGGGGATCAGGTTCGAGATGTGATCTTGCGACATGGGCCCTCCTTCTAGTGCCAAAATGTTGGGGTTGCCCTGCAACGTGGGATGACAGGTCACCCCGATGAGAGTTCCTGTGTACGCTAGATCGCCTTTGTAGATTTAGTGATGTGGCAGCTTTGCTCCTTCCTCCAGGCGGTCTCCTTCTCGGACGTCGTGAGGTCCTGTAGAAGACCTGAGCCGAGCTATTTGGGCTCGGCTAAGTCCCTCCGACACTCAAGCTAGGGGTCGGCTCCTTTGGATTAGGAAAAAATCCCCTTCCGGTGGCATCGGGAGTGAACATTTATACCTACGTGAATGAGGTGGTCGTACGAGGGTCACGACGTACTACAGGACCTAACAGGTCATCAACCGCCTATTATCGGGGGTGTCATACACTGGTTGACACCGCCACTCGACATGCCATATGTTACCGGCTAGGGATTCTGTCACGATCGGTCCTCTAGCCTGACACACTTTGTCACGGTGGCGAAGTGCTGTGATCGCCCCCCTAATACTATTACTTGTGGCCAGGGAGTGTTGTTTGCCAATCGGCTATTGTGCCTGCCCTAACACTCCGCTTGTTGCAGGTTGAGGGGGCCAGTTAGGTAGGTCGGTTCTACTGCACCGTCCATTGGCAGGGGTATGGTTGGTCGACCGTAGGACCGTCAGAGGGTACCCCGAGATCAGGTCGAGTGGGAGACATTAGGTCGACGTGGCTGAGTCATGACGTGACTGAGATGTGGATGCTATGTTGCTTGCTATGTTGGACTCGACCATTATTGGCCCCATTAGTTCTCGAGCTCATTCTCGGTCAGGCAGTGGCTCGGCCGACGTCCGCGGAGACACCGTCCTTGAGTGTGAGTCCAGATAGATGGGAGCCGAGGCTACTTTCGCCGGCGATAGTGCCATCGGACACCGGATAAGTCGATCGCAGGAGCTGAAGTTATTCTTGGAGGGTTCGTCACGGTAGTCTTCGGTGCCATCTTCGCTTATATTCGGGTCACTAGGAAGAGAAGCTCCGATACCAAAGCTTGAGCTGCATATAACAATGATTGTTCACACACACACACACACATATATATATATATAGGGGAGAGAGAGAGAGGGAACTTACTTGTGCAGTGATCTGGTTGAGTAGATGTTTTGTGTTCTTTCAATGTAAACTTTTAGAGAGAGAGATTCCGTTCATCACGGTATGATCTTTTTCTTAAAATGTGAAAGCATTCTTAGATGACCAGAACCCTTATCTTATTAATCATTCCGAGATCTAAACCACGCTGTCTCTTGGTTTTAGCTCACCAGCTATACACAGTACATCTATGAGAGAGAGGCCACATACTCCATGGTTGGTGGGAAGAACAAGTACATAGTATCTCTTTGCATGTGTCGCAATTACTCAAAACCATCGATGTCTGCATTCCTCCTCATGGGGCTACTTCTTTGCATGAACATCATATGGAAGGACTATTCTCATAGCATTTCTCATGAACACAAATTAGAATTTACTCACTATTGTATCCTACAAGCACAACATCCAAGAGATGTATGATGATACATGTTGCCACATCACTGCTGCGGTCTACCTATATTGTTTTCTTGGCAATACATAAGTTCCAGGAGGAACGACCAGTGATGTGGGAGCCATTTCGGAGTGCATGTTGAGACCCAGTTCATAAAAGTCAACCCCAGGGATGAGCTTCTCGTGATTCATGCCGTGTCTTAGGTCGCATTCACATAGGTACGGTTTCCAGAAAGACAACACTAATAGCCTCGTTTTATCTCTTCGTGAGCGCTATGACTGCACTAGTGAAGGGATGAGGAAGAAGCTTGCAGGCTAAAACACATAAAGCATGGTCAGATTAAAACAGAATTGGCTCTTTTAATCTATTTCACACATCCCTCGTTTTTTTGCAGCCTAAAACACGTGAAAGCATAGTGTATATATAGAGATACTCATATTAGTTATATTAGATGTATAGAATAAGATAGAGCCCAATAGAAACTGTTTAGATTAACGTTGCTTCAATATTCAAATCTATTATATTTTTCTAAAATGTTACACTGAATCAACGGCGAAGTTCAAAATCACAGGGAATAAAGACAAATTTGTTAAAACCCAAAACACCATATGACAAATGACATCCCTCACTTCCCATGGCTCATCCAATCTGCCCCACCATACATCTTGGGAGCCTAGAAGAACCTTCATTTGGATGCACTATATGTCATAATTTTTTTTTGTCAATCTAGGGATTTGGAGTTGGAAGGTGCTTGAGGATGAAGCCATAGCTCTGATACCAATTGTTGAAGTTGATAGGAAGAAAGGATAGAGTTTACACACTAAGGAAGAGTAGGAGAAGGCTAAATCTTCTGTATTTCTCTCAATATTTTTATAATTTCACAAACTCTATATTTTTCATGACTCAACATATGAGGTTTATATAGTTCCCCAAGATACATTACATTTATGCAGATTTATGCAATAAGAATGAATCTTTCTTTCAATAAACTCTTCCAAGAATCAATAACCAGTTTGACTTGTCCTTCAATAACCAATGGTAGCTACTGAATCTAGTTAGTTTGGTTGTTGATGGTTTTCTTTTTCATGGTATAATTTATTCTTGCCTAATAGATTTTGAAGATGCTTACAAATCCCAACTATGCATCATTATTCTTCATGATATTGAGAAGTAAGACTTGATTTATTCTGATTTGGTTCCTACATTCCCAAAACCACTTGAACATATGAGACAATAGTTCTTCAACATTATTCTATGTAAAAATTTGATTTCTTTTGTAACCGATTCTTCATTAACATCTACTAAAGACAATAATCTTATACTATATTGCTTGTTCTCTTGGCTTATATCCAAGGGGGTGAGAGGGCTAATTATTACTATTATAAATTTTAATCAATCTTAAATTTTGTTCTAGAAAAACATGTATTAAGATCTTAATGACACTAAGAAAAAGAAAAAATAGAGGGGGGCTAGGGGAGGGTTAATTAGTACTATAACAAATTTTAACCAACTTTAAATTTTTATTGAGAAAATATATATATTGAAAATATGATTAATCAGAAATTGAGTGTGAGTAAGAATTATAGGTAAAGTGAATGATAATAAGTAATCACAAACAAAAATAATAAGAGAAGGAATGACAAATCAATTTATGGTGGTGTGGTCTTCTGGACCTATGTCCACACCAAATTCCTCTATCCTCAGGCCATTGGATTCCCTAAAATCATTATTTTTAACGGATGAAGTTTAATTGCTCTTATTACAACTTTTTCTTTTCCAAGCTTTGGAGGAACCGCATAGAACATTTTACGAAGATCTCTTGCCTCCTATTACTTAGTTTCATAATTAAACTTAAGAGGGAGGAAGTGACTTAAATAATTCTTAAAGAGAGAACTACAATACTTTGTAACTCCAGTTGGATGCTTCATCAATCAAGCTTGAGAAATGTGTTTATAGCCCTCAAAAGGCTTAAAAATAGAGTTAAAAATTTAAATTCTTAGAATTTCAAAGTATGAGCGGTACTATCATGGACTCGAATGATACTACCATTGTAACTTTTGACATGAAATCATAATTTTAGACTTCGGTCCTACCACTATTGTAGGTAGTATCATTGCCAAAATCATTGATAGAGTACAAATTATCCTTGTTGGATGACCTAGATGGTATTGCTGGGCTTGATGGTACTATTGCCCCAAGTAGTTAGGTCATGCCTTTGGCCTTCTAATGGGTTCAACTCTAACCCAACTTCAAGCTGTTGAATCGCAAACTTGGGCTATGTTTTATTCGATGCCGACTCAAATTAAAATAAATATTTGAGTAAGCATGCATAATGCATCATTGCTTTTTGTGGCATCAATATACGATCAATACATGGTAATTATGAATAATTTATTGTCAAAAGTTTTATACAGGACATAGTCTTGTTAAATAGTGAATCCTTTTTGTTGATGCAATACTCATGCATCACATAGACACTTGTAATTATTGGCTTTGATACAGATATTGCTATGTGCTTCATTTGAACTTTGTCCTATTATCTACTAAGCATTTGTGTTTATAAAAAAATATTAGATTATGTTTTAAGATTTCATGGTATCGAGAGAGAGCTAAAGGATTATTCATGGTGAAGTTAGATTCAATAATTATCCTTATTGAAATCAATATATTAATTTTGACAAATTTATAAAGTTATGTGAAAAAAGATTTTAATCATGTTTGGATTGATCTTCTCGAGAATTTAGTTAGATCAGTTTAGAGCATAAAATGATGATTAGGAGAATATGTTATATAGAGATTAGGTGGAGAGAATCTTATGGTGGAGACCATGTGGACTCTCTTATGACTTCTAAATTCTTTGATTATATTATCCAACTTAGTTTAGTAAGTAAGATTTTGATTAGTAGTGTCTTTATATCCTAAATTGCAAATAAGGCCTCTTAGATCTCTTATTGTTTACAAAAAAATCAATAAATTTTCTTCATATTTATTTTCCTATAGATAAGGTAATGACCTTGATCTGATATTTAACCTCTTTCTAATTCAATTGGGTTCTTCTAGTGGATTCTTGACTATTTTTCTCCTATGAATTTCTCCTTATCCTATATTCTATTCTTGTGAATGTTTCCTCCTTTTCATTCTTGTTTTTTCGACTCATTGCCTCTTGCCATTATGCCTTCTTGTATTCTTTTCTTGCACTTTCACTTGACTTTGGTTTTATGAGATGATCTTTTGTAATATCTAAGGTTGTCTCTCACTTGGAATCCTAATGCTTATAGCATTTTTCTTCTACTATCTTCTTGCTCTTGTGGGCCCACAAGGCTATATAATTAGTTAAACACAACACCTCTTATAATGGAACTCATGCTATCTCAAATCACACCGCTTCTCGGACATTATAATTTAAGTTCAATTATTTTAGATTATAGAATCTTCATTCGTGGCACTTCTTTTCTCATGGATTTTGTCTTGTACTATTTCAACTATCTTTTGCTTATGACACACACATTTGATTATTTTTCTCTTGAATGGTCAAGACCACGATTCCATGAGGTTCTGGAAGCATCAGTCTAGTGAAATGCTAGAATGACACTTTGAAGTTTAGCCACTCCTTTTGATTTTGGTTTCTTCCTCTTACATTATACAAGAATCTTTGATGTATAACATGAAATCCAATAATAATATTTCATTTCTTAAACTAGCTTTTTGTGATGGTTTCCATAATGTGATGCATGGAACATCTGTTATGCTCTGTTTAATTTATCATCTTTGCAATCGACCTAAAATCTAATCAGGATATTTTCTTTAATTTCATTTATTGAGATATAGAACGAACTTATATATTGTCTAGTCGATCAACATATTTCTAATTTTTATATATTTTATTATTTCTTACAACAAATACACTTATCTATTCAATTTTGGGCAACCCATGATGTTATTTTTATTTGAGCATTTTTCATCTTATTATATTTGCATTATATTTTAATACAGGATAAAATATCAAAGAGCCATGAATGCAACATTAGCCATGAAATATCAAAGAGCCAATCATATCAACCATGATAAAGTCAAGGCCAGTCATATTAATCATGCTGCTATACTATTTCCCTGATCTTCCCAAGAATGAATATTTTACTTTAATGAGTACATTATGTAATACTGGATTCATTTAAGCTTTTTGTTTGCCAATATGGTAATATTTCCCTTTTATAAGCTTTCATGTTATCGGTGATCTATTCATCTATTCCTTTCTTTAATCTTAATGACATTTCATGCTTGTGGGGTTTGAAACATGAGTATCTACGGTAACACAAGAAGGATGTCATCAATTGTATTTCGATGAGAGTCAAGCAATTGAGGATAAGAATCTATCAGTTGTTATGTATGCATGGTATTGTTAATTTGTCTCGTTCCTTTCTGAACTATAAATTGGTCTGGTTAAATCTCCTATTTATTTATTGACTATGAAGCAACACATTCTCTTTGTATAATATTAACCTTGCTTCTTCTTGCTGCTTGTCCTCTAATAACAAATCTTGTGCTACATTCTATATTTATATTGCTAATTGGTGAACTATATTGCTATTAAATTTGCCTTGTACTCTATGGATAATCTCATAAACTATCATAAGAATAGATGTATTTCATATAAAAAACACATGTTTTGCCTTTGTAAACATGCCTAGTTAAGATAAGATATAAAAGTAAATTCATTATTTGATCATATGCAATTGTAGCTCTTTGTGTCTAATTGATGTGCCTATCATTCGAGATTTCGATGGTAATTATAATGAATAATACCTATTGAAATAGAGGTGGATAAGCCACAGAAGTATATGGGTATAAAGAAATTAAAGACATGTCATTTATTGTGGAAAGTGAAAGTGGAAGAAATAGTATTCTAATTTTTTTTCAAGAAAATTAGATTTTTATTATCGGTGAAAATGCTTCACTATAATTTCATTGATGTGACCATTGTCCATGAATGCCTCGATCCCATGCAGGATATAGTTGTGGTTGCAAGTCCGTACTTGTTTTTTATATTTAAGATAATTTATGCAGCTTTTATTATCAAACTGAGGTTTGTATGCCTTCTCCGTCAATGTTGCTTAATTAACATATATGAAAATGAGTTTTACCTTTTAAATCGATGTCAGTGTAGTAACTCTTTTGTTATCGCTATATATCCACACAAAAATGTTAATGACATTAGCTTGTAAGAAAGGTGTGCCGACATCTATTTGTCATGTGAAATGAGATATCTAAACTCTTTTCTTTTTCCAAAGGGAATGATCTGTTAATTAAATTTATATTTTGTGTAAACCAAGCAATGCTACTCATTGGCTTATATTATAAAAAATACATAGAAGTTCAAAGTTTTGATCATCCAGATTGTACTACAAGAAGTTCAACATCAATAAGAAATTATGGCTATTTAAAAGATAAGCAAGTAATAAATTGTATATGTGTTATTCAACATCTTTTATATTTCTATATATCTAGTATAAAGAATGTTAATAAAGGTTCATTTCTAACATAGCGGTAGCATTGACGTGGATTTGTTGTGTTTTGGGATAAAATTTACATAGTGACTAACTTGTTACTTAGATTTGTGCTATATATTACCAAAGGGAGGTTGATCATTCTCAAAATCTAATAAATGCATACTCAAGAGTTGCAAGTTATCACTATCTTGATTATAGTCAAATAGTTCAACCTTGATGAGAAATTATAGGTTTTACTCATTATCGTGTTGGTATAGGTAAACAAGCCACTGTAAATAAATACTTGGAGTTTAAACCAAGGTTCGCAATCTCGTACTGTACTAACGTATCGATCGTTTGTACTATCACGGACAATGTAAACAAGGTGTTCGATGAAATGCTCATGTTTGTCCGTGTCCTTTGCTTTAGGTACGTATCTTATATAGCAAGAAGCGGGCTTGTAGCAGGCTTGGAGTTAATCATTTCTTTTCTTCTAGCAATTCTGGTATTATTGCTAACTGCTCTTCTTTGAGTTTGTATAGTGATTTTCTCATGCTCAGTGACAGGTTAAAGAGTTCGAACGGAATGGTGTTAATCTCACTCCAAGCAAGAAAAAAGAATCGGAGAATTTGGGAGCACGAATAGGAGAACTAAGTTTGCAATACGTCCAAAATCTTAGTATGGATAACAATTTTCTTCTTTTGGGTGAGCCAGAGCTAGCAGGAATGCCTCTTCAATTCATCAAGGTTAGTTTTAAGATATTTTTCATGAAAAGAATTTTCTATTAAAATCCAGTAGCATAGCTTTTCTTTTCTAATATGTGGAACCTTTTCTTTCATGATTCTTGTTCTATATTGTATCTAGAAATTTACAGGCTTGTCTTAAATTAGAAAATTTTAATTTGTCTTTTTAAGGTTGTAAAAATTGAGCTGTTCTCAGAGGCATATGGCTCAAGTTAGTTTTAGTTTTATTGTACTTAATAATTTGCAGATTGGTAGGTATGCGGATTGGTGAGATGGTACAACTGGAATCTACAAGATTGATCGATTAAATCTACAGGATCGGGATGAATCAAGATAATAATTTTATGCAATTCATAAATTAACAAAGTCTTAGAGAACTTATAATATAAAGTTTGAGAAAAATTATAGATTTTATGTGCTAAATTTTTTTACCTTCATATATTATATACTATATTGTTTTATGAAAGGACGAATGTCATCAAAAGGTAAAAAAAGTATAATAGATGACATATAAAATGAAGATTTACATATTAAAAACAAAATGTTACAATTTTTTTAAAATGATCATATCAGATATCTATATTAGTATTTGTAATTAACTATATATATACATATATATTTATATACATATATATATGTATATATAATATGTATATATATATATGTATATATATATATATATATATATATATATATATATATATATATATATATGTATGTATGTATGTATGTTCTCATATAAAAAATTCAGAATTTTTATGTTTTTGAAGATATTGATGGAACCGACTATACCTAGTTGCTTTTGTAATCACCATATGAATGAAGTGTTAGATAATACAAAGACAGAAAGAATCTTGTTTGAAGAGTGTCCACGAATTTGAGAGTAATCATGAATCCAAAGTGACATCTCCCTTCTTTGTTAGATTTTCCATTTCTGCAAAAGGTTATGATGTTATCTTCATTCTCGCCTTTCGTCTCCCAATATCTTTATTTTACCAGTAGACAATGAACATTACAATGATGGTGGCGACGGATGATAAATAGTGATGGTGTAGTGAGCAATGAACACAATTGTAACAGATTTTCTCTGTTTCAAGTAGAAGAAGAGATGGGTGCATGAGGCTTCTTTCTTAATATAACTTAGTTCTTTTTCGGGAAGAAAAAGTAGTCTATAATTCTTCTTGTCTTTCTTCCACCTTGGCATTCTTCTTCCATCTTTCCTCCCTTCCACACTCTTTTCTTTTCTTGAGCCTCTCAACTGTCCAAAATTGGCCAAACTCAACCAATTCGCATTCATTTTGACTCACTCAAATTTTAGCTATAAGGTGAGAAATCAGTCAGATCAAATTGTCTTAGACTAAAAGCATGATTGGAAATGTTGTGTCGAATTAATCGATATCATGGTCTATGTTATATTTCTTGACACATGCATATCCACGACCGAGAGACCAACTTCTTTGGGAAGGTGAATATCATGATTGATATATACCATGCAATTATCTGTTCAATGTGTCACTTGTCGTGATTCTACCTAATTGTATCATGCTTTACTTAAAGAGAAAATTTACTCAGTCCTTCCCAACAATGTCCTATTGCTACAACAGAGGCCGCTTTGGTGACTCGACATTTTAGATTTCTAAGCGATTGCTTGAGCTCGGGTTTATATACCTAATCCTGATGGGGAATCCATGTTGGTAGGTGAAGAAGTGCTAGACTAATGATCCGTTAGTAGATGTGGCATCGGAAAGAGTTCATTGAGGAATTAGACAATAAATGAATCATTTACCATCTAAATTAATCTAACTTCCTGAATTTGGTAGTGTTTTATTTAATTCATTAATCATAAATGAGAATTCTCCCTGCTCCAGCTTTTCCCAAAACTTTTATCGATAAATTTTTGATTTTGTTTTTTAAAATTTATTGAGGCATATCATCGTGACCATTTAAATTCACTGAAGCCATTGAAACTGCTGAAACATTTTTTAGTCTCGGACTACCAACTGAAACGGATATGAATCCAAAACAAATTTTTACATGGTGGAAACAGCTTCTCTATATTCCGAGAAACCCTCGGAAATCTAAATTTCACATATAGTCCTTGCAATAATAGCTGGAGCCTTGTTCATTACATTGTCCTTTTTGTGATTGAAACTTTAATGTAATGTAATCTAATTTTTTGGGATAAAGATTTCAGTGTTCATAATTGCAACAAAAAATAACAACTGTTCTCAGTCATGATGTCATCATTGTTTCCTTATGCCGCATCTGCATATTGATTGTCAACATCTAGTGTTTTCTTTTCTGGAAGCAATATGTTGTATGTCTTTCATCATTTTTTTTGGTTTGTGATTGCACTAAGCTTTTTCCTCCTCATTTTGTTTTCTTTAGAGCTTAGAGAAAACCGAAGATGGTAAACTGAAAGTTTTCTTGAGAAGTCATAATGTTCCTCCGATACTTGAGCATTGTAAGGTAATATATATTTATAATTCTGATAGTGAATTCATATCCTTTTTGGTATTTCAAGTTTATTGCCTCTCATATCTACATTTTGAACTATTATGTAAGCTGTAGCATAATGGATTTTGAAAGTCAAAGGTTTTTGTTCAAATTGGCCTTTTTCTGGTGCATAGAAATTTCCTGATAGCAATGTTTAAATGTGGCTGTAATAGATGCTATAGTGGTTTTGACGTCTAATGCCAAATTATTTGTGCAAGTCCCAAGCATTTTTAGATGATATTGGTGGTTGCTGTTATAAAGCAGATTCTCCAAAATTATTTGCCTACAATTGTTAATATTGAGATAAAAATTAAGTCATCTAGAACCCTGAGTTACCTGTGAGCCATGATTCAGACAAAAATAAGCAAGATGGACTATATGTTGCTGTGCTTTTTAAATAATTTTGTAAAAGAAAATAAATACAAAGATAGACTTGATTCAGTTCCAAAATTTTGAAGTAGTTAAACCATGAGGGTCCAAGTCTTAGTTGGTGCCACTCTAAAGAGAAAGGATACAAACTGGTCCATGTTTGACCAAGGGAAGAAGCCAAGCCATAGGAGGTTGGTGTATGAATAGTGTCCACCCCTTTATTATGAAGCCAATCTAAGGTAGCCTGGGAAAATATTGAGCAATGTGAGGTTGGCTTATGAATAAATGCCATGTTGGTGTTGTTTTTGTACTAAAAATAATGGCAATAAACAAACCAAGGTGGCTAGAAAGAGAAAAGTTGAGCAATAACAAGTCGACATATGAATATTACTGAGCTGGTTCTAATTTAGCATAACTGTAAAAGGTCCAAGCTTTAAGAGGTAAGCTTGTGAACAATAGGCGGAGAAGAAGCCAAGCAGTATGAGATATGACTAAAATGTCCAGGACATGAAGTCAAAATATGAAAATGCTGAGCCATGGGAGTCATAAGAGTTTGGCTTAGGAGAAAGCTAAGCTGCAAGAAGTTGGCTTTATGAATAAAAAGCCAATCTATGTGATGTAGAACAGAGTAGAGTAGAGAGAAGTAAAGAGAAAGCAAGAGAGGAGAATAAGAGACTAGAAGAGGAGTAAAGAAGATTCAAGTTTTTATTCAAATCTGAAGTGTTTGATCCATTGACAAGGCCCACTATTTATAGGGGTTTAGGAGCCTTAATACAATCATTGTAGACAATGATTCCCAAGAGTAACCTCCTAGGGAACTTGTATGTCTATTAGAAACCCAAAATGTGACCTTCAGGAGACCTAAACAACTTTAAGACAAGTTATTACAGCTGAAAGGAAAAGAGTGCACTTTGTACCAAGGTTCGATTTACGGTTCGTCGGTGTACCAACATATTGTCGGTATTGGTACTGATCGGATGGTACACACGATATATTAAATATAATATAATATAAAAATATATTAAAAATATGTAAAAAATAAAAGAAAAGGCGACGTCGCCGATCTCTCTCCCGTGGGAGACGCTTGCCTCCTCGGAGGTGTGCGATCCATGAGCGACAAGACCCATGAATCCGAGGGTGACGACGTGCGGCAAGAACAGCTCTAGGTTTTCTTCTTCTCTTTTTTCTTTTCCTCTTCTTCTTCTTCCTTTTCTCCTTCAATTGACCCGATTTCTCCCTCAATCGGCCGACGAAATCGACCGCTAATCGATCTGATTTGCGGGCGATCGCTCAGACAACTCAAGTGACGATATTTACTGCGTCTTGGACGCTAAATGTTGAAATTTCAAACCTTGCTTTGTACAATAGTGCACTTAATATGAAAGTAGAGTCCCAAGGTTAGCACCTTGAAAGAGCAAAGCACTCTTCAATTTTTAACATAATTCCTAAAGTTTTTAGGTGAACTAATTAATGACCTTTTTGCTGGTTTCCTTGCCTTGAATAAACTCTTCTAAAATTCTTTATCAAGCTAGATGGTTCTCCATCACTATGAGGCTAATTAGAGTAGTGAAGCCAAAAAGTGGCGGTTCATGCACTGGAAGTTAAGCCACAGACAAGTCCTAAGTGGTTGCTTTACACATTAACAAGAAGTCATCATACTAAGTCATAAAAAGTCATCTTACGCATAAATAGTTAAGTTATTAAGCCAAGCCTAGGAGGTTGGCTTGTAAATTTTTATCACAATAGTAGTGAAGAAACTTAGCCACAAAAGATTACACATAGAAAAGATTAGCCAGCAAGCCAAACTATGGTAGGTTGACTCAGGCAGAAAGGCAAAGCAAGCCTAAGGAATTGGCTTATTCATAGTGTTCCTTTTTTCTCTTTTAATATCATGTAGGATTCTCCTCTAATTTTTACCCTAGAGCACTTTTTGCCTCCACCATCCAAATTATCACTCTACCTGTTGCTCTTCTTCTTCACTCTTCTTCTTCCTCTCTCTCCCTTGGGCTGTCTTTCACCCTTTCATGTGCTCTTTTGATCAATCTCTCTTAGACAAATGCTTGTCACCACGGTGCTACTCTTCATCGCCCCACTAGATGTCTATTCCAATTCATTGCTGAAGCTAGTAGCATCGCCCCAATAGATGTCTATTCCAATTCAGTGCTGCAACTTGGCATTCCACCTTCCGTCGCCCTATTGGATGCTTGTTCTCCCATTCGTTTATCAATTTTGTTTTTGTCCATATATTATCATAGGCCTTTGTAGTATATTTATCAGTATAGTAAATTGATCACATGGAACATTCTAATATTGCATTGTCAATAATTGTGTTATGTTTTGATTTTTCTGGTATTGTACAACACAAGAAATTCTTGGGGTAACCTCTTTACCTCTTTATAAATATTTGTCATCGGAGTTCTTATAGTAAATTATTGGTTTTCCTTTGATAGTGCTTGAAATCATGAAGTTGTATTGTTGGTCCACTTTTTTGTTATTTTCTTGATTTTAATGTCTTTTACAGAAATATGAAAGATTCCAACAGCCTTGTAAGCATAGATTGAGATTTCACTCGGACCAATACAAAACAAACGATATGTCCGGACATGGTGTGAACTTGTACATGCGTCTCGGCGACCTATTGGAAAAGAAAAACCTATTTAACTCATCAATGGTTGGTCGAGCCCTCTTTGTTATACACATAGAGCCCACAAGCCGTCTGTTGTTGCTCCTCATTGCTCGCCATCTAGCTTACTGTTGATTTCAAGTACTTCTCTTCTCCGCCTCCTCTTCCTCTTCTACCATTCTTCTCTTCCTACATCATCTTCGCTTCTTTCTTCCTCTTTCTACTTCTTCCTTCTCTTCCATCGCCTTCCTCCTTCCTCCTGATTTATATAGGGTCCGGATTCGAGGATCGCTACCACCTCTCGGATGAAAGTTTTGGCGAGGAAAAGGGAAGCAGAGAAGAAGAAGAAGACGTTGTTGTCTCGGCGTCTTCTTGTTCACAACCTCTGGAGAACCGATGAGAGATCAACAATGTCCCCAACGCTCGGGTCCTTCCTCCGCAACCAACGACCAAAGGACTTAAGGCATCTTTTCGATCGAGTTCAACATCGCCTTGAAGCCTCCGCCACCTAGAACTCGAGTTCGAAGAGAATAAGTGAGGAAGACAAGGGAGATCTCGCCTGCTTCCGCCGCGATCGTTCCTGTTTTGCTTTCCAGCAGATGTGGAGGTTGTTTCCACCATTGACATCCTCTCCTCCAACATTGTCTAGATGCCTTGGTCTCGCCTAGTGCATCTCAATCCTTTGTTGCAACCTCAGGTGGAGGTTGACAACGCAGAAACTCAGAGAAATAATAAAACCAGGAGTTGTTGAACATATACCTCTTCTTCAAGAACTCCATTAAGGAATGCTGATTTGACATCCATTTGAAAATTTTTTATTTCATTTGAGCTGCTAGGGAGATAAAGTAATCTTACTGTCTCTAATCGAGCAACTAGTGCGAACACTTCTTCATAGTCGATCCCATATTGTTGTTTATATCCCTTTGCGACCAATCGTGCTTTATATTTCTCCACCTCTCCTTGTGCATTTTTTTTTTGCTTTGAAGATCCACTTAACACCGATCGCTTGGTGGTGTTCTGGAAGTGTAGTAAACTCCCATGTATCATTTTTATTGATTACATTAATCTCCTCCATAGCTTGTCTCCATTTTTCTTCTTTACAAGCTTCTTCAAATGTTAATGGATCTTATCATGCAAAAAGACAAAATAGAGAAAGTTCATCATTGTTAGTATCAATTTTTTGAGTCATACTATATAGCTCCTGGATCGATCTTGTCCTTCTTATAATCAGACTTCTTGAATCATATGACCTAGTTGATATCGATGATGATTCTGGTAAAGCCTCTTTTGTGCTTGCTTGTATTATATCATCCTCTTCTGATGATATAGCTTTCCTATGATGTTCATTACTTTTCCAGTCTCAAATATGTTGTTCATTAAACTCAACATCTCTTGACATCACAACTTTATTTGTGATAGGATTGTAGAGTTTGCATCCACTGGAATTTTAAGCATAACCTAATAAAATGCATTTCTGACTTCTATCTTCAAGTTTTGTTCTCTTTTCTTCTGATATCTTGGCAAATGCAATAATTCCAAAAATTCTTAAATGATCAACTCTTGGTTTCTGTAGGCTCTATACTTCTTCTGGTGTAGAATTACCAATTCGCCTTGTTGGAAACCTGTTAAGCAAATAAACTGCACAAGCAACAACATCCCCCCAAAATTCTTTAGAAATCGTTCTTTCCTTTAACATGCATCAGACCATATTAAGTATAGTCCTATTTTTCCTTTCTGAAACACCATTTTGTTGAGGTGTGTATGGCATAGTAAATTGATGTAAAATTCTATTATTTTTACAAAAACTTTCAAATTTATTTGATGTATATTCACTACCTCTATCTATTCGTAAACATTTAATCTTGCAACTACTTTGTCTTTCAACTAAGTCTTTAAATTCTTTGAATTTATTTAATATTTTTTTCTTTAAAATATAGACCCAAGTTTTGCCACTATGATCATTAGTGAAGGTAAGAAAATATCTGCATCCTCCAAGTGATACTGGGCTGATAGGGCCACAAACATCCAAGTGTACCAGATCAAGTTGATGCCATGCTCTTTTTGTTATGCTGATTTTGAAAGGCTTTCTTTCTTGCTTACTCATAACACATATTTCACATAATTTTGATAGACGGTCAATTCTTGACATTCCTGTCACCATATTAAATTTCTCAAGAAGTTTTAAAGCTTCAAAATTTAAGTGTGCATATCTAAGATGTCATAATGTAGAAATATCCTCAATATCAGTCTTAAAACAATTTGATCGGTAAAAAATACATAAATGTAGAGGAAATATTATATTCTTTGCCATTTTTATATGTGAGATTAATGTCTTAGTCTTATCATAAATTGAAAGAGTCATATCTTTCATCTCAATATTATAACTTTTTTCAAGTAATTGTCCCAAGCTAAGAATATTATTTTTCATATCAGACACATAATAAACATCTGAAATGCATAACTCTTTGCTATTATGGAGTCTAAGAATAATTTTACATTTGCGTCTTACTCGTCTTTAAGACAAATCACCAAATGTAATATTTCCAAAATAGCTTGTAACTATTTCTAAAAATAATTCTTTAATGCCACAAATATGATTTGAAGCTCTTGTATCTAGATACCATGTAATAGACTAATCTTCCTTCAAATAATCATAAGTCATTAGTAAAACTTGGCTTTCATTCTTCTCTTCTTTTTCAATAAAATTTGCCTTATCACCTTGATTGTTAGGATTATAATAGTATTCAAAGGAGTAATGCCCATACCTTTTACAAATATAGCATTGTATTTCAGACCTTTTAGAAATTCTGCCACGTCCACGTCCTCGATCATAACCTCGGCCTCTTTGGTTATAATTTTCTCTACCTCCTTTATTGTTTGGAGATTCTTGATAGGTTTGATTTCTGCCACCTCTTCCTCTTTGTCCACGACCTCTTCCTCTTTGAAAATTTGATTCACCTTTATTTTCAAGAGCAGCTCACTGGCATCAATGTCGTCATGTTCTATGCTCCCGTCTTGTTCAAGACTCTCGGTTTCGGCAACGACGCCTCCTTGATGTCTGCCGTCATTTTCGGGATTGGTGAATGTCATTGCCACCTTCGTTTCGATCATCACCGTTAACAAAGTTGGTCGTCGTGCTCTCTTTCTCTAGGGTGGTGTTCAGATGGTGATCTCTCAAGTAAGGCAACCTTTTTTTTCGAGCAATCTATGGTCAGCCTTCTCATACTTACTATCTATCTATGGCCGTGTCCATGTCATGGATCAGATCCTTGTGGGGACACTGATTGGAATCAAGTTTGGCACAACCGGGCAGGGAGAGATACTCAAGACGTACGCCATATTTGTGGTCGTCTGCATCTGCATCTTCGTCTCAGCCTTCGCATGGTCTTGGGGTCCCCTGGGATGGCTGGTGCCCAGTGAGATCTTCCCGCTGGAGATCAGATTAGCCGTGCAAAGTATCAATGTGTCGGTGAACATGTTTTTTACGTTCGTGGTGGCGCAGATCTTCCTACAAATGCTCTGCCACCTCAAGTTTGGGCTCTTCTACTTCTTTGCTGCATGGGAGGTGGCCATGACCATCTTTATCGCCTTGTTCCTTCCCGAGACCAAGAATGTGTCGATCTAAGAAATGGCTTTGGTGTGGAAAAATCATTGGTTCTGGTCTAGATATGTCAACGATGATACCGACGTCGAGGTGGCACAAAAAAATTGATGGTAAATAGTTGAGTTTTGCTTCGTTCTTAGGGTTTCGGTTTGGTTTAGTTAATCGTCTGCTATAATAATTTGTAAATAGTGGAGTGATGTAATAATTTGTAAATAGTGGAGTGCTGTAATAATTTGCAAATAGTGGAGTTTTGCTTTCATTTAATAATCTAGGTATTTGAACGAGTTATGACATTTTTGACATAATTGATGGGAGAGTTAGATAAGGACCGTTTGAGTCCGGAATACGGGATCGGTTCTCATTTCCATATCCTACCGTCATAAATCAAACAATAGTTAGTTAATAATAATATATCGAAGTGGCATCCGGCACTTAAATAGAATACTTGAAAATTTTTCCAAAAATGACACCGAATTAACGAAAGTCCAAAAGCATAGGGAATAAAGACAAATTTGCTAAAGCAAGTAAATCCTGGAAGGGAAGAAGAATTAGAGACATACTTACAATTGATTGAGCTTGGATTTAGGAGTCTGCTGTTTGGACGTAGATTCAAGGCGCGACCAAATGCGCAAGCACGATTTCGTGCAAGTGCAGATTTAAGGCGCTGCAAGTGGCTGTCCCATGTGTTGAATTGATAGGAAGAAAGGATAGAGTTCGCACACTAAGGAAGTATAGGAGAAGGCTAAATCTTCTGTATTTCTCTCAATATTTTTATAATTTCACAAACTCTATATTTTTCATAACTCAACAAATGGGGTTTATATAGTTCCCCAAGATACATTACATTTATGAAGATTTATGCAGTAAGAATGAATCTTTCTTTCAATAAACTCTTTCAAGAATCAATAACCAATTTGACTTATCCTTCCATAAATATTTTCTCTTGAAGAAATGAACATGTCTTCTGATGAAATTAATCTCTTCATGATAATTATACAAGTTTAATTCCAACATTCTCCCCCCTTAAACTTGTTCCATCCAACATGCCAAGTTTTCTTAGAAGATGTTGAAATGTTTCAATTTTGAGAGGTTTTGTAAAAATGTCAGCCACTTGTTCACTTGTCTTGACATAGTGTAACTCCACTTCTTTGTTTTTGACATGATCTCTATTCCATGCTCGTGGGGCTTGTTTAAGCCCATAAAGAGCTCTCCTTAACTTGTATACTTTGTCTTCTTGTTCATAAATAATAAAACCAGGGGGTTGTTGAACATATACCTCTTCTTCAAGAACTCTATTAAGGAATGCTGATTTGACATTCATTTGTAAAATTTTCCATTTCATTTGAGGCTAAGGAGATAAGTAATCTTACTGTCTCCAATCGAGCAACTGGTGCGAACACTTCTTCATAGTCGATCTCATATTGTTGTTTATATCCCTTCGCGACCAATCGTGCTTTATATTTCTCCACCTCTCCTTGTGCATTTTTTTTTTTTTGTTTTGAAGATTCACTTAACACCAATCGCTTGGTGGTCTTCTGGAAGTGTAGTAAGCTCCCATGTATCATTTTTGTTGATTGCATTAATCTCCTCCTTCATAGCTTATCTCCATTTTTCTTCTTTACAAGCTTCTTCAAAAGTTAATGGATCATATCATGCAAAAAGATAAAATATAGAAAGTTCATCATTGTTAGTATCAAATCTCTGAGTTACATCATATAGCTCCTGGATCGGTCTTGTCCTTCTTATAATCGGACTTCTTGAATCATGTGACCTAGCTGATCTCGGTGATGATTCTAGTAAAGTCTCTTCTGTGCTTGCTTGTATTATATCATCCTCTTCTTGTGATATAGCTTTCCTATGTTGTTCATTACTTTTCCAGTTCCAAATCTGTTGTTCGTTAAACTCAACATCTCTTGACATCAAAACTTTATTTGTGATAGGATTGTAGAGTTTGTATCCACTGAAATTCTCAGCATAACCTAATAAAATGCATTTCTGACTTTTATCTTCAAGTTTTGTTCTCTTTTCTTCTGGTATCTTTGCAAATGCAACACTTCCAAAAATTCTTAAATGATCAACTCTTGGTTTCTGCAGGCTCCATACTTCTTCTGGTGTAGAATTACTAATTCACTTTGTTGGAAACCTGTTAAGTAAATAAACTGCATAAGCAACAGCATCCCCCCAAAATTCTTTAGGAATCTTTCTTTCCTTTAACATGCATCGGACCATATTAAGTATAGTCCTATTTTTCCTTTCTGAAATATTATTTTGTTAAGGTGTGTATGACATAGTAAATTGATGTAAAATTTTATTATTTCTACAAAAAATTTCAAATTCATTTGATGTATATTCACCACCTCTATATATTCGTAAACATTTAATCTTACAACCACTTTATCTTTCAACTAAGTCTTTAAATTCTTTGAATTTGTTTAACACTTCTTTCTTTTCCTTTAAAATATAGACCCAAGTTTTGCCACTATGATCATCAATGAAGGTAAGAAAATACCTGCTTCCTCCAAGTGATACTGGGCTAATAGGGCCACAAACATCAGAGTGTACCAGATCAAGTCGATGTCATGCTCTTTTTGTTCTACTGATTTTGAAAGACTTTCTTTCTTGCTTACCCATAACACATACTTTACATAATTTTGATGGGCAATCAATTCTTGGCATTCCTGTCACCATATTAAACTTCTCTAGAAGTTTTAAAACTTCAAAATTTAAATGTGCAATATATAAGATGTCATAATGTAGAAATATCCTCAATATCAGTCTTAAAACAACTTGATCGATCAAAAATGCATAAATGTAGAGGAAACATTCTATTCTTCGTCATTTTCACATGTGAGATTAATGTCTTAGTCTTATCATAAATTGAAAGAGTCATATCTTTCATCTCAATATTATAACCTTTTTCAAGTAATTGTCACAAGCTAAGAATATTATTTTTCATATCAGGCATATAATAAACATCTGAAATGCATAACTCTTTGCCATTGTTGAGTCCAAGAACAATTTTACCTTTACCTCTTACTGGTATTTGAGATAGATCACCGAATGTAATATTTCCAGAATAGCTTGTATCCATTTCTGAAAATAATTCTTTAATGTCACACATGTGATTTGAAGCTCTTGTATCTAGATACCATGTCATAGACTGATCTTCCTTCAAATTATAATGTCATTAATAAAACTTGATTTTCATTCTTCTCTTCCTTTTCAATAAAATTTGCCTTATCACCTTGATTGTTAGGATTATAATAGCATTCAAAGGAGTAATGCCCATACCTTTTGTAAATATAGCATTGTATTTCAGACCTTTTAGAAATTCTGCCACGTCCACGACCTCGGCCACGTCCTCGACCATAACCTCGGCCTCTTTGGCTAGAATTTTCTCTATCTCCTTCATTATTTAGAGATTCTTGATAGGTCTGATTTCTGCCACCTCTTCCTCTTTGTCCACGACCTCTTCCTCTTTGAAAATTTGATTCACCTTTATTTTCAAGAGTAAGCTTGGTCTGTAGTGCTTGTTCCACAATTCTTTCTTCTGCTCTTTTTGTAATCCTTTGTTCATGAACTTGAAGGGAACCCATAAGTTATTCTAAAGACATTTCTTCCAAATCTTTAGACTCTTCAATCGCAACAGCAATAAAATCAAATTTTGAATCTAGTGATCTTAGTATCTTTTATATCACTCTTTGATCACTTATTTGTTCACCATTTATTCTCATTTGATGAACAATAGAAATAACTTTTGTGAAATAATCAGAAATAGTTTAGGAGGTACCTTGTTGTAATTTTTTAAAATCGGCTCGTAAAACTTGTAGACAGAGTTTTTTTTACCTTATCAACACCACCAAATACTTTTTGAAGCATTTTCCAAGCCTTTTTTGAAGTATTTGCTAGAGCGATAATCTCGAACATCGTATCATCAGGCCCTTGGTAGATTGTGAACAAGGCATTTTTCTCCTTCTTTCTTCTATCTTTGAGTTGCTCTTTTGCTTTTGCATTCATCGCTCCTTCTTCTACTGGACTTGGTTTAACAAATCCATCTTCTACAAACTCCCATATATCTTGGGAGCCTAGAAGAACCTTCATTTGGATGCATCATATGTCATAATTTTCTTTTGTCAATCTAGGGATTTGGAGTTGGAAGGTGCTTGAGGATGAAGCCATAGCTCTGATACAAATTGTTGAAGTTGATAGGAAGAAAGGATAGAGTTTACACACTAAGGAAGAGTAGGAGAAGGCTAAATCTTCTGTATTTCTCTCAATATTTTTATAATTTCACAAACTCTATATTTTTCATGACTCAACATATGAGGTTTATATAGTTCCCCAAGATACATTACATTTATGCAGATTTATGCAATAAGAATGAATCTTTCTTTCAAGAATCAATAACCAATTTAACTTGTACTTTCATAAATATTTTTTCTTGAAGAAATGAACTTGTCTTCTGATGAAATTAATCTCTTCATGATAACTGCACAAGTTTAATTCCAACATCATGCACTAGCGCAGATTTCGGTAGCAGGTATTTTTCCAATTCGTTTTGCTGGGGTAGGAGGGGTAGCGGGTTGGATACCTTTCTTACCAGCACCACTTGCGAGCTCATTTTTGGTTACATACGAGATAGAACAAACAATACATGGGTAAGAGGTAAAGAATGAGCCTAGTTTTATCTTTCTTCTGACTCCTTCCTGGTCTTTGAGATATTATTAACTTTGCTTTCTTTTCTGAATCAGGAGTCTTTTATTAAAATGCTCAGCCTGTAGATCGGTCAAAAGATTTATTATTATTATTATTATTATTATTATTATTATTATTATTATTTCCATGGTTACAATAATTCAAGTCAAATAACTAACTCGATAAAATATGCAAAGAATATGTTTCACCCGAATCGCTGATGACTAAATAAAGGATGTATTTACCTTTCTAAGAGTAGCTTCATCCTCATCAGAGCTCTCATCCTTATCTTCCGTTTCAGCTTTGGCCGTATCCTGAACGAACAGCCAGAACAAATAAATTTCCTCTAATATACTGGGTCAAACAAACTTATCAAAGAAGATAATAATGTTTTGACGGTCGATGCACAGACCTCATCATCATCGGATTCCTCTTGTCTGTCTTCATCATCCTCCTTATTTGCCCTTTGCTTATCAGCCTTCTTCAGTTCGTCTACTTTAGGCTTTACCTTGGCAGCAGAGACATTTGGCTTTCCTGCTGTGGACTTGGGTTGCTCATCCTTTCCATTGGTCTTGCCTGAAAATTTAAAAAGAAACACCATCAAAGCCATTGAGGTACGGAACATAAATGAAATTAAACTCAAAATACAATATGCTCAAGTTGAATATCTTCATCAGTATCAGAGTCCGGAAGTCAAACAGAGTAGCAAATGCTTTTGTTAAGAAACATAAAATGATGAAAAATACAACTGAGGTTAGCATAACAAGTCGTTACCATCAAAGTCAAGAAATGAGGGCCAAAAATCAAAATCCAGGTCCAAGAAATCGATAGCAGCAAGAATATGTTTCTAACTTTTGGTTGTTAAATGTCACATAGATCAATATGTTCTCATTTCCCCTGTCCTTCTTAGTCTCACCCAACGAAGCCTGCATAATAATATAGTAAGTACTGAGAACTATACACCAATATGTGGCCATGAAAAAACCTGAGAAAGATGCAGATATTTATCCTCTCCACGATCATCCTTGACAGTCTCTTCAGGCTTAATCTCCACCTGGAAATTTGCAGCAAAATTGGATGAATGAAAAACAATGCTACAGGTGAGAAACATCCAGAAAATATAAGGTAAGTGGATCTTTTTTAAGGGGGGAGGGGAACATATAGCAACTTAATAGCCAAGGCAGCATTGTCTTAATAATGGAAATGGAAAGAGAGCAAAAAATTGCATAAAATGATAAACACGATTAATAATGGAAATGGAAAGAGAACATTGGCTGAACTGAAAACAAAGCTAGGACTTGCAGAGAATATCATAAAAAACCAAAGGGGATTCAGAGAATAATAATCATTAAAGTTCTAGCTAAGAAAATTTGAGCTGAGTTTATTCTTTTTTTTTTTTTTTCACCGATGCTAAAGGTGGTGACAACACTCAGAATATTTATGGTATAAAAATGAAACAATTATGAACCTATCATGACATCAAGAAAGTTTATAAAAAGTAGGACCCCCATTGGTTTCACCAGTACATTCACAGTGCACTATCCAGCCAGATGTAACTAGTTGTTGCCAAGTGCTTGTGACTCCTTATCGCAATTAGAACACCAACACTTTTTAGTAAACAAGGGAAACAAAACCAAAAACAAAAAAAAGAAGAAGGAAGAAACACTTCATAATCCCCATCACGAAACTAAAGATAAGAACCTCCTCATTTTCCCTCCAGCATCCAAGGGACACTACCATTTCATTAGGTATATACAAAACAAGAATGTGACTGTAAACTATCTTTTGTAACCAATTTACAATAACCCACTGCAAGACTAGACTGCATGAGATACATAAACATCGACCATATAACGAATACTATCGAGCAACAGTCTTCGCCAGTTCAATTCCCGAGCAACGGTGCTTGGCTAGTCCAATTCCCGAGCGATAGCACTCGGCGATTCAATTCGAGCAATAGTGCTCGGCGGTCAAGTTCCCGAGCAATAGTGCTCGGCCTATCCGAAGCAGAGTGCTCAAGCTTCGATTCTCAAGCAACAGGTTTCGGTTAGTTCAAATTCGGCGAGTGCTCCACCATCAATTCACGAGCAATAGTGATCGGCGGTTCAATTCACGAGCAACGAGGTTTCTCCTAGTTCCCAAACATCAATGCTCACTAGTTTAGTTCCCGAGCATCGGTCCTCAGCGATTCATTCCAGCAGTGCTCGGCTAGTCCAATTCCCACACAAGCAACGCCCGACCAGTCTAACTTCCACAACAAACAATGGCTGACCAACCCGATGAGAACCATATATCATCACTGTGGCAGATAAACAAAAGACAAGTATTAGGTGAGCCATAAGAAAAACCCTCTTCAAGGCCCCTCTTCGAGGAACCCTGGAAAAGATCTTTCGGAAGGGTAGGAGAGGGAGAATGATATGGCAAATAATGGATGGACTCATCACACACCACATCCTCAACTGATTTGGCACGATTTCAATCGACACCTAGTGCGAGTACGACCGATCAGGTGCAGGTATGGCCGACTGGTGATCCTAGCCCGCATAGGTATGGCCAACTTAGCACAGGTATGGCCGACCTGGCACAAGTTCGACTGACCTTGCACAGTTATGATCGACCTGCCATAAGAGCAATGTAAACCGAACACACGACTTCATCAGGTACAAATACAGGTTCGAACCATATTGGCATATACAACATTACAATAAAGGACATCAACAACATTAGAGATGTCAGGTATGGACAACCTCTGATAGGCAGATATAAAAGCTACCCCTGAAGTTGTGCAGGAGGGACTCTTGGCTCTCGCTTGAAACATTCTAAAAATACTCTATCTAGATTGATCCTCGGTCAGGGGTACTGACTTGATGAATGGAGGGGCCACCTTGAACACTCCACCCCAACATGGCCTTTATGCAAGGATCTTTGGTCGACCTGAGGTGAATCCTAAAGTAAATGTTACCAACCCGAGCGAGGCCAAGAGCACACAACCTCATACTTTCCCCAAGTTCCGCTCCTTTCTCCTCTTGGAAGTTGACACAAATGATTTTACACACACAGGTGGGACCGCCATGCTTACTCAGCGGATACGACATAAAGTTTTACAAGACTTGTCTATCAAAGAATAATGTTGCCAGGTCAAAAAAAAAAAATTCTCAAGAACCATTAGTGGATGACATGGTAGAAATTTGACATTTTGGAGATGATGTAGACGTCTCTCAGGAACAGCAAACAAAGATTTCATTACCGACGTTTTAGGTCCCAATCATGTGGCTATTGAAATGTCTACTCTTGATGAGTTGGAATCCTCATGAACACCGAAGATCGACTCGATGCGAGCTCAAGGAAAACTTGATTGAAATGCGAGTGGTCGAGATGTTGCGACACACTCTCTGCGAGCAGTGACTAGTTGTTGCATGGCAACATGAGGCCGACGATGATGATGCACATCGAGATGGATATAACTCATGTCGAGATAAAAGTTTTGGACTCACCGGGTGAGGGTTTAGTCCCCAAAACTTAGGTAACCTTCTCCTTTTTCATGTCTACACTATGCATTTTCTACAGACGAAAATGACTGCATATTGTTGCCTCTCTGAAGTCGTTGAGAGAACAGTTCGGAGTTCTACTACCTCTGCACACACAACCCCTATTGCAGGTTCTGCGTCAACTGCTATATGCGTCGGAGGACTCATTATAGTGTGGTTCATACGTGCTGGTGAGATGTAACAGCACGGTTAATCTATTTGGTTATGGAGTAACAACACACACAGATTGGGCATATGGGATTTCGATCTACCAATCTTCCAACCATTCTTTCGGCTTATCTCAATTATGTAGACATCGAGTTGTGCCAACAAGGGAATGTCGAATTCCCCTTTCTTTCTATCATAGTTCATTCTTATGTCTTTGCATCTATTTCTTTTTCCTGACATCTTCGTATGCTAAATCCAGTTGTATTCTCATGTCATTGATAGAGACACTGCATCGCTTTCTCTGGTGACCTCGAATCTACTCGGATCGCTCACCATAGTTGTAGAAAGCCACCAATCGTTCCACTGTCCTCTTCCATGACATGAAGAACCCTGCTGATTCCCACCTTATATAAGGCCATGACTCCAAGATTCTAAAGGCCACCCGATCAATAGCTTTGACCTCCCTTGGCCAACCATGGCTTGATCGCTTCTATTCTTCATCTTCGTTCTTGTTGGGGTCGCCCCACAATGTGGGATGACAGGTCACTCCAATGAGAGTTCTCGTGTATGCTAGATCGCCTTCGTGGATTTAGTGACATGATAGCTTCACTCCTTCCTCCGGGCGACCTCCTTCTCGGACGTCCCGAGGTCCTGCAGAAGACTCGAGCCGAGCTATTTGGGCTTGGCCGAGTCCCTCTGATGCTCAAGTTAGGGGTCAGCTCCTTTGGATCAGGAAAAGATCCCCTTCTGGTGGCATGGGGAGTGAACATTTATACTTGCATGGACGAGGTGGTCGTACGAGGGTCATGTCGTTACTATAGGACCTGACAGGTCATCAACCGCTTGTCGTCGGGAATGCCATACATCGGCTATCGTGCCAGCCCTGACATGTCGCCTGTTACCAGTGGCCAAGGGATTTTGTTCGCGCCATCGCGCCACCGACACGCCTCTTGTTGCTAGCGGTTGGTCGACCACTACGCCCGACACGCCACTGCTGCCGCGGGAGTGTTGTTCGTCGGTCGGCTATTGTGCCTGCCCTAACACTCCGCTTATTGCAGGTTGAGGGGGTCGGTCAGGTACGTCAGTTCTGTTGCACCGTCAGTTGGCAGGGGGACGATTGGTCGGTCGTAGGGTCGTCAAAGGGTACCCCGAGGTCAGGTCAGGTGGGAGATGCTGGTCGACGTGGCTGAGTTGTGGCGTGGCCGAGATGTGGATGCTACATTCCTTGCATGTTAGACTCGACTATTATTGGCCCCATCATTCTCTCCCCCACATAGGAATCCTTTTCATTGTTTCTTTATAAGGTGCGTCTGCAAGGGTCATGTTGGGGCTTGAGTCGGGACGAAAAGGATTTGTGCAAAGCTTTTGGCCTTCTGGGGTATGTTGCAAGGAGGTCGTTCGACTTAGGCGTCGCAGGCTTGTGGCGCCTAGCCGTGGCCGGGGGGCGTTGATGGGGTGTGTTGCCGTTGAAGACGGCCGAGGGATGTGCCTCGGGCGTGACTGGGTTAAAGATGGGCGAGGCATGCCTCGGGTACGATTGGACTGATGATGGCCGAGAGTTACGCCTCAGGTGCGATTGGACTAACGATGGTCGAGAGGCACGTCTCGGGCATGATTGGACCGATGATAGCTGAGAGGCACGCTCGGTCATTGACCGACGATGGTCGAGGGCATGTCTCGCACGATTGATCGATGATGGCCGAGAGGCACATCTCGGGCATGATCGGATCGATAATGGCCGAGAGGCACGCCTCGCACGATTGATCGACAATGGCCGAGAGGCACATCTCGCACGATTGATCGATGATGGCCGAGAGGCACCTCGGGCATGATCGATCGACGATGGCCGAGAGGCGTCGCATGACTGGGCTGATGATGGCCGAGTGGCACCTCTCGGGCATGATCAGACTTACGATGGTCGAGAGGCACGTCTCGGGCACGATTGGATTGACGATGGCCGAGAGGCATGTCTCGGGCATGATTGGACTGATGATGGCCGAGAGGCACGTCTCGAGCATGACTGGATTGATGATGACTGAGAGGCACATCTCGGGCGCGATCGGACTGACGATGGCCGAGACAATTAGACTAACGATGGTCGAGAGGCACGTCTCAGGCACGATTGGACTGATGATGGCCGAGAGGCACGTCTCAGGCATGATCGAACTGACGATGGTCGAGAGGCACGTCGCAGGCACGATTAGACTGACGATGGTCGAGAGGCACATCTCGAGCATGACTGGACTGATGATGGCCGAGAAGCACGTCTCGGGCACGATTGGACTGATGACGGTCGAGAGGCACATGATCACCCGCAGGCATGTCACACATGGCTAGCAAACATGCGTCGCCATCGCTAGCGGCGACGGCGGATCGCACTAGCCCATCACGTGTCATGCCCGTGGTTTTGGCGACAGGTGGTTATGGTTGTTTAGGGCTGGCGTGGTCCTGTATTTATTGATATGATGGGCTATGACGGACTCTTGGGGGTGGTGTTCTCTCTTTGCCTCGGGCATACGAACCGCTATTTGGCGACTATATAATCTTATCGCCCATAGCCGGAGACCTTACTTGCTCTCTTGAACCCTTCTTGTTTTCGTCTCAGCTTCTTGTAGTTCCCCTTCTCCCGTCTCCCCTTCTCCTCCAAATAGGTAAGATGTTCTCCTTGGGTTCGTTTAGTGTTAGGGTCGTCCCTTCCACCAGTTCAGAAGGGACATGATCGGAAGGTCGGGCGACTAGCGTCTCGGGATCGTCGCATTCGGGGAGTACCTTCCCTGGAGGATGCTTGGTTGCGAAGGGACTAGGAGGCCATGAAGTCCTATCATGACATCGCCTTGGCCATAAGTGAGGAGGCTCTCGAGTCCATCCGGGAGTGTTACAACATTCCTGAGGGCTACGTGTTTCAGGCCCCTTCGCCCGAGCAATGACCCTACCAACCCTAGCCTTCCAAGATAAGCATCTCAGTAGATATGTTGGAAGTCGGCTTGCGCTTCCTCTACATTCCACTATAGTCGAATGCCTTCGGTGGTGGAGGATTTCTCCCAATCAGATGGCGCCCAACTCATGGCGCTACCTTATTACGTTCTTAGGCGAGTGTCAAGGGGCTGATATTGTTCCCAGCCAAACTCTATTTTTTGCTTGTTTTCACCTCGATAAGAGTCGGGGAAGTTATTACTCGATGGCTTGGGCCGGCTTCAAGGTTAGTGGTGCACCGACCAACAATAAGGGTTGGAAGGCCTAGTATTTCTTCGTTAGTGGTCCAAGTTGGGGTTTTAGGGCCGACTAGTCCATCCACCCGATTAGCAATGTCCCCCCTTTGTTATCCGAGGAGGAGTCTGTTGCTGTCAACAGTTTGAGGGGAGTCCTTCCCCTTTACCGAGCAATCCGGGATATGACCAAGAGGTGGCTGGTAGAGGCCGAGCTCAGTCCAGCTTCTCGGGGTATACCTATATTCTAACGGTTCTCGTCAAGCGCGGCCGCCAACCAGATTCTAACTTGTTGCTCGGTATGTAGGCACTATGGATCTGAATATGTTGCGGAAGAAGCCCCGGATGCTAGGGGCAAGGGCGCCCTTGCTGTTGATCCCGAGAGCGCTCAGCTGGAGGTGGAAGTCACACACACGGGGGCTTCGGGAAAGCGATCCGCAGGGGGTTCAGCTCCCAATCCAACTACCACTGGCCGACCTAGAAAGCGGGTCAAGATAGCGGTGAGAAGACACAAGGTTCATCACGGCGAAGGGAGCTCACGTCAGGCAGATCGGGAAAGGGAACCAGAGGTCTTGGCAGGGGACGCTTCTCTGACCTACCGCCGACCCAAGTCGATGAGGGACTTGTGTGGCATGCGGATTCGGGAGGATGACGAGGGCTACTGCATCCTCCAGATGGCTGATTGGGCCCCCAAGGACTCAAGTCAGTGATGCGGGCTCAGTGGTCGAACTGTCTTATCGCCTGTCCGGGATGACTCTGATGCAGCCTCGGAGTTTGATCGAGGGGTACTGCACCCGATGCTGGCTAAGGACCTATACACCTTGCCATCAGAGGTCCTTTTTGCCCAAACACCAAAGCAAATCATGCTGGTAGGTTGTGTGTCTAGCTTTGACGTTATTGCTTGCTAACTTTTCCTATACTGACCATCTTTTCTATTTTTGCAAGGTCACTATTATGGGATGGCCCTCCTAGACAGGGTGCATGACTCGGGTCATTTAGTGACCCATATGGGGAACCAGGCGTCCCTTCTCAAGGCGGAACTCGAGAAACTAAGGTCGGAAAGGGACCCCGAGCAACTGGCTCTGCCTAGTTGCGAGTGGACAAACTGGAGGTGGACAATGCCAAGTTGAAATCAGAGTTGGACGAGTCGAGAGGCCGGTTGGACGAGGCTGACAAGGAGCTAGACGAGCTCCAGGAAGGGCTAGTGGAGAGCCAACATCAGCTAAAGGAGCAAAAGGCTGATCATCACAAAGTCGACGACGAGCTATTGAAGCTGATGAGGGAGAATGAGTCCCTCAAGGCCGAGCTGCTGGGCAAGAGGATCAGCGACTACAAGCAAATGGTCGGGTTCGGATGGGGGTTGCGGCGTATGGGACAAGTGTCCCATGAATATGGGTATCGGGTTGCCTTGGCCCGCTTCCAAGCCTGGTACCCCGACTTGGAGATCGATAATGACCCGTTCACCGAGTGACCTGAGGACAACTCGGTGTCGATGGAGACCCATCAAGAGTTTGATGACTCTGTCCCCCCCCCCCAAGGATTAACCAAGGGTTCTATAGCTTTGGGGGTCTGAGGGGACTGGTTTGTTTGACCTCGGGATTTGTCTCGGGTCGGTACTATAACTAACAAATTTTGTAATCGAACATTTTGCTTACTACAAATGATCATGGACATTTTGGTCAGTCGAACATTCAATTTACTACAAAATAGACATTTTGGTTGGTCGAACATTCCTAATCTATGTGTAGAACTTCTTTAAATTGGACATGCGCTAGGTCCTCAACAATTGTCTATCGTCGAGGTTCGTGAGGATGTAAGTACCCTCTTGAATCACCTTGACGACTCGGTACGAACCTTCCTATGTAGGCACTAATTTACCCCGAGTTTGGGTTAGATCACTCACCTCAGCTCTACACAGGATGAGGTCGCCTTGGGCCACTTGCCGAGGGCGTACTCTAATGTTGTAGAGTCTCACAATGGCCTTCTTGTATGTAAGTTCACAAAGGTGTGCTTCATCATGTTTCTCCTCTAAGAGATCGAGGTTCTCGTGTAGCTGTGCATCGGAGGCGACACCTTCGTAATGCTCAACCCTAAGCATCGGGAAGACCATCTCGGGCGGTAAGACTGTCTCGGTCTCCAAGGCTAGGTTGAAAGGGGATTTTGTAGTTGGTGTTTTGGGGGATTGTTCTCGAAGCCCATAAGATGCTGGGTAACTTATCGGCCCAGGCCCCTTGTGTGCTGGTGACCCTCTTCTTTAGACCTTCTAGGATGGCTCGGTTCGTGACCTCGACGAGCCCATTGGCTTGGGGGTTTTTTCTTGAAGAAATGAACTTGTCTTCTGATGAAATTAATCTCTTCATGATAACTGTACAAGTTTAATTCCAACATCATGCACTAGCGTAGATTTCGGTAGCAGGTATTTTTCCAATTCGTTTTGCTGGGGTAGGAGGGGTAGCGGGTTGGATACCTTTCTTACCAGCACCACTTGCGAGCTCATTTTTGGTTACATACGAGATAGAACAAACAATACATGGGTAAGAGGTAAAGAATGAGCCTAGTTTTATCTTTCTTCTGACTCCTTCCTGGTCTTTGAGATATTATTAACTTTGCTTTCTTTTCTGAAACAGGAGTCTTTTATTAAAATGCTCAGCCTGTAGATCGGTGAAAAGATTTATTATTATTATTATTATTATTATTATTATTATTATTATTTCCATGGTTACAATAATTCAAGTCAAATAACTAACTCGATAAAATATGCAAAGAATATGTTTCACCCGAATCGCTGATGACTAAATAAAGGATGTATTTACCTTTCTAAGAGTAGCTTCATCCTCATCAGAGCTCTCATCCTTATCTTCCGTTTCAGCTTTGGCCGTATCCTGAACGAACAGCCAGAACAAATAAATTTCCTCTAATATACTGGGTCAAACAAACTTATCAAAGAAGATAATAATGTTTTGACGGTCGATGCACAGACCTCATCATCATCGGATTCCTCTTGTCTGTCTTCATCATCCTCCTTATTTGCCCTTTGCTTATCAGCCTTCTTCAGTTCGTCTACTTTAGGCTTTACCTTGGCAGCAGAGACATTTGGCTTTCCTGCTGTGGACTTGGGTTGCTCATCCTTTCCATTGGTCTTGCCTGAAAATTTAAAAAGAAACACCATCAAAGCCATTGAGGTACGGAACATAAATGAAATTAAACTCAAAATACAATATGCTCAAGTTGAATATCTTCATCAGTATCAGAGTCCGGAAGTCAAACAGAGTAGCAAATGCTTTTGTTAAGAAACATAAAATGATGAAAAATACAACTGAGGTTAGCATAACAAGTCGTTACCATCAAAGTCAAGAAATGAGGGCCAAAAATCAAAATCCAGGTCCAAGAAATCGATAGCAGCAAGAATATGTTTCTAACTTTTGGTTGTTAAATGTCACATAGATCAATATGTTCTCATTTCCCCTGTCCTTCTTAGTCTCACCCAACGAAGCCTGCATAATAATATAGTAAGTACTGAGAACTATACACCAATATGTGGCCATGAAAAAACCTGAGAAAGATGCAGATATTTATCCTCTCCACGATCATCCTTGACAGTCTCTTCAGGCTTAATCTCCACCTGGAAATTTGCAGCAAAATTGGATGAATGAAAAACAATGCTACAGGTGAGAAACATCCAGAAAATATAAGGTAAGTGGATCTTTTTTAAGGGGGGAGGGGAACATATAGCAACTTAATAGCCAAGGCAGCATTGTCTTAATAATGGAAATGGAAAGAGAGCAAAAAATTGCATAAAATGATAAACACGATTAATAATGGAAATGGAAAGAGAACATTGGCTGAACTGAAAACAAAGCTAGGACTTGCAGAGAATATCATAAAAAACCAAAGGGATTCAGAGAATAATAATCATTAAAGTTCTAGCTAAGAAAATTTGAGCTGAGTTTATTCTTTTTTTTTTTTTTTCACCGATGCTAAAGGTGGTGACAACACTCAGAATATTTATGGTATAAAAATGAAACAATTATGAACCTATCATGACATCAAGAAAGTTTATAAAAAGTAGGACCCCCATTGGTTTCACCAGTACATTCACAGTGCACTATCCAGCCAGATGTAACTAGTTGTTGCCAAGTGCTTGTGACTCCTTATCGCAATTAGAACACCAACACTTTTTAGTAAACAAGGGAAACAAAAACCAAAAACAAAAAAAAAGAAGAAGGAAGAAACACTTCATAATCCCCCATCACGAAACTAAAGATAAGAACCTCCCTCATTTTCCCTCCAGCATCCAAGGGACACTACCATTTCATTAGGTATATACAAAACAAGAATGTGACTGTAAACTATCTTTTGTAACCAATTTACAATAACCCACTGCAAGACTAGACTGCATGAGATACATAAACATCGACCATATAACGAATACTATCGAGCAACAGTCTTCGCCAGTTCAATTCCCGAGCAACGGTGCTTGGCTAGTCCAATTCCCGAGCGATAGCACTCGGCCAGTTCAATTCCCGAGCAATAGTGCTCGGCCAGTCCAAGTTCCTGAGCAATAGTGCTCGGCCTATCCGAGTTCCAGAGCAGCAGTGCTCAAACAGTTCGATTCTCAAGCAAGGTTCTCGGTTAGTTCAAATTCCCGAGCAGTAGTGCTCCACCAGTCCAATTCACGAGCAATAGTGATCGGCCAGTTCAATTCCTGAGCAACAGTGCTCGACCAGTCTAGTTCCCAAACATCAATGCTCAACTAGTTTAGTTCCTGAGCATCGGTCCTCAACCAGTTCATTCCCAGGCTGCAGTGCTCGGCTAGTCCAATTCCCACACAAGCAACGCCCGACCAGTCTAACTTCCACAACAAACAATGGCTGACCAACCCGATGAGAACCATAGATCATCACTGTGGCAGATAAACAAAAGACAAGTATTAGGTGAGCCATAAGAAAAACCCTCTTCAAGGCCCCTCTTCGAGGAACCCTGGAAAAGATCTTTCGGAAGGGTAGGAGAGGGAGAATGATATGGCAAATAATAGATGGACTCATCACACACCACATCCTCAACTGATTCAGCACGATTTCAATCGACACCTAGTACGAGTACGACCGATCAAGTGCAGGTATGGCCGACCTGGTGTAGTCCAGCCAGCCTGGCATAGGTATGGCCAACTTAGCACAGGTATGGCCAACCTGGCACAAGTTCGACTGACCTTGCATAGTGATGATCGACCTGCCATAAGAGCAACGTAAACCCAACATACGACTTCATCAGGTACAAATGCAGGTTAGAACCATATTGGCACATACAACATTACAATAAAGGACATCAACAACATTAGAGATGTCAGGTATGGACAACCTCCGATAGGCAGATATAAAAGCTACCCTTGAAGTTGTGCAGGAGGGACTCTTGGCTCTCGCTTGAAACATTCTAAAAATACTCTATCTAGATTGATCCTCGGTCAAGGGTACTGACTTGATCGATGGAGGGGCCACCTTGAACACTCCACCCTGACATGCCCTTTACGCAAGGATCTTCGATCGACCTGAGGTGAATCTTAAAGTAAATGTTACCGACCCGAGCGAGGCCAAGAACACACAACCTCGTACTTTCCCTAAGTTCCGCTCCTTTCTCCTCTTGGAAGTTCACGTAAATGATTTTACACACACAGGTGGGACTGCCATGCTTACTCAGCGGATACGACATAAAGTTTTACAAGACTTGTCTATCAAAGAATAATGTTGCCAGGTCAAAAAAAAATAAAATTCTCAAGATCCATTGGTGGATGACATGGTAGAAATTCGACATTTTGGAGATGATGTAGACGTCTCTCAGGAACGACAAGCAAAGATTTCATTGCCGACATTTTGGGTCCCAATCATGTGGCTATTGAAATGTCTACTCCTGATGAGTTGGAATCCTCATGAACACCGGAGATCGACGCGATGCGAGCTCGAGGAAAACTTGATTGAAACGCGAGTGGTCGAGAGGTTGCGACGCGCTCTCTGCGAGCAGTGACCAGCTGTTGCATGGCAACATGAAGCCGATGATGATGACGCACATCGAGACGGATATAACTCATGTCGAGATAAAAGTTTTGGACTCACCGGGTGAGGGTTTAGTCTCCAAAACTTAGGTAACCTTCTCCTTCTTTTACACGTCTGCACTATGCATTTTCTGCAGACGAAAATGACTGCATATTGTTGCCTCTCTGTAGTCGTTGAGAGAACAGTTGGGAGTTCTACTACCTCTACACACACAGCCTCTGCCTGCTCACAATGATGCGTCGGAGGACTCATTATATAGTGTGGTTCATACGTGCTGGTGAGATGTAACAGGACGGTTAAGCTATTTGGTTATGGAGTAATAACACACACAGATTGGTCATATGGGATTTCGATCTACCAATCATCCAACCATTCTTTCGGCTTATCTCAATTATGCAGACATCGAGTTGTGACAACAAGGGAATGCCGAATTCCCCTTTCTTTCTGTCATAGCTCGTTCTTATGTCTTTGCATATGTTTCTTTTTCCTGACATCTCCGTATGCTAAATCCAGTTGTATTCTCATGTCATTGATAGAGACACTGCGTCGCTTTCTCTCGTGACCTCGAATCTACTCGGATCGCTCACCATAGTCGCAGAAAGCCACCAATCGTTCCACTGTCCTCTTCCACGACGTGAAGAACCCTGCTGATTCCCACCTTATATAAGGCCGCGACTCCAAGATTCTAAAAGCCACCCGGTCAGTAGCTTTGAGCTCCCTTGGCCAGCCATGGCTCGATCGCTTCTATTCTTCATCTTCATTCTCGAGCTCATTCTCGGTCAGGCAGTGGCTCGGCTGACGCCGGCTGAGACACCGTCCTTGAGCGTGAGTCCCGATAGAGGGGAGCCGGGGCTACTTTCGCCGGCGGCGTTTCGACTCGCGCAGCGCCACCAGACGCCGGATAAGTCGATCGCAGGAGGCGAAGTTATTCTTGGAGGGTTCGCCACTGTAGTCTTCGGTGCCATCTTTGCTTATATTCGGGTCACTAGGAAGAGAAGCTCCGATACCAAAGCCTGAGCTGTATGATGATATATGTTGCCACAAATTAGAATTTACTCACTCTTGTATCCTACAAGCACAGCATCCAAGAGATGTATGATGTTATATGTTGCCACATCACTGCTGCCGTCTACCTATATTGTTTTCTTGGCAATACATACATTCGAGGAGGAACGACTAGTGACGTGGGAGCCATTTCGGAGTGCATGTTGAGACCCATTTCATAAAAGTCAACCCCGGGGATATGAGCTTCTCGTGATTCATGTCGTGTCTTAAGGTGGAAATAGAATGTACTAGTGAAGGGAGGAGGAAGAAGCTTGCAGGCTAAAACACATAAAGCATAGTTAGATTAAAACAGAATTCGCTCTTTTAATCTATCTCACACATCCCTCATTTTTCTGCAGGCTAAAACACATGAAAGCATAGTGTATATATAGAGATACTCATATTAGTTATATGAGATGTATAGAATAATATAGAGCCCAAAACCTTGCTTCAGTATTCAAATCTATTATATTTTTCTAAAATATGATGATTTACTTCTCTACTTTAATCTCTCACATTCTCTCTTTTTTTTGTAGGCTAAAACACATGAAAGCATAGTGTATATATAGAGATGTTCAAATCTGCATGATATTATATTTCTCTAAAAGAAGATGATATCTTTAAAACAAAATTGGCTCTCTTTCACATTCTTTGGTTTCTTACAAGAAAGGATGTTATATTTTCTTAGGGATTCAGGTAAAAGAAATGATAGAAAATCTCATTTTATATCTTTATCATTTCCTTGGCTTTGCTCACGTCAACTTTTAGATACTTAGATTGTATAGTCTAAATAAGAAATAGGAACAAAGCCCTCTCTCATTTACTCTTTTTGCTGAATGCAATATTTAGAATGGATAAATGATCAAAATGAGAAATAGAAACAAGACTCATAATTTAGTTATTAGATTTTCTGATCGCAAAGTAATATTGCAAAATCGAATATAAATAATTAAATACTGAGAAACATGTATTCTATTATATAATTATTCTAAGGATTGTGAGTAATATATATATATATATATACTGAAATTTAATAATTTTACAAAAACATTATAAGTACGTGCGTTTGTTACAAGAAAAGAGGGATTAGGGGAGAGAAATCTGTTTGAGAGATATCATCATATTTTAGAGAAATATATAATATTATATAGATTTAAACGTTAATCTAAACTGTATCTTATCCTATAGATCTCATTCTCTCTTTTTGCTAAATGCAATATTTAAAATATATAAATGATCAAAATGCAAAATAAAAAGAAAACCCACAATTTAGTTATTAGATTTTCTGAACGCAAAGTAATATTGCAAAATCGAATATAAAGAATTCAATACTGAAAAACATGTATTTTATTATATAATTATTCTAAGGATTGTGAGTAATATATATATATATATATATATATATATATATATATATATATATATGCTGAAATTTAAGAATTTTGCAAGAATATTATAAGGACGTGCGTTTGTTAAAAGAAAAGAGGGATTAGGGGAGAGAATTCTGTTTGAGAGATATTATCATATTTTAGAGAAATATAATATTATATAGATTTAAACGTTATTCTAAACTGATTCTGTTGGACTGTATCTTATCCTATAGATCTTATTCTCTCTTACTAAAGTATCTATATATACACTATACTTTCATGTATTTTAAGTAAGTTTTCTTAGTCTCTTCTCCTCCTCTCTGCTTCCCTATTATTATCATTAGAAATCTGAAATCTTTGGTTTCTAATTAAATGGCCGGTGGTGCAGTTATAGTGTCTAGTACATCTAAAGTTTATCCGGGAAAGATGACTTTATATGTTTTTGTCACTTGTCTTGTAGCCTCTTCTGGTGGCCTCATCTTTGGTTATGATATCGGAATTTCGGGTAATTTCTTTCATTCTTTGATATATCTATGTTTTTCCAATCTAGCATAATAACTTTGTTTTTTTTTATTGCTCGAGCACAGGAGGGATTACATCTATGGATACGTTCCTTCAAAAGTTTTTTCCTAAGGTCTACTATAAAGAGAAGCATACACTGAGTAGCAACCAGTACTGTGAGTTTAATAGCCAGCTTCTGACGACCTTCACGTCTTCACTTTACTTGGCTGCTTTAGTTGCCTCTTTCCTCGCCTCTGTCGTCACGAGGACCTTCGGAAGAAGGATCTCCATGTTGGGTGGAGGAATCATTTTCCTTGGCGGCGCTGCAATCAATGGTGGTGCTAAGGACGTGGCCATGCTTATTATAGGTCGCATCCTTCTTGGTATTGGTGTTGGATTTGCTAACCAGGTAAAGCTTTCTTGATCGATCAAGATAATAATTAATTTGTCGTGCTCTTTTGATCTTGTTATTTTGTGAAACAGTCTGTTCCGCTCTACCTCTCGGAGATGGCTCCAGCAAAGCTCCGTGGCATGCTTAATATTGCCTTTCAGCTTATGATCACTATCGGCAACTTCATCGCCAACTTGGTGAATTATTCCACCAATAAGATTGAGGGCGGGTGGGGATGGCGCCTTGGCTTGGGTCTTGCTGCTGTACCAGCCATTATTATCACCGTTGGTTCCCTCTTCCTCCCTGATACCCCCAACTCACTGATCGAGCGTGGTCACAATGAGCAAGCCATGTCCATGCTTCGAAAGATCCGTGGAACCGATGACATTAAAGCTGAGTACGATGACCTCGTCGTGGCCAGTGAAGACTCCCAAGTTGTCAAGCATCCGTGGAGCACCTTGTTGCGAGAAAATACAGCCACAATTGTGTATGTCCTTATTAATCCCAGCTTCCAGCTCACCGGCATTAACGTCGTCATGTTCTATGCTCCGTCTTGTTCAAGACTCTCGGTTTGGCAACGATGCCTCCTTGATGTCCGTCATTTCGGGATTGGTGAACGTCATTGCCACCTTCGTTTCGATCATCACTGACAAAGTTGGTCGTCGTGCTCTTTTTCCGTGGTGGTGTTCGATGGTGATCTCTCAAGTAAGGCAACCTTTTTTTTTTGAGCAATCTATGGTCAGCCTTCTCATACTTACTATCTATTTATGGTCATGCCTATGTCGTGGATCGATGCTTGTGGGGACACTAATTGGGATCAAGTTCGCACGGTGGAGAGATACCAAGACATACGCCATATTTGTGGTCGTCAGATCTGCGTGTTCGTCTCAGCCTTCGCTGGTCTTGGGGTCCTCGATGGCTGGTGCCCGAGATCTTTCCGGAGATCGATCACGCAAGTATCAATGTATCGGTGAACATGTTTTTCACGTTCGTGGTGGCGCAGATCTTCCCGCAAATGCTCGCCACCTCAAGTTTGGGCTTTTCTACTTCTTTCTTTGCATGGGAGGTGGCCATGACCATCTTCATCGCCTTGTTCCTTCCCGAGACCAAGAACGTGCCGATCAAGAGATGGCTTTGGTGTGGAAGAATCATTGGTTCTGGTCTAGATATGTCAACGATGATACCAACGTCGAGGTGGCATGAAGAAATTGATGGTAAATAGTTAAGTTTTGCTTTGTTCTTAGGGTTTGCGGTTTGGTTTAGTTAATCGTCTGCTGTAATAATTTGTAAATAGTGGAGTGCTGTAATAATTTGTAAATAATGGAGTTTTGCTTTCGTTTAATAATCTGGGTATTTGAACGAGTTACCACATTTTTGACATAATTGATGGGAGAGTTAGATAAGGACCGTTTGAGTCCGGAATACGGGATCGATTCTCATGTCCAAGTCCTCTTATCGAGACGGATATAACTCATGTCGAGATGAAAGTTTTGGACTCACCGGGTGAGGGTTTAGTCTCCAAAAGTTAGATAACCTTCTCCTTCTTTTTCACGTCTACACTATGCATTTTCTGCAGACGAAAATGACTACATATAGTTGCCTTTCTATAGTCGTTGAGAGAATTGTTCGGAGTACTACTACCTCTGCACACATAGCCCTTGTTGCAGCTTCTGCGTCAACTGCTATGTGTGCATCGGTGGACTCATTATAGTGTGGTTCATATGGAGTAACAACACACACAGATTGTTCATATGGGATTTTGATCTGCCAATCATCCAACCATTCTTTCGGGTTATCTCAATTATGCAGACATCGAGTTGTGACAACAAGGGAATGTCGAATTCCCCTTTCTTTCTGTCATAGTTTGTTCTTATATCTTTTAATCTGTTTCTTTTTCCTCACATCTTCGTATGCTAAATCTAGTTTTATTCTCATGTCATTGACAGCGACACTGCATCGCTTTCACCATAGTCGCAGAAAGCCACCAATCGTTCCACTATCCTCTTCCACGACGTGAATAACCCTACTGTTTCCCACCTTATATAAGGCCATGACTCCAAGATTCTACAAGCCACCCGGTCATTAGCTTTGAGCTCCCTTGGGTAGCCATGGCTCGATCAATTCTATTCTTCATCTTCATTCTTGTTGGGGTCGCCCCGCAATGTGGGATGACAGGTCACCCCGATGAGAGTTATGGTGTATGCTAGATCACGGATTTAGTGATGTGGTAGCTTCGTTCCTTCCTCCGGGCGACCTCCTTCTCGGACATCTCGAGGTCCTGCAGAAGACCTGAGCCGAGCTATTTGGGCTCGACCAAGTCCCTTCGACGCTCAAGTCAGGGGTCAACACCTTTGGATCAGGAAAAATTCTCCTTCTGGTGGCATGGAGAGTGAACATTTATACCTGCATGGACAAGGTGGTTGTACGAGGGTCACGTCGTTACTAAAGGACCTGACAGGGCATCAACCGTCACGGGGTGTTACATCGTCGGCGCACCACGACACGCTACCAATGGCGGGATTCTTTGTTGGTCGACCATCGTTAGCCCGACACGTCGCATGTCGCCGCCGGGTTTACTTCTCGCTGCGCATCGCGCCCGACACGTCACCTGTTGCTTGCGGGCAGGGAGTGCTATTTGCTAGTAGGCTACTTTGCTTGCCCTCACACTTCGCTTGTTGCTGGTTGAGGGGGTCGGTCAGGTACATCGGTTCTACTGCGTCGTCCATTGGCAGGGGGACGGTTGGTCAGCCGAAGGGCCGTTAGAGGGTATCCTGAGGTCAGGTCGAGTGGGAGACACTGGGTCGACATGGCTAAGTCGTGATGTGGCTGAGATGTGGATGCTACGTTGCTTGCCATGTTGGGCTTCACCATTATTGGCCCCATCATTCTCTCCCCCCCCCCCCCACAAGAATCCTTTTCGTTGTTTCTTTATAGGGCATGTCTTCAAGGGTCATGTTGAGGTTTGAGTCACGACGAAAAGGATTTGCGTGAAGCTTTTGGCCTTCTGGGGTATGTTGTAAGGAGGTCATTCGACTTAGGCATCGCGGGCTTGTGGCGCCTGGCCGTGGCCGGGGGACGTTGATAGGATATGTTGCAACTGAAGACGACCGAGGGACATGCCTTGGGCATGATTGGGTTAAAGATGGGCGAGGCGCACCTTGAGTATGATTGGACTGATGATGGCCGAGAGTTATGCCTTGGGCGTGATTGGACTGATGATGGCCGAGAGGCATGTCTCAGGCACGATTGGACCGATGATGGACGAGAGGCATGTCTCGGGCACGATTGGACTGACAATGGCCGAGGGGCACGTCTCGGGTACAATTGGACTAATGATAGCCGAGAGGCACGTCTCAGGCACGATCGGACTGACGATGGCCTAGAGGCACATCACAGGCACGATTAGACTGACAATGGCCAAGAGGCACATCTCGGGCATGATTGGACTGATGATGGCTGAGAGGCACGTCTCGGGCACGATTGTACTGACGATGGCCGAGAGGCACGTCTTGAGCATGACTAGACTGATGATGGCCGAGAGGCACGTCTCGGGCACGATCGGACTGAAGATCGCCGAGAGGAATGTCTCAGGCACGATTGGATTGACGATGGCCGAGAGGCACGTCTCGGGCACGATCGGACTGATGATGGCCGAGAGGCACGTCTTAGGCACGATCGGACTGAAGATAGTCGAGAGGCACGTCTTAGGCACAATTGGACTGATGATGGCCGAGAGGCACGTCTCGAGCACGACTGGACTAATGATGACCGAGAGGCACGTCTCGAGCACGATTGGACTGATGACGGCTGAGAGGCATGAGATCACCTACGGACATGTCACACATGGCTAGCAAACATGCGTCTAGCCTACGGCTAGCGTGCGCGGACGCCGCTCGCCCGTCACATGCCGTGCCCGTGGTTTTGGCGGCGGGTGGTTATAACCATTTAGGGCTGACGTGGTCATGTATTTATTGATACGATGGGCTATGACGGACTCTTGAGAGCGATGTTCTCTCTCTGTCTCGGGCATACGAACCGCCGTTTGACGGCTATATAATCATGTCACCCACAGCGAGAGACCTTACTTGCTCTCTTGAACCCTTCTTGTTTTCGTCTCGGCTTCTTGCGCCCTTCTCCTGTCTCCCTTCTCCTCTAAACAGGTCGGATGTCCTCCTCGGGTTTGTCTAGTGTTAGGGTCGTCCCTTCCACCAGTTCGAAAGGGACACAATCGGAAGGTCGGGTGACTAGCATCTCGGGATCGTCGCATTCGGGGATACCTTCCCGGGAGGACGCCCGGTCATGAAGGGACTTGGAGGCCATGAAGTCCTGTCATGACATCACCTTGGCCATAAGTGAGGAGGCTCTCAAGTCTATTCGGGAGTGTTACAGCATTCCCGAGGGCTATGTGCTTCGCGCCCCTTCGCTTGAGTAGCGACCCTACCAACCTCAGCCTTCCAAGATAAGTATCTCGGTAGATGAGTTGGAAGTTGGCTTGCGCTTCCCTCTGCATTCCACTATAGTCGAATGCCTTAGGTGGTGGAGGATTTCTCCCAGTCGGATGGCGCCCAACTCATGGCTCTACCTTATTGCGTTCTTAGGCGAGTGTCAGGGGGCTGGTATTGTTCCTAGCCAAACTCTATTTTTCGCTTGTTTTTGCCTTTGTAAGAGTTAGGGAGGTTATTACTTGATGGCTCGGGCCGGCTTCAAGGTTAGTGGTGCACCGACCAACAACAAGGGTTGGAAGGCCTAGTATTTCTTCGTCAGTGGTCGAAGTTGGGGCTTTAGGGTCGACTGGTCCATCCACCCGATTAGCAATATCCCCCCTTTGTTATCCGAGGAGGAGTCCATTGCTATCAACAAGTTGAGGGGAATCCTTCCCCTTTCCTGATAATCTGGGATATGACCGAGAGGTGGCTGGTAGAGGCCGGGCTCAATCCAGCTTCTCGGGGTATACATGTATTCTAACAGTTCTCGTCAAGCACGGCCGCCAATCGGATTCTAACTTGTTGCTCGGTATGTAGGCACTATGGATCTGAATATGTTGTGAAAGAATCCTCGGATGCCAGGGGGAAGGGTGCCCCTGCCGCTAATCCCGAGAGCTCTCAGCCGAAGGTGGAAGTCACACACGCGGGGGCTTCAGCGAAGTGATCCGCAGGGAGTTCGGCTCCCGATCCAATTGCCACTGGCCGAGCCAAAAAGCGGGTCAAGATAGCAGTGAGAAGACACAAGGCTCATCGCGGTGAATGGAGCTCACGTCGGGTAGGGAAAGGGAACCAGAGGTCTCGGCAGGGGACACTTCTCCGATCTACCACTGACCCAAATCGATAAGGGACTTGTGCGGCATGCAGAGTCAGGAGGACGACGAGGGCTACTACGTCCTCTAGATGGCTGACTGGATCCCCAAGGACTCGAGTCAGTGATGCGGGCTCGGTGGTCGAACCTGTCCTACTAGTCCTGTGTTTGGGATGACTCGCGCAGAGTTTGATCCGGCACGCACCGACGCTAAGGACCTATACACCTTACTGTCGGAGCTCCTTATTGCCCGAGCAGCAAAGCAGATCATGCTGGTAGGTTGCATGTCTAGCTTTGACGTTATTGCTTGTTATCTTTTCTATTTTCATAGGGTCACCATTATCAGATGGCCCTCCTGGATAGGGTGCATGACTCAGGTCATTTAATGACCCATATGGGGAACTGGGCATCCCTTCTCGAGGTGAAACTCGAGAAACTAAGGTCGGGAAGGCACCCTAAGCAACTGGCTCTGGCCAGGTAGCGAGTGGACGAACTGGAGGCAGACAACACCAAGTTGAAATCGGAGTTGGACAAGTCGAGAGGCTGGTTGGACGAGGTCGACAAGGAGCTGAACGAGCTCCAGGAAGGGCTAGTGGAGAGCCAACATCAGCTAAAGGAGCAAAAGTTTGACCGTCGCAAAGCCGATGACAAGCTGTTGAAGCTGATGAGGGAGAACAAGTCCCTCAAGGCCGAGCTGTCGGGCAAGAGCATCAGTGACTACAAGCAGTCAGTCGGGTTCGGATAGGGGCTGCAGCGTATGGGACAAGTGTCCTATGAATATGGGTATTAGGTTGCCTTGGCCCGTTTCCAAGCCCGGTACCCCGACTTGGAAATCAATAATGACCCATTCATCGAGCAACCTTAGGACAGCTTGGTGCCGATGGAGACCCATCAAGAGTTCGACGACTCTATCCCCCCCGAGGATTAATCGAGGGTTTTGTAGCTTTGGGGGTTTGAGGGGACTGGTTTGTTTGACCTCGGGATTTGTCACGGGTCGGTACTATAACTGACAAATTTTGTAACTGAACATTTTGCTTACTGCAAATGATCATGGACATTTTGGTTGGTTGAACATTCCTAATCTATGTGTAGAGCTTCTTTAAATTGGACATGTGCCAAGTCCTCGGCAATTGTCTACCGTCGAGGTTCGCGAGGACATAAGTACTCTCTCGAATCACTTTGACGACTTGGTACGAACCTTCCTATATAGGCGCTAATTTACCCCAAGTTCGGGTCGGATCACTCACCTCGGCTCTATGCAAGACGAGGTCGCTTAGAGCCACTTGCCGAGGGCATACTCTACTAGTGTAGAGTCTCGCGACGGCCTTCTTGTATGTAAGTTTGTGAAGGTGTGCTTTAGTGCATTTCTCCTCTAAGAGATCCGTGTTCTCCGGCTGTGCATTGGAGGCGGCACCTTCATAATGCTCAACCCTGAGCATCGAGAAGACCATCTCAGGCGGTAAGACTGCCTAGGTCCCGAAGGCTAGGCTAAAAGGGGATTCTGTAGTTAGTGTTTTTGGGGTTGTTCTTGAAGCCCACAAGATGCTGGGTAACTCGTTGGCCCAGTCCCCTTGTGCGCTGGTGACCCTCTTCTTTAGACCTTCTAGGATGGCTCGGTTCATGACCTCGGTGAGCCTATTAGCCTGGGGGTGAGCAACCGAGCTGAACTTGAGCTGGATATTGAAGCCTCGACAGAAATCTTTGAACTTTTGATTATTGAATTGCGTCCCATTATCTATGATTATAACTCTGGGTAGGCCGAATCTGGTGATGATATTTTTCCAAACAAAGTTCTCGACCTACTTTTCCATGATCGAAGCCAGCGGTTCGGCTTCAACTTACTTGGTGAAGTAGTCGAACCCTATGATAATAAATTTGCATTGTCCTGGGGTGGGGGGGAAGGGCCGAGCAGGTCCATTCCCCATTGGGCGAATGGCCAGGGCATCTCGAACGTCACCATGGGAGTTGCCGGCTGATGTGGCACATGAGCATGGCATTGGCATTGCTCACACTTTTGTATGTAGGTTGGGCATCCCTACGCATGGTCGACCAGTAGTAGCCCTGCCTGAGAATTTTGTGTACGAGTGTGTGTGCCCCAATGTGTTCCCCACACACCCCCTCATGCACCTTGGCGAGGGTCGTCTGTGCTTTGTTTGGTCGGAGGCATCGGAGTAGGGGTCAGCTAAATCCTCTCCTGTAGAGGCGACCGTTGATTACACAATACCAGGATACTAATCACTTTACCTGACGTGCCTGAGTTTACTCCTCATGCAATATGCCATCTTCCTTGAACCGGAGTAGTTGTCGAGCTAACATTCTTCTATCTCAACTACTACCATGTTGGGCGAACTAATGGAAGGTCAGGTGAGCTTAGTGAGTCGAGTAGTTTTCATGTAGGGGCTTTGGTCTGAAGCCAGCTTAGCTAAGGCGTCGACGCACATATTTTTGGTCCGGGGTACTTTGGCGATAGAGAAATGTTGGAAGATGCTGATAAGTCGTCGCGGCAAGGTACTTTGCCATGGTGTCGTCTCGGCTTCAAACTCCCAACTGGCCAACCACTAGTTGGGAATCGGTGAAGGTCTTGACCCTCTTTACTTGGAGCTTTGCTACAAGCCTTAGCCCAAAGAGTCATGCTCAGATACTGTTGCTTGTGGCCCTGAAGTCGAGACAGAGGGCTTGTTCGTATACATGGAGTGTCGGACTTTCTAACACAAGGCCGGCGCCCCTTTTTCTAGTAGTGGCCAACCCATCCATGTACAATCTCCAAACTGGTGCTGCATTGGTAGGGTCACTTACCGGGGTAAGTTTGGCGAGGAAGTCCACCATCACTTGCGCTTTAACAGCCGATCGGGGTACATACTCGAGGTCAAACTTGCCAAGCTCGACCTACCATTTGAGCATATGGCCTACAACATCAAATTTTGATAGAACTTGTCGGAGTGGTTAGTCAGTTATTACCTTGATGGGTTGTCCCTGAATGTAAGGTCTAAGTCTTCTTGCGGCAGTCAAAAGCACGAGGGTCAACTTCTCGACCGGGGAATATCACTCCTTGGGACCATGGAGGACGTGACTCAAAAAATAAACTAAACTAGCCTCTCGACCTTGGCGAGAGTGCCAGAACCGAACTCACAGCCACAACCGATGCTGCCAGGTACAGTCCGAGGGGCTCCCCCGGGGAGATCGTGAATAGTCGAGGTAGTTGGGAGAGGTGGACCTTTAGTTCTTGAAAGGCCTCCTCACACTGAGGTGTCCACAGAAAATCTTTTGCCTTCTTCAGGGTGTGGAAAAATAGACACGTTTTGTCTCCCACCCGAGATATGAAATGGCTCAAGGCTACGAGTCTTCTAGTAAGCTACTGCACTTCCTTTACCATCCGGGGGGATCTCATTTGGAGGATCGCTTCTATCTTCTCAGGGTTGGCGTCGATGCCTCGTTGGTGGATCATAAAGACGAGGAACTTTTCTGAGGTGACCCCGAAGACACATTTGCTGGGATTGAGTTGCATCCCGATGCACTGCATGATCCGGAATGCTTCTTCCAGATCTCTTAAGTGGTCTCCCGAGGCCTTGCTTTTTACGATCATGTTGTCGACATAAACCTCCATGGTGCAACCAATCTGGTGCTTGAACAAGCGGTTCACCATTCTCTGGTAGGTGGCGCCTTCATTTTTTAATCCGAACGACATTGTTCTAAAGCAATAGGTGCCAACATGCATGATGAAAGTGGTATTTACCCGATCTTTAGGTGCCATGTGGATCTGGTTGTATCCCGAATATGCATCCATAAAGGAAAGCATTTCATGGCCCGATGTGGAGTCCACCAATTGGTCGATGTGAGGCAGGGGGTAGCAATCCTTGGGGCAGGCGCAATTAAGGTTGGTATAGTCAACGCACATCCGCCAATTCCCATTAGACTTCTTGACTAATACAACATTGGATAACCAGGTCAAGTACGTGACCTCCGAGACAAAACCGGCCTCGAGCAAGCGTGCCACCTCTTCCTCGATGACCTTCTGGTGTTCCAAAGCAAATCTCCTTAGCTTTTGCTTGACTGGATAAGCTTTGGGAGTTATGTTGAGATGGTGTTCTGCCTCCTCTGGGTCAACGCCGGGTATGTCTTCCGGGGTCCATGCAAACAGGTCGGTATTCCTCTTCAAGAATTCCACCATCTTGACTTGTTGCTGGCCCGAGAGCGTCGAGCAGACTTTAAGGTTTTGTCGGGCTGGCTGGGGTCGGGGGCTACTTCCTTTACACCTTCAACCAATTCAGGGTTCAAAGTGAGTTTTATGGGTTCCCTCGAGTTGATCTCCGGGCTCGTCATTATGAGTTTCTTCGAGAGCGTGGTGGCGGTCAAGTAACATCATTGAGACTCCTGAGGGTCACTTTGGGCCTCGCCAACTCCCGCGTCAGTCGGGAATTTCATGAAGCGGTGGAATGTTGACACCACGACCCTCAACCTGTTGAGGGTTGGTCAGCCTATTATAGCATTATAAGTTGAAGGAAGGTCGAACACCATGAAGACGACCATTAGAGTCTTGGTACATGGCTCCTCGCTAATCGTTAATGGTAGGGTCATCATTCTGAGAGGGACGATTGAATCTTCGGTAAACCCCCAACGAGGTTAGCGAGGTTAAATCTTGATCGATCGGACCAAGTTTCTGAAAGACTTCAAAATACAGAATGTCCGCCCTGTATCTATCATTATCCACATGACTCGGGCATTGGCGATACGCACCGTGATGACCAGAGCGTCGTCATGATCCAGGTACTCCTCTCCTTCTGGTTGGAAACTGATCTTGGGGTAGGGGCGACGCTGCGACCTCTTCTCGATCATGGCCCTGGCATACGCTTTATGCGCCTCTTCTCCGCCTGCCGCGGGTCCACCGACTATAATGTCGATCTGATGTTCGACTGGGTCAGGAGGGCACACTAGACGATCTCTCTTCGACCCCCTATCTAGGTGGTCTGTCCTCCTTTGGACACAATGACCAAGGTGTCCCTACTGAATCAAGTCCTCGATTTGGTACTTCAGGTCCCGACACTATTCGGTGTCGTGGTCATATTCTTGGTGGAAACGATAGTATTTGCCCCTGTCCCTTTCTTCGGGTTTGGTCTTGATGCGGTTTGGTGGTGCCAGGAGTCCCTTCCCTCTTATCTGGAGGAAGATCTCAGTCTGGGTTGAGTTGAGAGGAGTCGTTGGGGGTCGTGGATGGCTAAAGTATGGTCCATATATCCGCCTCCTCGGCGGTCCCGAGGCAGGTCCCCGAGGCTGTTTCACTCGAGGGCGCTTCTGTTCTTCACGTTTCGGCAATCGTGGCCTCGATGCGATGAAGTGGTTTGCCCTCTGCATCATCTTGGGGACTGTGGTCGGAGGTTTCTCGACTAGAGACCAAAATAGTTTGGACGGGCGCATGCCCATCAGAAAGGCCCGGATGACTAAGGAGGGGTGTGCGTCTAGGATCACTCATGACTCAGTGGTGAACTTGTTGATGAAATGTGAGAGGGGTTCCTCCCTTCCCTGAGCGATGCCGAGGAGCGAGGCTGCCATGGACTTTGGTCGGGCATTGGAGAGGAAGTTCTACTCCAGCTCCCTCACGAGCTGATCGAAAGAAAATTGGTCGCTGGCTGGAGACAATCGTACCACATTCGAGCTGGCCCTCTTAGGGTGGTCGGGAAAACCTGACACATCAGCGCGTCGGACGAGTCGTATAATTCCATTTGTGCTCGGAAGGCCGCGACATGTTCGGTCAGGTCTAAGCTCCCATCATACAACTCCAAAACCAATAGCCTGAAGTTTGCTGGGATCGGCTTGTCTGGTATCTCCGTGGTGAAGGGCAATTTATGTTTGGAGCTCTCCACAGCCTCTTCCTTCGACTTGATGACCTCCCTTTGGACTTCATCGAGGTATTCATTTATGCATCGGAGCTGCACTCAGAATGAGTTGGTCGAGTCTGATGACAAGGTGTCCTGCTGGGGGTGCTCGATCCCGAGGTGGGGGGCAGCAGATTTTTCCCGGACGATTGATGGGGTCTCAGATCGGGTCTCAGGGGGACTTGGTTCCATTGGACCAGGTCGGGCTAGTGTCGGGGGCTCCCAAGATCCTTCCTAGTTGGTAGGGGCTTCGATCCGGGGGTGCTATTGCGAGTGAGGGATATAGGGACGATTGCTGTATTATCCCGATCAAAGCACACTTGATGCGAAAGGTCGAGGAAAGCTTCCGTAGTGACTACCTATGATGCATGAACTGGGGGAGTGAGCACAGGATTAGTGAACAATCTCCAATACCTGTCGGGAGTCAAGACGTACTGTCTCCCATCCGTGATCCTCGATTGGGGAACCGATGGTGCCGCGGTTATCTGGGGCATGGCCATAGGGACAAGAGTAGGGGACGATGCCTACTCGGCCATCCGGTTGGGGATCAGGTTCGAGATGTGATCTTGCGACATGGGCCCTCCTTCTAGTGCCAAAATGTTGGGGTTGCCCTGCAACGTGGGATGACAGGTCACCCCGATGAGAGTTCCTGTGTACGCTAGATCGCCTTTGTAGATTTAGTGATGTGGCAGCTTTGCTCCTTCCTCCAGGCAGTCTCCTTCTCGGACGTCGCGAGGTCCTGTAGAAGACCTGAGCCGAGCTATTTGGGCTCGGCTAAGTCCCTCCGACACTCAAGCTAGGGGTCGGCTCCTTTGGATTAGGAAAAAATCCCCTTCCGGTGGCATCGGGAGTGAACATTTATACCTACGTGAATGAGGTGGTCGTACGAGGGTCACGACGTACTACAGGACCTAACAGGTCATCAACCGCCTATTATCGGGGGTGTCATACACTGGTTGACCGCTGCGCCAGCCCTGACATGCCATATGTTACCAGCGGCTAGGGGATTCTGTTCGCCGATCGGTCATCGCTTAGCTCGACACACACGTCACCGTGGCTGGGGTGCCGCCACCACCATCGCCCTAATACACCTTACTTGTGGCTGTGGAGTGTTGTTGTGCTGCCCCTAACACTCCGCTTGTTGCGGTTGAGGGGCGATTAGGTAGGTTCTCGCACCGTCCATTGGCAGGGGTATGGTTGGTCGACCGTAGGACCGTCAGAGGGTACCCCGAGATCAGGTCGAGTGGGAGACATTAGGTCGACGTGGCTGAGTCATGACGTGACTGAGATGTGGATGCTATGTTGCTTGCTATGTTGGACTCGACCATTATTGGCCCCATTAGTTCTCGAGCTCATTCTCGGTCAGGCAGTGGCTCGGCCGACGTCCGCGGAGACACCGTCCTTGAGTGTGAGTCCAGATAGATGGGAGCCGAGGCTACTTTCGCCGGCGATAGTGCCATCGGACACCGGATAAGTCGATCGCAGGAGCTGAAGTTATTCTTGGAGGGTTCGCCACGGTAGTCTTCGGTGCCATCTTCGCTTATATTCGGGTCACTAGGAAGAGAAGCTCCGATACCAAAGCTTGAGCTGCATATAACAATGATTGTTCACACACACACACACACACACACATATATATATATATATAGGGGAGAGAGAGAGAGGGAACTTGTGCAGTGATCTGGTTGAGTAGATGTTTTGTGTTCTTTCAATGTAAACTTTTAGAGAGAGAGATTCCATTCATCACGGTATGATCTTTTTCTTAAAATGTGAAAGCATTCTTAGATGACCAGAACCCTTATCTTATTAATCATTCCGAGATCTAAACCACGCTGTCTCTTGGTTTTAGCTCACCAGCTATACACGACAGGTACATCTATGAGAGAGAGGCCACATACTCCATGGTTGGCTGGGAAGAACAAGTACATAGTATCTGTCTTTGCATGTGTCTGCAATTACTCAAAAACCATCGATGTCTACGTGCATTCCTCCTCATGGGGGCTACTTCTTTGCACAGTGAACATCATACAGCTGGAAGACTGACTATTCTCATAGCATTTCTCATGAACACAAATTAGAATTTACTCACTATTGTATCCTACAAGCACAGCATCCAAGAGATGTATGATGATACATGTTGCCACATCACTGCTGCGGTCTACCTATATTGTTTTCTTGGCAATACATAAGTTCCAGGAGGAACGACTAGTGATGTGGGAGCCATTTCGGAGTGCATGTTGAGACCCAGTTCATAAAAGTCAACCCCAGGGATGAGCTTCTCGTGATTCATGCCGTGTCTTAGGTCGCATTCACATAGGTACGGTTTCCAGAAAGACAACACTAATAGCCTCGTTTTATCTCTTCGTGAGCGCTATGACTGCACTAGTGAAGGGATGAGGAAGAAGCTTGCAGGCTAAAACACATAAAGCATGGTCAGATTAAAACAGAATTGGCTCTTTTAATCTATTTCACACATCCCTCGTTTTTTTGCAGCCTAAAACACGTGAAAGCATAGTGTATATATAAAGATACTCATATTAGTTATATTAGATGTATAGAATAAGATAGAGCCCAATAGAAACTGTTTAGATTAACGTTGCTTCAATATTCAAATCTATTATATTTTTCTAAAATATGATGATTTACTTCTGTACTTTAATCTCTCTCACATTCTCTCTTTTTTTTCCAGGCTAAAACATATGAAAGCATAGTGTGTATATAGAGATGTTCAAATCTGCATGATATTATATTTCTCTAACAGATGATGATATCTTTAAAACAGAATTCGCTCTTTTGATCTCTTTCACATTCTCTGTTTCTTACAATAAACGATGTTATATTTTCAGGTAAAAAAAATGATAGAAAATCTCATTTTATATCTTTATCATTTCCTTGGCTTTGCTCACATCAACTTTTAGATATTTAGATTGTATAGATGGTGCAAATAAGAAATATGAACAAAGCCCTCTCTCATTTACTCTTTTTGCTAAATGCAATATTTAGAATAGATAAATGATCAAAATGAGAAATAAAAACAAAACCCACAATCTAGTTATTAGATTTTCTGATCGCAAAGTAATATTACAAGATCGAATATAAAGAATTCATTACTGAAAAATATGTATTTTATCATATAATTATTCTAATGAATGTAAGTAATATAAATAAAAATAAATAAATAAATATATATATACACACGCTGAAATTTAATAATTTTGCAAAAAAATATTATAAGTACATGCGTTTGTTACAAGAAAAAGGGATTAGGGAAGAGAATTCTGTTTAAGAGATATCATCATATTTTAGAAAAATATAATATTATATAGATTTAAACATAATCTAAACTGATTCTGTTGGACTGTATCTTATCCTGTATATCTCATTCTCTCTTGCTGAAGTATCTATATATACACTATGCTTTCATGTATTTTTAATTGGAAGTTTTATTCCCTCTTTTCTCCTCTTGTTGCGTAGGAAAGATGAGGTTACAATATTGGAACTTTTGGTAATTTCTTTTATCTTTTGATATATCTATGTTCTTCTAATTTAGCATACTAACTTTGTTTTTTTCGTTAATTTAGCATACTAACTTTGTTTTTCTCGTTACTCGAGCATAGGAGAGATCACATCTATGAATATGTTTCTTTAAAAGTTCTTTCCTAAGATCTACTATAAAGAGAAGTATATATTGAGCATCAACCAGTAATGTGAGTTCAATAGCCAGCTCCTGATGAGCTTCACGTCTTCGCATTCTGAGATGAGATGATAGATAAGAACAAGTGTCATATCTATGAGAGAGATGCCACATCCTCCATGGTTGGCCGGTAAGAACAAGTGCCATATCTGTGTACGTGGATTCTTCTTCAAGGGAGCTGTTTCTTTGCATATTGATCATCATACAGCTAAAACATCGCTGCATTCAAGAGATATGATGATATATGTTGCCTCTATCTTCTTGTACATATAATAGTTTGTAAAATTAATGGAGATTTACTTTTCTTAGTAAGTCTTTGTCAGTAACTGCCATCTGGCACTAAAATAGAATATTACACAACATTAGACTTTAAAAATACTTGAAAATTTCTAAAATGTTACACTGAATCAACGGCGAAGTTCAAAATCACAGGGAATAAAGACAAATTTGTTAAAACCCAAAACACCATATGACAAATGACATCCCTCACTTCCCATGGCTCATCCAATCTGCCCCACCATACATCTTGGGAGCCTAGAAGAACCTTCATTTGGATGCACTATATGTCATAATTTTTTTTTGTCAATCTAGGGATTTGGAGTTGGAAGGTGCTTGAGGATGAAGCCATAGCTCTGATACCAATTGTTGAAGTTGATAGGAAGAAAGGATAGAGTTTACACACTAAGGAAGAGTAGGAGAAGGCTAAATCTTTTGTATTTCTCTCAATATTTTTATAATTTCACAAACTCTATATTTTTCATGACTCAACATATGAGGTTTATATAGTTCCCCAAGATACATTACATTTATGCAGATTTATGCAATAAGAATGAATCTTTCTTTCAATAAACTCTTCCAAGAATCAATAATCAGTTTGACTTGTCCTTCAATAACCAATGGTAGCTACTGAATCTAGTTAGTTTGGTTGTTGATGGTTTTCTTTTTCATGGTATAATTTATTCTTGCCTAATAGATTTTGAAGATGCTTACAAATCCCAACTATGCATCATTATTCTTCATGATATTGAGAAGTAAGACTTGATTTAGTCTGATTTGGTTCCTACATTCCCAAAACCACTTGAACATATGAGACAATAGTTCTTCAACATTATTCTATGTAAAAATTTGATTTCTTTTGTAACCGATTCTTCATTAACATCTACTAAAGACAATAATCTTATACTATATTGCTTGTTCTCTTTATATCCAAGGGGGTGAGAGGGCTAATTATTACTATTATAAATTTTAATCAATCTTAAATTTTGTTCTAGAAAAACATGTATTAAGATCTTAATGACACTAAGAAAAAGAAAAAACAGAGGGGGGCTAGGGGAGGGTTAATTAGTACTATAACAAATTTTAACCAACTTTAAATTTTTATTGAGAAAATATATATATTGAAAATATGATTAATCAGAAATTGAGTGTGAGTAAGAATTACAGGTAAAGTGAATGATAATAAGTAATCACAAACAAAAATAATAAGAGAAGGAATGACAAATCAATTTATGGTGGTGTGGTCTTCTGGACCTATGTCCACACCAAATTCCTCTATCCTGGAGGCCATTGGATTCCCCTAAAAATCATTATTTTTAATGGATGAAGTTTAATTGCTCTTATTACAACTTTTTTCTTTTCCAAGCTTTGGAGGGAACCTGCATACCGAACATTTTACAGAAGATCTCTTGCCTCCTATTACTTAGTTTCATAATTAAACTTAAGAGGGAGGAAGTGACTTAAATAATTCTTAAAGAGAGAACTATAATACTTTGTAACTCCAGATTGGATGCTTCATCAATCAAGCTTGAGAAATGTGTTTATAGCCCTCAAAAGGCTTAAAAAATAGAGTTAAAAAATTTAAATTCTTAGAATTTCAAAGTATGAGCGGTACTATAATGGACTCTGAATGATACTACCATTGTAACTTTTGACATGAAATCATAATTTTAGACTTCAGTGGTCCTACCACTATTGTAGGTAGTACCATTGCCAAAATCATTGATAGAGTACAAATTATCCTTGTTGGATGACCTAGATGGTATTACTGGCTTGATGGTACTATTGCCCCAAGTAGTTAGGTCATGCCTTTGGCCTTCTAATGGGTTCAACTCTAACCCAACTTCAAGCTGTTGAATCCGCAAACTTGGGCTATGTTTTATTCTGATGCCGACTCAAATTAAAATAAATATTTGAGTAAGCATGCATAATGCATCATTGCTTTTTGTGGCATCAATATACGATCAATACATGGTAATTATGAATAATTTATTGTCAAAAGTTTTATACAGGACATAGTCTTGTTAAATAGTGAATCCTTTTTGTTGATGCAATACTCATGCATCACATAGACACTTGTAATTATTGGCTTTGATACAGCATATTGCTATGTGCTTCATTTGAACTTTGTCCTATTATCTACTAAGCATTTGTGTTTATAAAAAAAAATATTAGATTATGTTTTAAGATTTCATGGTATCGAGAGCGAGAGCTAAAGGATTATTCATGGTGAAGTTAGATTCAATAATTATCCTTATTGAAATCAATATATTAATTTTGACAAATTTATAAAGTTATGTGAAAAAAGATTTTAATCATGTTTGGATTGATCTTCTCGAGAATTTAGTTAGATCAGTTTAGAGCATAAAATGATGATTAGGAGAATATGTTATATAGAGATTAGGTGGAGAGAATCTTATGGTGGAGACCATGTGGACTCTCTTATGACTTCTAAATTCTTTGATTATATTATCCAACTTAGTTTAGTAAGTAAGATTTTGATTAGTAGTGTCTTTATATCCTAAATTGCAAATAAGGCCTCTTAGATCTCTTATTGTTTACAAAGAAATCAATAAATTTTCTTCATATTTATTTTCCTATAGATAAGGTAATGACTTTGATCTGATATTTAACCTCTTTCTAATTCAATTGGGTTCTTCTAGTGGATTCTTGACTATTTTTCTCCTATGAATTTCTCCTTATCCTATATTCTATTCTTGTGAATGTTTCCTCCTTTTCATTCTTGTTTTTTTTCTGACTCATTGCCTCTTGCCATTATGCCTTCTTGTATTATTTTCTTGCACTTTCACTTGACTTTGGTTTTATGAGATGATCTTTTGTAATATATAAGGTTGTCTCTCACTTGGAATCCTAATGCTTATAGCATTTTTCTGTCTACTATCTTGCTGCTCTTGTGGGCACCCACCTATATAATTAGTTAAACACAACACCTCTTATAATGGAACTCATGCTATCTCAAATCACTTCTCAGACATTATAATTTAAGTTCAATTATTTTAGATTATAGAATCTTCATTCGTGGCACTTCTTTTCTCATGGATTTTGTCTTGTACTATTTCAATTATCTTTTGCTTATGACACACACATTTGATTATTTTTCTCTTGAATGGTCAAGACCACCGATTCCGCATGAGGTTCTGGAAGCATCAGTTTAGTGAAATGCTAGAATGACACTTTGAAGTTTAGCCACTCCTTTTGATTTTGGTTTCTTCCTCTTACATTATACACAGAATCTTTGATGTATAACATGAAATCCAATAATAATATTTCATTTCTTAAACTAGCTTTTTTGTGATGGTTTCCATAATGTGATGCATGGAACATCTGTTATGCTCTGTTTAATTTATCATCTTTGCAATCTGACCTAAAATCTAATCAGGATATTTTCTTTAATTTCATTTATTGAGATATAGAACGAACTTATATATTGTCTAGTCGATCAACATATTTCTAATTTTTATATATTTTATTATTTCTTACAACAAATACACTTATCTATTCAATTTTGGGCAACCCATGATGTTATTTTTATTTGAGCATTTTCATCTTATTATATTTGCATTATATTTTAATACAGGATAAAATATCAAAGAGCCATGAATGCAACATTAGCCATGAAATATCAAAGAGCCAATCATATCAACCATGATAAAGTCAAGGCCAGTCATATTAATCATGCTGCTATACTATTTCCCTGATCTTCCCAAGAATGAATATTTTACTTTAATGAGTACATTATGTAATACTGGATTCATTTAAGCTTTTTGTTTGCCAATATGGTAATATTTCCCTTTTATAAGCTTTCATGTTATCGGTGATCTATTCATCTATTCCTTTCTTTAATCTTAATAACATTTCATGCTTGTGGGGTTTGAAACATGAGTATCTACGGTAACACAAGAAGGATGTCATCAATTGTATTTCGATGAGAGTCAAGCAATTGAGGATAAGAATCTATCAGTTGTTATGTATGCATGGTATTGTTAATTTGTCTCGTTCCTTTCTGAACTATAAATTGGTCTGGTTAAATCTCCTATTTATTTATTGACTATGAAGCAACACATTCTCTTTGTATAATATTAACCTTGCTTCTTGCTGCTTGTCCTCTAATCACAAATCTTGTGCTACATTCTATATTTATATTGCTAATTGGTGAACTATATTGCTATTAAATTTGCCTTGTACTCTATGGATAATCTCATAAACTATCATAAGAATAGATGTATTTCATATAAAAAACACATGTTTTGCCTTTGTAAACATGCCTAGTTAAGATAAGATATAAAAGTAAATTCATTATTTGATCATATGCAATTGTAGCTCTTTGTGTCTAATTGATGTGCCTACCATTCGAGATTTCGATGGTAATTATAATGAATAATACCTATTGAAATAGAGGTGGATAAGCCACAGAAGTATATGGGTATAAAGAAATTAAAGACATGTCATTTATTGTGGAAAGTGAAAGTGGAAGAAATAGTATTCTAATTTTTTTTCAAGAAAATTAGATTTTTATTATCGGTGAAAATGCTTCACTATAATTTCATTGACTGTGACCATTGTCCATGAATGCCTCTGATCCCATGCAGGATATAGTTGTGGTTGCAAGTCCCGTACTTGTTTTTTTATATTTAAGATAATTTATGCAGCTTTTATTATCAAACTGAGGTTTGTATGCCTTCTCCGTCAATGTTGCTTAATTAACATATATGAAAATGAGTTTTACCTTTTAAATCGATGTCAGTGTAGTAACTCTTTTGTTATCGCTATATATCCACACAAAAAATGTTAATGACATTAGCTTGTAAGAAAGGTGTGCACTGACATCTATTTGTCATGTGAAATGAGATATCTAAACTCTTTTTCTTTTTTCCAAAGGGAATGATCTGTTAATTAAATTTATATTTTGTGTAAACCAAGCAATGCTACTCATTGGCTTATATTATAAAAAATACATAGAAGTTCAAAGTTTTGATCATCCAGATTGTACTACAAGAAGTTCAACATCAATAAGAAATTATGGCTATTTAAAAGATAAGCAAGTAATAAATTGTATATGTGTTATTCAACATCTTTTATATTTCTATATATCTAGTATAAAGAATGTTAATAAAGGTTCATTTCTAACATAGCGGTAGCATTGACGTGGATTTGTTGTGTTTTGGGATAAAATTTACATAGTGACTAACTTGTTACTTAGATTTGTGTTATATATTACCAAAGGGAGGTTGATCATTCTCAAAATCTAATAAATGCATACTCAAGAGTTGCAAGTTATCACTATCTTGATTATAGTCAAATAGTTCAACCTTGATGAGAAATTATAGGTTTTACTCATTATCGTGTTGGTATAGGTAAACAAGCCACTGTAAATAAATACTTGGAGTTTAAACCAAGGTTCGCAATCTCGTACTATACTAACGTATCGATCAGTTGTCGGTACTGTCACGGACAATGTAAACAAGGTGTTCGATGAAATGCTCATGTTTGTCCGTGTCCTTTGCTTTAGGTACGTATCTTATATAGCAAGAAGCGGGCTTGTAGCAGGCTTGGAATTAATCATTTCTTTTCTTCTAGCAATTCTGGTATTATTGCTAACGCTCTTCTTTGAGTTTGTATAGTGATTTTCTCATGCTCAGTGTTAAAGAGTTCGAACGGAATGGTGTTAATCTCACTCCAAGTAAGAAAAAGAATTGGAGAATTTGGGAGCACGAATAGGAGAACTAAGTTTGCAATATGTCCAAAATCTTAGTATGGATAACAATTTTCTTCTTTTGGGTGAGCGAGCTAGCGAATGCCTCTTCAATTCATCAAGGTTAGTTTTAAGATATTTTTCATGAAAAGAATTTTCTATTAAAATCCAGAGCATAGCTTTTCTTTTCTAATATGTGGAACCTTTTCTTTCATGATTCTTGTTCTATATTGTATCTAGAAATTTACAGCTTGTCTTAAATTAGAAAATTTTAATTTGTCTTTTAAGGTTGTAAAATTGAGTGTTCTCGAGGCATATGGCTCAAGTTAGTTTTAGTTTTTATTGTACTTAATAATTTGCAGATTGGTAGGTATGCGGATTGGTGAGATGGTACTGGAATCTACAAGATTGATCAGATTAAATCTACAGGATCAGGATAAATCAAGATAATAATTTTATGCAATTCATAAATTAACAAAGTCTTAGAGAACTTATAATATAAAGTTTGAGAAAAATTATAGATTTTATGTGCTAAATTTTTTTACCTTCATATATTATATACTATATTGTTTTATGAAAGGACGAATGTCATCAAAAGGTAAAAAAAGTATAATAGATGACATATAAAATGAAGATTTACATATTAAAAACAAAATGTTACAATTTTTTTAAAATGATCATATCAGATATCTATATTAGTATTTGTAATTAACTATATATATACATATATATTTATATACATATATATATGTATATATACCTAGTTGCTTTTGTAATCACCATATGAATGAAGTGTTAGATAATACAAAGACAGAAAGAATCTTGTTTGAAGAGTGTCCACAGAATTTGAGAGTAATCATGAATCCAGTGACATCTCCCTTCTTTGTTAGATTTTCCATTTCTGCAAAAAGGTTATGATGTTATCTTCATTCTCGCCTTTCGTCTCCCAATATCTTTATTTTACCAGCAGTAGACAATGAACATTACAATGATGGTGGCGATGCCAGATGATAAATAGTGATGGTTAGTGAGCAATGAACACAATTGTAACAGATTTTCTCTGTTTCAAGTAGAAGAAGAGATGGGTGCATGAGGCTTCTTTCTTAATATAACTTAGTTCTGTTTTCGGGAAGAAAAAGTAGTCTATAATTCTTCTTGTCTTTCTTCCACCTTGGCATTCTTCTTCCATCTTTCCTCCCTTCCACACTCTGTTTCTTTTCTTGAGCCTCTCAACTGTCCAAAATTGGCCAAACTCAACCAATTCGCATTCATTTTGACTCACTCAAATTTTAGCTATAAGGCTGAGAAATCATCAGATCAAATTGTCTTAGACTAAAACTGCATGATTGGAAATGTTGTGTCGAATTAATCGATATCATGGTCTATGTTATATTTCTTGTGACACATGCATATCCCCCGAGAGACCAACTTCTTTGGGGAAGGTGAATATCATGATTGATATATACCATGCAATTATCTGTTCAATGTGTCACTTGTACTGTGATTCTACCTAATTGTATCATGCTTTACTTAAAGAGAAAATTTACTCAGTCCTTCCCAACAATGTCCTATTGCTACAACAGGAGGCCAGCTTTGGTGACTCGACATTTTTAGATTTCTAAGCGATTGCTTGAGCTCGGGTTTATATACCTAATGCTGCTGATGGGGAATCCATGTTGGTAGGTGAAGAAGTGCTAGACTAATGATCTGTTAGTAGATGTGGCATCGGAAAGAGTTCATTGAGGAATTAGACAATAAATGAATCTGTTTACCATCTAAATTAATCTAACTTCCTGAATTTGGTAGTGTTTTATTTAATTCATTAATCATAAATGAGAATTCTCCCTGCTCCAGTTTTCCCAAAACTTTTATCGATAAATTTTTGATTTTGTTTTTAAAATTTATTGAGGCATATCACGTGACCATTTAAATTCACTGAAGCCATTGAAACTGCTGAAACATTTTTTAGTCTCGACTACCAACTGAAACTGGATATGAATCCAAAACAAATTTTTACATGGTGGAAACAGCTTCTCTATATTCCGAGAAACCCTCGGAAATCTAAATTTCACATATAGTCCTTGCAATAATAGCTGGAGCCTTGTTCATTACATTGTCCTTTTTGTGATTGAAACTTTAATGTAATGTAATCTAATTTTTTGGGATAAAGATTTCAGTGTTCATAATTGCAACAAAAAACAACTGTTCTCAGTCATGATGTCATCATTGTTTCCTTATGCCGCATCTGCATATTGATTGTCAACATCTAGTGTTTTCTTTTCTGGAAGCAATATGTTGTATGTCTTTCATCATTTTTTTTGGTTTGTGATTGCACTAAGCTTTTTCCTCCTCATTTTGTTTTCTTTAGAGCTTAGAGAAAACCGAAGATGGTAAACTGAAAGTTTTCTTGAGAAGTCATAATGTTCCTCCGATACTTGAGCATTGTAAGGTAATATATATTTATAATTCTGATAGTGAATTCATATCCTTTTTGGTATTTCAAGTTTATTGCCTCTCATATCTACATTTTGAACTATTATGTAAGCTGTAGCATAATGGATTTTGAAAGTCAAAGGTTTTTGTTCAAATTGGCCTTTTTCTGGTGCATAGAAATTTCCTGATAGCAATGTTTAAATGTGGCTGTAATAGATGCTATAGTGGTTTTGACGTCTAATGCCAAATTATTTGTGCAAGTCCCAAGCATTTTTAGATGATATTGGTGGTTGCTGTTATAAAGCAGATTCTCCAAAATTATTTGCCTACAATTGTTAATATTGAGATAAAATTAAGTCATCTAGAACCCTGAGTTACCTGTGAGCCATGATTCAGACAAAAATAAGCAAGATGGACTATATGTTGCTGTGCTTTTTAAATAATTTTGTAAAAGAAAATAAATACAAAGATAGACTTGATTCAGTTCCAAAATTTTGAAGTAGTTAAACCATGAGGGTCCAAGTCTTAGTTGGTGCCACTCTAAAGAGAAAGGATACAAACTGGTCCATGTTTGACCAAGGGAAGAAGCCAAGCCATAGGAGGTTGGTGTATGAATAGTGTCCACCCCTTTATTATGAAGCCAATCTAAGGTAGCCTGGGAAAATATTGAGCAATGTGAGGTTGGCTTATGAATAAATGCCATGTTGGTGTTGTTTTTGTACTAAAAATAATGGCAATAAACAAACCAAGGTGGCTAGAAAGAGAAAAGTTGAGCAATAACAAGTCGACATATGAATATTACTGAGCTGGTTCTAATTTAGCATAACTGTAAAAGGTCCAAGCTTTAAGAGGTAAGCTTGTGAACAATAGGCGGAGAAGAAGCCAAGCAGTATGAGATATGACTAAAATGTCCAGGACATGAAGTCAAAATATGAAAATGCTGAGCCATGGGAGTCATAAGAGTTTGGCTTAGGAGAAAGCTAAGCTGCAAGAAGTTGGCTTTATGAATAAAAAGCCAATCTATGTGATGTAGAACAGAGTAGAGTAGAGAGAAGTAAAGAGAAAGCAAGAGAGGAGAATAAGAGACTAGAAGAGGAGTAAAGAAGATTCAAGTTTTTTATTCAAATCTGAAGTGTTTGATCCATTGACAAGGCCCACTATTTATAGGGGTTTAGGAGCCTTAATACAATCATTGTAGACAATGATTCCCAAGAGTAACCTCCTAGGGAACTTGTATGTCTATTAGAAACCCAAAATGTGACCTTCAGGAGACCTAAACAACTTTAAGACAAGTTATTACAGCTGAAAGGAAAAAGAGTGCACTTTGTACCAAGGTTCGACTTATCGGTCCGTACCGGTGTACCAACATATTGTCGGTATACATCAGATCGGGTGGTACACATCGATATATTAAATATAATATAATATAAAATATATTAAAATATGTAAAAATAAAAGAAAAGGGCGTCGTCGATCTCTCTCCCGCGGGAGACGTTTGCTCCTCGCGAGGTGTGTGCGATCCAGGCGCAAGACCGAATCATGCGAGGGTGACGGGTGCACGGGCAAGAACAGGCTCTAGGTTTTCTTCTTCTCTTCTTTTTTTTCTTTTCCTCTTCTTCTTCTTCCCTTTTTCTCCTTCAATTGACCCGATTTCTCCCTCAATCGGCCGCCGACGGTCGAAATTGACCGCTAACGGTCGATTTTTGATCTGCGGGCGATCAGACTCAAGAACTCGGATTTTACCGCCCGTGTCGGACGCTAAATGTTGAAATTTCAAACCTTGCTTTGTACAATAGTACACTTAATATGAAAGTAGAGTCCCAAGGTTAGCACCTTGAAAGAGTAAAGCACTCTTCAATTTTTAACACAATTCCTAAAGTCTTTAGGTGAACTAATTAATGACCTTTTTGCTGGTTTCCTTGCCTTGAATAAACTCTTCTAAAATTCTTTATCAAGCTAGATGGTTCTCCATCACTATGAGGCTAATTAGAGCAGTGAAGCCAAAAAGTGGCGGTTCATGCAATCGGAAGCCACAGACAAGTCCTAAGTGGTTGCTTTACACATTAACAAGAAGTCATCATACTAAGTCATAAGAAGTCATCTTACGCATAAATAGTTAAGTTATTAAGCCAAGCCTAGGAGGTTGGCTTGTAAATTTTTATCACAATAGTAGCGAAGAAACTTAGCCACAAAAGATTGCACATGGAAAAGATTAGCCAGCAAGCCAAACTATGGTAGGTTGACTCAGGCAGAAAGGCCAAGCTAGCCTAAGGAATTGGCTTATTCATAGTGTTCCTTTTTTCTCTTTTAATATCATGTAGGATTCTCCTCTAATTTTTACCCTAGAGCACTTTTTGCCTCCACCATCCAAATTATCACTCTACCTGTTGCTCTTCTTCTTCACTCTTCTTCTTCCTCTCTCTCCCTTGGGCTGTCTTTCACCCTTTCATGTGCTCTTTTGATCAATCTCTCTTAGACAAATGCTTGTCACCACGGTGCTACTCTTCATCGCCCCACTAGATGTCTATTCCAATTCATTGCTGAAGCTAGTAGCATCGACCCAATAGATGTCTATTCCAATTCAGTGCTGCAACTTGGCATTCCACCAGCCTTCCGTCGCCCTATTGGATGCTTGTTCTCCCATTCGTTTATCAATTTTGTTTTTGTCCATATATTATCATAGGCCTTTGTAGTATATTTATCAGTATAGTAAATTGATCACATGGAACATTTTAATATTGCATTGTCAATAATCGTGTTATGTTTTGATTTTTCTGGTATTGTACAACATAAGAAATTCTTGGGGTAACCTCTTTACCTCTTTATAAATATTTGTCATCAGGAGTTCTGTTATAGTAAATTATTGGTTTTCCTTTGATAGTGCTTGAAATCATGAAGTTGTATTGTTGGTCCACTTTTTGTTATTTTCTTGATTTTAATGTCTTTTAAATATGAAAGATTCCAACACTCTTGTAAGCATAGACTGAGATTTCACTCGGACCAATACAAAGCAGACGGTATGTCGGACATGGTGTGAACTTGTACATGCGTCTCGACCTATTGGAAAAGAAAAAACCTATTTAACTCATCAATGGTTGGTCGAGCCCTCTTTGTTGTACACATAGAGCCCACAAGCCGTCTGTTGTTGCTCCTCATTGCTCGCCATCTAGCTTACACTGTTGATTTCAAGTACTTCTCTTCTCCTCTGCCTCCTCTTCCTCTTCTACCATTCTTCTCTTCCTACATCATCTTCGCTTCTTTCTTCCTCTTTCTACTTCTTCCTTCTCTTCCATCGCCCCTTCCTCCTTCCTCCTGATTTATATAGGGTCTGGATTCGAGGATCTGCTACCACCTCTCGGATGAAAGTTTTGGCAGAGGAAAAAGGGAAGCAGAGAAGAAGAAGAAGACGTTGTTGTCTCGCGTCTTCTTGTTCACAACCTCCTAGAGAACCGATGAGAGATCAACAATGTCCCTAACGCTCGGTCCTTCCTCCGCAACCAACACAAAAGGACTTAAGGCATCTTTTCGATCGAGTTCAACATCGCCTTGAAGCCTCCCCGCCTAGAACTCGAGTTCAAGAGAATAAGTGAGGAAGACAAGGAGATCTCCGCCTGCTTCCGCGATCGTTCCTGTTTTGCTTTCCAGCAGATGTGGAGGTTGTTTCCACCATTGACGCCCTCTCCTCCAACATTGTCTAGATGCCTTGGTCTCGCCTAGTGCATCTCAATCCTTTGTTGCAACCTCGGTGGAGGTTGACAACGCAGAAACTCGAGAAACCCAAACCGACTATTCTACTTAGAGTCACACGGCTTTCACATTTGCACACAAGAGAGCTATCACAATAGCGTTTCATCTTCATCCTTGACGTTCGAAAATGTAACAACTACAACATAATTAACCTCTTCTTGAGTGCCTAACATGGGTGATGTTGGTTGAGAGGTCGAGGAGGAAAGAAAGGGAGAACCGACGCCAAGTGTTCTGTCATGATCTGTCAAGATGTCGAGTGAGAATTTCTGAGCAATTCTCTTGAAAACTCTTTGCTTTGGTTTCCTGTTTTAGGTATTTTAAATTCATAGCAAGAGTAGATTAATTCCCCTTTCTAAGTTGTGTTTATGGTATAAAAGGTGCAACTCCTCCGCCAAAACTTTCCATCCAAGAGGTGATGGCTTGATGAATCGTCGAACCCAAACCCGAACCCCATACGGATCACCTTGACTACCTCCTCTCCTTTCTTATTCCTTCCTTCTTCCTCCTACTTCCTCCTTCGTTCAATGCCATTTATTCCTTCCTCTTCTTTGAGTCTTTGGAATGTATCAGTCTGGTCAAGGACTGGTACAGGAACCTGATATGAGATCATAATCCTTGCTTGTAAGTACATTGTAATTGGTTCTGATTCAGTGCCTTGTTTCTTTTTAATTTCTTCTTATTTATCTTCTTTCTTTGTGTACTTTGTTTTGTTTAATCTTTTACTAATAAGAGATTTTGTTTACTCCAAGATACTTTTATTGTCTTATTGTGATTGATGTTTCTAACTTGCCATGTAAATAAAGGAGCTTGATGCACTGGGCCACCTTTTACTTTTGCTCATGCTAAGTCCTTGTTACGCCATTTGTTCTCAATATCTGCATATTATCGCTAGATCTACTCATTCTTGCAGCCAATATTCATGCAACTGAACTATCAAATGGGTATACATAACACATACGTATGTTACAAGGTCATATGCTTTCTTATGCCAGTATGCAATTGTGTGTTTGTATTTGGAATTGGCCAACCTTATTTTCAAAATTTTATTATTTTTGTAAACCAAGCATATGACTCTTTTGTTCTCCTTGTTTAAACTTTAAACCCATATTTCTAAATAAAGGTCTTAGTAATTTATGTTGATATCTCATACATGCATTAATAGACTCATTCTATTCACTTGTTTTCATTCTTATATCCTTGAAGATAAGGGCTACACGAAGGTCAATTTCTGTAGCTTATGGCCAGAGGTGTGGAAAAGAAAATCTTGATATCTTAGAAAAGTTGGTAATGTTTAACTAAATTTGAAAATCTGTAGTATTCGTTCCTCTTTCATAAATTTGCAAATTCTTTTACAGTCAATTACATTAATTCATTAGCATGCATCTGTGTGTGTTTCATTAGTGTTGAAGTTTATTCTGCCCATAAGATTCTTAATGTTCTTAATCTATGTTGCTGTTCACTTTCCAAGAATCATTGTTGTTCTCCCCACAAGGAGGATACATTAGTTATGGAACTGCCTGGTTTTGTGTTATCTCAAATTCTCACTTACAATCTTGTCACTGTCTTCTGTCTTCTCGCTGTACACTTGTCAATTGAAAGTTAACAAATATAAGATTTTTTTCCTCGTATCTTTCACTGTCCATTGTGACTGAAATAAAATATGCTGGAGTCTTGCTTTGTAGATCAAATTATTTTTAGAAGCGCTGATTTTGATATACCTTATAATCGGGTTCGTTATTTCGGGTACCAGACCCATCTAAGATATTTGTTAGTGTGTTGCATATCAGTTTATACCGGTGTATTTACACATGGTATGCTTGGGCATGTCGATGGGACCTCGGGCGAGCTACTTCTTAGTAGCGAGTTGGACTGGTATGTAGTGCTTGTATACTTGGGTGGTGCAACAAACCTATCTCATATACTTAAAAGTTGGTTATTCTTTTCTAGTTTGATAGTATAGTGAAATATAGATTATTATAAGAAATTGGAATGAGGTCTTCAAAGTGGAATTTGAGTCATTGTAGGTTCTTGTTGACGGTCATGGTTTATTAGCTTTGTTGCATTGCATATCTTTGAATATCAAGGTTTTTAATGCCATTCTGATGCCATTATCTACAAGACTATTAGTGTAACATATTAAATTGGCCTAATATTGAGATATCAAGCAATATACTGACAAGCAAGGTTTGCAATATTGAATGGTACAGGCGCTACGTACCGGTCCGCCATGTCATGGACAACAATGTAAACAAGGTGTTCAATGAAATGCTCGTGTTTGTCCGTGTCCTTCGGTTTAGGTACATATCTTGTACAATAAGAAGCGGACTTGCAGTAGGCTTAGCAGTCCTAGTTTGATTTGTTTTATGGCCAAGTTTGGCTTGTAAATACAAGTGTGTCTTATAAGCACTTGTGGGGATTTCGGTCTGTAATGGACCTTTATCCTTTGTGTGTAACCTCTCTGAGTTTGTAATGTCCATGGATGTAATTTGTATTTGGCTTTTTAAAGTGTTTTCTTGAGCAGTTGCTTGTGGATCCCGTGGGAATTGCTTCTTCTGGCTCGTTTTCTCTTTTGTAAGTCTAAGGGACTCTAGGAGATCTCGGGGAGGGCTGACCTTTGCGGATGGACACGCATGGGTGCCGCACGGCTTAGGCAAAATCAGCTAAGCCCGTGACAATGTGGTATCGAGCGGGACAAGCACACGCAGAAACACTTGCCATACAAACGTGGGGGACCTAGCTGGGCTGTGTGGAGGACAGTCAGCACGCGCAACCGTTTGGGGGAAAACAGACATTGAGATGTATGGAAAGAAGTCGCTCAGAGGAGCGAGCATCCAGGTTTGGCATCCAGAGGAATGGCCAACCCCTTTGCGCGAGAGGCACCACAAGGACAAGCAAGCGAAGAAGAATGCGTAGCACACAAAGATTGGGATGGTTGAGTTCGAGCTATAGCTCGACGTTGGCAACCAAGCTTGACGGTGCTTAATTAAGGCAAAGCGGAGCGTTTGGTGAAAGATGAGACCGTGCAAGGTGAGAGGTGTTGTGTAACGATCGAAAGAGTTGTGCAAAGCTCACAGAGGTGAGGGGAATTGCTAACTCGAAGGATTCGGAACTCACGCAAGGGCTTGTACACGGACGACGGAGTGTTCGTGGCCATCCCAAGGCATGATCGGAACTCGGCGCCATGGAGCATCAAAACTTTCTCTTCGACATGGAAAGGATATGTCCGTAGGCGGCTGAAATGTACAACAAGTTCAGCATATTGTTAGAACTTGAAGGGTACAATGGAGATTGTATTAGAGAAGGGTCGCAATCTAGCAAGTACATTTACGGGGGCAGAACAAGGCACAAGTTGTTCAGCAAGACGGGGTAGTCCAAAGGGGATGGTGGTCTCCGAAATTTAGTATGTAAAGAGAAAAGTTGCTCCAGCAGAACAGATATCCAGGAGAGATAAGTCCTAGTTCTTTAGTGGGAGAATCATGTGCAACGGACTGCACATATTGAGAAAGAGTTCCTCAAGGCGATATCTCCACAAAGCTCAACGGACCGAGTGAGCGACGAAGAGTCGTCGCATGATCTCGAATGAAGTAATGCATTGGTGGATGCATTTCGAGATCAAGCGGGGGAGCAATCCAAGGCAACATCATATGAAGGCACACTTAGAGTCGATGCAGAAATCGAACTCAACAGAGGGTTGACCCGTGGAATGGTGGACGTGATGACCACTATCAACTCAATGCAAATCGAGGAGTGGAGCGACTTGGGTGGAACTTGGTGAAGTATCCAAGTCTCATGAAGGGAGTCAACATAGAAGATGGAACATGGAGCGGAGGCACGGAGCTTTTCTTGAACAGAGGTCAAGGGCATAAACTCTTGTAGAGGCAAGAGTGGGATCATGTCGTTCTATGAGTTCTTCATTCTGATGGGACAAACTTATTTTGCATGGTGCCAAAGATGAAGGGAGCTTCGAGGCACATGCAAGCTACCTTAGAGATGCATTTGACGGAGTAACTAAGGTGATTCAACTTGCGGAGGCAAAGTTGGGATCAGGAGACCTTAGGACGGGGCAAGAGGACGCAGAGGCAGGTACTCTTGAAGAATATGCCATAGTGTTGCCATTCAAGTTGTCAGGAACAGGAGGTGCATAACAAGATTGTGCTGGTAGGGGATAGAGGCCCAAGATCTAAACAATGGTGCACCAACTCTAGCGAAGTCGGGGACTTCAGGAGCTACTAGGCGACCGCCCTAGAGCTATGCTACATCCAGGTGTGACCCAAGAGTGGGTGGACGAAGGTGAATTACCAAGGAGCGAACAAAAAATCGAAGATGACGGAGGCCCTACGATGTGTTAGCAGAGGCCACACGTGGAGAAGTCGTAGTCCGAGTTCATCACACGAGAATCAGATGAATGGAGATGTCACGGAGGCGACATGGTGCGGGATCGTGGTGGAATAGTTCATGGTAATGCAATACATGTAATCTTGTCCCGTGAGGGACAAGATCATGAGGTATGATCGGTGGGAGCTCCACTTTGGTGTACGACACAATAAGAAGGGTGGATTCAAGGAGTGAATGTCGTAGCAGAGGCGGTGTGTGTGCATCAAGCTTGCATTAGACAAAAGCCTTAGTCATCAGCACATGGGGTGTACCACCGAGGAAGAAGTCCAAGTGCAAGTACCGTGAGTCCCATAGAGAGGGACGTGATCATGTGAATGATCGGGAGCTACTGGGAGCTCCACTTTGGTGAACAATGCAACGGCAAGAAGGGTTGTGGATTCAAGGAGTGAATGCCACGCATCGTAGAGGTGGGTCTTCCGTGTGTATGCATCAAGCGCGGATGAAAGCCTTGGTCATCGATATGGGTACCACCGAGGGAGTAGTCGACAGTACAGTGAGTCCCATGGAAGGGACTTTATTATACAAAGGAGTTAGACTGGAGGCTTAGAGTCACAAGTCAGAGGACAAGGCCGAGTAAGCGAATGTTGCTACCAAGAAAGCTAAGGAGAACAAAATCGGCACGAGCCCTGCAACAAGATGGCGGAGGCCATGCATGAGAGTTGCAGTCTGTCTTTCCATCGACCAAGGAGAATTGCTAGGAGGACATAGTGGTGTCGAAGCAGGTGGTCGAAAGGGGCGAGGAAGCGACGACGAGTCCAGCGGGGCTCAGCTACCCAAAAGAAAAGCGTCGGTTATAAATGAGGTGGACTTGGAGGAGCGCCACAGTGCCGCAGAGGCAGATCTACCAATCGCGAAGGAAGGGATGAAGATGCAAGATAACGGATAGTAGTGCTATGGGCGTGGCAGTGCCATAGTACCACAGATGCGGGACTTCCGTGGAGTCATCAATCCCTTGCTCTCATGGAGGGAGAGCATTGGTCGTAAAAGGGGCCGAGGAGGTGGAGAATGTAAAGGCAGACTCCAAGTACCAAGACAGGGCAGAGGCCAAGAAACTTAATAAGATCGATGTTGATGGGCTTCTCATCAAGATAGCTGAAATTAAGGGACTTCGAGTTGATGCAGGAGTGCTCGACCAAGGAAGTAGGCGGTACATGGTGCACCTTTACTCAAGAGGAGTAGGCGGCAAAGGTGATGGAGAAGACGATACAATCCCAGAGGCGATCAGATCTATCAAAGACTTACTCCAAGTTGGGGGATTCCAAGTTGGGGTAAACTTTTTGCTCTTTTCGAGCAAAACTTCTTGCATTCCAGAAGTTCAATGGCAGTGAGAAGGCGAATCACAGTAGCTAACTCAACGCAAGGAGTCCAAACACTTCAAGTGCTTCAGAAGTGTGAGCAAAGAGCGGGCGAATGTTAGTAACTAGCTCAATGCATGAAGTACAAACTCGAGGAGGCAAGCGAAATCGAGTAACCTTTGCCTTCTCAACTCGAGAGAATGAGCGAAACCGAGTACCCCAATTCTCTTAACTCAAGGAGGTGAGCGAAGCCAAGTAACCTTACCTTCTCAACTACGAAGAGAATGGGTGAAGTTAAGTATCTCAGTTCTCTTATCTATCCAGCAGAGGAGCTCTGCATAAGTTCAGTGACCCTTCAAAGAAAGCTTATGGAAGACAATAGTTGTCAAATCCTCACTGTTGGTGATCAGTACTACTGAGAGTAGATTTTCCACTTCATTTCCCAATTGACTAATCGAAAGCGGGAGTGATGCGAACATACTTGGAAGTGACAACTAGCAGTGGAAGAAGGCTCAATGGGCAAACATTGTGGAGGAAGGACCTTAAAAACTTCAAAGTCTGCGAGGCGATGCTCGTTAAAGCTCCAACAAGCATCTACCCAGTTCAAACAATATGAGTATACTACGATACTAGTGCATAATAAGGCAGGTCTTTTCCTTCATCAGAAGGATCCGCAAGAACCAACAAGGATTAGCACAACTCAGCCAACCCCACACCAGATTCAGTCATTGGTGAGTTGAAGCAGCATGGCGGATCAGATTTCGACTGCTTAACAACAGCGGCGGAGAGCGGCTAGGAGCCAAAGGGGCGTGTTGCAGCCAAAGCAGAAGATTGAAGATTCAGCAGAATGCGAGGAGATGCAGCGTCTACAGTGGCTTCGACGAGGACGTCGAAGGAATAAGTGGGGGAGAATGTCATGGACAACAATGTAAACAAGGTGTTGGATGAAATGCTCATGTTTGTCCGTGTCCTTTGGTTTAGGTACATATCTTATATAGCAAGAAGCGGGCTTGCAATAGGCTTGGCAGCCCTAGTTTGATTTGCTTTATGGTCAAGTTTGGCTTGTAAATACAAGTGTGTCTTATAAGCACTTGTGGGGACTTTGGTCTGTAATGGACCTTTATCCTTTGTGTGTAACCTCTCTGAGTTTGTAATGTCCATGGATGTAATTTGTATTTAGCTTTATAAAGTGTTTTCTTGAGCAGTTGCTTGTGGATCCCGTGAGAATTGCTTTTTCTGACCCGTTTTCTCTTTTGTAAGTCTAAGGGACTCTAGGAGATCTCGGGGAGGGTTGACCTTTGCGGACGGACACGTATGGGTGCCGCACGACTTAGGCAAAATCAGCTAATCCCGTGACAATACGATGACGAAATGTATCGAGCATATTGACACATGGTACACTTTAGGTACCGAGCTATACCGAATGTACCAAGATTTCTTGGATTGGTACATACCAATTGTAAACGGTATGATACAATATTGTGAATCTTGGTTTAAACATTAAAGCTATTATCATGTTTGGTCTTATTATAAAAACATTATCTGAATAATTTAATACATTGCTTCAATGATGCACTGCAAAATTTAAATAGTAGATGAAAATTTTCTTCATATATATATCCTTGAAGTGTTAACATCAAGAAAAATATTTAATTGGTTGGGAGTTACATCAATGTTTTTGCAAAATATAAATATCTCAAATGGTTACCATCTTATCTATGAAATCCTCGTTCTAAATGCATATTGTCTTTGTTTGCTTGTTAATAAAAATATTATCTAATTATTTGAGAACTTTTCTTGTAAATGTAAGATGTATTGTTTGCTGCATTACATTTGAATCTACTCATAAATGGTTGAAATATTGGATGGTATCCAAACAGTCCAAATTTTCTCCGAGATTTACGATGTTAATTCTTTCTTAATTACTTTGAATTAAGATAATTCCTAAATCTATTCTTGTTCACTTTTTAATTTTTTGATTCCACTTTCACTATTTTATTGTGTCATACTCTATCATATTTAAAGCACTAGGTTGATGGCCTATTTACAAGGGAGGGTCGAACTATGAAATTTACTCAGACAATTTCTTACATAATATAGTCTCTAATGCTGATCGATAAAGGTCATTATTTAATAAATTAGATGTCATATTCTAATTTAATAGGATAATGAAAAATAAAAGACAAATTGTCATTTTTTTATTTGTCTAATATAATACTTTTGTTTTGTAGTTTAAAAGTTAAAAGAAAATTATAAATTTGTTTCATACCTCATCCTAGTCAAATTAGGTGTAAATTAGTGAAAGTCCTATGTTATAGAGATCTTGAATCATGATATTTTATGATATGAAAATTCAAGCATTGTTCAACATGAAGCGTAATATTATAAAATTATCAAACCATCTAATACATTGACATGGGATGCAATTAATAGAGTACAAACTTGTTGAGGCAGTTATGTCATGAACAAAGTTAAATCAGCTGTCAAGTAACATATGAATCTTATTGCCATGAAGAAAAGGTCTTTGTTATTGTTCATATAATTGGTTGGTTGTTTTTTTACCCTTTTCATCATTTGAAACCTCTCATTTTGTGCATTGGAAAAGAAAATTTTGTTTTTAAAATGATAAATCCTAGTGAGTCTGTCATTTCAATGTGAGAATAATTCAAATTTGCTACGACTTTTTCTTGATACCATAGTTAAGTGATGCTAACATTTTGTAATTACTTGTGCTCTGTTTGTATTACTGCTTCAATCTGAGCTTTCCACTGTGAAGTAACTTTAGAAGCAAGCTTGTATGTTGATCTTGTACAAGACTAGATATTTATCCAAGTAATCTTGTATTCTGTAGAAAGATCTCATTATTCTATTGGTGTTACATTCCAAGCTTGGTTTGGCACATATCTGATCTTCTAATTAATGATTAAATTATATTTTGAATATAATTCTAATTTGAACTACACCTAGCTAGCGAAATTTATATTATATTTTCATGTCAACTATCTTACAAAATAATCATCTTGATGATGTTTTATTGAAAATGATAGTATATTTTTGGAAGACTTCTAATTTTATCAATTATACTCCAATAGTATATTGGATACTTGTAAACTCCTACACCTTGAGGACGATTGTATTGTAAACTTGAGTTGAATAGAACTCCTAAACTATATGTCCAACTTCAGTATCCAAATTTCTTATATAAGTTGCTGATGTGAAACAACAATATTATCATTGTATAACACCAATATTTAGTGCAGATTTCAATTAGTTCACTATATTTTGTCTTAATTAATTGCACATAATTGTTACTTAGGACCAATAATTTTACTACATTATTTTCCATATCCCATACTCAAATTCTGACCCACTCGATGTAGGTCTAAACACATTTTGAGATTGAGTTAATATGTTTAGTTTTCTTTTTCAAGAAAAATAATATCTTATTTAATATTATTATTTTTTTATGGTCAATAGCTAATCCATTTTTGGTGCAGAGCCCTCAAAATTGGGTGATCATAGCATCACATGGTGTGGTCAATAGCTAAGTTACCAAGGTTCCAAAATGCCCAAGGTAATAGGCAGGAGATGCTTGCCCAAGTTTAAACAAGACTCACTAACATAAAAGTAAAATGTATGGTGTACTGTTGTCATTGATGTTTGAGAGTTGCTCCTGCTTCTACTAATTCTTTGGTAGTATTATGAATATTTTGGATGGGGTTAACTCAAGATGTTCTTTATGATACGATGAGGTGGGTTTCCTTATTGTTATTTATGCTCTTCCTTGCTGAAATTTCTCCTAACAATTATCATGATTTTATGTTCTGAGAATTTCTTGACTGAAATGAAGGTTTTCTCATTCGAAATGGTTGAACTAAAGAAACATCAAGAAAGTTTGGCGATTTTGAGTGCCATGGGATTGAAAATGTACATTAGTGTGATTGGTTAGTTAATGACCGGTTCGAAAGATCCAAGTGATAAGTATCGTAAGGCAAGGATGACAGGATTTCTTCTTTGATCACCTTGCTATGCTTTAATTGGATTTAGTTGAGCAATTTTTTATTTTCTTAAATAGATCATGTTGAGTAGAAATTCTTAATCACAATTTATATGTTGTCCAACGACCACCAACGGTCCAACCATGGTCTATTTATTTCTCCTTTATCATTTTTGAGTTGATTTTCTCATTGAGCTTTTCCATTTGTGGTTTTCTTTAGAAGTAAGTTTATATCTTGATCTTTGTATAGGACTACATATTTATCCAGGTTATTTTTCATTCTGTAGAAAGATCTCAGTGTCTTATTGGTATTACATTGCAAGCTTGGTTTGGCACGGATGTGTCTTAACTTCTAATTAATGATTGAATTATATTTTGAATATAATTCTAATTTGAACTATAACTGGCTAGCAGAAGCCAGATTTATACTAGATTTTCATGTCAACTCTCTTTTAAAATAATCTTCTTGATGATGTTTTCATTGAAAATGGTAGTATATTTTTTGGAAGACTTCTAATTTTATGCTCCAGTAGTATATTGGATACTTGTCGACTCCTACACCTTGAGGACAATTGTATTGTCAACTTGAGTTGAATAAAACTCCCTAAACTAGATGTCCAATTTCAGTATCCAAATTCTTATCTAAGTTGCTGATGTGAAACAACAATATTATCATGGTATAACACTAATATTTAGAGTCAGATTGCAATTCACTATATTTTGTCTTAATTAATTGCACATAATTGTTGCTCAGACCAATAATTTTACTACATTATTTCCCATAGCCCATACTCAAATTCTGATCCACTCGATATAGATCTAAACACATGTTGAGATTGAGTTCATATGCTAGTTTTCTTTTTCTAGAAAAATGATATCTTATTTTATATTATTTTATTTTTATGGACCCAATGCCTAATACCTCTTTGGTGCAGTATATCGAGCCCTCAAAATTGGGTGATCATAGCATCACATGGTGTGGTAATGTTGATGCTATGATGGAATGAAAGATGTAGTGTGCCTAAGTAATGGTCTGGTCCATGTTGACATATCAACACATGATATGCCATTATATACTATGTGTCCTTTATAATTGGGGAGTAGGGGTGGTACGAAGGAAGAAGGGAGAAAAGAAAGGAGGAAGTGGAGGAAGCAGAGGAGAACAAGAGAATAGGTAGGTGGTAGGCTTGGTCGTTTGCTAGATAAATGATGATAGTTGGCGATGGCATGAAGAGGGAGAATGGGCTCACAAGGAGTTGGTTCCTTCTTGAATCAATAATAATGATAAAATCCATAATAATGACATCAATCAATACTCTATTTCCTTCTTGAATTGCAAATAAGCCCCATTATCTATTAATTTGTAGCCTAGATAGGTAATATACTCTATATATATATATATATATATATATATATATATATATATATAAATATATAATTGACATTGCATTTCCTATATATATATATATATATATATATATATATATATATATATATATATATATATATAATTGACATTGCATGTCCTATTTTAGTGTATGATTCCTCATCGCCTAGCTTACGCCATATTTGAGAGGAGCTAAAATTTTAAAAGTTTGGTCAGAGGACTTCCCCACCAGTTGTGTTCTAGTCTAATTAAAATGTTTATCATGATATCTAGTATTATGACTGTTGTCAAAGACGCTAAGTACTAAAAGTTGCTAAGGTTCCAAAATGCCCAAGGAAGTAGGCAAGAGGCACTTGCCCAAGCTTAAACGAGACTCTCACTAATATAAAAGTAAGATGTACGGTGTACTCTTGTCATTGATGTTTGAGAGTAGCTCTTGCTCCTACTGATTCTATTGTAGTATTATGAATATTTTGGATGTCGTCTCAACTAAGGATTGATATACCGGTCTGTACCGGTGTGTCGATATTTTGTCGGTACCAGTATGGTACCGATATCGGGCAGTATGCACAGTACGTATCGCCCGGTATATTAAATATATTATAATATTTTTATAATATAATATAATATTATATGATATTAAAATATATTAGAAAAATAAAAAGGGGCGACGTCGCCTCGAACTCTCTCCCGCATGGGGAGAAAAAACTCAGCGGCGACGGTTAGGCGGGGCGACAACGGCTCGCGGGCGACCCTCGGGCGGAGTCGCGCTAGGGCGGCGCGAGGTACTTCTCCTTCTCTTCTTCTTCTTCTTCTTCTTCTTCTTCTTCTTCTTCTTCTTCTTCTTTTCCTCTTCTTTCCTTTTTCTTCCTCAATCGACCGTCGACGGTTGATTTCTCCTTAAATCGACCGCAGACGGCAGAAATCGATCATCGACGGCGGAAATCGATCGTCAACGGCTGAAATCGATCGTCGACGGTCGATCTTAGCGGTACCGCCCGGTAGGGGCCGATCTGCGTATTGATCAGTTGTCGGACCGGTATGTACCAGGCGGTACGAGTCTTACTGCTCGGTAAGGAAAACCTTGGTCTCAACTAATAACATAGGGACATCTTAATATAACAAATCTCTCCTCTCTTTCCTTCTTAATTCTTCTCTAATTAAATTTTCTTTAGACTTCCTTCTCTTGTTGCTTCTTTAGATAATGATACTTGTTTGCAAGGTTTGCAATTTCGACATTTACCGCCCGGTACGGGCGGTACATACCGGTCTGCCATGTTGCCGGTACGCGGACCACCCGTTTCCGGGCGGTTCCACCAAAAATCGACCATCGGCGGTCGAAATCGACCGCCGACGATTGATTGAGGGAGAAATCAACTATCTGCGGTCGATTGAGCGAGAAAAAGGGAAGAAGAAGAAGAGGAAAAAGAAGAAAAAAAAAGAAAAGAGGAGAAAAAGAATACCTATCACTCGTGCGCGGTCCTCGCTTGTGTGCCGTTGCCGCTCGTGCGCCGTTGCCGCCCGTGGGTCGCGGGCACTTTTTCTCTCACGTGGGGAGAAAGATCGAGGCGATGTCACCCCTTTTTCTCTTTTTTATAAATATTTTAATATATTAATATAATATAATATTATATTATATTATAAAATATTTATATTATATTTTAATATACCGGGTGGTACGCACTGTGCATACCGTACCCGTACCGAGATGAACTCGGTACATTGGTATGGACCGGTAAGTCAAACCTTGTATTGGAGTTCCTTCTTGAATCCTTTGGTCAAGGGTACAAGTATCACTACTTCTCAATCATATCCGACAAGATCTCTTTGCTTCAGCATGCTGACTGTGAGCAGCACTGCTGCAAAGCACCAGGTGCGTTTTCAATTGTCCCCATTTGTATCTCAGATTATTACGTTTTCTTATATTATACTTTGTTCTCATCTCGTTGTAGCTGTAACAGAGTGAGGCTAGCCAGGTGGTGTTGGAGAAGTTAATTACAACAAAGAAGAGAACAAGCATTAGGAGATGGCGTTAACTCGAGATGTTCTTTATGATAAGATGAGGTGGGTTTCCTTATTGTTATTTATGCTTTTCCTTGTTGGAATATCTCCTAACAACTATCATGATTTTATGTTCTGAGAATTTATTGACTGAAATGAAGGTTATCTGGTTCGAATTGGTTGAACTAAAGAAACATTAAGAAAGTTTGGTGATTTTGAGTGTCATGGGATTGAGAATGTGCACTAGTGAGATTGGTTAGTTGATGACCGGTTCGGAAGTTCCAACTGATAGGTATCATAACGCAAGGATGACAGGATTTCCTCTATGATCATCTTGCTATGCTTTAATTAGATTTAGTTGAGCAATTTTATGTTTTTCTAAATAGATCATGTTGAATAGAAATTTTTTATCACAGTTTATATATTGTCCAACTACCACCAAAGGTCGAACCACGGCTTCATTTATATTTCTTCATGGTCTATTTATTTCTCCTTTATCATTTTTGAGTTAATTTTCTCATTGTGCTTTTCCATTTGTGGTTCTCTTTAAAGTAGAAGCCAACTAACGGTGAAGTCAAGCAACTAATGTTGCCTCAATTCCAATCAGATAAAAAGATTTGTTAGAGCATAGCAAACAGTGCATTAGGCAAACTTTTATTATGGTGCTTGCAATTGAATAAACTTTTTTATTTTTTCAAAACTGGATTTTGTGATCAAGGATTGAATTCCAGGCATGCATCTTTTCTCCTACCGTATATATGACGTGATATTCATTTAATTTCAGTTATAACTTTCTTATTTTACCTTACAAATGATAGAATAATTGTGATATAGATAAGATATTTCATTTCTCTCTTTGTTATTCGAACTTAAACATCGGTACCAATTATGGTAACCTCTATGACCAGTCTTTACCTAAATACTGGGCAACATAACCAGGCTCATCTAATGTTTTGTAAATTGTTGAAAGTAAATGGACTAATCTTGTCAATTATAGAGACGACCTTGATGTCATTTTAATCTTAGCATTGTAAATTTAGATGCCTTGTGTTTTCGGGTTGCATCATATTTATGTTATAAGTTAACCTTCTATCAGTAGCAAAACATTCCATCGTTAAGGATAAAATCAAGGTTAATTCAGTGTTGCATTACAATTCCTTATTTCTCCATTGATTGACTTCTGACTTCTTTGAGGACATTATCTAGCTTAGTTTGGTAAGATTGATTTTGATTAGTATTCTCTTTTCTTCTTGAATTGTGAATAAGTCCTGTTAAATCTCTTATAATTTATAAAGCAATCAACAAAGTCTCTCCACATATTTTTCCTAGAGATGAGGTAATGCACTTGATTCGATACTCTACCTCTTGCATCAGTTTAGTTGGGTTCTTTCAATGCATTATTGACCTTTTTTTCTCTATGAGTTTCTCTTGATCCCGTACTCTGTTCTTGCAATGAACACAATGTTCTTGCATTGTAACTGTAATTGTTCCATTTCTTTGATTATTGTGTTTTCCTATGAGTCATCACCCCTTAAGCTTGACTTTGGTTTCTTTTCTGATTTCTTTTCTTGCACTTAAGGTTGACTTTGGTTTTATAAGATGATTATTTTGAATATAAAGTTTTAGTGGGTGCCTTTGTCTATGTTATAGAAGAATGTCTGTCACTTGGAATCCTGATATCTATAGCCTTTTTCTTTCTCCTATCTTGCCTGCTATATAATTAGTTTAGCAGAACATGTCCATTATAATAGAAGTTATGCCATCTCAAATCATACTGCTTTGCTTACAATAGAATTATATGAACTCGGCTATCTTTGATCTCAAGAATCTTTCCATAGTATTTCTTTTCTTTTTGTATTATTTCAACCATCTTTGGTCTCTAGCCTATTTGATTATAGGTTCTTGGAATCCAAAAGCATTTCAGTGAAATTCCAGAATGACACTTTGAAGATCTTTGGCAGCTAACTTTTGTTTGCTATGCCCTGACAAGTTTTGGATATTATATATATATATATATATATATATATATATATATGGATAAAATAAGTTAGATATACAAGAAGTTGTATTAAGTAAAAGTTTTGGATATCTTGAATTGATTATTCAATAAGATTGGGAGCTAGCTGAAATGGAAAGTTTTATAAGATCATTGTTACACGAGCAATGCTTATAGCTAGTAATACTAACAACCAACAATGTTTTATGCATTGAATATTGAACTAAGAAATAACATATACAAAAAAAAATTATGATGCCAAAATAAAAATACTAAGGTGAATATGTAGAGGTAATAGGAAAAATAAGAAAAAATATTTTTATTTGTGGACAATTAAGTTTCATGATAAGATGAGGAAAAACTTTTTTAGATGGTATTGACATTTGCTAAGCAGAGCTATAGATGCTATAATTAGAAGATATAAAACTATTATGAGAGATACGGTGAGACATAAAAAGACTTTATTATAAACTAATACTAAAGATATAAATATTCTTAACTTAACTAAGAATATGATTTCTTATAGAGCTCAATAATATTAAAGGGTCCATATAGTTAATCTCAAATAGTTGGGATTTTATGACATTGTCATTGTTGATTTTGTGAGTTGTAAGAAAGTGGAGGAAGGAAAAAAAGAAAACTTTATTACTCTTCTTCAATTTTGTAACATTAGAGATTAGGGGTCCATTTAATTATTATCGCTAGAAGAGGGATTGATATGCTGCCATATTTGTTTTGTGATGATGATGTCAGAGGGGAGTAGACTAGGAAAAATAATATATAGCTACCACACTATAAGGAAAAAGGCATAGAGTCATAGTGTTTGTCATCACTAATTATTTACTTGAAACAAAAATTAGCATAATTTTTATTTATTATTTTCCAATAGAATTTATAAAATCTTTTATAAGATTCTATAACTTATAGGAACTTTTTTGGTCCAACTGAAACTACATACTCGTTTTACTCTTATGTGCATCTACTCTTATCTTGGCTCCATTATTTTTATTGCTTTAAATCAAAGCTTCTTGTTTATAAGATTTACATTCATTTCTAAATTAAATTCTCAAAGATTTCTTATTTTTATTATCATGGATTGTAATTTTGCCCAAGAGAACTCTGTAATATACCCTCAAGGTGATGGTTATTATTTATTTTTTCTTGTTTTCGTGGTTTTTCGGGGTTTTGGGAGATGGTTTATGTGCAAGATATCTAACTCGGTTAACTCTATCGGATTGTTCTGTATTTCTGGAGTCGAATAGGCATCAAGAGATGTATATTGGAGAAGTACTCAAAAACTTGTCCAAGATGTCTTGAAGATGATAGTTCTTTTTATTCTTCTAGTAGATTTTGGGTTCCGAAAGTAAGGTTTCGATTTTCAATTTTATTTCGAGCAAGTATTTCTAAAACTAAGGCTTTCAACACTTGTACTAATTCAACCCCCCCTCCTCCTCCTCCTCAGTACCAATTGATCATAACAGTTGGTATCAGAGTCATGTTCTACTTATTGGATTAACACCCATGTGAGCAAATGGTTTATTATGGCATTAACGAGGGTCAATGCATCACAAGTCCTCCTATGTTCAATGGGACGGATTACACCTTTTGAAATATTTGAATGTATATTTTCTTGATTTCACTATGTTTTATTTTATGGTATATTGTACAAAATGGTTTTCAGAAGTCATCCAATTAAATAAATGATTGGAATGATAATGAAAAATATATGTTTTCTTTAAATACCAAAGCTATGAAGGCTTTGTTTTCTATTTTAAATAAAGACGAGTTTGATCGAGCTTCTACATGTGATTCGGCTTTTGAGATTTGGCATAAATTAGAAATGACACATAAAATCACAATTAAACTAAATGAATCATTAAATAAAAAGACTTGCAAAAATGAATTTAAAGAACACCTTCCAAAGAAAAAGAATAAACTTACTTTAAGAGCACAAGAATAAGACCTTTCAAAGAACAAGAAAGATATTGAACTAAAAACAGAAGAACATCGCCTTCCAAAGGAACTAGAACTGAGAACAACAGATGACTCATCAAGTAAAATCTCGAGTTACGAGAACTTTAATAAATAAATGAATCAAAAAAATGAACTTAAATTGGACAAAACTTCTTGCCATGAACGCAAGAAGCCAAAATACTTCAAAGATGAGGAGCATAACCAACAAGTGGAAAATCTCGGGTCGTGGCCAACCATGATGAGGTAAGTAACCCACCTGAAAGTTCTTTTTCTTTTCATGAGTTATTAAGTTATTTTCATGAGCTTTATGATGGTTTTAGAAAGATCCTATAAACTACTTAAAAAGGAGCATGCATCACTAGTTAGTAAACTTGAAGAAATACATGATGTAACACTATTCACACAATTCATTCACCAAATGTGAAACTTTAAAGGAACTTAGAAAGGAAAATATTATATTGCAACAAACGTTAGAAATTTTTAAAATAGGGAATAAATTCCTAAATATTATCCTTACAAATAAGGGTCATGTTCATAAGGAAGATATTGGCATTGTCAGTAATACTCATCAAAAGCCAACTACCCTTATTAGAAGACCCATACTCTTTGTCCGAAAATAGATGTAATTTTTGTGGTAGATGTGAATACTTTGCTTATAAGTATATTTAGAAAATATAGTCCACATAAATTAACTTGAGTTCTTAAAGGAATCATAAATGACCTAAAGTCATTAGAGAAAATAGGAAGAATGTTTCATGACGGATCCAAAGCCAAATGAGTACCTAAACCAAAATTCTTCATACTATAAATTTTGTCTCCTAACAAGGCTAGGAGCACTAAATGATGTTCTAAAAGTGGATGCTCAAGGCACATTACATAGGCTCACTAGCCTATGTAATAACATGATCTTTGGTTTATCTTTAACCCAATGATGTTTCTTTGTTAATTATGTCTAACTCTTTTAGATTTTAGTGAAAGAGTTGTCATGCACTTATCATGTGTATTTCAAATATATATATTTTTTAAAACACTAAAATGAGAAATATGTAGATTTTTATTTAAAATAAATCAATTCAAGAATCATCATTCAATCATAACCCATTTTAACATACAACTATTATCGTAACATTTAAATCATTCTACAAACTTAGTCAATAATAATATAATATTTGAATCATTAAATTATTTTTGTAGTTTAGGAGATTCAACAATAATGGTATCTTTTTATCTTGTTAAAGGATTTATAGGATAAAAATATTTTTAGGAATAATTATTCTTCTTTTGAGTTATTTTTAACTTGTGAAATTTATTTCAAGAATGTAATGTTATTTAAAGTTACAAACGAAGTTTCATCAAGATTATTGTAATAAAATATTTTTAAACAAAAGCAACTTATAAGATTTACTAATTTTTCTAAACTCATTAAAAAGTTCATTAAACATATTTAATAACCCACTATCGATCTCCTTTGGGTGAAGACTAAACCCTTATAACTTGAGCTTACAAGTGTGACTCTTTATAAAAATTTTACAACTCATAGCTCACCCACTTCTCTTTTTCATTTTCTTACAATCCACACAATTTTTTCACAGAATTTAATCTAAAAAATTGTTGTATGAAATGTAAGAAAACTTGGGGTATTTATAGGCCCCAAATGACTTCAAAATTTGGAGCCAAAATTCAAACACACTCGAAAAAATCGGGTATGGGTGGTACAACCGTTGGCGCGGACGGTTAAACCACCGAAAGCTTCCCTGAAACCAAGGTATAAGTAGTTTAATCGTCGTCTTGGGCGGTTCAGTCATCGTGCTGCTCGAAAACCTAGGTGGCGACAAGATAACGCTCACCGTGGTTCGACCATCGGAATCTCGAAAATGTGATTCCCTTCACTTTTCCAATCCCCACTTGAACCATCTGTTGACTAATTCTCTGGTCAACCAATTGAGCTCAATCCGAGTTCAATCAACCCCTTTAGTGGATCCGATTGACTATTTGAGTTGATTTGGATTCCTTCTAAATTACACTCAATTCAGACTCAAACTTCACCTATGACTTAAAGATTATAATCATACATAACCACCAAACTTAATTAACAATCTCACTCCCGCAATCCGACAATTCCCCATGCTTTAGATCAGTACAAGAATAGTAGCAAGAATCTCAAATTGCTTGTATTCTCTTGTTATACATTTTGTCTTTATCTACCATTCCTATTTGTAAATATGACTGTTATCATGGTTACGATATGGTTGCATATAAAATATTATGGAAACAGGTAAGATAATATGCAATGAGATTAGGATTCCATAAAAGAAAATCTTATACTAGTCAATAACATATTTTTTAACCATTTAGATTTCAGCTGAATTTCTTGATATTACTTTTGGGCTAATCTGCCGAGACTTGTTCTTTTGTAAAGAACTCTGATCGGATGTATTATAGTGTACACTCTTTCATAGGTTTCCTATATTATCATATCATCTCTAATCAGATTACCATAGGTTTCCTATATTATCATATCATCTCTAATCAGATTATCATGTTTGATGTTATGAAAGAATAGTTGAAGTTCACGGATTAATCTATAGAGCTTGAAGTTGAGAGTTAGTTTGCTCATCTCGTTGCATAAACCTATAGATAAAATATCTACTTCACGGGAACAAGGATCTATGCATGTTCTTTTTTGGTATATGGTCCACAATGCCTCAAGACAATCATTGCATACAATGTGGGATCATAGTTAATATGAGTGCATTCAGATTTTATCATCCTGCAGGATATGATACTTTTGCTTTTGCAATTAAGATGGACAAAGCAACTACGCTAGGTTTTATGATAAAGGTACAACCCAATCCTATGATTGCAGATTTGGAGTGCATGCTATGCTTGCAGATTGATACTAATTAAGCACATGACGACTTTGAAAGTACTGCATGCGTGCTATGTTCCAGATGTATAAACACAATATATACTATTGTGCTGACCTACATGCTATCTTCAATTGATTGCAAGATATTTTTGCCTTTAAGCTTACTTGTCCTCGATGTATACTTGACTCTTGCATACAAGATAATTCCATTACATCTATAGCTTCTTGTATGATCTCATTACATCTATAACTTCTCGTATGATTTCATTACATCTATAGCTTATCTTTCTAAGATATCAATATTTGATGATTTCCTCGTAGAGACCATGCTCTTTAATATTGGTTTTAGTCTTGATGATTGCCATAGGCATAGTTTGTCTGTGTGGTGGTAGTGCCATGTTGCTTTTTGTTTATTTGCTTTCTATTTTAGGAGATTATATGATGCATGTATTGGACAATTATGATGATGAGGACTTGTCAAACTGATGATGATGATGATGCTAATTTGCTAGGGTAGCTTGGTGAGAGCTAGTCATGGTTCGTATTCTTGTGGTCCTAACGATCAAGGTTGCATGGTAAGTCGAGCTTGATGTAAGTTTTCGACATAAATATATTAAAATTTATATATACCTAGAGCACCCTCAAATATTTTTAGATAATAATTGTTTAAAAGAAAGTGATATATCATTGTTACTTGATTAAGATGGCAATGAAGTGTTACGAAAGGAAAAGATATTTTAACATGTGGTTGATTTCTCCAAGGTTCTTTGTTTAGATTTATACCTCTTGGTATGGGCGGTATGTGGTCGACAGATATCGGTACGGATCACCCGCTATCGAGCGGGATCGTGTCTCGTGGGATCGGGTATGGGTGGTACAGTGGCACGGTTAAACCATCGAAAGCTTCCTGAAACCAAGGTATAAGTAGTTTAATCGTCGTCCGGTCATCATCGTTCGAAAACCTAGGTAATAATGTTCAAGATCGGGAATCTCAAAATGTGATTCCCTTCACTTTTCCAATCCCCACTTGAACCATCTGTTGACTAATTCTCGTCAATTGAGCTCAATCCGAGTTCAATCAACCCCTTTAGTGGATCCGGTTGACTATTTGAGTTGATTTGGATTCCTTCTAAATTACACTCAATTCAGACTCAAACTTCACCTATGACTTAAAGATTATAATCATACATAACCACCAAACTTAATTAACAATCTCACTCCCGCAATCCGACAATTCCCCATGCTTTAGATCAGTACAAGAATAGTAGCAAGAATCTCAAATTGCTTGTATTCTCTTGTTATACATTTTGTCTTTATCTACCATTCCTATTTGTAAATATGACTGTTATCATGGTTACGATATGGTTGCTTGTATAAGTAGTTTAATCGTCGTCCTGGGCGGTTCAGTCATCGTGCTGCTCGAAAACCTAGGTGGCGACAGTATAACCGTCGCTCACCAGTGGTTCAGCCATCGGGAATCTCGAAAATGTGATTCCCTTCACTTTTCCAATCCCCACTTGAACCATCTGTTGACTAATTCTCTGGTCAACCAATTGAGCTCAATCCGAGTTCAATCAACCCCTTTAGTGGATCCGGTTGACTATTTGAGTTGATTTGGATTCCTTCTAAATTACACTCAATTCAAACTCAAACTTAACCTATGACTTAACAATTACAAACTTACATGACCACAAGCTTAATTAACGACCTTGCTCCCGCAATCCGGCTACCTCCGGCATTGCATGTGGTGAGTCTCATGGTCTTCCTCCAGTAATCTCTCGGCATGTTCCTAGCGATCTTCTCGATACCTTCAGCAAAGTCCTAGCGAACTCCCGACGAGCTCCCACCACATCATCCAAACCTTGGCCCGATGCCTAAGCTTGATCCTAGGTCCATGTCTAGTCTGTAACTCATTTTCACTATCATGGTTAAACCTTAACGATGCTAACTATAACTTAATTAATTACAATCAACTTAGCCAACAAATCCACTTCAAGACCTTCCTAACTCTCAGTAAGTGTTTCAGCTACCCCCGATAATCTTCCGACGAGGCTCGATCTTTTTCTCGCGAACTCCCGTGTGCCATCCTGACAAACTCTTGATACCCTTTGCAAGCTCCTGACGCACTCCAAGCAAGTTCCCAAACTACATCGTCCTTACTCTGATTCGATGCCCCAGGCTTAACTCTGGCCCAACATTTGATTGTAACTTTCTCCCTGTCATAGTTAATCCTACATCAATTAACTCGAACAATCTTGTTAGATCAATAACTAATCAATTGATTTTATCATCAAAATCTGAGATTCAATAGTAACGCATGGGTGTTTCATGACTCAAGCAATCTCAACTAAGTCTGAGACATTAATACAATGGTGTTTCATGACATATGCAATTCCAACTAAGATCATAACTTTGCCGTAAAGGTCGCACGACTTAGACAATTTCAACTAAGTCTGCAACAATACATCATGATAGTCCGAATCGACTTCATGGGCCCTGTTGCCACCTCCACGCTTCTGTCGTGCCTCCTCGTGTGATTACAATATAATCATAGGCCTGCAGGCCCGATAATAAACAAAAAAAATGGTGGCTCGTAAGCCCCAATAATAATAATAATCACATGTACACACATCATACATCACATAGTCCATCATCATATAGGACTACTATATAAATAATAATATTATTAAATAATTTAATTAATTATTTGATTGGATTTTATGATACCCTATCATAGGGTGCCCCACATGGTGGGAAAAACCCTTATATGGCTAGGAAACCTTAGCCGTTAGGGACACCCCTACAGCCAAGAGTCCCTAAACACAAGGTAGCCTTGGGCGATCAGGAAACATTGGCTCCCAAGGTATCCCGTGTAGCCATGAGGCTTGGCTACAATCTACCATGGGTGGCCAGCAAAGCCCTCGTCGCCATGCTGCCCTCTACGACCAGGAATCCTTAGTCGTAGGGTTACCATCTACGACTAGGAAACCCCAATTGCTAGGGGTTCTCCATGTAGACTCCTTGGCCAATTGCAGCAGGTGGCCAGGCCGAGAGCCTCTTTTAGGGCTCTCAGCAAAGGCTACAAGCAGCCTTTGGTCGATCCGTAGGGCAGCAATAGTTGTTGCCCTTTTCTCCCTCGTTTGCATCAATAACTTTGATGTTACAAGGCCTCTCCATAACATCTCTTAATAGTGAGAAAGGGTGCTATCCAGATATAAGAACTACGATAAAATTACAATAAGTTATATGGAAAATAATCAATGCGATTCACCATAAATCATCATAAGATGAACTTAGCTCTGATACTAGTATTAGGAAATTTGATAGGAAAACAAAAATAAAACTAATTTTTCATGTCTTATCAAATCGTCGTGCAATGATTTGTGTGTGAGAAAAACACAAAACTGAAAACTGCGTATCATGTGATAGATGTTTTACCTACGAAGATCGTATATCCTTAAAAATCAAATCCGTCGAAGAGGATGAAGAAGGTCAGATGTCCTCCTCTCTAGTAGTGATTCACACAATAGATCGATACAATGATGCTCCTCCCTTTGCAGCCCCAATCCTCGTAGTCTTTGCGTACCACCTTACAATATATCAAGAAGGGTCAGCCCCTTTTTGCTGTACTCTTGCATCACCAAAAGGGATATCGGCCCAGGAGGAGAGAGAGAGAGGAGATTAGGAGGTGGTGCCCAAATTAAGTCTAGCCTATGACCCTTTTAGTCCCCTCCTATTTATAGAGGTTTCTATCAACTTAACCATAATAGATCATGCTCTATTGTGTATTAAATCTATTAGGATCAATTGGCAATAAGAGGGATGGGGACCGGGGGGGTGGGTGTATGGATTAGTGCAAGTAGTGTAAACTCGGTTTAATAAAAACTTTTTTAAAATAAAATTAAGATCGGAAGTGTTTCTTGGAATTTTAAATACATGAGCGATTCAAACTAAAGATTGAGAAACTCCGATTTAGCTAATTAATGTTGAAAATAAATAAGAGAGAAACATTCACAATTTATAGTGGTTCAGTCTCAACCTGGCCTGCGTCCACTCCTTGAGTCCTCTTCTTCGAGGTCCACCAGTGTCCACTATCAATCTTCTTAGGGTGAAGATCAAACCCTTACACTTCTCACTTTCCTTTTCATAGGTTTAGGAGATAAACCTTACAAACTCATAAGGGAGACTTCATAAGAATACAACTCTTTATCTGACTCCCCTACCTATTTTCTTTTTCTTATAATTTTAGCATACTAATTTTTTACAGAATTTATAATCCAAAAGTGTTATGCTAAATGTAAAAAATCTTAGGGTATTTATATACCTCAATTGACTTTAGAAATGGAGACAAAAATTCAAACCTTTTCATAAATTCGTATCAATAAACTTAATTCCAATATTTTTTTCTTATTATTGTTGCTTAGACTAGTGAGCTTGAAATGAATGTTAGATCTCAAGTTATGTAGTTTAAACATCAACTTTCAAGATATCATTTAGTGCTCCTAGCTTTGTTACGAGACAACTCTATAAGATAAGGGGTTTTTGTTTAGATACCCATTTGAGTTTGGGTCCATCATAAAAGGTTCTTCATATTTTCTCTAATGACTTGAGGTTGTTTATGGTTTCTTTAGGAACCCAAATTATTTTATATAGACTATATTTGCTAAATGAACACCTATAGGTAAAGTATCCATATCTAACGTAAAAATTATATTTATTTTTAGGTAATACCTAATTAGGGTGGTTGGCTTTTGATGAATACTGCTCATAATGCCAATATCTTCCTTATGAACGTGACCCTTATCAGCATGGATCATGTTCAGAGATTTATTATCTATTTTAGGACTTTTTAGACTTTGTTGTAGTATGTCATTTTCTTGTTTAATTATCTCTAGTGGCTCACACTTTGTTTAAGAAAAATATTGTGTTGATGTATCATTCAATGTTTTATGTTTAGTGCATGAAATGTGTGATGGTGCTATTTCATGAAAATAACTTAATAACTTAGTAAAGGAAATATTTAAAGACTCACTTACCTCATTATTGATGGTCATAAGCGAGATTCTTCATTTCTTGATTATGCTCTTCATTTTTTGAGCACCTTAGTTTCATACATTCATAGCAAGAGGTTTTATCTAATTTAAGTTTATTTTTATGTTTATTAATTTATCCAATCATTTATTGAAGGTTCAAAGTTCTCAATACTTACGGTTTTACTCGAGGAGTCATCTATTGTTCTCAGTTCTATTTTCTTCTTGTTCTTTGTGGGGTAGGGTGAATTAGTGCAAGTGGTGTAAACTTGGTTTAAAGAAAACTTTTCATTTAAATAAAATTGAGATCAGAAGCATTTCTTAGAATTTTAAATATGTGAGTGATTCAAACTAAAGATTGAGAAACTATGATTTAACTAATTAATACTAAAAATAAACATAAGAGAAACACTCACAATTTATAGCTTTAAATGAGTGTTAGATCTCAAGTTATGTGGCTTGAGCATCCACTTCCAAGATACCATTTAGTGCTCTTAGCCTTGTTAGGAATAACTTTATAAGATAAGGGTTTTTTATTTAGGTACTCATTTGAGTTTGAGCCCCTCATGAAAGGTTCTTCCTATTTTCTCTAATGGCTTGAGCTTGTTTATAGTTCCTTTAGGAACCAAATTAGTTTATGTGGATTATATTTCCTAAATGAACATCTATAGGTAAAGTATCCATATCTACCTTAAAAATTATATTTATTTTTAGGCAAAGAGTGTAAAGTGGGTCTTCTAATAAGGGTGGTTAGCTTTTGATGAATACTGCTCATAATGCTAATATCTTCCTTATGAACATGACTCTTATCAACATGAATCATATTCAAAGACTTAATTGTCTATCTTAGGTCTTTTTAGAGTTTATTGTAGTATGTCATTTTCTTGTTTAATTACCGCTAGTGGCTCCACTTAGAATAAGAAAATATTATAATGATGTATATTATTAAAGGTTTAATGTTTAATGCATGAATTGTGTAACGGTGCTACTTCATACATTTCTTCAAGTTAACTAACTAGTGATGCATGCTCTATTTTAAGTAATTTATAAGACTAATTTTTGAAGACTCACTTACCTCATTGTTGACTTAATAACTCAGTAAAGTAAATATTTAAAGACTCACTTACCTTATTGTTGATGGTCATAAGCGCGAGATGCTTCATTTTTTTTCTTGATTGCGCTCTTTATCTTTGGAGTGTCTCAATTTTTTGCATTCATAGCAAGAGGTTTTGTCCAATTTAAGTTTATTTTTATGGTTTTTGTTCATTAATTTATCTGATTCATTTATGGAAGGTTCAAAGTTCTTAACACTCAAGGTTTTACTCGAGGAGTCATCTGTTGTTCTCAGTTATATTTCCTTCTTATTCTTTGGAAGGTATAATTCTTTTGTTCTCAATTCACAATCCTTCCTGTGTACTTTGGAAGGTGTTCCTCAAATTTATTTTTGCAAGTCTTTTCATTTAATAATTTATTTAGATTAAGTATGCTTTTATATGTTATTTTTAATATATGCCAAATCTCAAAAGCTGAATCACAGGTAGAAACTCGATCAAAATCATTTTTATTTAAATATAGAACAAGGCATTCATAACTTTGACATTTAATAAAAATATTTATTTTTTATAATCATTCCAATCATTTATTTGATTGGATGACTCTTGAAAATCTTTTTCAATAATACACCACAAATCAAAATTTATCGAAATAAAAAAGATATGTATTCGAATTTGTCAAGTTGTGTACTCCGTCCAATTGAACATAGGAGGACTTATGATGTATTGACCCTCATTCATGCCTAACAAAGTCATTTACTCAAATGGATATTAGTCCAATGAGTAAGATTTTTCTCTGATATCAATTGTCATGATCTAAGAGGGGGGGGTGGTATGGTGAATTAGTGCAAGTGGTGTAAACTTAATTTAAAGAAAATTTTTAGTTCAAATAAAATCGAGATCGGAAGCATTTCTTTGAATTTTAAATATGTGTGCTATTCAAACTAAAGGTTGAGAAACTCTGATTTAGCTAATAAATGCTGAAAATAAATAAGAGAGAAACACTCATAAGCTTAGGAGAGGAACCTTACAAACTCAAAAGAGAGACTTTACAAGAATACAACTCTTTTTCTCACTCCCTTACCTATTTTCTTTTTCTTATAATTTTAACATATTATTTTTTCATAGAATTTCTAGCCCAAAATTTTTATGCTTAATACAAAAAATCTTGGGTTATTTATAGACCCCAATTAACTTCAGAAATGAAGTCAAAAATTTAAATCATTCTGTAAATTCTACGTGCGGGCGGTACTACCATCGGCACTGACAGTACTACCCCCATCACCCGCTCGAAAACAGGGCTACGGAGGTATTACTATTACTTGGGCGGTACCACCCCACTTGCTGTACTACCATCGAAAATCTCGCAAAAGCATCTTTTTATGTATTTTTGCAAACCCGACTCGTACCTCCTTTGAGCACTTTCCAGGTCAACCAATTGAGCTCAATCCATCCCATAGTGGATCCGTTTTACCTCACTTGAGTTAATTTAGACCTTCCAAATCTAACTCAAGTAGAACTTAAACCCAAACTGATGCTAATTATAACTTAATTAATTATAATCATGTGACCATTAAGTCCAACAAAACCCTCATAACTCCCGACAAGCTTTTTGGTAACCCTTGATAATTTTTCAACGAGTCTCTTGGTCTTCTTAGGTGAACTCCGGTACCATCTGCAAGCTCACGATTACCTTGCAAGCTTCCGATGAACTCTTAGTAAGCTTCCGATACGACAAGCTTCCGGTGAACTCTCTCGACAGCCTCGATCCCTTTGGCGAGCTCCCGGTGAACTCTTAACAAGCTTCCGATACCTTCGATAAGCTTTTAGTGAGTCTCTCGGTGAGTTTTCATTACGTCATCAGAACCCCAGCTCGATGACGAACTTGACTTTGGCCCAACATCTGATTGCAATTCTCTCTCTATCTAGTTAATCCTGCATCAATCATCTTTAACACACATGTTAGATCAATAACTCATTAATTGATTTCATCATCAAAATTTGAGATTCAACAGGATCTTCATTCAATTACCTAAGCATTTTGGATTACTGGATCTCTATCCAATAATCTATTATTAGCTATTATTAAATCTTATCTATAGAATCTAATAATATAGAGACTTATTGGATATCCAATAAAATAGGGGCTCTATTGATATCTCATAACTGCACCTCTACTCGTTGCAACATCTATCACATGGTACTATTAGGCCTCATACGAAATCCATCAGAGTCTCAATCTAATCGAGTTCTCCTAGAGAACTCTTTCTCTCTCAATTTGAACGACCCTGGCCAAGCTTTGCCTGAGTGAGAATATACGGGATATTCCTATCATGATACCGAAAGTAGATGATCATCTACTGATACACAATTATCTTTGTAAGGTTGGTGGTCATTCTCAATTTGAACGACCCTGGCCAAGCTTTGCCTGAGTGAGAATATACGGGATATTCCTATCATGATACCAAAAGTAGATGATCCTCTACTGATACACAATTATCTTCGTAAGGTTGGTGGTCATTCTCAATAACCGAATATACTAGATCTAAAACTTTCAAACGCATAAATCCGATATCAAAGAATAAAGTACTCAAATAAGACATCATTAGTATCTCAAGTCTAAGGACCAGACACACAATTAGGATTATAAAATCAATGTATGATGATCATGTATTATTAATCATCTAATATTCCATAAGTGGATCAATCAGTAAACTTATTCTTCAATGAGCACTAGTCTCAATCATATGGACTTCTGACAGTCTATCTGATTATCTCAATGTCCCTCTCGAGTAACCTATGATTAGAATTATTTAATAATTTACGTTTAAAAGTAAAATTGATCTTATTATTATGATCTCATCATGATCTAATTTTTATTGTATAGATTCAAAGACATCTAAATATATGTAATAGACAATATAAAGTAAGAAAGTATCAATAACAATAATATATAAAAAATTATATAATATGATTAAATTATAAGATACCTTTAATTATCAATTAATTACTTTAATCATTAATGATGAAAGTCTTAACTATCAAATATGATCCTACACTCCCCCTGGATGAGAGGCTGCTCTTGGAACTAGAGGAATTTTTGTCAGATTGATGTCCTGGATTTAAAAAGTATATTAGATTACTAATGTTTTTAGAAGGAGGCCTAGATTGACATAATTTTTTAAAGTCATAGGCCTACTTTTATTAATGTGGATATTACTCAAAACTTTTTTTATTATTGCTGACTTGCGAGATGCGAATAGATGGAATGATGACATACTGGATTTTTATTTTTGTCTAGCTTTAGTGAGAAGGATTAAAGGCATTTAAGTAGCTAGGACTCATGATGCTGATAAATAAGTTTGGGCCTCAACTCCAAATGGTTGTGCCACTTATTGATACGGAGTGTCCAGCCCACACAGGAAATCTGGCTTGGTCGGAAGGTGATGTGAAAAATGAAAGTTCTTCCAAAAGTTCAAATTTTCTTATAGAAATGGCTATGGAACAAGCTGTCTACATCTGATTATATAGTCAGTATTATCTACTCTAAAATCATGCTATATCTGATGTGTAAGATCTGTGAAGAACTGTTAAACACATCTTATTCTAGTGCGGGTTTGTAGATATGATCTGGGATAAGATTGGATGACCGTTTCAATTTGACAAAGAAAAATGTGATAGCTTGATGTTTGTTGGCTTTCGGAAGAATAGCATGTTGGTCCTTTTTATAAAGAAGTATTTTTGATAGTGGTAGCAAACACTTCGACAACTGCACGTAAATAAGAATAATTGCTACTCCCATATCCATTAAGCTAGTGTTGAGTCTATAATCAGGTGGGTGGATCATGGATGCAGAGTATACAACTATATGGTAGATAGTACACTAATTTAAGAAAGCCATAACTATCATGAGTGGCTTCCATAGAATAAAGACTGAAGGCCATAACTATCATGAGTGGCTTCCATAGAATAAAGACTGAAGGCCAGAAAGATTGAGAGTTTACTTAGATTTTTAAGTAATAGGTAGATTTTATGAAATATATAGTATATATTTCTTGGTTTGTGAAAGCCTTACCTAAGACATTTTGAATTTAGCTTGTTAAATTAAAGTTTTGAATCAGACATTTCAGGAGGAATTATAACACAAATATTCGGTTCTTCTGTGAAATTTTTAACTATAGCTCACTGTTCCTATCATTTCAGTCTCAGTAGTTCCTAATAGATTTTTTTTTTTTGTTTAAAAAAAGGGGTCAAGTTGGGATGGTTCCGGAATAAGCAAAACATCACTTCATGTTCAAGGAAGCCAAAACAGTCAGATGGAGATATAGAGAAAGTTTTAATACACTTATATGATTCTTTTTTTGTTTCATTTTTTTATCACATTATCTATAGACTTTGTATCTTATGACATGTCAAAGCTTATCTGTTCCATAACCGATACTTTATGTAGTTGATTTCTAAGCTTTTGTTCAAAGCATTTCACTTTAAATATAATAACAGTGTTAAAGACAAAAAATCTCTATTGGCTATTTGGTGACAAGATTTTGGCAGCAAAGCTGTCATATGTTATTCCACGTACTAAAAGTTACTCAACTAATGTTTTCAATAATAGATATGAAATCATGAAACAAAATGAAATTACAAATTCAAACTCAGAAAAAAGTCCAAATGAAGGTTGATGAGCAAGACGTCTTACTTAATAGGCTTGAACCCAATGGTGATCAAACAGGTACAAATATAGATATGGATGATGGAACTATTGATAGCAAAAATATCAAAAGAAGTACGCATGATATTGTCGAAATTTTGTAAAAGGTATTTGTCTATGAAACTTAGGAGTTTTTAAAGTTTAATAAGGTATAATTTCAATTAATTCTGCCATATAAATATATTAAAGGTTTTCTTCATATAGTTAATTGAGTAAGGAAAAATTAATGATGATGATGTTGCATTAAAGATGGACATCTCATTGGACTCCTTATAGTTGACTCTTATCATATGAGGGAAATGTATATTTATTTATTAATTTATATTTTTTATTTTTTTAAATATGTTAAATTTTTGGTAGGGAGAAATAATGTCCTTTACGGCTGTGATAAGGTTGAAAATTTTTTAAAATTTTATATATATGCAAGCTTTGTATGCAGTAAAATTTAGGAATAATCTCGTGATATCATCAGATTGTAGAGTCACAGAGTCACAAAATTTGGCCTAAATGATGCTAATGTTACAATTACTAAAAGTATCAGATGTTGTTCTTGTTTAAAATGAGAATATTTTATATGCTTTCATGATGTAAGCAGAAAAAAGTTGCAGTTGCTAACTTTGAAGTATGCCATATTGGTTGGCGAGACCATTCGTTTGGAGGGATTCATTTGAGAGGGAAAAAAAAGGATCTATTACGAACAAGCCAACACCTAATCAATGTTTCAATTTCGATGGTAAAAAATTACAATAGCTTAACTTGTTAGCAAAGGATCCTTACATGTGAAAACTTTTATTGTAAGCTAATTAAGGAGTCCACAAATATTGATAAAACACTAGGTAAAATAATGAAGGATTAATGATCATCCAATTAAAATATTTATGTACGATGGTACTAGAGCATGTTGTAAGTTTTTAACCCTTGATGCATACTGAATACTTGTATAATGCAATTTTCTTTATTTGACTTGTCCCTTCAATTTGAGTTCTATTCATTTGTCCTCAAAGAAGATACTCTGGTTTGATAGAGGGAAAGTCTTGTAGAAGTATTAACTAATACTTATCTAAAATAGAGAAAGGTCAATATAAATTTTAGATTAGTTAAGGAGAAAGACATGACAACTATGTAGATAAAGAGACATAAACATAGATTCAAAATCTGTCCTCCTCTTACGGCATAATTAATATTTTAATTAGATTATTAATGATCTCAAAAATCTTAATTTTTTTAAGACAATTAAGCTGCCTTATGTCAAATGATTTTTTAAATCTCTCAAATCATTTAAATATCATCCACCATTTCTAGTTATATGCTCTGATTTATATAAATATATATACCAAAATTATTAACTACAACACTCATTTGCTTCCTCTCCAACATATATAAACATCTTTTTAAGTGTAATGTAGTCAATATTATCAAAGTTATAAGAACTAATAGATAAACATGTTATGAAGTGTAAGGTATCGTAGGGCTAGACGTAATATCCATTTTTTTTATAGTTTTAAGTGGTTTTAATGGTTAAGACAACTGTACTAATTCTTATTTTTATAATATGTAAGAAACATCTAAAAGATTTTATGTGCATTGAAACTCATCAATAAGATATAGTAAGATATAAAATTAGATTAAATATAAGAAAATTAGATTTATGATAGTAAGATGTAAAATTAGATTAAATATAAGAAAATAAAAATTATATCTTCTTCATTTATTTAAAAAATAAAAGGTACTTGAAATTACCAGTTAATTTGTTTCATAAAAAATAAAAAAATACACTTAAGCTTATTAAATAACAGACAGTTGAATCCCAAAGAGTTTTGAGTTTCATAATAGTTAATAGTTTATTAGATGAAAAACAAAAATTCATGAATAATATAAAATAAATGAAAGTTTAAGATATTTATACATATATAAAATATTTTTAACCAAAATGAATTTGACTCTTCACGTTAGATGAAGATTATGAATTATAATTTCAATGTATAAAGAGAAAAGCATCATACAAGATACCACATCCCCAATTATAAGGATATACTAAGGGTAATTTTTATAAAAATTATCTAAAATTGAAAACAAAGAAAAAAACAGCCACCCAGAAAGTTATTACTGATCTCAAAGTTATTAATAGCATAATCAATATTTTGATTAGATTATTAATGATCTTAAAAATCTTATTTTTTTAAAAAAAATTAAGATATCATATGTCACATAATTTTTTAAATCTCTCAAATTATTTAAATATTATCACCATAGATAAACATCTTTTAAGTGTATCGTAATTAATGTTATCAAAGTTATAAGAATTCATAGATAAAAATATTTTTAAGCGTAAGCTAATTGTAGTAGAGCTAGACGTAATATCTAAAAGATTTCATTTGCATTCGACAAAAAATTTATCATTAATGAGATTTATGATAGTAAGATATAAAATTAGATAAAATATAATAAAATAAAAATTATATCTTTATATTTGTTTAAAAAACAAAAGGCACTTGAAATTACCACTCAATTTGTTTTATAAAAAATTGAGAGAGCGGGTCGCCACGTGTTGGGGATGGGAACGGCCCCTGGGGCCTTCTCAGCGTCGAGCAGTCGACTCGGTTGCGGACAAGGGAATCCATTTTAATTAAAACAAAGCATTGCGATGGTCCCGCGGATGCTCACGCAATGTGATTTACGCGATTCAATGTCAAAGTGAAGAAATTCAACCAAGCGGGTAAGCGAGTAACTATGACTCTCTTAAGGTAGCCAAATGCCTCGTCATCTAATTAGTGACGCATGAATGGATTAACGAGATTCTCACATCACTCTACTATCCAAAACCACGCCAAGGAACGGGCTTGGCGGAATCGGGAAAGAAGACCTGTTGAGCTTGACTCTAGTCGACTTTGTGAAATGACTTGAGAGGTGTAGGATAAGTGGGAGTTCACCGTGAAATACCACTACTTTTAACGTTATTTTACTTATTCCGTGAGTCGGGCGGGCGGCCCTCCTTTTGGACCCAAGGCACGCCTAGCGGGCCGATCCGGAAGACATTGTCGTGGGAGTTTGGTGGGCGGCACATCTGTTAAAAGATAACGCAGTGTCCTAAGATGAGCTCAACGAGCAATCTCGTGTGGAACAAAAGGTAAAGGCTTGTTTGATTCGATTTCCAATACGAATCTGACGTGAAAGCGTGGCCTATCGATCCTTTAGACCTTGAATTTGAAGCTAGAGGTGTCAAAAAGTTACCACAGGATAAGCGGCTTGTGGCAGCCAAGCGTTCATAGCGACGTTGCTTTTTGATCCTTCGATGTCGGCTCCCCCCGGAAGTTCGCTCCAACCTTATCATTTAGAACCCCCCGGGTGGCACAGGGCTGGATGGGGCTTTCGTATAGCAGGGAAGGTGTCGCCGTTGTTGTCCATGCTTCGCCGCTCGCCTCGCGGCCAAAACGATTTGGCCCGTTTTGGCGTTTCGCGTCTTCGGCGGCCGCGGCGAGCGGTCGACCATCTCAGCACCGAACCCCGGGTACAGGCTGGATGGGGCTTCGTATAGCAAGGAAGGTGTCGGTCCCGTTCTCTGTCGCCGCCGCTCGGTCGGCGGCCCAAACGATTTGGGCGTTTCACGTCGCCGGCGGCGGCGTCTCGATGTGGCTTTCGTTTATCATGGAAGGTGCTGCCCATCGCTTCATTCGTCGTCGCCGCCGCCGCTCGGCGGCCAAAACGCCGATTTGGGCCGTTAGCGTTTTGGGCCGTTTTCGCGTACGACGGGCGGCGGCGGTCGAACGTCGACCATCTCGGCACCTGGAACCCCGGGTACAGGCTGGATGGGGCTTTCGTATAGCGGAAGCCGTCGATTCGTTGTCCGCCGCCGCTGGGGCGGCCCAAAACAACTAGTTTTGGCCCGTTTTGGTCGTTGTGTCGCGCGGCGGCACGATGAGCGGTGCGAACGTCAGCCATCTCAGCACCACGGAACCCTCCGGGTGCACAGGCTGGATGGGGCTTTCGTATAGCAGGAAGGTGTCGCTCGTCGCCGTTCGTTGCTCGCCGCTGCTCGGCGCGCAACGATTTTGGCCCGTTCGCATCTTTGCGGCGTGGCGGCGGTGCGAACGTCACCATCTCAGCACTGAACCCCGGGTGGCAGGCTGGATGGGGCTTCGTATAGCAAGGAAGGTGTCGGTCGTCGCCGTTCTGTCGCCGCTCGATCGGGCGGCCCAAAGCGCCGATTTTGGCCCGTTTTGGGCCGTTTTCACGGCTGCGGTGGGCGCGGCGGCGGTCATCTGGATGTGGCATTCGTTTATCAAGGAAGGTGCTGCCCGTCGCCGTTCGTCGTCGCCGCTCGCTCGGCGGCCAAAACGACGATTTTGGCGTTTTGGGCGATTTGCGTCTTTGCGGTGGCGGCGGAACGTCGACCATCTCATCACCCGAACCCCTCGGGTGGCACAGGCTGGATGGGCTTCGTATAGCGAGGAAGGTGTCGCTCGCCGTTCTTGTCGCGTTCGCTCGCTCGGCGCCAAAACGATTTGGCCCGTTTTGGGCGTTTTGCGCGTCTTGCGGTGGGCGGCCGTCTCGATGTGGCATTCGTTTATTAAGGAAGGTGCTGCCGCCGCCGTTCGTTGTCCGTCGCTCACCGCTGAGGCCAAAACGGCATTTGGCCCGTTTTGTCCTGTTTTCGCGTCTTGCGGCGTCCGCGGCGAACGTCAGCCATCTCAGCACCGGAACCCCTCGGGTGGCATAGGGCTGGATGGGGCTTTATAGCGAGGAAGGTGTCGCTTCGTCGTCCGCCTCGCTCGGGTGGCCAAAACGGCGATTTAGCCGTTTTGGGCGTTTCGCATCTTGCGGCGGCGGCGGTGGAACGTCAGCCATCTCAGCACCGAACCCCGGGTGCAGGCTGGATGGGGCTTTATATAGCGAGGAAGGTGTCGCCCGTTGTTGTCCGCCGCCGGCCAAAAATGGCCCGTTTTGGGCGTTTGCATGTTGCGGCGGCGGAGAGCGGTGCGAACGTCAGCCATCTCAGCACCGAACCCCGGATGGCACGGCTGGATGGGGCCGTATAGCGAGGAAAGTGTCGCCGTTGCTTGTCGTTCCGTCGCCAAAAGCCGATTTTGGCCCGTTTTGGGCGTTTTCATGTGCTGCGGCGGGCGCGGCGAGCGGTCGTCTGGATGTGTCATTCGTTTATCAAGGAAGGTGCTGCCTGTCGCTTTGTTCAATGTCCATTGCTCGTCGCTCGCTCGGCAGGCCAAAAACGGCCAGTTTTGGCCCGTTTTTGGGCCGTCTTCATGTGCTGCGGCGTCCGCGGCGAGCGGAGCAAAACGTCGACCATCTCAGCACCGAACCCCGGGTACAGGCTGGATGGGGCTTCGTATAGCGAGGAAGGTGTCGCCCGTCGCTTGTTCGTTCGTGCCGCCGCTGCGGGCGGCCAAAACGATTTTGGCCCGTTTTGGGCGTTTCGCATCGCGGTGGCGCGGCGGCGGTGCAACGTCAGCCATCTCAGCACCCTAGAACCCCTCGGGTGGCACAGGCTGGATGGGGCTTTATAGCGAGGAAGGTGCGGGTCGCCGTTGGCGTGCGCTCGCTCGGCGGCCAAAGCGGCGATTTTGGCCCGTTTTGGCGTTGCGTGATGCGACGGCGCGGCGGCGGTAACGTCAGCCATCTCAGCACCCTAGAACCCCGGGTGGCACAGGCTGGATGCGGCTTTCGTATAGCGAAGGTGTCGCCGTCGCCGTTTTGCCCACCGCCGCTCGGGCGGCCCAAACGCCCGTTTTGGGCGTTTCGTGTCTTGCGGCGGCGGCGCAACGTCAGCCATCTCAGCACCGGAACCCCGGGTAAGGGCTGGATGGGGCTTCGTATAGCAAGGAAGGTGTCGGCCGTCGCCGTTCTCTGTCGCCGCTCGGTCGGGCGGCCAAAACGATTTTGGGCGTTTCACGTCTGACGGCGCGGCGGTCATCCGGATGTGGCTTTCATTTATCATGGAAGGTGCTGCCCGTCGCTTCATTCATCGTCGCCGCTCGGCGGCCAAAACGCCGATTTTGGCCGTTGGCGTTTTGGGCGTTTTCGCGTGCTACGGCGCGCGGCGGCGGCGTCGACCATCTCAGCACCACAGAACCCCGGTTGGCAGCTGGATGGGGCTTTCGTATAGCAGGAAGTTGTGGGCCGTCGCCCGTTGGTTCCGCCGCCGCCGCTCGGCGGCAACGATTTTGGCCCGTTTTGGTCGTTTTGTGTCTTGCGGCGGGCACGATGGCGGTGCGACGTCAGCCATCTCAACACCACGAACCCCGGGTACAGGCTGGATGGGGCTTCGTATTGCGGTGTCGCCGTCGCCGTTCATTGTCGCCGCCGCCGCTCGCCGGCCCAAACGCCGATTTGGCCCGTTTTCGCGTCTTGCGGCGGCGGCGAACGTCAGCCATCTCAGCACCGGAACCCCGGGTACAGGCTGGATGGGGCTTCGTATAGCAAGGAAGGTGTCGTCGTCGCCGTTCTCTGTCGCCGCCGCTGATCGGCGGCCCAAAGCCGATTTGGCCCGTTTTGGCCGTTTTCATGTCTGCGGTGGCGCGGCGGCGTCATCTGGATGTGGCATTCGTTTATCAAGGAAGGTGCTGCCGTCGCTTCGTCGCCGTCGCGCCGCTCGGCGGCCAAAACGACCGATTTTGGCCCGTTTTGGCATCTTTGCGGCGGCGCGAGCGGTGCGAAACGTCAGCCATCTCATCACCCTGGAACCCCTCGGGTGGCACAGGGCTGGATGGGGCTTTCGTATAGCAGGGAAGGTGTCGCCCGTCGCTTCGTTCGCTGTCCGCCCCTCGCCGCTCGCTCGGGCTGCCCAATACGGCCAGTTTTTGGGCTGTTTTCGTGTGCTGCGGTGGGCGCGGCGAGCGGTCGTCTGGGCGGGGCATTCGTATAGCAGGGAAGGTGCTGCCCGTAGCTTTGTTCGCTCTCCGCTCTCTCGGGCGGCCCAAAACGGTCAGTTTTGGCCTGTTTTTTGGTCGTTCTCGCGTGCTGCGGCGATCGTGGTGACATCTTCGCTCTCAGTCTTCTGTTTTCTCGTTTCGCGAAAGTTGTCTTGTTGTGAATTTCATCATGCACGGCGGTTTCTTGTTGTTGATTGCCTTTGTTTGATCAACCACTTGAGTCTCTTGGATTCATGGTTGGCGACGGGCTGTCCGATGGGGTGATCGTGTCGGCATGTGAGTGGTGATGGATTTGTATGCTGTGGTGGGCTCCCTGCTATTGTGCAGCTGACCACCTTCGCTGCAAGTCCCTTCAATTGCACTCTGTTTGAACGGAGTTGTGCGCGTTGCTTGTATAATCTACCTAGTCCCTTAGGAATTGACATTGTTCAACATGCTTTTCCACTTCTCATTCGCTATGCGGATGAGGAGTGTCATAATAGTCCGTGCACCTTGTGTGTCCTCGAACGATGGTTTGTCTCAGACCCCTCGTCTCGATTGGCTCCAGCGTTCACGTGAGTGCTCTTGGATGCAGTGGATACGAATGTCCCTTGGATCTCTTGACCCGTGGCACATGATCGGTTGGCTCTCTTAGCTGTCGTTCCGTTTGATGGATGACTGCCTTCCCATCATCGTTCCCGTTTCCTTTACGGTGAAGGGTGGGCATGCTGGGCTTGGCATCATGGAGGACATGCTACCTGGTTGATCCTGCCAGTAGTCATATGCTTGTCTCAAAGATTAAGCCATGCATGTGTAAGTATGAACTATTTCAGACTGTGAAACTGCGAATGGCTCATTAAATCAGTTATAGTTTGTTTGATGGTATGTGCTACTCGGATAACCGTAGTAATTCTAGAGCTAATACGTGCAACAAACCCCGACTTCCGGAAGGGATGCATTTATTAGATAAAAGGCTAACGCGGGCTTTGCCCGTCGCTCCGATGATTCATGATAACTCGACGGATCGCACGGCCCTTGTGCCGGTAGATGGATTCTCTACAGAAGAACCACATATATGATTTGGTACAACTACCAAATGGAAATAATACCTTGAAAAACAAGTGAGTTTTCAAGTTGAAGACTTAAGAATATTGTTCTCAGCCAAAGTATAAAGCTAAATTGGTTGTGAAATGCTTTGGTCAAAAGAAAGGTATTTACTTTAAAGAGATTTTTTCTCCTATTGTTAAAATGCCTTTTATCCGTGTTGCTCTTGGTATTGCTGCTAACCTGGACTTGGAGGTTAAGCAGTTGGATGTGAAAATAGCTTTCCTTCATGGTGATTTGGATGAGAAAATTTATATAGAGTAACCAGAAGGCTTCAAAGTCAAATGTAAAAAAAATCTTGTCTACAAGTTGAAGAAGAGCTTGTATGGGCTGAAGCAAGCTCCAAGATAGTGGTATAAAAAGTTTGATTCATTTATGATTGAAAATGAATACAAAAGAACACCTTCAGATCATTGTGTGTACATCAAACAGTTTGGTAAGGATTTTATTATTCTCTTATTTTATGTTGATGACATGCTTATCCTTGGGAAAAATATATCTATAATTGATAGGTTAAAGAAGGAACTGAGTGAGTCTTTTGCAATGAAGGACATAGGGTCAGTAAAGCAAATATTGGGTATGCGGATTTCTCGTAACAGAAGAAATAAGAAAATTTGGTTGTCATAGAAGAAATATATTGAAAAGGTATTGGACAGGTTCAGTATGAGCAATGCAAAGCTAGTTGTTTCTCCTCTTTCAGGTCACTTCAAGTTATGCTCAGATCAGAGTCCGTCAAGTGATGAGGAGAAGGAGAAAATGCAATAGGTTCTTTATGCTTTAGCAGTTGAAAGTTTAATGTATGTGATGGTATCTACAAGGCCGAACATCGCGTAAGTAGTTGGCGTTGTTAGCAGATTTTTTGTAAATCCAGGCAAAAAGCATTGGACAGTAGTGAAGTGGATTTTTAGATATCTCAGTGGAAGTTCTAAAGTTTGTCCAAGTTTTGGAGGTTGACCAACTATATTAACAGGTTACACGGATGCAGATATGGCAAGAGATATTGATACAAGGAAGTCAACATCAGGTTTTGTACTTATTTTTGCAGCGAGAGCTATGTCATGGCAATCCAAATTACAAATGTGTATTACTCTCTCCACCACAGAAGCAGAATATATTATTGTTGTAGAGGTTTGCAAAGAAATATTATAGATGAAAATATTCTTACAAGAATTGGGGCTGAAACAGAAAAACTATATAGTATGTTGTGATAGCTAGAGTGTCATTCATTTGTGCAAGAACCCAATATTTCATTCCAAGTCAAAGCATATAAATGTCAGATATTACTAGATCAGAAATGTGTTTGAAAAGAAGCAGTTACAACTTCAGAAAATTCACACAGATAATAATGGGGTAGAAATGTTGACTAAAACTTTACCGAAAGAAAGACAGGGGATGTGCCGACAGTTGGTCGGCATGACTTCACATTGAGGAATCATGGGACATTCATTATAGCTTGGGCTTGTTGCTTGGGCTTAGGCATGAGGAGTCATGGGACATTCATTATCACTGGATCATTCTCTTTTGATTGTTGCTTGGGCCTAGGCACGAGGGTTTTGAGATTTGTACATTCATTATTTTTATATCGAATTTTCTCTAGCTTGCCCCATGGTTTTTACCCTTCGAGTTGAAGGGGTTTTCTACATAAATCTTGGTATTCATTTGATTGTAATTTCTGTTTGATTTCGCTGTGTGACGACCTGCTATTATTTATTTGTATACAAAAATCTTTATCCTCTTATATCCCATCAGGAGAGGCAGACCCAACCTAGGACAAGTGGGGCTCTTAAGTAGTTGTGGAAGAGTAAAGCTAAGGAGTAAGGCTTGGGTGAACTAATGAGGCTTGGATTGATGTGAACTAATAAGGCTTTTGGCCCCCGGCCTTAGTTGTAAGGCTTGGAAAGCAATGTTAGATAGAAGGAAGTAAGGCTCGGGTTGCCTGGTTAGATTCTAACAATTGGTGGTTAAAGGTATGGTTAGCATTGGTTTCATTCCTTGTTTCTAGTTTAGGTAGTGTCGGATTCCCTCTTTTGAGTTCAAGTCTTTCTATTGGTCTCATTGGTCTAAGTCATTAGCACAAAAATAATTAAAGCAAGTAAGTAGTGCCAGGTTGGTAACTAAGCCTTAAAGCAATGCACCACAGAATACAAGTAGGGAATGGAAGAATGCGAAACGGGATCGGTAGAGTGACAGCAGAGATACAGAATAAATATCATTAGCTACAGAACGAAAGAATTAGGTTAAAGAATCAAAGCTAGGTGATATGAAAGCAGTATAGCAGTGGTTGACGTGATAGCAGCAATAGTGAAAGAATCAAAGCTAGGAAGGACAGCTTTTAGTTTCTGTAGTTAAGGAATGCGTTGCCAGTTCCATGCTTGTTAGCATCAGTTCGTACCTTGTATCGCGTTTTTAAGTGTTCCACTCTTTCCAGTATAGCATTAAGTCTTGTTAGCTCCGGGTTCGTTCCTTGTAGTATCGAGGTTTGATTCTCATATACTACCTACCTAAGCGATCTGTATTGAGAGTGAAAGCCTTGTTTTCGATAGTTGTATCCCCTTATTGCCTGCCTGTTTGATTCTTGCTAGGAGTAGTGGCAGCCTTGCTAGTAGCAGTTGGAGCCCTGTTAGTAGTGATTATATTCTTTTATGCCTGGGCTCCGTTCTCTAGTTAGTATAGTAGTTCCAATCTAATAATACTCATTGCTTGCTTGTATTCTTTATTCCTAGCGTGTGATCCCAATGGTACTTGTCTAACTAACAAGCAAGCCTGCAAGTATCAATCCAGAGAATGAAAAAAAAGGCCAGTTACTTATAGGAGAGGGGGATACTCAAGACAAGGAAGTAAGGATCTATCTGTATGGGTAGTTAAGAGAATAAATTATGTATTTGCTTACTTAAGATAAAAGGTAAGAATAAATTATGTATTTGCTTCCTTGGTTAGATAGCATCAGCATCATAACAAACAGAAGCAAGTACTAGCTAGGAACAAACACCCAATAGAAAGGTTCTGCTCCTTTCTCAGCTAAAGCTTCGAAGTCTCCTCATATCGATAGTATAGGGTAGCCTATACTTGGTATCAATCGTATAGGGTAGCCTAGAACTATGTCAGTTGCTTCCGATCCTGTAACTGTAACTAGCAATTCTATACTAAACCTTGCTTCAAACCCAGTAAGTACTATCCTATTTTCTTCCCTCGACTTTGAGCTAGCTTCTTTCTTTGCTTCTTTGACTTTGAACCAGCTTCTTTCTTTGCTTATATTAAATTACTTGTTTGTTCAGTGAGCTCTGTTAGCGCAACATTATACTAAGCGAGTATAGTTCGAGTGGATTGAATCAAGTGTTTGAATCGAGTGTTAAGTTTCAGGATCATAAGCAGAAGAAGTAAAGTCGACAAGATAGATTGGTGCTTCTGGAGCGTGTGTAGTGGATAGAAGTTCGGTGCTTCGTTTAATTGTTTAAAAGGGTTTATAAAGAAGAAGAATAGAATAGAGTTGCTGACGACCAAGTTTGCTGACTATAATGTCTGTTACTTGAGTCTGTCAAGCAAGTACTAATGACCAAGTAACTACTAAACAAGTAATTACGTAAATTGCACGTTAGCGAGTTAAGCGCGATAGCGAGTTAAAAGGCTAGGGCCGCTACACTCTTTTTTGTGCTTTTCGTTCGGTAGCTACTTGATCTCGAAGGCTGCCTTCCTCTATTTCATTCCGTAGCTACTGCCTATGACCCTTACTTGTTTGTTTTCAAACTACCTCCCCTACTGATAGGAATTGACCACTATTTTGATAGTAGGAATTGAACCGGTCCTTCTCCCTTATTCTTAAGCCTTTATCAGAAATGAGGAATCGCACGTTGTTAGACATGGTGTGATCAAGGATGAGTTTCACAAACCTACAAATCTCATTTTAGGGATACACCTTGCAAACTGCAGTTTACCTTCTGAACAGAGTTTCGTCCAGGTCGATAGTGCCTACACCATATGAGATATATAAAGGGAAGAAGTTCGATCTTAAGGTTATTAAGATTTGGAGCTGACCTGTCCACGCTAGAAGATACAACCTCAATAAGTTAGAATCAAGAACAGAATGGTGCAATTTCGTGGAATACCCTAAGGAAAATAATGGATATTATTTCTATCATCTCGAGGATTAGAAAGTCTTTGTTGCTAAGAGGACTATATTCCTTGAAAAGGAATACGTTCTTGGTAGAAACAACAATAAGAGTGAGATAGAGCAGAGCGAGGTTAGAGAACCTAGCTCAAGCACCATTCTAGAGCCTGAGTTTATTCGGGTACCTAGCATACAAGTTTCAATTTTATGTAGGTCTAGCAGAGTATCTCACCCTCCTGAAAGATATATAGGATATATCAGTAGAGATGGCACTCAGGATGACGATCCTCAGACCTATAAGAAAACTATTATGAGTATAGACTTCGGAAAGTGGCAAACCATGAATTCTGAGATGAATTCTATGTAATTCAATAAGGTTTGAAACCTTATAGATGCACCTCAAGATATCGTACTTATCGATTGCAAATGGATCTTCAAGAAGAAGATCGAAGTAGATAAAAGAAACTATAAGACATGGCTAGTGGCTAAAAGATATTATCAAAGATAATAAGTTGACTATGACAAAACCTTCTCACCTGTAGTCATGCTAAAATCTATCAAAAAATTTTTGGCTATTGCAGCACACTATGACTATGAGATCTAACAGATGGATGTAAAAAGCACATTCCTCAATAGTAACCTCGAGGAGGAGGTGTATATGATACAACCAGTGGGATTCATATCAAGAGAGAGTCCAAATAAGATATGCAGATTGCTCGGGTCCATCTATAAACTAAAATAAGCTTTTCAAAGTTGGAACATAAGATTTGATGAGGCGGTCAGATCTTTTAATTTTGTTAAGAATGAATATGAGCCTTGTGTGTATGTGAAGGTACGTGAGAGCGCTATCACCTTATTGGTACTATATGTGGATGACATCCTAATCATTTAGAATGATGTAGGAATGCTCTTATAGTTAAGGCATGGCTATCGAGAAACTTCTCCATAAATGACTTAGGGGAAGCATCCTACATTTTGAGGATTCGGATCTATATAGATAAATTCAAGAGGATGTTTAGCTTGTCCTACTCCAAGTACATAGACTCCATAGTCCGAAGGTTTAACATAAAAATCTTAAAAGAGGTCTCACACCGATGGGACATGAAATATCACTTTCCAAGAGTATGTTCCCAAAGACTCCTTTTGAGGGCTACACGGACTTGAGTTTCCACTCCGACATCGATGATATTAAATGGAAAGTGAGAGCGCTATCCCTCACATCGAATTTCGTATGAGGCCTGACAATACCATTTCCAATATATAGTCTCTAGGATATTAAATGAATAAGGGAATATAGATACACGGTAATTGAGGACAAACATATCCAATTGATTAGATCCCCTGACATAGTGGCCTAGTACATCCATAGTTGATGAGTTGAGTGAATTATTATGAAATAATAATTCATTAAGTCGGAAGGAGTTCTAACATGTAGGACTTATAGCCAGCTCAGTATTGGGCCTAGAGGGTGTCAGGAAATCTCAACGGGAGCATCATATGCGCAGTGAAAATCAAAATAAAAAATCAATTTTCCACATAGATCAAATCATCATGCAAAAGATTGGGGTCACGAGAAAGTCACAAAAACCAATAAAATTATATCATATGATAGATTGATTACCTAGGGAGATCATATATCCCTATATTTCTAGATCCAGATGGAGAGGATGAAGGAGATCAAGCATCCTTCTCTCTAGCGGTATTCATACGATGGATCTCTACAGCAAAACTCCTCCAATATGATCTCGTAACTCTTGCACAGAGGGAGGGAGGAGAATAGAAGGGGGAGGCTAAGGCTGTAGCCTATCAATCATAAGTCTCCACTCCTATTTATAGAGAGCCACCAAAACCTTCATCCAATTACCTACGAACCTTATATTATTGGATTTATATCTAATAATCTTCTTAGACCTCTAATTGGGCCTCAATCAATGAGCCCATCAGCATAGGATCTCATCTAATGAGAATAGAGGCTAATTTGATCTTCATCCAATCTTATATTCACTAAAACATCCACCATATGTGTGTGACCCTCTAGGCCTGATACCAAGCTGGCCGTGAGCTACTCCAATCAGAACTCCTTCTGATATAGTGAATTATTATCTTCATAATAATTCACTCGACTTATCGACTATATACGTACTAGGCCATAGTCCCCAGACGGTACATGGGGGATCAAATCTATCGGATCTATCTATCTATAGTTACTATATATCTATAATCCCTCATCCAACTAATATCCCCAAAGATCATATATTAAACATGGTACTATCAGGTCACATATGGAATCAATTTATCTTGCTCTAATCATGTCACGCCCCTCCAAAATATCGATAATATTTAAAATTTTCCTCACAACTAATCCAGGATCCAAACATACATTTTGAGGTCACTAAGAAAACATTCAGATCAAATTTTCACCTCTATAGTCTACAAATTCATCACCCTGTGCAGTTCATAAACATACCACGCATCACTCGATAATTCATATAATCTGAACTCAACTCTTCAAAATAATAACCACACATAAACTCATAAGTGGAGAAGTCTATGCAGTCACCAAATCAACGATTACCATAAATTCATATCATTACATGAATTTAACTTAACATTCCAAAATCCTATACATGAGGGATCCTTTATCTTACACAAAATCCACAGGTTTAGATTCATCGTCACACTTCATAAGATGCAGAGTAGCTTATACAACAAAAACACATATGCTAACAAAGATCTGCCCAAAATCTTCTAAACTTTCCACCTCAAATCTTAACAATTAAGCAAGCGATACGCTATCCTGAAAAATTTATCAACAAACGGGGTGAGCATAAGGAGCTCAGCAAGTGACTAACATATCCATATCAAAATAATACAATTTCCAAAGGGATACAGTTTTAAATTACAAGGCAGAATATACGATTTCGTAGACATAATATCGTTAGGAGCAGAAACATAATTGTCTTTTCAATCTTACATATTTGGTTCCTGACAGATGGGGCATAGAGTAATTGGAGCATCTCAGTAACAAAGGAAACATATCGGAGCTTATCAGTGGCATACGAAATGTTACGAAGCATATCAACGGCATATGGAATATTTCGAAGCAAAATCATCAGTGAATGAAGCATTTCAGAGCATATCAAAAACAAATATCGTACAGAAGCTCAAACGTCGTCCTTGACGTCGCAATCATATCATTCTTATCCAGAGCATGAACAGAAACAACTCACCAAAACTCTGGATGTCATATCAAACATATAGAAGGTGTAGTGGGATCTCAGTCAGAATGTGATCCATCCATTTCTGAATGACCACCTGACAAATGTCTCCCACGTCTGGGAGCTCCATCCACCCACGTCTAGGTGAAGTCAGAGGGGGCCGGCAGAGCATCGCAGGCTCTAAGCACATACCCTTTACCATTTCTGGCAAAGGTCCAGAATATCCCACAGAGCGGGACCCCACATAGCGGGCAATAAGCGCATACCCTTTACCATTTCTGGCAAAGGTCCAGACAATCCCACACACCAGAGTACAAGAGGGCAGTTTTAACAATAAGTAGCATATGTCGGAAACACACGCGGAACAACAAAACGTGCATGTGCCTTTTCGAGACAATACGAAACAAAGAACAAATCTCTCACAAATGTATTCAGATTTGGAATGAAATGAAAACAAGAGTGTACATGGATTCCAAGCAATCATATTTAGCTCAATTCCAATAAGAAGGTTAGACGAATTCAATATCCAAAGGAATGGAACAGAATACGCGAAATCGACCAAAGCTCGATTTCGGACAGAATTCCGGTGGCACAGCAAACAAATATTTCAGAATATCAATTATGCTCCAATACCCATAAGAAAGCTATGGTCGAACCATATATCAATCTATATTTTGATGGACCAAATTTCGTATGAAACAGGGTTCCCAACACGGAGTTACTTTTGATTTGGTAACCCAAGGGCAAAAACACAATCACTGTTTTGCAGAATTTATAGGGTCGGATTCAACAGATAATAGGGTAGGCAATTAAGTTCCAAAATTTTCAAACTATATGTCAAAAGAAAGATTTTCAAGTCTAGTTTCAAATAAAATTAGTTTGGTACAAATCAGAATTTTCAACAGAGAGTTATAGGCATTTTAGTATTGACAGGTCAGAAATCTTGAACCCTATTTTACAGCGTCTATAGGCTCATTTGAAACAGATGTTTGGGTAAGTATTCGGTGTCCAAAATCTACAAAATTAGTGTCAAAAGGAAGATATAAGAGTCCAATTTCAAACAAAATAGTTTCTGCCTGAAATCACATTTTGTACTGAAACTTGTAGCTGAAACAGTGTATAGGGGTCAGTTTACCGAAAAACTTCAGAATCCATAGTTCTATGTCCAAAGAGAGACATATCAGTTTCTAAATAGAAATCCTTCAATTTATTTTGAATCCACATAAAAACAGAGACTAAAGATTTTGTAGGATGGGGTTAGAACACTTGCCTTTGATAATTTTGACCCTAAGTGAAAAGATTTGAGCAAGAACCCTTAAAGCCTCAATTTTCTTCTTCTTCTTCTTCTTCTTCTTCTTCTTCTTCTTCTTCTTCTTCTTCTTCTTTCTTTCTTTCTTTCTTTCTTTTTTTTTTCCCTGATCATCCACGCAGCTGCCTTCTCTGCTTCCTTAAGAACGAAGGCAGAGAGGCTTAAACGGTGGAATTTGTCATTTTATACATTTTGTAATTTAGTCCTTGCATTTAATACATTTAGGATTAGGTCCTCAGGGTTTACATATAGGTCCTCAGATTCTTTCTCTTTTTTTTTTTGAACAAATCACCCAAATCTTACAAATAAGTTATCTCTGATTCATACTCTATTTCTTTTGTCAATTTAAAATGAATGCTTACATTATCACCAGAAATTTATACGAAAATTCGGAAATGAGGGGTGTTACACTCTCCCCCCCTTAAAAGAAAAATTTAGTCCTCTAAATTTATCGTACCTCTATCGATGAAAAGACTGGGATACACCTTTTTCATTTCCTCCTCTAGCTCCCAAGTTGTCTCCTCTCCAGAATGATGTCTCCAATTTACTTGAACCAGTGGGATGACCCGATTCCTTAGGACTTTTTCTTTCTTATCAACAATCTGAATAGGCTCTTCCACATAAGATAAATCTTTATCGATCTCCACCAGCTCATACTTAATGATGTGAGAAGGGTCATATATATACTTTCTAATCATCGAGACATGAAATATATCATGGACATGGCACAATGCTGGTGGCAAGGCAATCCTGTATGCGACAGAACCAACCCTCTCAAGAACCTCAAAAGGTCCAATAAATCTTGGGCTTAATTTTCCTTTCTTCCCAAACCTTATAATGCCTTTGGAAGGGGAGACTTTTAAGAATACAAAATCTCCGATTTCAAACTCAATATCTCGTCTTCTATTGTCGGCATAACTCTTTTGACGACTCTGAGCAGTCTTTAACCTTTTCCTTATAACTTGAATTTTCTCGGTAGTTTCTTGTACCTTGTCCGGTGCTAACAGCTTTCTGTCACCAACTTCCTCCCAACATATAGGTGTTATGCACTTTCGCCCATATAAAGCTTCATAAGGAGCCATCTGAATACTTGAATGATAACTATTATTATACGTGAACTCAACAAGTGAAATATCCTTATCTCATTCACCTTTCCAATCCATAACATAGGCTCTAAGCAAATCCTCAAGTGTTTGAATTGTTCTTTCTGACTGACCATCAGTCTGAGGATGATATGCAGTACTAAACTTAACTTTAGTGCCCATCGACTCCTGCAATCTTCTCCAGAATCTAGAGAGAAATCTGGAGTCTCTATCAGAGATGATCTCCTTTGGAATACCATGAAGTCTTACTATTTCATTGACATATAAATCTGCAAGTTTATCAAGCGAATAAGTCATATTAATCGGTAGGAAGTGTGCAGATTTTGTTAACCTATCAATGATAACCCAAATAGCATCATGCTTCCTAGAGGTTCTGGGTAATCCTGAAATAAAATCCATAGTAATACATTCCCATTTCCATTCAGGGATATCTAAAGGTTGCAACAACCCTCCAGGTCTTTGGTGTTCTACTTTGATTTCGACAAGTCAAACATTTTGAAACATACATTGCAATTTCCTTCTTCATGCCTTCCCACCAATAATGACTTTGAAGATCTCTATACATCTTAGTGCTCCCAGGATGTATGGTGTACTTTGAAGTATGACTTTCCTTTAGGATTTGATTCTTGATATCTGGTTCATTTGGTACACATACTCTCTCCCCAAATCTCAATAGGCCATCCTTTGAAACTTGAAATTGTGGCTTCAATTCCTTTTCTACTTCATTCCTCAAGTAGATTAAATATGGATCTCGTAATTGTGCTTCCTTAATTTATTGAATAAGATCAGATTGCACTTGAATGGAGGCCATCAATATCATCGAGTCTTGCTCTTTCCTCAGAGCTTTCAAATCAAAATTTTCTTCTAATAACTTCCATTGCTTCACGACCAGACTAGCCATAAAACTTGTAGATTTCCTACTAAGTGCATCAGCTACAACATTGGCTTTGCCCGGGTGATAACGGATGGCACAATCATAATCCTTCAGAAGTTCTATCCATCTTCGCTGCCTCATGTTTAACTCTTTCTGAGTGAAAATATATTTTAAACTCTTGTGATCAGTGAAAATTTCAAACTGTCGACTATACAAATAATGTCTCCAAATCTTTAGAGCAAAAATAATTACTGCTAACTCCAAATCATGAGTCGGATAATTCAATTCATAACCTTTAAGTTTCCTAGAAGCATAAGCAATTACTCTCCCTTCCTGCATCAAAACACATCCTAGGCCTTTTCTTGAAGCATCAGTATAAACTACAAATCCCTCACTACCACTTGGAATAGTGAGAATAGAGGCACTAGTCAACCTTCTTTTTAACTCTTGAAAACTTTGCTCACAATCATCACCCCATACAAATTTCATGTTCTTTTTAGTGAGTTTGGTGAGAGGTTGTGCAATTCGAGAGAATCCCTCCATAAATCTCCTGTAATAACCTGCCATGCCCAAGAAGCTTCTAACTTCTGTTACATTTGTTGGTACTTCCCATTCAACTACAGCTTCTATTTTCCTTGGATCAACAGATATACCCTTCCCTGAAATCACATGGCCTAAGAAAGCAACTTCATTCAACCAAAATTCACATTTGTTGAACTTCGCATACAACTTCTTTTCTCTTAGTATGGACAACACATCTCTCAAGTGTTCCTCATGCTCCTGATTACTCTTTGAATACACCAATATGTCATCAATAAATACAATTACACAGATATTCAAGAGTGGTTGAAATATCCTATTCATTAGTTCCATAAAAGCTGCAGGGGCATTTGTCAAACCAAAAGGCATCACCAAGAATTCATAATGACCATATCGAGTTGAAAGTTTTTGAAATATCCTCCTCCTTGATCTTCAATCGATAGCAACGACCTCGTGTCAATCTTAGAGAATATTTGTGCACCGCAATTGATCAAACAAATCATCAATTCTAGGTATGGGATACTTATTTTTGATGGTCACCTGATTCAACTGCCTATAATCAATACAAAGCCTCAATGTTCCATCCTTCTTCTTCACTAATAGTACCGGAGCACCCCATGGGGATACACGGTCGTATAAAACCCTTATCTAATAATTCTTGTATTTGCTTCTTTAACTCCTCTAGCTCGAGTGGTGCCATTCGTAGGGAGGCTTAGATATTGGGGTTGTCTTGGGGACTAGATCAATAGCAAATTCACCCTCTCTATCTAAAGGTAAACCGGGCAAGTCATCCGGGAATACATCGGAAATTCTTTGACCACTACAATTTCATCTAGGTGGGTTTCGATCTGAATGCTCCTTTACACACACCATATAACAAAAATAACCTTTCTGCATAAGACAATAAACTTGAAGTCGATATCAAGCAAGGAGGCAAATCATGCCTAATGCCCTCAAAGAAAAATATAGGCTGATCCGGTATGCGAAGTAATTATTTTTGTAACAATCAATACTAGCGTGATGAGAAGATAACCAATCCATACCAAGTATAATATCAAAGCCCGGATCTCTAGGAGAATCAAATCAGCAAGGAGTTCGCGGTCTCCAATAGAGATCAAACAAGATGGGTAGACCAAGTTTGTTGCCAATGAATCTCCAACGGTTGTTACATATAACATATAATCCAGGGTTTAGGTAGAATATCCAAGTGACAAGCAAAGTATTGTGAAACAAACGATAAGTTGGAGCCGGGATCAAACAAAACTTTTGCATTTCTTTTAGAAACATGAAGAATACCTTCCACCACTGATTTGGAAGCCTTAGAATCTTGTTCAGTGATAGCGTACACTCTAGCATGGGCTGAGGGTCTAGGAGACAGTGGCTCTTTCTTCCTTTTCAGTGGGCAATCTCTTAATTGATGATCTAGCTTTCCACAACCAAAACATGCTCCAGTCACCCGAAAACACTGACTTGTTTCATGATTTAATCCACATTTTGCACATAACTGTGTCCTCCCCAATGGTTTCCTTTTCTCAAATCCAGATGTCTTAAACCTCTTGTTACTAGCTTCATATTCATTTTCTCTCCTGCTTTTGCCAGTAAATTTGTCCCTTTTGTTCTTGCCAATGATTTCTTGAATTTCCTCCATGTCTCTTTCAATTTTCAAAGCTCTTTCTACCGTATCGATATGTTCGTAATTTTAAAGCTGACATTCGGCTTCTTATTGCTGGTCGTAATCCCCTTTCAAACCTTCTTGCTTTTCTAGATTCATCATCAGTCATATGTGTGGCAAACCTGGAGAGCTCAGTGAATGTAGATTCATACTTTGTAACCATCATACTTCCCTCGATAAGATTCAAGAACTCCAATTCTTTTTGCTCTCTCATACAATCTGGAAAATATTTATCGTTAAACTTTTCTTGGAATAACTTCCATGTCATTGGCTCATGTTTGATTTCAGACATCCTCTTAATCATTCTCCACCAGTGTTCACTTCTCCTTCCAAAGATAAAGGTGGCAAGAAAAACCTTCGATCATCGGGTAATTTAAAGCATCAAATATTTTCTCTATCTCGCATCATCCATCGCTCGCCACCATTGGATCGGACTCACCACTAAAACCGGGAGGACTAAGCTTCTTAAAGCCCAATTCCCAACCCCGGTTTGATGTCTCTGTTCCATCATTACTTCCTTGATGGACAGGTTGTTGTTGTTGTTGCATCACTTGTGCCATAGTCTCCAAAGTCCGCATGATACCACTCAATTGATCAGCAGTAGATGCAACAGGAGAACCAGATGATCTCGTCATCCTCGCTTCCTAAAACATCAAAAAGAACATTTTCTTTGATCAATCTCTAAATGATAGTCAATAAACCTCAAAAAGAGAATATTCTTAGTGATTCTCAAACCTGGCTCTGATACCACCTCTGTCACGCCCCTCCAAAATATCGACAATATTTAAAATTTTCCTCACAACTAATCCAGGATCCAAACACACATTTTGAGGTCACTAAGAAAACATTCAGATCAAATTTTCACCTCTATAGTCTACAAATTCATCACCCTGTGCAGTTCATAAACATACCACGCATCACTCGATAATTCATATAATCTGAATTCAACTCTTCAAAATAATAACCACACATAAACTCATAAGTGGAGAAGTCTATGCAGTCACCAAATCAACGATTACCATAAATTCATATCATTACATGAATTTAACTTAATATTCCAAAATCCTATACATGAGGGATCCTTTATCTTACACAAAATCCATAGGTTTAGATTCATCGTCCCACTTCATAAGATGCAGAGTAGATTATACAACAAAAACACATATGCTAATAAAGATCTGCCCAAAATCTTCTAAACTTTCCACCGCCTCAGCCCAATCTTAACAATTAAGCAAGCGATACGCTATCCTGAAAAATTTATCAACAAACGGGGTGAGCATAAGGAGCTCAGCAAGTGACTAACATATCCATATCAAAATAATACAATTTCCAAAGGGATACAGTTTCAAATTATAAGGCAGAATATACGATTTCGTAGACATAATATCGTTAGGAGCGAAACATAATTGTCTTTTCAATCTTACATATTTGGTTCCGGATGGAGCATAGAGTAATTGGAGCATCTCAAGAATAAAGGAAACATATCGGAGCTTATCGTGGCATACGAAATGTTACGAAGCATATCAACGGCATATGGAATATTTCAAGCAAAATCATCGATGAATGAAGCATTTGAGCATATCAAAACAAATATCGACAGAAGCTCAAACGTCATCCTTGACGTCGCAATCATATCATTCTTATCCGAGCATGAGCGAAACAACTCACCAAAACTCGGATGTCATATCAAACATATAGAAGGTGTAGTGGGATCTCAGAATGTGATCCATCCATTTCTGAATGACCACCTGACAAATGTCTCCCACGTCTGGGAGCTCCATCCATCCACGTCTAGGTGAAGTCAGAGGGGGCCGGCAGAGCATCGCAGGCTCTAAGCACATACCCTTTACCATTTCTGGCAAAGGTCCAGAATATCCCACAGAGCGGGACCCCACATAGCGGGCAATAAGCGCATACCCTTTACCATTTCTGGCAAAGGTCCAGACAATCCCATACACTAGAGTACAAGAGGGCAGTTTTAACAATAAGTAGCATATGTCGGAAACACACGCGGAACAACAAAACGTGCATGTGCCTTTTCGAGACAATACGAAACAAAGAACAAATCTCTCACAAATGTATTCAGATTTGGAATGAAAAGAAAACAAGAGTGTACAGGGATTCCAAACAATCATATTTAGCTCAATTCCAATAAGAAGGTTAGATGAATTCAAATATCCAAAGGAATGGAACAGAATACGCGAAATCGACCAAAGCTCGATTTCGGACAGAATTCCAGTGGCACAACAAACAAATATTTCAGAATATCAATTATGCTCCAATACCCATAAGAAAGCTATGGTCGAACCATATATCAATCTATATTTTGATGGAACAAATTTCGTATGAAACATGGTTCCCAACATGGAGTTACTTTTGATTTGGTAACCCAAGGGCAAAAACACAATCACTGTTTTGCAGAATTTATAGGGTCGGATTCAACAGATAATAGGGTAGGCAATTGAGTTCCAAAATTTTCAAACTATATTTCAAAAGAAAGATTTTCAAGTCTAGTTTCAAATAAAATTAGTTTGGTACAAATCAGAATTTTCAACAGGGAGTTATAGGCATTTTAGTATTGATAGGTCAGAAATCTTGAACCCTATTTTACAGCGTCTATAGGCTCATTTGAAACAGATGTTTGGGTAAGTATTTGGTGTCCAAAATCTACAAAATCTATGTCAAAAGGAAGATATAAGAGTCTAGTTTCAAACAAAATAGTTCCTGCCTGAATTCACATTTTGTATTGAAACTTGTAGCTGAAATAGTATATAGGGGTCAGTTTACCGAAAAACTTCAGAATCCATGGTTCTATGTCCAAAGAGAGACATATCAGTTTCTAAATAGAAATCCTACAATTTATTTTGAATCCACATAAAAACAGAGACTAAAGATTCTGTAGGATGGGGTTAGAACACTTGCCTTTGATAATTTTGACCCTAAGTGAAAAGATTTGAGCAAGAACCCTTAAAGCCCCAATTTTCTTCTTCTTCTTCTTCTTCTTCTTCTTCTTTTTCTTTCTTTCTTTCTTTCTTTCTTTTTTTTTTCCCTGATCATCCACGTAGCTGCCTTCTCTGCTTCCTTAAGAACGAAGGCAGAGAGGCTTAAACGGTGGAATTTGTCATTTTATACATTTTGTAGTTTAGTCCTTGCATTTAGTACATTTTGGATTTGGTCCTCAGGGTTTACATATAGGTCCTCAGATTTTTTCTTTTTTTTTTTTTGAACAGATCACCCAAATCTTACAAATAAGTTACCTCTGATTCATACTCTATTTCTTTTGTCAATTTAAAATGAATGCTTACATTATCACCAGAAATTTATACGAAAATTCGGAAATGAGGGGTGTTACAAATCAGATTCTATCGAAGAACTCTTTCTCTCTTAATCCGAATGACCATGGTTAGGGATTTGTCTGAACAAGCACATATGGGATATTCCTCTCGTAATACCGAGAATGGATGATCCTCTATTGACACTCAATTACCTTCATAAATTTGGCTACCAATCTCGATAATCAATTGTACCAGATCTGAAACTTTTTAAGCATATAAGTCTGGCATCAAAGAAATGAGTACTTATACAAGGCATCTTTGGTGTCTCAAGTCAAAGAATCATATACAAAACTGGGAGTATGGAATCATTGTCTAACATTAGGTATCATTAACCATACAGTATTCTATAAGCAGATTAATCAGTGAACTCATTCTCTAATGAGCATCTGTACTATATCCTTAGTGTCTCTACACAAGTGGCTATGAGACCAACTATCTCCATCATATAGACAGGTATATAGTACACCAATCTGTCTGATTATCTCGATGTCCCTCTCGAGTAACATATAATTGGGATTATTTAAGATCTGTGTTTAAAGGTGCATCGATCTTATTATCATGATCTCATCACGATCGGATTCACATTGAATAGAACCAAAGACATGATGATATATATGGTATAGATAATATAATATAAGAATATGTTAATATTAATCATAAGCAAAAAGATCACATAGCGTGTCATATGTGTCATCACTCACGTAATAGCTTACAGGGCACTTATAACCAGCACTCTCTCACTTGACCTAAAACCAATCACCTATGTGTTTGATCCTCATCAGACCTCTGCAACGCTCAAATATAATATGAGCCAACGGTTACGTTAGTGAATCTGTAATGTTATCTTCGAATGAAACTCTTTCCATTGCTATATTTTTATGGGTCATAATCGCTCTAATCAGATGGAACCTCCTTAGAACAATTCTGATGAGGCCTAGGTTCCCTTTGCCAGAGCTATCGCCCTATCGTTATCGCAATATATAGGAATCAGCTCCATGCTTCTTGGTATGACTCTCATATCATGGTAAACTTCTTTATCCATACCCCTTCTTTTGCTACTTCTGCTGTAGCAATGTATTTTACGTCTATGGTCGAGTCAACAATAGTATCTTGCTTAGAACTCTTTCAGCTTATTGCTCCTCTATTCAGGGTAAAAAATACCTTGAGTTTAACTTGCTATCATAAATGTCAGACTGGAAACTTGAGTCTGTGTAGCCCTTAGCCTGGAAGCTACCTCCTCCAGATACTAGTAAAAGATCCTTAGTCCTTCTCAAGTACTTAAGGATACACTTTACTACCTTCCAGTGTTCTAAACCTGGATCTGCCTGATACATGCTCGTAACACTCGGAGCATGTGCTATATCAGGCCTCGAACATAGCATAGCATACATGATAGATCATATCGCTGAGGCATAGGGTATCCTATCTATGTCTGCGCTTTCTTCAGGAGTCTTTGGGGACATAATCCTATAAAGTGATATTTCATGTCCCATTAGTATGAGACCTCTTTTGGAATTCTCCATGTCAAACATTCTGACAAGCCAAGCATCCTCTTAGATCTCTCTATAAATCCGGACCCTCAAAATATAGGATGCTTCCCCTAAATCTTTCATGAAGAAGTTTTTGGATAGCCAAGTCTTTACTATGAAGAGCATTCCTACATCATTCTCAATGATTAAGATGTCATCCATATATAATACCAAGAAGGTGATAGCACTCCCACTTACATTTCTGTACACATAAGACTTATCGTCATTCTTAATAAAGTCAGATATTATCATCTCATCAAATCTTACATTCCAGCTTTGGTAAGCTTGTTTTAGTCTATAAATGGACTTAAGCAACCTGTACAGTTTATCTGGACTCTCTCTGGATATGAATCCCTCTAGCTATATCATATACACCTCCTCGAGATTGCCAATAAGGAATATTATTTTGGCATCCATCTGCCAGATCTTACAATCATAGTGTGCTGCAATGGCCAAAAAAATTATAGTGAACGTAAGTATTGCTACAGGTAAAAAAGGTTTCATCATAGTCAACTCCTTGTCTTTGATAATATCCTTCAATTACCATCCTTGCCTTATAGGTTTTCACATTTTCATCTACTCCAATCGTTTTTTTGAAGATCTTTTTACAACCAATGGGTATGATACCCTCAGGTGCACCCACAAGGTTCCAAATCTTGTTAGAGTACATGGAATTTATCTCAGAATTATAGCTTTTTACCACTTTTCGAAGTTTATACTTATAACAGCCTCCTCATAGATCTAAGGATCAACATCCTAAGAGTCCTCTCCACTGATATGTCTCACATATCTTTAAAGAGGGTGAGATACTCTGCTAGATCTACGCAAAGTTGGAACTTGTGTGTTAAGTACCTAAATAGACTTAGACTCTGGAATGGTGCTTGAGCTAGGTTCTCCAACCTCACTCAACTTTATCTTACTCCTACTGTTTCTACCAAGAATGTGTTCCTTCTTAAGGAACACAGCTCTTTTAGCAACAAAGACCTTTTGATCCTCAGGATGATGGAAGTAATACCCTAAAGTCTCCTTAGGGTATCTTACGAACGTGCATCGTTTCATCCTTGATTCTAACTTATTAGGGTTATATCTTCTAACATGGGCAGGACAGCCTCAAATCTTAATCATCTTAAGATCGTGCTTCTTTTCTTTCTATATCTCATATGGTATAAACACTACCGACTTTGATGGAACTCTATTCAGAAGGTAAGATACGGTCTCTAGGGCGTATTCCTAAAATGAGATGGGTAGGTCAGTGAAATTCATCATGGATCGCACCATGCCTAATAGTGTGTGATTCCTCATTTCTAATACATTATTGAGCTGAGGTGTATAAGGAGGTGTCCACTGGGATAGAATCTCATTGTCCTTGAGAAAATGGTAAACTCTATACTCAAGTACTCTTCTCCTCAATCTGATCAAAGAGTCTTAATACTCTTTCCAATTTGGTTCTCGACTTCATTATTATATTCTCTGAATTTCTCAAAGACCTCAGATTTGTACTTCATCAAGTACATGTGTCCATACCTAGAGAAATCATTAGTGGATGTAATAAAGTATGAGTAACCACCTATAGATTGAGTCGACATAGAACCACATACATCACTATGTACGAGTTTCAATAAATCAATGGGTCTCTCTCCAGTACCACCAAAAGGAGAGCTGGTCATCAAGGCAAGGTTCGCAAGTATCAATCTTTCAGTAACTTTTTGAATCCTTCCTTTATGTATATGACCTAGCCTATAATGTCATAGGTATTCATTGTTCACCTCATCTCTTTTCCTTTTAGAAGTATTTATATTCATGATATGTGAAGAAGTGTCTAACACATATAAGACATTTATTAGGGTCCCTCTAGTGATGATCTTATCATCCATAATTATTGAACAACTATTATTCTTAAAAATTAATTTATATCTATTAATTATCAAATAAGAGAGAAATAATATTTTTGACAATAGAGGGAACAAAATAGCATGCATCCAACATAATAATAGCTCCACCAGGCAGATGTAGGGTGACCTCCCTAACAGCAACTGTAGTAACTCTTGCTTTATTGCCCATCTTAAGGTTCATCTGGCCTCTGGCCAATCTCCTAGGTCTTGCCAGAACTTGTAACGAATTATAGATATGATAAGCACTTCCGGTATCAAATATTCATGTGTTATCATGAAAATATGACAAGTGAAGACTGATCATGAATACACCTGAAGCTTCTCCAAGCTTCTATTTCGCCTTATCTACAAGGTAGTCCTTACAGTTCCTCTTCCAATGCCCATCTTGGTCATAGTAGAATCATTGTACTTTATCCTTTATCAGATTTTTCTTGACAACCTTTGCCTTACCCGGTCTTCCTTTGTCCTTGCCCTTCTTAAGGGTCTTACTGGCCTTCCTTTTCTTCTTGATCTCACAAATATAGAGAACTAGCTTCTCCTTCTTGATGGTGCTCTCAGCTTCCCTCAATATATTGAGGAGCTTAGTTAGAGTCACCTCAAACTTGTTCATATTAAAGTTAATAAAAAACTGTGAAAAGGAATCTGATAGAGACTAAAGTATAAGATCAACATACAGGTTATCCTTTAGGACTATCTTTATACTTCACAAAACAAAAGATCTCAATCTCACTTGTCCTTTTCTCCGGTGTGGGCACAATCGTATTAAGGACATATACGATTTTCTCTTTTGTGAGAACAATTCTCAAATTATAGAGCCTTTGGACCAATGAGGTAATTGGCATCAAGTATGCCACATAGGGGTTTTGTAAGCGACAAATAAGATATAGCATAAGTAAATAACATTTAGACTTTGTAGAAAATATTAATTAAGATATGGACTTCTATCTTAATGTACTCTCACTATTTTCCTAGTGAATCACATGACACCCTTGACACGTGAGACGAAAGTCTCTAGCAGACTCCTAGTGGGGATCGGGATCTAATCGGCATCTTAGTGTAACCTTGAGGGACTTGACTAATTACACTAAGCCTAAAAGGTAGGCAACTCTTGCCAATCACAACTCCTTGTTATTCTCGTCATGTTTAGCCTCCAAATCATCATGGTCTCAATTGCTTGACCAACCATAAAGTTCAGTTAAGTCATCACCATCGTTACAAGATGTGTCTAATTCAATGGATATGCTCTTGACTGCTCGACCAAGTCATACTATGTCCTCAAGTCACCGGTGGCATCTATATGTCGTAGGCAAGAACTCGATCACATAGATAGGTGAGCCTCGAGTGACTCGACCAACTTAACCTATGTCGTGATTCAATTTATTCCTATAACGATGGAAGGTCACGTGAGTTAATCTTATTGGCTCATGTTTACTGACTTAATATTAACGTAGGAGGGGTTTTTTTTGTATCGGTCTCCTAATACATCATGTCACACACATACATATTATATATATATATATATATATATATATATATATATATATATATATAGTATATGTATATATAGTAGATGTATAACATATCACATATGCAAGCCACACCGGATGATCATGAGTCATCACTTAATATGATTAAGCCCAAGCCAATGGGCATAATCACTCATAATACGATCAATGTGTGTATCGACGTATCTTCATGCCCTGTGATTGTTGATCTTGTCATCATCAGTTTCGTCGGATCCTCATCGCATCACCATTCATTATAATCTCCCGCCATGGCATCATGAGTCCTGTTGTCACCTCTACGCTTTCGTCGCGTCTCTCTATGTAATTACAAATAATCATAGGCACGCAGGCCCGATAATAATAATAATCTCAATTATACATATCACAACACATGGCTCATGATAATCTATCCACATCATACATCAAATCATATGTAGGATTACTAGATATATAATAATTAATTAAACTATTTAATTAATTATTTTTAAAAAAATCATGATATACTTAGAATTTTTAAAATTATTAAGGGTATTTTAGAATTCTAGATAAGAGGACAATCCTCAATATTTCCAATTAGAGGTCAATTGAGATTATTGGATAGAGATCCAATAATTTAAGATTAGTGGATAGTTGGATGGAGATCTAATACCCACTAAGGTATGATCCATTATGATTTTTAGTGGCTCTCTATAAATAGGAGGTAGAGGTGGCACAACAGTGATAGGCTGCACCTTTGGTCATCCCCTCCTATTCTCCTATCTCTCTTATCTTCTCAATCGAACAGCCCTTTCCTGTTATGAGAGGGCAGCAAAGAAGATATGTGATCTTCTTTCACGAGTGATGCGAGAATGTGTGCAAGAGTTATGAGTATTGGGCTACAATTGGAGGAGCATCGTTGCAACGATCCATCATGTGGATACCACTAGAGATGATGACATTTGACCTTCTTTATCCTCTCTATCTAGATTTGAAATTTTAGGGATATATGATCTCCCTAGGTAATCAATCTCCTATGTATCACAGTTTTTTATTTTGTAGTTGTTTCGTGCACCAATCTTTGCATAATGACTTGATATATATATAATACCTGTTTTATTTTTTTTCTTTCACTGCACGTGTGATGCTCTTGTTGGGTTTCCAAACATAAACTACTCCTCACGATCAGTAGTAGCTCCCTCGCCCCTTGCCGAGGCAAAAATAGGCCAAAAACAAGGTGAGCAATGGTTCGATCCCGATTGCTCGACACTCCCCGACAAAAACTACTAGATAACTCTAGGAGTTTGGTGCTATCTAGGAAGGAGAACCCTCCAGTGATGGAGATATGACACCACCAATGGATGCAGGGGAAGCCTCAACCCCACCTCAAAGGTGTCGATTGGCAAGATGAATCTATTTGAGAATAGATCGAATGGTCGTTGGTCGGTGTCTAGGATATGTAAATCATACTTGGCAGAGATATGGTACCTAGACCTAACCTGGGTAAGAAGGACTCAGTTATGATTGAATCCTCATCATTCTCTCTGAGCATGGTCTCTAAGGCGACGATGGCCTTCTCGTCCAGACAAGATGAGGACCCATCCGGGGAACACTCTCCAGCATTTTGCTTGCTACTAGAGGACGAGGCCGCATTCTTTGACCTTGTCTGACTCAGAATAGAAGACAAGGGAGACATTGTAAGAGAAAGCCAAGGAGCAGGAAACAACTACTGAAGGGAAGGAAGAACCAGAGAAAACATGAGGACTCAACTAAAGAAGACCTGAAGATGACTAGAAAGGTAGTCCAATGCCAGAAGGATTCGAGGACGTGCAACCCTAAGATGAAGGAAGAGGGATGAGGGGCCAAAGCTCCTCTATGCGAGATGGAGCGAGGTTTATGAAGGCGAATGCGGGTGCATAGGCCGAGGTGACCTTTTAGTCGAAGGGGCACCCTCGAGAAAATGAATGTATCGCCTGAAGCAACTTTTCACCTTCTCGATAAGAGAAAAATGCATCACCCCAGGATAACGAGGAGATTCACAATAAATGGGTTTGTATCCCCTCGATAACTGCTTAGAGAAAGGCATTATGCCTATCGAATCGACCACTCACGATGCGATAGCTCAGCATTCCATCATCGTAGAAAAGTATCTCCCTCAAGAAGGAGCGAAGCGCACCAGCAGTCACTACAGTTCAAATTTCCTGCTTGAAAAGGTCAATCCTTTGCTGACCAAGTATTGATCAGTCCTTTGCAAACCAAGTCTCAACCAGTCCATGCCAACCAAGTCTTGGCCAGTCCTTTTCTAACCAAGTCTCGGCTAGTTAGTCACTGACCAAGTTTCGGCCGGTCACTACTAACCACGTCTTGATCGATCTAAAACTAAATGCCATAGCGTAACACAACAAGAGAAGTGCTCGAGCCTCCCAGGGCTCCGATTATATAGGACTGGGTGTACCCTGACAAAATCCCCAAGCACCACAATGTAACCAACGAGATTAATGAGCGAACGAGCTCGAACCCTAAAGTCATGCCCTTAATTCTCCTGAGGCATAACTCCTCAAGGGGGAAAGAGAATGATATGGCATATTGTGGCCTCCTGTCTCGTGGGGTCCCCTGGTCCGCCATAATTGAGCCAGCAGGGCATCCTGAGCCAGCTCAGACCGTGACCCTGGGACAAGGCACAAGTCAACCCTGTTATTCGAGAAGCACGAAAGGGCGATGTACAGACTAGGCAGCGTTAATGCCCAGGGTACGAGCCAGCCACCTGATGGGCCAACATGCATTAACACTTGTGTACGGTGATGCCGACATTCATTAAACATCCACATACAATGACCCAGGGCAAGAGGTATAAAAGCTACCTTGATGAACAATATCAGAGGAAAAAAAAGACGATACACAAATTATAACTCTTGATATTTTTCTAGAACTTCGGCTCTGACTAACTTGAGTATCGGAGAGGCTGAGTCGAGGGACCCTCCGTCGAACTCCAACTAACATGTGCAGGATGCGGCCAACTAAGAGGAGACAATCACTAGCTACATTTCAAGAAATCCACATGGAGATCCCACGACCGGATTTCCTACTAATCCCCCTTCGTCAACCCAGAGCGATGTTGGCGGTTTTACGTACTCGGCCTGGATCAAACCGTGCTAATGCCTCGGCCACGGTATAAGGTACGTTAACAAGTACTAGTAATTAGGTGATTCCCCTAAAAAAATCTATATTTTAAATATTTTAATTGATAATCTCTTTTATATATTTTTTAAATAGTATCTCTAATTAAAAAATATTTAAATTATTTCTTATAAAAATTTTCATCCATTATAATATTTTTGACTTATGATAATGTTTTGACCATCACAATAAAGATATTATAATATCTACTTAAAAATATGATAAATCAAAACATAATAAATAAAAGGGTTAAGGTCTATTTTAGGCTCTATGATCATGAATCACTTAAGCACTTATGTTTTACTTATATCTAAAATAACTTTTATATTTTTAAAAACATAGTATATAAGCCCCTCTAATCAAGCCTAAGTTAACAGATGCTAGAATCTACTTATGTGGTATGCTAACTCATAATAAACTATTAATAAAATTATACATATAATTTAAATTTTAAAAATATTTATTTTAATCTTTGTGGTTTTGATCATAGATCACTTAAGTTCTAATAGTTTTGCTCGTGTCTAAAATAAACCCTATATATTCAAAAATATAACATATAAGCCCCTTCTATCAAGCTTGAGTTAACAAACGTTAAAGTCTACTTACATAGCATACTGACTAATAATAAACTATTAATATAATAATATATATAGTTTAAATTAAAAAAATAAGACCATCATCAATGGTGAGAGGAGGCGTCATCATGGAAGTGACCACCAATAACAGCACCGAGCCGCTATTGCCTAGTAGGGCGTTGTACGTACGCAACCTCTCCCCCGCTGACGATGAGCTCAAGAGCTTCAGATCCTGCCTTAAGTGGATGTGCGTTGACTAGTCTAACGCTAGGCATACAATGGTTTCTTAGTCCCTATTCTTCTCTTTGGCGCCTTCGTCCCCATTACCTCTCACTTCCTCTTTTCATGCACCCTCAATCGTTGTGCCTATGACATGATGTTCTAGTTCTCCCTCACCTCTACCTCTGGTCTCTCCTACCTTTGCCTCTTTGCCTTCATCTGCTGTTACGGCCTCCACCGCTTCCTCTTCCTTGACAAGATTAATCTTTTTTAAACTTCAATTATATATATTATTATATTAATAATTTATTATGAGTTAGTAATGTCTGTTAATTAAGACTTGATGGGAGGGCTTATATGTTATGTTTTTAAAAATATAGATATTATTTTAAATATAAGAAAAATCATAAGGGCTTAAGTGATTCATAACCAAAATCACAAGTGATAAAATGGACCATTGTTTAAACTTAAATCATACGTGTCATTATATTAATAGTTTATTATAAGTCAACATATACTCTAATGTCTGTTAACACTGAATTGACGGAAGAAACTTATATGCTATGTTTTTGAAAATATAAGAATTATTTTATATATAAAAAAATTATAAGGACTTAAGTGGTTAATGATCAAAACGATAAGGGCTAAAATGAATATTAACCTTAAATAAAATCAAAATACAATGAAAATTATTCCTTATCATTCAAAGTATTTATAATAGTCTAGGAATATCATCACTCGAATATAAATAAAAAAATTTAGCTTGTTATAGTACAACAAAAACATCATAAAACCTATTCAAAAATAATATAAATTGTTTTTACTATAATAGTTTAAAATTGATTAAAAAAAGACATAACCGAGATAATTTGATAAGAAAATTTTCAAGGTATAGTTCTATATTATTTAAATTAAAGATATTATTTAAGAAAAGGTAAAAATATTTTCTAGGGAAATCACCCTTACTAATTCATCGTTTGCAACAAATTATTTCGAAGGCTATTGCTATATGGCTAGGCAAAATCTGCATTTTTACAACACCATCGGACTTGTCTTCGGATGTACCTGTGCACTCGCTGCATCCGTTCGATTCCTTCTCTCTATCATGAAGCTGCTTGCTCTATTGCTTATTTTTCTCCTCGTGATGTCTGCTATATCTCATGTTCACTCTGGTCATGCCCCAATCGTCAATGCAGATGCTGTTTGGTGACATCAAACGCTGCACCAAGTAAAAGAAAGCATACTCCAATGTTTTATGGCCATTTTATCTGATCATGTCTCTGTGAGACCGAGTCTTGACAGCATATTTTATGGCCATAAAATCCACCGGAGTGATGATTTTGAGACATTCAAATGTTTCCTTGAACGCACTCTGATCGGCCCCAGATTACTAACTAGATTATTGTGTATCAAACCGGAACTATCGGGAGCTGAGGTATCGATTGAGACAACAACAACGTCATCCAATTTTTTATATCAGAATGAATGCACCAAAAACGGGAGAGAGAGAGAGAGAGAGAGAGAGGCTTTGAGATGCAAAATTCTTGAGACGATGGTTTAACACGCCAAGCTCGCTCTTTTCAGCTCAACCGGGATCGATGTACAACAACAACGTGGAGATGGCTGGGAGTGGTGAGCACGCATAACCTCGCCACCATCTCCACAGGAAAAAGACAAAGGCAGCGGAGGTCATGGTGTGCGTCAAGCAGATGCATCCATCTCCGGTCTGTGCTGCCGCGTTAAACGTCCCATCATATGATGTGAGTGACTTATGTCCGCCGCCTCAACCAAAATCCAACCGTCGTCGATCGCGCGTTGACATGCGATGCCAGCGAGAAGAAGAAGGCAGCGTTGAAGTGATCAACACACGCGGTTGTCAAACACCAAGCGCGGAAGAGCATCCACTCCCTCTCCTCTTTCCCCTTCCAATCAACCCGACGCTTTATGCTCTTTTCTTTTTCTTATCCTTTGCTCATGCGTCCATCACTCACCAAAAGCAATCCTATGTACAATAAAGTTTGACTGTTCTTATCGAAAATCCGAGTTTGTTCGATTAATTTGGCGTGGAACAGGATGTGTCTCAACATCGGAAACAACATTTCTTTCCTACCAAATTATTACTTACTTCTATGCATCCATGCACAAAATTTTATATGCCTCGACAAGTCCATGCAGTCGTAAAGAATAATATTAAAAAATAATCATAAAATTTTAAAAATAATAATAAACATAAGATTTATATGATTTACACTCCTTATTTACGTTCAGAGCAAGAAAAAACAAAAAAAATTTCCCTATCTTGAGTTTACTAAAGCTAATCCAAGCCCAAGGGAAAATGTCTCTTCTACACCCTCTTGGATATGAATCCTTAATGTGTATATTTTTTTCATCCTCTCTATCTCTTCTTATGAAGAAAAACCGTAAGAGCATTTAAAAGTATTTTTCTTTCCCCAGTGTGCCTGAGATAGAAGATGGTGTCTGACTATTTGTTTTAATGAAGTAGAATTTTCTTTTGTTGAATTCGAAGGCTGGTCCAAAGTACCCCATAAATGAGGCACAACTACAAATTCTTGAACAACTTCAACAAAGCACAGTGTCAAAGATCCCATGAAAGACACATCAGGCATTAAATCATTCCATTACTTCGCACAATAGATTCTTCAAGGTAAAGGTTGACTTGCCCTGCCTGTGTTAAACACGTAATAGACACAGAATCTTATTATATCTTGTGTGAGGAGGAATTTGACCCAGTCCTTGCTCTCTATCACCCCCTAGTTTCCACAGAGCCCCACCATGCTATCTGACTTCCACAGCAGCTGCCCCACCACCACTTCTCTTTTTACTGTGCTGCATCCAAATCCTCCTATCTATAAATGGATTACGCCATCCCCAATGGAAAGCACCTGTCGAGCAGCATAGTGTTCCAGAGCTGAAGTTGAAGCGCTGGAGGCATTTGAGCCCGCAGCAGCAGCAGCAGCAGCAGCAGCAGAAAGATGAGCAGTCTCCCGCCAGGGTATCGTTTCTACCCGACCGAAGAAGAATTGATCGGTTTCTATCTTCGGAACAAGCTGGAGCACCGTAGAGAAGACATGCTGGAGCAGGTCGTCCCCGTGGCCCATGTGCACCGCTTCGATCCATGGCAGCTTCCTCGTAAGCACATCGCCCTCATTCTCCTACTCCGTCGGTTTCTTGTTCATTTGCATATCCATGGTTGATGTATCGTGGCCTGCAGCGATGTCGGGAGAGCCATGCAGACGAGACGGGGAACAATGGTTCTTCTTCTGCCCGATGCAGGAGAGCGAGGCCCACGGAGGGCGACCGACCCGTACCACGGCTTCCGGGTACTGGAAGGCCACCGGATCTCCCACCCGCGTGTACTCCTCCATGAACCGCGTCATGGGTATGAAGAGGACTATGGTCTTCTACCTGGGAAGGGCTCCCAATGGAACCAAGACCCAATGGAAGTTGAACGAGTATCGAGCACTTGAGGAAGGTGCGACCTCCACCATTCACTCGAGTGCAGAACTGAAGGTAATCAATCATTACCTCTATAATGGTGTTGTTCCACGAGCATGCAGCCTATCCACTTCAATCTTCTTCTTCTTCTTCTTCTTCTTCTTCTTCTGCAGTTTCGCAGCGAGTTCACCTTGTGCCGTATATGCACCAAGTCAGACTGCAGCAGATCATTCGACCGACGTCCTTCTGAAGCCGTCGCTGCAGCTAATATCGACGCACCGAAACCGGTTTCCGCAAAGAGGTCTTCATCTCACGGTAGCACTACCTCCGACGGCAATGGCTCCCAGCGCGCCCTGCGACGACGAGGACAAGATGATGCGAGGCTGGACAACGAGAACGAGGCTTCCGAGCTGTTGCAGAACTGGTTCTGATGGCACACAACAACGAGCTGTTCAAGAGTTATTAGCTCGTTGTTTATTGGTTGATTTGTTGTTCTCCTTCTCCCTGATTTGTTGGTCAACAATTGTTGAGAAGATGTGATCGCTGTTGGGGCAAGAGAAAAAAATAAACATAAAAAGAGAAATGTATTTATAGATTAACTATCAAAAAATTAATGTGATACTAATGTAGTTTGACAAATTCTTATCAAAATAATATATCAAAAAATCGATATAGGATTAATTTGACAAATCTTGCCTGCAGGAGAAAACCATATTTTCAATATATGAGATTAATTATAAGATCATTATGTTATCGTCACTATTACTTTTCTTGTTCATCTCTCATATACACCTAAAGAATTCTCTCAATCCTCTCTAGAATCCCTATAGATCTTATTTAGGAGCATACAACATGCTTAACTCTGACTCATTAAAATTCTAAGATTTAATGTAAATTTATAAAAATAAATTTTAATTCACAAAGAAGTTCTAATTTAATTAGGACTCCTAAAAATACTTATTAATCCTAACAATCTTGACCTTGGTTTCTACATTGCAAACGAAACTCATTGTCATAGCTACTTATTATCTCCTGCACGTACAACTTATTTTTAATCCTTTGAAGTACTTACTATTTTTCTGGTACAACTCTTAATATAATTTTCTTTTTATTAGGACTATGCAACCTTGAACAAATTTTAAATTACTTTTAGCATTCTAGTCATAACCTTAGGAATAAAAAAAAACCTAACTAAATTAAATTCTTTTGCATCTTTGGAACATAAATCATATTCTCTAAAGTATTCACTGCTCTATCAACTATTTTTTTATCTTCATGTTTTTCACACTCATGACCTCCACCATTGAGTTATTGCCTAAATGTAACTTGCTAGTTATTTCGTCTTTCAGTGAATCAAAATAATTATTCTGAGAATAAATATGAGCAATATAAGCAAGATCAAAAAATTAAATTTTCTAAAAAGATACATCATTATCTTTGGAGATTGTTAGGACATCTCTATCACCATCCATCATAAAACAGCGTTTATTAGTCTTTTCTTCCTTTTTTTTTTTTCCTGAATAGTTCCACCTAATATGCTTATACTCTTTGTGTTTATAATTCTGAATATCATTTAAAGACGTAACTCTTGATCCAGACCTATCGTGCTACTGCTGTTAGAAAACTCTCACCTTCATGATAAAAGATAAGATTTAGTTAGGATTTAGATATGATTTCCCTAACTGACTGAGGAAATCTCGTATGTTAGTTGAGGAAAATCCTCATTCTCATTATGTATAAATAAACGATGAATCAATGAATCAAGTGGGCATTTTCATTACTTCTTCTTATTTTCAACATGGTATCAGAGCCCCTCTCTCTATAAGAGAGATTACCTTTCTTTTTTTTATTCACTGTCAAACGACAGCTTCTATCATCATTTGTTCGTGGACAACTCCGCTGTAAAACCATAGTTACCCAGGGGTCATCCACCGCCATCCTCTCGGACATCCTTTGCTTTCTTTGCTCCGAAGGTAACTCTCTCCTCATCGGTGCAGATCTATTTCTACTAATTGTCAAGCAGCCTCTCGTCGATGTCGTGGAGATTTTCGCATCGACTTTCTCTTCCTCCGTTGGACCTTGTTAGCTTTCTCAATTCTTCTACCAAGCATTCTTACGCATGAGGTCAATCTTCCTTGTGCACCACCATCGCATCAACTCCAGCAACGACACCTTGCCTACCCCATCTGCGACGATGGCTTCTACACGGTCGTGCCATCCCTCCTGCGACCTCTGTTGTTCTCTTTCTTTGAGAGTACTGCACGGCCGCTTATCGTCTCAATGCTCTATAGAGAGGGCACAACAAGTTCTTTCTCGCTGTCAAACGACAGTAAATCTATGATCGTAGCGCTTCTCTCGCTGCCACCACTGCTGCCATGCTGTCACGTTCATCGTCCTTTGCTACAACCCTTGCTCTTTGCTGCTGACATCACCGTCAAAGTCAACTATCGTCAACGTCAACCACCGTCAGGTCTTCACCGCAGTTGACAACACAGCAGTTTCCTTTCTTCAGTTTCATTAACATTGATTCAAAATCGACATCCTTAGTTCAAGATTGGCGTCCTTACAGGAGCTCGATCTTGCGGGGGCATGATAAAAGATAAGATTTAGTTAGGATTTAGATATGATTTCCCTAACTGAATGAGGAAATCTCGTATGTTAGTTGAGGAAAATCCTCATTCTCATTATGTATAAATAAACGATGAATCAATGAATCAAGTGGGCATTTTCATTACTTCTTCTTATTTTCAACACTTCACCCTAAAAAATTAAAGTCTCACCATCTATATTCTCATATTTATCTTTTTTTTTCTTAGTAATATGAGATACTAAAGCATCTTCAACTTATTTAGGAGTTACTATACCCTTTTTACATAACATCATCTTGTTTGAGGAATCCATAAATGATGTAAAAAAGTAATAACACCTTGTTTGTTGATCCAATATTTGTTTGAATATCTTCGAATGCTCTATTAAGTCTTCACCTATATAACTTTCACTTTAGATATAACTTATTAATTAACTTTTTGCCAGATAAAACTTTTTTTAACTTATCTTAAATACTCATGGCGGAGTCATCATTAATAATATAATTGATAATATTATCAATAATACTCACACAATTTGCCTCAAGCTTTTTTTCAGTATTCATCGCTAATTTTTTTATATTTGTTTGCTTGCCTTTTAAATGTTTTTGCTCGGCGTTGTTGAATAAGAAAATATTTTATTATCATTTTTCATAGAGTGAAATTATTTCATTCGTTAGATTTTTTTATAGTAAAACTAGTGAAGATAATCGGGGATGTCCTTATTGAATCTCCAATCATCAAAATTTTTGAGCTGTAAGAAATTTATTAAGTATTAATAATCAAAAGAATATATCAGTAAAGGTAATATAAGATTAATGTGGTTTGATAAATCTCAGTTTATATCAATAAAAAAATCAAATTATTTAATATATGAGATCAATTAAGACCTTATTGCCACGCTAAGTATGATTTTTCTTTTTCACCTTTCAGGTAAACCTAAAGAATTCTTCGATGTAGAAATCTCATATTATCATCCTTACAAGCGTTCAAAATGTTTTTATCTTTTTTTTGATAAAAAAATAATATATTTATAGGAATAAAGTTTTAAGATTAAATGAATATTTAAGGTGGGAAAGACCGGAAGAGGGAGAGAGTCAACCTAAGGTAAGGTAGAGGAACCAAATATTGGACTTTGACTATTGTTTTCTGATTGACTAACCATGGAAAGTTGCTGCATCACGTTGTTGTCAGCACAACTCAAGTGCAGCTGCCATTGTTTGTTTTGTTCCCATATCATACATACTACTTGAGAAATATAATAACACTTTAATGTCCTGTGCATGACACCCTGTCGGGATTCATAAGTAACTTGGGAGTCCTAATTAGACTTAAAAAATAGTCTAAACTAAATTCAATTTTTTTTTATGATTTAAAAATATAACTTTTTAGCGAATTAAAATTTATTTCTTATAAGATTTGTTTTAGTAGATTAAAAAAAGACTAAAGAGTATTTTTTTTTTTTAGATTTTTATGAGAAGGTGTAGCTTAGGCATGAGTTAACTTATATGAAAATAATTTCTCATAAAATAAAATTTTTAATTTTTTTCATGGATAACATAGATGAAAGTTATGGAATTATGCAAGATCTTACATCTATTTTTCTGATATATTATTTATTTATTAAATTTTGAATTCTCTCTTAATCCTAAAGTTTTTCTCTCTAATACACTACCATCCTAATAGATATATATTAAAATTAAATATTTTTATAATATCTCAATTACTCTCATATTGAAACCGGATAAGATTAAAATTAATTTATAAGTATCAAAAATTTACTATTATTAATCTTAATTTAAATATTTTGATTTTGACCTAGTTGATAGATCAGTTAACCTAATAAGCCTATATTGTAATATTTGGATAGAGTCAAAGGACTCATTATATGTATGATATATGCTGAATCATGGCGAGTAAGTTAAGCTACTGACAAAAAAATTTAAGCTATAATTGATATAAATAAATTCACTAATATTTTGAGCCAAATAAAATCGATAGATCAATTAACCCATATCTGGATTGTGATATTTACTTGTACAAATAAATCAATTTAGGTAAGAATTAAACCAAACCTAAGTGCATGCTACAAGCTAATTAATTAATGGAAAGAACATTAAAGCTGGATGAGATATAGCAGGTTATGATACAACCACTGAAACCGATGAGGTCTCATAGAAGCAATTATATATATATATATATATATATATATATATATATATATATATATAATGTATGTAAGAAACAAAAAAAAACATAATTGTGATTTCTATCTTGAATGGACTGTGATGTAATATTGTATTGAATTCAATTAAACTAGTGGGCTCTATGTCGAGAGAAAAAGTCAAACGAATGAATGTAGATTGGAACTAGATGAGAGTTCAGATCCCAAAATCTGTAGATCATGAATCAAATTCAATGATTATTAATCCTAATTACTCAAATAACAATCTTATCATGTGAGAAATTATTCCCTGATAAATGCATGTAGCTAAAAATCAGCTTGTGGCATCGCATGCTAATAAAAATGGAATAAAAGAATTGAGACGGCACCCTTTTTTCGCCATAATATTGTGAATTGGTGAAGTCATAACACACGTCACTTGATATATGCTCATGTTTCGACCCTGCAATAGCAATGAGAGAGACGATCTCATCAGTGCTGCATGCTGGGAAGTAAGAACAGGCTCTCTCTCGATTCATTGACTTTGCTTGCTTGCTTGCTTGATGGAACCTTGAATCGAAAGCTTTGGCCATCCATCACCGAGGCCAAAGAGTGTACATCTTTTGTACGTCTCCTGACTCCCGTGAACACAGCTGAGGAGCCGCCTCTCAGCCTTCTCCACCACCAGCCGAGCAGCTTTGAGAGGTTGCTCTCATGAACTCATTCATTGGGCCTGCAGGCGGGGGGGCACAGCCATCCAAAAGTCAAATGGCGTTCCATATTGCTGGCGTTTGATAGATTAGATGCCCTGGGGCATCATGATCTGTCCATACCTATCACATCAACACCACTTTTAAGTTCTTCTTAGCTTGAGCTTTAAGTAAACTGATTCACACAAGCAAGCGATGATTCCATCGCTTATCATCTGATCCTAATGCATGTTGACCTGCGAGTAGGAAAGGGTCATGTGGCCTTGGAATTCTAACCACATCAGAGACGAACGCTTGTTTCAGCATCTGTTGAATTCTTCATCCCAACATCCATCACCAATATGATGCAGTCTGCGTGCATGACTACTTAGCCTTCAATATATTTAGGTTTATTTTACGCGTGTCAAAGTTCAAGTCAGCTCGCACGGACCTTTTCACGACAGCTTAAGCTTTATGTCGGCTATATAGGACGATTCCGTCTAATTAATCTCATGCCCAATAGCACAGACACCTTACACAAGCTCAACCAGTTCTCTGTTGTATCGATGGAAAGGATGTGTTCTGTGCCTCAGTTTTATAGATTCTTTAAACAAAGAAAGAAAAAGGAGCAGAAGGGGTTGAAGCCATTAACTTGATTTTGACTCGTGCTTTGACTTGCGCTCTTGCTTCGTCGCGGAGATTTAGGTCAGGGAGGTGTCAGTCAGTGGAGAATCACCCCATCTCTGCTCCAGCGCTATTATACAGAGTTACACTAATGAAGAGATTGGCATCTAAATGCTCCATAGTCGTCGAAGTCCGAGCTCAATACAGTAGCAGAAGCTACAGCTTCGTCCGAGCAAGAAGAGAGGCGGGTTAGGGCTCTTCCCGGCGCGGCCACATTGAATACACGCGGTTCCTCACGCTGACTTTTGAGGGTGCGGCCTCCGAGTTAATGCATCTCTTCTTCTGACACGCTTCATGCAGCCGAAGGCTTTGGGTTTCGAGGGTCAGCGGGTCTGTTGTGTGTGTCTGTGTGTGTGTGTGTGTATATATATATATATATATACACCCGTGGGAAGCTCGGGAAAGATAAAAGAGGCTTGGACGCTCGTTTTTGCTTTCTGAGATCGGAAAAGGCTGGATCTTCTCTCGGTGACTTGTTCTCTCTCGCTTTGTGTCAGAGATGGTAAGACCACCGTGCTGCGACAAAGATGGCGTGAAGAAAGGACCTTGGACACCAGAGGAGGACATAGTTTTGGTGTCCTACATCCAAGAACATGGTCCAGGGAACTGGAGAGCTGTTCCTACTAACACTGGTGAGCCTTCTTGTCCTTTTGGTGGCTGTCTACCTATGAGATCGATCCATAGCAGCTTTACCCATATCAATCTCTTTAATTTCTTTCTTTGACAGGCTTAATGCGATGCAGCAAGAGCTGCAGGCTCAGGTGGACAAACTACCTTCGGCCGGGAATCAAGCGTGGCAACTTCACTGATCAGGAGGAGAAGCTTATAATCCACCTCCAAGCTCTTCTAGGCAACAGGTAAAACCCAAAAGATCTCTGCTATGTCCTTTGAAGCCTGAACGCAGCCATAAACCGGCGTTATCTGAACGCAGATGGGCAGCTATCGCTTCTTATCTACCAGCGAGGACGGACAATGACATCAAGAATTACTGGAACACGCATCTGAAGAAGAAGCTGAAGAAGCTCGAAGGCGGCGCCGAGTGCCAGAAGAGCAGCGGCAGGCAACAAAGCTACCGCACCATCTCCAAAGGCCAGTGGGAACGGTGTCTCCAGACCGACATCCACATGGCGAAGCGAGCTCTGTGCGAGGCTTTGTCTATAGAGGAGTGTGATGGACGCAGCTCCATCACCAGGCCTTCCGCCTACGCGTCGAGCACCGAGAACATATCTCGGCTTCTCGAAGGATGGGGCATCGCTCCGGCGAGTTCAGCGTCCAGCCAGGGGAGCGCGAGCACTTCCCGCTGCATCACGTCGTCGCTGGAGCCGCTCGAGTCGCTGTTCGGACTCGGAGATTCCGCGCGGGAGTCATCGTCGGAGCCACCCTTGTCGTTGCTGGAGTCGTGGCTGCTTGACGTCGAGAGCGTCGGAAACGGGCAAGAGAGCTTTCTCGACGTAGCAATCGACGGTGCAGGCGAATTGTTCTGAGAGGGCGAATTTTTACTACCTCGATCTTCTTCGTTAGACCTTCTACTGCTCACACAAATTCTTCTAATGTTTTGATCGGAAACAAGAGTTTGTTTGGTGGCCATAGGTGTAGATTTGCTTTGCACTGAGCGGCAGATCTCCAATGTTTGTCTCTACTAAGTTTCAGGAAATAAACACTATTGATAGTGCTAAATTTCTTTTTGAAAGATTAGAGATTAATATAAATCACAACTGCTGTTTCAGCTTGATAGGAGATGTGGATGCAGTTTTTGTCTCCGTGTTCAGAAGCCGAGACATGTTAGCAGAAGTTGCATGACCAGTATCCATACTTTGAGGTGATCACCTCTGATGGAGATCTCATTGTCGGAGTGTGAAGTGGGGTGTCCCGAACCGAGACCAAATTGGGTCCTCTGACCGGGTTTGATGTTGACTCTTCAGCAACTGATGAGTTGTCCCAGAGATTAATTGCCCTTCTAGAAGAGCAACAAGTAATTGTACTCCCCTCGTATAACCCTTTCTTAATCAGCAAAAGATATATACATATTAGGAAACAAAAAAAAAAACTAAAAAATAGTCCAAAGATGTATACATAAAATTGATATAGTTTGACACTCTTGACCTATTTTTATGGAGAAAGACGCATGTGAGAAAAGACCGCAAGTTTCCTTTAGTAAATCTAAATTCAAGCCTAATGTCTCTCTGGGACACAGTCACGCATGAACCATGAACACGGTAGCTCTAATCTTGAAATAACGAAGAAGTAATCGCTGTGTCTTGAACAAGAAAAGAGAGATAAATCAAGGGATCGTGTTTCTGGATGGTGAATCAATCACCTTGCTCGGATTGGTTGCTGCAACTTTACAGCCCTTCGAGAAGACCTACAACTGTTTAAGAGGGAGGAAGACAAAAAGATACAGGTAAAGATCAGCCTTGGAAATAAGTGGGTCTTAAATGCACCACATGTGAAGTGTCTTGTACTTTTTCTTCCTCCTCTATCCTAAGCGCACAACTGTAGTTGGGTTGATCTTTCTTTACCAGCCGCCGCCCAAAACCAGAACTGTCAAAGCAAAAGCATGGAAGGAACTCTCATGGATACCATGGGCCTTCTTCCTCTTTTAAGTATCAATAATATCAAGCAACTTGAATGCTGTACAGAAGCTATCACTCCATTGAATGCAGTGAGATCCTACACCCAACACCACATGTGAGTGGCCTCGCTGTTGTGAGCTAAGAGGCCGATAAGGTGGCATATAGCAGACTTCAATTGGGAGGCAATGCATTTAGTGTGCCATGCATGGGATCCATGGGACGAAGCGGCTGCTCCATTTGCCTACTCGCACTGTTATCGGAGAGGAAGCTTCTTTGAAAGAGACAGCAACAGGTGCTTCTCTTCCTGGCTGTGCATGGTGTTTTGTTTCCATCATGAATGACTGAGGGATTTTAAGCTGCATGCAATCTTCACCCCTTCAATGCAATGTCTGATCTGTTGACGCCATTCTTACTGCGACTGCTGCTGTGAATAATTTTATGTACTGTCAGATCCGAAGGCCCACGAATCGTACGTAGCTCATAGAGCACATTAGAAAATGGGACCCACAGACGAAACACGAATCATACCGTGTAGATTTGGTCAATAGCCCGGGGTGACCGACGTACCCCTCACGCTGCGTACAATACACGAGTGAGTGGATGTGGTCTACTGGGTTGACGCTGAGGCACAGCCTAAATTGATCAACTCAAACAAGAGACTTGACTCCGTATTCCTGAAGCGTCAATGGTCAAACAGTCTGTAGATGTGGGCAGATGACTGATATCACCTACGTTTTCTGCCTTTCTCTTAAAGATTAGACTCTTTTTTTTTTTTTCTATTTACAATCTTATTTTAATAATTTTTAATATTTCTAAAAATTTACTATTCGCAGTCCCCCTCTTTATTATCTCTTTCCATTATTAATAACCTCTTTTTTAAAAATAATAAAATTTTATTTTACTATTATTAATTTTATTATTTATCTTTTTTTCTTTCCCCGCAACATCTTATTTCATCCTGTTGGTATCGCTCGATGTCCTTCAACCTCGTTAGTCACCCCTTTGATGTCAACTCTACGGAGGAAGAGGAATAAGATATTTATGTTTATTTATAAAATAATAATTTAAAAAATATTAAAAAGTTTTAAAATATATGATTGTAAATAATAAAAGAAAGTTACAAATAGTAATCTCTTATTTTTCAAATATCCTTCTCTCATCATTTAATTTCGATAAACTCTTTATTTTCATATAACTCTTATTCTTCTTTATTCCTTTTTTTTTTTTCTTTTTCCTCATTCTTATCGACATAACTAAGGTCTCTAAATATAGTCGAAGAAGACTCAGATAGAGTTTCGACATCAATACTCATGGGGATGATTAATCGGTGGATGAAAGGAGTTGTAGAAGTAATGGTAATCGAAAATTTATGAAAAATAATGGTACCCCTCACGTTGATTGATATTACCAACGTTTTCTGTCTTTCTCTTAAAGATTAGACTATTTTTTTCTATTTATAATCTTTATTTTAATAATTTTTAATATTTCTAAAAAAATTTCTTTCCTCGCAACATCTTATTTCATCCTCGTTGGTGTCGCTCGATGTCCTTCAACCTCGCTAGTTGCCCCTTTGATGTCAACTCTTCGGAGGAAGAGGAATAATATATTTATGTTTATTTTATGAAATAATAGTTTAAAAATATTAAAATTTTTAAAAATATATGATTGTAAATAGTAAAAGAAAGTTACAAATAGTAATCTCTTATTTTTCAAATATCCTTCGCTCATCATTTAATTTCAATAAACTCTTTGTTTTCAAATAACTCTTATTCTTCTTCTTTTTTTTTTTTCTTTTTTCTCATTCTTATCGACATAACTAAGGTCTCTAAAGATAGTCGAAGAAGACGTAGATAGAGTTTCGACGTCAATACTTGTGGAGATGATTAATCTGTGGATGAAAGGAGTTGTAGAAGTAATGGTAATCGAAAAGTTATAAAAAAATAATGATACATTTGATAATTGAGAGGTTATATTTAGTAAAATTATATTTTATTATATTTTATATATTTATATGAGGTAAAGGGCTGGGAATATCAAATCTCCTTCTCTAATCTTCACCGTAAAGTCTCGAGAGGTATGAGATCTTAAGTCCAGATCAATATGCTGAAACTATGAGTAACTGTGCCAGCGAGTTGACTATCGAGGAATTGCAATTATGATCCCAAGGGTCAACGGTCCTAATGTTTGAGGCATTGGGTCACTAAAAGTGAGCAGCTTGACTTCCTCCGTTCATGAATTATTGCGTTCATGCAGCGTCCGAGCCCCGCAAAAGCAGTCAAACCTCTGTGCCAGTCGTCTACCGGCTTTGGAGACTAGGCACGATCTGAAGTCAATTCCCCCTATAAGAAGGAAACCCCAATCCTTGCTTGCTCATGGGCCACAGCATCAGTTCATTCAGCTTCGCAATCTGCCGCCATGGCTTTCGCTGTATCGGATGAGTTGTTGGGCACGTTCGTCCCTGTTGCAGTCTACTGGGTGTACTCCGGCATCTACGTCTTGCTTGGCGATCTCGAGAACTATAGACTGCACAGCAAAGCCGAAGAGAACGCGAAGAACATCGTCTCCAAATGGACCGTCGTCAAAGGCGTCCTCCTCCAGCAGGCTTTCCAGATCGCGGTTTCCCTTCTCCTGTTCACCGTAATCACTATTCTCCTCATCGTTCTCATCAGCCATCGTTGTACGCACTGCATGGGCCGGATCTCTTTTGTGTGCAGGTCATCAAGGACGAAAGCGGAGCAGCAAAGCCTCAACCCTCAGCGCCGGTGATCATCGCCCAGTTCATCGTCGCCATGTTTGTGCTGGACACATGGCAGTACTTCATGCACAGGTACATGCACGTCAACAAGTTCCTGTACAAGCACGTCCACTCCAAACACCACACCCTCGTCGTCCCCTACGCCTTCGGCGCGCTGTACAACCATCCTCTGGAAGGGCTGCTGCTCGACACCGTCGGCGGAGCGCTGGCCTTCCTCGTCTCCGGCATGACGCCGCGGACCGGCATCTTCTTCTTCTCCTTCGCCACCGTGAAGACCGTCGACGACCACTGCGGGCTATGGCTGCCGGGGAACCTGCTCCACGTGTTCTTCAGCAACAACAGCGCCTACCATGACGTCCACCATCAGCTCTACGGCAGCAAGTACAACTTCTCGCAGCCGTTCTTTGTGATGTGGGACAAGATTCTGGGGACCTACATGCCCTACTCGCTCGAGAGGAGGAAGGAGGGAGGTTTCGAAGCCCGGCCAATCAAACTCAAGAATTGATACCTTCCTTGGTGGATTCGAACTAAAACATTTGTCTTGTATTCTACTCATTATATTGCAGCCATTGCTGATAAATAAGATGGAAATCAAAGAACGTTTTTTCTTGTAATAACATTTATACATAGTGGAAAAACAACATAAATTATTTAGGACGATTTCTCCAGAAAATACCTTCCTTTATTTATTTATTTTTTCTAATAGTATCCATAATTAAAAAAAATAAAACTAAAATACCCCTAAAAAATTTCTATCAAAATTTTTATTTTTGTAACTAGTTTTAAATATTTTAATTTAACTCGTTTACGTTATTTTTCAATAGTACTTTATTCATCGTATTTTCATTGACACACTGAAAATACTATAAATAATATTGAAAAACACTATAACTGACATCATATTGTGCTTCCTTAGTTGTCAGTGTCGGTAGATAATTAAGATACCGTATTTTTTATATTTATAATTAATTTAATTAAGATTAGGAGTCCATTTGGGTCATTTAGAGTGTTTTCGAATGGGTATTATAAATATTTTTATTAAAGTGGCCAAAATATTAGTATTATGATATTTCAAATGATTTAATAATATAGTATTATGATATTTTCAAGTAAGTTTTATAGTGATCAAAACGTTATAATAGGATAAACCACATTTATCTGATGAAGAATTTCTTGAAAGACAGTTTAGATTTTTTTTTAAAAAAATTAGAAACACCGTTATATATATATATATATATATATAAATATAAAAGCAACAAAAGAGAGAGGTCGGTCGGAAAATATAAAAAGAAAAATATGTGTATTTTTAAAGAAATTATCTAAATAATTTATATTCCAACTTAGAAGGAGAGTATAATAATTTTGGGGTGGAGGGGTGTTTCCGTGAATCGCACATGGCACTGAGCCATCAAGGGGCCCCACCGGTAAATCGAACGGCCTAGATCGACGGAAGAGTGGGATCCGCCATTCCGGTAAGCGTACGTGCGTGGCCGCCACGTTTGCACTTTCCAAGCATCAGGTGCTGTCCTCTGATACCTGCTACGTACGTATACTGCTCTGAACTGTACCTGCGCCTCCTTCTAAGATGGTCCAGTCGCCGAGCCCTTCTCCTCTCCTGCACGCGCACGGGGCACCTTACAACCGTACTTTGTGGATATAACACAGCAAATACATGTCGGAACGTAGAAACAACAGAAAATAAAATAGAGAACAATATATATATATATATATATATATATATCTCAAAAGCATCCCATCCCTTATTTGTCATAAGGTGTCATAAACTGAGTTGCTTAAAACATGAGACACATGGATATAGGATTCGAGAACGATGAATTTATATATAGTTCAAAGAGATTATTTCGGTGATTTAAATCCTGATAGACTACAATCTTGCTAACACTCATGAAATTAATTATAAAAAAAAAACAGAACTTAATATCCTTACTTGTGTTAATTATATTCATATTTATATTCCTGGGAATTGTGCTGTCTTGTTACATTGAACTCACATGGCACAACCTTTGTCTTCGAGTTACCAGTGGTTACTGCATTCATCCACGCTAACTCTATTCACACCTTGAATCTTTGTCATACATCTTCCAATTTAAGCGTTAACTGCAAAATTAGAAGCAACAGATGGAAAATTCTGTGTTGGATTTGGGTGTTGCCCGATACAGCCGTTGGTATCGTAAAAACTACAAGAGAACATCAAGTAAGAGAATAAATGAGGTTAGGAATGCATCCATCCATGCAACTCATTCATACCTTGATCTTCCTCGTAGATCTTCCAATTTAAGCTTGAACTGCAAAATTAGAAGCAACAGATGGAAAAATTCTGTGTTGGATTGCTCAATACAGCAGTTGGTATTGTAAAAACTTCAAGAGAACATCCAAGTAAAAGAATAAATGAGGTCAGGAAAAAGATTATCACAGCAGTTGGTTTTGTAAGAACTTCAAGAGAACATCATGTAATCGAATAATTGAGGTTTGGAACAGATTAGCATTTAGAGGAAGAGTGCATTCTAAAAATATTAATAAGTCAACGTCAATCCAAATTGGAATCATACAAAATAAAAAACACAAGTAACAACAACTGGATAATTAGAAAGTTATGCATGTGACACAATGCATGCTTAAACCGAGAGCTTTCTTTTGCCTGTGGGCAGAGTAAATGATAAGCTTCAAATACCATCTCATGCAGAAATTTATCCTTGTGGTTTGCACAATAGGAACGTGGATCTGCGTGACGTCTGCTAATTATTACTTAAGACAACTACGTACAAGTATAATGCATGAGATGCCAACCACATCAAATTTACCTGCAAAGTTTGGTGTTTCTTAAAACATTAGGCAAACATGACTGCTAATCACTGTGGCTTCATTCCACATTCCTATTCCATTTACATGCTTTTCCGTTGCTATTATGGAATTTCAATCTAACAAAAATCACACAAATTTACAACTTTGTAAATCTAAGATAAGATGAAAAAATCAGGTGCAGTCAAATTACAGGATCTAACAAGTTAAAAGAGTTATGACAAGTTTACCAAAAAATAGAATATAAAGTTCAAAGTCACTGGGTTTATGAACACTGCAGATAATTATCAAATAAAAGCAAATTTTGCAAAAAAACATCATAAACCATTTTTAGATAAATATGATCACAGATAAATCAACCTCCAGAAAAGTGAGTACTTCCATGCCCAAGAATGTTTAGGGCAGACTTTTGAAGTTGTTTCTTGAGATAACAAATTTCATCTGTTTACGGGTTCAAGCAGAGCCGATATGTACGAATGGAATGTCAGTTAATGGCTGATGTCAAACAAATGATGATAACATTGCAAAGGGTTTAAAAAATTAGCTCAGCCATAAAATAGGAACTCAAATCGATGCTACAGACACATTGGGTCATGGGAAAGTGTTGGCAAGAGAAAAGGAAGAAGCATCTTCAAAAGTGGAAAACCTGTCAAAAGGAGATGCAAGAATGTGCTTCTGGAATCTGACAAGCAGTCATCCATGGTGAAATTGTTAGTCGCTTCTGTGAACCATGCGAAGAATACAGATGTATCATGCATGAAGTAGTAGTCAGAAGTAGAAAAACACAAAGATTAAACTATAATATCAAAGCATTCTATTAATTATATAAAGATATACAAGGAAAACAATGCTACAAACATGTTGGTTTGTTATTTCATACAATTGCTAAGATTAATAAGCTCCAGGGCTCTAGTGGCACTACATATCCTAAGATTGCATCAATACACATGAAGAGGTAATGTAATAATATATTTGACATAATTTAGTTTCTGAAACAACACAGAAAAACAGTTTCGAGTCTGACTATCTCAAAGACAAAATGCAGTTAACTAATATATTAGATTCTGCACTTTGAAAGACCAACTCAGTTGCCAAATTATGTCTAGTAGATCACTTTTACGATCGCCGTAACTTATTCGTCGCACGTCAAACTTGACACCATTTTTTTCCCCCCAAATTTCAGAACAGAAACAAAGCAAAGATCAGAGGCTTGATTGCTAATTTTGATCCATCAGTGCGTCTATTAGATAAAAATGGGAGATTAACAACAGATGCGACTTTCTAGCACTAGATTAGAACACAGGTTTTACAAGTTCCAATGGATCATGGTGATGCAGAAATGGTAATCACAATGAAAGGATAGTGGCATCAGCATTTGGTTTATACAAAAGTTACTGTTAAACACAAAGAAGATAGAAACAGTTTGCTAACCATAAAATACCAAAGACGATAAGAATTCTGCTATCACTTGGAACCATTTAACCATACTATATGAAATCAAAACAGAACCACACCTCGAATCAAAAGAAATCTAAAACAATAACAGCATCAAATTATTAATCTGACATTCTCCTGCATAATCCTATATCTTAAAATGACTAAAATGGTTTCAAAATTAAAACAAATGGAAGGAGTAATGACTGAATATAAAAACGACAAAATCAGGGATTACATTGATGACAGAACTCTGTTGAACTATCATTTCAGTTGAAATTTCAGAAAAGGGAAGAAACTACTGCAGAATTAGCATTTTATGCTACTCTTACAAGCCAGTGCCGTGCATTCTTCTTGCAAGAAGTACAGTATGGTCATCACGAATTAGAGAAATCAGCAGCCCATCACGGCACAGTTATAAACAAAGCTACCCGAATGCTTGCTAGCAATAATGTCCCACTCGGGTGGCCCTCCATTTGGAACCCAAGAATTTAGCTCGATCATTCCTCCATGACAACCTCGCTGGCCACCAATTACTATTAGCTGCTCACCACATGCTCGGAATGCAAGACCCCAACCATTCATCGAGACAGATCTCTCAGGCAACTTTCCCAACGTTACCCATGTGTTATTCTCCTTGTTGTACTTCAACACCACCTTATTGGCATAATGAGCTGCATAAAGCTCATTGTTTACGACAGCTACGAGTGGAGGTGCACCACTCGCACCATTGAGACCAGCGGACATGTTTGGAATTAACCGCCATGAGCATCGCTTCAGATCATACTCCTCCCCACATGTCAACACGTTGTTATCGCTATCTATTCCGCCAATTACATAAAACTTCCCATCCATGAATACCCCCGAACACATCTTCCGTGCTCTACTCATATTAGGCAAGGTCTCCCAGGTTTGGGTCTCTGAATTGTAGAGTTCCGCGGTGCTCAAAATAGTGCGACCATGGGTGCCACCGGCTACGATAGCTTTCCCGTCAAGACTAGCAGACCCAAATAAACATCTAGGTGAATTCATTACAACTCCAGGTGACCAAGAATTAGTCAGAATGCTGTATCTCTGTACGATGTATGAGTTCAACTCCTGGCCAAAAACAAGAAGCTCAGTGCCCACGGCAAGCGACTCCTTATCTGAAAGCATGAAGTTTTCAGTAGGACTACCGGGCATCTTTGGAACGCTAATCCAATGTCCACGGTAGGGATCGTATGCCTCCCATTCGAGGGCGCTGCATGAGAAATAGACCCAATGCTCGGTGACTCCCAGCTGGCGGCGTGCCTGGTAGACCTCTCCGCTCCGAATTAACGAGCGGAAGACATGGTTGACAGATGCAACAGCACCGTAATTGGACCGAGAGAGATGCAGAAGACAGCCAATGATTGTATCCCTGGTGAGCCGGTTGAAGTTGTTGTAACCATTAGAATCATCAAGAGGCCGCTTCGTACCTTGGGTATCAGAGGTATTGGATTGCTGCAGTGACTTCTTCCTCTTAGATCGATTCTCTAATTCTTTTTCTTCCAATTCCTCATCTAGTAGGCGTTTCTTGCTGTCCAAGGTCTCATGGAAATGGCATGCCAAGAAACGCCAATTGGATTCTTGCTCAGAGGTGCTTTCGAACACCCTGGAGATCAAATAAGGGCGGTCTTCCAACATAGCTCCAAATCACGAACCAGACGAGAAACCCTAATATTTGGAACAGGGAACAACTTGAGATCCCTATTTACCCTTAACGAGGTATAATTTCCATACCCGAAACAGGACTAGGACTAAAATTAAACCCCTTCCAACTGGAAAAGAGGCAATTTTTTTTTTTTGTGATGAGATCCAGAATCGACGCTTAAAAATCGAACGCATGGATCGGCATACAACCCACAAGGGTCGGATCTTTGGCTCTTGTTTGCTATGCTAAAGAGCCAAAATCGACGAATCATCGATCCGCATGACGAAAGATGCAATATACCAATATCATCGGACCGACTTCATGAATCTTCTATTAGAAGATTAGAAAAGAAATAAAAGCAGAACCCGATCAAAAAATTCAGCCCATCGAACGAACGAAGGAACGAAGGAAGATCCCCAGATGAAAGATACAAAGTTTACTCCTGCGATCAATTGCAAAAGAAAGATCGCTTATTCAGCATCCTTCAACCGAGATAAAACTCATTTTTGTATCGACCGAGGGAATAACTACAGCAAAGAAGAGGACAGGAGACGGAGATGTCAAACAGGAGAAGGAAAGATGGAAACTTACGATTGGTTTTGGGGAAGGAAGCATGTGAAGAGGAGAAAAAAGACGAAAGAAGGCCGCTTTGGGAACTAAACCACTCTCTTTCTTCTTCTCAGAACAACCACCCACCACCCGCCTCTCTCTTCTTCCCGCATCTCCTCCTCACCTCACCTCCCCTCCCCCCCCCCCCCTACTCTTCGGCCTTTTTTATTTCCAAGTTCTTCTTTTGTTTTTGTTTTTTATTATTGAATTAGTAAATTTTCTCGATAGAAATGTGTGAAATTTCGAAATGATGGTGGGTTCCACACGGATGTTTTTTTTTTTAATATGCATATATATATGTAAGGTTTTAGCTACTTAATCGACAAAGATTAATTCACCTATCGATCTTCGTTTAAGGTTTCTTTCACGGCTTTTCTTCTCTCTGTGGCTGATTCGAAACTGTTGACCCAATTCGATTTTGATTGAAGTGATAGGAATGGTTCAGTTTTGTCAAAGAGTTTTTTTTTTTTTGGGGCGCGGGGGGGGGGGGGGGTCTCTTCCTGCTGATCCAACACACTCACCATGTCGTTCACAAAAGGATGACCATCGCCGATTGATTGAATGCACAGAGATAAAAGAGAGTTCACCGCGGCTGTTGTCTTCCCTGCCTGCCGTCTGAGAACAGTGGGAGTCAGATGTTGCAGCTCCGAGTCTCATCTTCTTCCCCTGGCATTGAAGAAACCGATGATGAGTGTCTCTTCTTCCGCCACCAAATCTGGTGGTGGGTGCAGGCAGTGAAAAAGATCAAATATATATATATATATATATATATAGCTGCACTGCAACAGCAACAGCAACAGCATCAGCTTCCAGGCCAAAATGGTGTGCTGCACTAAAGTTAGGCCACACTTGCAGAATAGCTAAGCAATCGGCGTCGGTCCCCATCGCATTGTTTAGCCGAAGTCTTTCCCGTTGCTTTGGTGCCACCCACCGACCCATACATATATCGTGTCCTCCGGCATGATCGACGCGGCCAGGGTGGCATAAAGAGAGGCAGTTCCATGATGGGCTTAATTGGGCCTGTTGGGCCCCTGCCGGACGTCTACGTCAGCCAATGTGGCGACAGGTCGGTAGGCTGTCAAATCCTACCAATTGGATTTCTATTTTATTATTATTATTATTATTATTATTATTAAATTCATATTTTCACATAAAAAAAGTTAAAATTTACATATTATGTATTCTCTAAATGCTCTCAGTAAATTTATTGATATTATTGATTTTTTTCTCTTTATATATATACATATATATATATATAAATTAAAAAAGAAATGAATGAGATAAAAGGGTATTTGAATAATTTAATCCGCATATATTGTGCATTGAAATGTGATCATGCATGGTTTAGAAGCCATATAATATTTTCAAATACGAGAAACTTTCTATTATTTGAAGGAACACTTGTTTAAAGAAACATTGAACCCTCTAAATTAAGACCAACGTAGTTGAGATTTATAAAACAAGCACAAGAAGTAGCACAGTGGGTGGGAATCATGGAGAATCCTGAGAAAATGCCATCAAAGAAAGATGCATCAGCAAAGAAGAAGAAGAAGAAGAAGAAGAGGCGCAGTCTGTTCTCGTCGAAAATGGTGGTCAAACAAACAGAAGAGAGAATATTAATGAAGATGACAAGCTATCTTACGACAGGTTCATGCATGCTTATCTTTCTTCGCCAAATGATATGGCCTTGGATTAGGACCGCTCAAATCCGAGTGGGTTTGACGTTGACCAAGGAAGCCGGAGAACTCGTAGGATTGTTCCTTTCGTAGTGATTGGTGTTATGCAAGTGATACAACCAATCTCCTTGCTCGAGGTTGAAGATTGTGTCTATGATGAGATTCTTTCTTTATGATCTAGGTTATCATAGTTTTAATTATGAAAATAATCTCTTTACGTTGACATATATTATTATTTTTTTTTAATTTAATCTTCACCGTGGAACTTAACATGCTTTTTATTGTCATATTTGGAAGTGATTAATAAGTTTGAAGGATGCAGAGTCATACATAGCTCGAGGGTAAAAAAAACAAAATCCTCCATGTCTCATATATTACTTCTCACTTTACTCCAATCAAACATCCGATAGTTAAGTCAATGTTTATTTTTATTTTATTTTTTTTGACGGATGTAGAAAAATCTATAAAGAGCTAGCTAGCTCTATATTTGTTAATGAGTTCGGTTAGTTTTTCATCTTAATTATATAAAAAAAATAAACTCTTTAGAGGTGTCATACTGATATAGCATTGTCCAATAAGATTTTTATTATTTTCGAATGCTGACATTTACATACACAATAAATCTGAATATATATATATATATTTTTTTTTACATGTTGAACTCTAATAAAAAAAACAACCAAACAACTCAAAACCGTCAAATCAAACATGGAATAGAATATTCTTTCTCTCTCCTTTTTTTTTTTTTTAAAAAATTTGACATTGTGGCACTAAAAAAAAAAGAAAAAGAAAAAGAAATAGAATGTAAAGTCTCACAAAGACGGCATCAGATTTCTTTGCATGATATTTGATTGTGAAGTGGGGTGGGGGCTCTCGTGCTTTGTTCTTTATTCTATGATAAAGCTATTGAGCAGATTTAGATTTATTAGTTGTTACTATCTTGAGGATTATGGTCCTGTCAAAGTTTTGTTCGAGGATCTAATTCCCCAATTGATTGATGAACTGTGCAGCCTTGTGAGCGAGCATCTTGCCACTTATTAAAAACCCAAAGCTACTGAATTCAAAAGTTTTGATATGCAAACCTTCTTTTTTTTTTTATAAGATGCTATATATATATATATATATACTTCAATCAATCATCTCATATCATGCATTGATTTTTTTCATGTTTAATATATCATTCGTCTTGATTATTTTATATTATATAGGAACTTCGATCATGCAATATATTATTTTTCATTTTTGAACTCTAACATTTAACTCCCCCCCCTTTTTTTTTTCCCTCGAAAAACCGAAAGAGAGTATATGAAATATGAATGACATCACCAACCAAAAAAGAAAAACAATACTAGCCTGCAAGTAATTATTATTCTTTTAGATCAAAATTAGATGTCACCTATGAGACACTAAATCACCAAGAACAAGAAGACAAGAGGAAGAAGTTTCTCGCACTAAATCACCAACGATGCACGCATTAAGAAATTTGGGTCAATTTTTGAGGAAGAGGAGAGTGAGCAGCCTTGAGATCATTAGTCAACAAAGTCAATCTCTTGCTTCCTGCCTTAATTTGATCATTAATCTGTTGTCGTTATTTATTAATGATGATAACATAAGGTAGGATAATTCTCTTTTGCTTTTTCAAAAAAAAAAAAAAACTATTATGTGTACACATAACTATCATATCTGACTCAGCTTTGGTTGTCAAGCATGTCTATTAATGGAGGGATGGCCACTAAATAAAGGAAGCAAAGTCGTGGTGAAGAATAAACAATTCAAGAGTCGTGGCTATGCATCTCAATCAATAATGACACACACCTAATTAACTTTTGATGGGGACACAAACCATTGACCATTGTTACTGTGATACATGAATGGACAAATTGTATATATATATATATATATATATATATATATATATATCATTGAGCTCAATAAGATAATATTCTTAGTTAAATAAGAATGATACGAGAATTATGATGTGTGAATAGCACATCTGCATGTGGTTCACACATTAATTCCACTTGGTCGATATGTCACTATTGTTGAGCTAACACGTCAACATCTCAACCCCCCTATTTGATTGATGTGTTAGTCAACAGTATATTATTAGGAAAGCTAACTCAACTGATAATTATCCCACATCTTTTTTTTTTATGACCATACTAAATATTTAATCACGATCTCCAATACAACTGTCTAATATTACTGTTGACTATAAAAAAAAAAAAGATCCCTCAAACATGCTTTTAGACATCTAAACTATTTTAGTACTCTCCCCCTCCTATAGATTCCATACTTGATCAAATCATCCAAAACCAAACTAGATTAAACATCGAGGTATTTTAAAAGTGTTTTAATTATTTTTTAAATAAAATATATTTATATATATTTTAAACTATTTATATTACTCGTATAAGCCACCAATGTTGGTATATGTCTAATAAATGATTATTAATAATCAATTTGAATTGAAAACTCTAGTAATTTGGTGTATCTAAGAAGACTCTTCATTCGTTTAGATCTTAACTCCTTATTTTATTTTATATAGAGTTAAAAGGTATTGATTGCATTAAAAAAAAAAAAAGAAAGATTAGATCTACATAATAGCCATAAAATATAGCAGACATTACTGTTAATTATACTTTTTTTTTTATTTTTTACATCATTATTATTCGAGCAATCATTATTGAAGCGAAACAAGAACGGGAGATCTATTTCAAAAATTCCCCAATAAAAAAAAAAATGCATACTATGCTAATATCTTCTTCCCTTGATTTCAGAAGCAACAATTAATTTTGTTTCTTACACCAAATAAAAAAATATTATATAAACTCATAGTATCTACGACATTGGTTAATTTTATGTTGCTGGCAACAAGAACATGTAACTTTGTTTGTCCGATTAGAGACAAGTTAATGAACTACAACAACGCACACCTGATCGCTTCTGCTAAAGCACCAGACATTGACAGCATAAGCTCACACGGATCTTTGGTTTTTGTAGCAGAGAAATCCATGGATACATCAACATGAGAACTGAGGCGTCAAATATAATTCACAGGTTAACATGGAAAGTTCTTATCTGTTGCATAATTCAGCACAAGTATGTGATGTTTCCAATTTCTTGTCATCGAAGCGTATTCCCAACTTAAAAACTCGAAGAGAGAATCAAATGCAATATTAGAAATAGAAATCAAAGCAATGAGGCCGAGTACTGGCAACATCGGTTATGTTGATTTCATCATGTATAAGCCACAAATGAACCGAAGTTATTAGCAGTCTATGCAACACACCCCTAACCTTTGCCTCGTGTCAAAATTGTGTAAGCACCTGCATTAGTTTGGATATGTATGCTTAGTTATTTTCGTCACTACCTCATACGTCACAAGAAAGATTTATTAAATTCGACCTTGAACAAATAGTATTAAGGCCACACATGAATTGCATGTGTTATAATATCCCAAAGTTTATACTTTTTTCTCTCCTCGGATTTTTTCCTAATGCTTTGACTAGGAGGAATTCCAGAGAAATACTTAGTGTCAAAATAGTGTCAGCATGATTTAGATTCAGTTTGAGTGTGCAAGGTCGCTCGCGTTGGTCGTCGCCCAGTCGACACTCAGTCGGGTTGAATCGTCTCTTGATGGATGACTTTGAAGTGGACGACGACGAGTCTCCCCTGCTTCTTCCTACACAAAGACCAAAGTTAGATAATGTTTTTCGATTTGACTCCTCCGACGGTTAAGTTAATATCTAGTGGAGTTGATAGAGTTTTGAGTGTTCGAAGTCCGACCCTTAGTGCTGGCCCATGGTTTGGCTTTTATACCTATCATGCAGGGCTAGATATACGCAACCTCTTAGTGGTCGTTGATGCTTCAGGGTCCGCTCGGCTCCATACTGCTTCTATCGTTTCGTGGGTTCCTGGGCAACAAAAGTAAGTCAGCGTCATCTCAAGCGATCCCAAGCGGCCTGCATGGTGCAACACCATCTTGCATGATCTCGGGCAGCTTTTACGGTGCGACCCTGCCTTACGTAATACTGGGTACAGTTGTGGTGCCGACGTGGCTTACTATATGTTGCCACGAGAGTAGTACCATAATATGTAATATGTCCTATCATCCCCCCCCCCCCGGAAGAGGCACACCTAGGGCTCTTTGGAGAGGGGTCCCAGGTAGGGCTTTGGTGCTTTCATCAGTTGGGTCTATAACTCTATGAGTCCTCCCACGATAGGTCCCTTTCGGGCTCTTGGCTAACCGGGAGGAGCGGCCTAGGCTTATAACTCGGTGAGAAGTATAATTGAGGAGCATAGCTGGTTGAATAACACAACTTGGTGGCCTGACTGGCCTGAGCAACACAACTCGGGTATTGACAAGTTGAGTCATACTATTGAATCTTAGATTTTGATGATGAAATTAATTAATAAATTTATAAACTAATATATTTTTAAAATAAGTGACACAAGAAAAACTTCGATCACAACCACAAACAATCACAAAACAAATTATTGAAGCAAGAAAATTAGACGTTGGGCCAGAAGAGTATCATGTCAGAGATTATATATCATGCCAGAGGATTGGTCGACGTGTCGAAGGATAAACTTCGCGCCATGAGTTCGGGCATCAGGTCGGAAGGATCAGATATTGCACCAAAAGATCAGATGTTGTGGGAAGTCAATATACCGATAGAACGGGCGATATACTGAAGGAAAGGATGATGCGTCAGAGGTTCAGACAAAGTGTCGGATGATCATTTGACATGTCAAAATGCTGGACAACATGTTGATTGCTTCGTGATTGTGTTAGATTGATTGGTTAAGTTTTGATCATAATCGTTTAGAGCCAAATTAAGTTGGTATTGGGCTGAAACCATACCAACTTGATTCGGAACCCATTAGGCCTAAACCATGGTTTAATTGTGCCTGATGAAAGGCCAATTTGTTGACCTGAAATTTACCTAGGCAGTGGTTCCGCTAGGTCCAAGCAGTGGTACCACCCAAACTATCGGAAAACATTGTTTATGCTTTTTTAGGCTTTTTGTTGGTGGTACTACCACCAGTCGATGGTGGTATCACCCGATGATGATGGTACTATCTAGATTATAGTACCATTATAGCCCATAATCCTAGGCTCTGTTCGGTAGTAGTACTATCCAGTACCATTAGTGGTACTACTCAGTATTGACGATGGTACAACCAATACCCCAAAAAATTGATGATTTAAAATTTTGGCTCTAAATCTGAAGTCATTGGAGATTTATAAATACCGCACTCATTCTTGCTTAATGAAGCACGAATAAGGGTGAAAAGAGAAATAATTCTCAAGGTTTAAAGTGTTGTAAACTCTTAAAATGGTTTGAGTCTCTTCCACCTTAAGTTTAAGCGGTTATTCTAAGGAAAGTTTGAGGTCTTATGAGAAAGAGTTTGTAAAGATTATCTCCTGAGCTTAGTTGATTTTTGCCCATCGGAAAAAAGATTGATAGTGAAAGTCAATGGCCTCAAGAGAAGAGGAATCGAGAGTGTATGTAGGTCGGGATGACTGAACTAATATAAATTGATTTATATTTTTTTATTATTTTCCTACTGATTTACTTTACCCACTACTTATACTTTCAAGTTACATGCATTTCTCATTTATATTCTCGTTCAAACTTTTTTGAATCATATCTTTTTATGAAAACACTAATTCACACCCTCCTCCCCACCTTCTTAGTGCCTTTATGATCCTAACAATTAATATCAGAGTCAAATTCTCTCAGTTGGATTAAAACCCAAAAAAGTTTTCATGGCTCTAACGAGGGTCACTCTATCACTGGTCCTCTTATATTCAATAGGATGAACTACACTTACTGAAAAACATGAATTAAAATTTTTTTAAATTTTATGGATTTTTGATTTATGGAATGTCATTGAAAGTAGTTTTTTCAAAAAATCTTCTAATCCAATGAATGAATGGAATGATTTTAAAAAAAATATTTTCCTTGTACACTAAAGCTATGAATGTTTTATTTTGTGACTTCAATAAAAATAAATTTAATTATATTTCTACTTGTGACATTGTACATGATATTTAACATACATTAGAAGTTACTCATGAAGGCACAAGGAGAGTAAAAGAATAAAAGAAAATCTCGTAGTATATAGTTATAAACTATTTAAAATGAAACAAAGCAAAATCATTAGCTACATGTACACCTATTTTACGGATATTATCAATGGTTTAAAAGTTCTTAGTAAATGCTATACTAAATAAAATTTTAAGATCTTTTCCAAAATATTGAGATCCAAAAGTAATAACTATCCTAGAAGCAAAGGACTTGAATAATTTTCCTCTTGAAGGACTCATAGGGTCTTTATTGACCCATGAAATGACTTGTAAAGTATATGACAAACAAGAGTAAAACTTTTTTAAAAATAAGAAAGATATTACACTGAGAACCAAAGAACATTCCTTGAGCAAAAGGTTAAGTTTGATGATGATGACATATAATTACTTACAAAAAAAACTTAAAAAGTTCGTGGAAAGAAAAAAAAAACTCATAAAAATGAATTTAAAAAGGTATTATAATATGTTATGAATAAAATAATCCATGAAACTTCAAAAATAAGTGTTCAGAACTGAAAAAAAAAATATCAACCTAAAAGAATAAGAAATCATTTAAGGCAAGGTTGGATGAGTCAAGTGCATTTGAAGACGAAGAGCAAATCAATTAAAATGATATGATGAACTATACATTGATGGCCTTTAATGATGAAGTATATGACTCACCCAAAACATCTTTTTTTAATGATAAATTACTTAATATATTTCATAATTTATTTGATGAAAAAATTAGTAAGATATATAAATTACTAAAAAAGGATCATATATCTCTTTCTAATGAATTTGATAAATTAAAAAATAAGCATGACAATTGTATATTAACATCTTGCAATAAATGTGAAGAGTTATATTCACTAAGAAAACAAAATATATGTTATTACAACAAACTTTAAAAAATTTTAAAATTGGTAACAAATCAAATCTTATGATTAAAGATGCTCCTTTAGTAAATGATTTGAAACATAACTCATAAAGCATTAGTCATTTATGTGACAAGAGAAATAATATTAAATTTGAGTCTAATACTAGCATCATAGACATATCACATCTTATAATTGACTTAAGGAATAATAACATTTATACTATTAATCATGATAATTTTTATGTCGAAACTTATTTTTTTGATGACTTGGCATAGGAGATTAGGACATGCAAGTATGAAATTAATATCATAAATTAAAACTAAAGAGGTTTAGTTATTTTATATCTATAATATTTTCAACAAATTTCCTAAAGGTACGAAAAATGATTTTGATAATGATTTTAAATTTAATTAGATTTTTTTGGAAAGGAATCATGATCTTTAACTTTGACTTTGACTTTTTGAATTATGACATTTTACTATTATTCTCCTTTGATTCCTTTTGGTATTTATTAAAACAAATTTATTCAAATAAATCATGATCTTGATGTTTATAACTTGAGATTTATTTTATATGAATCAAGATCTTTTACTATTTTTTCTCCTACAATTTTTTTTGCTATTTATTAAAAAGGAGATTTATCTAATGAATCATGATCTTCACTTCTCAATAATTATAACTTGAGAATTATTTTATATGAATTAAGATTTTTTACTATTTATTCTCCTATAATTTTTTTACTATTTACTAAAGAAGATTTATCCAATGAATCATGATCTTGACTTCTCGATATTTATAACTTGAGATTTATTCTATATGAATCAAGATCTTTTATTATTTATTTATTTATTTTACTAAAGAGGAGATTCATTTCATTCTTGATTTCAAATAAATAAATAATGTGAGATTTATGTTACAGGACTTCCTTGTATTAATATACTTCATTGGCACATTGATATAAATAAAGAAGTAGCATCATGATAAAATAATATCATTCTCTTCCTTTTGATAATAATAAAGGGGGAGAGAAAAGTAGTGGCTTGCTCATTTCTTTTTTATCTTTTTGTTGATGAAGTAATGGTAATTTTTTTATGATATAGCACTTATATGCATTTTATATTTTATATTTAATGATATCAATTTATGATATTTGTTTGATATGTATAGATATGATGTAAAATTATGCATATGATTCTTTCAATAATTAGTACTGAAAGTTACTAAGACTTTTACTTAAAGTTATTTTGATTTGAATTCAAAGAGTAGAAAGGTTATCATTTTTCTTTAAAAATTTAAATTCACTATGGCATAGAGACATAAAGAGTTTAATTAAAACTTTATCATCAATATGTTATCATCATCAAAAAGGGGGAGATTGTTGAATCATAGATTTTAATGATGAAATTAATTAATAAATTTATGAACTAATATACTTTGAAGACAAGTAACACAAGAAAGACTTTGATTACGGACACGAACCATCAAAGACAAATTGTCGAAGCAAGAGAATCAGATGTTGTACCAGAGGATTGGTTGATGTGCTGAAGGATGGATTTTGTGCCATGAGTTCTGATATTAGGCCGGAAGGATCGAGTATTGTACCAAAAGATCAGATGTTATGGAAAGTCAATATGTCAGTAGATCAAACGATATGCTGAAGGAAAGGATGATGCATCGAAGGTTTAGACGAAGTGTTGTATAATTAGATGATATGCTGGAATACTGGACAACGTGCTATTGCTTTATGATTATGCTAAATTGAGTGGTTAAGTCTTGATTGTGGTTGTTTAGAGTTGAATTAAGATAGTATTGGGTCAAAATCATGCTAACTTAATTTGGAGCCCATTGGGCCTGAACCAGGGTTGAATTGGGCTTGATAAAAGGCCAATTCGTTGACCTGGGTGGTGGTACCCCTAGACTATCGGAAAGCATTGTTTATGCTTTTTTAGGCTTTCTAAGGATGGTACTGCCCATTTGCGGTGGTACCGCCCAACTACTATGGTACTGCCTAAACCACCAGTAGTAACATTAGAGTCTAGAATCCTAAGCTCTATTCAACAGTAGTACCACCCAATACCGACGGTGGTATCGTCAGTACCTTGAAAATCAACGATTTGAAATTTTGGTTTCAAATCTGAAACCATTCAAGATATATATATACCTCACCCATTCTTGCTTGATGAAGCACAAATAAGGGTGAAAAAAAAGTAAAAGGAGAAAAAATTCTTAAGGTTAAATTATCATAAACTCTTAAAAGGGTTTGAGTCTCTTCCTCGAGTTTAACAATTATTCTAAGGAGGTTTAAGATGTTATGAGAAAAAGTTTGTAAAGGTTCTCTCCTGAGCATGGTAAAAGGAGAAGTGTTGTTACAAGAGTAGTTGATCTTTGCATGTTGGAAAGAAGATCGATAATGAAAGTTGGTGGCCTCGAGAGAATATGAATCGGAAGTGGACATAGGTCGAGAGATTGAACCACTATAAATCGGTTTGTATTTTCTTCTTCCTTTTCATTATCATTTGCTTGCTGATTTACTTTATTCACTACTTATACTTTCAATTTCAATGAATTTTCGATTCATATTCTCATTTGAACTTTTTTTAATTAGATTTTTTACAAAAGCACTAATTCACCCCCTGCCCCTCTTAGTGTTTTTATGATCCTAACATGACTTGGGTACCTGATTGGCCGAGGAACACAACTCGAGTACTAATTGGCTACAGCAATACAACTCGGACTCATGATTAGCCGAATAACACAACTCAAGCATCTGACTGGTCGTGCAACATAACTCGAGTACTTAATTGGCCGAGGAACAAAACTCGGGCATCTAACTAGCTAAGAAACACAACCGATTATTTGACTAGCTGAGCAACATAACTTAGGTGCCCGACTAGCCGAGGACGCGACACAGGCACCTAACTAGCTAAGCAACACAACTCGGGCACTTGATTGGCTGAGCAACATAACTCAAGCACCTGACTAACCGAGCAATACAACTTAGGCACCTAACTAGCCGAGCAACATAGCTTGGGTACCTGACTGGCTGATCCACACAACTCGAGCACTTGATTGACCATTGCTGAGATGAGCCTTATATTGTCATGTCATGATTTGATGGTGGATTTCGAGATCAAATGGGATTTGACGATAATCCTTGGGATCTATATTAAGACTTTTGGCGGGAGATTTTGTTTGTTTGGATGGTTGAGTGATTAGAGCGAAACTCTAGATTTGGTGTGCTTTACTTTAGCGGGGTTTTGCTTGCCTTAAATGTGATCACCCATTCCCTAGGTAACCATGATGGTGTGTTAAGCTATTTTTCTTTATCGAGGAGAAGATGGGTCATGTCAGGAGATGGGTGCTCCTTATAAACCCCTCTAATTCTTTCTGACAAGCTTCATTTCATTCATTTGCTATTCTTTCTCCTCTACTTTGAGATTTTTCTCTTATCGGTCCCTAGCCATCAGGTTGGGTTGTCTTCTTCTTCTTCTTCCCTCTCCTCAAGTCCTTCGTCTCCTCTGGGCATAGGGTCATCCTCGGATAGTCCTAGGGCAGAGGTCGTGAGTTCATCCTTAGGTGGTATAACCCTAGTGGATGCGAAGACTTATCGGGCCTTAGAAGTATTGAAGTTGGATCATAGCTTCAATTTGGTTATGACCGAGGAGCTTTTGGGGCTAATTTGAGAGCATTACAGTATCATGGACAGTTACAATCTACATGCTCCCTAGCCCGGGCAACACCCTTACGATCCATTTCCGAATGAATTTGGGTTGTCCGTTGATGCACTTGAGGCAGGACTTTGGTTCCCACTTCACTCGATTATTGAGGCTTGCCTCAAGTTGTGGTGTATCTCATCATCACAGATTATGCCCAACTCATGGCACTAATGGTGACATTTCTCGGAGAATGCTGAGGGGCAAGGATCATCCCCACTCGAACATAGTTTAGAGCATGTTTTTACTTTTGAAAGGGGAAGGAGGCTACTATCTCATTGCTCGGGGTAGCTTTAGGGTTAGTGGGGAGCCCTCCAATAATAAGAGGTGGAAGGCCCATCATAAGTTTTGTGGGTTGTATTCAGGGAAGGAGATTTGGCCTCGAGTGGTTCATCCGAGCTATCAACAACATCCCTCCTTTTTTTTTCTGATGAAGAGCTAGAGCTGGTTGGGAGGCTGAGGAGTATCTTATCTTCGTCTCAGGCCATTAGAGACATGATCGAGATCTGGCCAGGTGTGGTGGACCTCAACCCTACCCCTCGGGGTATAGATAGCTTCTGTCCTTGCTCCATCCCTCGTACTTTATATATTCATTGTTAATTAGCCATTTGTTATGCAAATATGGTGAATCTCAAGGCTCTGAGGGGAATGCCTCGTGCATTGGCTATCATTTGCACTGCTCCACCATCGACTCAAGAGGAACTAGTGGAGGCTCTCGAGGCGCGTCCTCGTGAAAGCGAGGATGCTTGTCCTAAGAAGAAGCCAAAGCTAGGGATGTGGAAGGTGTCGAGGAGCACCGTAGCCCATGAAGTCATCGTGCGAGAGGCCCGCAACACCAAGGAAGGTCTCGATAGCGACGGATCGGGAGCCCGAAGCTTCGGGGCAAGGAACACATCTCATTGACTAGAGCCGATTCGACTGCGGGAAAGGCCCCTTGTCTAAGGTTGATGAATGACCTGTATCAAACACGAGCCCAATCAGACGATAAGTTGTTCCAAGTGCTTCACATAGTCGATATGCTTGACGAGATGCTAGGCGCTTCGCTTGATGCTTGCTTATTGACTCTGACGATCGAGAGTTGCTTATGGTTCGCCAAGAGATCTACTGTGGAGTATGCCCCGTGGAGGGTGCTTTACCCTATTTACGGGGCTCTGTCTGAGATGTTGATTAATTGGGTGGCCAAGTTGCTAGTTTAGGTAAGAACCTCCTCGGGCATTTATCATTCCTTTATGCCTTCTTCTCAGGTTATGATTGCTAGTTATAGGTGCCCTGTAAGCCAATCACGTGAGTGATGGTATATGTGACACGTTGTGCAGTCTTTTTTCTTATGATTATTATTAGTATATTCTCATATTATATTATATGTTATATTGTGATGTCTTTAGTTCTGTGCAATGAGAGTCGAATCATGATGAGATCATGATAATGAGATCGGTTCATCTTTAAACACATATCCTGAATAATTCTGATCATAGGTTGCTCGAGAGGGGCACTAAGATAATCGAACAGACCAGTATATTATATACTTGTTCATATGATAGAGGTAGCTGGTCTCATAACCACTTGTGTGGAGACACTAAGGATATAGTATATGTGCTCATTGGAGAATGAGTTCACTAATTGATCTGCTTATGGAATGCTGTATGGTTAAAGATACATAATGTCAGATAGTGAATCCATAGTCCCAGTTGTAGATCTGGTCCTTTGATTTAAGACACCAAGGATGCCTTGTATGATTACTCCTTTCTTTGACGCCAGACTTATAGATTTAGAAAGCTCCAGATCTAATACAACTGGTTATTAGGATTGGTAGCCAACCTTATAAAGGTAATTGAATGTCAATAGAGGATCATCCACTCTTGGTATCATAAGAGGAATATCTCATATATGCTTGCTCAGAAATCCTTGGCCAGGGTCATTTGGATTGGGAGAGAAAGAGTTCTCCGGTAGAATCTGATTAGAGCAAGACAAACTAATTTTGTATATGACCTAACAGTACCATATCCAATATACGATCTCTTAAATATTAGTTGGATGAGGAATTATAGATATACAGTAACTATGGACAGATAGGTCCGATAGATTCGATCTCCCCTGTACCATTTGGGGAATATAACGTAATGGCCTAGTATATCTATAGTCAATAAGTCGAGTGAATTATTATGAGGATAATAATTCAATATATCAGAAGGAGTTCTGATGGGAGTGACTCATGGCGAGCTCAGTATCGGGCCTAGAGGGTCACACACATATGGTAGATGCTTCCACGAATAGAGGATTGGATTGAGATCCAATTAGCCCATATTCTCATTAGATGAGACCCAATACTAATGAGCTCCTTGATTGAGGCTTAGTTAGAGGCCCAGTTAGAGACCCAAGGAGATTCTTGAATATAGATCCAATAATGCAATGTTAGTGGGTAATTGGATAGAGTTCCAATACTCACTAAAGCATGAGCCTTAGGGTTGTTTGATAGCTCTCTATAAATAGGAGAGGAAACTCATGGTTGATAGGCTGTAGCTTTGGCCTCCCCTCCTATTCTCCTCCCCTGCTCTATGCAAGAGTTGTGAGTTCAGATTAGAGGAGTTTCGCTGCAGAGATCTATAATGTGGATACCGCTAGAGAGGAGGATGCTTGACCTCCTTCATCCTCTCCATTCGGATCTAGAATATAGGGATATACGATCTCCCTAGGTAAAATTAATCTCTCACATATCTCGATTTTTTGGTTTTTACATTTTTCTTGCGACCCCAATCTTTTGCATGACGATTTGATCTGCATGGGAAGTCAATTTTTATTTTGATTTCCACTGTGCATGTGATGCTCCCGTTGAGGTTTCCCAATAGTGGTATCAGAGCTAGGTTTTCATGCAAAAGATTAGTTTTAAACTGCGTGTAATAAGATAAAATCACGTAGAATCGTTCTACGCATTCTTGTCGCATTTTTGTAGCAAAAGCAGCGAGGAAAAGGGGCACCAGCCATGGCTAGGCCCTTTGCAAGGGTGGCGGTGAGGCTGCAGGCGCTAGCAAAGGCGACCACCACATGGCGTCTGCGGCGATCGCGGTTAACCATGAGGTTGCCACCAGGGGTGCAACAAATAAAGGCAAAGAGGGCTAGGGCATCATGTTCAGAAAAAGATAATTATGCCCCTCAAAATTGAAGAAATTATAATTTTATCCCACTTTATAAAATTTCTAAAATGCACTCAATAATTCTAAAAATTCTGAGGACTGTCATCCCTTCTAGAATTCTGAAGGTGCTCTCAACAATTATGAAAATTTTGAGGATTGTTCTCTCATCCAGAATTATGAAAATACCCTTGACAATTCTAAAAATTCTAGGCATGTCTTGATTTCTTAAAAAATAATTAATTAAATAATTTAATTAATTATTATATATCTAGTAATTTACATATGATGTGATTACATGTGATGTATGATGTGGATAGATGATTATTAGCCATGTGTTGTGATGTGTGTAATTGTGATTATTATTATTATTGGGGCCTATGAGCCTTTATTTTTCTTGTTTATTGTCGGGCCTACATGCTTCTGATTATTTATAATTATATGGAGAGGCACAGCGGGAGCGTGAAGGTGATAGCGGGACCCACGATGTCGTGGCGGGAGATCACGATGCATGGTAATACGATGATCCGATGAAATCGATGATGATGAGATCAACAATCACAGAGCATATATATATATATATATATATATACATGTGATGTAGATACATATTAAATATGTATGTGTGTGATACGACATATTAGGAGACTGATACAAAATGAAATCCCCTCCAACGATAATATTAAGTCGATAAGTGTGAGGCAATAAGATTAATCAACATGACCTTCCATCGTTATAGGAAGAAATTGAATCACGACATAGGTTGAGTTGGTCGAGTCACTCGAGGCTCACCTATCTACGTGATCGAGTTCTTGCCTACAACGTATAGATGTCACTGGTGACTTGAGGACATGGTATGACTTGGTCAAGCAGTCAAGAGCATATCCATCAGATCAGACTCATCTTGTAACAATGGTGATAACTTAATTGAACTTCATGGTTGGTCGAACAGTTGAGACCATGATCATTCGGAGGTCGAACATAACGGGAATCATAAGGAGTTGTGATTGATAAGAATTGTCTACCTTTTGGGCTTAATGTAATTGGTTGAGTCCCTCGACGTTGCACTAAGATGCCGATTAGATCCCAATCCCCACTAGGAGTTTGCCAAAGACTTTCGTCTCACGTGTCGAGGGTGTTGCATGATTCACTAGGAAAATAGTGAGAGTACATTAAGATAAAAGTTCATATCTTAATTAGTATTTTATACAAAATCTACATGTTATTTAATTTATGCTATATCTTATTTATCACTTGCAAACCCCCTACGTGGCATACTTGATACCAACCGCCTTATTGGTCCAAACACTCCACAATTTGAGAATTGTTTATATGGAAGAGAAAGTCCTATCTGTCCTTAACATAATTGTGCCCATGCCGGAGGAAAGGACAAGCGAGGATGAGATCGCTCGCTTTGTGAAGTATATAGATAGTCATAGAGGATAACTTATATATTGATTTTATACTTCAATCCCTACCAGATACTTTTTTATAATTCATATGAACAAGTTTAAGGTGACTCTACCTAAACTCCTTAATATATTAAGGAAAGCTGAGAGCACTATCAAGAAAGAGAAGCCAGTTCTCTATATTGGTGAGACCAATAAGAAAATGAAGGCCAGCAAGACCCTTAAGAAGGGCAAAGGTAAAGAAAAATCAGGTAAGGCAAAGGTTGCTAAGAAATACCTGGCAAAGGACAAAGGACAATGCTTCCACTACGGCTAAGACGGGCATTGGAAGAGGAACTATAAAGACTACCTTGTAGATAAGGCGAAATAGAAGCTTGGAGAAGCTTCAGGTATATTCATGATCAGTGTCCACTTGTCAGATTTTTATGATAGCACATGGGTATTTAATACTGGGAGTGCTTATCATATCTGTAATTTGTTGCAGGTTTTGGCAAGACCTAGGAGATTGGCCAGAGGTAAGATGAATTTCAAGATGGGCAATAGAGCAAGAGTTACTGCAATTGCTGTTGGGGAGGTCATTTTACATCTGCTTGGTAGAGTTATTATTACATTAGATGCATGCTATTTTGTCTCTTTCATTATCGAAAACTATTATTTCTATCTCTTGTTTGATAATTAGTGGATATAAATTAGTTTTTGAGAACAATAGTTGTTTAATAATTATGGATGATGAGATCATTACTAAAGGGACCCTTATAAATGACTTATATATGTTAAACACTTCTCCACATATCATGAATATAAATATGTCTAAGAGGAAAGAGATAAGGTGAATAATGCATACCTATGGCATTGTAGGCTAGGTCATATACATGGGAGAATGATTTAAAAGTTGTTGAAAGATTGATACTTAGATCAATCTTGCGAACCTTGCCTTCATGGGAAGATGACAAACTCTTTTTTTAATGAAATTGGAGAGAGAGCCACTCATACATAGTGATGTATGTGGTCCCATGTCGACTCAAGCTATAAATGGTTACTCATACTTCATTCCATTCACTGATAATTTCTCTAGGTGTGGACATTTGTACTTGATGAAGTACAAGTCCGAAGCCTTTTAGAAATTCAGGGAATATAAGAATGAGGTGGAGAATCAAAAATTGGAAAGAGTATTAAGACTCTTTGATTAGATCGAGGAGGAGAGTACTTGAGTATGGAGTTCACCCATTTCCTCAAGAACAATGAGATTCTATCCCAGTGGACACCTCCTTATACACATCAGCTCAATGGTGTATAAGAAAGGAGGAATCACATACTATTAGATATGGTGTGATCCATGATGAGTTTCGTTGATCTACCCATCTCATTTTAGGGATATGTCATAGAGACCGCATCTTACCTTCTGAACATAATTTTATCAAAATCGATAGTATCTACACCATATGAGATATGGAAAGGAAAGAAGCTCGATCTTAATGTAGTTAAGATTTGGGGCTATCCTACCCACGTTAGAAGATACAACCCTGACAAGTTAGAATAAAGGACGGAATGGTGCATGTTTGTGGGATACCCTAAGGAGACTTTGGGGTATTATTTCTATCATATCGAGGATCGAAAGGTCTTTGTTACCAAGAGAGTTGTGTTTCTTGAGAAGGAACACATTCTTGGTAGAAATATTAGGAGTGAGATAGAATTAAGCGAGGTTGGAGAACCTAGCTCAAGTACCATTCCAGAGCTCGAGTCTATTCAGGTACCTAACACATAAATTTTAACTTTGCATAGGTCTAGCAAAGTATCTTACCCTCCTAAAAGATATATGGGACATATCAATAGAGAGAACTCTCAAGATGTTGATCCTCAGACCTACGAAAAGGCTATTATGAGTATAGACTTTGGGAAGTGGCAAGAAGTCATGAATTCTGAGATGGATTCCATATACTCTAACAAGGTTTGGAACCTTGTGGACGCGCCTGAGGGTATCGTACCCATCGGTTGCAAGTGGATCTTTAAAAAGAAGATCAGAGCAGATGGAAAGGTAGAGACCTATAAGGCAAGGCTAGCAGCTAAAGGATATCATCGAAGACAAGGAGTTGACTATGACGAAACCTTTTCACCTGTAGCCATGCTTAAGTCCATCAGAATTCTTTTGGCCATTGCAACACACTATGACTATGAGATCTGGTAGATGGATATCAAAATAGCATTCCTCAATGGTAACCTCGAGGAGGAGGTATATATGATACAACCAGAGGGATTCGTATCTAGATAGAGTTCAAATAAAGTATGCAAGTTGCTCAAATCCATTTATGGACTAAAACAAGCTTCCCGAAGTTAGAACATAAGATTTGATGAGACGATCAGATCTTATTACTTTGTTAAGAACAAAGATGAACCTTGTGTGTATAGGTAAGTGGGAGTGCTATCATCTTCCTGGTATTGTATATGGATGACATCCTAATAATTGAGAATGATGTAGGAATGCTCTCCACATTAAAGACTTAGCTATCCTGAAACTTCTCTATGAAGGATTTAGGGGAAGCATCCTATATTTTAGGGATCCAGATCTATAGAGAGATATAAGAAGATGCTTGGTTTATCCCAATCTAGGTACATAGACTCTATTATCAAAATGTTTGTCATGGAGAATTCCAAGAGAGTTCTCATACTGATGAGACATAGAATATCACTTTCTAGGAGTATGTCCCCAAAGACTCCTGAAGAAAGAGCAGACATAGATAAGATACACAGACTCGAGTTTCCATTCCGACATTGATGATAGCAAGTCAAACTCAGGATATATTTTCATCTTGAATGAAGGAGCAGTAAGCTAGAAGAGTTCCAAGCAAGATACCACTACTGACTCGACCACAGAGGCAGAATACATTGCTGCAGTAGAAATAACAAAGGAAGGGGTGTGGATGAAGAAGTTCATCAGAAATTTGGGAGTCATACCATGCAGTGTAGAGCCGATTCTCATATATTGTAACAACAACGGGGCGATCGCTTAAGCGAAGGAACCTAGGTCTTATCAGAAGTCTGAGCATGTTCTGAGGAAGTTCTATTTGATTAGAGAGATCATAGCCTGTAAAGATATAGCAATAGAAAAAATTTCCTTCGAAGATAACATTGCAAATCTAATAACAAAGCCATTGGCTCAGATTGTATTTGAGCGTCACAAGAGTATGATGGGGATCAGACACATAGGTGATTGACTTTAGGTCAAGTGGGAGATTGCTAGTTACAGGTGCCTTGTAAGCCAATCATGTGAGTGATGACACGTGTGACATGTTGTACGATCTTTTTACTTATAATTATTATTGACATAGTATCATATTATATTATTTATTACATATATATTGTGATATCCTTGGTTTCGTGCAATGAGAGTCAGATCGTAATGAGATCATGATAATGAGATTGATTCACCTTTAAACACAGATCCTAAATAATTTCGATTATAAGTTGCACGAGAAGGATATCGAGATAATCGGACAGACCAACGTACTATATACCTATCCATATGATGGAGGCAGCTCGTCTCATAGCCACTTGTGTGGAGACACTAAGGATATAATACAGGTGCTCATTGGAGAATGAGTTCACTGATTGATCCGCTTATGGAATGTTATATGGTTAAAGATACCTAATATCATACATTAATTTCATAATCCTAGTTATGTATCTGGTCCTTTGACTTGAGATACCAAGGATGTCTTATATGAGTACTCCTTTCTTTGACTCTAGACTTACAAGTTTGGAAAGCTCTAAATCTAGTACAACTGGTTATCGGGATTGGTAGCCAACCTTATGAAGGTAATTGAGTGTCAATAGAGGATCATCCATACTTGATATCACGAGACGAATATCTCATATGTACTTGCTCAGATAAATCCCTGACCAGGGTCATTCAGATTGAGAGAAAAAGAGTTCTCTAGTTGAATTCGATTAGAGCAAGATAAATTGATTTCGTATGTGACCTAACAGTACCATGTCCAATATACGGTCGTTGGGATATTAGTTGGATGAGGGATTATAGATACACGATAATTATGGACAGACAGGTCTGATTGATTCGATCTCCCCTGTACCATTTGGGGATTATGGCATAGTGGCCTAGTATGTCCATAATCGATGAGTCGAGTGAATTATTATGAGGATAATAATTCAATATATCAGAAGGAGTTCTAATGGGAGTGACTCACAGCCAGCTCAATATCGGGCCTAGAGGGTCACACATATATGGTGGATGCTTCAGCGAATATAGAATCAGATAGAGATCCAATTAGCTCATATTCTTATTAGATGAGACCCTATATTGATGAGCTCCTTGATTGAGGCCCAAGGAGATTCTTAGATAGAGATCCAATAATACAAGGTTAGTGGGTAATTGGATGGAGATCCAATACCCATTAAGGTAGAAGCCCTAGCATTTTTTGGTAGCTCTCTATAAATAGGAGGGGAAACTCATGATTGATAGACTACAGCTTTGGCCTCCCCCTCCTATTTTCCTCCCTCTCTCTGCGCAAGAGTTACAATTTAGATTGGAAGAGTTTCGTTGTAGAGATCTATCATGTGGATACACCGCTAGAGAGGAGGACACTTGACCTCCTTCATCCTCTCCATCCGGATCTAGAATACAGGGATATATGATCTCCCTAGGTAAAATCAATCTCTCACGTATCGTAATTTTTCAGTTTTTGAGTTTTTCTCATGACCCCAATCTTTTATACGATAATTTGATTTGCGTGGAAAATTAATTTTTATTTTGATTTTCACAGCACATGTGATGCTCCCGCTGAGGTTTCCCAACAATGATTATTTTGTTCTTTTGGCAGGTCAGGTGATCAATTGTTTGAGCGATAATCTTCAACCTTTAAAACAAGATCCATGAGCTGAAGGCCAGATTCAGTCTAGTGGTGATTGTTCTAGCTGAGTAGCAAGTTGCTGACCTTCAGATCAAGGTAGACTGATTGAAGTCTAACCTCAGGGAGGCTGAATGACAATGCTCGAAGCTACAGTAAGAGGTGGATGTCCTCCACTAGCACCTTGGAGATTTATAATGCCAATTGAAGGAGGTTTGAGACAAGGTCTGTACAATAGAGGTTGAGTTACTAAAGATGTCCCAGGATTTGGAAGCAGCTCGCTTGAAGATGCGGGAGGCTGAAGAGGCGTTACATGTCAAGCTCCAATCAGCATCCAAAAAGGCACAGAAGCTGATTACTGAATATAAGGAGTCCTCTAATTTTAAGCTGTGACTCTAGAAGTCAGGTCAAGTGTCCTATGAGTCTAGTTACCGGGTCACCTTGGCTCGGTCTTGAGCCAAATACCTTGACCTAGAAGTCGAAGGAAAATCCATTTACTAGCTTGTCAAAGGATGATGATGTCTTGATGGAAGAGGAGGTGCCTTTTGATGATAGTCGTAACCCTCCAGAGGCTTGATCACCTCAATGTAACTCCTTTTTTATGGTTGGTCAAGTTTCATTTTTTGGGTTATAAGGTTGTGATCAACTGAACAATGTACTTCTTATCAATGGATGATCTTGTATTTTAGGACCGAAAAATCACTTGTGTCCTTTAGTGGTTGAATTGCATGTTTTCTTCTCGACTTGATATGGTTGCTTGACTAGATTGACCATTTCTCTCCGATCGGATAGGGGGCACAACTAGTGGCGCGGGTGTGGTTGACCCTACGAGGACCCCGTCTTCAGGCGTAGAACTTTTTAAGGTTTGATATATGCCATCAATGTGTTCTATTTGTGTGTGATGAGTCAGTAAGTTCCATCTTGGATAATATCGGTAACTCGGTAGGGACCGTCTTAGTTTGGTGCTAGCTTGCCTCAAACATGAGTTAGGTCATTGATCTCGGCCTTCCATAAGATTAAGTTAGCAACATTGATTTATCGTGGGTGCACTCTTTAGTTTTAAGGCTTTGTCATGGCTCTTTTATATGCTAAGGTTCGGAGGTGTTCCTTGGCTCTTTTCTCCTCAAGAGGTCAAAGTTGGCCTAGAGCCCCTCCTTCGACATGCATTCTTTGAAATTCTCAACCTAAGGAGTTAGGAAAACCACCTCGAGTGGTAGCACTGCCTTGATCCTAAATGCAAAACTGAAGGGTGATTCACCTATGGTCATCTTTGGTATAGTTTGAGATGCCTATAGGATGTTTAAGAGTTCCTTAACCCATGCGCTGAGGGCTCCCATGACCATTTTTTATGGCCTTCGAGTATTGCTCAGTTAGTTACCTCTGTTAGGCTATTGGTTTGGGGGTGCGTCACCGAGTTGAACCTCAGTTGAATTTTGTAGCTTTGACAAAATAATTTGAACTTCAAATTGTTGAAATAAGTCCTATTGTTGGTGACAATGGCCTTTGGGATGCCGAATATGGTGATGATGTTCCTCTAAATGAACCCTTTGACCTGTTTCTCGATGATAGATTCCAAGGGCTTGGTTTTGACCCATTTTGTGAAATAGTCAACCATTACTATTAAGAATCTTCATTGTCACGAGGTAGGGGGAAAAGGGCCGAGAAGTCCATCCCCCACTACGCGAAGGGCCATGTGTAGTCAATCGAAGTTAAGGGAACTGTGAGATGATGCTAGATCCGAGCATGCTTCTGGCATTGTAGGCACCACTATACATAGGTCATGGCGTCTCGATGCATGGTCAGCCAGTAGTAGCCTTGTATGAGGATTTTGAAGGCTAGAGTCTGGCCACTGATGTGCTCTTTGTAGATATCCTCTTGGACCTCGGCTAGAACTATCTCAACTTTTGCAGGTGCTAAGCAACAAAGGAGGGGTTGACTGAATGACTTGCGGTAGAGTTAGCCGTTGATTTCATAATATTGAGCCTGAGTTCATCTAAGTCGATGAGAAGTGACTCGGTCAATTGGCAAGATCCTATCTTTCTTGTAGCAGAGGATCTCTTCCATCTAGTTCAGTGTGACTTTCATTGTGATCACATTTGGGGTCGTAATGGTTGAGTAGGGAAGCTTTTCAATCTTTGAGGAATATTTTCCCAAACCATGTGCCGATGCAAGCTTGGCCAATGCATTCGTTTATGCATTCTCTTCTCGAGGCACCCTAGTAATCGAGAAGTATCGGAAATGATTGATAAGTCGACATGCTTCTAACAAATATTTAGTCATCGTTGCTTCTTGTGCTTCATAGTCTCCATTGATGTGGCCTAAGATCAGATACGAGTCGATGAAGACATCGATCTCCTCCAACTATAACTCCAAGGCCAAGCGAAGCCCTGACAGTAATGCTTTGTATTCGGCCTCATTGTTGGTGGTTTTAAATTCAAGGTGAAGTGTGTGTTTGTATAACTGGTCAGTTGGTCTCTTCAAGACGAGTCTCGCTCTCCCTCTTTCAGTGTTAGTCAACCCATCGACATATAGGGTCCATCCTTGTTTGCTTGACGATGACTATTGACCTTGGAGGGGGTCAGCTCAGAGATAAAGTTGGCAATTGCTTGGGCCTTGATGCCTGTCTGTGGGATGTATTGGATATCAAATTCTCCGAGCTTGATCGACCACTTGAGCATTCATCCAGATATATCGAATTTGAAGAGGACTTGATGGAGTGGTTGGTTGGTCAACACCCTTATTGCATGAGATTGGAAGTAGGGGCTCCTTGCTGCTTGCACAAAAGCCAACGCTAACTTTTCGATCGGTGGGTATCACTCCTCGGTCCATTCAAAACACGGCTAGAGTAATAAATTGGTCATTGTCCTCCTTCTTCTTTGACCAAGACTAAGCTAACTGCATGCTTAGAGGCCATGAGGTACAACCTAAGCGGTTCACTTGGGGCAACTAAGGTGAGCTGAGGTAGGTCAACGAGATGTGCCTTCAAACTTTTTAAGGCTTCTTCAGGAGTCCACTTGAAGACTTTGGTGCATTTCAAAGCTCAGAAGAAAGGGAGACACTCATCTCCTGACTGGGACATGAACTAGCTGAGGTCAGCAATCCTTCCCATGAGGTGTTAAACTTTCTTTATCGACCAAGATGGTTGCATCTCGGTTATGGCTGGGACCTTTTCAGGATTTGCATCAATTCCCCTTTGGTGAATGATAAAACCAAAGAATTTGTCAAAGCCCACTCCGAAAACACACTTGGTGGGGTTGAGACACATTTTGAACTTCCTTAGCATTCGGAATCTCACGACTAAGATGACTATATAAGTGCCACCGAGCTTGCTATTGACAATCATGTTGTCAATGTACATTTTCATATTCCTCCAAATTTGGTGCTTAAACATCTAGTTGACCATTCTCTGGTATATTACTCCTACATTTTTTAAATTGAAGGACATAACCTTGTAGTAGTAGACCCCTCGATTGATGATGAAGGAAGTATACTAGATCTTTGTGGGTCATTTAGATTTAGTTGTAGCCTAAGAAAGCATCCATGAATGTAAGAAACTTATATCCTGAGACCGCATCTACCAACTAATCAATACTCAGGAGGGTGTCCCAATCCTTTGGGTAAGCTCGGTGTAGTCAACATGCATTCTCCAGCTTCCATTTGATAAGCACTACATTGGACAACCATTAAGGATATTTGACGTCAAATATGAATCTTGCTTCCATCATATAGTTTTGTTATTGACTGTCCTTTGTCGATTGGGCATGAAGTTTTGTGATTTCTACTTGATCGAGCATGCCTCAAAGGAGATATTCAGGTGATGTAGTATGACCTTGGGATCGATCCCCGACATGTCTCTTAGGGACCAAGCGAAGTCATCAACATTCTATCTCAGGAAGCCGTGAGTTGGATCTATTCATTTTCCAGGAGTGCAGACCCGATCCTTATGACATTATCTGGTCGACCTTTGTTGAGAGGGACTTCAAGTATCTGTTCAGTAGGCTCGGGTTGAAGTGAAACTTTAGTTGTCTCCCAAGGATCGGTTACGGGTGATTCATGCTTCAACTTCTTAGGTAAAGAGGCCACCATCAGGTAGCACTATATGGATTCTCGTGGATCAGTTCTTACTTCTTTGACCCCTGCTTGGGTCAAGAACTTCATTGTCTAATGGTAAGTGGAGACAATTGTTCTTAACTTATGAGGGTCAAGCGGCCAAGGATGGCATTGTATGCTGAGAGTAGCCTGACCACCATGAGCGTGACCATCATGATCTTAGACCTTGGTTCTTCTTCGATTGTGATTGGTATGGTGGTGGTGTCGAGAGAGGAGATGGAGTCCCTGGTGAACCCGATGAGAGTTGAAGTCATAAAAATGAGATCCTTTTTAGCTAAGCGGAGTTTCTGGAAAGTGTCTAAGACGTCGGTCGAGCTTCCGACGTCCACCATTATCCTTTTAACTCAAGCATTGGCGATCTTAACTGAGATCACTAAGGCATCATTATGGTCAAGGTACTCCACTTCCCTGACCGGAAGATGATCTCGAGCTCATCTTTTTTCCTGGGGTGTTTTTCTATTACGGCTCGGGCGTAGGCCTTTCGTCTGGACGTACTTCCCCCTCCAGAAGCTAGCTCACCAACAATGATGTTGATCTACTTTTATACTAGACATTGGGGGAGAGGGGAGGGTTTACATGACCTTTTGATGTAGTGCTCGAGGTGTCTTCTGTGGATGAGCTCTTTTATTTGATTTCTCAAATCATGGCACTCCTCGATGTCATGGCTATAGTCTCGATGGAACCTACAGTACTTTGATCGGTCTCAAAGATCGTGTGGAGTTTTTATCGGGTTGGGCACCTTAAGAAGGCCTCTCTTCTTGATCTAAAGGAAGATCTCCATCCGAGATGAATCCAGAGGCAACTAAGGGGGCCTTAGAAGGGATGGCTCAAGTCGATCAACTTTCCTCCTCGGCGGCCCTAAGGATTATCCTTAGGATTGCTCCACGTGGGGCCTCTTGTGGTCTTCATATTTTACCACTACCAATGCTTCAATGGCGGTGTATTGGCTTACCCTCTGGAGCATCTCGGTCATGTATTGGCTTGCTCTCGGGAGTTATTGCTACTGGCCTTTCGACCAATGACTAAAAGAATTTGGACAATCACAAACCCATCATGAATGCTTGCATGATTAGCAAGGGGTGAGTGTCGGGCACCCCTCTAATCTCGATAGCAAAACGAGTAACAAACTAAGAGAGGGGTTCATCATCCTTCTGATTCAACCTAAGAAGCAAGGCTGCGGACAGTTTGGGTCGTGCACTAGCTAAAAAGTTTAGCTCGAACTCCCTTACAAGTTGATAAAAAGACAAGACTAAGGATGGCCTTAACCGACTATACCATATTCTAACCAGGCCTTAGAGAGTGGTGGGGAATGCCCGACACATCAGAGCATCAGAAGTGTCATAGAGGGCCATTTGGGGCCCATAACATGATGACATGCTTTGTCGGGTTCGAGCCCCTGTTGTAGACCTCTAATGTTTGAAAACAGAAGTTGAGAGGAATTGGCTTGTTCTGGATCTCTTGAGCAAAGGGAGATCCTACTAACGAGCCTTCCTGAGGTCCTTCGATTTAATAAATTCCCTTTGAACCTCATTTAGGCATTGAGTAACCAAGCATAGTTGTGCCCTAAGGGAATCCGTTGAATCCGATGACAATGTATCTGGTTCGGGACATTTGGGGTGGTGAGTTGGGAACTAGTAGCGTGATGCTCCGTTACTGGCCTCGACACTTCTAGGTCTGTGGGCAAGGGTCCCCAGCTCTAATGTTGTTGCGCGACCAGGGGTAGATCTTGTGATGTGGTAAAGAGGGTTAGTCAAACCATCGGGGATGGTTGTCGAGGGAGCATCGTATGCTGAGCCAGATGGGGAATGAGGTGAATGATGGTTCGCATTATGATAGGAACCCTAGGGTTCTTTCGATGCTCTGATACCAAGTGATAGGAACCTTTAGATTTCTATCAAAGAGGAAGAGGGATAAACAATCACTTCGAGGGAAACGAGCCTCCTTGATTACTTCGAGGGGATCGGCCTCCTTGATCTCTATAGAGGATCGGCCCTCCTAGGGTTTTACCTATTGGATAAAATATAATTTCTTTATTGATTGACTGAAATAAAAGAGTTTACACCATTATTTATAGTGTTATACTAAGATTCTCTCTAGGCTTAGACATAAAGTCCCACTAAATTTAGACTCTTAACTAATTAATATAAATTAAATAAACTCCTAACTGAAAATAATAACTAACTTAATCCTAACTAAAGATAATAACTAACTCCAACTAACTCATAACTGACTCGATTGGGCTCACCTGATCTATAACTAACTCTAATTGAATAGACCAACATGACTCAACTCGAATTAATTATGAACCAATGGACCTGACCCTGTCAGGATCCTAACAGACCCGCCCTCTTCAAATATCTATCATGCATCACAATCTTTTGATCAATTAAATAAGGTCTCCACTTGGTGTAAACAATGGGTCGACCTTCTGGTACAGTCATTATAGCAAGGATCACCTATTTTTCATTAATAAAAAAACTTCATAATCAGTTTAGAAAACTTCCAAGAGACATCACTCAAGATTAATAATCATTCAATTTCAAGCACTATTTTGAAGTCCTTGAAGGATATTAAAAAGAAATCCATCCACAGTTCTTGGCCCTATACAATTAATTTAATTTTTGAGTACTTATTATTACAAGTTAGAATTCGTCCATCAGCAACCTTGACTTCAAATTTATCACAGTCTTCAATCTGATAGGCCAATTAGTTAACAAGCTTTCTATCCATGAAATTATTAGTGCTACCAGTATCGATTAAAATAGTAACAAGCTGTTGTTTCAAAATTCCTTCAATTTTCATAGTTTGCGAGTTAAAGTAGCTGGCTAATATATGCACTATATATATATGATAAGTCTAATACCTTTATCAGAATCCATACCTTCTTAATCAAAGTCTACATCATCATTTTTTAGTTCCTCGTTAATTGGTTCAATCATAAGAAGATGACCGTGTTTATGCTTTTATTTCTATGATTGTCCATGTTGAGCTTTTCTTCATGTATGTGAGTAAACAATATAGTAACCATCATGGTACGAGGTTGAGGGGCCTTAACTTCACATCAAATCTTCGGATTGAGCCCTTCAATAAATGTTAATAACATTTATTTTTTGGACCAATCTTGGGTTTGATTTGAAAGACGCTCAAATCTGCTATGGTACTCTTATACGGTAGAATTATATCATTTTTGGTGAGTTGTCCATCCATATTCTCGTATTTCGATGGTCCGAAATGAATCAGAAGCCTGCTTTTGAATTGCTCCCATGAGGATTCTTTGTGAGTGTGTTTGTACCAATGGTACTATTAGAATGCATCTCCTTCAAGTTGAATAGAGGCTATCTCCACCTTGGATTCCTCCGAAGTCCTGTGAAAATAAAAAAAAAATTCAACACGTGAGATTGGGTCTATCTTCCTATCTGGGAAACTCCAACACTCCATCCTTATGTTTGGGTATCTTGTGTTCTGCCCATGATCACACTTTTCATATTGTCTCCCCTTGAGATTGTAACTTTTATCATGTTGAGTTTTGTTTGGGCTCTCTGATTGGCTTCTTCTAAATTGGCGAATGAGTTTTTGCAATCTATCTTATATGTAGGCTTCAAAGGCTTTAACCTTGCGTCTAGTGTATCATCCATAGTCATTACACATGATTATAGATTAGTGATGTTCAATTCTTTTTTCTATTGTCGAATAGAGGATGTAGGGATCACGATGACAGTAGTAGCAACGAAGAGGGTGAAAAGGGGTGATTGAGATCTTGAGATTGAGGACAGCATCGGTAGTAAAGTGATGAGAGGGGGTGGCTGCCGTGATGCTGCAAGAACATCGAGTCTGCGACAAACATAAACGAGCGGTGCTGCAAGTGATAGTAGCTGGGGCAACAAGAGCAGTTGGCGCGACAGCAATGGATGGGTCGATGATAGGATGAGGCATTATCGATGGTAGCATAGGAGGATGCAGGGGAGGAAATGTGCAGCGATGGCAAGCGGTAGGGGAGCAGCGACACTACTGATGCAGGTGGAGAATAAGGCAGCAGCAACAACGGTGGTGACTGTATGGACTGCAGGGGGAGATGGGGAAGAGCAGTGGCCGCAATGGTGGCGTTGGGCGAGGGAAGAAGAAGGGCAGTAGCGTTGGCATCTCGACGGCGACTGCAGGTGATAGATGGGCAGCGAGAAATGGCAATAATGGCAGTGTTGGGCAACAGGTGTTGGAGCGAGCAGCGATGGTGGGCGTTGTTGTAGAGGTGGCAGGGGTGACAGGAATAGGTTGAGGGCAACGGCCGCTGCAGAGGAGGGTGCGGAAGGTAGCGGCGGAAAGTGGGTGAAGCAGCAAGGTAGTAGAGGAGGAAGCATGAGTGGGTAGTAGTAGCGAGGGCTATAGCAGGGGTGGAAGAAAGGCACAGTAGAGACGGCAGCGATGGCAGGGCAACGACCGAGGGCTGTGAAACTGTGGTAGCGGCCCCTTCTTTACTCGAGTAAGCGATAGATGAGGGCGATTAAGGTTACGGCTGGCAGAGGAAGAGAGGGGTTGCACTAAGGGTCCGGCGATTGATGGTTGTGCGCGGGTGGGATGCGGTAGCGGGAAGTAGCGGTGATGCTATTATGCGCAGGTGGGGAGGAAGGCAGCAGCGTAGGGTTGGTGATTAATAGTGGCGATAGGCGTCGGGAGATAAAGAGAAGGGGAGGAAGATGGCGGCTAGGCAGCGACAGTGGTAGGGAGGAGAGAAAGGGGTTGCAACAGTAGAGGAGGGAGATGGCTTATGGGTGATTCTTGTGGCTATGGAAGAGGGATGGCAGTATGAAGACGACTATAATATAGGGTTAGAAAGCAACGATGGCAGCAGCAAGGAATGGAAGATGTGACGACGATGATGGTAGTGTAGATGGTGGGAATGATTACAGATAGAAAGGGCAGCAACTGTAGAATCATAACAAAAATCTTAAGTTTTTTTATCAAAGATGAAGTGGAATAAATGATCAATTCGAGAGGATCTATAATCCTTGATCACTTTGAGAGTATTGATCTCTTAACTAATTAATATAAATCAAATAAACTTCTAACTGAAAATAATAATCGATTTCATCTTAACTGAAGATAGTAACTAACTCTAACCAACTCATAACTGACTCGATTGGGATCAACCGGGCTATAATTGACTTTGACTGAATAGACCAACATAACTCAACTCGAATTAATTATGAACTGATGGACCTGACCTTGTCAGGGTCCTAATACATCATCCCCGCCAATTCTTGGACCTGGTGGGTGAGAACGAGGAATGCCTCGATGGAGATGATGGGCAGTCCGGTACTGACACTGGGAGATGAGAACCTGAGATTGTTGAACAATCTCCAGTAATAGCTCAGGGTCAGGATCGAGGTGTTTCCATCCCCGTGCGAGGGAGGAGGTATTAGCCCTTCGAGTCCGAAGGCATGGTGGGCAATGGGGACCTCTTCTCTGAGATGTTCATCGGGGTTGCTCGGTTGTGAGTGTTCTTACGACATTGGGCCCTCCTTCTAGCACCAAAATATTGATGAACCTTATGTCATGGCCGATGTGTTAGTACGTCTTGATTCGATCTGAGTACACAAGGTTGCCCGCACGAGTCATCGCTCGATCGACACTCGGTCGAGTTAAATCTTCTTAGTGGATCGCTTCGAGGTGGATGACGATGAGTCTCTTTTACTCCTTCGAAGTCATTACTATGCAAAGGCCAAAGTTGTGGAATATTCCCGACTTGATCCCACCGACGGTTAAGTCAGTTTGGAGTTGAGAGAGTTTTGAGTGTTCAGAGTCCGACCCCTAGTGTTGGCTTAGGGTTTGACTTTTATACCTATCATGCAAGGTGGGCTATACACAACCTCTTATTGGCCGTCAATACTTCGGGCGGCTTGCTCGTAGTCCCTCTTGGCTCTGTATCGCTTCTGCCATTCCGCGGGTTCCCGAGCGGCAGAAGCGAGTCGGCACCATCTCGCACGATCCCGGGTGGGGTGCACGGTGCGACGGCGTCTTGCGTGATCTTGGGCAGCTCGTATGGTGTGGTACTACCTCGTATAGTAATAGGTACGATTTTGGTGTTGACATGGCTTGTTGTGCGTTGCCATCGAGGTAGTACCATAATATGCCATATCACGAAGCTGATTCCATGATCACAAGTAGGGGAGCATAAAACAGATGGCTAGCAATGCCATCTATATTTTCTGGTAACACAGAATGGTTAACCTCGTTATAATTGTTTCAAGATGCCACCAAATAGCTACTGGGAAAAATAGGATTCAGAGGAAGAAGAGAATCCAATGATCATAATATTCCCAACAATGGAGCATGTGACAAAGTGATCTTTTGTTTTTTTTCTTCTTCTTCTTTTAACTTCAGAACAGCTGAGCTGCTCTTAGTTCCTATGATATCAAACGAAGGGAACAGAAGCAACGATAAGATGACAATAAAGAAAAACAATGACGGAAACAATCTACATCAAAAGCAATTCATAATACATAACCATTTTGCTGTTGAATGTTAGCAACATCATACTGTTCTAATCCAAGATACAAAAACGTCATCAGGGCATCTCTAGTGAGACAATTCACCTTAGCAATTTTGCTAAAGCTCAATAGACTAATCAAACAGTGGTGGTATCATATTACTTCAATTCTTCACAAGAACAAAGTTATTTATCTCTGTCCCCTCGCAGATTCACAATAATTATCAATAGGCTTCAACATGGTCAACACACCATCGATGATTGTTGGATTGATCTCATATTTGCAAAAACATCTAAAATTGCATGTGGCTCAAGCTCTCAAAAACAATAATTGTTCTTTAGCCAAGAAAAGACAGCCTGCATATGGAATCATCAGTCCCTTTAATAGATTTTTGAGTCCATGATTGACAACAAGAAGCTTCCTTTCGCAAATGTCACAACCTAGGATACAAAAATCACTCTGAATCAACATAAGAATAAAAATGTAAACAACAAAGCTACTTAGCCTGATAAAATCCAGGAGGTGATCTAAAAATAGTGAGCGATAAATGGAGACTAGGCTAAGTAGCTTTGTTGTTGACATTTTATTCTTCACACTTGTGGAGGCTTATGTTGTCATCCCCAAAGCAGAAACTGCAGGAATCCGAAGCTTGTTCTATGCCAGAAACTTACTTCACACTTTTGCTGCTTGAATGAGCTGATAAAATCCAGGAGTGATCTAAAAATAGTGAGTGATAAATGGAGACTAGGCTCAGTCATGCAGCAGAAGTGTGAAGTAAGTTGCTGGCATAGAACAAGCTTCGGATTCCTGCAGTTTCTGCTTTGGGGATGACAACATAAGCCTCCACAAGTTTCTTCCAGACCAGGTATGTCATTTGACTTCTTCTCGGACATGGACAACATTAAGCATGACCAACACCTTCAAACTGTGTCATTGGTTTATCCTTTAATGACAAATCTCTAACAAAACATTAAGCCGTCTTTGCCGGATGAAATACGTCAAATTAGAATCTATTGGATAAGTCTATTTTTTTTAATTAGATTAAGCCTAATGCTATGGTGTTGGAAATAATTCAAGTAGTTAAGATTGATTAATGAGTTAGGACTTAATAAAATAAAAGATAAAGATTTAGATCTAATTTAGTTTTGATGATAATGAGATTAGTTTAAATGAGGGTGAGATTTATTTAAATGTAATAGATTTTTTAGTGTTTTAAAATATTTGTATTCTATCTTTTAATCAATATAAATATGTGCTCTTCGATCATTCCAAGATACTAAGGACTGTGCACTGAAAACTGTAGATTGAAAGTATGCATGGTGTTATTTATTTCACATGGATTATAGAATTTGGTAGAAGATGGTTTTGTTCAGTATGATTTGCAGGATACTAGCATTACAAAAGGTCAAAAAAATCAGATGAAAAAAATATACAGAAAGATGCAAGAGCCCTTTATATGCTACAACAAGCAATAGATGATTCCCTATTTCCAAGAATCATGATGGCATCAACATCAACAGAAGCTTGAGATATATTAAAAAAATATGTTTGGAGGCATAGAGAAGGTAAAAATTTCAAAGCTTCAAATTCTTCGTCATGAATTTGAAACTCTTATGATGAAAGATTCGGAATCGATTACTATTTTCTTAAAATTTCTTTTATTGTGAATCAAATGAGATCTTACGGTGAAAATATAAAAGATCAAACTATAGTAGAAAAAGTTTTATCTCCAAAATTTGATATGATCTTTACTACTATATAAGATGTTAAAGATACAAGTACATTATCTATTGATGAATTAATGAGTTCTTTTTAGTTCATGAACAAAAAATGAACATATTTTCAGATGAAACTTTAGAACATGTTCTCCAAATGAAGATAGATCAAAAGAATGATCAGAATAATTTAGAATTTAAATTTTAAGGGAGATATCAAAATGGCAGAGGATGAGACCAATCAAATGAATGTAATCAAAAAACTCAAAAATATTTTTGTTATAAAAAATAGGGTGTATTGAAAAGGATTACTGGTACAAAAATAAAAATCCAAATGTTCCTCTATATTATTACTATAAAAAATATGGTCATCTTGAAAATGATTGTTGGAACAAAACCAAACAAACTATCATGAGGAAAATAATGATGACAAAAGAGACGAAGAGAATATTTTCTTTATAGCATATGATGAAGAATATTTTAGATTTGTTTGATTTTTGGATAGTGGATGCAGTAGTCATATGATAGGGGATAAAAGTTTATTCGAGAGGCTTGATGATTCAGTCAGATCTATTGTGCTGATGGAAAATGACAACAAAATTTAGATGAAAGGAAAAGGAACAATTATTATGAAGATCAAATCTGGTAAAAAGTTATTGATGATGTATTGTTTATTCCTGATTTAAAATAAAATTTCATTAGTATTGGACAACTAATGAGAAAAGGATATCATATTATTTTTTATGATAAAAAAATGATTTATGATAATAAAATTAAAAAATTAATAGCAACTGCAAGTATGATAAAAAAAATAAAGTGTTTCTTTTATTATTTTTAGATTTTTCTATTCCTACTGATAAATAAACATTATGGCAAAAAAATTATGATCATCTAAATTTGTGTAGATCTATTCAAACTATCTCAGATGGTACAAGTAATACACATACAAAGATGGTAGAAGTTTTTGATGATGTAAAGAAAGCTAAGAGAAAGAAAAGAAAAATGAAACTTTCACATTCAAAGGGATTAGATACTACAAATATAGAGTCTCCATTAGATCGTCAAAGATGACTATCAAAGAGAAAAATGTTAATTTATAGATCTAAGATCTATGGATAAAAAAAATATCAAGTTTTGATTTAAGGTCAGAAGTTCTCAAAGATCTATGGATAGAAAAAAACATAAGACAACCACTACAGCCTACCAACATCTTTACAAAAATTTTGACGAAAAAAAAATTTTCTTTAAAAATAATTTTAAATTATAACTACTTGAATTAAGGGGGTGTGTTGAAATAATTCAAGTAGTTAAGATTGATTAAGGAGTTAGGATTTAAAAAAATAAAAAATAAAAGATAAAGATTTAGATCTAATTTAGTTTAGATGATGATGAGATTAGTTTTGTTAGCTGACTAAGTCTACCGCCAACTCTGTAACTGAACGAGTAAATCTCGTTCATTAGTTTAGGGAAATCCTTAATAGTTGAGGGAAATCTTTCCTCGTCCCTGTATAAATAGATGATGCATTTATCAATAATATCAAGCTTTTTATTCTCTCATTTCCATTTCTAACATGGTATCAGAGCCATAAGAGAAATTATTCTCTCTGTCAAACAACAGAAAAATAGTTGCCATTACCTGCCTCCTCTACTGCTACCTCATTGCCGAGGCAACGCTACTTGTTGGATCTTTCAAATCTACTATCACCTGCAGCTGATCCACGCGGTTTATAGCTCTCGCAGGCGCTTCTCCTCGTGTGCCGACGTCGTTACCACCGTTCTCGCCCTTTTAGTGTCTCAGATTCCAACGAAAGCGGATTCCCATTCTTGCACTGTACCTATTGATCGTTGGATATTCTCACTCGCCACTCACACCCGTATCTACCAGGTGTTTTCTACACTATTCTGTTCAGTTCAATTTTTGTTAGCCACCTTTTGATCTATGCTACTACCTACAACTTTATAGCCATTAATTGCTTCTCTTTTTCTTTTCTTCTTTTCTTTTTCTTGGTCACCAATTGTGTTAGTTCTCTACTCTGTGCAACGGCTTTTGTGATTTCGTAATGTCTTTCTCATCCACTTCTGATGTACCTACTATTTTTCCTACTAATAATTCTGCTTCATCGTCCGATCTTATTTCCATTAATGTTGTATCTTTAATCCCCTTTAAGTTATCTAAAAACGGTAATTATGCCTCTTGGCGTGCTCAATTCTCTAACCTCTTGTTTGGTTATGATTTATTGGGTTATGTTGACGGTTCTCTTAGTTGTCCACCAACCATGATTCATGTCCCAGGAGACCCTAGCCCAGTACCCAATTCTGCCTACAAGTTATGGTTTCGGCAGGATCGACTAATTCTCCAGGCCATTCAGGCCTCTATTGCTGGATCCATCGCTCCGCTTGTGACCTCCTGTACCACTGATGCGGAAGCATGGAATAAGTTCTAGACTACCCTGGCGAACGGCTCTCGGACTCGCATGCTTGGACTACTCTCCAATCTTATGACTCTTAAGCAAGAGGGAAGTTGTATTGCTGATTACTTACAAAATATCAAAGTCATTATCGATGACCTGGCTTTGATAGGTCATCTTCTTACTGATGAAGAGATACTGGTTCACACGCTCAATGGCTTAAGTCCTGAGTACAAAGAACTTACTGCTGCTCTTCGGGCGCGTGACTCTCCTATCCTCTTTGAAGAACTTTATGACAAGCCGACGGATTATGAAGCTTACTTAAAGCGTGACACCAAGCTATCGGGACCTTTGTCAGAACCTCCCATCACAGCTCAGTTCACCCAAAAACTCAAAAAGCCCAGCTGTAAATATCACAACAATACTTCAAAAGGTGTAGTCACCCAACCTCTTACTACTATGAGTTTTCATCCATCACTTCTTCCTTCATATCCTTCGTCCATCAATTCTCGTCCAAATGTTTCTTTTTCACCTTGTCGCCCCCCACCTATGTCTCTGCAACCAATTGTCTGTCAATTGTGTGACAAAATGGGTCACACTGCCAAAGTTTGTCGATCGCGTCTTCCAGCACCATCTACTTGGCCTTAAGCAAATATCATGACTGCTTCTTCTGAAGGTCCGTCTAACTGGATTGTGGATTCTGGCGCTTCCCACCATATCACATCTGACCTCCAGAATTTATCACTCCATAATGGCTATGGCGGCCATAAAGACGTCATCGTTGGTGATGGTAATCGAATCCCTATTACTCATGTTAGTTCTAGGACATTACATTCCAACGACTCTTCTTTTACACTTCATAATGTTTTGTGCGCCCCTCACATCAAGAGAAATCTTATTTATGTCTCTCAATTTTGTCAACAAAATCATACTTCTATTGAGTTCTTTCCTGATTATTTTCTTGTTAAGGACTTGAGCACGGGGGCATCTCTAGTTCGTAGCCCGAATAAAGACAACATCTACGAATAGCCGTCTACCGTGTTTCTCACACAGAAACACTTCCGACTCCAGTCGATATATGGCATCGTCGTCTTGGTCATCCCTCAAACTCTATTCAACAAAAATTGCTTTCTCGTTATTCTATTCCTGTTTTTAAATCCAGTAATGTTCTTACTCACTGTAATGCATGTCTTAGTAATAAAAGTCATTAATTACCTTTTAGTACTTCCACTCTTTCTTGCTCTAAGCCATTTGAGGTTATTTATACTGATGTTTGGGGTCCTGCATCAGTTGTTTCCTTTGACAAGTTTAGATTCTATGTTGTCTTCGTAGATTATTTTACGAAGTATACATGGTTTTATCCTCTTCGTCAAAAATCTGATGTCGTTGTTGTATTCTCTAAATTTAAGAACTTAGTTGAGAACTATTTTCAAACTACTATTAAAACCATCTATTCTGATGGCGGAGGTGAATATCAAGCTCTTGCATCTTATCTATCTACTTGTGGTATTCAATATATTAAGTCACCTCTGTATACTCCTCAACTGGTTGGTTCTACCGAACGTAAACATCATCATGTTGTTGAAACTGGTTTAACTCTACTTCATCAAGCATCTATGCCTTCTGCCTTTTGGTCTGTCGCCTTTCAAACTGCGGTGTACCTCATTAATCGTATGCCCACTCCAGTTCTTGAGTATCAGTCACCATTTGAAAAGTTATTTCAAAAATGCCCTAACCTACACACATTAAAAGTTTTTGGCGGTCTGTGTTATCCTTGGTTACGCCCCTACAATTCTCATAAACTGCAGCCTCGATCTCGTCCTTGTATTTTCATCGGATATTCTCTTGAACATAATACTTTTCAGTGTTATGATCCTCTATTGCTAAGATATTTATCTCCAAACATATCACTTTTGTGGAGTCTGTCTTTCTCTTTTGAGATCAAGGTCATTGTGTCATCCCATTGAGTTCCTCTAATACATCTTCCTCCTCCCCCATGCCTCTACAAGATCCACACTCTCTTGTTATTTTGATTCCGCACATTCCTCCTTCGTCTACTTCTCCGGCTTCTTCCTCTACTCCAGAGCCAATGCCTTTGTCCTCACCTTGTCCTGGTTCCTCTGTCGTCCCTGCGTCCACCTCCACTAGTGATCACCCTCAATCCTTACCCTCTGCTACTCCTATCGTCTCAAGCCATCCAATGCAAACTCGCTCCAAAAGTGGTATCTTTAAACCCCGTCAAGTTCTTAATTTACATGTCAGCACCAACCCTTCTCTAGCCTATACTGAACCATCATCTTTTACTCAAGCCCAAAAATTCTCACATTGGCGTACAGCCATGAGTGATGAGTATGATGTGCTTCTTCGTAATGGTACATGGACTCTCACCCCTTCTCACCCCACGCAAAACATTACAGGGTGTAAATGGGTCTATCGCATTAAGCGAAACCCTGATGGCTTGATTGCTCGTTATAAAGCTCGACTTGTGGCTAAAGGTTTTCATCAATGTCCTGGTCTTGACTACACTGAGACATTTAGTCCTGTCGTCCAACCTACTATCATTCGGCTTATCCTGAGTTTGGCCGTCTCCAACGACTGGTGCTTACGCCAACTCGATGTTAACAATGCCTTTTTGCAAGGAACACTTACTGAAGACGTTTTCATGCAATGACCTCCGTGTTTTATACATCCTCGATCCCATGTCGTAATTACGAAAAGCCATTTATGGCCTTCGAGCTCCACGAGCCGGTATCGAGCTTGGTCTCTACTTGTCTTCGTTTGGCTTCATTAACTCTAAATCGATGTCTCTCTTTTCTCGCCACTAACATAGGTTTACTATCTATCTTGGTTTATGTGGACGATATTATTATTACGGTGATAACTTTATGGCGGTTCAAGCATTTATTCAAGAATTGGCGACCAATTCTCTCTTAAAGATCTTGGTCACCTAAATTATTTTCTGAGTCGAGGCTACATCTACGTCTTACGGTCTTTTTCTCTCACGAGAAAGTATATTCTTGATTCTTTGTTCAAGATGATGCAGGATGCACAAGAGGTTGCCACTCCTTTATCCTCTAGTGAATCACTGAAGTTATGTGATGGTAGTCCTGCTACGGACCCTACTCAGTTTCGACAGGTAGTTGGCTCCCTACAATATCTCGCCCTTACTCGCCCGGATATTTCCTTTGCAGTTAATAAACTGTCTCAGTTCATGCATCGGCCATCTGCTTTCCATTGGACTGCTGTCAAACGTGTTTTGCGTTATCTTAAAGGGACTATTGATCATGGTATTTTTCTTCACAAACATTCTCCTTCTCAGCTTCATGTCTTTCTTTGATTGTAATGTTGACGATCGAACCTCCACATCTGGCTATATTATTTTTCTTGGTGCCAATCCGATCAGCTGGAGTTCTAAGAAACAAAAGACAATTGCCAGGTCTACGACTGAAGCTGAATATCGAGCTATAGCTGCTGCTGCTGAACTTATTTGGATCTCCAACTTGCTTAAGGAACTTCACGTTTCTTCTTCTCTTTATTTATTGTGATAACCTTGGTGCAACTTACCTGCGAACCGGTTTTCACTCGCATGAAGCTTGTGGCTATCGACTTTCATTTTGTGCGAGATCAAGTTGCTCGTCGGCTTCGTGTTTCTCATGTTCACACTGATCAACTTGCGACTCCTCATAAAGTCTTTAGCCCGCAAGCCCTTTTTATTACATCGGTCCAAGATCGCCATCCTGCAGGCTCGATCTTGCGGGGCATGTTAGACTAAGTCTCCGCCATCTGACAGGCCAATCTCGTTCATTAGTTGAGGGAAATCCTAATTAGTTGAGGGAAATCTTTATTAGTTGAGGGAAATCTTTTGACTAAGTCTACCGCAAACTCTGTAACTGAACGAGTAAATCTCGTTCATTAGTTGAGGGAAATCCTCAATAGTTGAGGGAAATCTTTCCTCATCCCTGTATAAATAGATGATGCATTTATCAATAATATCAAGCTTTTTATTCTCTCATTTCCATTTCTAACAAGTTTAAATGAGGATGAGATTTATTTAGATGTGATAAAATTTTTAGTATTTTAAAATATCTGTATTCTATCTTTTAATCAATATAAATAGGTGTTCTTGAATCATTCCAAGGCACCAAAGACTGTGCACTGAAGATTGCGATTGAAATTACTCCTGGTGAATAATTTTGAAATGATTGTGATAATTGATATAACGGATAATGAACTTATGATAATTAAATAGGGAATTAGCTTTATATATTTTTTAAATTTAATAACATAATAATTTATTATTTATCATCTTTTTAATTTTGATTTTATCCTTTTTTTTTTCCTCACATCCCCTACGATATGTTTGCATACCCTACCACCATCGACGCTCTTTGTCGTCAATCATTGCTCACCCCCCAACCTATGCTCCCTACTGATTATTACCCTTAGTCGGGGCACTCCTTGTTCGTCACTGCCCTTAGCTATTGATCGTTGCTTCCCAAACCATGCTTTCTTAGTCGGTACTCTAACCCCACTCATTGCTATCTTACATTACCTTCTAGGAGAAGGAATAGAAAGAATAAGAAGAAGAAGAAGAAGAGTAAGAGGGGGAGGACGGAGAAGAATAAAAATAAAAAAAAGGAAGAAAGAGAAAGAGAAGGAGGGGGATATTTATGCTGAAGAATAGTTTTAAAATATTAATTTTTTTAAAAAAATAAGATTATAAATAGTAAAGAAGGGTTGTAAATAGTAATTTTTAGATGGAAACTCATGCCTTAAAGGAGTGATACATATGAGGTTTAGATTAGATGATTAATAGACTTGATACCATCATAGAGAGATCAAGCATAAAAATGAAAAAAAAATCATTATTATTTGTAAAGTCAAATGGTGACTCAACTGGTTGGTTCTGCCGAACGTAAACATCATCATGTTGTTGAAACTGGTTTAACTCTACTTCATCAAGCATCTATGTCTTCTGCCTTTTGGTCTGTCACCTTTCAAACTGCGGTGTACCTCATTAATCGTATGCCCACTCCAGTTCTTCAGTATCAGTCACCATTTAAAAAGTTATTTCAAAAATGCCCTAACCTACACACATTAAAAGTTTTTGGTTGTTTGTGTTATCCTTGGTTACGCCCCTACAATTCTCATAAACTACAGCCTCGATCTCGTCCTTGTATTTTCATCGGATATTCTCTTAAACATAATACTTTTCGGTGTTATGATCCTCTATCTGCTAAGATATTTATCTCCAAACATGTCACTTTTGTGGAGTCTGTCTTTCTCTTTCGAGATCAAGGTCATTGTGTCATCCCATTAAGTTCCTCTAATACATCTTCCTCCTCCCCCATGCCTCTACAAGATCCACACTCTCTTGTTATTTTGATTCCGCACATTCCTCCTTCATCTACTTCTCCGGCTTCTTCCTCTACTCCAGAGCCAATGCCTTTGTCCTCACCTTGTCCTGGTTCCTCTGTCGTCCCTGCGTCCACCTCCACTAGTGATCACCCTCAATCCTTACCCTCTGCTACTCCTATCGTCTCAAGCCATCCAATGCAAACTCGCTCCAAAAGTGGTATCTTTAAACCCCGTCAAGTTCTTAATTTACATGTCGACCAACCCTTCTCTAGCCTATCTTGAACCATCATCTTTTACTCAAGCCCAAAATTCTCACATTGGCGTACAGCCATGAGTGATGAGTATGATGCGCTTCTTCGTAATGGTACATGGACTCTCATCCCTTCTCACCCCACGCAAAACATTACAGGGTGTAAATGGGTCTATCGCATTAAGCGAAACCCTGATGGCTTGATTGCTCGTTATAAAGCTCGACTTGTGGCTAAAGGTTTTCATCAATGTCCTGGTCTTGACTACACTGAGACATTTAGTCCTGTCATCAAACCTACTACCATTCGGCTTATCACGAGTTTGGCCGTCTCCAACGATCGGTGCTTACGCCAACTCGATGTTAACAATGCCTTTTGCAAGGAACACTTATCAAGACGTTTTCATGCAATGTGTTTTATACATCCTCGATCCCGATGTCCAGAATTACGAAAAGCCATTTATGGCCTTCCAGCTCCACGAGCGGTATCGAGCTTGGTCTCTACTTGTCTTGGCTTTCATTAACTCTAAATCGATGTCTCTCTTTTCTACGCCACCAATATGGGTTTACTATCTATCTTCTGGTTTATGTGGACGATATTATTATTACCGGTGATAACTTTATGGCGGTTCAAGCATTTATTCAGCAATTGGCCGACCGATTCTCTCTTAAAGATCTTGGTCACCTAAATTATTTTCTCGGAGTCGAGGCTACATCTACGTCTTCTTTTTCTCTCACGAGAAAGTATATTCTTGATTTGTTGTTCAAGACACTATGCAGATGCAAAAGAGGTTGCCACTCCTCTATCCTCTAGTGAATCAAAGTTATGTGATGGTAGTCCTGCTACGGACCCTACTTTCGACGTAGTTGGCTCCCTACAATATCTCCCTTACTCGCCTTGGATATTTCCTTTGCAGTTAATAAACTGTCTCAGTTCATGCATCGGCCATCTGCTTTCCATTGGACTGCTGTCAAACGTGTTTTGCGTTATCTTAAAGGGACTATTGATCATGGTATTTTTCTTCACAAACATTCTCCTTCTCAGCTTCATGTATTTGCTGATGCTGATTGGGCCGGCAATATTGACGATCGAACCTCCACATCTGGCTATATTGTTTTTCTTGGTGCCAATCCGATCAGCTGGAGTTCTAAGAAACAAAAGACAATTGCCAGGTCTACGACTGAAGCTGAATATCGAGCTATAGCTGCTGTTGCGGCTGAACTTATTTGGATCTCCAACTTGCTTAAGGAGCTTCACGTTTCTTCTTCTACTCTGCCTGTTATTTATTATGATAACCTTGGTGCAACTTACCTCTGTGCGAACCGGTTTTCACTCGCATGAAGCATGTGGCTATCGACTTTCATTTTGTGCGAGATCAAGTTGCTCGTCAGCAGCTTCGTGTTTCTCATGTTCACACGGCTGATCAACTTGCTGACTCCCTCACAAAGTCTTTAGCCCGCAAGCCCTTTTTATTACATCGGTCCAATATCGCCATCCTTGACAGAAGCTCGATCTTGCAGGGGCATGTTAGCTGACTAAGTCTACCAACTCAGAATCGAACGAGCCAATCTCGTTCATTAGTTGAGGGAAATCCTCATTAGTTGAGGGAAATCTTTTGACTAAGTCTACCGCAAACTCTGTAACTGAACGAGTAAATCTCATTCATTAGTTGAGGGAAATCCTCAATAGTTGAGGGAAATCTTTCCTCATCCCTGTATAAATAGATGATGCATTTATCAATAATATCAAGCTTTTTATTCTCTCATTTCCATTTCTAACAAGTTTAAATGAGGATGAAATTTATTTAGATGTGATAAAATTTTTAGTATTTTAAAATATCTGTATTCTATCTTTTAATCAATATAAATAGGTGTTCTTGAATCATTCCAAGGCACCAAAGACTGTGCACTGAAGATTGCGATTGAAATTACTCCTGGTGAATAATTTTGAAATGATTGTGATAATTGATATAACGGATAATGAACTTATGATAATTAAATAGGGAATTAGCTTTATATATTTTTTAAATTTAATAACATAATAGTTTATTATTTATCATCTTTTTAATTTTGATTTTATCCTTTTTTTTTTCCTCACATCCCCTACGATATGTTTGCATACCCTACCACCATCGACGCTCTTTGTCGTCAATCATTGCTCACCCCCCAACCTATGCTCCCTACTGATTATTACCCTTAGTCGGGGCACTCCTTGTTGGTCACTGCCCTTAGCTATCGATCGTTGCTTCCCAAGCCATGCTTTCTTAGTCGGTACTCTAACCCCACTCATTCCTATCTTACATTACCTTCAAGGAGAAGGAATAGAAAGAATAAGAAGAAGAAGAAGAAGAGTAAGAGGGGGAGGACGGAGAAGAATAAAAATAAAAAAAAGGGAGAAAGAGAAAGAGAAGGAGGGGGATATTTATGCTGAAGAATAGTTTTAAAATATTAATTTTTTAGAAAAATAAGATTATAAATAGTAAAGAAGGGTTGTAAATAGTAATTTTTAGATGGAAACTCATGCCTTAAAGGAGTGATACATATGAGGTTTAGATTAGATGATTAATAGACTTGATACCATCATAGAGAGATCAAGCATAAAAATGAAAAAAAAATCATTATTATTTGTAAAGTCAAAGTACTAATTATAATACTTAAAAATAATAGAATGAAAGTATAATATAAAACTTATATATGCATAAGAACGTATGTTAGTTTTGGACAGCACTTGGGTGCTCTTTGTAGTTCGCGTATCATTGTAGGTTTTAGTCTCCTCCTCTCTCTCTCTCTCTCTCTCTCTCTCTCTCTCTCTCTCTCTCTGCTAGAATCTCCTCCTGAGGTTTGGGCAACAGGCTTTTTTCACAATAGCTGGTTGGAAGCTTTGACATAGAGTTTTTGCTATTGAAACTCAAAGAAGAAGGTTGCGGTGGGAAAGATGGGTTGCACTCATTTCTTCTCCTCTCTTTTCTTCTGTCTTCTAAGATTAGAATAGCTAGGGCCAGTTAAGACTCTTGTTAGAAACCTGTTTTTTTATTCCTTTTTTAGACGGGTGCATATCTTTTGTTTTTGTAGGGGGAGAGGTGACCCAATCCTTAGGGTTTAAGGACTTCTCTTGTAGGGCATAGGGCATGCGTAGCTAATATTTGTAGGACTGTTGTACCCCCTTACGTGGTGGCTGCCCTTATTTATGTGTGGACTGTCCTAGTTAGAGTCTTGGATTAAGGTGAGTGGATTATTAGAATTTGAGCTTCTCTTGGCCAAACAATGAATGCTTCAAGTCGTCGGTTGAATGGTGTTTAAGATCAGCCATGATCATGATTTGATATTATTACCTTTTAAATGAATGTTTTGGCTGAGAAGATAACTATCACAAAAAAGATCAAACATAAAATCGAAAGAAAATAACTTTCATTGTTTGTAATATTAAAGTCCTGACTAAAAGACTTAAAATAATAAAATCAATGTGGTTGAAGCTTTAATGTACAGCTTTGACGGTCGGAACTCAAAGAAGAAGGCTACGGTGGAAGAAAAATGGGTTGCATCATTTAGAATTCTTTCTTTCTTTCTTCTCCTCTCTCCTGTTTTGTATACGAAGGTTGAAATAGATAGGATCGACTAGGCTCTTGTTGAAGCCTTCTTTGGTTCCCTTTAAATGGGTGCACACTCATTGTTTGTTTTAGAACTTGAGGGATGCCTCAATCCTTAGGGTTTATAGACTTTGTTTGTGGGGCATTCTCGGTTGTTGTAACCCCCCCTTGCTTGGTGGCTATCCCTATTTGAGTGAGGGCAACCCTAATTTGAGTCATATCAGGATTTACATTGAGGTGAGTGAGCTATTATAATTTAGGGTTTGATTGGCTAAATATGACTTTATGTCCATTGAATATAGATAAGTCAAACTAGTTGAACAGTGTTGAGATGATCCTCGATCATGACTCCCCCCATTTAGGTGATTTATATCATGTTGAATCCTGCTTTGAAGTTTTTTTACTTTTCATCTGTAGTATTGTGACTAGCCATGCTTTCTTTGTGTACGTTTTTTATGGTGTTCTTCTTATTGTCGAGAGAAATTATGATTGTCTCTACTAGTCGTCAAAACTCAATATTATATTTATTGATCCCTTCCTTAGCTTAGGTAGTATCACTTCCTTCATCTTTTTTTAAAATATGCATGGACTAGTATTTTTCATCGTTGTTGATTCAAAATCAAACTTGTCACCACACCACACGTGTCTAATCAACCTGGAGTCATGCAATCATCACCCTATCCTCATTGTTATAGTCATATAGATCAAAATAAGTATCAAGCTAATCTATTCACGAGTCTAATACCTCATCATTGTTCAAGTCATCATAGGAGGGTATGTCCATGTGAGCCTCAACATGAAAAGATCAAGTCCTTATTGCAATGTTTGGCTTAACAATATCATATTTGCAGTTGTGCATCTCAGAGAGACCATTATTGTAACATTCCTTGCTCAATCATCCTTTGTTGTGGAATAATTGGTTTGGGCTTGCATCTAGCCCATCATCTAATACTATCTTTTAGTTAGTGATGTTAGCTAAGGGTGTTGGGTTATTAGTTGTCATCCTGTCAATATTTCTTTCTCCAAGTGATCATGACTTGAACTACAACTCCTATAGTTCCTCACTCAATTTTTTTATCTCCTTTTCTCATGGCCGACATCTACAAGATCATTGCTTCAATATCACCTTATGTGTATGAGGTTCGAGTTCGATAATATATCGATTCATTTCTATATTTTGGATGAAAGTTTTGGTAGAGGAGAAATCCATCATAGAAAGATTAAGTATAAAACAAAAAAAAAACCTCTATTATTTGTAAAATTAAAGTGCTAACTACAGAACTTGAAATAACATAATAAAAGTTTGATAGAAAGGTTATAGATAAATAAGAATGTAGGTTGTCTTTGGATAATACTTGGGTGCTCTCCATAGTTTGGTATCGTTATCGATTCATCTCCTCATTCTCTCTCACTATTGGAAACTCCTCTTAAAATTTAGATAGTAGGTAGCAAGCTTTAGAGATTTATTGCAATAGCTAGATGAAGCTATGATGATGAGCTTTAAGTATTACAACCTGATAAAGAAAGTTGAAGAATTATTTCCTTCTCTCTTTTACTCTTTTCTCTTCTCTATTATAAGATTAGATAGCTAGAGCCAGCTGGGCTCTTGTTAGAGAATTTTTTTGTTCTTTGAGTGCATACCCCTTATTTTAATAGTGAGAATTTTTATAAATTTTTAAAGTTTAATAACTTTTCTTGTAGGGCATTCATAGCTACTATTTTCTTTGTATGGTAGTTGCATCCCCTTGTTTAGTGATAGCCCCTATTTTAGTGAGGGATAGCAAAATCCAAGTCTCATTAGGACTTGAAAGATGAATAGATTGTTGAAATTTAGGCTTCATGTCATCAAATCAAGTCTTAAGTCTTTTAAGGAATCATTGGATATAGATCTATTAAATTAATTAATGATGTTAAGATCATTTATGATCAAATAAAATATTAACATTGAACCTATATTTCTAATCAAAAAAAGTAAATGAGGATAAATCTTCCCCATGATATTCTACTAATTACATCAAAAATGTTACTTTTATCTTTTGCTAAATTTTAAGATGTGATTTTTTTCTTTATTTTCACAAGAAAAGAAAAAAAAAAAAGAGATTTGTTCACCAATTGACTATACACACGAAATATTTTGGTTCAAATTTAGGTTTGGAGATCTAATGGACCTTGAGAGCTATTTTTTCGGTTTTTGTGCTCGAACCAGTGTTCTAGAATTTTATTAAAATATAATTGTTTACGTTAAGCCATCATAATAATGAGATAATAATATTGAAATATAATTGTTTATACTGTTGTTGTATACGTATAATTTTCCTCAATGGTTCATTCGTGGAGACCACATCGCATGAAGTTAATCTCCTTTAACCAAGCTAAATCTTCAGATTACTATTACATTTAATAATAATAATAATAATAATAATAATAATAATTTAATAAATAACATATAAACATTATATATTATTATAATATTTAATAAAATAATTAATAAAACAAATTGATGAAGACAAACAAATTATCACATTCATTAGTGATAAAAGATGTGATTGGTCTTCATAATAGAGAAAAATTAATTCTAAATGAATGAGTTATTGGAAGACATCCTTTCTGTCACTATAAATTCAAAATATAGACTTTTCTCCAAATATCTACTAAGTTAGCAAAAAAAAAAAAAAATTAATTATAAAAATTATGAGATTTATATTATGTATTATGACAAGTATATTTATTTGCGCTTGAATTAATTGATTACGAACAAAACTCAAGTATATGGTGCAAACCCGAATAAAAAAATAAGTATTGTACGAGTCTTTTTCTTTTATTCGAACACTTGGAAAGAAGGACAGATAAATGATTCAATTTCTTAATCTCAAAAGCTTAATCCAATCAAAAGTACTTATGGGATGATAGATAGCATGTCAAATATATTATAATTTGATGTTTGGATCTATGGAAGATAATTTACTGATCATGATATCGGAACTTTCTAGTTTGACTAGAATACATGAGGCGCACATCAAAAAGTTTAAAAATCTAATTAGATACATTGAATAAATTATAAATAAGAAACATGTATATGGTATTCTTTTATTAGAACAAGGAAAAGGTAAATAAATTTTTATCAATGCCATGACATAAGACCTTACGTCATCTCACATGTGAGTGACAGATGACTCAACCTAACATCTGGCAATTAATTAAGCATGACTTTAGAGATTCCGACAGCATCTTAATTTTATTTATTTATTTATTTATTTATTTATATCTCAAAGCTTAAAGCTTTTATATCAAAGTAAGATTTTGATTTACAATCTTAACCAAAACTCAAAAAATAAAAAAATAAAAACTTAATATTTTTAATGGCCATTTTGATCTCCCCAACATTGCCAAGTCTGTGAGCACGTGATCTCCCCCCCCCCCCCCCAAAACACACGTCAGTAAACACTTAACTATTGCTGTTAAGCCCCCACTACCCAAATCAAGATTCCTAATAGCCTTTCATCCTTCACATGGAAGTTTTAATCTATATAGAACGAGTAACGCTCCACGTCCCCCCGCTTGCCTCCCCACGGAGAGGAACAGCCAATCAAAAGCCCATGTTGGTTGGGCCCCACTTCAAAGTGATTAGTAGACATAGCCCGTGTTCTTTGGGTTCGTTCCGGCGTACAAGTAAGTCTCGCGTCGCTTCGCTCGTTGCTTCGACTCGGCTTCTTCTTCGTCAGGGAAGCGCAAACCAGACAGAGGCGGCGTTTCGATCGCTTTGCTGGCTTCCGATTGCGCGAGATGAACCGATCGCCGACGGACGGAAACGAGCTGGAGGCATCGGGGCTCGGGCTTTCCGGGTACGGCTCGGATCCCGGGTCGCTGCTCGCCGGAGTCGCGTCGGAAGGGGGGGCGATCAGCCGGTTCGCGCCCGCCGGGGAGGATTCGTCGTCGAGCTGCCGCGTCTCGGACCGGGGGCAGCGGGGACCGTACCAGCCGGATGAGGTCCACGCGGCTGCGGATCTCGCCGCGAAGGTGGGCGGTGGGCCGGCCTTGGTCCGCCACAGCAGCTCGCCCGCGGGCTTCTTCTCTCGTCTCCTAATGGATCACGGTTCGCATCCTCCGCCTCTCTCTCTCTCTCTCTCTCTCTCTCTCTCTCCTTCCTCCCTCCCCGTTTCCATTTAGTGGCGAGCCGGGCGGGGAGACCGTTTCTCTGTCACCGGAAACCCGCCGTCTCGATGCAGAGATGCGGGAAGCAAAGAGTGGTCTGAAGACGGCGTTCCTTTGCACCGTGACGGCGCCGTCTCTGCCGCTGCGGTTGGTTTTAGTGAGGCCGTGGTTGACCGGCCGTGCAGGTTGAATGAACCCGATCTACGTAGGCAACGTGGATGGGGATGGGCAGTAAACTTCGTCAATGGCGACATGATAACGATGGCAACGAAGGCACGGTAGTCGTAGACAGCTCAGGCAAAAAAAAAAAATGAGAACAAGGTTTCGGGAGGGGGGCTACTTATTTTGGGGCCCCAGCAAGGCGACATGGTTAGGTTCATTTGCCCCATGAATGGATCATTCGATTCTGTCATCACCCTGTTATGCTTGCTAAGCTTTTCCTCCTTTTATTGCTTTTGTCACACAAAGACAAGATGGCAAATTGCATCACTATTGTGTTACAGGGATCTGAATACGATAATTCATGATTAAAAGAACATCCCGGTAGACTCAGTTTATCGTTGTAAATAAATGAAAAGGTTGTTTTATCCTCTAGATCACAATGGATAAAATTATGGTATCAGAGCTCAGCCTCCATTAAATAAATGGAGTTGCTTGTGATGATCATCTTGGACTAGTTTAATATGATGCACAGCGCATGATTGTTTGATCGCGAAAATTTGTAATAGTAATAGAATGCAGATGTCATTTTGAAGTTAGTTTCATACTTATGTCTAGGGAGACAACTATGTCATAGGGCGAAAGGCCACTGGGAGCATGAAACCTTAGGGTGATGTTGAGAACTCTCGACCTGAGGTAAGAGATCCCAGATAGATACACGTTGCCAAAATATATGGTTGCATATATAGTTTAAGATGAAATAAGATACATGCAATGTGGAAGGTTTTTAAGTCGTGGATGTAATTTAACTTCTTGACCCATGCTTGCAATTAACTCTTGAGTTTCAAGTTACCAATATCTGATTACTTTGGGTAATAAATGCCACTGTTCAGCAGTGTCAGTTGATAGGGAATGCTGTGATAGATGATGCTCACTAAAAAAAAGTGCAAAGAAGCATATTTACTCTTCTTGTATGATGAAGTTTAAAAATCTATAATTTTGTAAAGCTCTGTATAATTAATGATCTTTTTCTTCATCTTTTGTTATCCGATGATGTTTGGTAGCAAACATGTAATAAGATATTCCTGGAATTCCATTATGATTTAATAGTTCAGATGATTTTTCTGAGCAACTGTGCATATCTATCAGAAGTGTACTTCGTGTTCAACCTGATTTCATTCTAGATAATGCACATTTCATTGAACACATGAAATATATGTTTGTGCACAGTAGCATATTAGGGATGATGGTTAACTTCTCTGAATAGTTCTACATTTTAATTTAGCAAGCATTTACTATTTGACTTTTTGTTCAGCCTCCGAAGTTGATTAATGTCTGTGGTTATATCTTTTTAAAAAGTTGGGTTGTTTGGTTTTTCTTGTTGAAATTTTACATCTTACTTTGAAATGTCAATTCAATATGGATATCTTTACGCATCTAATGTTGCTGCTATGCTTGTATTGAAACATGGATTTGCATATGGAATACTAATATGGATGTGTTGATATTCAAAATCTTGAAATAACAGAATATGATACAGTGCAGGTAGATCAACTAAATGAATTATACAATGCCATAGAACACTAAGCTTGGCATTTGTTCATGACAAATAATCTATAATGTTAGGACAGTTTGTTTCCATGGTAGATAGTAACAACTAAATGCCATTGCTAGGCTATTTATTCAGCATGAAAGAAAGTAGTTTTTACTATAGTTCTTTGAGAATGCAGAAAAAACACCAAGAGCTTTTCATATTGAGCTTAGATCATTTTGTGGACTTCGTTGATCGCAGTTTGATGCTTAATATAAGTAGCATAAAATGCCATCTCTTAAAGTATCAGGGAATCGATATTCAAGAAAAAGCAAAGTTTATTTCTCTCAAATATCTCAAAAGTATGCTATTTTTGTAATTATTTAAGGAATAGAATGCCTTGAGGAATTATGTGACACATCTAACAAGTACCCTAAGAGCAACATGTCTGGCAGAGACCCAATATGGATTAGTAATTAATTCATGCTTCATAGTATACCCACAAGAAAAAAATCTGTATTTGCAGTTCATTCTTTTCAGAGGATATGGTGCATTTCTTGTTTCCAAGCAAAGACTCCAGTTTGTGTTAATTACTCATAAAGAGGTTTAATTGCTTTTTTAGCTTGTTTTTGAAGCAAGTGTGACAAGAATCATATCGAGCTTTGATGAATTATTTCATTTTGGACTTTCAGCAATTGCATGGAAAGGAATCTGTTAGCGATGCTTCTATATGTAGGAGGGCTTTTACAATACTAAGGAACTCTTAGAATTCATCAATAACTGATTTATCTTTAACTCATAGGTCTATCTTCCCCTAGTGGAATTGGAAGTTACCCTCGGACTGGCAATGGTGGTGCCCACACAGTGGCAAGTAGAAGGTTGAGGTCCCAGTGGAGCTTCTCAAGGAAGGACACACTCTCACATATCTCTGAAATGAGCATTCCAGAGATAGGAGAGGGTGTCAACTGTGACAGCAGCTCAGACGAGGCAACCGCACATGTCGAACAATCTTTTATCTCTGGCAATTTTCAGTTAACCTCATGGGATGATAGCAATTCAATCATGTTTTCTGCTCCTCGCAAGCGAACTAGAGACAACAACGAGGATATGCTCACCAGTTTGAGCAACACCGACTCTCAGGTATCCTGAAATGCATGAACTTTTGTCAAGGCAGTGTTTCAGGCTAACAAAACATATATACACGACAATGCCAGTTATAGAAATCAGTTTTTCCATTTGGTTTTAGTAGAACATGCATCGGGTAGAGACCAAAAGGACATCTTTCTTGGTAGCAGAAAGTAGAAAAGTCTAGTTGTAATGGGTATTCAATGCACATTCTTCGACATGTAACCAACTTATTATAACTTTCTCAGTTCTATGGACGTGATGTCTGTTAAAAGTTTCTTCAACACTTAATGGTATATTTTTCATTGATTTCAGTTTAACCTAACAAAGAATTCGTTAGAGGTGTCCAGCATCGAGAAGTACCTCCAGCTTCAGCAAGACTCAATCCCTTGTAGAGTACGAGCTAAGCGTGGCTGTGCAACCCATCCCCGAAGCATTGCTGAGAGGGTTAGCTCAGACTTATCCAAAGACCAGTTCTTCTTCTCCATGACTTCCAACTATGCTCTTCATAAATTTAACATGAGTTGATCATCTACAAACTTGGTAGAGAAATCACAAATGAGCATCTACGTAGTGTTTGTTCAGCTAGCCCACCATGCAGTATCTTCTTTTCTCCGGTTTGTGTGGTTGGTAGTTGCTTCGGTGCACGGTTCCAATGTTCTTGTTTCTCTTGATAGGAAAGGAGAACAAGAATTAGCAAAAGATTGCAGAAGCTGCACAATCTTGTGCCCAATATGGACAAGGTAATAGAAATTTATAGATCACCTTTAAGGTGAAGTAAAATTCATGTTACTACCATCTATAACGGGCAGACTACTGATTGTTCGAGCTGTTTGATGTTTTTTTACAGCAAACAAGCACATCAGACATGTTAGAGTTGGCAATACAGTACATCAAAGAACTGCAAAGCCAAGTCCAGGTGTGCCTCCAGTGATATTAAAATCAATTGTACTGGACTATTTCACTCGAATTCATAGATTGCGTTACAAGTACTTGCGTGCATCAGAGATTTCAGTCTTAATTCAAGTGAATAAACAGTTCAACTAGGTTTCCGAAGATCATTAAGAATCTAACTTGGTACTTACTATACCATGTTAAATGTCTTTAATCACCACAAATCTCCTCTCCTGACATAATTTGCTTTTTGCAGAAACTTAAACAAGAACAAGCAGATTGCACATGCACAAGCAGGCAAGAGGAGGCTTGATACTCCTCTCATTCTTCTTCTTGTGTATATAACATGATGGTTTGCTGTTGTTGTTGCATTGAGATCAGAAGAATGGTCTTTAAGCTTTTGTATTTGGAGGAGCGTGTAAAAGAGGCTTGTAGCTGTTCTTATATATATTTTTTTTTTTTCTTGATGATCTTATAAATTAGGGATTGAAATTATGGGAATCTGATGCGTTTCACTCTGTTGATGATGTTATCAACCTATAGCTATGCATGTCATGATCAGCACAACTTCCCGACCTAAACAAATAGCACTCCTGTTTCTCCAACTTTAAGATGTTACAGACTATGACAAGAAATTATTTTTTATGATAAAAATCAACAAGAAATATTATATATATATATATATATATATATATATATGAACTTGAAGTGTCTTGATAAGCCCATAAAAATAAAAAGTTCCACGTAAATGCTTTTTATAAAAGGATTCATATATCTTGAAAAATAAGTAAAGAATTAAAAATATTTTTAACTTTTTTTCAATGCTCAAATGACCGTAACCATAAATTGCATCGGTTTGGATTCTTGAATTTTTTTTTTTCGATGTCAAAACATCGACATGAGACAGCTTGAGAGGAGTCAGTAGTTTCATTTGGATGTTGCTCCATGCCAAAAGTTTCGAATTAATGTTTGAATGAAGAATATTTCGTATAACAACAATTTTTTCGTTACCATCATTATCTAAAGAATCATTAAAAAAATATTTAAATTTTTATTTTATAATTTTTTGTCACTAAAAATAATTTTTTTCCACCTACTTTTTTAATATCGTAGATTTCATATGTTCATAGCATTTTAGATTAGATTTTTCTCATTTTTATTTTCTATTTTCGTATATAATTAATATATATATATATATATATATTTTTAAGAGAAAAGAGCAATGAATGGTATAAATATTATAGACAAAGCTTTACGGAAAAAGATGATGAGAAGATCTAAACCACGTACCACGATACCGCCAGTGTCATCAAGATGTAGCCCCCACCTGTCAACGCAGACGTGTCGCGCATGCAGAGGAGGAAAAGGAGGTGGGGCCGGGGGCCGCAACATCTGTACTCCTTTAAAATGACCTCTCCCCCACAAAAGAAGCCACACCACAGCCTCCCCACTCTCCCGATCCGTTCCCAGTCTTCCCTACGCCAATGTCTTTGGTTCCTCCTATTTGATCGAGTCCGGTTCGAGTTCTTCCTTGTCGTAACGGAGATCAACAATTGCTGGTGATGGAGATCGGAGAGGAGCTTAATAATTCCTTGGTAATTAGGCGTGTGTAGGCGGTTCGCCCATCTTGTTGCTTCCATGAATCCTTATTGCTTCGTCATCTAATTTACAGAGTTCATCAGAGGAATCCGCCATGAACGGAGGCAGGCCGCGCTTGCTGCACATCTCTGGCACTTCATTCGTCTCCATTGCCCGCAAGTCCTACCGACGAATCGAACAACTCGATGGCTACGTAGGTTTGCTAGCTCGACTGGTGGCCTTCATGGCAGGCCCCTTCGTGCGCCCGGTGCAGCAGCGATGGCTGTCTTGGCTCTCCTTCCTCGACTGCATAATTCTGACGACGGAGAAGATATTGGTGTTCATCTACCCGCCGATCGAACCAGTCTTCACGAAGATTGACGAGCTTGCCTTCCTTGTCGATTCTCTTCCCGATAAGTTCGACGGCGTGATCGATCAACTACTGCTGGTGATGTCCGGATCGAGCAATGAGGAGAGGGAACGGGATGAAGAACAGGAAACGAAACAGAGGAGTAGATGTGAAGGTGACCATGAATGGAAGAGGGCCAAGGAGGAGGTGCGGGAGGAGGAGGAGGAGGATATGAGGGAGGTTGACGAGTTCCTGGGGGCCCTGAAGAAGATCGGAATGGTGGAGGAAGGAGGTAATGCTGATGCTGGTGGAGGAGGAGGAGGAGGAGGAGGTGTTGATAGAGATCGTGATCGAGGAAAAGATGCAGCAGGGGGGACGAAGGGAGCTGGTGGCGCTGAGCCACAGAAGGAGAATTCTGATCTGATGATGGGGGATGCCATGCTACAGTTGTTTGATGAAGGGTGGCAGCTGAAACCTCTGAGAGGATAAAAAAGACCAATAAGAGAGCTGTTAATATCTTCTTTTTTTTTGGTCTTGTAGTCAATTAGATAGATACAGTATGTTCTTTATGAAGCTTGAACTTTTGATTCATTATATCATTACATGAAATGGATCTCCACATTGTCTGTAAAAGGTGCATATCGGATCTCGACAAAAGCTTGTTTGCAGCAAGAGAGTGATGACACTGTACACCTTTCCACTTCACAATGGCAAAGTAAAAGAAGAACACAAACTAAGATTCCATGGCAAATTTACATAGCCAGTGATCAACATTCCTAGCATTGGAACAGTGCAAAACTCTTGTTCTTCCATATGGAATTCAGCTTCTTTGATCTTGCTTTGCATGATGGCCTTGCCTCCATGATCAGCTCACCACCCTGCTGCTGCTCATGCTGTCGCTGCTCTCTGAACAACTTCAGCAGCTTCCTTGCCTTCTCCTGCCCTGCACTTGTCCCGTTCAGAGAGATCGATACTAAGGACGGCACGACGCCTTCCTGCAACACCATTTGGCTGCACTGATCGTTGTCATTGCACAAGATCAAGAGGCAAGACACAGCCTTCTCTTGCTCTTCAGGCTCACCGGTGTCCAAGACCTCTGCAAGTCCACCAACAAGGCCTCGGGTCGATACCATCTCTTCCCTTCCAGCTTTGGTGGATGCTAAGTTTACCAAGACTGCGAGAGATTTCTCGGTCCATTTGGTGCCTTCAGGCCCTGAGGGGGCTCCAATGAGGGAATGTAGACAATCCACTACACCTGATGATAGGAGGGCAGGGATGTTTGGTGGATGCATGGAGAGGTTGTGGAGAATACAAAGGGCATCAAGCTTGCAGAAGCTACTTCTGCTGTTATTGGATTGTAGAAGCTGGACGAGCAAATGGACAACCTCAGTCAAGCCACTCACAGGCTTGGCCTCATCAAGACAGGAGAGGTTAAGGTACAGGGCTATAGCTTCTTCACAGTTGTCAGAGTTTGAGATCATCTGCTCCAGCAATGGTATCACTCCTGCTGTTATGAGCATTACCTTGTTCCTGAGACAAGAGGAACTTATAAGAAATGGTTACAGACAAGAAAGTGATCCACAAATGCATTTATTTCTTCTACTTTTGCGAGAAAATCATCGAGTCAAACGCAGAACAGATGACAAAGTCAAACACAACAGTTGACAAAGAATGAAGATGATCAGTAGCTGGATTTCAAAAAACCGGAAAATGATTTAATTATTTTATAGGTGTAATTCATGACATGATGTTATCACGATCTGGAGTAACTTGATTCTAAACGATATTCAATAACAAGAAGGAAACCGTAATAGCCCATTTATAATTCCTACTAACATATTTTTAAGATATAGAAAATATTTCCTTTCATATCTTTCCTAGCATATGAAAATAGAAAGGATAATGCGATAGAAAAATCAGAAGAAAAATGTAAGTACCTGTTATTGTCGACTGCAAGGTTGACAAGAGCCATTACACCAATCTCTTGAACCTTAAGATTCCTATCATGGATAGCTGATCTCAAGAACTGAACAAGTGCCTCTATAGCCCCATTTGAACCCATAAAGATCCTTGCTTCTTCGTCGTCCTTCAGCAGGTATCCTATCTGCTCTACTGCTTTTGACTGCTTCCACATACCTTTATCCTCTTCTAATGCAGCCAGTAAACCCTGATATCTCTCAAGTTCATCCACCTCATGATCTTGGTTAGAGCACTTGTCCAAGATACCATCATGGCTATCTTTGAGATCCTCTGCACTGCCATTGTCATCCAAACCAGCCTCCATGATGCCCTTCCACTTGCAAGATCTAGTATTGAACAAGGATCTGGAATCCACAGTATCATACTGTGACACAGCTAGCCTCCAATGATCAGCAGAATCTGGTGGGCCATCTGGAATAGGAACTCCATGCTGCTCACACCAGATAGCAATCAGGCCCTTAACACAATGGTTGGGAGTTAAACAGAGGTGGGAGAGAAGCTGCTGAGTTTTCGGGCAGGTGACATGTCCATTACTGAACCACTTCTCAATGCAGGCACGCTCATAGGTCTGACCAGATGAGATGATGACCGGATCATACATGAGCTGCAACGAGATGGGGCATCTGAATTCTTCTGGGGGGATGGGCACGCTTGCGGTTCTTGCGCCGCTTCGGTTGAGATTAAGAGAGCTTAGCTTGGAGAGCTGCCTGTCAAAGGCATGACAGCTCCCATGTAGACCAGAGACCTTTTCAGAACATAGCACAGTGGCTGATCTGTGAGAGTCAACATCATCTGCCAACTCAGGTCTGGAAAGCTTCGAGTACTTGCTCATGAGATGATACAAGTAAACTACAACAGCTTCCTTTCGTTTGTCTTCCTCAGCATGGACTTTTTCCATAAGCTTCTTGAGAGCTCTTTTCTCAGCAAGTGCTGCTCGGGAAGAGGTAATGCCCAGCCTTGAGGCAGCTTGATGGAATGATTCAAGTTCTTCGTTGTCATCTGAACTACTGTTGGATTTTCTGTATTTCCTAAGCAAAGTGATTATCTTATCACCAGCCTGCTTCTCGGAGTGATCCAATATGAAATTGGTTGTCTCCAGCTCACCAACAATCTCCATAATCTAAGATGAGAGATGAAAAGCAAGATACTTCAGCAAAAAAATTCCTTAAGAGATCAGAAGAGATGATAAACCTTGAGAGATACATTGACATAGATTGACATTATGTTACAGACTGCGGTGGTTTAGGTATTTATGTTGTCATGAATGCATCTCCTAGTCAGTAGCTTATGCTCTTTCCATCACTTAAACGTTGAAAATTTGCAGTATTATAAATAAACTCAGCAGTAGACAAAAGTATTTGAAGGAAAAAGTGGTTTCATCTTTCATTTTGGAATGTGATAGTCAAAGAACCAGTATTAGTGAACAGATTTTAAGTTTTACTTCAACTTCCTTAGATCATTTGAGAATGGAAGGAGGCTTGCCGATACTTGAAAACCAAGAGATACCAAATAAAAATTATACAGCAATCAAGATGGGAAAAATATTACACAGTTAAAGATTAGATTGAATAAAGCTATTTGAACAGAGTTACAATGCGAAGTGTCCCTGCAATCCAAATAAATCGGGATCGATTTGCCTATCTAAGAAGTGGCACTGTTTGCACCAACTAGAAATGTGTCTCTGATTGATCATATTTTTAGGCACTGAACCCATGGAATTAGAAAATTGGGAAAATATGTGACATGCATCAAGTGCTCAAACTGTAGTATGAATCGAGAAAACTTGGTTCAAGAAGTGTTACAGGAACAAAACAAGATTGTGAAGTGTCAAACATCATTGCAGCAAAGCTTCTAATTCTGGAAGTGGCACAGATGGCTAGGGAACTAGGTAAAGGTTGAATATTAACCAGATGGATATTTATCTAAGCATGCAATCAGCAATAATATGGCACAAAAACGTGATTTATGCTTCTTATAAAAACAAACAAACAAGTAAAAGGAGTGCTATGGCACTCAATAAGCGTCAATTTGCCTCTCTGTAAGTAACATATAAGTCTCCTGCGGCTTTGCCAGCTTGTCCATATGTATCACAACTAATGGAGCATTGTCCTGTAAACAAGGGTTTTGACCTCTAAATTTGCAGAAAACCAAAGGGTCCCTGATTAGCTTGCACTATTTTAACAACAACAGAAGCATAAGGATTCCTACAATCAGGTCATTTTATGTAAAGCACACAATAAGCATCTTAATGTGTGGAGAGTGACTTTGAGTGGAGAGTGACCTTGAACCAAGTTGGAACTGAGACAGGACAGGTGTACTTAAAATAGAAAAAATAATAATATATCAAAAGATCTTATTTGGAACTCAGAAAAAAGGCTAAATACATTAAAAGAGTTTTTTTGCTAAGTACATGAGATATGGATATGCAAGATCGACAAGCACAACATAAGTGGATAAAAAATAGATAAAGATCAAATGCAAAGAGAAGTTCATAAAGATACCAGGGGGAAAAATTAGAAAAATGATGTGTTTTCATAAATCAGGCAAATAATTAAGAACTACTGATGATAATTCCATGTTATACCACTGACAAGCTACCTTATCAAGTATAACTTGAATAAGAACATGGATCACATGCAGTAGAACTACAAAAATCTAGTTTCATTGATGATTATGGTGTAAAAAGAATGTACAAATAAATAAAGCAAACCTTATCTGTGCAATTATAATGTACTATACCTGGCATGCAATAGCTTCTGGGACTATGCCTTCAACACGTTTAAGGCTTTCTTGCAGAGCACGTTTAGACTTCTCAAACTTGTGGAGTATGGATTCCCCAGTTATAGCCTAAAAGATCATTATTTCACATCAAATATGACAGCATCACTAAGCACTAAGTGGTACAATGAACCAGTTAATATGTCGACTGCGTGACAAAGGATAACAAGTTCTAGTTTAGTTCTCCAAGCGGGGACTGGCATATGGCATTATACAGATGCATCAATGCCAAAAGCTATAAACAAGATTCGTTTTCACAAGAAAAACAAAAGCAAGGGCAGAGAGGTACTTGTTTCATCAAGAATGACACAAATTAAATAGGTGACATGAAAAGAACAACTACAATAAATTGCTTCATTAAATCCTTAAATTCAGATCATTGACTCATAAGTTCTCAAGTTGAAGTACAATTACCAAGAACTTTTTCACATTGGAAGTATCAAGTAGCTTTTCTAGTCATGCAGGGAAAGCAAATGTCAAACTGAACTATATGTACAGCTTCACAAGATAAACGCTGAATTTACGTCAGAAAGCTTCCAGAACACCACTCACAAGATGTGCAAATTCTTGTAATCATGGAAAATGACAACTTTTCGATTGAAAGAGTATGCTCACTATTTCATTTTGTCATAGTCTCAGAAAAGATAAGAAAGGGTAAGAACAAAGGAAAAACTTCTAAGTCGAGCCATTTGGTCAGTGCACCATGACATATTTGCTAAAAATTAAACTTACCAAGTATAGCTTGCTACAGTCTGAGCAATGATGTAGTAGTACTTTGGCTTTGTCAAGAGCCACGTGCAGTGAGCAGAGTGCCTGTATTCCGGTTTTGCTTCTAGGTTTAGCGGCTTCTATGAATGGGAAGATCTCCAAAACCTTACAAACAATTGTGGACAGCATTCTGAACATTCCTCCGTGCAACTGCAACAAGTTACTCATCACTCAAATAACCATTAAGGAAATATCTATAGACCAACTAACACCTCAGGCATAACCCTTCCATATTCTATTGCTCAAAATATAAAACTAGAATAAAACACTTTTGAAGTTGCAAGTTCATGAACCATATGTGGAGAACTCACTCCTAAATATCTTTAACAAAAGTATCAAACATGGAAATTAATATTTTTACATTTGCAAATGTAGATAAGAAAATTTTTCTTTAATATTTTAGCACGAAAAAAATCGAATTATTAAATGAGCAAAAAAGCAATGCAAATTTTAAAAGTTCAACTGTAGATGAAGCTTGCACGCATGGGTCGAAAAGATTATCAACATGCAACTTAGGTGACCAGAAGTCTGTTTGGTCGATTTGCAATGAATTGACAGTCATGTTCAAGTTGGAAATGATCAACCAAAGTTAAGTTGCATGGAGATCAAGACTCAAGTACACACCTTTGGATCACCAACCACCGGCACTCTCTCTTCCATCTTAACTGCATCCATGATTATAACTCAAGAGTCCAATTATCTCTGACATAGAAAACAAAACTGCATGAGGCACCAGGAGAATAAATGACCAAGCATGAAACAACTGACCCAATGCTTTAGCGAGTAACAGATAACTAAAATACCATGCAAGAAACCCAAAAGAATGGAAAAACATATACAAAAATCTGTAGTTTGGTTCAGAGTTACAAAAATAAGGATTTTGTCACGTAAAACAACATAACATTCAGAGAACCAGAATATATATTAAAAAAAAAAAGTGTTTTTTAGATGGAATATCAGATCACTTGCTTACCAACCATTCCAAAACAAGAAAAAATGAGGCAAAAAAAAAAAAAAAAACAAACCAACAAGGAATGCTGACTGCTAATCCAAGCAAGAAAATTAAGAAAATCTTCATCATACAGAAAATAGAAGTCAAACTTCGCTTTGTGATTCACTCCAAAAAAAAAAAAAAAAAAGCAGTTGTCTTCAAACTAAATCCACCGGAGAAAATGAATTACTACAAGAAAAAGAAGAACCTAACCTTTCCCCAAACTTGGACCGGTTCCTTGTGCTTCCCCTGTTCTGTGGCCTACCTACCCCGAAAAACCAGCAAATCCCTCAACGGGTTTCATCAGAGAGCGCCGGGGGACAGAAAGATCGCGCGTTCCTAAAAAAGCGTAAGCATTCCGTCGCCTCAAATCCTACCACTTAGGAATCGTCGAGCAAGTGTTCTACCTTCCTGACCGTCAACCCCCCAAAAGAGGAAGGAACGAAACAGAGAACCGAAGGAAGCAAAGGAAGGCGATAACACGAGAGAAAGGGTTCCAAGATCTCTCTTATAGGACTCGATAATGACTCAATTTGTTTACACCATTAACTTAATCACTCCTTTAATGATTTGTTAGTCGATAAGCCATTGATTTATCAGCAGCGATACGATACTGACATTTATTGATATCGTGACATATCATATGAAATTTCCAAACGTTATTTGGCTTTGTATCGTTTATGGCCGCTTTCTACTTGCGATTTATCGATTTGCCGACCTCTGTCGGCTAGCAAGTTTTAAAAAGTCCCTTTTTCTTCTTTTCTTAATGCCAAAATTGGGCCGATCGAAACCGAGATATTATGACCTGTGATTTTTACGTGTTTGTTCGCCATTCGGCAACGAAGGGTGTTTCAGTAACAGACACCCTCCAGTGGTATTTGCGATGTTTTTGTCAACCGTTGAGGGCTAAATTTGACGGTGGGGGGTACGGAATACGGAGGACCGATAGTTTCGTACGTCATCCGTCCCTGATCATCACACGTGGTGGATCTTTCGCCGCACGTTCTTGGAGGGGATGATTCCCCGCGAGCACGCTTTTGGGGTGGCGGCGGAGGTGCGACGATCGGACGGCTGGCGTCAAGCCCCTCTCCGACGCGGTTGGTAACCTGGCGATTCTTTCACATTCTTTTTTCCTACCAGTTTCGGTCGTACCTTTTAATCTAACCAGACTTGTGATTACAAGTCACCCGGACCCCACCAGAAACATCGCCCTTGGATGGCACACGGGGTACCAACGAAGAGGGTAGGGGATCACGGTAGCTCTTCTTATTACTGAAATAAGCGTAATTGGCAGCATATAGTAATAGAAGAATCCATTCCCTGCTCTGCCGACAGCCAAAGAGTAAAGTCTCATTAATATATATATATATATATATATATATATATGAGAACTGCGATGCGTCGTTGTCTTTGAAAGCGCAAAAGCTTCCGTCAAAGATTCTTGAAATATCACATCATATGGGGATATGGTTGGTTGTTCGACCATAAAAAATTAGCCCTCCTCCTGCTTTGTATGTTTGTGAACCGATGCATGAATCAGCTATTTATTATTGCTTTCAAAGTATGGCGGGCCACCAAATTTGAAAACATGATAGCGGGTGATTGGGGGATCAACTGGTTTTTCCGACGCAGGAAACGCGGTCCCCGACTCATAGAAGACGGACATCATGCCCGCGGGAGGAGGGAAGAAAGAACCGTGTTTCTTGTCTGAAATGTGACATTCGATCGGCGCCCGTCGACCACAGGCGCCGTTTCTGGGCCGCCTGCAAGTTGTGTCATCAAGAAAGGATATCGAGATCATCTGTGTCGTCCGGAGCAGGAAACTCTTATCTGGCTGGATCGGAAGTCAGAAACGACGACGATGGGCCCCGGCACGTCCGCGGACGAGTGTGTCTTTTTTTTGGCTGGAGCAATACACATGGTCGGCACCGGGAGCATGATAAAAAAAAAAAAAAAAAAAAAAAAAAATTTGATCCGTCTTGATCTGTTTTTTTAATCATCATGTCTAGAATGATAAAAAATAAAAAAAATTTCTTGAAATGATGAAATATAAAAAAATCATCATTTGATCATGGAAAATGCACATATCCGTTCTTTCATATCATTAAAAAAATATTAATATTACATCCATCAAAACATCACTAGTGTTCAAGTCAATGTTTTTTTTTTATTATTTATTTAATGAGTTCAAAACAAAAGATACACCTAGATTACTGTTATATAGGGTAAGTTTTGCAATAGCTGATTCGATAAGAAAATATGCCTTTTAGATGTTATGTTATGTTGATAAAATATATCCAATAGGCTCTTCATCATTTTCAAAAATAGATATGATGACATATATGATAAGCATTGATTATTATACTTGGAGGTAAGAACTTGTTCATAGCGTAATATTTGTTTTGAGACCTTAATTGTCGTTACATGGATTAAAAATGATTTGAGTAGTAGTCTTTTTGCTTTCTTTGTTTTATATAAACCATGGTCCCGTCATATATTTCAGATGCTTCTTTATCTTTAGCGTATACATTTGCATAGAGAAAAAATTTTTAGTATGGTAGACGCTTTAGATGTTTTTTTTTTTTTTTTTTTTTTGGGTCCAAAGTGGGCGTATAACTTACAAATGTGATAGATACTTTGTCACATCATACAATTTAGATATCTGTTTATCCTATATGGATGCATTATGTTCATTCTAAATACTTTGGTGGAATCAAACACTTGAGATTTCTTTTGTCTCAAAGCATATGCATCACGCCCCAAAGGAACACTATAGTCATATTGGAAACTTTAGATGGATTTTTCTTTTTTTAATTAGCTTTTTCTAACTTGAGAGCATTGATACTATCTTTATTGATTTGAACAAATAACTAAGTCACGTGAAAGCCTTACAATCACAATAGATATTGAGATGCAAAGTGATTTGTGGATGATGAAATATACGACCTCAATATCACTTAGGCATTGACGAGTTAAAAACAAAATGTAATTTAAGAATTACCCATGCACGATCAACTCGAAGGTGTTTGTCATCTTGAGATGGTAATCGACTTGACAAATCAATGATTTGATCATGCAACTGATTAGAATATACAACCATCTTGATGAACTCAATCATCTTCTTCTCCAGGGTGCCACCAACTTGAGGAATCAACTAATTTAATTGATGTTGCTAACTTATATGAGATGTGACTAACAGGAGAATATGGTCAACTTGAAGAAGTGGTTGACTGAATCGTGTAGCTGACTTAATGACAAATATTTTGATCGAGCATCGACATAGAGAGGTTGGACAATTATCGATAATGTTTGTTTTAACTTTATAGAAGATCCAATCTCATACATAAATTATCCCTCCAGATAACAAAACATCTGAAGTCATCAATAATATATGTCACTTAGGATTCCTTTTTCTCTCTATAGGCTTAAGGGCTTCGACTATTATATGTCTCTTTGCCCTTTGGAGTAAATATAAAAACAACATCAAGGGTTTCTTAGCTATAGATTAAAGGAATTGTTATGATTTGTATGGATAACTATGAAAGGATAGGGGTGAATGAGTTTTATTATTGAACATTAACATATAACACTCAATTGAAAAGAATAAAACCTAAAAATCAAACCAAAAGGTGTGTTTCTAAATCATTTTAATAAAAATATAAATAAATACATAAACTTAAATTGTGTACCTCCGGTCATTGTTGTTAAAGATTTCAACAATGATTTCTCAGTATTTGGTATTTTTGAGCTCTGAATTCTCGCTTTATATGATGTAAGAAATCCTTCAACTTGAGATTGATCCAAGAGACCAAATCACACATACATATATATATATATATATAGTCGTTCTCTCATCAAGAATATTTATTACCATAATATTCAAGATTTAATTCAAGAAACGAAACGTTTGGACCATAATTAAGAATTTATTCTTAATTATCATAAATAAAGAAATTTAATAATAATCATTATGAATTTTAATTATCATCAATGAAAAAACTTTAATGATAATAATTATATTCATAATAAATAAAAATTAAAATATTAATAATAAAAAAATTAATTAAAAAATGATTATATTCTCCCACTTGGTCCATATGTTTCACTTAATAACTTGAATTAATCTTACCAAATAATATTCTTAAGAAATAAATACATGAATCATAGCGATAAGTCCTCTTAGAACGAGTATTATCTTCTATGTATCATAACGTATTTGGTTTCTAAATAATTAATCTTAATATGGTAACATCACTTAATGAATAAACCTTATGTTTATTCTTGGTCTATCCGAATATATTTTATCAAATTAATATGCACATAAATATGAGAAAATATCACAATATATAAGAGTTTCAATACAATTATAAAGTAGAACTAAGTCTCATTTTCTCTACATGATCATTGAATTTCAGATGTGACATGCCTTTAGTCAAAGGATCAACAATCATTAATTCAGTGCTAATATGCTCAATGACCACTTTCTCTTCCTTTACACGTTCTCTTATGGCTAAATACTTAATGTCGATATGTTTACTTCGACTTCCACTTTTATTGTTCTTAGCCATAAAGACAACAACCGAATTGTCACAGAAAATTTTTAATGGCCTAGAAATAGAATCCATTATTCTAAGCCCATAAATAAAACTCTTAAGCCATACACCATGTGAAGTAGCCTCAAAACATGAGACAAACTCAGCTTTTGTTGTAGAAGTAGCAGTCAAAGTCTGCTTGGCACTTCTCCAAGAAATAGCTCCACCAGCCAATATGAAAATGTATCATAATGCTGATTTACGAGAATCAACATAGCCGACAAAGTTTGAATCTAAATAGCCAATCACATCGAGTTTATTCGTCTGTCTATACATAAGCATGTAATCTTTGGTTCCTTAAAGATACCTTATCACTTTCTTTGCAGCTCTCTAATGGTCCATACCTGGATTACTCCGATATCGTCCGAGCATCCAACAACAAATGCTATATCAGGTCTAGTACAGACTTGAGCATACATAAGGCTTCCTATGACAGAAGCATATGGAATGTTTTTTCTTGATCCTCTCTCAAGATCATTCTTCGGGCATTGGTTCAAATTGAACCTATCACCTTTCAAAATGCGAGCAACACTTGGTGAACAATCCTTCATCCAAAATCTTTCTAAAAACTTATTAATATAGGTTTCTTGTGATAGACCTAAAATGCCTCGAGGTCTATCTCTATGGATCTTTATGCCAATAACATAAGATGCTTCACCCATATCCTTCATATCAAAGTTTCTAAAAAGAAATTATTTCACCTAATGTAGCAAACCCTTATCATTGGTTGCAAGCAAAATATCATCAACGTATAAAACAAGAAAACATATTTTACTCCCACTGATCTTCTGGTATATACATTGATCCATAGAATTTTTAACAAATCCGAATGAAGAAATCACTTCATGAAATTTAAAATACCACTGACGGGAGGCTTGTTTTAAACTATATATAGATTTATTAAGCTTGCAAACCAAGTCCTCACCAACATTAAAGGAGAAACCTTCATGTTGTTTCATATAAACCTCCTCTTCTAGATCTCCATTAAGAAATATTATTTTCACATCCATTTATTGCAACTCAAGGTCAAAATAAGCAATTAATGTCACAATAATACGAAGAGAATCTTTCTTTGATACAAGAGAGAATGTCTCGGTATAATCGATTCCCTCCTTTTGAGTAAATCCTTTTGCAATAAGTCTTACATTGTATCTCTCGATATTGTCAAATGAGTCCTTTTTGGTCTTCAAGACCCATTTTGCCCTATTAAGCAACTCTACAAGATCTCAGACTCCATTACTCTTCATAGAATTCATCTCCTCTTTCATGACATCATACCATAAGTTTGACTCTTTGCGACTTATGGCCTATGAAAAGGTTTCATGATCATTTTCGGCTCTGATATTATAGTCAGATTCTTGTATATATACAATATAATCATTAGAAATTGCTGATCTTTTATTTCTAATAGATCTTCTTAATGTTGTGCCAATGTCTCCCTGGAAAACTTGTGGTTCAACTTATTGTTCAGAGCTTATTGTAATTCCTGAATTGTTTAATCTATTAGAATATTATCAGCAACTTGTGGAATATGTATGATTGGTTGTTCAGCACTAGTTTGAACTTGAGGAGTGCTATGAACTATAACTAATCTATCTTAGATGTGGAAGGTTGAGTTACTATATGATCATGTTTTCCTCAAAAAACTTAGCGTTTCTTAATTCCACAATTCTAGTTGTGTGAGATAGATAATAAAACCTATAACTTTTGGATTTTTTAGCATATACAATAGAATACCCACTAGTAGTCTTTAGGTCTAGTTTATTCTCTCGTGAATTATATATCATAACCTCACACAGACATCCCCAAATGCGCATATATCTCAAACTTGATTTTCAACATTTCCATAATTCAAATGGTATCTTTGGGATAGCCTTAGTTAGAAGTCGGTTTAATATATACACAGCCTTCTTCAGTACTCCAGTTCATAAGAATTTAGGAAGATTAGAGTTGCTAAGCATACTCCGCACCATGTCCAATAATGTTCGGTTTCTTCTTTCTGCAACACCATTCTAGTTTGGAGAACCAGGCATAGTGTATTGGGCAACAATCTCATATTCTTGAAGAAACTTAGCAAAAGGACCAGGTATTTGTCCATTCTCAGTATATCTATCATAATATTCTTCACCTCTATCTGATATTATAATTTTAATTTGCCTGCTACATTAGTTCACAACTTCAGCCTTAAAGACTTTGAAGACATCTAATGCTTCATTTTTGTTATGGAGTAAATAGATATACATATATCGTGAGTAATCATCTATAAAGGAGATGAAGTATTTCTGACCATGTGCGTCCATGTTTGGACTATATATATCAGTATTAATAATTTCTAGTATATCTTAACTCCTATTAGCACCTTTTTTGGATTTATTGGTCTATTTTCCCTTAATACAGTCCACACAAGTCTTAAAATCATAAAAATTAAGAGTACTAAGTATACCATCATTAACTAATTTTTTTATTCTCTCTATAGAGATATGTCATAGTCTCCGATGCCATAAGATAGATGAGTCTTCATTAATATTACACATTTTAATGTCAGCATGAACATGCATTGAACTATGAGTGTTTTTATTTTGTAAGAGAATTTGAAAAAGACCATTAGATAAGATACCATTCCCAACACAATCAGATTTATATAATAAACTAAATGATATATTTTGAAAATAAAAGAAATATCCAAATGGTACAAGTCCGAAAACAGAAATCAAGTTTCTTGAGAAACTTGGCATATAAAAGGTCCTTTCCAATTCTAAAATAAAGCCACTACTCAAGGTTAAAATGCATGTTCCAATTGCCTCCACATGTGAGCCTATCTTATTGCCTGATAAGATACTTTACTCACTTCCTACTGGCTTACTTAGGTTTTGTATACCCTACAAAGAGTTTACAATATGGATTGTTGATCCAGAATCAATCTACCATGTATTAATATTAACATTAACCATATTAGATGCATAGCAAACAAACGAGGTTAGTTTATCTTTATTTTCAAGCTATTGTTGGAATTTCTTACATTCATTCTTCATGTGTCCCTTCTTTTTACAGAAGAAATACTTTGCTTCTTTCTTGATATCAGCTTGGGGTGGTATTCTACCATTTCCTTGATGATTGGCTTGAATTTTATAAGTTTTATTCTTCCTATGAATGGTTGCCACCAATGCACTCTCACCCAACTCCATCAAAAGTCTCTCTTCTTCTTGAACACACATGGTCATTAATTCATTAATTGATCATTTATCCTTATGTGTATTGTATGAAATCTTAAAAGACCCATATTGATGTGGAAGGGTGTTTAGAATGTAGTGCACCAAGAAAGATTCTGACATATCAACCTCTAACTTCTTAAGTTGAACCATAATATCCCGTATTTGCATTATATGCTCACGCACACCTTTTATGTTGGTGAGTCTAAGAGAAAAAAATTTCATTATTAGAGTGCTTGCTAGTGCCTTCCTTATCCGAAGTGACGAACTGCTCGTCAATGACCTTTAGCAGGTCTTGGATATTATTATGATGATCAATAGAACCACGTATACCAACAGTTATTTTAGTCTTAATAAACATCACACTGAGCAGTTTGCTCATATAACGTGATATTAATTGAAGTGCTAGTATTAGAGACTTCAGGTGGTTCATCCTTCCTAATAGCATAATCAATATCCATCCACCCTAAATGGAGAAGAATTCTCTCCTTCCATATCTTATAGTTATCAACCTTGAGTTTGGGAATGTCACATCAGATATCAGAGAAATTAATAGTATGAGAAACTGCATAAAATTCAAAATATTTATGTAAAAATTTGAGGCTTAAAAGTCTAAATTACATGTTTTACCAATGTAAAACATACTAAAAATGAATCTCATGACATAAAAATAGCCTATGGGCTAAATTTTTAATTCAAATAGATCCAAATGATCTTTATGATAAAACTATCAAATTATATACTAATTCATAATTCCTGTGGTTAAATTAGGAAAGTAATTTTGATATTTTATCTTGATTAATTATATAAACATAATAAAAGATCCTGTGGGATAAAAAATATTATGTTAAATACAATTAATCATAATATTATATCTAATCCCTTATGTGATCCTAATTTATATATAATTTTAATTAATTAAGGATGTTGTGGCTACTCCCTAATTAATTAAGATTATATGGATTACTAGATATTTTGAATATAAAATCTTGACTCATAAACATGAATTGTAAAAACAAAATATTCATGTAGGGTATTATCAATAACAAATATTTTTATTTAGAAAAACATTGAAAATCTAATATATTCATGATTTTTAATATAAAATGCATCAAAAGATTCAAAGGGACAATTGAAATCAAACCATATTTTAATATCTTAAAAATAAAATCTTCTCGCTAGCAAAGATGTTCTTAGTATTTAAGCAATGATTTCTTAGTATTTTAGTATTTCTCGACTTTGAATTCTTACTTTAAATGGTGTAGGAAATCATTCAACTTGAGATTGAGCCAAGGGACTAAAATACACACATATATATATATATATATATATATATATATATATATATATATATATATATATATAGTCGTTCTCATGTTCAAGATTTAATTCAAGAAATAAAATATTTGGACCATAATTAAGAATTTTAATTATCATAAATAAAAAAAATTTAATAATAACCATTATAAATTTTAATTGTCATGAATGAAAAAATTTTAATGATAGCAATTATATTCATAATAAATAAAAAATTAAAATATTAATGATAATAAATAAAATTTAATTAAAAAAACGGTTACATCAACTTCACACCTTGTAGAATGATTAGAAAAGTTACTATAGTCTTCTTCGAATGTTGGCTACTAATGTAGAGTTTAAACTTTTTTTTTTTTTTTTTAAACTCTCAAAGGGATATCTATAGTCTTTTAAGTTTTCATTGCCAAGCATGGTTACTGAACCCTTAGAAACTCAAGTATTAAAAATTCTCTCCCATTTGAAAATGTATTTTGTCAAATGATTGTTATGTCTAGAATTGATTTGAGAAAATTAGTGGGATCGAATAAAACAGCCATTTTTATATGATTAATCAACATTTTGTTGAATAAATAGCCTATTTTTCTAGATTCTCATTACTTCCTCCAATTTAAATATGTCACCGATATTATCTCTAATAGATCCGGGAATATTTCTATTCCCAGCAATCTTTTTTATCCAAGTTTAATTAAAAAATTTATGGTTTTCATTTATTAAGGGAGACTAATGATGATCGATGAGTATGGAGCCTACACTCTTCTGAGTTAGCCATTTCTAAAAATATTTATAAATATTTATGAAAGAATAAAATAACCAAAAATAAGTAATGAAAAGGTTAAAAAGATGTTTCCAGTCTAAATATTCTTTTAAAAGTTGATTTTTTAATGAAAATTATATATAGATCCATTATACAAATATATCCGATTATCTAGTTTTTATATTGTGGATCTTTGTTTGGTTTATAGAGAGGGAGAAGACTCCTTTAACTATATGTTTTTCTCTAATAATTTCCTAAGAGATTTGATATAATTGAATTTAAAATTTTCCTAGATGCATGATAGCAAAATAGTATTCGGCCAAAAGAAGAAAGTTATGTAAACAATCAAATCTCTAAATCCATTATATCCACTACAATTCGGATTCCATGCAAGAATGGAAATGATTTTAAATTTAACAATCATTGCTCCCAATCCTACTCCATATAGTTGAAGGTTTTAAGCATGCTTAAAGATAACCATAGATCCTCTTATCCTTAAATTTCTCAAGTTCTCCCAAACTCACCTGATCTTTCTTTAGATCTTTTCATGACCTTTAGGCCCAATAAAATTTTATTTTATGATCGTTCATTTACTAATGGCTCCTCTCTTGTAGGTATCAACTTTTGTTTAAAAAAATATATAGCTACTAATCTCTTTGTTAGGTAAAATATTCGCCTTCCTACTGACCTTCTACATGCTGCATGCTAAATGCTGAACAATATGGGATGAACCACAAAAAGAAAAGAAACAAAAGTATTATAATATTTTGATCAAATTTGATGCATTGAGATGATTCAAATGCAGCATAACTAGAAGAAGCTAACACCTTGGTTCTTAAATAATATTTACAATGATATTTTTCATGCTTATGATCTAAATATAAAAAATTAGGTTACTATCAATCAATAATCTAATCTTTAGGCTTATACTCTTGTAAATGCTACAAAATCTTATTGTATCCCTCTTCACTTGGAGAATAAATAATAATATAATCTTTGGGGATATTGACAATCCCGATTAATAAATAATTTTTTTATTTAAAAAGTATGAAAAACATGAGAATACCACTTTCTTATATTTTCTTTTCATAGTGGTTGGAAAAACATTAATATGTGAAGGCATCAAAGGCAATTTATTCCATGAAGGTGACCACTATGTTTCATACTTCCGTAAAGTCTCTAAGTTGGAGAGATATAAGTTAGAGGAAATGAATTTTCAATTATATTGATTAGGTAAAGAGAGACAGGTTTTGGAGATTGGAGATTCACTTAGTTGAATGAACTCTTTCCTGAGCTCATTAGTTGTTGGCATGATCAATATAGGGTTACAAATTATTTTGATCTTACTATTATGGTTGGTGAATTATTGACTTTTTTTTTGTTGTCATAAATTATGGAAAAAAAAAAAGTAGATGATGGTTTACATTGTCTTGATTAATGCTTATAATATTTACTGGGTGAGGAAAAGTGGCTTCAGCAAATATGATGGCTTGAGTTGCATTCCTTTGTTGTGAAAAAGAATTTTGTAGTTATTATGGTATGGATTTAAGACTGACACTTATGCTCTTGCCAGAGGAACATATATATATATATATATATATATATATATATATATATATATATATATATATATATATATATATATATATATATATAATCTTTTTGGAGTTTCATATTTTGTAATAGCACATTTAATTTTTACTCATGCCAACTTTCATAAAAAGATGAACATGTTCAGATTTTATGTTGAGTCTTGATTGACAAAATCAATGATGATATAAGAAAATAAAAGAGTTGATATTATGAAATAGAATGTCACAAATAAATATAATGATAATTATATTAAAAAAAAATCTTATTCTTAGTCTCAGTTATGATTGGGACTTGTATAAAATATAATGAAGTTTCATCGATATGCATAAATAACGTGCTCTTATGGAATGATTTATTTTAATATATTAATTAAGTAAATATGTAAATAAAAAATAAAAAAAGATCCTTCATTATAAAAAAAAATATAATGATGGAGATCATGCATGATCATACACAAAAAAAAATTGCTTTTGTTCAAGCATTTTCAAACATTTCTATCTGTATGAGTGGATGGTTTTAACTTTTTAAAATAACATATATTAGATCTTTCGGATATGTTTGCGTGCCTTTTTTTTTTTAGCATAAAAAATAGTAATACAACGTTAACCAAAGAAAGATACGTACAACAATACAAATCCTATCAACGCAGTATCTATCTCACGAGCATTAGCAAAATACTAAAGCATACGGCTGTATATATATAGTCATGATCAACATCGAATGAAATAAATCGATGAAATTACGTTAAGAGTAAAAAATAAATCCATAAATTATAACAGTTTAATTCTGTAATATGTGAAATTGGCATAATCTCCATGCTGATTCTACGAGAGATTTATCAGTAGCATTTGTTATTAGGCAAGGATAATTAATTGGGCTTAATAGAGGCCCAATTGGTTATTAGATGGGCTGAAGCAGTAGTTTGGCCCGAGAAATATGGTACAACTCCCGGCTCAAACCGAACCGCAGTACACGTGAATACATCCGCCTCCCGTCGTTTCGCCTCCCGCAATCCCTAATTCCAAACCATCATTTCCCGTCCTCCTTCTCCCTCTTGTCGATGGACTCGTTTCAAGGTCGCCACTTCACCGGAGGTGGTGGTGGTGGTGGAGATCCCTATCAACAGCATCAACCGTCGCAACAGAACCCCTTCCCTAATCCCTACCATCATCCACCCCAACCCACCACTAATTATTCCTACCCTCCGCCTCCTCCTCACCACCATCCACACCACTATCCATCTCCGCCTCCTCCCCCTCCTACGATTCCCTCTCAGCATCAGCCGCAGCAGCAGCAGCAGCAGCAGCAGCAGCAGCAGCAGCAATGGGTTCATCCAGAGAGCCACCTTCAGCACCACCACCCCTCTCTTCCCCCTCTTCCCCCGCCTTACCCCCAACCCATGCCGCCGTATGCCGTGCAGTCGACGCCGCCGTTCCACAACCAGTACCCTCATCATCCCCCTCTTCCCGCGCCTCACCACGTGCCGCTGCCACCTCACCAGCATCGCCTTCCGTCCCCGCCGCCTCCCCCCACAGCTTACCCTCCACCACCTCAGCAGGTGAGCCTCTTCTCCCCTCTCGTCATCACTAGTTGTGGATTTTCTGTAATACTATCATCAATCAGACGATTGTTTCATTAAGAAACTTATAGAACACCTAGGTCTTCTTTTATTGGAAGGGTTTTTTGCTTTCAGAACAGCTTTAGCATGTGGGGCATGGTTGGATGTTCTACTAGCAAGGCTACCGGTGAAGGTGGTCGTTAGTCGGGCTGTGGCTACCTATATAGTGTTGTATTTGTATCTGAAAACTGTGATTCGATGTCTCTGCTGAGACATCCGAGTTGGTTATTGCGTTGTTGCACAAAGGGATAGGTCTCATATTCGAGTCTGTGTGTGATTGTCATGTATGTCATTTGATGTAATAGAAAAACTATGATTTAATGGCTTCATTGACATCCTTTTCTTATTGGTACTTCTGGTTGATAGAAGTGTTGATAATTGAGAAGAATATTTTATGTTAAAACTATCTTTCTTATCATTCTATTCTAATAGACACTCAACATGATCCATGTATTAGAAGAATAGCATGATGGAGCTGGCTACGCCCACACCATTTTTCTTTGTTCTGGTTTTCTGACATTTCTCTGCAATTACTTTTTGCAGCAATGGACAGGCCCATCTTGGGCTCAACATCAAGGATGGGAATACCCAGGTCAGGCTTAATGTTCAAAGATTCTGCAAAATTGAAGCTATACTTGGATCATTTGACATTTACATCCACAAGAAGAGTTCATTATCAGAAAAATATTCTTTTAGCATGTAGATATGTGGTAGCACTACGTCAGGAAAAATCATTTATGTCATGGGTTTATGGATCAACACGTCATTCTTCATTCTGTGCACTAGTTTATCACCAGGATTGGTCAGTTGTCACATTAGCTTAATTTGATATCTCAATTCGCTAACTACTTGTCATTGTTTCATTGTGTTTCTCTCTTGCTGAACTCATACTGGCTAGGATCACAATATCAATTAGTTATTAATTTATCCAGTCAGATAGAGGTTGGCAAACCTTTTACAGTATTGTGTTTGGCATGCTGTTCTTCACTTTTTACCATGTATCTTGTTTTACTTGACCAAAGAACAATTCCCTTGTGTTCAACTCCAGTATTCTCTACCCATCCAAGTTGCATATAATGAGCTGATTCGATGTTGAAATGCGTTTGTAATTTTCCAGTCTTGATGCTTCCCCAGACTCTTTAGATGGAGGCATTATTTATTGGGGATGATAATATATTACATCACTAATTTTATTTGATTTGCCTTGGTAGTATAGTAGCACAAGCCAATCACCTTAACAAGTTGTGGATCGTTTAACTGGAAATAAATTTCTGTGATTCCAATACATGGAGGATAGAGATTATAATTTGATGCCCTTTATGTGTAACAAAAGTTTCTTATTATTTCTTAGAAATGTGAGTTTATTCAAGTAAAATTATTTCTATCTGTTAGTTTGGCTAAGAAGCAGGGTCAATCTCTCCCAAACACCATCTTGAATATCTATGTTACTTGGTTGGGCTTAGGTTTAGGCTCTTTTTCAGATAGAGTTCATCAACATGGATCAATATGGGTATAACTCTTTCTCTTCTGTTCTTCTGTTTTGCTACATTTCACATGCAACTTTTGTTGATTGAAGTCTTTTCTCCTGTGCAGAAAGTAAAAAAAAAAAAAAATCATGACACTCCATTCATAATGAATTCTTGTCTTCATTTTCTTTTAAAACCTTTTTCTTTCTTGAGAGATGATCATGAATCAGCACTACACTGCCCTTCTAACTAGCTGGGGAATTATGAATCATGGAAACTTCTAAGCTTTTTATGCTTCTCATAATGTTAAACACATCATTCTCATTTTTTCTCCTTCTATATATGTTACAAGTAAAAGTACTGCAGGGTGTTACTGCTTGGTGTCCATTGTTAACATGTTCGATAACATGTAATACTGCAAATGAGTGGAGCCATACAAATCACCTTGACCTTGATCTATTAATATTTATATGAATGTATATTTTTTTCTCTTAAAAAACAATACTTGAATGTTTAGTCATTTAGGTATTCTGTGGCTTGTATGCTAGTTTGTTATTCCTTCATTTTGTCAACAGAAAGAAACCTTCCATACAACACAGAAGATGACTGGGCTACACGGGCTAAAGCATGGGCTGCTGCCAAGTCAGTAACAGATAATCATCAAGTGCATTCACAGGTTATGCCTGTTGGAAGAATGGAAGAGCATAGTTACAACTATCATGATCAAATCCATGCCGCAACTGGTCCTCCTTTAGATACTCAACAATCTTCACTTTCTCAGTCAATCAACCAACAGCTGCCCAACTATGCCTTGGATCAACAGAAACAAGTTAATCATTCGCATGGATATGCGTCATTCTCTGCTCCATATGTAACAGACTCACATATGCATTATAGTGCTGGAGAAGAAGCTCTTGCGCCACACAAAGATCATAATTCGCCTGCAAGAAAATTTGGATCAACTTCATCCATTTATGAGAAGGAGGTACCTTATAGTTATTCTTCTGTTCCAGGTAAAGTTTCACTTAGTATTTCTATTTGGCTGTGAATGAAGTACCAAGTTTTGGTACCATCATAAATGGAAATGGCCTTTTCCTATTAATGATCTCAGAAAAAATTCTTTGTAGTTTAGCTGAAATGTTCTTATTTGTGCTTTATAAGATAGTTGAGCTGTTATCTTTATGAAAATTTTAGTCTCATTTTTGTATCAGTTGTCGGATTGAGGCAGTTCTCTGAAAGTAATCAGTTCTAGTTTAACTAACAAGTTATTCATAGTTGTCAGTGATATGTGGTAAATGTTATCAGTGTGACGTAAACACCAATGTGCATTTTTGTAGTTCTGTCATTTCCTCTTTGATTATAAGAAAAGAGATCATATTTTCTTTTTAACAACATTTTTTTTCTTATTTCACTTAGCTACTAGTGGACTTCAATTTATTGATTATCTTGAAAATCTATTCTAAGGCATCTTACTGTTAAATAATCATATTGCTGGAATTAGGTATCATAACTTTATTACTACTTGGCTATAAATTGTGTAATACTTTTTTTTGTAGATCCCAACTTTAAGCAAAGAGGTGTGTTTTTTTTATTAATTCTCCTTATGTATGTGATTTTCAGAAAGGTCATGTGCAGGTACTTGTCTAGGTTCTGGCCTGCCCTGTTTATATTACACTTGTTGATATAAATGAAGCATGTGCAATTTTGAAACGTTCGCTATATCGTCACCAACTTAAAAGTCTGATATGATATGCTAGATTTCACCTTTACCTGGCTGCTGCATGTACAATTAGTAGATGGATTGAGGGATTTTAGTTTGTCTTGGAATAGTTGACAACTATTTTAAAACTCTTTATTCAGTTAAAATTAACTTGTCCTTATGGTGGAAGGTGCATTGATGTGGATAAATTTTCTAAAGTAGATTGATGATATAGAGTGTAATCTCATCTTATGAGATTCATTTTGAAACTAAATTAATCTAGGAATAGTACTTGATGGAGGAATCAACCAAGAGAACTTTGGGTGCACAAACTCCTAGTGGATCTCTTGTCTTGACATCCTTGTCACTGAAATTTTTTTCTCCTGGAGTCCGTAAGGACTAAATGAAGTGAACAAAAAGACAAAATTCCTGAACAATAAATTCCATGCGCCTTACATGTTATGTCACCGATAGATGAGGTGGAAATGAAGAGAGATGGGAGATAGTTTAAGTTTTTGTTATCCCTTTTTCTATATTGACCAACATTGTGGTGGTCATTTATGATTTCCAAAGTAGTGCTCAGTTACGGCTGGTATCAGATGGACATATCACTTGTTTCATTTCAGTTACTTAAGTGTGATTAAGCTGTATGTTTCTGTTTCTTTTGTATCTTTTTTCATTATTTTTCTTCCATCTTTTAAATGAAAAATTTTATAGCATTTGCATCTTGGAATGTTATTGAAAACCAAAATGCTGGTCAAGAAAGATTCTCTCCATGCAATCCTGTGCATTTCCTGTGTGGAATATTCCTCTAGTCTGAAGTTAAGATGGCACAATAGATATAGTGAAAGATGGGTTTATTTTTCTAGGATTTCAGGATTTATTTTAGAGAATTCTGGGTTAGGAGATGATGTTAAACCCTTTGTTTAATTCAAGACATGTAACACTTTAAGTGTATGTGACCACTAGTACAGGAAAAAGTGTAGCTACCTGCAACCTACTGAGGGCTATTTCTTTTCAAAATACAAATGTTGGAGGATGTAAAGGATTCAAGTGCTGCTAGTGGAAACTGTTGAATAGTGATTGGTATAGTACATGTTGGATGAACTGTACTGGTTCCTTATTGACACAACGAGTATTGGTATCATTGGTTCAAAAAAGCAGAGAGAGAATATGATATAATATAATTATATTCAAAATAATTGTAAAAATATTTTTAAAATATATTATTATGGTTTAAAGTTTAAACTATTAAATGAAGTGGCTAAGGTGATTTGGTTTTCCTGTAAAAAAATAACCACTTAAAATTGTAGAACCAGCACTTTTGTGGAGATGGTGTCTTGTGGATTAATCAATAAATGCCATGCCCATAACTTACCTCTTGCTCATCACTTGCATGATGTCTTTTTTTTACTCGCAATGGTATTGTTGGTGTTTGAGGCATATCTATAGCTTAGTAGTATAGACGAGGTGAGTTTATGGCTGCAAATAGGCAATGACAAGAGGGCAACAGCAAGATAAGTCTTCTCTTTTGCCGGCGACCGCAAGTAGCAGCTATTGCTCTTCCCTGATAAGAACTAATGTTTACCTAATGGAGTGATTTCAATTAGTTTTGATTGATTTTGACCATTTATTTATTGATTCCAACATATTCCAACTGATTCCAGACATTTCTAAAGGCGATTTGGTAACTAGACCATGAAACTGTAATTTTCCAACTCAAGAAGGGTGAATCCTGATCTAGATGCTTCAGCTGTCGAATTATTTTTCTGTCTGCTTTCTTGTGGTGGATGACCAAAATCAAATATAGTATGAACTAAGGTTTGACATACATGTCCGTATCGGTGTACCAAGACTATCTCGGTACTATATCGGGCGGTATGCATAGTGTGTACCACTCAGTATATTAAAATATATTATAATTTTTTATTATATAATATAATATTAAAAAAATATTAATATATTAAAAAAGAAAATTAAAATGGGCGACGTTGCCTCGATCTTTCTCCTGCGCGGGAAAAAAATCGCTCGTGGGCGAGGGCGGCGACGACGCGGGGAAAGGAGGTACTTCTTTTTTCTCCTCATCTTCTTTTCCTCTTCTTCTTCTTCTTCTTTCCTTTTTCTCCCTCAATCGACCGCCGAAGGCTGAAATTGATCGCTGACGGTCGATTTTTAGTGGTACCGTCTGGTAGTGGGCGGATCGGTAAGTTGGCGTACCGGTATGTACCGCCCGTACCATGCGATACAGGTCGAAATACCAAACTTTGGTATGAACGTATATTTACCCTCCGTACATGATCTTGCATATTTTCATGGTGGGATCATTGCATTGTCTTTTTCTTTTTCAGTAACAGCGTTGTCTTTAGTGTTTTGAAAAGTGCTAGGCACTAAAAGGCTCCAAGGTGCCAAAATGTACAAGACACTAGGCTATTGCAAATATTAAAATTAATATATAAATAATGAGAAGAGGGAGGAGGAGAAATCGGGTAGGAGGAAAAAGGAGGCTATTGGGATTTGAGGAGGCTTGGCTGCTATTGGTTGGGAGGGAGCTATCAAGGAGTAGGAGGATGAGGGTGGTAGAGGTGGAGGGAGTGATAAGGAAGGAGGGGAAAGAGTGAGGGGACAACGAGAGGGAAGGAGAGGGAGCAAAAACAAAAAGAATGAGGAGGGAGGAAGAGGAATCAGGTAGGAGGAGAACAAGGGGAGGAAGAAGGGAGAGGGGAAGTTGTGAAGGGAGCTGTCGGGTTAGGAGGAGAAGGAAGATTTGGGTGGGAAGAGAGGCGATAGAGAGGAGGCTTAAGAGGGAGGGGACAACAAGAAGGAAGGAGATGCGCAAGCAACATAGAGCGGAAGAGAGAGGAGGAATCAAGTAGGAGGGGGAGGTGGATTGTCGGGGTTCGAGGAGGCTCGTTAAGAGGGGATGGTGACAACGAAGGGAAAGGAGAAAAAGAGGGAACATGAAATGGTAAGGAGAGAGAGTTACCGTGAGGCGAAGATACTGTTAGAGGGTCGTCGTGTGTGAGGAAGCCACTGTCACTAGAGGGTTGCCTTTGCCGTGAGAGGAAGCTGTCTGTCATTGCTAATGGTCATTAATTGGCTTTTGAGTGCAATTGCGGTGGTGCATAGGGTGTAGGAAAGCCATGTTCAACGATGTATGGCGGAGGAAGAGAGTTGACGGTGTATATCAGAGGAACAAATGGTAACGTAGGGTTTATCTCTTTTGCTCGTAGAAAGGGACCGGGGTACAAGGGGTGGTGTGGTGGAGTATGAGACTTCAGTTAGATCTAATCAAACCAACTCACATCAACAAAATTCAAGTGAGCGAAACCTGAATCGAGGCTTTAATTGGCTCAAGTGTGTGCCTGAGTCATGCCCATTTAAATTGCCTCACATGAACCATCTTCAAGGTGTTTGGGCCACGCCTCACTTCGCTTGGTTGCCTAAGCAAGCGGCCGAGTGCATTTTGAAAACACTAGTTGTCTTTTCCTCTTCACAGGCTTGGTCATAGTTTTCTTTTGTTGGTTTTGTTCCAACTTGACCTTTCCTTTTACTCTTCTCCGCTTTGTCACATTTCTGTTTTCTGTGACTGAAATTGGCTAGAATTGAGAAAATTGCGTAATATAGGTTCAGTTTGATGCATTCTAGCTTATTTTTACCAATTTTTAGCTATAATGCTAAGAAATTAACTAAGATATGAGCAACCTTGGATGATGTTAATATGTTTTGATCATAGCTAAAATTGCATGATATTGTAAACTTTACAGTAAACATAGAGACTTACGAAGTGCCTAGAGAAATTGATAAGCAGAGACTTGCAAATGGGGTATGATTTAAGGATTCACGTACCGGTCCATACCGGTGTACTGACATTTTATCAGTATCGATTCGGTGCCAGTACCGGGTGGTATGCACAGTGGTACCACTTGGTATATTATAATATTTTTTATAATATAATATAATATAATATTAATGTATTAATATATTGGTATAGAAGTTTGAATGAACACAAATGGTTTCTTTATAATTGTGATGGAAGATGATATATGATGCCAACTATTCCTTTGTTGTTTGATGCATATAAAAGGTGGAGGGGATTGAAAGTCCTATGGCTGGGTCGAAGTATCAACCTGAGCGAATGAGAATAAGTTAGATGTGCACAAAGTGTCAGCGATGCTTTTCTTTGATTGTTCGATGTTCTTTGGCATTCATTTCATATCATTCTCAATCAATAAGACTTTAGTGAATTTGGAAAGTTTATGCAGGTGCTAATATATGGCAGATGATTCATCACTGAGAGTTTCTCCTGTAAACTCAAGTTTTCCATCTTTTATTGGGTTAGTTTTGGATGGATTTTGTCTTTTTCTGGTGTTGGGGTGGTATAGTGGGTTAGCATTGTGGCACTCATGAGTGATCGTGGATCTGGTTTCATTGCTAATCTGCTATTTCTTTTTCTTTTGTTGATAATTTGAAATGAGAAGAGGCCTTGAAAAGGCTTCCTCTAGGAAGTACTTAATGTGATGGAGAACATGAAAATTGTTGGAGATTTAAGTTTGAAAAAAAAAAGAACCTAACAACTATGACATGCCAAGTGAAGTTTGATTCAATAAGGCTAGAGGACTTTCTCTTTCACATCACTTATCCACAATTTAAGAGGTCGTATGAATCAGATTGTGAATTTGTTTATCTTTATTTTACCATATGTATATATGTTAGGAATATGTGGTCACTTTAAAAATACAAAAACCTATAGTTATGATGGGAGTGGTTCCTTGCTGGCATTACACCTGGTGTCAGAAGATGTGATGCATTTCTATGCTTCTAATGCTTCTTGATTTTACTGCAAATGACTTTTCATTGTTATAGCAGGTAACAGAGATGGTGTAAGTCAATTGCCTTTGCCTGTATTATCTGCGCAAGAAGGGTTCATCCATCCACAGGCAGCACTAACTGATGCCAGCAACAAACCTCTGGATTTTGAGCCTAGGCCTGCTTCTGAATTTGAACCGCATACAAAAGTTAGTTATGGTCCTGCTGATCCAACTCAGACTATGGGGTTGATGGATCGTGATGCAACTGCCATGTCTGTGAATGCTTGGACTCCAACTGTTCCAGGGGTTTTCCCCCAAATATCTTTAGCGCAATCTGTGACACAGGTTGCAAATATTGGCTTCACCAAATTTTTTGTTTCTTGTATATTCAGATTTCTGACATTAATATGCTGTTCCTCTTTACAGTTGGAACCTCCTTTTGCACCACAGCCTTCTTTGGGGCCACATCCTTCACCAGTTTATGGAAGGCTACCTGGACCCAACTTTAGGCCTGGTGTACCACCTACCAGTGCACCTTTTGGCTTAGTCACTGGGACATCACTTAATCAAGCTACAATGTTCCCTGCAGATGCTAGTGGTGCTTTCAGTCTTTCTGAACGCCCAAAAAAGGTAACTTAAGTTATTTCCTCTAATTTCTTTATTCTCATTTAACAATCATCAACATTCATGATTCTGAAACACCAGGCTGCAGTACCTAATTGGCTTCGAGAAGAAATCATAAAGAATAAATCTGTGATCGCAAGTACCTATGCCAGCCACCAAAGTGGGAGTTCTCACAATTCCATGGGATCTGAAGATGATGATAAATCATATAGGAAGGCTGATCAAGCTGACAAGAGTGTTGATTCAGCCAAATCAACTGATGATGATGAAGATGATGAGGTATTTCCGTGTATGATTACATTCGAGTTATTCTTAAGCTTAATTACATGCCTTCACACGACAAACTTCCTTATTTGCTTGGTTAATTATAAATCGTGTTTGCTATCCAATTATATGAACCAAATTTATGTGCTCAATGCCCTTCTATAGTGCCTACCAATGGCTATGCCACTGATGCCTCTCTATGGACCAGGTGACTGATTTTGCAGTAATAGTGTCCACCAATGACTGTCACTGGTGCCTCTATGTGGATTGCACGACTGCCTTTGCAGGCACAGTGTTAACTAACGACTATGCTACTGGTGCCTCTATAATGGACCATGTGACTGCTTTTACACTTGTACTGTGATACCTATGTGCAATACCTTGTTAGTTTCATATTGAAAAATAATGAGGTTGGGTTTGTATGTCTCTACTTAGTGATTGTATATCTAATTAGTAGGAGAGTGTATTTCATTTACTTTGTTGCCCAGTTTGTTGCTTTGATTGTTTAAAAGAGTTTTAGAACACTTCTCTAGTTTGTATCAGTTCCATATTAACTTGAAGGACCCTGGACTCTGTGCAGTGCTCCAAAAAGAATGTTGGAGATTTCTGAGTATAAAAGATTGTGATGCTTCAATACTTCAATATTATAAAATAGGAGGCAGTTAGACTCCTTTCTAACTTTCTTCCTTTGAGTACCTCATTCTGTCTTGTTGGGATTTGAGATTGATAGGATTGATAGGTTTGGAAACAATTGAAAAAAGTAATTTAAAGATTACAAATATGAAATTACATTAAAATAGTGAAACAATAAAAATGTGTTCACACATAAAAATATTGTGTTAAAATTTTTGTTTATATTCAAATATCACAATATATCTATCCATGAAATTCAATTTCGGGTACTGGACCTGTGCCAGTCCATGCTCGTACTGATCCTGTTATCTTCTTTGCTTCCCATCCTTTTCTTCCGTTTGTAATGCTATCTTTTTGCTGAAGTATCTTCTGTGGTCTTGGGTATAGCAAGTTATTGAGGTTTCTGACATTCTATCTTAATGATGCTTTAACAAGTACTTCTAGCTTTGCACATCTAGTTTCTCATCTCTGTTTCCGTTTCAATGCTTAAATTGCTTATTCCACGAATATGGTGCATTCAAGTAGCTTCTTGTTCTTGTGACCAATATACCTCCATGTTCTTTGTAGGACGATGCTGAAGCTGTCAGATCTGCAGCAATAAACCAGGAAATAAAGCGTGTGCTAACTGAAGTTTTGTTGAAGGTTCTGTTTGCTTAATAGTTTGCACACTGGACTTCCTTTATTTCTTGCTTTACTTTATTTGATGCTTCTCCATTTTGAATCTACAGGTCACAGATGAGCTTTTTGATGAAATTGCTACCAAAGTTCTTAATGAAGATGACCCGACTGCTGAGGGTAAAGAATCTTGTTTCTAAAAACTTCAAATTCCACAATTTTCTATTTGATGGTTAAGCTAGTTTTGGATGTTCGATAGTTTGTCACATCTTTCTTCTGCAGTAGGTGAGAACAAAGAACTTGGAAACAATAAGATCCCTATTCCAATAGTTTCAGAACCCAAGGCTTCTGCAAAGGTATCGGAAACAATTAAAGAAAACCAAGAAAATAAAGGTGTTAATGAAAGCACTACCCTGCACTCTCCGGGTGGCGATATACTTGGTCTTGCTAGTTACGCTTCAGATGAAGAAGATGATGCTGATGGAACTCAAATCTCCAAACCGTCATTGGTTCAGAGTAGTAATGGTAAGCCTTCTGGAAGCGAACCAAAAAATGTTGAAAACGAGATTATACTGAATGACAGGGAGGAACCTGTTAGAGGTCCACATGATGGTAATGGTGACAGAGTAGACAAACATGCTTCACCAAAATCCAATGCAAGAAATCATGTAGAGAATTCTGTGTCCTTGGATGCTTCAGTACCTGATGGTAAATTGCATAATCATGCAAGGGAACATAAAAGTTTATCTGGCATTAGTTCACATGATGTAGCTGCCAAGAGTGGGCTGGCATCTGAATTTTCTTCAGATGATCCCAATTCTCCAGAGTCCAAAGCTAAAACAATTGGCAAGGGAGGAATGAGAAGAGAATATATATGTGGCAACAATAAAGATGGAGAATCAGTCGGTAACGAGAATCTCATCAGAGACTCCAAAATTGTTACCGGTAGTAATAAACATCCAGAAGGCAGGAGCCATAACAAAGAATCAGTTAAGAAGGGATCAACTGGTACAGATAAACCAGACAGTAAAACTTCTGATTCTACTGATACTAGTAATCGTGAAAATAAAATTAAACTCAAAGAAAATATTAATTTAAAGGAGATATCTCAGGAGAGGGGTATCATACGAGGAGTAAATGCTAGGGACAATAGAATGGGGAGCTTAAAAGATAAGAAGGAAAGAGACAAAGAGGATACTGAAGGGAGAAAGGAGAAAGCAAGGGATGAAAAGGAAGGCAATTCCAGACGACTTACAAAGGATCCAAGGCATAGCAGTAGAAGGTCACCATCCCCTAACTATAGAGGTAGAAATAGCAAGGAAAATTCATTGCATGGTCATGGCAGTATTTCAAGTGATGAGCCTTCTGAAATCTCAAAAAAGAGGTATATCTTAACCTTTATTTAGCTAAAATATATTGCCCTTATTATGTTTATCTTGATTTTTTTTGTGTGTTTTAGGAGGCTTCAGTCTCGGTCACCATCACCTACAAGATCTAGGACCAGGTATTGTAGAATAATATTGAGGATAATCTTTCTTCATAAGTTAATAATGAGGATGAACTATGCCTTTCATCAAGAGGTTGGAACTTAATCATTTTCAACTGCTCTTCATTCTTGGATGCGGCAAGACATGCATTATTGTGTGAACATCTAAATCTCATGTTAGATGTCTGTTAGCATTTAGTTTCATTAAGCTGGTAAGCCATTACTAAAAGAAGGGTCTAGGGTTATGGCTATTGTGTTTAGAGGACTTGCACGCAGACCTGATGGGTGCAGAGATTCCGGGATAGCCAGAGGGATGAAGGACCCTCACGAAAGGATTGGATAGTAAATACACATTCAATTAGCTTATCGAGTTTTCTAGTTGTAGGTATTCTAGTTTCAAGTGTATCATTCATTGTCTTGAGAACCAAGGGCAGCAAATAGTTTTTCACTGCATGTGTTTCTGAAAAAAGAGATCTTCTGTTGAATTATTGCCCTTTTCTATTGTTTGATATAGCCCATATACTGCTATTAATTCATTGCTGTGCTGTTTGGTGGGGTGGTATTTCTGACATGTCCGAGATGACCTGTGTAAATACCATTTGACTAGAAGAATCATCCTTTGGTTCCAATACTTGCTCGCTTAGTTCGGCATGTATTTGCAAGGATTTGTTTTGCTTATTGCCCGACCCTGATGTCAGTTTGGGAGCCAATCCTAAACATTAGATTTTTAAAATAAAACTCATTTTTAACTTGGTTAAGTTGGTAAAGAAATCATCACAGAATATTTACAGACCTCAATCAGGGATCCTGCTACTTTTTTTCTGTTGGTATTTTTGTGACATCATGATAAACATACTTTTAACACAGCCATCATTTTTAAGATGTTCCATGGAAAATGTATTGATGAAAGCACGATCGGAAATTACAATCTAGAACATCACCTGCAATATGTTGCATTCTTTTGATCTTTGTTCATCACATAATCTTGTATTTTATCATTAGCATGCTTTCAATATTACTTTTAGAGCTCTAACAAATGTTTTATCTATAAATTATGGATGAAATAATTGAAATTTCAAATAACATGCGTGAAAACAAGCCACTTTCAAATCCTTCCTTTAGCAGCACTTTCAAATCCTTGATGCTTGTCAGATATAACATGCTGGCTAAACGTTAGGTCGTGGAGATCTTTATGTTGTGTTTTGTTTTTCTACACTGATTTATTTAAAGAATACTATTTAGAGGATAAGATAATTTGTGTAGCTTGCAGGTTGGTTTCAGGGAGTAAATCATTCAGAAACAGTACTTGTATCTTATGCTTTTACTTACCAAATTAGTATCTATGTTTCAATTTCTAGACAAGTTTCGCGGTCTCCACATAGGAAGCACTCTCATCGCAGGCATTCTCCCTATTCTTCTGAAAGGAGGTAAGTGGTGAAACTTTTTTTTTTTCTGAGGTTAACATTGTGTTGCACCTAAAAACAATTTACACTACAGGTGAAGATGAAAAGTATATTTTGGACCCACTTTTCACCGAATTGGTCTTTAGGTTTCACCTGTTGCTTATGTTAACTCTGCAATTTCTTTTTCTTTTTTTTTTTAATTTCTGTCGCAGGAGGTCAAGATCTACCACACCAGTTCATCGAAGGAGATAAGCATGGCGGTTTAGTGCAGGAGCATAGGAGACGTCCAAATAGGGTGCTGATGAAGTGGGAACGTCCAATCACAGATGGGTGGCGTTGGCAGAAAAAGAGGATGTACCACCACGACTGGCTTGCTTGGATGTGCCATCTCTTGTTGAAAGCATCTGAATCTGCGGCCCTAGCGAGCGATCGGCATGCACGCCTCAGAAAGGAGATGCAGTTTTACTCAATTCTGATGTGTCTGAGATTTTGTCGGGAGACATGGTTTTCTGTGTATCGCTTGTCAAAAGTTTTGAATGTCTGATATGGTAGCAGTGATAGTTGACCACATTGGTGTGTAGAAACAAAATTGCCATATGTGATCGATTGCCTTTGTTTTTTATGCTGCTCAATCAACCCGAATAGATTTGGACTTGTGGTCTCCAATCCTTTTTTCCAGTTTAGTCTCTCAATGCACATTGCTCCGAGTCTTGTTGTCTGCTGCTCTATTTGATCCATGTAAGCAAACTGTGACGCGAAGACGATTTGGTTTGTAGATCATATGGACGTGCTACATTATATATGCATGATGCTACTACTGATGTGATTCACAAACCCAACGGTGATGGCTTAAGCTTCTTGTCTCGGTTTGGAACGACCCAATGTTGATGGCTTAAGCAAGCTTCTCGTCTCGGTTTTAATGCAAAGATGATCGATCACTTATATACTACATACAAGCCCTGTCCACAAGCAACTTCTCATCGTAGTCATCGCAAAGCGCTATGGTTCACTTCAATCTGCTTGTTTTCGATTTTAATGCAAAGATGATCGATCACTTGTATACTACGTACAAGCCCTGTCCACAAGCAACTTCTCATCGTAGTCACCGCAAAGCGCTATGGTTCACTTCAATCTGACTGTTTTTGGTTTTAATACAAAGATGATCGATCACTTGTATACTGCATACAAGCACTGTCCACAAGCAGCTTCTCATCGTAGTCACCGCAAAGCGCTATGGTTCACTTCAATCTGCCTGTTTTCGATTTTAATACAAAGATGATCGATCACTTGTATACTACATACAAGCCCTGTCCACAAACAGCTTCTCATCGTAGTCACCGCAAAGCGCTATGGTTCACTTCAATCTGCCTATTTTCTTAGTATGTGTGCTCTTCTATTTCCTCAAAATGTGTTGTCATTCTAATGTTATCATGTCTCTGAAGAGAATCAAAACTGTGTTGTCGGGAGTTCTTTGTCAATCAAATCATATAGAATCAAAACTGGGTTGGATTACATGTGATTAAAATTTCGATTGGGGTTCAAGATTGGCAAAAGGGCATTATGACAAGACTATTTTGATAATTGTGGTTTTCATTTCTATCCGATGTTTCTGAATTCTTAGTTCTCGGAGATAAGTAAGAGGAATGAAAAGAATCTCTTCTTGAATAACAATAAAAATCATTAACCAAAAAAAAAAAAAAAAAAAAGGGGATAAAGGTCCTCAACTGAGAGTACGTTAATTGTGATGGTCTTCATAACATTAGTATTTAGTGTGTGTGTGTGTGACCCATGATGGATAGCCAGCCGCATAACAATCTCAAAAGAGAGAGTTGGTTATCCAAAATTTTTGCATTCTTATTCCTCTGCCCGTCATTTATTTATTCACCGCCTCCATCCATCACATATTCTCTCGGTAATCCTTTGCACGTACTTTTTGGGAGTCGGCTCAACAAAAAGCTCCGAGTTTTGCTATCAATATGGGTCGTGTGCTTGGGGTGATGAAGGTTTCAGACACAGTAAGGAAGGTGGACTCGATACCAACAGTCTTCTTATCGTCAACACGTTTTGAAATAGCGAACAAAGTCCACTTTTACCACCAGCATTAGATCTGCTGCCGCACTGCGACCGGAATGTTACTTTCTATGTTACTTTTGCCTCGGTTCCTTGCATTGGTATTATTATTATTATTAATAACACAAAATTATTTTTACCTTGTGTCTGTCAGACTGCCTCTTGCTTGACCTAACCTCCCTCGGAGGCTAAACAATGTTACTCCTAAATTTATTTATTTATTTTTTTTCTAACTTAAACTCTAGCCAGTTCTTGGATGAGTTGGGGGAACCAACTTCTCATAAGGCACTACCTTTCTGTGGAATCAAGTAATTTGATTCCTTCCAAGAAAAAGAAAAAGAAAACGAAAGAGAACCAAAGGATCAGACAAAGAAAAAAATGCGTGCGGAAGAAAGTAGACTTCACTCAAAAATGTTCAACTCGAACCAACTTACCCGTAAAGCATTTATTTTACCTGGTGATCGAAAAAGTTGCATATTTATTGACTCGAATCTAACTTGCACCATCAGTTCCCCAATCCTTAATACCATCGACCTGCATAAGCTCCCAATTCTTTCTGTCAATCAATACCACCGACTTATTTTTCCATCTTACAATGAGTGGGCAAGGGAATCATACAGACACATCTTCCACTATAACTCGGTCACAAGTTTATACCCATAATCCGAATGGTTATGGTCAGGCAATATGCAAACCCAGCTACAATATTCTTAAAAATCATTTTCCGACAAATAGATGATATGGGCAAAAAGGATGATATATTGCCCAGTGATTAGTATCGATTCCATCCCTTGCAACAGGCAAGTCTACAAAATGACAAACAAAGAAACATAAAAGCCAAAAAAAAAAAACTCTACTTTTGTCTAGGCAATTACCAACCACAAGAGACTACTGCCCAATTGGATACAACCAAAGATGAAATGGTCTGAGCCCATTTAACTGCTTCGTGAATTGGTTTTTTTTTTTTTTTTTTTCATTTAAAGCACCGCGCTTACCATGGTCTTCTTCCTCCTAATGGAATAGAGTTAGACCCAGATATGGATCGATTCCCATTGCCTCGGCCCCTTGACCGGAAGCTTCCTCCAAAACCTAAAACCAACACATAAATCAGCAATGCATTCCCCCGCCTAACCCTTAAATGTTGTTTAAAAGTAAACCACGCATACCTCCACCCATGCCACCGCCCGGCCTGGCCATCGAAGCCAGTGCTGGGTTTACATTCTGACCAGCATCCTGTAGGATTTTAACAAGCTCCCTCGCAAAGCGTATATTTGCCTGAGTGAAAAAGGTGAAAGCTGTGCCTTTGGCGCCAGCCCGACCAGTACGCCCAATTCTATGAACATAATCCTCCAGGCTCGTTGGAAAATCAAAATTGATGACACATTTTATATCCTTCACATCTGCAACACATGAAAACAGATAAGGTTAGTGCAACTATGAATATAACAAGCACCCATTTACTGAACCCTCTGAAAGGCCTTTTACCGAAGGATGCAACCACATTATCCTTATCTCAGTCATACATAACTCTAATCAGGCATAAATTTTTTAAATCACTAACTAATCACAACTGTCCTCAAACAAGAAAGCAAGTGCAGAATATCTGATGCTTCATGGGGTCGACAGGGCTGCATAACAAAATGAACCAGTTTCACATCTGTGGATGGGTGGTGATAACTTCATCAGCCATGTTATACTAGACGGCAGGAAACTTGCGCATAACAATGAAAGAAATCATTGGCTAATTCAATTCATGTTTTTAATTTTTGAACCAACACTTTTGAACCAACAATCTCTTTCCCAAAAATTTAGGATCCTTTTAACCAACAACCAGAGCCAGTTTAATGCTTCATGTCCAACAAACAAGGCTCCAATGTACAGGTGCCCAAACAAACAAGAAGCTCTTCAAGCAAGCCATAGAGCAACTCTCAGCTACCAGTGAAATTGGCACAGATGTCAAGGGACAGACAACTAACAGTTTGAACCACAAAGCCCGTACCAATTTGAAACAGAAAAATCAACTAAACTAAAAGGAAAAGAAATGACAAAAACCAGAGATAAATATCATATTCTTCAAAGGAGTGTATAGGAAAAATTATACAATACTATAATACGAGGGAAAAATTTATGTGACAGCTGAGAAGCATGCCACATGCCCATAGAAATTATTAAATAGCATGTGTGCAGTATCTTCTCAATATGCTATGACTTCTATTTCTATTGGAAGAAATTGAACGAGCATGATGTGATAATGCAAAAACCAAAAAAGAGAGAGAGAACAGGTGAACCTAAAGTATGTCCTTCCTGCCATGCAAGCCCAGGGAACAAATGACTCTATATGGCAGCAAAAACTTGGGTCCCTCCTATCCAAGAAATTGGTAGCATGATGTGCCTATATCTTACTAATACTGTTCCCATTAAGAAGACTTAAGCCGTGACAGGTATTGACGTATTTTTGTAATATGATAAAGACCATTTATCAAACTCTTGCCACTCCTAATCCAGTTGACCATGAAATGGGAAGAAAAAGGAATTCCTAAGTGCCCTGGTGGTATCGATGGTGCTTACACTCATATGAGGTAAACAATAGAACAAATTTGCTACCTTTGACATGAAGGCACCTCGTCATACACCACCCACAGAACCGGTTCAATTTTTCAGAAACTGGTTAGCAGCCCGCCAACTTGCCATCAGCTTGAAGTAAATGAGAGAGATTCTAAGAGGCCTTAAACAAAGTGGTCCTACCAAGACCACGCGCAGCTACATCAGTGGCAGTCATTATCGGACTTCTGCCACTTTTAAACTCTGCCAGAACCCAGTCTCTTTCAGATTGCGCTTTATCACCGTGAATTGATAATGCAGGCCATCCATCTGTCCTGAGCTGCCTAGTAACCTGGTCACAACCTTTCTTTGTCTCAAGAAATATGAGGATCCGGCTTCCATCCATTACTTCACCCAAAAGTTTGATCAGCCTACAGTAATAAAGGTGTAAAACACCAAAAACACAAAGATCAAATGATATTTTGCATATAGTTGTAAAATGAAATAATTCATCTTACCTTGGATACTTTTCATGCTCTGAGATGACTTCAACAATTTGCATTATTGAGTGATTAGCTTTCAGATCAGGAGATCCTATGATTATCTATAAATTCAGTTTATTTGTCAGTAATCTTCAATTTATTGAACACTAACCTTGCATGTCATCTAATATTCGAGAATGAATATGCACACCTTATAGGGGTTTTGTAAAAATTGTCTAGCTAAAGCCTCCACTTCTCTTGGCCATGTGGCACTCCAATATAATGTTTGTCGGTCTGGCCGAATCTGTCAAGGAAGTCCTTTATTCTTCAGCATTAAGTGGTAATATCGGAAACCATATACAATTCAAATGAATCATATAGAACAACAGAATTTCATGCATCATAAAAATTTAGATCTCCAATTGCTACCCTAAGGAAATTAAGGCAACAGCAAAAGCAGAAATTTTTTGAAAAGAAGAGCAAAGAAACAACAAGAGAAGAAAGTCAGCAGAGACAAATCTGTGCGAAAAAAGTTAGAACAGATGAATGCATGAGGTGGTTTAAATATATATGTGCAACCCTTAGGTTCAGAAAATAATTGAGAGTAGAGGGAAAAGAAAGCAATAGAAGTATCTAAAAAATTTAAATTGTTATCGTACAAGAGAATCACAAAAGCATAACCAAACCAACAAACTTAGAAGTTACAACATGTTGGTTTAAGTCACATAATAAAAGAATAATAAAATATTCACTTTCGATTAAGATATTCAAATCATCTGCTTGTGGAATTCAGACTTGTACCTTTAAAAGGTAAAGTTATCATAACAATCATTTAGCCTAAAATAGCCTATGTATGTTTTGCAATTTAGTTTCTTTTACTTTGTTAATCAAGCACCGTGGTAACCGAAAATCATATATGTTCCTAAGAAAAACCGATGATCCAAAATTTCAAGTAGGCCATGTTGCAGACTACAAGGAACTCAAATGTATGTCCGTTTATAATTGTGTGACGCCAATAACAGCAAGGAACGAATGCAGATATCAGTGGGAACATTTAAACCAAGAGGTCAGATATTAAAAACAGACTAACTTCATGCTTATAGTAGCACAGACAGCACAAGAAACTATTATCAATGAGTCAATATCTTTTATAGATGGCCTGCAGTAAGTTTTTTTTATCATTTCTAAAATTCAATTATACCTAGAAAAGAAAAGGCAGTTGAACAAAGTGAGAATAAACATACCTGAGATAAAATTTTCCTTATTTGAGGTTCAAACCCCATATCCAACATGCGATCTGCTTCATCCAATACAAGATATGTTACTCTACGTAGGTTTGTATGGCATGCTTCCAACATATCAATTAGTCGACCAGGTGTTGCAATAACAATTTCAACACCTACAAACACAAAAGGTTAGCCACATAATGTTAGCTATCCTGAAATACTTCTGATTACTCAGAAGAAAGATCAAACAAGGCAAGCAGACTGAACTACAATCTCAAAATCAACCTTTTTTAAGATCACGAATCTGTGGTCCTTTTGGTGCCCCGCCATAAATGCATGTGCTTCTGGCATTTGAATGTAATCCAAACTTCAAAGATTCTTCTTGTATCTGAACAGCAAGTTCTCTTGTAGGTGCTAGGACCAGAACAATTGGGCCTTCACCATAAGCTGAAAAGTTACAATCACAAGGAGTACAACCTGAGTTAACAAGCTCATAACAAATCATTAATGGAATATTTTTCTTCCAAAGTTACTAACCCAATCGAGGCTGTGCATTAACATGCACCAGTGCTGGAAGCAGATAAGCTAATGTCTTGCCTGAACCTGTCTCAGCAATTCCGACCATGTCCCGGCCTTTCAAGGCCATGGGCCACCCTTGAGCTTGAATAGCTGTTGGTTCAATGAACCCACATTTCTCTATTGCCTGGAGAATGTTGACTGTCAAAGTAAAGGAAAAAGATCAGAATTTTGCAACTATAGAAATATACCTTGCAACACAATTAAATCTCCACATGATATTTAACAGCTTGTATGCCAGAACAACTATAGAAAATATACCTTGCAAGACAATTAAATCTCCACATGATAAAGAAATATCCCATAGACACACTGGTACCACTAATTACAAGTAAAAAAATGCCAATAAACAGAATTTACATGCTTAGTTTAAATTTCAGAAAAAGATGCATTTGCCAGAAGGTAACAAAAATGAAGGTTAAATCATGCCTCAGTTCCAAATTGAGAAGCTCTACTAACTAACTAAAAAACATTCCAAACTTTTTATGTCCGAAGTTAGCTACCTATTTGTACTACAACTCATGGTTGCTAAAATACAATAAACCACTCAAAGTTACACAAATCAAGTTCCTAAGTGATACAGAAAGATTTTTATGAAAAGCAAATGAGTAGTTTCTAATCTTAAAACAATGACACAAGTAAACTATGCATTAAGTATGATACAAGGAACACCGAACACTAGTTAATTCAGAAGGTCCCAATCTCACATACTACAAAAATATTAAAGAAATGGTTTCTGGTAACTTCACAAGGGACAAACGAATATTATATTTTTTGGAACATGAAGCAAAATATAAATTATATGATATGTTTTTACTTAAAAGCTTAAACCAATGCATCCGTTGATCCAATAAATTAACTGAATCAGAAGCCTTTATTCAATACCGGATCATTTATAGCCTACCTAGTACATCTATCTTCATCCATGTATAAGACCTGCTACAACCATTTAAGTGAAAACATAACTATATCTCATTTTCTGTACAATGGACCACAATCCTTGTGGAATAAAAAGGCCTGGTTGTTTTAACAAAAGCCCTAGTATTTCTTGTGCAAGAAACAGATTGAATTGACCACTTCTGGTTACATCTTTATTTAGGAGATGGAAGTGTCCCGTAATAATTCTCACATTGCAACATAAATAAACACACATACTAAATTAAAATTAAAAAAAAAACTCTCATCATCTCTCTTCATTCCTTCACTTATCTTTCTTCCTTTTTCTAATTCTCTGAACTCCACTTGTTGTCCCCTCTCTGTATCCCAGCACTTCTCAACAGTTCTCTTCCTCTCTTAATCACTGTCCATTGTCTCCCTCCACATAATCTCCAGGATAAGCTATTGCCGACGACCATACAATTGCATGATCACAGTCACAACATTGGTTCTGTCCACATAATCTCAGGATAAGCTATTGCTGACGACCATACAATTGCATGATCACAGTCACAACATTGGTTCCCTCCACATAAACTCCAGGGTAAGCTATTGCTGACAACCATACAATTGCATATTCACAGACACAACACTAAACAACCGATTAATAAGGTTGAAATAGCCAAGTACAGACTCAGTTTGAAATGTGAATCCAACAAATCTCAAGATCTCAATTCAATAACAACTTCAGCTCATAACTAAGTTTAGTGAGATAATCAACACTTTGAACCAGAACAAGAGTCCACTTTAAACAGGTTGATGTCCAGCAAATCAAAGGCAGGTGCTAGGAAAGAGAACAAATTGCTGAATAAACACCAGCAGTCCATATTTAACCTTAAGGCGTTAACAATGTGGTGTACAAGCTATTTTCTTTTACTTCAGATGGGTTTTCTGCAAATATCATAAGCTGCTACATAACATCTTTTTGTATTTTTCACATTTACTACAGTAGATTGTCTGAGAAGATGAAAAGAACTGGTAAAAAAAAGAAGCAGGTAAATTTGGGATGATTGAAAATTTCCTGAAAAAAGAGACAAGCTCTAGGAATTAATTAAAGATTCCATCCCTCTTAGAGAGTTAAATCATGATCAGAGAATCTATAAAGAAAGACAGAATAAATGATTAATATGCCTTGTTGTATGAATACAAATTTCTTGATATTATTCTTTTCTTAATTTTGTAGCTTTCCCTTTTGTTTGTTTATATCTGATACAATAGTCCCTAGCACACCATGCAACCTAACGATCTCATCAATATATATTTTCACCAATTTCTCTAATATATATATATATATATATATATATATGTAATTCATATATATGTTCACCCATTTCCACTGAGGTATGGGCAATGACTAATTTTTTGAGTGTTTTCTTATTCTCAAATTTAACTTGCTCGCAGATAAGACATGGTGAAACATATTCTGCAATTTTTTTATTCATATTATTCCATTAAAAATTTTCTCCTAAATCTTTGTACATCTTAGTTCCACCTGAATGTATTATAAGCTTCCTTCGTTATCTCCTTTTTCAACTCTTGGTTATTAGGTACACAAATTCAACCAGCTTCGTTAATTCTAAAGTCTGATTGAGATCCAGCTTCAACACTGTCCCAAATTTTCCTTCAAGCGAACATTACGAACTTGAGCAGTCTTAATTCTTTCAATTAATTTCACAAATCCATGTCATTTTTTCTATTAGTTCCTTGTGAAGTTGGAATTTGAGTAGATTCTGCACTTTCCTAGAAAACTACTAAGTTGAGGCCCTTTTACCTTCTTTACTCCAATGTTGTCATTTTTTTCTAGCTGCATAATGCATTGATTTCAAGATATTGCAAACACACAAGGCAGTTCCATCCCTTCCAAATATAATTTCCTTGCACCAAATCAGAGAAAAACTGCATATTTCATATAATTGTTTGATATTCTTGATTCATTTTCTATTTAGAAACAGTAGAAGAATACAAGCATTGAATCTTTCTCTAGCAAGGGCTTTTTATACAGGCCTTGTTAGTACCAATTAGACATCTTTTATATGATTTTAACTATTAAAGAAGTGTTCTACATTTGATTCCATGGTGAAGGAAGAAGAGTATACTGTAGAAATATCTTCTTTCCTGTAGGCTACCATAGTGACATTCAAAATAGTAACTCCTTATCACATACTGTACACATTGATCAGCTATTCTGTTTTTAAACATTTCTTTTCTCTTTCCTTGTCAATGTCTCTTTCTTTCGGGAATGAAAAATTCCCATATCTGGTGTTTCTGCACTCTCTAAATGAAGCACTTTCCTAGTTGGATGTAGAAAAAATTAAGGCAGAATTCACTTGGTCCAAATCAAGGCAAAAATGCACCATCCAACAGAATGTACCAACTAGCAGCCACACCTCTATAATTACCATTTTCTTTCCGTCTACCACCATCACTATCTAATCTATCTGATCTTTAAGGAAAAAGCATAATTACAAAATACTGCCATTATATATCTATTCATTTTTTTTTTCACAATACAATTGCCTACAACAACTGGATGAAACCAAAAGATATAAGGTATAATATATATAGGTTTAAAAGGTTATTCTTGCATTAAATCAAAATTTAGTGTGATCAACTTGTGCTATGGTTAAAAATTATTATAAGAATATATACGCTATTGTGCAAACTTGACTTTACTTTTCTCTTTAATTTAATCTAGCCATGATCTAATGGAGCACGAATTGCTTGCAAAGCGCCTGGTTAAATTTCTTTGCTGTCACTTACCACCGATTATTTCTTGTACTCTTTCTTGTCCATTCATTTCAGACTCCTTTCCTGCTTGTTTTAGTTGAAGGTATATCCTATACACCTAAGTGCTAAGGTGCAGTCCAAATAAAAATCCTATGTTATTTTGTTTTACATAATACAGAACACTATAAAGAAAACATATCTAAGCAAGAAAATTAGAAAATAAAATGCATGTCCTTCCTCAAGAGTTAGACTAAGGAAAAGTTTGTTCTTTTAACATAATTTGATGCCATCTACAAAGCCTAGAAACCAAAATTCAACAATTCAATTCTTATAAAGCTTTCCAATCATCCACTAAACTGATACAAATTAAGAAGTCCCAAGTGGTGTTAGCACACAAAGGTGTGATCTCTCTGAGGTAATATGAACATCAAGAGAACTTTAGCTAGGATCTTATACATGAAACGCAAGTATTAAGAGCTCAAAAACTGCACAGAAAATTTCCACTCTTGCACAATAAAGTCCTGAACTAGTGAAATCCTTGTACTTCAACTTTATTTGTATAAATGGTGTAGGTACATGTACGAACCACATGCAACATTAACTAGAAAACATTCTTTCAATATGTGCAGAAGAATACAGAGAATAAATACTAAAAGAAATTTTAAAAAAAGTACCAGGAAAGTTTGCCTCGTGAAAAAACCGAATCGGTTTGGGGATATCACGACCCTCCACTGTAATCTGCCGCCTCTTCCGATATAGCATGACATCCTGCTCAGACATCGCCTGCACTGATGGGCTTTCGATATAGAAATTCTTTTCAAACGGAATGAGATCATGAAAATTCTGCTTTGGAAGGGCAATTTTATCAAGATCATCTGCTGACTTCACAAAGTCTCTACTACCATAACCACCCCGACCACCCCCACGTCCTCCTTCAAAGCTTCCCCTTCCAAATCGGCCACCGTCGAATCCCCCTCCCCTTCCACGGCCACCGAAACCTTGCCCCCTCCAAGCAGTGCCACCATCGCCAGTTCCACCACCCCTCCCCGACTGGAAACCACGGCCGCCTCCTCTTCCTGTTCCCCCACGGCCTGAACGACCTCCACCTCTCCCGGATTCAAATCTCCTTCCCCCAGCGCGGTCGGCGTCGCTGGGCCTCCCGCCACCGCCTCCTGTGGTGAAGTGGGGGAAGGTGGGAGGGGCTGCGAAGCTACTATCGCTGCCCATATAAGAAGAGCCCGTGTCGCCGCCTGCGACTCCACGCGCATCGAAGCCCGGACCAGATTGCGAGTACAGAGGGTCGGATCCTATACCGCCGCCAATCGGAATAGGCGGCCCCTCCATTTGCGGGGGCGGCCGCATGAAATCGCTTCAGTGGCCGAAGAATGGGAAAGAAATTAAGCAAAATAAAGAATCGAAGAACAGAAAAGATGAATTATTCTTCATTCTACTCCTCCGGGCGAGGAGGAAAAAGCAAAAGAAAACAAAGGGTAAAAAAAAAAAAAAAAAGAAATCTGACCTGCGCCTCTCTCGGTAGGAATTAGGATCGGCGTATCGGAGATCTAAGGGATTCATCTTCGTTTCCTCGTCGGTTGTCGCTCGCCTTCGACGGAGACAGAGGGAAGCGGATGAAGGAGTCTTAGGGTTTGCTTCGGGTTCGGGACAGGCGTTGTATAATGGAACAAATATGAGCTGGGCCCCTCCCCGCCTCCCATTACAAGTTGATTTATGACGCATATTGGACACAAGTAAAAGGGGCAATGCATCATAAAAAGTGGCCCCTTCTATCGAGAATTAGACGGGTGTTTATTTTTTAGATTGGTATGCAGTCATACGTTCATCCTATTAAATGATTTGATTTTTTACTGATACGATTTCTTTAATGATTTCTCTGGAAAGGCCTTTTTTCCTTTTATTTTTCTTCTAAAAGATATTTCCTTTTAGGTTTCTCTTAAATAATATTTTTTTAAAATTTTAAAATATATCTAAACTATCCCTCGATAGGTTGATTGTAATTTTTTTTCATTCGTTATATTTTTTAATCTATTATAATATTTTTTGACCTGTTATACTACTGTTATAACAAATATATATATATATATAATCTATTTAAAAAATATTATAAATGAGTCAAACATAATTAAAGCATGTTAGAAACCATTTGATATACATGATTCAAATAGGTATTTATAGTTAAGAAATAATATCACCCAAATAGAAATCAAAATTTATTTGTTACATTATCTTAGCCACGACAATAAAAATACTACAAAACCTACTTCAAAATATTGTAAATAATATAATGATGTTACTTATAATATTTTTTTAATAATTTTATTATGTTTTCAGTATCTTAATAAAAAATCATAAATGCTATTGAGAAACTATATAAATGAGTTAAATGAAAACAGTATAACTATTTAAGACTAGTGAAAAAAAATTGATAGAAAATTTTGGTGACAAGAGTTGATGAAGGGTATTTTGGATTTTTTTAATCAAGGGTACTATTTATGAAAAATTAAAAGGGGTGTTTTTTGGAAATGCAAAACACTGAAAGGGGGATATCTTATAGGGAAATCACCTTTTTTTTTTTTCTTTCTTTCTTTCTAAATTGCTCCCTCCTCCTCTTTCTCCTCTTTCTTTGTCTTCTTGTTGCCTCCACCACAGCCTCCTCTTCTTTTATCCTTCTCCTCCTTTATCTCTGCCACTCTAAAAATACTTTAAAATTTTAAAAATAATACTTCTAAAATTATTCAAAAGTGAAATATATATATATATATATATATATATATATATATATATATATATATATATATGAACGAGTGTTGCGATGACATATGTGGGTGCAAATATACTAGTTTAAAGTATTCTAGATAACATTCATCGAAATACATTCACTTTTAAACTAAAATACACTCAATTTGGTAAAATTCTCATTAAAATACATCAAACAAATTTAATAAATAATGCCTCCAAAGTTCTTAAGAAATAGAAAATTATTAATTAGTGTTTCAATCATATGTGGGCATAGATATGCAAGTTTAAAGTATTTTAGATATATTTTTACAAGGGTTATATTGGTTTATCCATTTAATGATGAATTTAAGACCGTGTCATATCGAAACTTGATACATTTTTTTATGGATGATCATATTTTTTTAGCTCATTTTTTAGTATGACGATTCAACTTTCACCAAAATGGCCTTAAATTTTCATAATTCTATCAGAACATGGTTTCATCAATGGTTTTTAGTATCAAATTTACAATGTTTGATGGGTTTTATGAATTAGCGTAATTCAATTTATTTTCAAGTGTACTAGGGTAAACTTCTGTCAAAATGATCTTAAAATTTTACACTTGTATATAACATCATCTTAACAAAGATTTTAGTAAAATTTTTATAATTGTAAGAAAAAACAATTATCAAATTTGGTATATTTTTATGTAGATTCTGTGAACAAGTGTAATTCAAATTATTTTCTATTATAACAGGTTAATTTTAATCAAATTATCTCAAAATTTTATATCCTATAAGACCATTATTTTTATCAAGGATTATACTAGTTTTTACTTTTTATGATAAATTTTAAAAAAATATTTTTAAAATTTTTCATGTTTTTAGGTAATTTTATAAACGAGTGTATTTTAATTTAGTTTCTATTATAACAACATCAACTTTCCTCAGACAATCCCAAACAGAATTCTAGCAGGGATTTTAGTCGATTTTTGGTTTCTAATTTAGGATAATTAATTATTGAATTAAATTCATTTTTGATATTTTTAATGTGTATAATTTAATTTACTTTCAAGCATAATAGGGTCAATTTCAATCAAACCATCTCGATATTTCATACGTGTATCTAACAAGAATTTATTTTTTTATTTTTAATAATTTTAGGATAACAAGAATTTCTTGATAAATCCTGTGAACGAATGCATTTTAGTTCACTTTCAAATATGAAATGACATTATTAACTTTCACCAAACGACTTTCACAACTCAACTACGCAAATGAACAAACGAGGATGTTAATGGATTTTTATTTTTTTGTGTTTTAGGATAATTAAATAATAAATTTGATATAATTTCGAATAGTATATATGAATGAGTATATTTTAGTTTATTTTTCTGAACATAGTAGACCAACTTCGACTAATTTTTTATTTATGAATGATTTTAAAATTATTTATATAAAAAATATATGTTTTTGGATATGTTCTATAAATGAGTCTATTTTAGTTTTTTTTTTATATATAGTATAATAGAGACTTTTTTGGTCGAATTGTGAAGAAGAGGATATAAAAGAAGATGAGAGGGAGGAGAGGAGAAGAGAGAGGTGGCAAAGGAGGGGGAGAAAGAAAATGCCTACATCTCATGTATTATAATTTCACCTCCATTCATTCATGGGCACAAAAAAAAAAAAAAACTCATATCTCGTTTCGAATCATTCCTGCAAGATATTATTATATTAGGGATGGTGCTCCAATCAGTTTTTTGTTTATTGGTTATGAATGAAAAAAAAAAAGTAATTTAAGAATATGTAAAACATTTTTTAATATTTGTGATACAGTGCATGTGAACTATTATAATAATAATAATAATAATAAAATATAATAATAATAATAAGTCATCCGAGTGAACAACTTCCTTCCACAATTTGAGAATATTAACCAAAAAAAAAATCTTTATGGACATATTTTGTTTTGATAGAGAGGCATCTACAAGTGATTGGTTCTTTATACTTGTAAAAGAAGGGAAATATGTTGATCAAACCTCCTTGTTCAAATTCTTTCTCCGATTACATACAAAGCATTTGTCTTGTGACTTGCTAAGGCACTTTTCAATATTCTAATATGTACTTCCTTTCTTTTTTTTTTTTTTTTTTTTGCAGGTCAAATTTTAGGAGAGCAATGGGGAATGGTGTTTGTGTTAATTTCATTGTGTTTCTTCGTAGCAAATAAAAAAAAATATATGACTTGTTCCTTAAGTTATTGGGATTTATGATAACTGAGTCAAAATATTCACATCAAAATAGACCATAAGCTTGTATTTTTATGCATAAGTCGTAATGAAAAATAAAATCATAGGAGATCGATCAATCGACATTAGTATAATTAAGTAGTATATATATTTATATATTTCTGCTGAACACGGATTCTTAGAGAAAATTCAGAAAATTATCGAGAAAAATGAATCTAATAGGATAGTATATATCTTAAAGTAATGGGATACTATGGATTTGGGACTTATTTTTATAGTGCAACTTTCTGCGGGCGTGTGGGAAACGAATTGGAGCGGACCGTAAGATTCATATTGCAATTGACAAACATACTTTTGTGGATATAACAATAGTAAAAAATATATATATAATTAAAATCATTTGTTTACATACTATATCATTTGTTTACCTTTTTCATTTTTTTAGGACAAAATAAAAATATTAAGGAGTAAAGTAAGTTTTTTTTTTTTTTGCTTATTCAATAGTGAAATAAGAAGTTCTCTGTTCATATGATTTTGTTGGTTCAAAATAAAAGAATTCTTCTACCATTTTGAACATGGTAAAGATCGAAGTAAGAGAATTCGTCCCTTTCACATATTTTTTTTATTTTCTTAAGACAAGAATAATATTAATATAATAATAAAATATAACACATATATACTAAAATAAAACATAAGGATTAAAAAAAAAAAAAATCCCTAGGCCTATGAAACGAAGACATCATATAAATAAAACAAGACCGACCCATCAATGATTAGAATTAGACTAAAATTATGTCTCGTATACGCCCTTTGCTTGGCTCTTAGAGGTGGGATATTTTTTCACACAAAGATGAAGATTGACAAAATATAAATTATCTTTCTTATTTCATTTTCTCCGACAGAGGTTGTCACGATAACGAAACTGTTAGTCGCTGATACAAGAATGCCAAAAGCAAACCACAAGAAGAAGCCATATATCCATCCCATGGGAGGTTTTTTTTTTTTTTTTTTTTTAAATCATAAATAACTGGTGCAGAGATAATGGAAATAATCTACATAGTAAGAACAATATCACATACAGTTGATATAGGAATCGCCTGTGACATAGTTGGAGAAGAAGCTGGTGGCATTAAAAGAGCAATATCATATATATAGCTGGTGGTAGTATATCCAAAAGATATTATAATGTGAACATCTTACTAGTTTCCAATCATACTTTAACCCAATAGCACAGTCTTTATTGCCGTTTAAGGGAAAAGTATATATAGGACATCACCTTAACATGTATGTATTAAAATGAGTTTCATTATTTTATAAGAAAATATGATAAAAAATTATCAAATAAAATATTATTCCCAATCTAATCAGATTTATATAATAAACTAAATAAAATAATAAACCAAATAAAATGATACAAATTAGCAAGTATAAAAGTTCAGTAAGAAACTTGGTATATAAAAGGCTCTTATCAAAGAATTTTTTCAATTCTAAAATAAATTCACTATTTAAAGTTAAAATGTAAATTCTAATCAATTCCCCACGTGAGCTTATCTTGCTACCTGATAACATGATTTGCTCCTTCCCATTGGCTTCTTTAAATTTTACATATTCTATAAAATTATTGACTCTATATGTTAATATTAATATTAATCATAAAATTATTGACTCTATATGTTAATATTAATATTAATCATATTAGATTTATAGCATACAAACAATATTAGTTTATATTTCTTTTCAAGCTATTGTTATAATTTTGTATATTCCTTCTTCATATATCCTTTTTTTTTATAGAAGAAATAATTTGTTTAATTCTCGATATCAACTTGAGGTGATATATTATCTTTTTTTTTTTTTTTTGCTAATTAGCTTTATGATTGGTTTTATTTTTATCAATTTTGTTCTTCCTATAAGTGGTTACCACTCTCACCGAGCTCCATTACTAGTCTCTCTTCTTCTTGAATACACATAGTCATTAATTAATTAATTAATCATTTATCCTTATATATGTTGTATAAAATCTTAAAATGCTCATACTATTGTAGAAGAGTATTCAGAATGTAGTGCACCAAGAAGGATTCAATTGAGTCGCAATGTCTCGCATTTGCATTATATGCTTGCGCACACCTTTCATGTTGGTGAGTTTGAAGGATGATGATTTTATTACTAGGGTGCTTGATAGTGCCTTTTCTAAAGTGATGAACTGAGTCTCGAACCTTCTTATGTTAGTTAACAGAACTACGTATATCAACAGTTATCTTAGTCTTCATACACTTCATGCTTAGCTGGTTGGATCACTCCCATCATGTTGGGAAACCTTGGAGATCATCACATGCATAGTGGAAAATAGAAAATAAAACTGATTTCCTGGAAGATCAGTGTAGGATCATTGTGTGAAAATTAGGAAAGAAAAACTCGTGAAATAAAGAAAAACTACGTATGATTCGTGAAGCACTCTCACATAGGGAGATCGTATATCCCTAAAAATTATGGATCCAAGTCGGTGGAGAAGGGAATCTTATGACCTCCTCTCATGACACGATTTTTCCTTGCTTTTGCACACCACAAGGGTGCAACAAATTTAAGAAGGGATCGACCCTTCTTGCTATCCTCATGTCCAAATAGGATTGATGGGAGGAAAGGAAGAAAGGATAAACGGAGGTGGGCGACCAAAGGAGTCCAGCCTATTACACCTCTCATATTTATAGATAGTTCTCTCAACTTAACCATAATAGATATTATCTTATTAGGTATTGGATCTCTATCCAATTATCTTGACATATTGGACGCTAAATCTCTAATCAATTATCCATAGCTTATTAGAATTTAAATCTCTATCCAAATATCTACTTTGAGTCATTATTGGGTTTCACCCAATGGATCTAATAGTAAAAGAGTTTATTAGATATCACATATTCAATCTTCTACTCGTTTCATTATCCACTATATGTGTATGACACTTTAGGCCCAATATCGAGCTGATTGTAAAAAAATTAATAAATACTCATCATTTGATATTTAATATTTTATGATAGATAATGATGAAAATAAATACATAAGTTGGATCAACAAAATTAATAAAAGATCAATCAAGGATAATAAGACTATGTAGTCTTTGTTATGTTGAATGGAATGGTGCTACATTTGAGAAAATAATTTTAAAATAATAATAATAAAAATATATTATGTTAAACTCAAATACATTAGAAAAAAATAAATTACTAGAACGCTAATCAAATTAAACCTATGCATGTCTCATCATCATATTGATCTTCAAGATAGTCACCATTGATTCATTCATCCAACAATAATCTACATAATCTTGTCTATGCTTAAGAGTTAACTAGCTGAGGTAGCCTCTTTATTGATTAATTCATGGTGCCCTTAGACATGTATTTACATATTTATAATTGAAGTTGAGGGTAAATGTCATTACTAAAATTAGGGTAGACTATGATGGCTTTTGTCCTTCTTGGATGTTGAGTTGTTGTCTTTTGTAAAATTAAGCAATTACATTAGGGTCATAATATTTATATCATCATTTCTTTAATATCTGATTCATCGAACTCAGCAGTTTTCTCCGTCATCTCCAAATACTTCTGTTTTGTTGTGTCGTCATAAAATTTTGTTACCTATAAAAATAATTATTAAAATTATAAAGAACAATAAAAATCACTGTTATTTCAATTGCCTGTGTAATTCAAATCTAAAAAAAAAGAAACCATATAATGTAAATAGCAAAAAATGTAAAATTTACACATGACAAGTAGATCTCAGAACCATTCCCATGAATCAATATATGAAAACAAACATGAAATGGTCACGCACTTGTCAATGGCCACAGATTCTAACTCTTTGAGTATTCCGTCAACCAACTTCCAACTTTTACAGTATTATTTTTCACCAAGACATGCGTCCATCGGTAGATGTTAAACCTGTATAATGTCTATAATGAAGGTGGGAGTCGAGCACGATGGATCCAATAATGATTTAAATGACCAAACATAATTTTATGTCTCTCTTAAACTCAAATTAATTAAGATAAAATATTAATAAACTAAAATTAGCAATGATTGAAATTTAAAAGGGTAGACATATTATTTAAAAATTGGATAGGGTTCGATGCGTAGCCACACACCCTTCTCGTCGTTTGTCGTACGGCGACGCAAGCAGTCGCCGATTTAAGTTACGACATACATGAAGCAATAGTAGAGGTCTTGTGGTGATTTAGATGCGGCCCAAAATATGTGGACGATCGATCGTTCTTAGATCTGTACCCAAAAAACTAGGAATAGGTTGGCATTAAATCACACATCCAATCCACGAATCCAATCTTTTTGCCTCGCTTTCTCCTCCGGAAGAATCATTCCTTCCGGGTCTCAAGGTATGCAAGCATTGAGAATAATGGGGGGAGAGGGCATGTCGAGATCGATTCTTGTGGATGTTCTCATGGTCAATGCGGTGAATCCATCTCTAGGCTGCTTTCTTTTCCATATATATTTATTTATTTATATGGATCAAAATGTGATCTTGCTTGCCTTTTCCTCTTCCTGTTCTTAGGGTTGGTTGGTATGCAAGATCTGTACGTTTCTGAAAAGCAACACACTACTTTTTTTTTTTTTTTCTTCCTTTTCTTTTGCCTTTTGCCATCCTCTATTCTGTTTTGTTAGGTTGTGTTTATTTAGGTTTAGGCTACCAATGATTTTGTTCTTCTTGCAGCAGTTGGCAATATTTTCTTGTATTATTTTCATCTCCTTCACTGATCTCGATTCAATGTGAGATTCTTGATGTTGTTGATCAACATGAAAAGACGGGGAGAGGACTATATAATCTATTGATTCATGGTTCTCCATGCTCTGATATAAAAGAACAAAAGCCATTTGTCTGTCTGAGGCCACAATTTGGTCCTTTGTCAGACCCTGTCTCTCATGCCTCTCAAGTCCTGTCCAAGGATTCCATTCTCTCTCAATACTCTTTGATTGTCTTCTATATTTCCACCGTCTTCCCCCCCCCCCCCTCCTCTCTCTGTCTCTGTCTCTGTGTGTGTGTGTGTGTGTGTGTTCGTACTGTATGATACGAAGCCAAGGTGTTTGTAGTTTGTTCTAGCTGAACTTGCTTGCGAACACTTGCTCATCTTTTGCACTTGATTGTTGAGCCTTTGCAGGAATAACTTGAATCCACATTGACAAGGAAGAGAGAAAGGCTGATGGAGGAGGAGAGACTCCCGGGGATCGGAGATGGAGCCACCCAAGTGGATAACAAGGTGCTCCAGTCCTTGCAGAAGAGCTTCCTCCAGGTCCAGAGCATCCTAGACCAGAACCGGCTACTGATCAACGAGATCAATCAGAACCACGAGTCTAAGATCCCCGAAAACCTGAGCCGCAACGTCGGGCTCATCAGAGAGCTCAACAACAACATCCAGCGGGTCGTCGGCCTGTACGATGACCTCTCCCTCTCCTTCTCCAAGTCCATGGAGGCATCACCTGAGAGAGATACCAAAAGGAAGCTCAATCAGAAAAGAGCTAGGCCCGGCCAGTGAGGCATACAACTCTCAAAGCTCCCCTTCATTATTTTGGAGGAATGAAACACCTAAATGCTCCACTGAGAAAGAAACATATCATTCATTGTAGTAGGTCATCAGTTTGTGATGTGTGAGAACTGTTTTTTTTTTTTGTCTGATTTGGATGCCATGCATACTCTAGTTGAATCCAGGCTCCTTTTTTGTAGAGGCAATGTGACTTGAGGATGCTAGAGCATATATGATGAGGTAGAACCAAGTGCTGCTACAAACATTGTCATATCCCCCACTCATGGATGTAAAAATTGTTGTTGTGCCAATCATTAATGATGATGGGACAATAGACTCGAAATTTCTCACAACAGAGAAAAAGGTATGGGGGCTTTCTGTGGTGGAAGCTTTCTCACAAAATGCTTATCTATCATCAGTTGATACTTTTTGCTTGCTTCCACAGAGGAAAAAGGCTTCTTTTTGGTTGACATTTCCTTGCATCCCTTTTTATCAATGGTGTTGATCAGACTTGCCGTCTCTTTTGTGGAGCAAACAAATGTAACATGAAATGAAGTCACATCTTTGGCTTCTTCCAGGAATGATCACTTGCTGAGAAGCTAAATAATTGGCCTTGCGATGTGTTGCTTTTCTACTTCTATCTGATGTTAATAATGCATGCATGTTTAAGGATAGCTTGAATCTATCTAAACTGATGCAACAGAGAAGCAACCCTCTCTGATTCCTTCAGATGCAAGCAAAGTGGGAAAGCAGCAATCTTTTTCTTGTTGAAGTTGTCAAAACACATGTAGATAAAAGAGAGATTTTTTTATTATCATCAAGTATATGTATATAATATTGATTGATTCATCGTACGAAACCATACAATAATAATATATCATCTCATCCTCTACGAAACAAGCGGCGTGTATGTGAACGATTTCTTCTTTCTTCGTATCGGTGGCCATCAGATTTTGACCAAATCTCACCTGAGGTGCGTGTAAGTTGACCGCCACATGTTCAACGTGGTTGACCTCGTAAACCCACAAAACAAACCTTGGGGTGTCATCGAACTCGTTGACTTGTGACCTCAGCTTTGAAATCCTATGATTTATATATGTAAAACCAAGTGATGATATGTAGCCCTCAGTTCCTGCATTCATTCCTTCGTCTTTTACCGTCGACCACCTCATTCTCAATCTTGAAAACCCACCCAATAATAAAGGTTTCTAGGAATAAGCATCTACTACTTTAAGACATCGATGCGAGCATGAATTTGATAACAACAACGCATAATGTTTTTTTAACTCTCTGGAATCGATTATATTAAGTGGGTAATGTAAATCGTAATTCTCTAATAATACTTAGATTCTTTCTCATCCTTTTAAGTCTTCCTTTATTTCTCGACGTATCATTGATACTAATTGTTTTATTTCTACTCTAGGTTTCATAAGCATCGGTTCATAGATGATCGAAGAGAAAAGAATATGACATGATAAATATTATTCAGTATTTTTCATATTGAGCTTGAGAAGTCAACTTGGCTCGATTCTAATCGCATACACATGGATGCTTGGGGATTCTTCACCAATGCCTAGGGGATGTGCTGATTCCTCGGGACGTCGCTAGGTAGGTCGGGAGACCAGGTGGTCGCCTTGCGCTAGACTCTACTTCTAGTCCTCTGGACATCGACAAGTAGGTCTGGAGACCAGGTGGTCGCCTCGCGCTAGAGTCTACTTTTAGTCCTCAAGACGTCGACAGGTAGGTCGGGAGACCAGGTGGTCGCCTCACGTTAGAGTCTACTTCTAGTCCTCGGGAGAGTTGTGTTAGGATCAAGTTAACAATAGGAGGGTTGGGGGGGGGGTGAATTAGTGCAAGGGTTAATTTGAACTTGATTTAGAAAAATTTTACTTAAGAAAAAAATAAAATCAGAATTTTTTTCTTTAGAATTCGAATAAGCGAGCGATTAAAACTTAATATTGAAAATTTTCTGTTTTGCTAATGAATGCTGAAATAAAAACAAGGAGAGAAGACTCACAATTTATAGTAGTTCAATCAAAACTTGACATATGTCCACTTTTTAAAGTCCTCTTTTGTTGAAGCCCACCGGAGTCCACTAAAAGATTTTCTTCCATAGGTGAAGACCAAACCCCTTACATTTCTCCTTTTCACATGTTTAGGAGAAGAACCTTTATAAATTTTCCTTTCTTCCCTTAGACTCACTTTATATTTTGAAGCACTCAAGGGAAGCTCTAAAATTTTATAACTTTTTCATAAAATTTTCACCTCTTTTTCGTGCACTTTCTTACTCTCCAATGCAATAATATTTGGGATATTTATAAACCCTAATTGGCTTCAAAATTGGAGCCAAAATTCAAATCATTTTTGTAAAACCAGGATACGGGCGATACTATCGTCGGCACTGACGGTACTACCATCGAAAGTGCCTCGAAAATAAGGCCGACGATGGTACTACCATCGCTCACCATTGAGAATCCCACAAAAGGTACTTTCAATACTTTTTGCATATATGACTTGTACCTCCTGTTGACCCTTTTCCAAATCAATGAAATGAGCTCAATCCGAGGTCAAATTCAATCCAAAGTGGACCTGATTGCCTCACCCTTAATTAATTTAGATTTCTCTAAATCTAACTCAATTAAGACTCAATTTATGATGCTAACTACGACTCACTACTCAATTACAACTATTTGTGATCGATATGTTAAATGACCTTCCTAACTCCCTATGATCTTCCCGACATCCTCTAGGGAACTTTCGACGAGTCTCTCGGTTATCTTCTAATGAGTCTCTCGATCATCTTCTGACGAGTCTCTCAGTCATCTTTCAGCAAACTCCTAGCATGCTTCCAGGGAACTTCCCAATCACCTTCGGTGAACTCATAGCAAACTCTCGATGAGCTCCCATTGCATCATCCAAACCTTAGCTCGATACCCAAACTTGACTCCGACCCATCATTTGATTATAATTCTTTTTCACCATCGTAGTTAATCATATATCACTTTCTCTAATACATAAGTTAGATCATAAAACTCATTAATTGATTTTATTATTAAAATATAAGATTCTATGATGTCTTGAAAGGTAGTTCGTCCTAGGTCGGAAGACCTTGCCTGGTTGACCTTCATGATCTAAGCTTCTCTTTTTGTGAGCACATCCTTTCGCTTCCTAGCTGACGCTTCGGTCTTTGACGTCTGCACTGAAGCCATGGTCAGGGGGTGAGGTGCCACCCCGACTCAGCCTCTTCGACAGTCAAGTTAGCCAAATGAATGTTTCTTTATGGTGTAGGAGTTGTCCCAACAAGTCCCTTGCTTCTTTGCTGAGCACCTTTTGTACTACTTGGGGAGGTAGAAGTCGTACGAGGTAGATTAATGCGTATGAGTGATAGGTCGGTGTCGTACGCTGGTCGGTGGCTAAACCTTCGACCCGTCTGCCAATTTCGACTATTATGCTAGTTGTTATTATTACATATCTATAGTAGGCACGATCCTTCTAGGTGCAACACCCCTTAGTCTCACATTGGAAAAGTGAGAACATATGAATGTCTTATAAGGGCTGATGAGTATATTACTATTAACTTCCGGCTTGAGCATTTTGACCAATGGTTGGGCCAAACTGAAGCTAACAGGATATTAGCTCATCATCCCAGGCTGTGACATTTGGTATCAAAGCTTCCTAGTATTCAAGCATGGTGAGGGGACCCGAGTAGGAAAAGGCTACTTGTGTGTATGGAGTGTTCTGAACTCCCGAATGCTTAGAACTCGATATAACGTGGAGCCACCACTGGGCTATGACCTTGATGAGGACGTCAAGTGGGGCTTGTGCTAATCTACTCGAGCGATGGATTGGGATAGTGCTTTGAGTTGAGTCGGATGTGTTTACTCGACTTGTGGAAGTCTATGTAGGATAGGCTAAAATATGTCACATTATTCTCTCCCCCTCCCTCGAAAGAGAGTCGTGCCTTAGGAGAACTAAGGGTGCAGCTCGAAATCGGGGTTTTGCTTACTCTTAGGCTTTTATTTTAGGAGCATTAGCTTTCGAAAGCTCTTGAAAGTTTGTTTGGGACTGAGAGCCCTTTGGGAGCTTGGAAGTAATTAAATTTCTTTTCGGGACTGAGAGCCCTTTGGGAGCACAAAAACTTTTGAAAGTTTTTTCAAGACTAGAGAGTCGTTTGGGAGCTCGAAATCTCTTGAAAATTTGTTCGGGAATAAGAGCCCTTTGGGAGCTCAAAAGCTCTTGAAAGTTTATTCAGGAATGAGATCCCCTTGGAAGCTCGGAAACTCTTGAAAGTTTTTTTTGGGATTGAGCGTCGTTTGAGAGATCGTAAGCTTTTGAAAACTTGTTTAGGACTAAGAGCCCTTTGGGAGCTCAGAAGCTCTTGAAAGTATTTCGAGACTGAGAGCTCTTTGGGAGCTCAGAAGCTCTTGAACACTTATTCGGGACTGAGAGCCCTTTGGGACCTCGGAAGCTCTTGAAAGTTTTTTTTTAGATTGAGAGCCCATAGGAAGCTCGAAAGCTCTTAAAAACTTATTCGGAATTGGGAGCTTGAAAGCTCTTGAAAGTGTTTTCGAGACTGAGAGCTCTTTGGATGCTTGGAAGCTCTTAAAAGTTTTTTCAAGACTAAGAACCTTTAGGAGATTGAAAGCTCTTGAAAGTTTGTTTGAGACTGAGAGCCCTTTGTGAGCTTGGAAGGTCTTGAAAGTTTATTCGGGACTGAGAGCCCTTTGGGAGTTTGAAAACTCTTAAAAGTTTTTTTGGGACTTAGAGCCCTTTGGGAGCTCGGAAACTCTTGAAAAGTTGTTCAAGACTGAGAGCCCTTTGGGAGCTCAGAAGCTCTTGAAAACATATTCGGGACTGAGAGCCCTTTGGGAGCTCTCGAGCACTTGAAAGTTTTTTCGAGATAAGAGCCCTTCGGGAGCTCGGAAGCTCTTGAAAATTTATATGGAACTAAGAGCTCATTGGGTGCTTAAAAGCTCTTAAAAGATTGTTTGGGACTTAGAACCCTTTAGGAGCTCAGAAGCTCTTGAAAGTTTTTTCAGGACTAAGAGCCCTTTGGGAGCTTGAAAACTCTTAAAAACTTATTTGGGACTGAGAGCTTGTGAGTATGGAAACTCTTGAGATTTTTTTTGGGACAGAGAGCTCTTTGGGAGCTCGGAAGCTCTTAAAAACATATTCAGGACTGAGAGCACCTTGGGAGCTCAGATGCAATTGAAATTTTTTTTTAGACTGAGAGCCCTTTGGGAGCTTCTAGCTCTTGAAAATTTATGCAGGATGGAGAGCCCTTTGGGAGCTCAGAAGATCTTAAAAATTTGTTCGGGACTAAGAGCCCTTTAAGAGATCGGAAGTTCTTGAAAGTTTTTTCAAGACTGAGAGCCCTCTGGGAGTTGAGAAAATCTTGAAAAGTTTTTTCAAAACTAAGAGCCTTTTGGGAGCTTAGAAGCTCTTTAAAACTTATTCAGGACTAAGAGTCCTTTGGAAGCTTAAAAGCTCTTGAAAGCTTTTTTTGGACTAAAAGCCCTTTGGGAGCTTGGAAACTCTTGACAGTTTTTTCGAGACTAAGAGCCCTTTGGGAGCTCGAAAGCTCTTAAAAGTTTGTTCGAGACTGAAAGCCCTTTGAGTTCGATTGTGTTCGCACCCAAGCGATGTTGGTGGCAAGGGCTGAAAGCCCTTGAGTTTGATCGAGTTCATGCTCAAGGGACATTGGTAACAGGGGCTGAAATCCTTGTGAAGGAGCCGAAAGCCCCTGAGGTTGGTTGGGTTCATGTCCAAGCAACATTGGTTATAGGGGTTGAAAGCCCTGAGAAGGAGCTGAACGCCCTTGAGGTCAGTCAAATTCACGCCCGAGAGCCGTTGGTAGTAGGGACTGAAAGCCCTTGAGTTCACGCCCAAGCGATATTAGTAGTAGGGGTTGAAAGCCCTTGAGGTTAGTCGGATTCACGCTTGACTGATATTGGTTGCAGGGCTAAAAGCCCTTAAGTTCACGCTTGAGCGATGTTGGTAGTAGGGGCTGAAAACCATGTAAAGGAGCTGAAAGCCCTTGAGGTCGGTCGGGTTCACGCCCGAGCGACATTGGTAGCAGGGGCTGAAAGACCTTGAGTTCACGCCTGAGAGAAGTTGGTAGCAGGGGCAAAAAGCCCTATGAAGGAGCTAAAGCCTTATAAATGAGCTAAAAGCCCTTGAGGTCGGTCGAGTTTATGCTCGAGTGATGTTGGTAGCAGGGGCTGAAAGCCCTTAAGTTCACGCCCAAGCGATGTTGGTAACATGGGCTAAAAGCCCTGTAAAGAAGCTGAAAGCCCTTGAGGTCGGTCGGGTTCATGCCCGAGCGATGTTGGTAGCATAGACTTAAAGCCCTTAAGTTCATGCCCGAGCGATATTGGTAACAAGGTCTGAAAGCCATGTAAAGGGGCTAAAAGCCTTTCAGGTCGATGGGTTAATGCCTGAGCAACGTTGGTAGTAGGGGCTGAAAGCCCTTGAGTTTACACCCGAGCAACGTTGGTAATAGGGGCTGAAAGCCCTTGAGGTCAGTCAGGTTGATGCTCGAGCAACGTTGGTAGCAAGGGCTGAAAGCCCTTGAGTTCATGCCCAAGCGATGTTAGTAATAGAGACTGAAAGCCCTATGAAGGAGCTGAAAGCCCTTGAGGTCGGTTGGATTCATGCCCGAGCGACGTTGTAGCAGGGATTGAAAGCCATTGAGTTCACACCCAAACGATGTTAGTAGTAGGGGCTGAAACCCTTGTGAAGGAGCTGAAAGCTCTTGAGGTTGGTCAGGTTCACGCCCGAGATGTTAGTAGCAGGGGCTAAAAGCCCTTGAGTTCTTGCCCGAGCAATGTTGGTATCAGGAGCTGAAAGCCCTGTAAAGGAGCTAAAAGCCCTTGAGGTTGATTGGGTTCACGCCTGAGCGACATTAGTGGCAAGGGTTGAAAGCCTTGGAAAGGGGCTAAGAAAGCCCTTGAGTTCATGCCTAAGCGATATTAGTAGCAGAGGCTGAAAGCCCTGTGAAGGTACTAAAAGCCCTTGAGGCCGGTCAGGTTCACACTTGAGCGATGTTAGTAGAAGGGGCTGAAAGCCCTTGAGTTCATGCCCGAGTAACATTGGTAACTGGGGCAGAAAGCCCTATGAAGGAGCTGAAAGGTTGATTAGGTTCATACCCAAGCGACATTGGTAGCAAGGGCTGAAAGCCCTGATAAGGGGTTGAAAGCCCTTGATTTCACGCCCAAGCAATATTGGTAGCAAGGGCTGAAAGCCTTTGAGGTTGATCAAGTTCACATCTCAGTGACATTTATAGCAGGGGCTAAAAGCCCTTGAGTTTACACTCGAGCGATCCCGAAGGCAGGGTCACAAGCCCTACAAAATCGAAGGTAAACCTGAATTGGAAGTTGAGGTGGGGAAGCATTGGGGCTTGAGGCGATCTATGATATGTCACATCAACGAGGGGTTGAGCTATCATGGTTTGATTGGTCGCTTGGGTGGTTTAATTTCTCATAAAATGATTTCTCTTGTTGCCTCTTGCCCATTAATTATAAATTTTTTTGAGATATTTGAAGCATCATTTCATACTCATCCTCGGTAATCTCAGAGTTTTCCTAAGATGTCGTACCAAGGATCCTTAGTCATATGTCTTGAGCTAATCTTTATAAACCCTAGGAGGCTCATTGTTTTAATGGTATCTCTATACTATTACCTCCTCATCTTGATCTCCTTATGTATTTTTCATGTGACACTTTAATACTCTACCCTGTCATAGAGGCTCGCCTGACACCCTCAAGGTGACGAGTGGGAGATTTCACTGAGACCTTGGTCACAATAAAGCTAGTTGGCCACATGTCCCCTTTGCTCGCTAATTTTTGACTAAAGGATATTATTCACAACATCCTATTTTACTTCGTGGCTCAAGGTGGTGGCCTCTATCGTCTTGGTCGTGGTAAGTTCATCTGTCAAGGTGGTTTTCTTTCTTATTGGATGAGCCCTAATCAGTGGTTTTTATTTGTATCATCTCGTTTTACCTTTCACTTAGTCCCTCGGTCATGGGTCCCTAAGAAGTTTCTTTAATGGCCCCTGTGGATGTGGGCGTTCATCCCAGTATAATAGCTCGGATGAAGGAGGTCCAGGTTTTAAAGTTTGATTTTGGAGGGGGAGTGAAGGATGAGGATGCAGAGGACCTCTCTTTAACTAGCGAAGACCGAGTGGGCAAGGGTAGGGGTTCACTTCCCTACTCTGATGGAAGTGGCCTTGGTTTGTATGGGCATCAATCGTTCATCGTCGGAAGTCAAATCCTGAATCTGGTTGGGAGGCCTATCTCCATGCTTCGCTGTCGGGCGACAACTTGAGCATGACTCCCTTTTCACTAGAGCTCACACTTTCTTTTTTATCATATGCATTGTCTTTATAATATGCTGGATCTGTTGTAAGCAGTCCGATTCGAACTTTCCTAACTAATAAAAGTAGAACCTTCTCTTCTATTTATGTGCGTTGATGTCTGATGATGAGTGTGCTGCTCTTGCGCTGAAGTGTTGGCTTCTCTAGATGGGGTGACATCCTCTTCTAAAACCTGAATCATGACACTTTTGGCTTTTATGGGATGTCGGGAGGTGCTTGCATCACCCCGAGGTTGCTCCCCGGCTACTCTACTTAGTTTACCCTGGTTGAGAGGATTGCTCTTGTTGTCTTGAGGTAGTTGGATCCAGCCTAAATACGACCTACAGAGGGTGGCATAAGACCTTCTGGTTGTTATTCCTACTTGCAAGAAAGAGGGTGAGGGTAGGGTCCCTCGAACTCGGATTAGGAATACGTATACAAGCGACTTAGCCTGGGTGTTCGCCTAGGTCTGCATACAATGTAGGGCACTCAAGTGATGTAGGGCCCTCATTCTAGCGCTAAAAGAATGTTAAGCATTTTTCATACCAAGCTCGAGAAGTTGACTCGACTTGGTTCTACCCACATACACATGGACGCCCAATGATTCTTATTTAGCACCCGAGGGATGTGTTGACTCCTCATGACATTGGTTCGTAGGCCGGGAAACTTGGTGTCGCCTCATTCTGGAGTCTACTTCTGGTCCTCGGGAGAGTTGTAGCCGCTCGGGGTATGTTGCGATGTCCTAGGAGTAGTTCATCCCCGATTGTAAGCCCTTGCTTGGTTGACCTTCATGAGTGAAGCTTCTCTTTTTGCGAGCGCGTACTTTGTTAAGACCCTAGCTAAGTCAGGTCCATCTATTCAGGTTGAGTCATATTAGCCATAATCAATTATGGGTCGGTAAATCTCATCAAGTCAGTTATAAGTGGATTGAGTGGTTTTTATTTTCAGTTGGGATTGAGTCAGATATTATTTTCAATTAGGAGTTTATCAAGTTAAGAGTCAAAGATTAGTGGGATTCTTGGTAAAACCCTATAGATAAAATTGTAAACTCTTCTATGGAGATCAATCAATGAGAAGTATTAGTTTTAGCCAAAAGATAAAACCTAAGAGGTAGATCCCTTCTAAGTGATCTAGAAGGCTCGTGATAGGACTCTAGTATGATTGAGTCCTAATCATCTTAATACTAGTTAATAAAAATCCTATTAGATTGTAATAAAGTCACTTTTATCTTATAAAGGAGTATGGCTAAGGTTTAGATTATCCCTTAGGACTTAGTAGTCGCTGCCCCCTTTACTGGGCAAGTCGGCCAAGGTTTCCCCTTGCTTAGGTTAGCTATAGGGCCAACCTAGCCGACTTGTTCTTATTAAGGCAGGATGGCTATAGGAGGGGCAAAAAGATAATTTCACTTAGACAAGTGCCCCCTTAGGCTAGGATTTTGATCCCTATTTAAGATGTAGCTACCCCCCTCTTTTAATCAAGCAATTAGTATTTTCAATTTAGCCTTTATGCCGAGTCTAGGAGGGAGGAACCCCTATAACGTTCCAAGGGTTAATCCCCCTCAATAATCAAAATCTATAGGGCTCTTTCTGGGTTCTTATCATTTGGTATCAGAGTAGCGATCTTGCTGCCTCTGTAGCCATCATCCATGCCTCCACCTTACCAAGTAATTCCCACAATTGTTGCGACACGCGCCTCCACCTTCCACCTCAACCGCAGATCAAATCAATCTATCGTTGCCCTCTGTGTTTGATCTAGAATTCTGATATATTTTTATAACCCATACCTCTTTAATACTGCAAGATCTTTCATATTATATGTGGGAGAAGTTTTCCAAATTTTTCTTGCTTCAATTTTTTATCGTCGCAAATGTTATCATCATTACGAGGTGAAACGCTACAGAAATTTTTAGCCGACTGTTGATTCTTGAAACTAAACTTTTAGTCATACTTTTTGGCTGAAACTTTTATATAATTTCATAGATCATCTTAACTTTCATCGAAGACTAATCTTGTAAAAGAACTCCTTCTAGATCTGGACTTATAGCACTGTGATTCTTCATTGCATAGTACTAAAATTTTATAACATAGAATCTACCTTCCATCGATTGGCCTCTTGAAACTAAACTTTTTTTTCATTTTTTTAGCTGAAATCTTTATACAATTCTCAAGATCAAGTTGGCTTTCATCTAGATTTGATTTTACAAAAAGATCCTTCTGGAACCAGTTTCTTGTATGATCTTTCACTATTACGCAGTTCTAGAATTTTACGATGAAGGAATCGGCCTTGCATCTTTTGCCATATTTTCCTACCGTTATGCTACCAAAATTTTATCAAAATTCTTACTGGTATTGATAGCATTAAGCCAAGAGTTTCTGAGTAATTTTTTTAAACTTTCCCTTGGAATTTATGTTGAGAAATCATCATTTCTCCGATGTAAAAATCAGTTCAATAGGATAGCACATCACAACACTTCTTTTCACCGAATTTTATCAGATTTGAGTGCTATTTTTTATGGGATTTTAGACTCTCCTTTCCTCATCACCAAACCCTACCATCCTCACTAAAAACTATTCCAAATATTATCCTAAACTGAATCTAAACAGCCCCCAAATCAACCACCCAAATCAGCCTACTTCCTTGTCGATCCACTTATCTTTTTAGAAAACTTTCCTTACTGAGACACCTACCTTTGCCGTCATCTATCCCATATCTAAAATCTATCTTCCTAACCTTTATTTACTACCATCATAGCCCTAAAACCACACCAATTTGTAGCCTAAACTCCACAAAACCGTAGCCCCAAATATGCCCTAAACAACAATCTACTTCCACCAAAATAGATCTACCTTCTAACCAGCCACTGCTTCTCCAAAATTCCCATGCCACTAACCTGACAATAGAAAAAAAGATCTTAATATTACAGATCTTGAGTCATATACTATGACATCAGAGAAGGCTATCAATGCAAAGCTTGGAGCCTTTGAAAATCACATGGAAGAGAAGATGCGATCCCTTTTCGTCGAATTCAGCATTGGCCGACCGTCGAACCCGAGGAAATCACAACATGAAGATGATCCTCAAGAAGATGGCCACATCACCTCTGATTTTAATAATCCATGAATGAATGTTGACTTCCCTAGATGGGAAGAAGGAGACCCGATCGGGTGGATCTTGCACACGGAGCACTATTTTTGGTTCTATTGAACCGCCGATGTCACACGGGTGGAGATTGCTGCCATCCACCTCGAGGGAGATGTTATTCAGTGGTTTAATTGGTTTAATCACACTCATGGAGGACTCTCTTGGTAGTGATTCAAAGAAGGACTACTAGATCGCTTTAGACCAACCGATTTCAATAACATCGACGGACAATTGGCAAAGATTCGTCAAACCTCTACAATACAAGAATACCAAATAAGGTTTGTGCGTTTATCTAACCAAACTGAGGAGAAACAACTTTTAGGTACTTTTATCAAGGGCCTAAAGCCGGATATTTGAGGAGAAGTAAAGGCGCGACAATCATACACTCTTATGGCAGTGATTTCCTTCACGCGTATCCAAGAAGAACAATTGAACCATGAGGTATGAAGGACAAGGGTCACTCCCTGACCAGCAACGCCGAGGCCTACTGTCCCCTCTACTACCATCCAAGCCCCTGCATCAAAAAAGTTGATAAGAGATGAGCTTCGTGAATGATCGACCAAGGAGTTGTGTTGGCATTGCGATGAACAGTGGAGCCGTGAACATCACTGCAAAAAGGATCGTCTCCTCATGATTGAACCAGCGGAGGATGAGGATAATGAAACATCTAAAGAAGCTCTTGAACCTAAAGAAGAAGCCATGGAGGAAGAGTCCCAACCGGCCAACTACACAGTGCACACATTGGCCAACTATTCCAACCCGTCGGCCAACTTCGCAGTGCACGCATTGGCCAGCTATTCCAACCCGCAGATGATGAAAGTTAGAGGACTTCTAAAACAACAACTCATTACTATTCTCATTGACACGGGTAGCACCAATAACTTCCTCAACAGTAAGGTTGCTGCACGTTTGGCGCTTTAAATCGAAGGTTGCAACAAGTTTGACGTAAAGGTCACCGATGGTCAAATCTTTAATTGCGACCAATGGTGCCCGCGGGTGAAACTACTCCTCTAAGACCAAGAAGTGGTAGTTGATTTTTTCCTCCTACCCATCGATGATTATGAAGTCATACTTAAGATTGAATGGCTCACAACACTAAGTGATATCTCTTGGGATTTTTCTAAATTAATCATAAAATTTTATTGCAAAGGGAGACAGGTCACGTTACGAGACAAACGCGGGAGCCAAATTTCCACCATTTCTTCACAACAAATGGAGAAAGTTTCGTATAAAGCATATGGTAAATTCTTGATGCATAATCAGTAGCCATTTACGAGAGAGAACATATAAAACTCAGATCCTAAGCTTGCCCTTTGCCTAAATGAATTCACGGATGTTTTCTTGGAGCAGCGTGAGCTACCCCCTAACCGGTCGCATGACCACCACATTCCTATTTTACCAGACAAACCTCTGGTAAATTTATGACTATACCATTATTCTCACTTGCAGAAGGACGAGATCAAGAACATTGTTAAAGAGATGCTTAACACCGGGGTGATTCAATCGAGTTGCAGCCCTTACTCCTCACTGGTGTTGCTAGTGCACAAGAAAGATGGTACGTGACAGATGTGCGTTGACTACCAGGCTCTAAACGCCATCACCATCAAGGATAAATATCTTATCCCATTCGTAGATGAACTCTTGGATGAATTAAAAGGAGCCCGAGTCTTCACTAAATTGGATCTTCGATCTGGATACCATCATATTCGGATATATACTAAAGATATTCAGAAAACTACATTCCGCATGTATAACGACCACTACGAGTTTCTGGTAATACCTTTCGAACTTATGAATGCTCCTTCTACTTTTCAAAGCCAGATAAATGACATCTTCTAGAGTTTTATATGTAAGTTCATATTAGTATTCTTTGATGATATTCTCATTTATAGTCCTACGCTTGATATACATTTTCAGCACTTACGAACTATTCTAACGATTCTTCGGGAGAATACTCCTTATGTTAAACAGTTAAAGTGCAGCTTATTACAGCGTAAAGTGGAGTATCTTGGGCATATTATATTAGAGGATGGAGTGGCGGTGGACCCGACAAAGATGGAGGTAATGCAAAGATGACCGAGACCTATACATGTACAATTATTATGCAGTTTCCTTAGACTCACGGGCTATTACCAAAATTTTGTGAAAGATTATAGCAAGATCAGTGCCCCTCTTACATCCTTACTGAAGAAAGACTCCTCCTTATGGTTGGATAAAGTCTCCACAGCCTTCGAATAACTCGAGGCAGCCATGATGATGACGTCGGTCCTAGCGTTGCTCGATTTCGACCGTACTTTGGTCATTGAGACCGATGCATCAGGAGTTAAAATTAGGGCTATTTTTATGCAAGATAGTCGACTCCTAATTTACACCGAAGCTTCCCCTACACTTTGTACGAGGTTTTTACAAGAGATACTAATTACTACCAAATTTAAAATATGGTTTGATACAGGTCCATGGCACGAAAGAGGAGTAAAACTAGAAGAATTGCAATCCATGCTCATGCCAGATTGGGCTCTCATCATCCTGAACCATACCAGAAGGTAGTCAATATTCCAGAAGAAAGATTGGCTATCACTAAAGACTAACCATATGACAACACATGTAAAGAAGAAATGGCCTCCCGACAAGCTTCAGAATGGACGAAAAATTGAAGATCGAGTTTTTCTACACCTCTAGCCCAATTAGCAGGAAACTCGAGCCTTAATGAAGTGGTCTCCATATTTCTTTGGGCCTTACAAAATTGATGATCACATTAGGGCCCTAACCTGGAGATCAAATTCACGCTCCAGATGAAGATTATAGTTGATCCGCTAGGTATCCTACCTCAAATGAAAATTTAAAGAAGATGACTCAGCCCAAATCCTTCCAACTAACATCCTAGCTGATAAGGAGGCTAAAGTTCAGTTAATGATAGCATGAGAGTCATATGAAGAGTTGAAGATCCAGTTTCTAGAGTTTATGGACCCTCAGCCTTGAGGACAAGGCTGAACTAAAGAGGGCGGACTTGATAGGACTCCAGTAGGGTTGAGTCCTAATCATCTTAATACTAGTCAATAAAAACCCTGTTATATTGTAATAAAGCCACTTATATCTTATAAAGGAGTATGACTAGGGTTTAGATTATTCCTTAGGGCTTAGTAGTCATCGCCGCCCTTACTAGGCAAGTCGGCCAGGGTTTCCCCCTGCTTAGGTCGGCTATAGAGCCAACCTAGCTGCTCCTTGTTTCTATTAAGGCAGGATGACTATAGGAAGGGTAAAAAGATAATTTTACTTAGATAAGTGCCCCCTTAGGCTAGGACTTTGATCCTTATTTAAGATGTAGCTATCCCCCACTTTTAATCAAGTAATTATTATCTTCAATTCAACCTTTGTGCCAAGTCTACGAGGGAGGAACCCCTATAACATTCTAAGGGTTGATCCCCCTGAAGGATCAAAACTATAGGGCTCCTTCTGGGGTCTTATCAGCCCGATCCCCTTGAAGAGATCGTTTATCCCCCTTTTCCACCCTCTTCCTCCACGATAGAACCTAGGGTTCTATCAATTGGTATCAGAGTAGTGATCCTCGGCATTCCTATTATGATTCCACAATTGCTACTCTCATCATCGTCGTCGCCACTGCCATCGTTGTCAACGTCATCGTTGTCACTATCCGTAGCCACCCCTCCTTTCTCCTCATCTTCCCAAAAAAAAGGGAAAGGAAGGGAGAAATAAAAGAGAGAGAGGGAAGAAGAAGAAGGGCCCTACGCCTTCCCCCTTCTTCCTCCCTACCTACCAGCTGCCAGCCCTCTTCCTCTCCTCCTCTCGTACTGCAGCAGTCGCACATCATCATTACCCTCTCCCTCGACCACCTCTTCAACCGTCGGCCCCGCTGTTGTCCTCACATTCACCCTTCTGCCTTGCTGATCCCACTACCTGCCGCCGTTGCCAATAACCGACCATCGGTGCCCAGCTACATTTTTGTTTGTCACCAAGACCGCCGACTGCTACCTTTTTCACTCCCCCGCTTACAATAATTTCCTAGCCGACCCCTCCTCCATTATTGTCGCCGACTACTGCCCTCTGTTTCCCGCTACGTCTCAACCACAATAACAACGATGCTGCTCCCCCACTTCCTCTTCCTCGCCAGACCCTGCTGCCTTTTCTTCCCTCTACTGCAGTCGCCTTTGTCGCTCCTGTCGCCGGCCACCATCTCCCTTTCTCCTCTAGCGCTGCCTTCCTCCCGTGCCTCCCTGCCACCGGCCAGCCCTTTATCGCTCTCCTCTGCTGCAGCACTCGTTGAACTCTGCTGTCCTGTTATTGCCCAACCATATTGTTGCCTTCCTTGTCGCAGCAGCTGCTTGCCCTTGCAATCCTTAACCACCGGCTTCTTTCTTCTTCCTCCCACGCCCATCGCCGACGCTGTCATCGTCCTCCTCTAATCTCCTCTACTTCCTACGGCTTTTCCACCCACTGCTGCCACTGCCGTAATCTTCCTTTCCTCCTTTCCTGTTGCAGTAACCCTACATCGTCACTACCTTCTCCCTTGACTGCCTCTTCCTCCACCGGTCACCTCTGTTCCTCTCTTCCCTATGCTACTGTTCAGCCTCTTCCAGCTGTGCCATCTTTCCCTTGTAGCCACAGTCGCCCCCCTCTGCCGCACCTGTACCTTGCTTCCTCTATCGTTGCAGCCACCGCAACCTCCTCCTCAGCCACACCCTCCTCTGCCACCGAGGCCACCTTTGTTCCTCTCCTCTGCTCCTCACGACACCACTGCCTCCTCTCTTATCGTTGTTGCCCTCGCTGCTGCAGTCGCTTTCAAATGTGCCCCTACCTTGCTCTCCTCCTCAATCTCTACCACCAGCCACTCTTCTCCACCAGCAACAACATCAGCCACAACCCTCGTCGCCCGCCATCCACTCGCCGCTTCCAGTCATGCCAACTCCCTCTGTAGCAACCGTTGCCCCTCCCTTATGACACAAACTCATGCCCCTGACTTGATAGCAGAAAAAAGAACTGAACATCATTGATCTATAATCCTACACGATGACTACAGATGATGCACTTAATGCAAGGTTTAAAGACTTCGATGCTTGCATGGAAGACATATTTCAAGAGCTCCTCCGTGAAATTAGAAGAGGCCGATCAGAGAGTCCCAAGGAAACTCAACATGGTGAAAGTTCTAAAGGGAGTCGATTTGAAAAATATGATCAGGGGCAGGACACAAGATACACATGCATGAGGGTGGAGTTTCCCAGATGGGAAGATGGAAACCCGATTGGTTAGATTTCACATGCTGAAAGATTTTTTCATTCTCACAGGACTCCGAAGGAATCCAAGGTGGAGATCACCTCCATTCAACTTGAAGGAGACATGATCCAGTGATACGATTGGTACGAGTATACTCATGGAGAACCCTCATAGGAGTAATTCAAAAGTAGACTTTTGATTTACTTCGGACCATCAGAGTATGAAAATATGGATGGACAACTTGCCAAAATCCGTCTGGCCTCTACCGTACAAGAGTACCAGAGCAGATTTGAGCGCCTCTCAAACCAAACCCAAGATTGGTCCGAAAAATAATTATTGGAAACATTTATTGAAGGGCTCAATCCAGAGATTCGGTACAAAGTTAAGGCTTGATAACCTCATACCATGATGGCTGTCATATTATTCGCTTGCATACACAAAGAAAAGCTCAATAGGGACAATCACAAAAATAAAGTATAAATCAACCAGTAGTAAGCAAGCCGACAGCCCTACCTCCCTCCACTCCAAACCCTCGAAGACTTACCAGAGAAGAGCTCCAGGAAAGATCGATAAAAGGGTTATGCTAGCATTGTGATGAAAAATGAAGTAGAGGACATCGATGCAAACAGGGCCATCTTATGACGATAGAACCAATTAAAGAGGAACCAGAGAATAATGACATAGACTCTGATCGAGAAGGTACAAATTCTAACAATACTATTGGACCTTTTGTACATACGGTACATGCAATAGTAGGCTACTCTAACCCGCAAACCATGAAAATCGAGGGAATTTTGAAATAACAACCTGTTACTATTTTAATCGATACTGGTAGCACTAACAATTTCATGGACAAAAGGCTTGCTGATCGATTGACCTATCAAATTAAAGACTGTGACAGATTTGAAGTCAAGGTTGCTGATGGTCGAATTCTAACTTATAATAGTAAGTGCTCAAGAATCAAACTAATGGTACAGGGCTAAGAACTATGGGTGGATTTCTTTCTAATACCACTAGAGGACATCGAAATAGTGCTTAGATTTGAATGACTGTCAACCCTAGGTGATGTCACCTGGAATATTTATAAACTAATTATGAAATTTTTTATTAATGGAAAGCAAGTGATCCTCAAAGGAAGACATGGAAGTAAGATCACAACTGCTAGTAACCATCGAAGGAGAGGCTTCCTCACAAGACTTTAATGACGGCTGCACTAGAAGGCCAACCTATTGCTTACAGAAAGTGGAGACCTTATTTGATTGATCAAAAGATTATGACACGTGATAAATATCCTGGACCGAAGTACCCTCGAAGTTTGATGCTGCTCAGCCTTGAGGACAAGGCTGATTTGAAGATGACGGGTCTATTAGGACCCTAGCTAAGTTAGGTCCATCTATTTAGGTTGAGTCATGTTAGCTAGAATCAGTTATGGGTCAGGTAAATCTCATCAAGTTAGTTATGAGTGGATTGAGTAGTTTTTATCTTCAGTTGGGATTGAGTAAATTATTATTTTTAGTTAGGAGTTTATCAAGTTAAGAGTCAAAGATTAGTGAGACTCTTGGTAGAGCCCTATAAATAATGTTATAAACTCTTTTATTAAGATCAATCAATGAGAAGTATTAGTTTTAGTCAAAAGGCAAAACCCTAGGAGGCAGATCCCTTTGAAGTGATCTAGGAGGTCCAATCCCCTCAAATAGATCGTTTATCCCCATTTTTCACCCTCTTCCTCCATGATAGAACCCCAGTTGATGCTCCAGTCTTTGACGCTTACACCAAGGCTGTGGTCGGGGGGAGGGGGGGGTGAGGTGTCACCTCGACTCAACCCCTTCGATGGTCAAGATATCGAGATGAATGGTTCTGTGTGGTATAGGAGTTATCCTAGCAGGTCCCATACTTCTCTGTCGGAACACCTTTTATACTATCTAGGGAGGCATAAGTCATACGAGGTGGATTAATATGCGTAGGTGGTAAGTCGGTGTCATATGTTGGTCGGTGGCTAAAACCCCAAGCCGTATGCTAATTCCAACTGTTATGCTGGTTACTATTATTATGTATCTACAGAAGGTGCAATCTTTTCAGGGGTCATTGTCTGTATTAAAATAGGTCCTCTCATTAGGCATCATGCATAGGGGATGTACAGAAGGAGCCCCGGCGGAGGCAGGGGATGTGGCCTGGGCTAAGCTCCTCGAGTAGTGGACCAGGATAATGCTTCTTCCCAAGACCTTAGTCTGAGCTGACTCGAATATGTCTACTCGATTTTTGGGAAGTCTACATAGGATAGACCAAAATATGTCCTATCAAATAGTATTATAATCACCGCCCAAGCCATTATCATGCCCACAAACAAAAGTCACATTAGAATAAAAGTTTAAATGTGATATTTTCTTCTAATGTCAGGTTCTTATGTCCAAAACATTAGATTTGGAAAATATCAGCACCAGATGATTTGTTTTGGTATGATTATATTTCTTTCATAGCTGGTGTTTCATCTTAAATCACATAAAATAACCTAATATAAAATGATCCTATATGTGCATCTGTCATCAATAAGAGATTGAATAGATCAACCATTACTATTAACACATGATGACATATTTACAAAATGGATGGTTAATATGTGGAAAAGTCTTAATGCCAGAATATGAAAACAAATAACAATAGATCTAAAAGATTATTACAATGCCTACTTTTTAATGTTGCTATTTAGAAAAACCTTTATCTGATCTATAACTGCACCATTGTCAAATATGAGATCTGCAATAATGTTAATTTGCAAGTAGACATAGACTCACATTTTTCTTTCTGCATATCCTTTCACAAAATTACATAGACTCACCTTTTTCTTTCTTCATATCCTTTCACAGGACCACTATAATTGATAGATTTAATAATATAATAATATGAGAGAGGAACTATATCTTATTGACTGGTTCATATGACAAAGGGAGATGGAGAGAAGATATGTAATCTCTCAATGTCATATGTTTTTATAATTCTCATAATCGTTTATTCATATTATGTCTCTAGGAGTTTTTGTCTATTTATAGACGAGAGTAGAAGGTCTAAGATAAGTAATTATGAGAGTTTCTCCTATTAAAGACATCTCCTAAAGAATCCTACTTTAATTTGACTTCCTTTCTATTGACTAATAATCATAATTAGAATCTAATCATATCTATAATATATCTTAATTAAATATGATCATATAATCTAACATTCTCCTACTTGACCATTAATTCAGTAAGATAAAAAAGATTCAAAATTAAAATAAATAAATAACATTTATTTAAAAATAAGGTTATATAATTGGATTCTGAAATTAAAAAATACTATTTATATGTGCACAAATTTTAAGATAAGCTCATAAGTCCAATAAATACAATAATACTACATTAAGTCTAACTAGAAATGTGAGTCATAGCAGTTGTATGTCATCATCAATGTCATACTTTCTTCTATGTATTATAACATTGTTAGTCTTTCCTGATATAGTCCAAAATGACCCATGTAATTTGTCTTGTCAAAATAATCTTGTTATCATATTCAACCATAATATATACATACATAGCAGAAACAAATAACTTTAAATGCATAACCAAAATGTCAATTATAATGTCCACTCAAACATGCATCACTATATCTTTTATGGAGTGCTCACAAACCAAATCATAAGAATATATTCTTTCAAAACATTTTAGGCTGTAAGTCCTGAGTGAATAGATCAGGAATCAATACAATAGAACTCAAGTAATTAATTGACATTAGATGTTTTTGGACTCTTTTTCTCTAACCACAAGTATTTTATACCATAATGCATATGGATGCAGTAATACTTGCCATTATTAGAGAAAATTACTATGATATATTATAAAATATCCTTAGTGACTTGGTAATTAAGTCTGACCATACCAAGTTCTGAGATAAAATTTCACAATCATAAATCTTATTAGTGGCATCCAAGCATGCCACAAAATCAACTTTCATTAATAATAATATAATAATAAATTATCCCTTTGATTAATATAGATATAAGTCGTAAGGTGGACTTATTGTTATCAAGGTAATTTATAAAATCAATACTTAAAAATTACAATCATTTCAAGCTGATATAAAAATTACATGTGAGTATATAATCGTCCCTTTCAGATATTTTATTACTTTTATTTGCAGTCCTTTAATATTTTTACTTATAGTTAATTTGAATATTTACCTAATATTTTAATTATAAAACTAATATTTGTTCTAACATAGGCTTGAACATAGACTTCTAATTGCACATGATGAATATTTTCTTTATATGATTCTTTTTCAAGTCATTTTAAAGCACTTGTTTTGACTAAAATTTTACTTTTATTATTTACTAAACAAAACTGCATATTAAACTTTTTCAAGACTCAATCAATATAACTTTTCTGAGATAATCTGGATAATCATTGAGATCTATCTCTAAATATCTCAATACTAATAACATAAGATGTATCATTCATATCAATCATCTTAAAATTATTGGTGATAAATTTCTTGATTTAGTATAATAAACCAAGAACATTATTGGTAATACAAAATATTATCCACATACAAGATCAATATAATAAACTTGCTCTCACTTATCTTTAGGTATAAATACAAATCAACAACATTTTTCTTAAATATGAAGAAATTAATGATATCAAGAAACTTTATATATCTTTGTTAGAAGCTTATTTAAATAGATTCCTGAATTTGAATACCAAATTTTATATTTCTTTTATTTTTCTGTGAATCATTTAGAGTAACCCTATATCTTTAATTAAAAAAGTTATTTTCATAGTCTTATAATATAACTCAAACTCATAATGAGTCATCAATATCATAACAATTTTTAATTAGTTCATTTAAATGCTAAATGTCTCATTATGATCAATACATTCTTTATGAGTAAAACCTTTAATCACAAGTTTGACCCTTATATCGTTCGACATTGTTCTTAAGTTATATTTATGTAACACTCTTTTATAATTATTGGATAATTCGATTAATTCATTAGACATGTTATTGATTTTAACTCTTCTTATATTACATCATATTATATTTTTAGAATCATTACCTTTCATGACTTGTGAAAATAATGAAGGATCCTTTTAATTTTTATATTATAATATGATTATTATAGATATACCACATAATAATCATACATGACAGAATTCCATTCCTTTTGAGATTTTCACAAAACTATCAATTATAGTTGTTCTAAAAGACCATTAATAACGATATCATTATTATATAAGGGTTCAATAATATTATTTTGTTATTCACTTTTATCAAATCATTTAATGATTTGAATAACAATAATTTATTGAATAATAAAGGAGTATTAAATTGTATTTCCTTTATCTCAAAATTAAATTTAAGATTTTCATTCTCACTGATTTGTTGTTTTATAGGAATCTTATATTACTAGATTAAACTATCTCTGTACTATGATTAGAGCAATAATAATTATACCCCTTTGAACTTATTTGGATAAATCATAAAATATCTAAAAATAATTATTAAATTTAATTTAATTTTTTAAATATAAATTTAAGATCCTTATCTCTACAGAACAATCTCAAATATGTAAATATCTTAAGTTGAGTTTCTTATCAATCCATAACTCAAAAGAAGTTAATGAAATTTATTTATTAGGAACCCTATTTAAGATAAATAGTTGTCCTTAGAGCTTCTTCTCACATTGATTCAGGTATAAAGAATAATCTATTATGCTCCTAATTATATCTATAAAAGTATGAGTATCTTTAAGTAATCCTATTCTACTATGATACATCTGGTAAATCATACCGAATACATATACCCTACTTTTCTAAAATTTTAGCAAAAGAATTATAATTAAGTTACTCATAAATATCATAAAATTTATCACCCCTATCAAATATAATAATATTGGCTTTGCTATTTAATTGTCTCTCGACCTCATTTATGTAGACTTTAAGAGTATCAATGGTCTGAGACTTTACTTGAATTAGATGAATATATCTTGATAGGTTATCTATAAGGTGATAAAATATCTCTCTTAAATAAGATGAAAACATAGAATAACTCACATATATAAGCATAATCTCAAGGAGTTTACTATATTTTATTTTAATATTTAATTATGGGATCATTGTAAACTCAAGATTCATATTAATTCTATATAAACTATCATATAGAATTCAAAAATTAACTTTTATTGAATGTTTAAATCATCAAAAGAGAAATAACATTCTAACAATTCTAGGTAAAACCCAAATTTTCAAAATTGTAAGAATATAACATGTATCCTCAACATTAATCAAATGAATCATATCTAGGCATAGGTGATAAATACAAACTTAGTATCGTTTTCGCTTTAAGATGATTCTCTATAATGATGAATATTTTATTCTCATTTAGTTTTTCATTTTAAAATGAATCTCTATTATTGGTAATACATGTTGAGGCATCAAAATTAATCCACCAAATATTAGACAATGATTTCTATAATATTTAATTTGAACCATACAAAGGTTAGACTTATACATTTTTCCTTTCAAACCAAATCTTATAGTTTTTCTTCACATAACTTTCCTTGCTAAGGAAGTAGCACTTTATTATGAAGAATTTTTTTTATGAGTTTATATGATATTTATAAACTCAGGTGACTTGCACTTCTACTTTCTTTTATTATTACCCACTCCTTGAGTAGTACCCAAAATATTATAAGTTTTTTATTTTAATTTTAATTCCTTCTGTTCACATATACTAGTTGACTCATTTAAGTTTCATTTATCTTTAATTAAAAATTTTGAATGAGTCAAACTAAGAAGAAAAAAATAAATTTTAAGAAATGACTAAATTATAATCATGTTCAATATTCTCGAACTTATAGCATTATTAGGTATATTGAGGGCATAATCTTAAATTTCTCAAATACTATCATTTTTAGTCAGTTCTTCCATTAAAGTATTAGTTAATAATGACTTATCAATAAATTTAAATTGATCTATAAATATTTTTATACGCTAGTTGTAAACTATATTGAAGTCTGAATATTGTTAGCAATTATCATTATATTGAGTCTTTTAGACCTTTTTCAATCAGTTATTTGATTTATTATTCAATAGAACTTTAAATAATTAAGTACGTGTTCTTTTTTCAATTAATATGATCATGGTCTAACTCACTAAATATAAATTACATATAGTTAACCCATTTATTCAAGATAATATAGAGACATAATAATAATATGATAAGATAAGTACCATCGTAATAATGTAATGCTTTGAGTTTTTCAATAAATATTGAACTATTGATATCATCTCTATTTCACCTATTGATGAAATATTGACATATCTAGTATTAACACAAAATTATTTATAGAGAACCAATACCATCATTATGAAATAGTGTTGCTACCTTTGGGTATACAATCTTAAACTGCAAGGATATCTAAAATAGTATATCCTATCCCATCACATAATTATTCGAAATAGATTTTCCTTTGGGTTTATCTAAATCTCCTAATTATATGTGTCATTATGAATATTATTTTCTTTATGTCATTTAGGACCAATTTCATAATATGTTTTATAAATTATTGGTCCAGGTTACTTTTGTGGCTACAAGATCAACACAAAAATATAAAATACAGTCCAAAATATCATATAAATAATAAGATTTTTATTATAATCCACATCCTATAAGTCTATCATCCCAAGCTACCTTGGTTACTACTAGTCTGATAAAACTTATGAGATAAATTATAAATAATATTCATTAAGTTTTTGTATCTCATTTATATTAAAATAGTTCAATACTAGAATAATAATAATTATTATTATTAAACATTGATCAGCATAAATAAAACTTATATAATAATCATAATCATGATGACACATAAATCATGAAAGACATTTATATGAAAGATAAATATTATTTCATAATTTTAAATATATGTATATCAATAATTAAATTAAATATTCAAGAATAATAATTATATTTTATTTATCATATACACAATAAATGAATCATATGAAAAAAACCATCAAAGAACCATTATATCAGTCAACCTTATTTAATTGGGTAAACCTAAAATTAGGCTAAGTATCAACTCCATTAAGTTTGTCAATAAAAATTAATCAAAATCAAAATTGATCAAAATTTAATTAAAATTAAATCATATTAAATAATTTTATAATCGATGATATTGATTAGGATTTCTCAATTTTATAAGAGTAAAATTGTATTTCTATTGATAGGACATAAACCAGAATTATGAGATTTATAAAGGGTACTGTTAAAAGAATATACAGCAAAATATCCCATTTATGAAGGATATTAATGAAAAGTAAATAAAAGGACAGAGTTTGGAATGCCTATATTTCACAAAGGCAAAAATATTCTTCTTATACAAACCCTAATCTCCCACATTTAGACCGTCGTCGCCCATACGCATGCGACGATAGCCTCTACCACAGGCGGTCACCATTGCCCTTGTGCACGCAACGATCGCCTCTACCGCAGGCGGCCACCACCACTGCAGTCATGGAAGGCCACCACCTTGTGGGCATTGCCGCCTCTGCCCGCAGCTACCGCCATTGCGGGCGGGCACATGGCTACCGCTTATGCATGGCTACTGCCCACACATGGATGCCGCCTAAGTGCGGCCTATGCCTGCAAGTGACCGCTTCCGCGTAGTCGTAGCCTACTGTTCGCGTGCGATCGTGATGTGCGGCTACTGCTTATGTGCGGTCGCGATGTGTGGCTACTACTAGCGCGCGACCATGATGTGCGGCTGCTGCTTACGCGCGACCGCGATATGTAGCTGCTACCTGCATGCAGTTGTTTTTTGCATGCGACAGCCGCTCTACAGCAGTGTTGTTGTAGCCACTGCAAGTAGTAGTAATGCTGCTATTACCGTCGTACCTAGCAACGCTGCATAGCTCCTGCTCCACTATTGATAATGGAACAAGTAAATAGAGATTATCGCCCTCAATAACGCCAATAATAAACAACAAATCTATCAATTAAACACAAAAACTATATATCGCCCGCAAGCAAACGATGTATAGTTTACTTTAAAACTTGAAAAATATTCTATAATAATATTTATATTATTTTTTATCTCAAAGAGATTATAAATTTACTTTAAATTGGATAAAATTTGAAAAAAATGATAATATCATTCTTTAAGAGTTGAAATAAATAAAAATATCTACGTTGAAGGTTTAAAAATATAGAAAAGGGGCTGCGGGTTATTTCTAAGATTTTGTGAAAATTAAGTTTTTGACAAAAAGTAGAATGTAAGTTACTCTATTTTTCATTGAGATTATAATATTTTATTTTAGGAACAAAAAATAACGTAATCGCATTAAAAAAATAGTGCAACTTTGATATCCAACTTTCTTTTTGTGTTATCAAAACTTATAAATCTTCTTCAATGATATTCTAGTGATTCTTTTATCCAAAGGAATTGTAAATTCACTTTAGTTGGGTAAAATTAAATAGTGACGTAATTTTATGATTATAATGATTGAAATAAATTTTTAAAGATTAAAAAATATAACACCTTACTCATAGTTGCACCCATGTCCTATATGCATAGCTAAAGTAATATATCATATTTTAATTTAATTAATTATATCAATAGAAGTGTAGTGAAAATAGGTAATCTTAAAATTAAAACATACTAATATAGTTTTATAATAAAACTATAAGGTTTTCCTTATACATAGTAATTTTAATATCTATATATAATTATAATCATTAACCAAAAGAAAAACATACATGCATAACATGTCTAAAAGTTATAAGGTTTACATGCATAGTGATTTTAATATCTATATATACTTATAATCATTAACTATAAGGTTTACACGTTCTCACTTCCCCACCCAATCACTTGGGTGGCATGCTAATATCTTATATGTAAAATAAGGTCTATAATGAGTAATCACTTGGAAAGCATAATCCTTTATAGTTTTATTCAGATAAGCATGCATCATGTGATGTATATAATATTTCAAAATTATAAGCATGAGACATTTAATGGTAAACTCTTGAGTCTATGACTTCTTTAGCAAGTATAACCCTATCACATAGCATATGTACAATAAAGAGATAAAATTTCATATCAAAATAATTCGAAATATTTACATATACATTTAAAAAACATAACACATTCATGAATTATACACCCTATATTATAATATATACGTGCACTACTGCACCACACATCATAATATATGCATGTACTCCCATACCACATGTCATAATATTCGTGCACTCTAATATCGTATACCATAATACATATGTGCATTTTCACACTGCATGTCATAACGTGTACTTACAATGTACATCATAGAAACATCGCAAGATATTTTTATTATATACTTAAATAATACATACATTTATATTTAGCTCATGACTATCTCATGACAATCATATTTGTCAAAATCTGATATCCAAAATATTTTATGCATATGATAATTTATATGATCACTATTTTGTAGTGAATCAAAATTTATACTTACCTAATTGAATTAAAAAATGATGATGTCAATAAAAGACTGAGTTCCTTAATGACTAAGCATACTAGAGAGTGATACACCTATTAAATTAAGAGCATAGGGTCATGAGATACCTTAGTTAAGAACCATACCTCTTAAATTATTGATTTATAATAATTTATTATAATAATCCATAGAAAAACTTTGATAAAATTTTTCATAAAATAAACTACACCTAACCTAAAAATTTATCTAGATCACTACTTTTCTAATAATTCACTTTAAAAATCAAATAAACTAATTAGTATCGCTCAAACCATCATAATATTCCCAGAAAAAAATTACTTCACTATTCTAAGTATCTAAATGATTTTAAATTATCATGAAATTTTGTAAAAAAACTAAGAGATATATGAACTATACATCAAATTTTAGCTTAATATAAAATCAATTAGAGGCTAAACTATTGAATCCTAATTTTGATGATGAAATCAATTGATGAATTTATAGACTAATATACTTTTAAGATAATTAACGTAGCAAAAACTTTGATCATTGACTCGAATCATTAAAGGACAAATTGTTAAAGAAAAAAAAGTAGATGTTTGGCCGAAAAGTATCATATCAGAGATTAGACGTTGGCCTGGAGAATTGGTCGATGTGCCGAAGTATGGACTTTGTGCCATGAGTTCAGGCATCGAACCTAAAGGATCATGTATTATGCCAAAAGATCAGATATTGTGGGAAGTCACATATTGATAGATCAAGCGATACATTGAAAGAAAGGACGATGCACCAAAGGTTTGGATGAAATATTAGATGATTAAATGATATACTAGATAATATGTTGAAAGCTTCGTGATTGTGCTAGATATGTGATTGAGTGATTAAGTCTTGATCGAGATTGTTTGAGGTCAAATTGAGTTGGTATTAAGTCAAAACCATGCCAACTTAATTAGAAACCATTAGGCTTATACCAGAACTGAATTAAGCCTATTGGAAGGCCAATTCAGTAACCTAAAGTTGGCCTAGGCGACGGTACTACCTAAGAGCTGAAAAGTTCTATTTGTGCTTTTTCGAGAATGCTAGCGGTGGTATCGCCCCTTGCCGGTGATGGTACTGTTATAGCTCAAATTCTTGAGCTCTGTTTGATGTTAGTACTGCCTGGCATCGGTGGTAGTATCGATTGGCATCAGCGGTAGTACCGCTAGTACCTTGAAATCTTGGGGATTTAAATTTTTAGTTCTATTCTTGAAGCCTTCTAGGGTCTATAAATACCCCACTCATGCTTGCTTGATGGAGCAAAAATTTCAGAGGAAAAAAAGTGTTATAAACTCTCTTTGAGCATTGGTTGAGTCTCTTCCTCCTCTTTGAGTTTAGAAGTGATTCTCAATTGTAAGAGGTGTGAGATCACTTATAAAAGAGAGGTGGAAAAGTTCTCTCATAATCTTGTTAAAAGAAGAAAGGTTGTATCATTGGTAGTTGATCTTCATACGTTGAAAAGAAGATTGGTAGCAAAAGCCAATGACCTCGAGGAAAAACGAATTGAGAGTACACATAGGTCGGGAAAACCGAACCACTTTTAATCGATTTGCTTTCTCTTGTCTTTACTTTGTCATTGCATGTTGATTTAATTACTCACTACCTTACTTATACTTTTAGTTAAATGCACTTCCGATATGGATTTTATCAAACAAACTTTTAAAATCAGATTATTTTTGCCATGGTACTAATTCACCCCTCACAGCAATAATCCAACTATCCAAGTATGTGTTTCTTCTGATAAGGTATGTGACTCTTCCGAAACATGTTTATCTTATGATGAATTATTTAATGCATTTCATGATTTATATGATAAACTCAAAAAAATTAGTAAGAAATACAATTCACTAAAAGGAGATCATGCATTACTTACTAATACATTTGATACATTAAAAATTATATATTAAACATCAACATCTTGGACTCCTTTCTCTCAATGTGAAGAGTTAGACTCACTAAAAAGGGAAAATATGTTATTACAACAAATATTAAAAAAATTAAAAATAAAAATAAATCATTAAACATGATTCTTGCTAATCAATGTTATGTATATAAAAAGGAAGGAACCGGTTTCATAAGTAGTAACACTCAACAAAAGCCAACAAAATTTGTAAAAGGATCCATACTATATATTTTTGTGAAAGATTTAGTCATTATGGTTATATATGCTCTTCTAAAAAATATAGCACTTATAAATTAGTTTTGGTTCTTAAAGAAATAATAAATGATTTGATACCAAAAGTCAAGAAAGATGGATCTAATCATGAAGAACCCAAAGTTAAATAAGTACCTAAAGTAAACCCATCTATTTTGTAGGTTTATCTCCAAACAAGAATTAGAAGTAAAAGATGGTATCTTGATAGTGGATGCTCAAGGCACATGACCATAGATTCAACATGATTTTCAAAACTCATTAGCGCAACATATATCACATTCGGAGACAACAATAAAGGATAAATTATTGATATTATAAAAATGAGTAATAAATAATTTTTTTTGATTGAAAATATTTTACTAGTAGATGGTTTAGAACATAACCTATTAAGCATTAGTGAATTGTGTGATAAGAGATATAATATTAAATTTGAGTCTAATGTTTGCATCATAGAAATACCATATAAGAATAAATCTATTATTACATTAAGGAACAATAATTTTTATATTATTGATATTGATTATTTTCATGATGAAACTTATTTTTTGATTTTAAAAAGTTTTTGGTATAGGAGATTAGGTCATGCAAATATGAAATTGATCTCACAAATCAGAACTCGTTAGAGGAATACTTAGAATTAAATTTATCAAAGATAAAATTTGTGATGTATGTCAACTAAGAAAATAAATATATAATAACTTTAAACCTAAAAAACAAGTGAGTATCTCTAGACCATTACAATTAATTCATATGGATTTATTTGAGCTAATTAATATCATAAGTCTATGAGGTAGTAAGTATATTTTTATGATTATTGATAATTATAGTAGATATACTTCAATATACTTCTTAGTATATAAAAGTGATTATTTTAAATATTTTATGAAGTTTTACAAATAATTTTAAAATGAAATAGATTTTATATTTTTTATTCATAGTAATCATGGTGGTAAATTTAAAAATCATGATTTTCAAAAATTTTGTTATTCGAATGGGTATGATTATAATTTATCTACTCTAAAAAGTTTATATTAAAATAAAGTTACTGAAAGAAAGAACAAGAGTTTACAAGAGATGACAAGAATCATGCTTAATAAACATAGCTTATCTTAATACTTTTGGGCCAAAGCTATTAACATATTATGTCATGAACTGGGTTCTTATGAGACCTCGACTATCTAAAACTCCTTATGAATTATGCAACAATTAAAGGACCCAATATCTCATATTTTAAAGTTTTTTATTATTAATATTTTCTTTTAAATAAAAATACTTTGAAAAAATTTGATGCAAAATCCAAATGAATGTATTTTTCTTGGATATTCCTCTGTTTCTAAAGTTTATCGAGTTTTCAATAAAATAACTTTAGTTCTTGAGAAATCTATTAATGTTATTTTTAATAAGTCTCTCACAATTAAGCAAAATAATTTTAATGATGATTTTAAATTTGATATATTGAATTTGAATAAGAATTCTCGTAACTTGGATACATCTACTTCCAAAAAAACCTTATCCAAAGAATAAAAGTATGTAAATGCACATCCTAAGGAACTAATTATTAAGATATATAAAAATATATTCAAACTTATTCTTCATTTAAAAATATTTATGCAAATACTATCTTTTTATTTCAAATTGAACCTAAATGTATTGACGATGCTCTCAAAGATGACTTATAGGTCTTGCAATGCATCAAGAATCAAATCAATTTAAAAGGAAAAAGTATGGACATTGTTTTTAGACCTAGTGATTATTTTGTGATTGATACTAAATGAGTCTTTAGGAATAAGCAAGATGAACAAGGTATAATCATTTAAAACTATTGAATCTCATATTTTCAATTGATGGGTTTTATGATCTAACTGCTGGTTACAGGTTCCCTGCAAGCTAATCATGTGAGTGATGGCAAGTGTGACACACTGTGTGATCTTTTTGCTTATGATTAATATTAGCATATTCTCACATTATCTGTTACATATATATTGTGATGTCTTTAGTTCTGTGCAATGAGAGTCGGATCATGATGAGATCATGATAATGAGATCAATTCACCTTTAAACACAAATCCTAAATAAACCCTGTCATAGGTTACTCAAAAGGGACATTGAGATAACTGGACAGATCGGTGTACTATATACCCGTCCATATGATGGAGGCAACTGGTCTCATAGCCACTTGTGTGGAGACACTAAGGATATAGTATAGGTGCTTATTGGAGAATGAGTTCACTAATTGATCCGCTTATGGAATGCTATATGGTTAATGATACCTAATGTCAGACAGTGATTTCATAGTCTCAGTTATGTATGTGGTCCTTAGACTTGAGACACCAAGAATGCCTTGTATGAGTACTCCTTTCTTTGACACCAAACTTACAGGTTTGAAAAGTTCCAGATTTGGTACAGTTGGTTATCGGGATTAGTAGCTAACCTTACGAAGGTAATTGAGTATCAATAGAGGATTATCCACTCTTGGTATCATGAAAGGAATATCCTATATGTGCTTGCTCAAACAAATCCCTGGCTAGGATCATTCGGATTGAGAGAGAAAGAGTTCTCTGAGAGAATCCGATTAGAGCGAGACTATGACGGATTCCGTATATGACCTGACAATACCATATCCAATATACAATCTTTGGGATATAAGTTGGATGAGGGTTTATAGATACATGGTAACTGTAGACAAACAGGTCCGATGGATTTGATCCCTCCTATACCGTTTAGGGATTATGGCGTAGTGGCCTAGTACGTCCATAATCGATGAGTCAAGTGAATTATTATAAGGATAATAATTCACTATATCAGAAGGAGTTCTGATGGGAGTGACTCACGGCCAGCTCGGTATCGGGCCTAGAGGGTCACACATATATGGTGGATGCTTCAGCGAATAGATGATTAGATAGAGATTTAATTAGCCCCTATTCTCATTAGATGAGACCTTAAGCTGATGGGCTCCTTGATTAAGGCCCAGTTAAAGGACTAAGGAGATTATTTGATAGAGATCCAATAATGCAAAGTTAGTAGGTTATTGGATGAAGATTCAATACCCACTAAGGTAAGAGCCCTAGGGTTTTGGTGGCTCTCTATAAATAGGAGGGGAGACTCATGGCTGATAGGCTGCAGCTTTAGCCACCACCTCCTATTCTCCTCCCTCCCTCTGTGTAAGAGTTGCAAGATCAGATTGGAAGAGTTTTACTATAAAGATCCATCATGTGGATACCGCTAGAGAGGAGGACGCTTGACCTCCTTCATCTTCTCCATCCGAATCTGGAATACGGGGATATACGATCTCCCTAAGTAAAATCAATCTCTCACACATCGTGATTTTCTGATTTTTATGATTCTTTTCATGACCCCAATCTTTTGCACGATGATTTGAGTTGCGTGGAAAATTAGTATTTTGCTTTGATTTCTGTTGTACATGTGATGCACCCGCTAAGGTTTCCTAACAGTGGTATCAGAGCTAAAGTTTTCATACGAAAGATTGGTTTAAAACTACGTATGATGATATTAAATTACGTAGAATCGTTTTATACGTTATTGCTATGTTTTCGCAGCAAAGGCAATAAGGAAATAGGGTGGTCGGCCACAGCCAGACCCTCTGCAAGGATGGTGGCCACGACCAAATCCCCTTGTAGGGGCAATCGCCGACGGCTACGGCATGGTGGTGCTGGGGCTCCTGCCATGGCTGTGCCAGGCCGCAAGGGCAGCCCATGGCCGGCCGAGGAGGCACACGGCGGCGGCCGGCAGCTGCAAGGGCGGTGCCGCCAAGGCGAGCGCCTGCCATAAGGGTGGCTGCCCATGCCGACGGCATGTAGCACCGTCGCCTGGGTAGGGCAGCGACAGCGCATTGAGGATAAGGGAAGAGGGCTAGGGCATCCTTTTAAAAAAAGGATGGTCATACCCCTCTGAATTAGAGAAATTTTGAGGATTATCTCGTGTACCAAATTTCTAAAATACCCTCAATAATTTTAGAAATACTAAAGACTGTCCTTTGATCCAGAATTATGAAAATGCCCTTAATAATTTTAGAAATTTTGAGCATATCCTGATTTCTAAAAATAATTAATTAAATAGTTTAATTAATTATTATATATTTCTAGTAATCCTATATATGATGTGATGTACATGTGATGTATGATATGGATAAATGATCATGAGCCATGTGTTGTGATGTGTGTAATTATGATGATTATTATTATTGGGGCCTGCAAGCCTGCGTTTTTCTCGTTTATTATCGGGTCTGCGTGCCTGTGATTATTTGTAATTTTATAGAGAGGCACAACAGGAACATGGATGTGACAACGGGACCCACGATACCGTGGTGGGAGATTACGATGCATGGTGATGTGACGATCCGACAAAACTGATGATGACGAGATCAACAATCACAGGGCATGGAGATGCGCCAATGCACAGATCGATCCTATTGTGAGTGATTAGGCCCATTGGATCGAGCTTAATCATATTAGGTGATGGCTCATGATCATCCAGTGTGACTTGCATATGTGATGTGTTATACACCTACTATGTATATGTATATATATATTTACATGCTATGTAGATATATATTAAATATGGATATGTGTGACACGATATATTAGGAGATCGATACGAAACAAAAACCTCTCATACGATAATATTAAGTCGGTAAGCGTGAGGTAATAAGATTGACCCATGTGGCCTTCCATCGTTATATGAAAAAATTGAATCATGACACAGGTTGAGTTGGTCGAGTCCCTCAAGGCTCACCTATCTACGTGATTGAGTTCTTACCTATAACATAGAGATGTCACCAGTGACCTGAGGACATGATATACTTGGTCGAGTCCCTCGAGGGTATATCATCGAATCAGACTCATCTTGTAACGATGGTGATGACTTAACTGAATTCCATGGTTGGTTGAGTCCCTTAAGACTATGATGATTCATAGGCCGAACATGATGGGAATCATAAGGAGTTATGATTGGCAAGAGTTGCCTACCTTTTGGGCCTAGTGTAATTGGTCGAGTCCCTCCAGGTTGTACTAAGACGCCAATTGGATCCCGATCCCCACTAGGAGCCTGTTGGAGACTTTCGTCTCACATGTCGAGGGTGTCGCGTGATTCGCTAAGAAAATAGTGGGAGTACATTAAGATAGAAGTTCATATCTTAATTAGTATTTTTTATAAAATCTAGATGTTATTTATTTTTTACTATATCTTGTTTTGTCAAGTACATAGATGATTCCACATTAGCAAAATATTACATATTGGCCTCTATGACTCCTGAGTTACAAAAGCAACATGAGAGCATGGATGTAGATTCGATCCTTCTTCATCTCTGCCAACTATTTGAGAAGAAGGGAAGAACTCAAAGATATGAGATATCTAAGAGACTCTTCCAAGCCAGGGTGACAGAAGAGATATCGATTAAGAACCATGTCCCAAAGATTATAGAGTAGATCGAGAAACTCATAGGTCTAGGAATAGTCCTAGAGGATAATCTGTGCATTGATCTTATACTTCAATCCTTACCAGATTTCTTTTCTCACTTTATCATGAATTTGAACATGAGCAAGTTTGAGGTGACTCTCCCTGAGCTCCTCAATATATTGAGGGAAGCTGAGAGTGTCATCAAGAAGGAGAAGTCAGTTCTCTATATTGGTGAGACCAAAAAGAAAAGGAAAGCCAACAAGACCCTTAAGAAGGGCAAGGACAAAGAAAGATCAGGTAAGACAAAGATTGCCAAGAAATACCCGAGAAAGGATAAAGTACAGTGCTTCCACTATGGCTAAGACGGGCATTGGAAGAGGAACTGTAAGGACTATCTTGTAGAGAAGGCAAGACAGAAGCTTGGAGAAGCTTCAGATATATTCATGATCAGTCTCCACTTGTCAGATTTTCATGATAACACATGGGTATTGGATATTGGGAGTGTTTATCATATATGCAATTCGTTGCAGGTTCTAGCAAGACCTAGAAGATTGGCTAGAGGCAAGATGGACCTCAAGATGGGCAATGGAGTAAGAGTTACTGCAGTTGCTGTTAGAGAAATCACCCTACATCTGCTTGGTGGAGCTATTATTGCATTAGATGTATACTATTCTATTCCCCCAAAAATATTATTTCTATCTCTTGTTTGATAATTAGTGGATATAAATTAGTTTTTGAGAATAATAGTTTTTCAATAATTATGGATAATAAGATCATCACTAGAGGGACCCTTATAAATGACTTATATATGTTAGACACTTTTCCACATATCATGAATATAAATATATCTAAGAGAAAAAGAGATGAGGTGAATAATACATACTTATGGCATTGTAGGCTAGGTCATATATATAAGAGAAAGATTCAAAAGTTGTTGAAATATGGATACTTAGATCTATTTGACTATGAGACATATGCAACTTGAAACCTTACCTTCGTGAGTAGATGACCAACTCTCATTTTAGTGGAACTGAAGAGAGAGCCATTGAGTTATTGGAACTCATACATAGTGATATGTGTGGTTCCATATTGACTCAGGCTATAGGTGGTTACTCATACTTCATTATTCATTGATGATTTCTCTAGGTATTGATACATGTACTTAATGAAATATAAATCTGAGGCCTTCGAGAAATTCAGGGAATATAAAAATGAGATAGAGAATCAAATTGGAAAGAGTATTAAGATTCTTTAATCAAATCGAGGAGGAGAATACTTGAGTACGAAGTTCACTCATTTTCTCAAGGACAATAGGATTCTATCATAGTGGACACCTCCTTATACACCTCAACTCAATGGTGTATCAGAAAGGAGGAATCATATGCTATTAGACATAGTGTGGTCCATGATGAGTTTCGATGACCTACCAGTCTCATTTTGGGGGTACACCCTAGAGACTGTAGCTTACCTTCTGAACAGAGTTCCATCAAAGTCGGTAGTTTCTACGCCATATGAGATATAGAAAGGAAAGAAGCATGATCTTAATATCATTAAGATTTGGGGCTATTCTGCCCACGTTAGAAGACACAGTCACGATAAGTTGGAATCAAAAATAAAATGGTGCACATTTGTTGAATACTCAAAGAAAACTTATAGGTATTACTTCTATCACCCTGAGGATCGAAAGTTCTTTGTTGCCAAGAGAGTCGTGTTCCTTGAGAAGGAACATATTCTTAGTGGAATCAGTGAGAGCAAGATAAAATTAAGCAAGATTGGAGAACCTATCTCAATCACCATTCCAGAGCCCGAGTCTGTTCAGGTACCTAACACACAAGTTCCAACTTTACATAGGCCTAGTAGAGTATCTCACCCTCCTAAAAGATATATGGGACATATCAGTGGAGATGACTCTCAGGATATTGATCCTCAGATCTACGAGGAGGCTATTATGAGTATAAACTCTGAGAAGTGGCAAGAAGGCATGAATTCTGAGATGGATTCCATGTACTCTAACAAGGTATGAAACCTTGTAGATGCACCTGAGGGTATTATACTCATCGGTTGCAAATGAATCTTCAAGAAGAAGATCAGAGTAGATGGAAAGGTCTATAAAGCAAGGCTAGTAGCTAAAGGATATCGTCAAAGACAAGTTGTTGACTATAACAAAACCTTTTCACCTGTAGCCATGCTTAAGTTCATTAGAATTATTTTGGCCATTGCAGCACACTATGATTATAAGATCTGGCAGATGGATTTCAAAACAACATTCCTCAATGGCAACCTCGAGGAGGAGGTGTATATGATACAGTCAGAGGGATTCATATCCAAAGAAAATCCAGATAAAGTGTGCAAGTTGCTTAGATCCATTTATGGATTGAAGCAAGCTTCCCAAAGTTAGAACATAAGATTTGATGAGGTGATCAGCTCTTATGATTTCGTTAAGAACGAAGATGAGTCTTGTGTATACAAGAAGGTAAGTGGGAGCGCTGTCACCTTCTTAGAGCTATATGTGGATGACATCTTGATCATTGAGAATAATGTAAGAATGCTCTCTATAGTAAAGGCTTGGCTATCCAGAAACTTCTTTATAAAAGACCTAGGGGAAGCATCCTATATTTTGGGGATCCAGATCTATAAAAATAAATCCAAAAGGATACTTGGCTTGTCCTAGTCTAGGTACATAGACTCCATTGTCAAAAGGTTTGGCATGGAGAATTCCAAGAGAGGTCCCATACCGATGAGACATGGAATATCACTTTCTAGGAGTATGTCACCAAAGACTCCTAAAGAAAGGATAGATATGGATAAGATACCTTATGCCTCAGCGATAGGGTCTATCATGTATACGTGCTATGTATCAGACTTGATATAGCATATGCTCCAAGTAGGTATCAAGCAGATCCAGGTTTAGAGCACTAGAAGGCAGCAAAGTGTATCCTTAAGTAATGGAGAAGCACCAAGGATCTTTTATTGATATATGGAGAAGGTAGCCTCCAGGTTGAGGGCTATACAGACTTGAGTTTTTAGTCTGATATTGATGATAGCAAGTCAAATTCAGGGTTTATTTTCACCCTGAATGGAGGAGCAGTAAGCTGGAAGAGTTCTATGAAAGATACTACTACTGACTCGACCATAGAGGCGGAATACGTTGCTATAACAAAAGCAACAGAGAAAGAGGTTTAGATGAAGAAGTTTATCAAGGATTTGGGAGTCATACCAAGCAGCGTAGAGCTGACTCCCATATATTATGACAACGACAGAGCGATAACTCTAACAAAGGAACTCAGGTCTCAATAGAATCGTTCTGAGGAGGTTCCATTTGAATAGAGCGATCATGACCTGAAAAGATATAGCAATAGAAAGAGTTTCATCTGAAGATAACATTACAGATCTACTGGTGAAACCGCTGGCTCATATTGTATTTCAGCATCACATGGGTCTGATGGAGATCAGACACATAGGTGATTGACTTTTGGTTAAGTTGGAGATTACTGGTTATAGGTGCTCTGCAAGCCAATCATGTGAGTGATGGCACGTCTGACATGTTATGTGATCCTTTTGCTTATGATTAATATTGACATATTATCACATTATCTGTTACATATATATTGTGATGTCCTTGGTTCTGTGCAATAGGAGTCAGATTATGATGAGATCACGATAATGAGATCGATTCACCTTTAAATACAGATCTTAAATAATCTCAATCATAGGTTACTCAAGAGGGACATTGAGATAACCAGACAGATCGATGTACTATATACCCATCCATATAATGGGGGTGATTGGTCTCATAACCACTTGTGTGGAGACACTAAGGATATAGTACAAGTGCTCATTGGAGAATGAGTTCACTGATTGATCCACTTTATGGAATATTGTATGGTTAATGATACCTAATATCAGATAGCAATTCCATAGTCCCAGTTGTGTATCTGGTCCTTAGACTTGAGACACCAAGGATGTCTTATATGAGTACTGTAGACAAACAGGTCTGATGGATTTGATCCCCCTGTACCGTCTTGGGACTATGACATAGTGGCCTAGTATGTCCGCAGTCGATGAGTCGAGTGAATTATTATAAGGATAATAATTCACTATATCAGAAGGAGTTCTGATGGGAGTGACTCACGGCCAGCTCAGTATCGGGCCTAGAGGGTCACATATATATGGTGGATGCTTCAGCGAATAGATGATTAGATAGAGATTTAATTAGCCCCTATTCTCATTAGATGAGACCTTAAGCTGATGGGCTCCTTGATTAAGGCCCAGTTAAAGGCCTAAAGAGATTATTGGATAAAGATCCAATAATGCAAGATTAGTAGGTTATTGGATGAAGATCCAATACCCACTAAGGTAAGAGACCTAGAGTTTTGGTGGCTCTCTATAAAAAGGAGGGGAGACTCATAGTTGATAGACTATAACTTTAGCCACCACCTCCTATTCTCCTCCCTCCCTTTGCGTAAGAGTTGCGAGATCAGATTGAAAGAGTTTCGCTATAAAGATCCATCGTGTGGATACCGCTAGAGAGGAGGACGCTTGACTTTCTTCATCTTCTCCATCCGGATCTGGAATATAGAGATATATGATCTCCCAATGTAAAATCAATCTCTCACACATCGTGATTTTCTAATTTTTACAATTTTTCTCGTGACCCCAATCTTTTGCATGATGATTTGATCTGAGTAGGAAACCAATATTTTGTTTTGATTTCCTCTGTGCATGTGATGCACCCGTTGAGGTTTCCTAACACTAACTTATGTGTTAGAGATGAGTGATATAGGATTAACTATGATGGTGAAAAGATAATGCAATCTAATGTTGGGCCGAAGTCAAGTTTGGGCATCGGGTCGGGGTTTGGATGATGCAGTGGGAACTCGTCGAATGCTCACTGAAGGTGATCATGTGCTTACCGGGAGTTCACCTGGAGCTCCCCAATGGTGATCAAGAGCTTGTCGAGAGTTCGTCAGGAGCTCGATGAAATGATCGGGAGTTTGCCAAAAGATGATCACTAGACTCGTCGGGAGTTCACCGAAAGTTTGAAAGATTAATTGACGTGTTGGACAACAAGAATAATTGTAATTGTGTCTTAATATGTTATAGTTAGCATCATGTATTTTGAGTCCTAATTGAGCTAGAATTGAAGAAATCAAAATTAACTAAATGAGAGATAACTTGATCCATTTTGGGTTAGGATTTGAGCTTAGGTTGAGCCCATTTTGTTGACCTAGAAAGGGGTCAATAAGAGGTACACCTCGATATATAACAGTATGGGAAAAATACTATTTTGAGATTTTCGATGATAGTACCATCGGTGGGTGGCGATAGACGATACTACCTAGGTGGTGGTGGTACTACCATCACCCTATTTTCTGGGTGCCTTCGATGGCAGTACCATGGTGCTGACAATAGTACCGTTAGTGTCGATGATAGTACCGCCCATACCTAAGTTTTTATATAAATCTTAAATATTAGCTTTATTTTTTTAAACCAATTGGGGTCTATAAATATCTCAAATATTATTGCATTGGAGTCTATAAATATCTCAAATATTATTGCATTGGAGTAAAAGAAAGTGAAAGAAAAAGAGGTAAAAATCTTTAGAAAAATTTTATAAAATTTGATAGCTTCCCTTATGTGCTTCATGTGTAAAGTGAGTTGAAGGAAAGAGTGAAAAATTGTAAAGTTTATTCTCTTGAGCCTGAGAAAATAAAAAAGGTATAAAGGATTTTGATCTTCACTCATATAAGAAGATCATTAATGGACACCGACAGGCCTCAACGAAGGAGGACTCGGGAAGTGGACGTAGGCCAAGTTATTGACTGAACCGCTATAAATTCTGTGAGCCTTCCTTACTTATTTTCTTATAAAATGGTCTTTTATTTTTAGCATTCCTTAACTAAATTGAGATTCTTCGTTTGATTTTGAGTTTAAATCACTCTCAAATTTGATCTTGATAGGTTCTAAGAAAACACATTTGGTTTCGATTTTTACTCATGTATATTTTTCAAACCAAGTCTCTTTAAACACTTGCACTAATTCACACCACAACATTCCGCCCCGCACCACCGCCCCCCGCCCCCCCCCCTCTCTTAGTGTAGACTTGGTCCTAACAGAAATAAGGCTAGATTAATGGCCAAAGGTTTCAACCAAGAAGAAGGTATACACTATGAAGAAACCTTTGCTCTTGTGGCAAGACTTAAAGAGATAAAGATACTCCTTGCCTATGTATATATTAAAGATTTCAAATTATTTTAAATGGATATCAAAAGTTTCTTTCTTAATGATTTTACTTCCTAAGAAGTTTATATTGTGCAATCACCTGGATTTAAAAATGATCATTTTCGAAACTATGTTTACAAATTATCTAATAATTTCTATATGTTGAAGCAAGCCCCTAGTACTTCGTACGTGAGACTTAGCTCTTTTTATTTAAAATAAGTTTTTTAAAGGCAAGATCGATATCATATATTTTAAAAATAATTTTAAAATATTAGTGATATTATTTTCTGTTCTACTAATGAATCTTTATGTGAATCATTTGCTAAGAGTATGAGATAAGAATTTGAAATGAGTTTAATGGTTGAATTGATATTTTTTTAGAATAATAAATTAAGTAACTAAATGATGAAATTTTTATTAGTTAAGCTAAGTATATTTTAGATCTATTAAAATGGTTTCACATGGATTGTGCTATGGCCATTAATATACCAATAAGCATTTATTTCAAATTAGTTGTGGCTAACGAAGGAGAATGTTTTAATCAAAAGACTTATATAAGTATTATAGGTAGCTTATTATATATTACTATAACTAGACCTGATATAATATTTAATGTTAGGCTTTGTGCAAGATTTTAGTCCAATCATAAATAATCTCACTATAAAATAGTTAAAAGAATTTTTATATACTCAAAATGAACTCTTAATCTAGGATTATGGTATCCTATGGTAATGCCAACTTTATGGGATATAGAATAGATATAAAAAGTACCTTTGGAACATATCAATTCCTAGGTCATACATTTATTTCTTGGTCTTCCAAAAAGTAAAACTCTATCACATTATCTATAGCTGAGGCTAAATATGTAGCAATAGATGATTGTTGTGCACAGATAATTTGGATGAAGAATACCTTGGAAAATTATGGATTTTACCTAAAAAACATCCCTATAAAATGTGATAATACTAGTATAATTTATTTAATAAAGAATCCTATTTAATACTCTAGGTCCAAGCACACTGATATTAGATATCATTTTATTATGGATCATGTTAGCAATCATATATATCTTTAGATTCTAGTGACATAAAACTTTAATTAGCAAATATTTTTACTAAGCCATTGAATGAGAAATATTTTGATTTTATTAGAAGAGAATTAGACATGTTGAATCTTTTAAATGCACAAATCATGGTATCTTACTAATTCTTCTCATATGATTTTCTTTTTTACTAAAGAGAAGGTTCATCCCAATAGATCATTATCTTGATTTTTTTCTTATATTTATGATGTGAGATTTATTTCATATGACTCCTTTGTATTCATAACTTATATACCCTATCATCAATTGACATCTCTGATGTGAACTTATTCTCGATATTTATATTGTTCATGTGTTATTAAGGTATTTTTACAATTAATACACTAGTATAAACAAAGAAAAGTAGTGCAATGATACCATAATATCTTTCTCTTCCTTTTGATAATGACAAAGGGGAAGAGAGAATTAGTTGCTTGTATTTTTTTGTTTTTTATTGATGACAAATAATGGTAACTTTTTGATAACATAGCAACTATGTTATACTCTTATATTATTTTAGATATGTAATTATTTTGACTATCTAACTATAGATATGATGTGATTATTTACTAAAACTATGACTATGATTCTTATAATGATGTTATTAAAAGTCACTGTGATTTCTAACTAAAATTATTTTAACTTGAATTAAAATAGTAGCATTAAAGGGTTATTATTTTCTTTAAATTTGAGTTCATTATAATATTTCAAAGTGGCATATAGATAGGGGAAGTTTAGTTAAAACTCCATCGGTTGTCATCATAAAAAAAAAAGATTGTTAAATCTCAGATTTTGATGATAAAATCAATTGATGAATTTATGGACTAATATATTTTAAGATAATTAATACAGAAAAAACTTCGAACGTGGACTTGAACCATCAGAGGTAAATTACCAAAGTAGAAAAATTAGACATTGGGCCAAAAAATATTATGTCAGAGATTAAACGTCGGGCCAGAGGATTAGTTGACATGAAGGATGGACTTCATGTCATGAGTTTGAGTATCGAGCCAAAAAGATCAGGTGTTGCACCAAAAGATTGGATGTTGTGATAAGTCACATGCTGATAGATTGGACGATATGTCGAAGGAAAGAACGATATGCCGAATGTACGGACAAAGTGTCAGATAATCATATAAAATGTTGGAATGTTGGACAACATGCTAAAAGCTTCATATTGTGCTAGGTATGTGATTGAGTAGTTAAGTTTTGATCAAAATTATTTAAAATCAAATTGAGCTGGTATTAAGTCGAAACCATGCTAGCTTAATTGGAAGCCTATTGGGCCTGAACTGGATCTATTGGAAGGCCAATTCGATGATTTGAAGTTGGCTTGAGTAGTAATACCTTAGAGCTAAAAAGCACTATTTGTACTTTTTTGGGAATACTAATAGTGGTAGCACTAGAAACTAGATTTCCGAGCTCTGTTCAATGATAGCACTGCTTGACGTCGATGGTAGTACCGTCAGTACCATAAAATCTTGGGGATTTAAATTTTTGGCTCTATTCTTGAAACCTTTTGGAGTCGATAAATATCCTACTCGTGCTTGCTTGATGGAGAAAGAATTTCAGAGGAGAAAAGTATTTGCAAACTCCCTTTGAGCATTGGTTAAGTCTCTTTCTCCTCCTTGAGTTTAAAAGTGAATCTCAGTTATAGGAAGTGTGAGGTCTCTTGTAAAAGAGAGGTATAAAGGTTATCTCCTAAGTCTATTAAAAGGAGAAGGGTTGTAATAAGGATAATTGATCTTCGTCCATTGAAAAGAAGATCGATAGTGAAAATCGATGATCTCAAAAGAAGAGAAATCAGGAGTGGACGGGTCGAAAAAATCGAACCACTATAAATTGATTTACTTTATCTTGCTTTTGCTTTATTATTGCATATTGATTTAATTACTATCCTTACTTACACATTCAGCTAAATGTACTTAGGTGCCTTATAAACCTTCTAATTCAACTACTAATACGTATTCTACTGAAATTGGGTAGAGATTATCTGAACTTATAAACCTTGTATCTTGATGTATAGAGTTGGTATTCACTTAATTTTAAATCTCACAGAATTTTAAGGAAACCTTTTAAAATATATTGAAAGGCAAGAACCTAATCATACTAGTAAGAGAGTTAATACAGCTCGAATGTAACTCCTTAAAAAATAGGAGATTTTGGGTACCTTAGATTGCGATAATCATCTTTATGTATCAATCTCATATCAAGGTCACGCCATAGGCTTTAGAATCATAAGAGAATCAACCAAATTATATCCAAAAATCAAAGATAAATTCAAAGTTTAGGTGACTTAAAAGCAACAAAAAAATTTATATATAATTTGTAAAACTGAAACTCTAGGTATAACAAAAGGAAGAATTATGCTTTTCTTAGTTCTTAGGTTGGTAAAGAGGATAAAACAAAATAAAAGAGAGGTGCATAAGAGGTTACCTTAAGGTCTAGGGTTTAATCCCATTAGGCTTCATTTAAAGTTTTTTCTTCTTCTTTTACTAATATAATTATAAGGTAACAATAACCTTAATTAAATCCAATTTGTCTTGATAATGATGATATTGTTTTGTCTAAATTTATGCTTTAATCTTATGTATGTCAATATTCTTAGTATAACACTCTTTTTTTTATTTACATATACATTTAATTTTTTTATTATTTTATCCATGCCTAATAAGTTTATTATCTTTCATATACATAAGGTTTAATATTTAAACTTTCTTACTTTAATTATATTCAAACTCATTTAATATGATTACAATTCAATCAATCACTTCTTGTCGTTATATATATATATATATATATATATATATATGCTTATTACTATAACTTAATTTTTATCTTGTTGTACTATGTTTAATGTAAACATTAATGCTTACTTAACCAATATTTTGTCAAATATTGAGAATAATATTTTTGAAGCATGCATATCACAAATCATATCTTACATTTGTAATATATACATATTATTTATGCTTGTATCTATCGAGATGCTAGTTCTAGTTCAAAGTGTTACCGGGTTGGGCACTAGAAAATATATAAATAATCAATATTTAGCATTTATTGATTGATTTAATGACTTTATTGTTATTCATCTAAAATATACAAATAATATCACTATATTATGTTTTTCTCAATATACGACAATTTTATTTTATTTTTTTCATTTTTATAATACTTTAGTTTTAGTTTTATTGATATTTTTATATTTTTATTAATATATTAAAAATATATTAATATTATTAATTTGTGACCAGCCGACGCAAAGTCATGTTTCATTTGGATTTGACATGAAAATAATATTTAAAAATATATTTAATGTTATTTAATTTTGACTATTATTAATTTGGGAGCGGTCGACCCAATTTGACTCGAAATGGAGGGAAATGAGAAAAAAAATTAATAGTCGAATTTTTCTCCATGCAAAAAACCGTAAGGATTTTTTTTTTTGTGAAAAAAAAATCAAAATAGGGGTGCGTGAGAGTTAAAAATGAGGACTTCCCTGAGGAATTTGTCCTATATTTCAACTAAATACCATTTTTAATATTTTTAATATTATTCTCTGGAACCAAACAAACGAGCGAGGACATGTCAGATTGGAGAGCCGAACACGCCACGTCAGTATTGCGTCGTTTTCCCCAACCGTCTCTCTCTCTCTCTCTCTCTCTCTATCTCGCGGAGGGCAGAGCGGCCAGATTAGCAATCGCCTAATTCCGCCGCCTCAATCTCATCTGCCTCCGGCCTCCTCGAGACCCAATTCGCCATCTGCACCACACGCACGGGCGAGCGCGTTCCTTGTAGTCCAAGTGCGCCCTCTCTCGCGCCGCATCATTCACACGCGACGGCTCTGTTTACGTCTCCTACTCGGTCTTCTCCCGCCACCGTCATCATCCGTCCTCCGAACCTTCCCGCCGGATCTGACCCCTTCTTAATCTGCAATATCCGCCCCTGTTCTCGTTCTTAATCGTCTCTGGTGGATTCCGAAGGCCTACGTTGATCTTTCTTTTCTTGGGAGTTCCGATGGGGGCTGGAAGCTCGAGAGACTCGGAAGAGCGGGAGAGAGGATCGTTCCAGGACTGGGATCAACATCGCTACTCCCGCGACGTGCCAGGGTATCAGAGTTACCCTCCACCGCCTCAGACGTATGATCCTCCTTCTGAACCGTATCCGCCGCCTGGTTCGCGGCCGAGGCCTAGGATTGATAGGAAGTATTCGAGGATAAGCGACAATTACCATACTTTGGAACAGGTATTTTCTAGGGTTCATGAAATTGTGCTTCTCATACTTTTCTTTTTCCTCCTTGGACTGTCATGATGGCAGGTGCTCTACCAGGCGCCATGAAAGCTTGGTGGTACCTTTCTTTAGTTTGGTCGCAAGAAAAGATAGGTGACCATGGCATGTCCTTTGGTTGTGCACTTCCGCCTAATGGACAGCCATTGTGTGACCAGCAATCAGTTGACCACCTTGTTTATTGGACTTACCTGTATCTATTGTCTTCTTTTCAAAAATATTAGGGGCGCAGGTCATTAGTACTATTTTATAAACCCTTGTCCATGAAGAACCACCATAATCCGCAAGGGGTTCAGAAAATACTACGCAAGATATCTAAAGCACACAAGGAGGTGCGATAAGCATGCAAATCGTGGACATGTTAGGGCTTGAATTTACCTCCAAGTTGGATCCTTTTCTTTTTCTTTTTTTTTTTGTAGGTATATCAATTAGCTTGAAATAGAAAAGGTGGTGAATTAAAGTACTTAAGGAGTCAAATATTTTCCCTATAGCCTAGTTGACCCTTGGGGATGAGCTATTTCCATTTTGATTAAATCACCTCATTTGTATACTTTATAACATAAAAAATAAAGCTAAATGAGCCCAAATGGGACTTTCACTATAAGAGGTAGCTTAAATTCAAGTGTTGCACTATGATGTTTGATGGTGGTTGCAGACTACTTACTGTATCTTGTTGAATATTGGTGTGTGGATAATCTCTTCCCTTGATTTTTTTATTTGGAATCAAACGTTCTTTGTGCAGGTCACTGAAGCTCTTGCACAAGCTGGCCTCGAATCTTCAAATCTAATTGTCGGTATTGATTTGACAAAGAGCAATGAATGGACAGGTTAGTGTATCATGCTGATGCTGGACATGTGAGTTCATCACTTATTTTGGTGTGAAACTTAATTAGAAGTGAATATCACGACCAGGTAAATTTTCATTTGGAGGTCGCAGCTTGCATCATATCGGCGATACACCAAATCCTTATGAACAAGCAATTTCCATCATCGGACGAACATTATCAGCATTTGACGAAGACAATTTGATACCATGTTTTGGGTTTGGAGATGGTAAATATTATTTGCCATTAGGTACTTATGGGTTGTTTTGTGTTCTTTAAGGTGTTAAATATTCTTCTTTTGTCAGCATCCACACATGACCAAGATGTCTTTAGTTTTTGTCCGGACGGGAGACCATGTAATGGGTTTCAAGACACTCTGGTGCAGTACAGAGAGCTTCTTCCCCATTTGCGATTGGCTGGTATTTGTAATTCTGTTGTTTTTCTGTTTGGCTTAAGCAGTGATTAATATTTTCACTTATTTATTTAGTGGATCCCCATTTTTTTTAACTACCTCCAGGTCCAACCTCTTTTGCACCAATTATTGAGATGGCTATGACCATTGTGGAACAGAGTGGTGGACAGTACCATGTTTTACTGATAATTGCCGATGGGCAGGTATATTTCCCTTGATTTTAGGATAGCCTATATTTCATGATGTAAAACAATTAGATAAGTTATGATGTTATTAAATATTTTAGCAGACACTTGTAAAGGACATCAATAGCAGGAACCAATTGTTGATGATTAACCATAGTCATTGTTCTTGACGGAAGTTTGTTGACTTATATATTTATCATGAAGGCAGCATAAAAATGAGGACTAGCTTTGGAATGACAGGAATTATTATTGGACTATATTAATATCTGTCTATATCTCCTGCGGATAGACGTTCCTGTATGCAATCATACTTATATAACATATAACACATGTACATGTGCGTGTCTGTGTTCAGAGAAGATGTTTGCTTGACAATAGACACCAAATATGGGTATTCATTCCTTTTGAGATTTCTTGATCATGGTTCCATAGTCAATAGAATCAAGTCTTTTGGCAGCAGAACAAAGAAGTGCTATGCAGTAAAATAAGGATCCTGGAGAACTTGCAATGATCTCAAGTCTTGATTCTTGCTTGTCAGTGTTAGGCATAACATGCATGGGAACTGATTAATGATCTCAATGAACTCAGATAGTAATATAACAAAGATTTAGCAAACATGTATTCCCTTGACTTTCATGAAGTGGAATTAAAATTTTTGAGAAATAGAAATGTCTTCATCATTTGTTAAAATTTCTGCTGCATCATCTATTTAAGTTCAAGAAATAAGCATGCAGGAAAGCTTATTAAAACTGGATGCTAATATGTTGGGTTCCATGTGTCAACAAAGATGTAAAGATTTTTCTAGTATAACCTCAACTCACCTTTATTTTACCACTGTGCTAGGTAGCAAAACCATAGACCGGCCTTTACTTAGTTCTGTCATAATTCACATCAGGCAGCGTTAAACCCTCATTGATTCTGTGCAAGTCTTTGAATAAGCAACTTCCTTCCCATTGTTATATCCCCGGACAGAATTTGAGAACACCATTTGACTTGCCGCTGGAGCAATTCAATGATACTTAGCAGTAATGGAATGACCTTTCATGTTTCGAACAATTTATGGGGTTACGTCAAAATGATTAGCTTATCCTAAAATATTGGGTTGTACAGGTTACAAGGAGTGTGGATACTCAATTTGGTCGTTTAAGCTCCCAAGAACAGAAGACCGTTGATGCTATAGTTAAAGCTAGGTAAGTTGTATTATATTTTATATGTGGCATTCAAATGATTGTTAAATGTTTGTCTTGGAAATAATCATTACATATCGGCTTCTTTTCAAACTGAAAAACTGGCATTTTCTTACTTCTTCTGCTGCAGTGAATTCCCATTGTCAATAATTTTAGTTGGAGTTGGAGATGGCCCTTGGGACATGATGAAAGAATTTGATGATAACATTCCTGCCCGTTCCTTTGATAATTTCCAGGTTTGGTAAATTTGGATTCAAATTTTTGCAGCAGCTCTTACCTTTGTGTGATGCAGGTCTTAATTTTGTGAATCTGCATTGGCCTACAGTTTGTAAATTTTATGGAGATTATGTCAAAGAATATACCGCAGACAAGAAAAGAGGCTCTATTTGCTCTTGAAGCATTGATGGAAATACCTTCACAATATAAAGCCACATTAGAAATGGGGATTTTGGGGTATGGTTGCTGACCATCTTAATCTTTCTGTTAATTCTGATTGTTTTTGTCAGCCACAATGATATCTTGTTCTTTTTTTTGGTATGTTCTGACACCTACCATGATCATGCAGTCGCCAATCTGGAATGTCTCCACAAAGGATCGCTCTTCCTCCACCTACTGGAAATCATCCTTCTCCCTCTGTTGGATATACTAATTACAAGTCAACAACTTTCCAGCAGAGTGCACCACCTTACCCTGGTTATGAAACAGCATCTAGTGAACATCCTTCGGTACCAAGTTCTTCATTTGAAGATCAGGTAAACTATATGAAGAACTTTTCAGTTTTGTTCTCTCCTTAGTCCATTGATCTTCCATGTTGAGTTATTAAGTCACATCTCATTATCTATTTCACAGCTAGTTCCAGTTACATTCTGTTAAGCACTCTCAGTCATGATCTATTTATTGTTTTTGGCAGGTTTGCCCTATTTGTCTCACCAATCCAAGAGATATGGCTTTTGGCTGTGGGCACCTGGTAACCATTTCTAGCCCTGTCTGCTTTTATCTTCTCACTACAGACTTGTATTGTACATCCAAGCATCTCAAGCAAATTACAAGCTCAACTTCTCTTTTGACTAATGTGTCCCCTTATTTTGTGTGTGTGTGATTGCTTTTCTCGTCAACATGCAGACGTGTTCCGATTGTGGTCCTAGTCTTCAGACATGCCCTATCTGTCGGAAGGATATCCATACCAGGATAAAGCTCTATTGAGGTGCCAGCCAGATCTGAAAACAATGTCTGTTCTCCGGGCTTAATGAAATGCATCTGGATTATTTATGCTTGGAGATATGTCAGTTGTACAATTGCACATATGCTCGTCCTCCGCCAAGGCCATTAGTCCTCTGTTTGCATTGCCAGACTTGGTTCTAATAGATTTCTCTCTCTCTCTCTCTCTCTCTCTCTCTCTCTCTCTCTTTAAAGTTGGTTGTTATCATAGTTATCCTTGATTCATAAATGTTCATGTTGTTAGTGGGTGCTTGTACTACAAGATTTTTGATGGATTCATTGTGTAATATGTTGTAGCCATTTAGATATCAACTGATTCAATGTAACAGTTAATTATCACTCAATTGATACATCACAAACTTTGCTGTTTGTGAACTGTATTAGGGGCAACCTAACAGGACCCAAATGGAATTATCAACTACATTTTAACTTACATGGTTTTTATTTCCGTGTGTGCTCTTGTTGCGGTTCTCAGGTATTAAAGTTTTGGTGGGAAGTCACTCGTAACCTTTTAAAGGGTCGGATATATATTTTTTTTTTGACTTGGCAATTAAATTGGTTTCTAGCTGATCAAAAGATCACCTGACTTTTTCTTTCTTATTTCGTATTTTCTTATGATTATTAGAAGCCTCGAAATTGCTTGTGAAATAGTTACATGTCTCTCAGCATTCGGTTTGATTTGGATACCGATACTAATCTACCCAACTGCACACCCTTAACCAATGCATTAGAGGTCATGTGAACAACAAGCCAACCGAAATATGAACTCCTTGAGAAGGAGTTCCAACAGAACCTTAAACAAGCCAAATCCTGCTAGAATTTTAGCTGATAGAAAGTACAAACAGCCAAGAACCAAGAAGAGACATCAGATCAATGCATACATAGACTAATGGCTTTACTTGCACACACGGAAAGAACAACTCCTGAATAAACTACAATAGCATCATCAGAAAGAAGTCAATTGTTCCATGGAATTCTACTACAACTCATCAGGACCAGCATGCAAACACAAAACTTTCTTAATATCATGTTTCCTGTCTACAAAAATATAAACCAGATTTAAAAAGCCAAGGAAAGACATCCATACTTGATTTCCTCCTAGCAACTTTAATTAGCTTGCAGGGCCTACAAGAACCCCCTGTGCGGAACCTTCTTTTTGGTTGGTACCCTCGCTGGTCTCACCATCGGCTTTCTTTATCTTGATCTTATACTTGAATTCGAACTCTGAAATCTCCTTCTTCTTCTTCTCCAATGCCTCATTGAGGCGAGCAATGACCTCCTCGAGACCTTCCTTGTTGTGCTGCACAGCAGGCAGGACTTCCTTGATTGTCCTCTCGACCAGTACACCACTGACCATCCGGTAGCAACGACGTGATGGATCAAGTGGTTGTATGGCACCGATTACAAGAGAGTGCTCACTGACTTCCATCTCTAACTCGGTGATCTTTGAGTAGATCTGGTTAATTTCTGAGCGCATGTTTGCATATGTGTTTAAAATTATTTGCTCGTTCATCGGCTCCCGACTGTCACTGCTAGCTTTGCTGGCCATTGTTCCTAAAAATGCATCGCATGTTATATAAAGTGAAAATACATAAAGCTGGAATCATTTGGCATTTGCCATGGTACATCTACTCTCACATTGTTCATGCCGTAACCTCATTTTCTCCACAATTATCAAGATAACAGTGGATGAGATCTAACTGGCATTTTATTTACTCTGAGTGATTGAGCATCCATGGAAAGTAAAAAAGGGTAATCTCACACTTATCCTATCTGTCTTCTTTCAATTGCAACCAATTTAATGATAAGACATCAGACTAAATGGATATGGTCCATGATTGGGGATGGTGGCCTCTCTTAGCAATATGAATGAAGAGGAGGATGCTGGTGGCAAATGTGACTGCCTGTTGTAGTCCAACTGAGACAAAGAAAGTCCAAAGTAATGAACTGGTCTAATTCTTGATTGAGGAGACAGAGGCCAGCAACATTAATTGTCCACTATGGTCAGGTGGAACATGTTGGGAAGATGAGAAGTAGGTGAGGAGTGAAATAGAAGAGGCACTAGATAAATATGGGCATTATAAAACTGATAATAGACCAGAAGAATGAACACTGCAGGCTATGGTTGAATCTCGATTGTCTCCATGCGATCTCCTATACAAACCACATATATAGAAATGATAAGTTGTAATCATACTACCTATTCCAAATCAGTTCTCGTTGGTTGCCAAGTGGATACATTGTCGTTTTCTCATTATACCCCTCATAAGATTATGGATCCAATTCGTTACAAACAAATCTAGAACATCCAACACACCATGCATAATCATATGGGAAAATGAGAATAATTTGAGTATACACATTAGGTATGCAGAAGACACTGCAGATTATGGATGCAATTTGTTACAAACAAATCTAGACCATCCAACACATAATCATATGGGAAAATGAGAATATTTTGAGCATACAAATTGGGAAAATGAGATCGCAGCAGGTGTATATATGAATGGATCTTTTTAACTTGATGTCACAAAGTGTAACATCAGAAAGAAATATTGTCAAGGCAACAAGTAGTATTTAAGATGCCTTTTAAAAATTATGCATGTATAATCTACCAACCAACTTTGTGCAGAGATTACGAAAGCATTCATATATTGTTATTTCAGCAGCTTAACAATTCAAGTGAATTGTTGATGTTAAGCTTGAACATTTTTACCATGGTTCACCATTTCGGGTATCGAACCCGTCTTGGAGATTTGTTGGGTTGGTACATACCAATCTGTACTAGCATATTGACACATAGTACACCAGTAAGTATGGGTGTTTTAGAGAGGAAGAAAACGAAGGAGAAGAGGAAGGGACAATGAAGGAAGAAGAAAAATGAAAGATGAGGAAGCTACGTAGGAGGAAGAAGAACGAAGAGAAGAGACATCCTAAGAAGTAATTGAGAAGTGATTAGGCTGCATGAGAATTCATGGCAAGGGAAGGTCACCGATAGCCATCTGCATGAGAAGAATCAATCGTGACATTGATCGTGTGGCATTGTTCAACGCCCATCGTGGCAAGCAGAGGTCATAGCGGTAATAAGTCGTAGTCACAGCATCGATCGTGTGAGAAGCGAAGGTGGCACGAAAGTGGAATTTAGGGTTTCCCACTTTCCTTTTACATCGCAAACCAGACCAGGGTGGGTCCATATATCCGTTGGTGCTCAGATCGGTACGTGCCACCCATTTTGTACTGATCTGGGCGAAACAACGATCATTGACTAGGGTTCACCATTTTGAGTACCGAACCCATCTTGAAGATTTGTCGAGCCGTTACATACCAATCTGTACGGATGTACCAACACATAATACACCGGTAAGTACCGATGTTTCGGATAGAAAGAAAAGAGGGAGAAGAGGAAGGGACGATGGAGAAAGACGGAAGAAAGAAGGAAACAGAGGAACAAGCAGAGGAGGAAGAAGGAAGAGAAGAGACATACCTGAGAAGTGATTAGGGCAAATATTGTGCGTGGCGATGTGCAACATCTGTCACAACAAGCCGAGGTTGTTGGTAGCCTGAGTGAGAAGTGTTGATCCCAGCATCGATCGCATGATAATGTGTAGCGTCCATCGCAGCAAGCAGGGGTCATGGCGATGATAAGTCATAGTTGCAGCATTGATTTCCTGAGAAGCGAAGGCGGTGCAGAAGTCACAGTTGCAACATCGATCGCATAAGAAGCAAAGGTGGGGCGGAAGTGGGATTTAGGGTTTCCCACTTCCCTTTTATATTGCAAACCAGACTGAGGTGGGTCCACATATCAATTAGCGCTCAGACCGATACGTGCCACCCGTTTCGTACTGGTCCGGGCGAAACAACGATCACAGATTTTTACTAATGAATGTGTTTAATGAAAGACATGTATTGTAATTGGCTATGAATAATAGTTGAACAATTATGTGGTAGGATTTAGAATTATAAAGTATTAGATTCAGTAATAGAACCTATGCAGAAGGGAGATGTTTAAATTCCTAATGAGATGTGATTTCTCATAAAAAAAAAAAAAACATGATTTTTCACAAGCTATGTTGGTGATGACATTAAATGACTTGATTTAGGGTTGACAATCATGACATAATATGCACACGTCTAAACATATATCGGTTGGGAATTAAATGAATCTATATGCTTTGGGGTAATGAACGCCCATGAATTTCTCATTTTCCTTCGTTACAATCAAAAGAAAACAAATCATTTGGATATAGTTTTGTTTCATGTGTTGACCACATTTCTCTATAGAGATATACATAATGTCCAACAAAGGATGGACGAAGGAACAAGAAGCCATGCCATGGTCACAAGTCCTTGAGAAAGAAAAGAACCACATAGAACAGAACTGAAACATATCATCAATCACGAAACACCTTAAAACAGCTATTTGTAATGATTAGTATTTACAGAAGTATTTAACTCTCAAGAACCTTCCTTTTGTTAGTTACTACTTTTCTATTAGAATTCCGATTGGTTAACATGTTATAAATGGAAAAATACCTACAACACAAGCAGAGGAGATATGAGGCTATGAATGTATTCTCACAAAATGCAGTAGATTCATTCTGAACGATAACAAATCTCAAAAATTAATTTCGACTCCTTAAAGGCTCAAAGGCATTAAATATACTTCTCAGAAGCTCATTTTGCTTAAAAGAAATTCAACCTTATTGAACAAGTTATCCTGAAACGATTAGAGGGAAAAGATCTGCTAAGGAAATTAATTTTTGTAGATAGTGGGGGTCAAGTACCTGAATGTCAGGCGACCTTTCTGCTCTTCAAATATACAAATCAAGGTTTTGGGGCAAAGGGATCCCTTTACATAATCAATATATGCATGACGGGTTCAAACAGTAAATGGAACACTATCATAAAATATTTGAAACCCAAGTGTACAGTCTGATGGGAATTCTCTTAAAGATTCTGTATTCATCACCCAGACCGGCAACACTGATCAAGCCAATTGATTCCTGAGACCCGAAACTGGGGTCAAAAGGACCAAATAAATTAGCCTTTCTAACAGCTTGAACCATTATGGTTAGATCCTCAAATGGAATTAAGTTACTTGTGAAAGTATATGTTTATGACAATCAAGTTGGTCATGAGTAGTCAGAAGAAGCCAAAACATGGGGGTTTGAGGTAGGGTTTTATTCAACAACAAGAGTCCCACCTAAAAGATTGGTCCGGTGGTGATTCACTTACCCCTTGCAAGAAGAGAAAAAAGATCAAGAACCGTGATAATTTGCTAATGGAAATTCCATATAATTGCTGGGGGGGGGGGGTGGGGGGAGGAAAAAAAAATCCGATCTGGTGATGCCCGAGGAAGAAGATTGCACGATTGCTCCCATCATAATAAACAAACCCGTAAACTGCCCTAAAGCCCAAAAATGATGATTGATCCCTATAAAAAGTTAGTTTCTTTCTCCAAACGAAACAACAATAGTCCACTCTGCTCTAAGCGATGGTTCTTACCAACAGAACCTAGAGTTTAACCACAGCGAAGAAACCAGATATTCCAGCCACTGAAAAATGCCAAACAATCCCTAGCCATTTATACATCAAAATCTTGAAATATTACCTATCGAAAGCTTCGCTCGGTTGGATTTGTGTTTGAAAGCAGAATTAGAGTAGACGGTTTATCGATGATGAGATCGACACTAACAAATCACAAATCTACATCTAATTCCAAAGAACATGCCAAACCGTTGCAAGATCCCGACTTCGCAACACATGATGATGTAGAAAAAGACCACCGAATGGCCGGATATATTCAAATAAAAAACGCAGCGCAACAGCATCCGAAGAGAGGGATGTGGGCAAGCAAAAAGGTGACGGTAGAAGGAGAGGATTTCACCTTGGATATAAATAGGAAGAGGCGGATGCCGAAGTTGAGACACGCACGGATAAGGAGGAGGAGGAGGAGGAGGATGATGATGTACGGATACCACTGGAGGACCGCCTTGTGCACGGAGAGGGGGGGGGAGGAACGGCAGGAATCGGGCGACGGCGACGAGGAGCAAGCGAGCGCGAGAATAGGGTTTCTGGGGGGCGGTGGTGCCAGGGAGGACAGGAGCGCGGGGGCAAGCGTCGGGAGGAGTGGATGTTGGGTTTAACTAAATTTGGCTTGGTTGAACCCATTATAACGTTCGCGTTCAACTCAGGTTGAGTCGATTTCAATTAAGATTCTAATTGTTGGGTCGGGCTCGGGCTCGGGCTCGACCTCGACCGGGGGCCCCACCTCGACCTCGACCGGGGGCCCCACTCGAAACTTTTGTGTCTCGACCATCACACCACCGCTGGCCGCAGCGTCGTGATGGATCGACTGGTTGTACGGCACCGATCACAAACAGATAGATTCCTCAAAACCAAGTGAGGCCGCCACAAGCCTCCTTTATTCCAAGCAAGCAAGCAACGGATGGTGGCAAACAGCACTTCCCCAACAAAGGGAAGCAAAGTCTATGATACAAGAAAGAAACGGACACCCCATGCCATGACAACCAGCACTGACTTGCTCTCATCTTTCGAGTGACAAAAAGCTCTGCCGACATGCCATTGCTATATATAATATACAAATGCACATAAGGATGGGAGAGGAGGAGAGTTGAGAGAGTAAGTGTCTGTATGCTTCTTGATGGAGTCACACATGTAGAAAGACATGGATGGAATGTTTTGATAAATGTGGGTCCAGCTAAGACTGTCAGCTACAACCTGGACGAAGGCCAGCAGTAGCTGCACTTCTTTTTCCTACCTATGAGACACAGAGAGAGAGAGAGAGAGAGAGAGAGAGAGAGAGAGACCCTTCTTTTGAATCTTTAAGAGCAGACAAGATGCGGGATGGAGGATCAACTGCTGGCCACCTCCTCAGTTTCAAAGGACTGCATGGCAGCATCGGTGAGGAGATGGCAAGCTGGTCCTCAAACCCTGCATCTGCAGCTGCAGCTCAGTGAGCAGCAAGAGACTCCCTTCTCTCCTCCATGTAGAATCTGGATCTCTTTGGGCTGCACACACACACACACACACACACACACACAGAGCGAGAGAGAGAGAGAGAGAGAGAGAGAGAGAGACATGGAGAGGAACAAGAGCTGTGGCTTGGAACAAGGAGAAACTGAGACCCATCCATGGTGGATGAAAAGGAGAAAGTGATGGCGACGCCCGAGTAGTAGTAGTAATACATGTGCTCATGTTTGGGCGAGCAAAGAGGTGGGATTGGAAGTCGAGCATAAATAAACTAAAAGAAGTTTATGCTCACAACCACATCCCTCCCTCCCTCTCTCTCTCTCTCTCTCTCTCTCTCTCTCTAAATAAATAAATATATATATATATGTATATATATTCTCAGAAACAAACCCACGTGGAGAGCTCTTGGAAATCATGTGTCGGAAGAGCAGCTGTTCTTTTTATCATATCGAGAATTGGAGACTAAATCGGTTCGATTCACTAAATGGAGATTTTTTTAAAAAAAAAAAGGAAAAAAACGAATTCTAAATGATAAAAATGTTTACAAACACAAAAAATTATTATATTTATTACTCTCTCCTACTCTCAATGTCCTAACGTACTTTCTCCATCTTTGTTATCTTCTTAATGATTCTGATAACTATGTTTTTTCATGATGTCACATGTTTATTTATACGTAAAATGCATGAAATCAACAGGGTGGGTATTAATAGTATATGATAATCAATTTTATGCTTCCTACATTAAATCATTAAATATGATATTCTCGAAACAATCTATGAAGCAATTAGCATTATCATCATGCACTTAATATTACTTAAAAGTTGTAAAGATATCAGAATAATAAAACGTCGAGTCAAAAAAAAAAAAAAAAAAAAGCCGTCATTTATGATTGCAGCAAGCAATTGAAGGGACATGAAAATATACATATGTAGACTTCGTAACATAAGTTTAAACATCCCAAAAAACACAAAATATATCAATCAGTTTGGCCTTAATTAATATATACGCTAGCATCACTTGAATCTTGTACATTTAATGTGATTGCACATTTAGGGAACTAATGGTATAGATTCAAGTAATACCAACAACAACAACAATAATAATAATAATAGAAAAGAAATAAAATCATCTAATTATTCAGATTGAATCCTTTCCCCGTTAGCATCTGATGCAACTTACTGAAGTCTACAGCTCTTCTTAAAAAAAAAGAAAAATTGCTCTTCTGCTACTTCTGTTCTTTTAATCCATCTCAGTATAATTCTTACAGGACAACTCGTCAACTTTAAGATGTTAATGCATCCACCACTTTTTATCCACGACTTTTTGCTAATCCACGAGTGCGATTTTTCTAGAAAATACCTACGTTGATTAAAAAGGTATTTCCTAATTAGCAGCCCATTTTTATTTTTCTCAAACAGTATTTTTAATTTAAAAAATATTCGAATGATCCATGAAATTTTTTTCTATCTATTAGAGTGTTTTGGGTTATTATTGATATGTTATAGTGTTTTGGTTACTATAATAAAAACACTGCAGGGCATATTTGAAAACACTAAAAATGATTAAAATGAACTCCTAATTATAAGCTTAAAAATATAATATTATAATGATCTATGAGTATAGTAATCAAACAGACAATATGATGTCATCTATAATATCTTTCAATAACATTTATAGTATTTTTCAATATCTTAATAAAATACTATAAATGTTATTAAAAGTACTATAAATGACCCAAATGAAATTATTGTAGTAGTTGAAAAATGATTTTAAAAAAATAAGCAACAAAATTAATAAACATGTTTAAATTAGGGATATTATTTGAGAAAAAACAAAAGATATAATACGTTTTAGGAAACATCTAAAATATTTATTTATTTATATGAAACATACATGTTCTATACTTTTTTTTATCTCATCATCTTTATGATAGATGTTAATTATGCCCATAGGTATGGGTACCAGTAAAAACTATCCCTAATAAGGTCACCATAAAGATGATGATATGAGTATTTTCTATTAATTACATGATAATAAGATGAGAATGAGTAAAAAGTACTCTCATTTCTGTGTATTCATCTCTATCCCATTAATTGAAACGTTAAATAAGTTAAGCGATCGCTTGATTCAAACTAGGTTTGATAAAGTCTTAACTGAATCTATTATGAGTTAATTATGAACTATTTAGTTCGATTGAATAAGATAAAACAATATCGATAATTTTTTATATATTTTAATATTATTATAGTATATATTTTTATACAAATATTATTATTTATAAAAAATATTTTTAATTAATTTTAGTAATGATTTTAAAAAAAATAAAAATTTATGAGAATACACATAATCTTGTCTAAATAAAAAATTAGATAAAGGTAAAAAAAATAAGAGATGAGACGAAGACCGAAGCGGGGACAAAAAAAAAAAAAAAACACTCCATTTCGTCTCATCCCTAATCTCGATGATCTTTAACTCCTGCTACTTATCTCTCTGACGCTGTGATGCAGTATGATCATGTTAACATCTTTCTCTCTCTCTCTCTCTCTTTCTCATGCTTCCTTCCTCCCACTCTATGCCAACCTGCAAAGCAAAATGCCATGTTAGGCCATTGGTTCCAGGCTCTGCGTACAACAACAACAAATCATCTCTCTTCCTTTCCTTCTTGGAAATGAGCAATCACAGGCAAAAGCAACCAATGTCCCCTCCCAAATCATCTCTCTCTCTCTCTCTCTCTCTCTCTCTCTGTGACGCTCTGCTTCCTGCATACTCCAGGAATGTGCAGGCAGAGCCAGCCACAGACGCCGGCCCAGAGGGATTCCCCATGGTAATAGAGGAGAGGCAGACGAAGAGACAACCCTGAGCTTGCAAACCCGAGATGAGGGGTGTTATAGTCATTTAAGATTGTTGGCTTTTCACTTCTTTTGCGTTTATCTCCCTTACAAAAGGGTTATATTGTCTCTTGAAAAGACGGTTTTGCCCATTAGTGATAAATAACTCCCCTTCGAGGAGTTTTTCTGCCTGCCACGTGATGACACGGAGGGCGTGCAGTCATACCGAGGTCGGGGTGCGAATATAAAGGACGTGCGTCGCTGTCCACCATTGAAAGAGGGGGGGGGGGGTGCGCCGCCACACTGCCACCGCATTAAAACGCCGCTTTCTTCTCTCGTAATTGCCTTCCTTTTTTTATTTCCCCCATATATCGCTTCTTTTGTTACCGGTTCATTCTATATAACGCATTTTGGAAGAAGCTTATGTGGGAGAGAGATACGGCGTCTTGGCGTGTGAGCTGTGTCGTTTTGGTTGGGTCGGGAGATGGAGATGGAGCCGGAAGCCGGGGGGGCTCTTCTCGATCCGGCGGCGGCGGAGTTCCACCCGGCGGCGAATAGCCGGCTCGTTGTCGTTGCCCATCCGCTGCAGTTTTACTTCCCTTACCGTCATCCTACTCCTCAGCCGCCGCCTGCCGTCGCGCTGGCACTTGTAGCGCCTCCAGAGGCGGCTACTAGAGCGGTGGTGCTGAACATGGTTCCACCGCACGTGGGGGAGGCGGAGGTGATGGCGGCGATGGAGGCGTTCGGCGGTGTGCAGGCGGTGGACACGGTGGCGTTGACAGCGCAGGGAATCGTGACCGTCCACTTTTACGATCTGAGGAGCGCGCAGGCGGCGGTGATGGCGTTCCGCGAGCGCCCCGCGACGCGGCGGCACTTCCCCGCCTCCATCGCGGGGAACCGTGCGTCTCCATGGGGATGGCTCAGCGACGGCGTGGGAAGCCGCGGACTGACCGCATGGCCGACGGTTTCGGCTCAGTTTGCAGCCTCCGGCCTCGACGAACCCAACCAGGGTACCATCTTGGTGCTTAATTCGGACCCGACCGTGTCCTGCGGTGCTCTCAGACAAATCTTTGAAGCCTTCGGTATGGATGATTTCTAACCATTATATCTTCACCGATTTTGTTCAAAGATACCAGGAAAGATCAAACAAGAAACAAATCTTGAAGAGATCTCTGTAGTATATATGTTGGGTGCTTTCTTTCCTTATATTCTATCGTTAGATATCCTTTGTTTCTTGCTGTACTTCTTGCTATATGTACCATGTTTCTTCATGACTCGGTTTTGCATTGGCTAAGAGAGAGAGAGAGAGAGAGAGAGAGAGGGATATCCTTATCTTAATGGTTTGTAGGAGCTGTGAAGGAAGTGAGGGTGATGACATCGAAGCAGCACCGCTTGCTAGTGGAGTTCTACGACAAAAGAGACGCCGCTCGCGCCCTCTCCGAGCTCCACGGCAAAGAGGTTCATGGAAGGCGCTTGGTGCTCCAACTCGGAGGAGTAACTGGAAGCCAAACAAGAAGGTGACATCTCCTTCCCTCTTTTTCTCTTTCGATTTGGTCACTCATGTCATTCATGGTGCAGTGCTTACTTGACGAACAGCTTTCCGTTGCCGCCGAGGCTTCTGCGAGGTAATCCAAAGGCCAGTCGATGGATTCGGAGCAGTCCTAAGCCTCTGTCGTCTTCCTCTCCTGGAAAAGAATTCCGAGAAGTTGGGAATCCATCGGCGTTGCTGAAGAGCAGCAGTGCTTGCGATGCTCACGACAGTGCGAGCATCGTGGAAAGAAGGAACAGAAGGGTGAGCGACTGCAGCAAGAACGCGTACCCATCACCACCACCATCATCGAACGTGCATCATCATAGAACGAACAGCAGTTGGAGGACTAATCACAAGAAAGAAGGCGATTCCAAGTTTCTCTTCAAGGAAGTGCAGCCGGAAGAATCACGCCCATCCTCTCGTGGTGATTCCAGAACCACGGTGATGATCAGAAACATCCCCAACAAGTACAGGTTAGCATTCTCTTTTCTTATTTCATCTCATAATGCTTCATCTCTTACAAATGAATGGCTTGGTGGTGCAGTCGAAAGCTGCTTCTGAACATGCTGGACAACCACTGCAAGCACTGCAACGAGCAGATTGGCGAGGAAGATGATGATCCCATCTCCGCCTATGACTTCGTCTATCTTCCCATCGATTTCAAGTAAGTTAAATGAGTAACTGCTTCAGCTGTTGATTGTTTCTTTTGAATCAAAAGAACAATAAGAAACAAGGAATGAGGAGAACAGAGTAAAACCCTGACAAATGTGCTGAAGCTGAAAGAACCCATCAAACCCTAATCAGATGTCAAAAGGCTTCGCAGGCATAGAATAGGAAATGAACGAAGCTCACTCACTTTAGTTATCGTTTGATTGATTTGGCGGTGAGATGGAAATGACCCATCAGAGCCCAAAGAACACTTGTACATGAATTGGGACACTAAAAGCAGCTTTTGGACAAGACACGATACAAAATTATGTGGCGATGATCTCGGTGTTGTGTTTCTGTAGCAACAAGTGCAACGTCGGCTACGGGTTTGTGAACCTGACGTCGCCGGAGGCGGCCTTCAGACTCTACAAGGCCTTCCACCAGCAGCCGTGGGAAGTGTTCAACTCACGAAAGATCTGCCAAATCACCTACGCTCGGTTGCAGGTTGCTCTCTTAGTTAGCATTCTTGGTGAATGCTGCGGGAATCTCTGACGTCTGGGCTTGTGGTCTTGCAAGGGCTTGGAGGCGCTCATGGACCACTTCCGGCACTCGAGGTTCGCGTGCCACGACGACGAGTACATGCCGGTGGTCTTCTCTCCGCCGCGAGACGGGAGGCAGCTCACCGATCCCGTCCTGGTTGCCGGCGGACGTGAAGCCACTGCAAGAGGAAACAACATGGCCGATGGAGGGTCGGTGGCGCCGGCGGAAGTCGACGGGTGCGCGGCATCCTCGACGACTGCCTCAACCTAGACGGAGGCGGCGGCGACGTGACCGTGGTTGGTGGGCTGAGCGAAACTCCACAAGAGTCATCCTTGATATGTTAGACGATCAGACGCGCTTCCTAGCGTAGCTGGTAGCCATCTCTCTCTCTCTCTCTCTCTATAGATATATATATATGTTGTATTATGAAGAATGGAGAATCTAAGCTTTTGGAATGCTTCTACAGTGACTGTAGCAAGGATTTAGTGGTATATTAATCATTTATCATCTTGAGATAAATTTCCCTTTAGCCAATCGAGCTGGGAAGAGCTGATCACATCACCAAGTGGCAACTTTATTGTGCCCAACTTGTCGGCGGAGCGCTCACCGCCCGGCAAAACATGATGCCGGGGGCCTTTCGATGCCTCCAAATATAATAATAATATGCCCATAACCTTCTGCTTCCGACACCCTCCACTTGCTCCTCGAGTCTTCATCTTGTTCAACCTTTTATTTCCATCTCAAGGCTTTAAAGATTAGCTTGATGTCATAGGGTTGGCTACGCTCGGTCCTCAGATGTTGTCTTCATGCGAGGGCTCCATTACATTGCTTCCCACGAGGCCAAGACAAAATCCATACTACTTTTAAGATCGATCTTAAAAGATGCACTGCTACGCTGCCCTGTATTTGTATGTAAGACTCTTACATTAATTTGATTATATTATTATCAACTTCACCTTAAATATTTTAATCAATAGTTTGAGACAAAAAAATTTTGATTTTTAAATTAGTTTCACAATAAAAAAAAAAATACTGAGAACAAAGATGAATTATCTTCTCACTTATCAGCAACTATATATATATATATATACAATTTGTTGAGTAAAAAAATTCTTACAAAATATCTATCTATACATATAATTCTCCAAAAATAATTTTATGTTATATTTAAGATGCCGTCTGTTTTATATTTCCTAAAGGGTACCTCCTATTTGACAAGACAACTGAAATATTACTCTATTGACAGATTGATAGAGGGAATTAGTCCAATTCCTCATCCATTTCTCAATTATTGTATTTTCAAGTCTATTTAAAAATATTATAACTAACATAAAAATCGTCATATTTGATTGTTCTTGCTCCTAACCAATATAATTTATATTTAAAATTCTATTTTTGTTTGTGAGTTGATTTATACTGGATTTTAAGTTCATTTTGCTTGAATCGTAATATTTTCATGAAGATATCAAAAATACTATACATGATATTATAAATTATATATAGGGGGATTGGACCCATCCATATAGTAAGGACAACCGAGTCACTCTATGGACCAGCACATAGGGTGTAATACACCTATTCTAATTGGCTTGTCAAAGAATATTTCAATAATTGTGACAAATGAAGAGAGTTCTTTAGAGAAATATATTAATGGAGGTACCTAAAAGAACTAAAATAACTTTTCATGTGAATTATATATATATATATATATAATTGATAGCATATATATATATATATATATATATATATATATAATTGACAGCATATGTCGAAAGCAAGCTCTTATTTTTCGACTAAAGTTGACCTATATGAAGATTTTCTTTTTTTTTTTTTTTTTGGTCTCGGGTCTTGCATGGATCTGAGTTCACAAAAATTATTACCATAAAGAAATAATAAATATTAGACGATTATGATAGTAACAAGTCACATCTATGATTATAATCACATTAACTAAGGGAAGTATACACAAATATTTGACTATTGTATTCAAACTTAAGGTAGACAAAGAGGATTGCTATAATCGTTTTCGATTCAGATCAGGTCTTAGAACCATTTTCTAATTAAAATTTTTTATTATCATTAATATTTTTTATTAATTATGATTTAAATATTTTAATTTTTATTTATTATGAATATAATGATTATTATTAAATCTCTCCATAATTAAAATTTTTAATTATAGTCCAAATGTTTCAATATTGAATTAATTCTTGAACGATAAAATTGATGATAATAAATGTTCTTGATGAGAGCCGAGAAAGATTTTATATGTTTTAGTCCCTTACCTCAATCTCAAGTTGAACTTCTACATCATCTAAAATAAGAATTCAAGTCCAGAAGTGTCAAAATACTTACTAAAATCTTTAACAGTAATGATTTGAATTACATAATTTAAGTTTCTATAATAGTTTTATTATGTTTCTATTATTCTATTGTAGAAACACATTTTGGCTTCATATCTCCTTTTATTACATTTGGTATTAAAGGAGAGATTAACCTCTATCTTAATGGAGAAGATTTCATTTTTAGGCCATTAAATATAGTTTAATTTTGTTTCTCTTTTATATTTTTTTTGTGTATTAGATATTGAAAATCAAGAAAATATTAGATTTTCAGCACTTAGTGTGAAATGAAACATTTGTTATTAATAATGCTTATATTCAACATGAATATTTTGTTATATTAATTTATGCTTATGAGTCAAGTTTATATAAATAAAATGTCATCCATATAATCTTAATTAATTAAGAATTAACTATAATATTCTTAGTTAATTAAAATTATATATAAATTAGGATAACATAAGGAATTAAACATAATATTGTGATTGATTATATTTAATAGAATAATTGTTATCTCATAAGATCTTTTATTATATTTATATAATTAATTAGGATAAAATATTAATTATTTTCATAATTTATCGACAAGGATTATGAATTAGTATATAATTTGATATTTTTATCATAAAGATTATTTAAATCTATTTGAGATAAAAAATTTAACCCATAAGTAATTTTTATGTCATGAGATTTATTTTTAGTATGTTTTAGTATGTTTTAGATTTCTAAAACATGTAATTTAGACTTTTAAACCTCAAATTTTAACATAATCATTTTATATTTTATGTAATTTTTTAAATTATCAATTTATCTGATATCTGATGTGACATTCTCGAACTTAAGGGTAATAACTATAAGATATGAAAGGAGAGAATTCTCTTCTATCTAGGGTGGATGAATATTGATTATGTTATTAGGAACGACGAACCACCCGTAGTCACCAATACCAGCACTCCAATTGATATTGTGCTATATAAACGATGAGAGTGATCTAATTGGCTCAGTGTAATATTTATTAAGACTAACATATATGTTAGTATACATGGTTCTGTTGACCATCATAATAATGTCCGAGACTTATTAAAGACAATTGACGAGCAATTCTCACTTCGGATAAGGCACTAGAAGCACTCTAATAATGAAGTTTTCATCTCTTAGACTCATCAACATAAAAAGTGTGCACGAGCATATAATGCAAATGAGAGATATGCAGCTCAACTTAAGAAACTTGAGGTTAATATGTCAGAATCCTTCTTAGTGCACTACATTATAAATATCCTTTCATATCAATACGTGCTTTTTAAGATTTTAAAAAATATATATAAGGATAAATAATCAACTAATAAAATAATAATCATATGTATTTGAAGAGAGACTAGTGATGGAGCTGGGTGTGAGTGCATTAGTGGTAACCACTCTCAGGAAGAATAAAACTATCAAAAATCAAGTCAATCAATAAAGAAATGATAGAATATCATCCTAAGCTGATATCAATAACGAAGGAAAATATTTTTTTTATAAAAATAAGGGACACATGAAGAAGGAATGTATAAAATTCCAACAATGGCTTGAAAAGAAAGGTAAACCAATCTTTTATTTGCTATAAATCTAATATTGTTAATGTTAATATTAACACACGGTGGATTGATTCTGGATCAGCAATCTATATTACAAACTCTTTGCAGGGTATGCAAAACTCAAGTAAGCCAGTAGAAAGTGAGCAATCAGGTAATAAAATGGGCTCACATGTGGAGGCAATTGGAACATGCATTTTAACCTTGAGTAGTGGCTTTGTTTTAGAATTGGAAAAGACCTTTTATGTGCCCAGTTTCTCATGGAACTTCATTTATATTTCTAGACTCATACTATTTGGATATTCTTTTCATTTTTAAAATACGTCATTTAGTTTATTATATAGATTTGATTATATCGGGAATGGTATTTTGTCTAATTGTCTTTTTCGAATTCTCTTACAAAATAAAGACAATCATAGTTTAATGCATATTCGCGCTGACACTAAAACATGTAATATTAATAAAGACTCCTATATCTTATGACACTAGAGATTAGGACATATCTCTATAGAGAGAATTAAGAAATTAGTTAATGATGAGGTACTTAATACTCTTGATTTTTCTAATTTTAAGAGTTATATGGATTATATTAAGGGAAAGTAGACCAACAAGTCTAAGAAAGGTACTAATAGGAGTTCAGACATATTAAAAATCGTTCATACTGATATATGTTATCAAGACATGGACACACATTTTTAGAAATACTTTATCTCCTTTACAAATGATTACTCACGAGATGCCTTCAAAGTCTTTAAGGCTTAAGTTGAGAACCAATATGGCAAGTAAATTAAAATTATGAGATCATATAGAAGTGGAGAATATTATGGTAGATATATTAAGAATGGACAAATACTTGGTTCTTTTGCTATGTTTCTTCAAGAACATAGAATTATTGCCTAATATAATATACATGGTTCTCCATACCAGAATGGTATTGCAGAAAAAAAAATCAAATATTATTGGATGGTACGAAATATGCTTAGCAACTCTAATCTTTCTAAATTCTTGTGGACTGAAGCACTAAAGACGGTTGTGTATATATTAAATTGAGGTCCAACCAAGGCTATCCCAAAGACACCATTTGAATTATGAAAAGGTTGGAAATCAAGTTTACAATATATGCGCATTTGGGGATGTCCATTTGAGGTCAGGATTTATAATCCATAAGAGAATAAACTAGAGCCAAGAACTATTAATGAGTATTTTATTACATATGTTGAAAAGTTCAAAGGTTGTAGATTTTATTGTCTATCTCATACAACTAGGATTATGGAATCAAGAAACACTACGCTTCTTGAGGATGACATGATTAATAGGAGCGATCAGTTCAGGAACATAGTTTCTGTAGATGATCATATAGGAACGCAACCTTTCACATCGAATGATAAATTGATTATAATTCATAGCACTCCTTAAGTTCAACTAGTGTTGAACAACCAATTATATAGATTCCATAAGTTGTTGATAGTATTCTAATAAATAAAACAATTCATAAATTACAATAAGCTCCTAAACAACAAGTTGAACCACAAGTTTCCCAGGGAGATGTTGGTATAACATTAAGAAGATCTATTAGAAATAAAAGATCAACAATTGATAGTGATTATGTTATATATCTATAGAAATCTGACTATAATATCGGAGTCGAAACTGATCCTGAAACCTTTTCACAGGTCATAAGTTGTAAAGAGTCAGACTTGTGGCATGATGCCATGAAGGATGAGATAAATTCCATGAAGAGTAATGGAGTTTGAGATCTTATAGAGTTGCTTAATGGGGCAAAGGTCGTTGGCTGTAAATGGGTCTTCAAGATCAAGAAAGATTCATTCGATAATATTGAGAGATACAAGGTAAGACTTGTTGTAAAGGGATTTACTCAAAAAGAGGGAATTGATTATACAGAGACATTCTCTCCTGTATCTAAGAAATATTATCTTCATATCATCTTGACATTAGTTGCTCATTTTGACGTTGAGTTACAACACATCGATGTGAAAAAAATATTTCTTAACAGAGATCTAGAGGAGGAGGTTTATATGAAATAACCTGAAGGTTTCTCCTCTAGTGTTGGTGAGGACTTGGTTTGTAAGCTTAAGAAATTTATATACAGGTTAAAACAAGCCTCCCGTCAATGATATTTTAAATTTTATAAAGTGATTTCTTCATTTGAATTTGTTAAAAATCCCATAGATTAATATATATACCAGAAGGTAAGTAGGAGTAAAATATATTTTCTTGTTTTATACATAGATGATATTTTACTTGCAACCGATGATAAGGGTTCGCTACATAAGGTGAAACAATTTCTTTCTAAAAATTTTGATATGAAGGATATGGGTGAAGCATCTTGCATCATTGGGGCATTAAGATCCATAGAGATAGACCTCGAGGCATTTTAGGTCTATCATAAGAAACATATATCAATAAGCTTTTAGAAAGATTTCGGAGGAATGATTATTCACTAAGTGTTGCTCCCATTATAAATAGTGATAGGTTATGTTTAAACTAATGGCTGAAGAATTATCTTGAGAGAGAATCAATGAAAAACATCTCATATGCTTCTACTGTAGGAAGCCTTATGTATGCTCAGGTCTATACTAGACCTAATATAGCATTTGCTATATGGATGCTCGGGCAATATCAGAATAATCCAGGTATGGATCACTTGAGAGTTGCAAAGAAGGTGATGAACTTCAAGGAACTAAAGATGACATGCTTATGTATAAACATACATACAAATTGAATATGATTGGCTACTCAGATTCAGACTTTATCGGTTGTGTTGATTCTTATAAATTAACATCAAGATATATTTTCATAATGGTCGGTGGAGTTATTTCTCGGAGAAGTGTTAAGCGGACTTTGACTACTACTTCTATCATGGAAGCTGAGTTTGTCTCTTGTTTTGAGGTTACTTCATATAGTGGACTTTGACTGCTACTTCTATCATCGAAGCTGAGTTTGTCTCTTGTTTTGAGGTTACTTCATATAGTGTATGGATTAAGAGTCTCATTTCTGGGCTTAGAATAATGGATTCTATTTCTAGATCATTAAGAATTTTCTATGACAATTCAGCTATTATCTTTATGGCTAAGAATAATAAAAGTGGAAGTTGAGATAAACATATCGACATTAATCATTTAGTCATAAGAGAACGTGTAAAGGAAAAGAAAGTGATTATTGAGTATATTAGCACTGAATTGATGATTGTTGATCCTTTGACTAAAAGCATGCTACCTCTGAAATTCAAGAATCATGTAGGAAAAATGAGACTTGGTTCTAATTTATAATTATATTGAAACTCTTATATATTATAATATTTTCTCATATTCATGTGTATATTAATTTGAAAAAATATATTTATATGGATCAATAATAAACATATATTTATTCATTAACTGATGTTACCCCATTAATATTAATTCTTAAGTAACCAAATGCATTGTAATATATGGAAGATAATATTCGCTCTATAAAGGTTGCATTGTAATATATGGAAGATAATATTCGTTCTAAAAAGGTTTATCATTATGATTGATGCATTTGTTTTATAAGATTAATTCAAGTCATTAAGTTAAATGTATGGAGCAAGTGGGATAATGTAATTATTTTCTAATTAATTTTATATATTATCATTAATATTTTTTATTAATTATGGTTTATATTTTTTAGTTTTCATTTATTATGAATATAACGGTTATTATTAAATTTTTTATTTACGATAATCAAACATCTTTAATTAATTCTTGAACATTAAGAAATTGATAGTAATAAATATTCTTGATAAGAAAACATATATATATATGTTTTGGTATTTTGGCTCAATCTCAAATTGAAAGATTTTATATACCATCTAACAAAATGTTGTAAAAATATATTTTTAATTATATATATTTTTTTCTTACACTTATAACATATAACGTGTATAAATTACAACGTACAACATAGGAATCAACAAAACATCTAATCTCTATTTCTTTCTATTATTCTTTACGACATCATAGCTCCATCGATATATATATATATATATATATATATATATCTCGTGTATCGATAACCATCTTCTACAGCCTTAACCAAAACTGGCCATCCTTGCTTTCTAGCATTCGTCAACCTCAATAACCTTCTACATCTTTTTTACAGTACAGAGCTTATCTTTGCAACGTGATCCAAAACCTCTCGTTTATTTATTTATCTTGAAATATATCTCTATAGTCATATCTTCATGGCTAATCAAATTAATTTAGATGAAAGCTTCACTGCAATAATGACAACCCCCACCAGCATCACTCCATTTCAAGCTAACACTTAGATACCCATTAATCCTACAATCACAACTATCATTTAAACTCACCACACTCAAACTACACATCTTGGTCATCTCAAATTATCAATCTTTTATGTGGCTACGATTTTATGGGCTTAATCAGTGCAACAATCTATAGTGCCATCCCAAAATGATAAAAACTAAAGAGGAAATTATTCCAAACCCATAATGAAAACTTTGCAAGAGACAAGATTGCCTCACACCCCATGCCATCACAGCCTCCATCTCAGATCAAGTTGTTCTCTTGAATTTTTTTTTTTTTTTTAGTATCATTAATTGAAGCTTGGTCAAAACTTAAGAAAACTTTTGCCAATAAGTCTCATATCAGATGCTTAGCCTGAGAAGCCCTCTATCAAAAAAAAAAAAAATAAATAAAATAAAATACAACAACAACAAAGGAGGAAAAGATAATCGTAACACTTATCGAATTTTCTTTAAACGAAGATAAACTTATTATTGAGGTTTTTAATAATCTTGGGATGAGTACAAAGAAATCAATGCTGCAATAAGTGCTCACGATGCACACATCTCATTCGAATAAACTCTTCGATCATAAGGTTTCTAAAACAACAAGAGGCCAAGAAGAAGAAAAAACAATCATCACTATTAAGAATAATAAAAAAAAAATCCAATAAAGAAAGCAAAGGAGGATAGATACTATCAAAATAACAAGAATTTTGTTAATGATAAATCCTATTAAGGTGAGGTGTTCAACCACAACCAGCATTCTACATGTAACAATCAATCAATCAATCAATCAATCAAGATTAATTTGTCACAGCCATAATTACGCTAGAAACTGTTTGGTGCCCTTCTCATCATCACATCTTATTTACTTACAGAATCAATCTTTTTACGGTGGCACCAACATTACCATCATAAATTCCTAAATTCCTGGCCATCATGTAATCACTTGGGCTAAACATGACATCTTCAAATTAAGAAGAATTTTATTACCATCTCTAATCCTATTTTTGACGTCGTTGCATCATCCACACTCTCTCAAGCTCAACGTTGTGTTCGCACTAGCATCAAGCAATATGTGAAGAATATAATATCTTATTATATAACAATACTTGAGATATAGTCTCATCCACCTCTCCACAATATATTGTAGAATGTAATCTGACTTTTCGGATGAAATGAAAACTTGAAAGCTTTGTAGCAAGGTTACAAAGCTCGTTTGGTAACAAAGAGATTTTACTAATAACCGAACATTGACTTGAATGAAACATTCAGTTCAATTGTGGAATCAATTGTTATTCAAATTATTCTCACCATTGTCACTTCCTATAATCTAGCCGTTGAGACAATGGGATGTTAACAATACATTTCTATACGACACTCTCATATATATATATATATATATATATATATATATATGTAATAGCTTTTAAGATTTATTGTCTCTAATTTTCGTATACATATCTTAAAAGTTCAAGAAGCTATCGATAGAGTTTGTTAGGCACCAAGGGCATGGTATGTTAAAGAAGTAAGTAAATACTTAGAATCATATAGTTTTGTCAACATAGAATTTGATTTGTCATTGTTTATTATTTATCAAGGCAAGAATTCTCTCTTTTGGTTTGTATATATAGATAATATTATAATTACAAGGAGCACACCAAAGCTTGTGTGCATCAGTTCATAAGTATTATTTTCAATTACTTTTCTATGAAGGATGTTGATTAGTTGAACAACTAATCTCTTGGGATAGAGGCAATGCCATTCTCATGGGAGTTTTTCTTATCATAATATAAGCATATACATGATTTATTTTATAAGATTAAGATGGATAATGTCAAAGAAGTTTCCAGTCTTATTTATGTTCACATCACCTCCCTTGAAGCTTAATTGTGCCTTATGCCCATATGATGCTGCCTTTTATAGTTCTACACTTGATGCCTTGTAATAATTCTCTCTCACCCGATTAGATATTTCATTCTTAATCAACAACCCCATAGAGAAAAAATAATAATAATTGCATTTCATGCTAAGCACATTTCTACTTATGTATCCAACACCCAATAGCCTTTGCGTTAATATTGTTAAGGTCAAACATGACTTTGTAGATTCTTGGAATGTTTAGTTTCCTTTAAACCTAAGCCACAGGTGGCGTATCTTTTTATATGCTTTTGAGTTTTTACGGTATAGTTTTATTAAATTTATGGGTAATAGTTTTTTCTATTAACATTCTCTGTGACAATTGGATATCTGACGTCCCCTTAGCTTATAAACCAACATTTCTCAATATTGAGCATTTAAATTATAATCAATCTATTTCCACTATTATCAATAATCATCAATGGGATAGTGACAAGCTTGACTTGTTATTTGGCAATACCTTAATCCAAAAAAAAAAAAAAAATTTACAACATTAACCAATCTATCAAACCTTGTGACGATTTTTGGTTACAGAAATAGGATAGTAAAGGCAAAATTTTCACTAAATCTACTTTACCCCTTTGCTCTCCTCCATTCAAATTTAACCATCAGCTTTGGAGACCAATGATGTCGCTTATGAAAAGTTTTGACCGTGCCTCAAATTAAATTGTTTTATTAAAAATATTTATATCGTTGCCTCCCTTTGTTTGATAGGCTTACTTATTTAAGAATTTAAAATCCTATTACATTCTTCCCTATCCACTTTCCACTTTGTGGTGTTGAACCTATTTTTTTTTTCTCATTATTTTTTATTTATTTGCTAGATACTAGCAACTTATTCGAGATGGCCTTTGCTTTCGGTTCTTAGTTTTTGACAAATGGATTTCTAGTTGTTGATCTGAGGAAGGTAAATATCTTCTAGGTTTCACCAATGATAAACTAACTATCATAATTACCATTAATTTATGGTAGATTTGGAGGGCTATAAATGATGCCTTACATAATCGTGTAACCATTTTTTATTAAATTTTCTCATTTATTATCATCTTAATTCTTGACTATTAAAATTCTTAATTATGATCCAAATGTTTCGATATTAAATTAATTCTTGAATATTATAAAATTGATTATAATATATATTCTTGAACATTCATGACTCTATATATATATATATATATATATATATATATATATATATATATATATATATATATATATATATATATATATATATATGAGAACACCTGAGCCAAGATGTGCTAAAATACTAAGAGAAATTGTTACTAAAATTTTCAACTACAATGGAAGGTATGCAATTTAATTTTTCACAATAGTTTCATTGCGTTTCTATTATGTTATCTCATAAACACATTTTGGTTCTAGATTTTTTTTCTTACATTTGATATCAAAGTCGTAATAAACCTATGCCTTGCTATCGAGAAGGTTTTCATTTTTATACCATAAATATGGTTTGATTTCAATTTCTATTTTGAAACTTTTGATGCTTCTAGTATTGGAAATCATGATTTTTTAGTATTTTTTTGTGAAATAAAACATTTGGAAATGCTTATATTATGTATGAGTATTTTATGATATTAATTCATGCTTATGAGTCAAGTTTATATATTCAAAATGTTTAATGATCTATATAATCTTAATTAATTAGGGATTAGCCACAACATCCTTAATTAATTAAAATTACATATAAAGTTAAAATAAGGATCATATAAGGAATTAGATATAATATTACGATTGATTATCTTTAATATAATAATTATTATCCCTTGAGATCTTTTATTATATTTATATAATTAATCGGGATAAAAATATTAAATTATTTCATAATTTACCCATAGGGATTATGATTTAATATATAATTTGATAGTTTTATCAGATTATTTGAATCTATTTAAATTAAAAATTTAGCCCACAATCAACTTTTATGTTATGAGATTCAAATTTTTTAGTATGTTTTACATTAGTAAAGCATACAATTTAGACTATTAAGTTTGACATAAATATTTTAGGTTTTAGATAGTTTCTCAAACTATTAATTCTCTAATATCCAATGTAACATTCTCGAACTTAAGTGTAATAACTATAAGGTATGGAAGGAGAGGATACTCCTTCATTTAGGATAGATGTATATTGATTATGCTATTAGGAAGGACGAACCACCTACAATCACCAATACCAGCACTCCAATTGAGGTCACGATATATAAGCAATGAGAGTGATCCAATCGACTTAGTGTGATATTTATTAAGGCTAAGATAATTACTGGTATACGTGGTTTTATTGACTAGCATGATAAGGTTCGAAACTTGCTAAAATCCATTGACGAGTAATTTGTCACTTCAGATAAGACACTAGCAAATACTATAATAATGAAATTATCATCCTTTAGACTCACTAACATAAAAGACGTGTGCGAGCATATAATGCAAATACAAGCATTGCAGTTCAACTTAAGAAATTTGAGGTTGATATGTTAGAATTTTTTTTGGTGCACTACATTCTGAACACCCTTCCACATCAATATGAATCTTTTAAGACTTTATACAACACACAAAGGACAAATGGTCATTAATAAATTAATGATCATGTGTGTTCAAAAAGAAGAGAGGCTAGTGATGGAGTTAGATGAGAGTAAGTTAGTGGTAACCACTCACAAAAAGAATAAAACTAATAAAAATTAAGCCAATCAAAATGCTAATTAATAAGGAAAAGGTATAATATCACCCCAAGCTGATATCAAGAAAGAAACAAAATGTTTCTTTTATATAAAAAAAGGGACACGTGAAGAAGGAATGCATGAAATTCCAACAATGGCTTGAAAAGAAAGGTAAATCAATCTCATTTGTGTGCTATGAATCTAATATAGTCAATGTTAATATTAATACCTAGTGGATTGATTCTTGATCAACAATCTATATTACAAACTCTTTGCAAGGTATATAAAACCTAATGAAGCCAATGAGAATCAAACAAAACATCATATCAGGTAATAAGATAGACTCACATGTGGAGGGGATTGTAACATTGAGTAGTGGCTTTGTTTTAGAATTGGAAAAGACCTTTTATGTGTTAAGTTTCTTATAGAACTTGATTTCTGTTTCGTGGCTTGTACCATTTGGATATTCCTTTAATTTTCATAACACATCATTTAGTTTATTATATAAATCTAATTGTGTAGGGAATGATATTTTGTCTGATAGTCTTTATTGAATTCTCTTAGAAAATGAAGACACTCATAGTTCAATGCATGTCCACGGTGGCACTAAAAGGTATAATATTAATGAAAACTCCTCTATGTTATGGCACGTGAGATTAGGATATATCTCTATAGAGAGAATTAAGAGATTAGTTAATGATGGGCTACCAGTACTCTTGATTTTACTAATTTTAAGACGTATGGACTATATCAAGTGAAAATAGATCAACAAGTCAAAGAAAAGTGCTAATAGGAGTTCATATTAGAAATGATTCATACTAATATATGTTGTCAAGACATAGACAGAAATATTTCATCTCCTTTATAGATGATTACTCAAGATATAAATATATTTATTTGCTTCATAACAAAAACGAAGCATTGGATATCTTCTAAGTCTTTAAAGCTGAAGTTAAGAATCAATGTGGAAATCAAATTAAAATCATGAAATCAGATAGAGGTAGAGAATATTATAGTAGATATACTGATAATGGACAGACACCTAGTCTTTTTGCTAAGTTTCTTCAAGAATATGAGACTGTTGCCCAATACACTATGTCTAATTCTCCAAACTAGAATGATGTTGCAAAAAAAAAAATTGAACATTATTAGACATTGTGTGAAGTATGCTTAGTAACTCCAATTTTCTTAAATTTTTGTGGACTGAAGCACTAAAGATGGTTGTGTATATATTAAACTAAGTTCCAACCAAGGCTGTCCAAAAGACACCATTTGAATTATGAAAAGATTAAAAATCAAGCTTGCAACATATGCATGTTTAGAGATGTACGTCTGAGATCATGATAAATAATCCATAAGAGAAAAAACTAGACTTGAGGACTATTAGTGGGTATTTCATTGCATATGTCAAAAAGTCCAAAGGTTATTGGTTTTATTGTCCATCTCACACAACTAGGATTGTAGAATCAAGAAACGTAAGTTTCTTGAGAATGACTTAATCAGTGGGAGTGATCAGTTCAGGAACATAGTTTCTGCATATGATCATATAGAAACTCAACATTCCACATTGAATTATAGATTGATTATAGTTCATAGCACTCCTTAAGTTCAAACTGGTGTTGAACAATCAATCATAGTGGTTTCACAAGTTGCTGATAATATTCTAATAGATCAAACAATTTAAGAATTATAACAACCTCGTGAACGATAAGTTAAACTATAAGTTCCCAAGGAGACATTGATACAACATTAAGAAGATCTACTATAAATAAAAGATTAGCAATTCCTAGTGATTATGTTGTATATTTACAAGAATCTGACTATAATATTGGAGTTGAAAATGATCTTGAAACCTTTTTACATGTAATAAGTTGCAAGAAATCAAACTTATGACATGATGCCATGAAGGAAGAGATAAATTCTATGAAGAGCAATGGATCTGGGATCTCGTAGAGTTGCCTAATGAGGCAAAGACTATTAGTTGTAAATGTGTCTTCAAGACCAAGAAAGATACGTTAGCCAATATTGAAAAATATAATGCAAGACTTATTTTAATAGGATTTACTTCAAAAGAAGGATTCGATTATATAGTGACATTTTCTTTTGTATCTAAGAAATACTTTTTTGTATCATTTTGACATTAATTACTCATTTTGACCTTAAGTTATAACAAATGGATATGAAGACGATATTTCTTAACGATGATCCAGAGTAGGTTTATATGAAATAATCTGAAGGTTTCTCCTCTAGTGATAGTGAGCACCTAGTTTGTAAGCTTAATAAATCTCTATATAGTTTAAAACAAGCCTCTCGTCAATGATATTTTAAAATTTTATGAAGTGATTTATTCATTTGGATTTGTTGAAAATCTCATAGATCAATATATACTAGAAGGTCAGTGAGAGTAAAATATGTTTTCTTATTTTATACGTAGATGATATTTTACTTGCGACCAATGATAAGAGTTTGCTATATGAGGTGAAATAATTTCTTTTTAAAAACTTTGACATTAAGGATATAAGTAAAGCATATTATATCATTGTCATTAAGATCCATAGAGATAGACCTCGAGGTATTTTAGGTCTATCATATATCAATAAGCTTCTAAAAGGATTTTGGATGAAGAATTGTTCACCAAGTGTTGCTCATATTATGAAATGTGATAGGTTCAATTTGAACCAATGCTCGAAGAACAACCTTGAGAGGGAATCAATGAAAAATATCATATATACTTCTATTGTAGAAAGTCTTATGTATGTCTAAGTTTATACTAGCCCTGATATAGCATTTGATATGGGGATGCTTCAGTGATATAAGATTAATTCAGGTATAGACCACTGGAAAGGTGTAAAGAAATTGATGAGGTATCTTTAGGGAACCAAATATTATATATTTCTGTATAAGCATATTGACAATATGGATGTGATTGACTACTCAGATTTAGACTTTGTCGGTTGTGTTGATGCTTGTAAATCAATATCATGATATATTTTCATAATGGTTGGTGGAGCTATTTCTTGAAGAAGTGCCAAACAAACCTTGACTGCTATACTATGGAAGCTAAAGTTGTATAGCTTAAGAGTTTTATTTCTAGGCTTAGAATAATTGATTCTATTTCTAGGTCACTAAGAATTTTCTGTGACAAATAAGTTGTTGTCTTTATGGCTAAGAACAATAAAATTGGAAGTTGAATTAAGCATATTGACATTAAGTATTTAGCTATAAGAGAACATATAAAAGAAAAGAAATTGGTCACTGAGCATATTAGCACTGAATTGATGATTGTTAATCCTTTGACTAAAGACATGCCACCTCTGAAATTTAAGGATCATGTAGAAAAAATGGGACTTGGTTATACTTTGAAATTGTATTGAAACTCTTATATATTGTATTGTTTTCTCATATTAATGTGTATATTAATTTGAGAAAATATATTGTATGAACCAAGAATAAACATAAGGTTTATTCATTGACACATTAAGATTAATTCTTAAGAAATTAAATATATATGATATATGGAAGATAATACTCATTCAAGTCATTAAGTTAAACATATGCACCAAGTGAGAGAATATAATTATTTTTTATTAATTTTTTATTTATTATTAATATTTATTTATTATGGTTTAAATATTTAAGTTTTTATTCATTAAGAATATAATGGTTATTATTAAATTCCTTGATTTATTACTATTAGAATTCTTAATTATGATCCAAACTTTTGATATTGAATTAATTATTGAATGTTATGAAATTAATGATAATAAACATTTTTTTAACAGTAACTGAAGGTACATATTTTAAGTTTTTAAATATATTTTATTTTATATTATGGTGTTTTAGAAACACATTTTGGTTTTAGATTTTCTTTTACTTACAAATAGCTCTTTTAGTTTTACTGTTTGCTTTTTTGCATCAATTTTTTTGAAATCCTAAAAATACTCCTATTGCTCATTGGTCTAAAAATACTCCTCTTGAGTCACCTTTTAGATATATAGAATGTTTTAAATCCTCCTTAAAAAAATTATAAATTAAACTATAACGATTCGATAAAATATAGAGATAGTGATTTGAGACTTATTCTTAGAGATGATACTGAATATTCTTTATCTGCTGGTGGTAGATGGCTCAACAGAAAAAGAATAATTTTTATGAAAATACAGCTATCAAGGATGGATTGGTGGCTATTCTATAAGCTGGGATGAAGTATTTTACTATTGAATCGACTCTGAAAGCTTAATCCTTACTCTAAATAAAAGTTAAAAGATTCTTGACAAATTTTGAACACTATCAATGATATATGGACTTTTTCTTAGATTTAAAAAAAAAATTAACTTTTTTCATGTATATAGAAAAGGGAATGTGGTGACTAATCGGGTGACTGACACATTCTTAGATTTTTCAAGTCTACTTATTTTTAAAAATGATTCTGACTATCTAATCTGCTTTTGATAGTATTGAGGAGCCCTGTATTCATGATATTTAATTATTAATGATTTTTCTTCTAATAAAAATATTATTTTAATTAATAATTTAATCATTATCAAACCACTTGATTGTAAAATGAAGCGTTAGCTGAAAGGTACTTATGGTCTCTTTATTCATAAAAGCATCCATTAAGTTTTCATGCTTTTACTTGTACTAATTAGGTGGGTAATCATGATGATCAAATATCCACCTCTTCTTACATCATTTTTTTTTAGCCAACCCAATTGACTGAAATTAAAAAATAAAAATAAAAAACTATTGCTTAGTCTATAGAATATGGTGTTGTTAGCTCTATTGTTGTTAAGATTAATTGGGTGTCAAACTTACTGTATGAATTTTAGATTTCTCTATCATCTCCATTTAACTATATATTGGGATGATGTTGGCATTATTTACTTATGAGCTAATCATGTAGTTATTGACTTTTACTTTATTCTGATTTCTCAAAAAAAAATTTGCAAGTCATATCCATATAACCACCCATCAACTCACGGACTCCTTGATGAAGTTACTATCACAGCAATTATTTACTCGATATCCTTTCAAGTTTGGTGTTCATGATGAGATGAAACAAAGGCACATAAGGAAACAATAACAACAAGTGACAACTATGAATGTGATCACCACAACTAAGGGAAATATACCTATGCAAATCTTTATGATTCGCACCTATGATTGTGATCACAATAATTAAAGGAAGTATATCTACACAAATCTTTGACTATATGTTCATACCTAAGCTAGACAAAAAAATTACTGTAATTATCTTTAATTTGGGGTCTTGATATATATATATATATATATATATATATATATATATATATATATATATATATATATATATATATATTACAATACACAATAATAGAATCAACACGACAATATTTTGTCTCATCTCTATATCTTCCCACTATTCTTTAATTGCTAAGAATAAATTATACCAAAGATTCTAATCATTTACTACTATCAATTTATCCAAAAATTAATAGAGTAAAATTCATTTGCATTTGTCTAAAGTTATATTTACCCTAAACATCAGTGGGTGGATAATTTGAGATGGTATCTGTGGAGCTTACCAAGAAGGTCCATATAATACTTTGGTTTCCTTATATTTGGAAACATACCATTAAATTCTTTAATATGTCTTCTGAATTATATTGCTTTCTTACTCGATATCATAAATGTTGAAGGTTGATTCTAGTTGATGCAATTAAAGACTAGTTTTACTTGACCCAAGGAATTTATTATTATTAGAATGAGAATTTCATGTTTTTTTTTTTTACATATGATAAATGGTGAGATTGGAAGTTGATCTTTCAACTTTGCTATCAAGCAATCAAGGATCATACTAATTAAGCTAGTTGATATCCTAAAAAAATGTTAAATTTTGTAATAACTCATCAATATGCATCTTTATGCTATTTCACATCGGGTGAAGTATATTTTTATAAATTAAAAACAATATATTAGGACTTCCACTGTATTACAATATAAATTTTGGATGACAATCTATCTAAAAGCTTAAATTAATCGTTGAAATTAAACTTAATCATATGTAGTCTAATAGAAAGAGCATTCAAAGTGTGGACCCAACTCAACGTAAGGGCGAACCCCAATTCTGAACAAAGAAACTTATACCAACTGCCCTAAAATTTTAAACCATAATGAGTAATCTCTCTCTCTCTCTGGAACACACATCAACTCTGCACACCATAAGATAAGATGATTCTCTCTCCTCCTCCCTCTATCTCATACTCTCAGTGAATCAAGTTATATTTATGTAATTTATGTTTACATAAAATCTATAATCATGTAAATTATTATGTGAAAAAAATTATTATGTCAGGATTAAAATCAAATAATACTAGATCTGTTTACGATATGTATCTTTAGATATCATCTGATTGAGATTCAATTAGATCTTCAAGAGCACTGTCCGTCGGATCTTAATAATGCCGAATATCGATATGCAAGAGAAACTAGAATAGATCTAGACTCCTTCTCCTCACTTTCTATCACAGAACCACCTTAATTGATGATTTTTGAGAGATCAAGAGGATAACCGTAATCTCTTGATATATTCACCCCTTTTGACGTTTTGTGTCTTTCCGTACATTAGATTTATAGTAAGTCTTGTCTATTTATAGACGAGAGCAGAGGGTCTATGGTAAGTTATTAGAAGATTTCCTTTCATCAAGGACATCCCTTAAAATATCCCAATATAATATAAACTTTATTTAATATTGGCTAATATCTTTTATCATAATCCAAATAATTCATAATATATCTTATTCAATTAATAAAGGGTCACATAATATTACATTCTCCCACTTGGCCCATTAATTGATAAGATATAAAAGATATCCAAAATTAAAATAAATAAAATAAAATTTATTTGAAAATAATTTTATATAATTGGATTCTGAAAATTTTGAAAAACATTTTATACATAGCCATGATTTTTAAAATAAGCCAATAAGTCCAATAAGCATAATAATATTATATTCAGTCCAACTATCAATATGAGTCATAGCGGTTGTATGTCATCAATGCCACACTTCCTTATATGTACTACAACACTGTTAGTCTTTCCTTATATAGTCTATAATGACCCCTATAATTTATCTTGTCAAGATAATCATGTTTCTTGTATTCAACCATAATATGCATAAATATAAACACAAACAGGACATCAGAAATAAATAACTTTAATTATGCAAAAAGAAATATCAATAATAGTATCCACTTAAACATGCATCACCATATCCTTTATGGCTTGCTCACAAGCCTCATTCTAAGAACATATTCTTAAAATGTTTTACATTGTAAAGCTTTAGAAAATGGATTAACAATCATCATAGTGGTGCTCAAATTTTCAATTGACACTTGTTGTTTCTGGACTCTTTCTCTAACTACCAAGTACTTTATCTCAATGTGCTTGGAATCACTAGAGTACTTACCATTCTTAGAGAAGAAAATTGTTGCAGTATTATCACAAAATATCTTCAGCGGCTTGGTAATTGAGTCGACCATACCAAGTTCTGAGATAAAATTTCGCAGCCATAAAGCTTAATTTGTGACCTCAAAGCATGTCACAAATTCAACTTCCATCGTAGATGATGCAATAAGTGATTGTTTTACACTTTTCCAGAAAATTGCCCCACCAGCCAGCATAAACACAAATCCTGAAGTGGATTGATTTCCTACTATCGAGGCAATTTGCAAAATCAGCATCGGAATATCCCGTTACTTCAAGCTGATATGATTTCCTATATGTGAGCATATAATCTTTTATCCCTTGCAGATATCTCATTACTTTCTTTGCAGCTTTCTAATATTCCATTCCTGGGTTACTCTGGTATCTACCCAATATTGTCACTGCGAAACTGATATCTGGCCTTGTATAGGTTTTAGCATATAATAGACTTCCTATTGCGCACCCATAAGGAATATTCTTCATTTGATCCATTTCTAAGTCATTCTTCGGGCACTGGTTTTAGCTGAATTTTTCACCTCTAGTAATAGGTGTATCATTAGCTTTACAACGTTGCATATTAAACCTTTTCAAGATATGATTAATATAACCTTTCTGAGACAATCCTAACAAACCTTGACATCTGTCCCTGAATATCTCAATGCCACTAACATAGGATGCCTCATTCATATTAATCATCTTAAAGTTCTTGTTGAGAAATATCTTGGTTTCATGCAACAAACCAAGATCACTACTGACAAGTAATATATCATCCACATATAAGACCAATATAATAAACTTAATCCCACTAACCTTCAGATATACATACTGATCAACAGTATTTTTCTTAAATCCAAAGGAAGTAATAGTACCATGAAACTTTATATACCATTATCTGGAAGCTTGTTTAAGGTCATAAATGGATTTCTTAAGTTTGCGAGGCCAACTTTCCTTTCTCTTTTCTATGAATCGTTCAGGTTGTTCCATATAGATTTTCTCATCTAGATCCCCATTAAGAAATGTTGTTTTCACATCCATCTGATGTAACTCAAAGTCATAATGAGCTACTAATGCCATGATAATTCTCAATGAGTCCTTTCGAGAAATTGGAGAGAATGTCTCATGGTAGTCAATGCCCTTTTTCTGAGAAAAACCTTTGTATCGTTCGATATTGCCCACCGAGTTACGTTTAGTCTTAAAGACCCATTTACAACCGACTCTTTTATAATTATTGGGTAATTCAACGAGTTCTCAGACACCATTCTGGTCCATTGATTTTAACTCGTCTTTCATTGCATCATACCATTTTTCAGAATCATTACTTTCTATGGCTTGCGAAAATGATAACGGATCTTTTTTCATTCTTATATCAAAATCTGATTCTTGTAGATATACTACATAATAATCAGAAATGACATATATTTTTTTCTTTGAAATCTTCTCAAATCTTTCAATTGTGATTATTCTACAAAACTATCAGCGGCGACATCACATCATGTGAGAATTCATCAATGTTATTTTGTTATTCACTCTCATTAATTCTCGCATTGATTTGAAGAACAATAATTTCTTGAATAGGGGATAATATAGGAGAAGAAGCCTGAATCTCCTCAATATCAAAATTAATCCTTCGAGACTTTTGACTCCTATTGATTTCATTATTTTCTAGGAATTTTGCATTATCAGATTCTACTATCCTTATATATGATTAGGGTAATAAAATATGTATCCCTTGGATCTTTCTGGGTAACCAATAAAATATTTAAAAATTATTTTTGGATCTAATTTCTTTTCATGTGGATTAAATACTCTTATCTTTGCATGACACACCCCCAAATATGTAAATGTCTTAAACTGGGTTTCCTACCAGTCCATAACTCAAATGAAATTGATGAACTGATTTACTAGGAACCCTGTTCAGGATATACATAGTTGTCCTAAGAGCATCACCTCACATTGACTCAGGTACAGAGGAATAACTCATCATGCTCCTAACCATATCCATAAGAGTATGATTTCGCCTTTCAGCAACACCGTTTTACTATGGCACACCTGGTAATTCATACTGAGCACAAATACCCCACTGTTCTATGAATCTAGCAAAAGGACCAATATTCTGATTAGATTCATCATATCTGCCATAAAATTTACCACCCCTGTCAGATCTAACAATTTTAGCTTTTCTATCTAAGTGTCTCTCAACCTTATTTATGTACACTTCAAGAATATCAACGGCCTGAGACTTTTTATGTATTAGATAAACATAGTCATATCTGGACAAGTCATCTATAAATATGATGAAATACCTTTCTCCACTAAAACAACGAATATGGAGTGGTCCGTAGATATCAGTATAAATAATTTTAAAAAGTTCCTTACTTCTTGTGGTATTTTTCTTTATATGCTTAGTTTGTTTTCCTTTAATGTAATCTATGCAAACATCAAAATCAGTGAAGTCTAAATTTTTTAAAAGATTATCCTTCACTAATCTTTCAATTCTTTCCTTAGAGATATGCCCCAAACGTCTATACCACAATATAGAAGATCTTTTATTATTAAAATTATTTCATTCCAATACTTGATTGCAGGGTCAATAATGTATTCGTAAACTCAAGATTCAAATTAATTCTGTATAAACTATCAAATAGAATTCTAGAACCAACTTTTATTGAATCATAAAATATGCTGAGTTTACCATTACCAAAAGAAACATAGTATCCTAACTCATCAATTCTAGACAGAGAAATTAAATTTTTAGAAATTGTAGGAACAAAACATGTGTCTTTCAGATCCATCAGATGACCCATCTCCAGGCGTAAGTGATAAGTCCCTACTGATAACACTTTTGCTTTGAGACGACTTTCCATAATTATGAATCTTCATGTTCTTTTGGTTTTCAGATTGAAAGGAATCCCTGCATATTATTAGTAACATGAGTTGAAGCACCAGAATCAATCCACCATATATTAGAAGGAACTTCTGCAATGTTTGATTCAAAACATACAAAGGTTAAGTTTATACCTTTCTTTTCAAACCAAGTCCTACGTTTAATGCAATCATTCTTTACATGTCCTTTCTTGCCACAAAATAATCACTTTACTATAATAGCTTTCTTTTCAATAGTTTATCTAACACTTCCAGACCCGATAAATTTCTTCGATGGATGATGCTTTAATTTTCTTTTTTTGTTATCAATTTCTTAAGTAGTTGTTAGTATATTATATGAACTTTCCTGCTTTAATCTTAATTCTTCTTGAACACACATACTAGTTAATTCATTCAAGTCCCACTTATCCTTATTTGTATTGTAGTGAATCTTGAATGAGTGAAACTGAGAAGGAATAAAATTAAGAATGAACTACACAAGGAAAGATTCATCAACATTCATTCCCAATGCCTTAAGTTTGGGAGCTTTGTCAGCCATATTGAGGATGTGATCCTGAATTCCTCGAGTACCATCATACTGAGCTATAGTCAGTTCTTTCATTAATGTGTCATCCAATGACTTATCAACAAATTTAAATCTATCTTCAATAATCTTTAAATATTCATGTGCACTAGATGCAACCGGTAATAAAGTATTTATATTATTTGCAATCATCATCCTTATGAATATTAAACTGAGCATATCAGATCTTTCCCAAGCTTTCATTTCATTGACTTGTTCCACAATATTTTTATCAGTTAATTCTGTGGGCTTTTTAACAAGCAATGCCAAATCGAGATCTAATATGCCCAATATAAATTACACGTACTCTAACCATTCTGAATAATTTGATCCAGAGAGTACAGGGACACTAGAAGCATAAGAATGTATGGACGGGAATACCACTGCAGAATATAAAATAACATTAATGCTTTGAGTTTTACCAAAATATGATGAACTATTGATATCATCAATATTTAACCTTTGGGTAAAAATATTGACATATCTAGTGTTCACACAAGATCATTTGTGGAGGACTGATATCATCCTTGTGGAATAGTTTTGCTATCTTTGGGTATACAATTCTAAACTTCAAGGATATCCAAAACATTATTATCCTACCCTATCACATAATTATTTGAAATAAATTATCCTTTAGGATTATCTAAATCTCCTAATTATGCATGTAATTTTGAATATTATTTTCTTAATGTCATTGATGACTTGTTCCTTAATGTAATTTTATAAATCATTGATCTAGGCCACTTTGGTGACTACAATACCAATGCAGTAATATAAAATATAAATTAAATTATCTTATGAATGACAAGACTTTAATTATATTTCATATCCTATAAGCCTACCATCCCAGGTTACTTTGGCAGCTAACAATCAGGTATAACCTAAAGAGATGAACTACAAATAATATTCATCAAGTTTATTTAAACTAATTTATGCTGAGAGAGTTTAATAATAGGATAACAACCATAATAATTATTGAACACTTAATCAGCAGGAAAAAACTCATATGATAAATGTAATTATACTAATACATAAATCATACATTTATGTGAAAATAAATATTATTTCATAATTACTAATATTTGCATGTAAATAACTGAATAAATATCCAAAAACTAATAATTAGATTTAACACATACAATTAATAATTCATATGGAAAAACTATAAAGAAACAATAATTTATAATTTTTTAACTAATTAATTTTATTTAATTGGAGAAGCCCATAAGTCTAATTAAATAAATTGATCAAAAATAAAATATAATCATTGAATAATCAAAAATATAATCATAATTAAATCTTATTAGATTATGTATTGATCAATTTTATAATTGAGAAAATAACCAAAATTTTTCAATTTTATAATGACAGAACTATAATTCTAAAAAATATATATAAAAGAATTACAGATTTTTTTAAAGATTATAGGATTAATAAATCACAAGGGTAAAACTATAAATAATCCTATTCAATCGAAGGTTAAAACTGTAATTTCTGTGAATGACAAAACTATAATTTGAGTAGAATGGTAAAATCGTAATTTTATATTTAATGATAAAACTGTAATTTTTGATTCAATGGCAAAACTATAATTTTCTTAGGGAAAAACCCTAATCTCTTTCCCTTTCTACTGCCGCCAGCGCGTAAGGCCGCTTGACGGCCTCACGTGACTACCTCCACGCGCATTGGTGGCATACGAGGCCACCGCTTGGGCCCCTGCTAAACGACGGTCGCAGATAAATTCAGCCAAAAATCGCGATAAGATTGTTGCGTCTTTAACACACAACAACCAAAAATCGCGATAAGATTGTTGCGTCTTTAACACACAACAACCATAAAAAATCGTTCGCAAGCAAACGATTAAAATTAACAGATAGGAAAACAGATCAATAAGATATTTAGATCAATGCATCGTAAACAAAAATAATAGATCTAATATTTTTAATCTCGAAACCTAGGCTCTTATACCAATTATTGGTATAAAAACTATAATCATGCAAACTATTATGCGAAAAAAACTATTATGCTAGAATTGAAATCAAATAATACTATATCTGTTTACGATGCGTACCTTTAGATGCCATCTGATTGAGATCCAATTAGATTTTCAAGAGCACCGCCCGTCGGATCTGAATAACGCCGAATATCGATCTGCAAGAGGAACTAGAATAGATCTAGACTCATTCTCCTCTCTTATTATCCTTTCATAGGACCACCTTAATTGATGGTTTTTGGGAGATCAAGAGGATAACCATAATCTCTTGATTTATTCACCTTTTTTGACGTTCTGTGCCTTTCCGTGTATTGGGTTTATAGTAGGTCCTGTCTATTTATAGGCAAGAGCAGAGAGTCTAGGGTAAGTTATTAGGAGAGTTCCTTTCATCGATGACATCCCCTAAAATATCTTAATATAATATAAACTTTATTTAATATTAATTAATATTTTTTATTAGAATCCAAATAATTCATAATATATCTTATTCAATTAATAAAGGATCATATAATCTTATAATTTAGACAGCTTTAGGATTTCCATTTCTGAAGGGATCAAATTGCTGAATTAGGTTGGCAAGCTTAACTTATTACTTTCAACATGTATGTTGTTAGTTAACCCTAAGACTTATCATTTTTTTTTAAGAGGGAGTAAAAAAGAAAAGAAAGCTAAATATTTGTGATAATAATTTGACCTACCTTATGAATAAGGGAGAGTATCATTGTATATAAATAAAAAAGAAAAATGAGATGAAAATTAAATGATATGATATATATTGAGTTTAAACTAAATTGTCTAGCAAATTCAGAAAACATAAATCCAGGTTCATCAATCTGTGTTGGGATTTTAAAGGGTTAGATATTTAGATCATGATGAATTGGCAATTTTACCATTATTATGGTCCCACATGATTTGGGATGGATACATAATTCAATGACTTCATGTCATGCAATTAAAACTAGTCACATCAGAACCGGTCACTAAATGACAATAAGTACTTGCTTTCTAAGAAGCTTACTATTATTGAAGAAAATTTCATAAGTAATTTGCTCATCGAAATAGCTATCATGCAAACTTTTTTACCGTCTGCATCGTCAACCACCATTGTCTTCGTTAAAAGATTCGAATCTTTAATTCAAGAATCGATCACGTCAAACGAGAGTGCCGATCACACAACCCTCCAACTACAACGTTATTCCCCAAAAGATGCTCCCATCTCTTGGTGGGAATTCCCTGTCATGGCGCCTCCTACCAAATTGGGCATTCGATTTCCACGTTAATTGCAACCATCCACAGGCCCTATTGACATTTTTATTATAGGCCGCAACCACGATTTCGTATGTTGCCACCTCATGCACTACCTGCGTAAGCCGAGTAGGATTTCAAAATGAGAAGGAGCGATCATACATTCATATTCCCGAGTTGCTAATTAGGTTTGGAAATCAATATAATAAAGAAAAAAAAATATGAAGTCCTTAGTCCCAACCCATGTATGTACGTACTGACGTACATGTAACATGTCTGTAATAAGATTTCAACATTTGATATTAGTAATGTGCATATTGGATCTACAACATTAAAACATATTCTTATATACTATATTAGTATTATGGTTGCTAGAATCAAATTGGATGACGATCCATCGATCCTTATATTTTTAAAAGTTATATTAATATCTTTATACTTACGAAAATAAAATATTTAATTTTATTTCTTCTCATATTATTAATTTTAATGATGAAAATACTACATGTGATTAATGATAAATCGAAACGAGACAGAGTCAACACGTGCTCAATCTTAATTCCTATGATATTTTCAACAATAAAGTTATTTTCATAAAGATAAAAGTCTCAATATAATTTTTTAAAAGTCTAGAGATCGAGATACTAAAAATAATTACTTATATAGAATAATCTATAATTAACACTTAGTTATTTATTCAATATTGACGAACATATGGAACTTAATATTTTTTAAATATAATTATATATTGAGAAAAAATAACAATAAATTAGATATTTTGTGATGATGAGGAAGCAATGAATATAATATGAAATTTATTTTCACAATAATTATGATTATTTAAATATTTTAATTTTTTATATGATTCAAATAATCTAATTAGTGGATTCTTTTTGCGATCTGTGGTGGCAAGGCCTCTGTGCTTTATACAATTTTTTTTTTTGGCCATCGTGGTCTTTTTATTTATTTATTTGTTTATTTTATTTCCCGCTACTCGTTTAAAGAATATAATCGGAGGGCAAGTCGCGATGGCGGATAAGAACTGGTAAACATCGATAACGTCGCGGGCGCAGAGGGAGGGCGAAAGCGAAGACCAAGTCCGTGCCGTCTCGTTCTTGCCTAACCATCCTTCCATCGATCGGGAAGGTTGGAAGAGGAAGGATTGATCACCCGGCGATCGTCGATCTCCCCCTACCCCTACCCCGCCGCCGCCGCCGCCCCGACGCTCCCCTACTCGCCACGCTCCGCGCCGGTCGCCGGCTATCATGAGCGGATGCCCCGAGCCCCTCTCGGATCTCGGCGGCGGATCCACATCGCAGTCCCCCTCGAATGGACGCCGCTTCTCGACCCGCCGTCGTCATTGACAACGGGACCGGGTACTTACCTCTTCTCGATCTTTTCTTGGCATGCGAATTCCCCTATTTGAAACCTTTTCTTGAACAGGTTGTTTGATCGAATGCTCGCTCTTGTTACAGCTGTAAGCGGAATATCCTTGTTATTTTCCATTTGGACCATCGTGGTGATTGTTAGCTTCTACATAAACCGCGCGTCCGAGTGACCGATTTGAATCTTGACATCATTAGCAAACCATTTGTTAGGGACTGGTAATCTGGGGTTAGTTCTTGGTGTGGTTCTAAGGGGAGGAGGTCTGATTCCTAGGGTTGGCTACTTGAACTTTCTCGTATATATTGTTTTCTTTATTCTGTTTTTTTTTATATCACCACAAAGAATTGTGTAATTAGATTATATGAACATATATTCCTAGAGGCCTTTTTACCACAGTAAAGTACCAGAATTCAGCCTTAGGCATTTTGGGGTCCAATTCTGCCGTGGAGGTTGTTTATGTTTTCTGATTTTATTATAGATGTGAGTAGGAGCTGGCAACCAACTAATTAATGTTGCATGATCCTTATAAATGGGAGGAATGAAATCAACGATTATGACTAGATCTTGTTGGACAGCGGAGTCGCATCTACCGATACAAAATTAGAGGAGATTAAAGTTTATGCGAGCAAGCCATTTCCATGCAAGTCCAACCAATAACATTGGGTCTGTCAATTGAAAGAATTTCTGTGATCATGGTGTTGTTGACAACTTGACTGATCCTTGTGAGCAGTTGTGGCCTAGGTCTTGCACTACTTAAGCAATCCTAGCAAGCAATCAAACACATGCTTTGTAGTTGTGTGTATATGTGTATATTCTCAAAGGATTCGGTGAACCTGAGTCTCATTTCTTATATATAAGAAGTCAAAATTATATCTACCTCTATATGAATTTTATGCTTTAAAATACAGTCTTCCACTTGCACTAAATCGAGGCTGGTATGGCAAGCTAAATCAACTTATTAATGGTATATGATATGTATTCAGTACTGTTTCATTGTCATCAATTGGGTATAATTTATTTTCCTTAATGAATTACAACGAACAAAAATGATAAAGCTTCTAGAAGTATATTATGCAATAATTTCTAGCTTATGCCAGAACATTTTTTAGGTCTTCTTTGATAGGAAAAACAACCAAAAATTTGATGATATTTAAGTCATTATTTGGCTACCACTGTAAGAGCTGATTACTTCAGCTAATACTTACCAATTAAAAAGGGAGATTGAAGCCATGAATACGATTGAAACAGAGGAGACTACTAGTGCATTTTCTACCATTTTTGCATATGCTATCTATCACAATTGTTATAATATTTTCCATTTATTTTCATATACGACAAGTATGAAAAGATAGGAAAAGCGACAGGGATGATGGGGAATTTTGTGAAAATAGTGATGCCACCATAGAGAAAGGAGGCCCATGTGAACTCCTGTTAAATGGAGTCCTTTTCTTTATCTGTCCTTTTATCCAGCTGTTCACATATATAATGACTAGAGAAATATTGGGATCATCTTTGGGTTTGTTTCTATCTTCAAAGTTATTAGCGGATAAGTTTTAAGTCTTGTTTCCAAAATATATATAACATTTTTTGTACTGTTTGTATTTATCTCTCATAAATATATCATTCTTATTGTTTAGAGAATCAATCATCATTATTTTGATCATTGTCTTAAATGCAGTCTTTTATGTTCTGTATATTAGTTCAATTTTTTGTTTGAAAAGTCAGATATTTCACAGAGTGTAAAAATATGTATATATTTTGATCTTTAGGATGAATTTTTTATTTCTGATATAATGTTTTTTATTTCTTTTAGAGGTTTGCCAAGGTTGTTCCTTGTATGTAATTTGTCAAGTATTTTAATCATGAATCCAATCTCAAATGCCTCTTATCTTCATTAGATTCTGAATTGTCAGGAGTTGCACACTAGATTGTCCTATATATAATTTTTTTTACTTTTATACTTTTAACTATCATTTCGGTCAACTGACAAAATATTTTGGCTTGTGCTAGCATTTTCCATTGAACAAGACAATCGTTGATGTCATGAATTAAGCATTAGGAAACGTAAGTTTGTGGACACTTAACCTGATCCTAGCTTTAATGCACACATCCTAAACCCTGGACAAAATCATTTCTATGCCTATGGTTCTTGATTTTGGTCTGAAATTTTACTGTATTTCTCTTCAATTCTATTATATGAGCTGCTTGAAATTGTTTTATATTTGTAGGTAGATGCAAATTTCATTTGTGATATCTATTTATGGCTTCTTGTTTTTAGATTATTCTTTAGAATATCTTAATAGACTTAAGTGCACCACTAACATATATATGCGTAACTTCATAGATTTTGTTTTCCTTTTATCTTGACAATATGGATACTCTTGCATTAGGTACACCAAAATAGGTTTTGCTGGCAATGTTGAACCAAGCTTTGTTATCCCCAGTGTTGTTGCTGTCAATGAATCTTTCTTGAATCAGTCAGAAGGTCGCAATATGGGAAATTATATAGCACAATACAATGCTGGAATAATGGCTGATCTCGACTTTTTTATTGGAGAAGAGGCTGTCTCACAGTCTCGTGCTAGCGGAATTTACAATCTCAGTTATCCTATACAACACAGTCAGGTACATATATATTGTTTATACTTGTTTTGAAATAAGAATCTCATTATCACATGAGATGTCGTTTGGGAACAGCATGTGCATGAGACATCATGTTTTGCATGAACTTCCGTGGCATCACTATAAAAAATTGTGCTTTGAAATTAATATTTAATCACCTAGACTATGCTTGTGAATTAATAGTATGCTTGCAGGTTACAAACTGGGACACTATGGAAAAATTTTGGCAACAGTGTATCTATAATTACCTAAGTTGTGATCCTGAGGATCATTATTTTCTCTTGACGGAGAGCCCAATCACCTTTCCAGAAGATCGTGAATACATGGGAGAAATCATGTTTGAAACATTTAATGTCCCTGGACTGTATATTGCACTCCAGCCTGTCCTTGCCCTTTCTGCTGGGTGCTCAACTCCCAAGGTTAGTTGTGTATACACTGAAGATTTAAAGATGGGTTGAGTATAGTTTGATGTAGAATAAAATTTTCACTTCATATAATGTAAATAGATTTAGATAGTAAATTATGCTTCCATTTTGAAAACAATTCCTTTTCTGTTATGTTTGTGGAAAGCTCTTTCAGTTTCTCTGAACTTTGTCAACACCATTGTGGGTGGTGGCACCGGATAACTTGTAATAGCTTGTTCCTTCTTCATGTTTATCTTTTTGTTATGATCATCTGTAAACTTGCATATGGACCATGATACTTGCATGGAGATCCATTCAACCATTTTCTCATGTTTGTTGACATCAAAGGTTCTCCGTGCTTGCTAGTATTTGAATTGCCTTCTTGAAGGCTCCTGGCATAAATTAGGCCGTGTGCATCACTTGGCTGCCTCAAACTTTACCTCATGACAGTAGCATAATGAATCTTAGTCTTATTGGCTACTTTGAAAATTCTACATTCCTTGAGGATGAAACTTGGTTTATCTTGTAGATTATTGGTGCCTTTTATAGAATGATAATGACTTTCTGCATTCTTTGTTGCACTACTTTCTTTTCTATGCTGCCTTCTCTGTCATTGTTCCCTGTGGCCAAACCTGCTTTATCTTGTGACTGTTCATTTGTGTCACGGAAAGCTTTTCCTCTATGATGCATTTTCAGTTTTATGGACTCTTACTATTTAATTATGGATTGTAAGTAGATGTTTGGTCTGTCATTGGAGATTATGATTTTCTTGAGTTTGCAAGATTTTAAATTTATTATGAAAGCCACTTGCCTACTGCATAGCTACATTATTCTCCCAAGCAACCACTCTGCAAGGGTAGAAACGGTGGTGTGCGTTGGCATTATGCATTTCCCAAATATCATTTCAGTAAGTTTCTTGAAACCACATGGACAGAATCCAAGGCATCTCTGATGTTAACATTTAAATGATAAAAAGTTAGGCTATAACCCCATGATCGAAAATGAATCTCCATCCTAAAATCAGTCTTTTTTTCATAATGATGCTGAAGCACACTATCAAGAATGCATCGAGCTAGGAATACTTTATTCATGCGATATTTTTTCATTGAGGTTTTGAACACTCTACCGAAGAAAGAAAGGAAAATACTGTTCAAGTGATTGATTATTGAATGACATATGAAGGTTCTGGAAGCAAAGAGCATGTCACCAGTGGTCGTTCACCATGTTATTAAACAAAGTTTGTTTTGTTACTCAGAACATTTATACTTGTATGAATCACATATTTCTTTCTGTTCATAATATTTCAAGTAACTTTTTTTCCATGCTGATCTTATATTCATAGAAAAGAAATATTCTTTTATGAATTTCAGATGCCTAAAGTCACTCTATATTTTCTTTAAGATGTATTGGTATATTTTCTCAGCCTCAAATGACAGGAGTTGTAGTTGACATCGGAGATGGAGCCACCCATGTTGTACCAGTTGTAGATGGCTACATTATTGGGAGTAGCATCAAATCTTTTCCAATTTCTGGCAGTGATATAACACAGCTTGTTTTACAACTTCTGCGGGTATGAGACTCTTTTTCACCACCATTTTATAGATAGTCTTGTTATAAGCATGCACAAAATTTTTAGGCGAGCTTAGCATGTATGAATATACTGCTGCAACATGTACATATGGGAACTTACTTTTTCACATAATGGCACTAGGTTATCATTTCTTTTGGCTCTCTGGTTTTAGGAAGCTAGGGATATAGCCTCTCCTTTTTCATGGTTATTGAGTTAGAATGAGTCATATCTCATATTACTATTATTTGGCAGTCTATGACATTTGTTGAACACTTTTTTTATCTCTATTTGAATTTGAAAACCCATGATTAGCAAGAATTCCACATAGAAAGGATTTGATGTGAAATATCAATTCTTTGATTGGTCAGAATTGTTTAATGGTTATTGCTGATAAACTGTTAAGTTTATTTTGCAACCTAGGTGTCACCAAAATGGTAAGAACTGAATTTTTAAATCTTCAGTTTTACTATTCTTAGGTGGCCTGAGTATAACACTTTGCCATCTTGACTTGATTCTTTCTTTAGCTCACTTTCAAGCTTATCTAGACCTCGTAGAGAACAACATTTTACAATATTCCAAAATATTGTCTATGTGGCTGCATATGTCTCATCTATCTCGATATACAGACACCATGGAATTCAAAATCATACTGACCTATTCGTGTCAACCATCACTGGGTGTGAACTGGGGCATAGACTACCTGTTTTTGGGTCGTCCAGTCCCCCTTTTTTTAACCCTGCACTTAGGATTTTCTGAGTCTTCTCATCATGTCTATTTTTCTTTTTTGTGAACTTAGAGACCTTCTGTGATGTTTTGCTGCTGCTCAAAATTCTTATTAGAGACATTTTAGCACATAGGATCATGACATATACTTAGATTATCAATCATGTGAAGCTCTTAAAAGAGCAGTTAGTGTCATCTAAGTTGGTGCTTTTACCTTAGTTCAATAATGGACTGTCGTTGAGCTTATTTTACTTTCTAATATCTCTAAGAAAATGCAAGGCTGTGCTCTCCTCAGTTTTCAAACTAAGAGGCTCTTGTAAGTATTGAAAGTGAATTTTGTGTAGCACATCTTTGATTCACTAATAGTTTTATGTTGTATTGATTAACATGATTAATATGGTAATCCAAGTAATAAATTCATAAGGTACATATTTCAAGGCTTAAGAGAACCACTTTTGAGTGATTTATTCTAGGAGCAGCTGACATTTTTAATCATGCTGGGATAATATTGGCATGGGGGTAACTGCCATGCTGAGTGTGTCAGCAGTCTTTTTTGCACATGTTCAAGTTATGCCAGTTGATATTGGATCCCAGGCCACTTGTGCAAAGCCATTACCAGCATGGTGAAAATTTATTATGCTTTGGACTTCACTGGAGAAAGATTTTCCTGGGAATCTAACTTGATATTGGTGCTATTGTAATATGTTTTATCCTAATATACTATATCAGTTAGCACACTATAGTGTGACTTTGAAAAGAGATGCAGATGATACTAAGACAGAAACTAGTCATGTCCTGGCATATGATGTGTTAGATGAATTAAATCTTAAAATCGATCTACTTGGTTTCTTTTTTAAAGGAATTATCTACAAAATTTAATTTTACGGAAGTCACAGATAAAAACTAACTAAATTATTGTTACGGATAATATACACCAGGAGTGAGAAGTTCAATATGAGTCTCTCATAATACCTAATCACGGAACTCCTCTGGATGGATTTAGAAAACTACTTCTCGTATAATGTGTAGTTTCCTGTACTTGCTTTATTTGAATTTCAGACGAAGTAGAGTGAGCCAACCTAATCCTTCTGTCATAGATTAAAAGAGAGGTGGTCTCATAATACACTTTCACGATTTTCTAAAACTTCAAATTTGGTATAGGAAAGGGGAGAGCTTATTCCACCCGAAGATTCATTTGAAATAGCTCGGAAGGTGAAGGAAATGTACTGTTACAATTCATCAAGTATTGTCAAGGTAACCTTCCTATTCCAAATCAGGATTTTATTTTATTTTGCTGTAAAATGGTCTTCTGGCTTCTGTACTGTTGTGATGATCGCTGCTTATCCTTGACTGATGAAATTTAGGGTACTAGCTGAAAGAATTTCTAATCATGTCTGAGAGTTTGTCTAATATTAGTTTTATTTAAATATCTGATCATTTTCATCCCGAGACCCATGAGGAAAATACTATGAGGATTTCCAAATAAGTTGATGGATGCTATTTTAGAATGGTGATATATATCAGGTCAGCCAACTAAACTGTGATTTGTTCCATGTGAGAATCTGAATGTGACATGATACAGATTGTTTCTAAAGAAACATCATATTTAGTGTCCTTGCAGTGAGAACATCTTATGTTACCACAGATTTGTTCCACAATTTCAAATGCTGTGCAAGGACAGCCATGTTCTGTGGTCAGCGTCATATAGCTAGCATTGCAAATCACCTTGATGTGCAGTCCTATCATGCTATGCAGCACAGTTTTTGGTTTTATATGGTCCATGAACATGTGTTACATTCACAAATATGGATGTGGACTGACCTTGATTACCTTCGGTTGGACACTTTTTATAGTGTCCTGTTTCTATGTGATTCAGTACATTGCAAATATTTTGCATGCTATTATACACGTACAAGCACTTATATGGCCAGACTGGCAGGAGTCTCGTACACTGGGCTCAGCCTTCGATGTGTAGTTGGCATGATTATATACCTGTAGAGTTCTTATTAAGCATCTCTACTCAGATCCATTCAACAAATGTTGAAAACAAAAGAAGATCAATGAGTACAATATGATGTTCTATCACCTTCGTGCTTAGTATTAGTTGCACAACTTCATCTTTTAGCTAGACCAAAATATCTTAACTAATGTAATAAAAAATCTAAGCAATTCAATACATACCACAACCTAAAATAAAGAATCAACTAACTCAAGCCCCATGCGTAGCAAACTAAACTAAGTGGATGGTTGGTAACTTTTGGGGTTAGTTAAGGCTAAGCCAATGTTTGACTTAGCCTACACAACTCCTTTCAAGACTCAGTATCTGTTAACCCTCATTTGGACCAGGACAGCACATACATAACTTTGGGCAGCATTGGTGATTCACAAGAGTCACAGAGGACTTCAAAACCCAATTGGAGAAGAGAACATCTGCTTATCATATTTTGGGATAGCTATGGCAATTTGGACAAGGAAAGATGATTATACATCAGCTTTACTTTGGTTTGAGAAGACTACTGCTTGATGATGATGCAGAGAGGTTTCTCCTGAACCACACGGTGAGGGAAAGGCTTGTCCAACTAGGATAAGATCAGCCAGAACTACCTTCAGCAGGAGAGAATGTCGGGCATCAATCCCCAAAAGCCTTAAGGGGCTGGCCAAGATGGTTCGGTAGGAAGGTGATTTGTATAAGTTATTTCTTAATAGTACTTGGCTGGGCATAAATCCCTCAAAGCCTCAAGGAGCTGGCCAAGGGGGTTTTCAGTAGGAGGGTGCTCTGTTCAGTGGTGGTTTGTGATGTTTGTCCACAAGTAAGTGTGATTGCTGGCTCCAAAGGCATGTTCACACCTTGGTTATTTGATCTTTAGCTCTTTGGTACCTTAAGTTTATCCTATTTATCCTAATTTTAGTCTATTGGAGATTCCATTTTTCCCCAAAGAAGAGAAGCCCCATTCAGAAAAGGGTTTATTCCTAAAAGACATATTTGATTTATCATGTAAGCAAGTGGTTAAAATTAGCCTAGTCATGGCTAATCTAGTCGTAGTTCCAAGAGCTGATGCTGAAGTAACTTTTGTATTGATCCCTCCATTATGAAAACACTTAAATATAAACTTCATCTTGAATTCTTGATTGTTTTTAAGTTTGAAATAGCTGTAGTGCAACATTTTTTGTTCTGTATTAGAGACTGTAAGGTTTATCTTCTTATCGTAAAAGTCATATTTGTCATTTAGGTAGTTTCTTCTGTCATTTTACATATGATGTCATCAACAAGTGGCATCCCTTGTTAGTGTTTTTGGACATCGAATAACTAATAGGTTACTATTCCTTTATGAACACACTTATAGTCGAAAAACATATGCATCTTTTTATAACTATTACAGGCAAATTTTCTAACCAAATATTTTGGTTATTTCAGGAGTATAACAAATATGACAAAAACCCTGAGAAGTACATCAAGCAATGGACTGGTGTTAAACCAAAGACTGGAGTGCCGTTTTCATTTGACATTGGTTATGAGCGCTTTCTTGGACCTGAGGTTGATTTTCATTCTGAATCCTGTTATACCAAGACTAACAGAACCTTTAGTGTATTAAAAGCGTGTATATTCTTTCTTTTTGAAATGGTTCCCATTCTCACAAAGAGGCCATTATTTTGCATGCCATTATCTATAGCGCTAATTCACCATTTTAAAATTTAACAATAATGTTTGAAGGAAGTACAACCAAATTTAACTTATTTAGACCTTCAAAAATCATTGTTCTAAACAAGTTTTTCTAATGAGAATTATATTATATATTTTGAAGTAATAAAAATTTATATATATCTATATATTCTCTAGATTGTTCTTGAACATATTGTTACCTTGAAGTTGTTTTTTTCTTCACAACCTAATATAATATGTATATTGACAAGCAAGGCATTTTCAAAGATGCATGGCAACATGGAACTTCTTTGAAGGGCCCTGAATTCTAAAAAATTGTTCTATCTATTCAGCAGCTCCTAGTCTTCTGTGTTTTTTTTTTTCAGAATAATTTGTCATCTGAAGATCCAGAGCTGTTAAAACATCATCAAATGCCCTTTAGCTGTTGATCTTTTTGGGAAACGTGCTTAAACAATTAAACACCTGATTTATAGTATCTCTTTTACATGTCACTTTTTCTACTGTTTAAGCTGGTTAAAATCTGATCCAGTAGAGCCATTTGTCAAGTGTCAGCTGTTGAAACACTTCTTGCATTCGTTTCACTTTTAGCATGACGCATGCTTTAAAGGCAAAAATATAGCATAATTACACTTCACAGTATGGTTTTAGATTTTGCATGGCACATATGTTAGTATTGTGCTGGAACAATGCATGTTGACCAGTATGGATTAGCATGGGGTTTGTGCTGGCCAGTACCAGCATAATGATGGACAGTCGTGGAATGGCATGGATCACCATGTTGATGCTATGTTGAACACTCAAAGGTTGTGAAAAGTGGAAATTAGTTTCCATGCTTTGCAACTATATACCATTGATCAAGTCTAATTAGATTTAGTTTAGGGGTCAAGTCATGCTTGTTTCCAGTTATATTTATGTTTCTGAGTCAAAATTAACAGGGTACAAATTTTCTATTTCTTAAGCATTTTCTTCAGATTTTTGAGGATAAATTCGGAAAGGCAGGTTTTTGTTTACTGATTGATCAAACTTTGTTGTTTATTGTTCGGATTCGGTTGTTCACCATTTGGATCTGATTGCAATCTATCCTCCAATTGACCTAAAATATGTGGCAACGGGCTTAATGGGGAAGGAAAAAAAACTCAGGGTTGAGCATTTTTGAAAGCAAGTCTTATCTGTTATATATCTTAAGTACATCCTACTTTTCGGTGTTGTCTTTCCCACTAAAGTCCTTTCCTTTGCTCCTCATTCTCTGTGGCTTGATAGCCATATCTATTCATTTCTCTAGAGAATTGCCCTGCTTCTGACTATCACCTTCCCTATCACAATCATCTACCTTCACTCCCGTTATAATTCTTTGTTCTACCATGTTTTAATTAATTTGGGAAGGAAGCAGGATGCTACTTGTTCTAATATGATGGTATATCTTGCATCAAACCCTTGAATGTGCCTATTGGCAGGTTATGGTTGTTGGATGAATGGTTCCATGATGACTTTCAGAACTGAGAAAGGATCTTGATCTTGTTGATTTTGATTCTCAGCAGCACTCATTAATTGTTAAAAAATCAACACTGGTTGCTTCAGGCTCTTTAAAAATGTCTACATCTTCTGATGCCTTTTATTCTTCAGGTGCAATTGTAGTATGCTTAACATCTACAACAACCTTCTCGTGAGGATTAATAAGCGTAAAAAAGTAGAGAATGTTTTGAATCTTCTATGGCAGAGACTGGTTAGTCTAGCTGTGACTTCGAATTTAAAGACACTTAGAAGGACACTAGTTATTGAAGGTCAATGATAGAAATAAACTATCTAAGACCATCCAATTAGATCATTAATCCGCCTTGCTTGTTTGCAGACTTGGAAAAATAGGAATGAATCTGTTTTGCAACTGGTTTTCATTGGTTTGTAAAGGTGCTATGGCTATAGGAAAGTTATTTTGCTAAAGCCCTTCTGGGGGATGTTTTCATTGTAATGGTAAATGAGTGGTGGGACAGGAGCTACCTTCAATGAGATGAACTAAACTAAATACTGATGGGTCTTTCACAAGGTTTGAGATGTTCTATGATACGGAGAGTTGGTAGAGGCATTTTCTTCGGGAGCAAGGATTTAAATATTGGTGTGGGACCAGTTCTGTAACGTTTCAGATTGCCACGGTGCCAATGTACCAGGAGGTGTACCGACCCTCTACCACCTAAGTACCAATGAACAAAATAATAAAAGAATAGTATCGAGCTATACATGCCAATGCTTGTATCTAGTCAAATTGATAATATTGGTCGGTATATAGTAGTCCGGTTAGTATTTAAAACCTTGTCCATAGGTGCTTTGCAAGGGAGGTGTTCTTCAGCTTTGGGGTTGGATGATGGATTATGCTGGCTGGACTTAGATGGGCCTCTATTCATTATATCATGAATTTTATTTGCAAGTGTGATATCTCCTGATTCTGATCCTTCGGGGTGAGAACAAGCCTTTCTGGTGCATTATAAATATTTTAAAAGGATTAATATTATCTTTTTCTCCATGTTTTGAGGGAAGCCATACAGATTGATTAGCTAACCTGGCCGTATAGTCTTGGTGCAGTTAATGCTTCCCTGTAATTTGTTTAACATTTTGTGCACACCCAATTCTAGATCATTTTCTTGTTTCTAGATAGTCTTATGTTTAATTTTAAAGAAATTGTAAGTGAGCCAGTGTTGTGGGAAGATAATTTCTTTAACATACTATGTAAACTTGCTAAACAATTGTGTTTGACCTCCAAATTTATCTGAATGACATGTAGCATTTGGAGTTACGGGAGAGAATGACTTTTAAGTAATTTGTGGGACAATGCCACAAGGACATTGTGCAGTAGTCCACCGTTGGAATTTGTTTGAACTTTGAGTTAAGATATTGATGAGCCTATCTCTTGAAGTAGATATGGCTTATATGAAAGATAATGATTATGGTATTCCAAAGCTCTTAAATACATGTGCTACCTTTCGAGATGGATGATATGAAAATTGCTGATTATTGCTTCCAAATGAGGATTCTCAGATGTTCACGAGTAAGACATTGGTGAAATCAAAGAAAAGCTCTTGATCTTTTTTTATGCTTGCTTATCACAAAGAACCATCATTGCGACAAAAAGAGCTGAAGCATCTAGACGGCATCAAAGACTGCAGTTTTTCTTTATAAAGTATTCTAGAATGTTGCAGACAGCTTGGCAGTTATAAATCTCATGATTCCTTCTTCCTTTACAGTTTATCACTTGCATGGATGAACCCCATAGACTAACTCAATGCTTTGATATTACTTGTGCTAATTGTGTAACTCCAAAAGGAGTTTGTAACTTAAAAAGTAAAATAGAATTTAATTTCTTGTTGGTTAATCATTTTTTACTTATGTACTAGGATATCGGGATTCAAGAATATTAACTCTTTTGAAAAAACAACTTATTTCTTGTTCTCATCTTTTGATTAAAGATATTTGATGCTATCTACTGTAGAGTTCTTTGTGAAACATCCAGTTCTTCATGCAGGTGTTCTTTCATCCTGAAATCTGTGTTGATGATTTCAGAACTCCCTTACCTGATGTAATTGATATGTGTGTTCAGTCAGCACCAATTGACACTAGGAGGGGCTTATATAAGGTATTATCTAGTAATAACATAGAATATATTTCAATATAATTTATTAAGAGAAGTCACTAGATAGCAAGAAAACTTATGTTATGACAAGTTGTAATCTTTTCTTATTAACTCTTTTTGGAACTGGAATAAGAACGTAGTTGTATCTGGAGGATCAACCATGTTCAAAGGTTTCCAGAAAAGATTGCAAACAGATTTAAAGAAGATAGTTGATGATCGAATTGCTGCATCCAATGCTCGTCTTGGTGGCGATGTCAGAGTAAGTGTTTTTGTACTAAGATAACAGTTTCCTGTTCAAGTTATGACCATTTTACTTTTGTTCTCAGTCTCATCCTGTGGAGGTCAATGTTGTAAGTCACCCTGTCCAAAGGTTTGCAGTTTGGTTTGGAGGTTCTGTAGTTGCATCTCTACCTGAATTTCATGAGGTATACTTTTTATTTGAACTATCCATCTTCATCCATTTCTTTTGCCATATTGATAGATATGATGCTACAGTTGATTACTGATATGTTGGTTGTGGCATAATGGACTCAAAGAGCACTAATGTAGACATGACAGAATGCAATGTAAACACAAGCACTAATGTTTGCACAACTATGGAATATTTACTGAATAGCTTCAGTGAAATGTACTCATAACTGAATAAAAAAAATGCTTATGATGTGATTGGATATGGATTTAAAAATTCTATAGGGCAATTTTTTCGTGTAACAAAAGAACCAATAGCAAATTTAGTATGACCTGGTTTCTCCTATGGAATTACTTTTAATGTATATAGTCTGGAATTTTTAGAACGAGAGATTAGTCCCACTCAGCTATTTTTCTAACGGATAAGTCTGGATAGAACCAAGAATTTCATAATGTTGAATCTCTGGCTTGTTTTGGACATGTCCATGCACTATGTAACATGATGTTGGATTTAATTCTGAATTATATTTTTGGGCAAAAGAATGTCAAAAGTTTAATTAGCTATAGCAGACGGCAAGATAGAATTCGGGTAATAGATAATGAGTTTCCCTTTGGATCATGAGTTCAAGTTTGTGATTGGTCTGATCATTTAAGCATATATTATTAACTAGGTGATATCTTTAATTGTTTGCAATTAGTTGGCAAGTCGCATTGTCCCCAAATTAAGTTGACAGCATGCTTTTTTGCAGTTAGGAAATTAAGTAGGTGACTTGTCTTAATTGATTAAAAAATTAGGTAGCAGCAACATGTCTTTTTGTTGATCAGGAATAAATGCATTAAGCGTGGGCCAAAGTTAAATGTGATGTATCATATTATGGGCAAGTTAAGGCTATGTTTTATTGTGGACCATAAGTTTTTAGAGGAAGGGAGATCTTGGTACAAAAATAAGGTTTCTCCTTTGCAACATAGGTAATTAAGCTTCAAGTCAAAGAAGCAATCTCTCTAGATGTAGTGTTAAGGTTGCATACATTGGTACTTCCTAGATTGTTATGCACTGGATTAATTTTTTTTTATAATTTTGAAAAAACTCATGCTTTTCATATTCTGAATCACAGCCTTTAATGCCATCTAATCACATGACTAGCATATTTTTTTTCAATAAATTAGCAAACCAATTGTGTGAACTTCTAATATGACTAATATTATGAATGCACTAACTACTGCCAGATTACATAAAACACTACATATGGATTAGTTTACACTGTTCTTTAGACTTAATACAATGGAAGATAATAGGGATATTCCAGCATGATCCAGCCAATTTTATTCTGCAAATTCAGAAGTCAGTAGATTACATGAACTAAAGTAGCTACTTAAAAACCCGAAGATCCAGTTAGACTGCTTGCCACAGAAGTGGCCTTTTCTGTTCTCTATAACTTTCCATCTCTGCTTAACTTGACTAAACCCATGAAAGTTTAGGCCTATGCTAGAAAATTATGGGTCTCATGCTACATGTTGAGCTGTCGGGTGATTCTTTCCCTGGGTTGAGAACATTATTAATGACCCATTCAATTGTCAATTCCTATATCTTAAAGATATTATTATCTGATATATTATTCTTTGGAAGCTTTTAGAATATTTGTTAGCACATATTCAAAGTTTCGACTATGATCCTAGTTCCATATCCTGCTATAGTACTAGTGAATGTACCAAATGCAAGTTAATTTTGTAGCAACAGATACCTTTCAACTGTTGATTCTAGTTCCGTATCCTGCTATATGGTACTCGTGAATGTACCAAATGCAAGTTAATTTTGTAGCAACAGATACCATTCTCTCTACTATTGTTTTATTTGACTTAGCTTTCTTGTGCTGATCTTTCATCTTTTGGGTTATGCTCAATAAAATGTTCCTTTCCTCTGTCATCTGCATGGTTATTGGAACTGTACTAAGCTAATCCTAGGTTACTCTTTTAAACTTCTTTTCAGTCTTGTCATACAAAAGAGGATTATGATGAATATGGAGCAAGCATATGCCGAACCAGTCCCATCTTTAAAGGGATGTATTGACATGTACAACTGTTGCTGATTTGAATATGTAACTCATCTTCCAAACCGCAGGAAGCATTTTTGGGCTTTATTTAATCCAACTGTTTGGCTGCCCTGGTGATGTACAATAGATTCTGCGTGAAGCAGCGGTTGTAATGTCATCATTTGATTCATTTCTTAGATGTAGGCCACAGTTGTATAGCATCTACTGGTAAGCTATTGCACCATGATTCAGGAGGGATTATGATTTGGTACTCAGCTGCTCAAAATTTACAACATGGGAATGGTGGCTAATAACTGATCATTTTATCAAAGACAAACACAAGCAACAACTGGCACCATCACACATATGCTGATACTTCAGTATTGTCCCTGAGATATCGTAAGGCCTGTTTTATGGAGAAAATGCTATCAACTACAGCCCCAGTGATGATGGCTTGCATTACCAACACAAACTTATGCATCTCCTGGTCCGTAATCTATGTTCTTGGATATTTATTGAGAGACCATGCTTAAATTCTGGACAGCATGGGATATTGAGTGTTATCTGTTGATTCTTTTAATTTTTCGTCCCCATTGTGAAGCTTGTTCAATTCATCTTTTAGATACCCTTGCATTTTAGGATATTGTATTTTGTTCACAGCAATATGTTCTCAGAAATGTAACATCGATTTTAGAGATCTGCAGGTGGTGATAATCTTCTTTAGCATCCTTCAAATGGTTTTCTACCTAGTTATGCCGGGAATTGCCCTCTTGGTTATGGTAAGACTAACTTTGTTGATTGAATATGAATGTGGTTCAAGCATCACCAGGTGATTCTGTACACCTGACAAACCAATTTTGGTCAATTAATAAGTTGACCAGTTTTGCATGGTTTAGTGAAATGATGTTAACTTGGTGGATGCTTATAGAAAAGAAACTACACCATAGCAACATATCAAAGCATGAAACATGTTTAGCTCATAGGGTGGGGGATGTACCTCAGCATGCGAGAGGTATGCGGATTGATACCCCACAACTCTATATCCTTATTTCTTTTCTTTGTAATGTTATTTATGATAAATCTCTTCTTTTTACTGATAAAAAAAAGAATCGAAGAACATCAACTTAGGTGGTTTTCTTATTTTTTATGATTTTTGTTAAAAATAAAATTTAAATATAAATTATTAAATCTTATTCTTGATGTGTAGTTCAAATGGTATAACGATCTCATAACATAAAAAGAGGTAAGTGGATTGAATACGCCCCACTCTCTATATTGGTGTAAGAAAAATGATCCCATAGCAATTGATTTTTTACTAAAATAGATTATTTTTCCTCTTGATGAATAAGAATCGGAAAACATCATCTACTCTTTAATATTTTTATTTAGTAGAAACTAAAATAACCTAAAGCTTAAATCTTGTTGTAGTGTTATAACTAAAATTATCTCGATTTTTTCATTGTTATTGAAACAATTTTATTTAATAGAGAAGTTATCCCAATTGTAACTACATTTTTACTGAAATAAAATTTTTTTTCTGATGAAAGATAATCAGAGAACATCATTTTTTATTCAATGAAATAGAATAAATACCCTAGAGTTTAAATTTTATTTTGGGGATGTAGCTCAGTTGATAATATCTTTTTTTAATGTGATTAAAGAGTTTTCTTTAGAGGATAATTTATTCCTATAGTAATTACCTTTTTCTTTTCTTATAATTTATTTGGTGGGGAATGTAGCTTAAATGGAAGACATGTTTGATACACCGTATCTTCATATCCCTATTTCTTTTTTTTCCAATGTTATATAGGTTCATCTCCACTTTTTACTAATAAGAAAAAAAATCATAGAACATCCTCTTAGGTGGTTCTCTTAGTTTTTAGGGTTTTTATTTTGTGAACAGTAGAATTTAAAATCTAAATTATTAAATCTTAATCTTGGAGTGTAGTTCAGATAGTTCAATGCTCCCATAACATGCAAGAGGTAAGGGGATTGAATACGCCTCATTATCCATATTGGTGTAATATTTTTGGTCAATATTATTGGGGTTTTCTGTAGAGGAAAAATGATCCCATAGTAATTACTTTTTTTACTGAAATTAATAGTTCTTCCTATTGATGAAAAAAAAAGGAAAACATCATCTACGCTTTAAGGTTTCTATTTAGTGAAGAAGTAAAACACCCTAAAGCTTAAATCTCGTTTCAGAGATGTAACTCAAATGATCTCATTTTTTTCAATATTATTAAAAGAGTTTTATTTAATAGAGAAGTTATCTATCGTAACTGCCTTTTTAATGAAATAAATTGTTTCTTTTCCGATGAAAGAGAATTGGAGAACATCAGTTTTTATTTAGTGAAGTAGAATGAAAACCCAATAGTAATGACATTTTTCTTTTCTTATAGCTCAGAGTGTGGGGAATGTAGCTCAGATGGTAGAGAGATCGCTTAGCATACAAGAGGTATGGGGATTGATACCCAACAACTCTGTATATTTAATATTTTTCTTTCCAATGTTATTTTTGATAAATATCCTTTTTTTACTGATAAAAAAAGAATAAGAGAATATCCTCTTAAGTGGTTCTCTTATTTTTTTAGGATTTTTTTCATTAAAGTAGAATTTAAATATAAATTATTTAGTCTTATTCTTGGTGTGTAGTTCAGATGGTACAACGATCCCATAACATGCAAGAGGTAAGTGGATTGAATATGCCCTACTCGTCGTATTAGTGTAATATTTTCAATCAATTGTATCGAGTTTTATGTAGAGGAAAAATGACCCCATAGTAATTACTTTTTTACTGAAATAAATTGTTCTTCCTATTGATGAAAAAAAAATCAGAAAACACTCTTTAATATTTTTATTTAGCAGAGAATTAAAATACCCTAAAGTTTAAATCTTATTCTAGGGATGTAACTAAAATGTTCTCTATTTTTTCAATATTATTAAAAGAGTTTTATTTAATAGAGGAGTTATCCCTATCGTAACTACCTTTTTATTAAAATGAAGTCTCTTTTTTCTGATGAAAAATAATCGGAGAACATCATTTTTTTTTTTAGTGAAATAGAATGAATACCCTAGAGCTTAAATTTTGTTTTGGGGATGTAGCTCATATAATAATATCTTTTTCTAAATGTTATAAAGAGTTTTCTTTGGAGGAGAAATTATTTCTGTAATAATTAATCTTTGTATTTCTTCTTATTTCTGTAGAGTGCTCACTTAGTATGCAAGAGGTATGAGGATCCATACCTCATATCTCCATATCCTTATTTTTTTATTCCAATGTTATATAGTTTTATCTCTACTTTTTACTAATATGAAAAAGAATCAGAGAACATCCTATTATTTAGGTTCTCTTATTTTTTACAGGGTTTTTATTTTGTGAACAGTAGAATTTAAAATAAAAATTCTTAAATATTATTCTTGGTGTGTAGTTCAGATGGTTAAACGCTCCCATAACATGTAAGAGGTAAGGGTAATAAATACGCCTGATTCTCCATATTGGTGTAATATTTTTGGTCATCGTTATTGGGTTTTCTATAGAGGAAAAATGATCCCATAGTAATTACTTTTTTACTGAAATTAATTATTCTTCCTATCGATGAAAAAGAATCGAAAAACATCATCTACTCTTTAAGATTTTATTTAGTGAAGAAGTAAAATACCCTAAAGCTTAAATCTTGTTTTAGAGATGTAACTCATATGATCACAATTTTTTTCAATGTTATTAAAAATATTTTATTTCATAGATAAGTTATCCCTATCGTAAATGCCATTTTATTGAAATAAAGTGTTTCTTTTATGTTAAAAGAGAATTGACGAACATCGATTTTTATTTAGTGAAATAGAATGAAAACCTTATAGTAATTACCTTTTTCTTTTCTTATAGCTCAGAGTGTAAGGGATATAGCTTAGATGGTAGAGAGCTTGCTTAGCATGTGAGAGGTATGAGTATTGATACCTCGCAACTCCATATCCTTATTTTTTCTTTTCAACATTATTTATAGTAAATCTCTTCTTTTTACTGATAAAAAAAGAACCCGAGAACATCCTCTTAGGTGGTTCTCTTATTTTTGAGGGTTTTTTCGTTAAAAGTAGAATTTAAATGTAAATTATTAAATCTTATTCTTGGTGTATAGTTCAGATGGTATAACGATCCCATAACATGCAAGAGGTAAGTGGGGCGTATTCGATCCACTTACCTCTTGCATATTGGTGTAATATTTTCAATCAATGTTATTGGGTTTTATGTAGAGAAAAAATGATCCCATAGTAATTATTTTTTTACTGAAGTAAATTATTCTTCCTATTTATGAATAAGAATCATAAAACATCATCTACTCTTTAATGTTTTTATTTAGCAGAGAAGTAATATAACCGAAAGCTTAAATCTTGTTCCATTGATGTAACTCAAATGATCTCAATTTTTTGAATGTTATTGAAAGAGTTTTATTTAATAGAGAATTTATCCCTATCGTAACTATCTTTTATTGAAATAAAGTATTTTTTTTTCTGATGAAAGATAATCAAAGAACATTAGTTTTTATTTAGTTAAATACAATGAATACCCTAGAGCTTAAATTTTGTTTTGGGGATGTAGCTCATTTGATAATATCGTTTTTTTCATTGTTATTAAAGAGTGTTATTTGGAGGAGAAATTATTCCTATAGTAATTATCTTTTTCTTTTCTTATAATTTATACAGTGGGAAATGTGGCTTAAATGGAAGAGCGCTCACTTAGCATGTGAGAGGTATATGGTTTGATATCCTACATCTCTATATCCCTTTTTTTTTTCTTTCCAATGTTATATAGGTTTATCTCCACTTTCAACTAATAAGAAAAGAACTAGATAACATCCTCTTATGTGGTTCTCTTAGTTTTTAGGGTTTTTATTTTGTGAACAGTAGAATTTAAAATATAAATTATTAAATCTTAATCTTGGTGTGTAGTTTAGATAGTTCAACTCTCCCATAACATGCAAGAGGTAAAGTGATTGAATATATCCCATTCTACATATTGGTGTAATATTTTTTGTCAACGTTATCAAGTTTTCTAGGAGGAAAAATGATCCCATAGCAATTACTTTTTTATTGAAATTAGTAGTTCTTCCTATTGATGAAGAAGAATTGAAAAACATCATCTACGCTTTAAAGTTTCTATTTAGCAAAGAATTAAAATACCTTAAAGCTTAAATCTCATTCCAGAGATGTAACTCAAATGATCTCATTTTTTTTATCAATATTATTAAAAGAGTTTTATTTAATAGAGAAGTTGTTCCTATCATAACGACCTTTTAAATGAAATAAAGTATTTCTTTTCGGATGAAAGAGAATCCAAGAACATCGGTTTTTATTTAGTGAAGTAAAATAAAAACCTAATAGTAATTAATCTGTTCTTTTCTTATAGCTCAAAGTGTAGGATATGTAGCTTAGAATGTAGAGAGCACATTTAGCATGCGAGAGTTATGGGGATTGATACCCTGCAACTCCGTATCCTTATTTTTTTTCTTTCCAATGTTATTTTCGGTAAATCTCCTCTTTTTACTAATAAAAAAAGAATAAGAGAACATCCTCTTAGGTGGTTCTATTATTTTTTAGGATTTTTTCATTAAAAGTAGAATTTAAATACAAATTATTTAATCTTATGTTAGCGTGTAGTTCAGATAGTACAACGATCCCATAACATGCAAGAGATAAGTGGATTGAATACGCCCCACTCTTTGTATTGGTGTAATATTTTCAATCAATTGTATCAGGTTTTATGTAGAGGAAAAATGATCTCATAATAATTGTTTTTTTTACTTAAATAAATTATTCTTCCTATTGAAGAAAAAGAATCACAAAACATCATCTACTCTTTAATATTTTTATTTAGCATAGAAGTAAAATATCCTAAAGCTTAAACCTTGTTCCAGGGGATGTAACTCAAATGTTCTCGATTTTTTTAATATTATAGAGAGAATTTTTTTTAATAGAGAAGTTATCCCTATCATAACTAACTTTTTACTGAAATAAAGTTTTTTTTTCTGATAAAAGATAATCGGAGAGCATCAATTTTTATTTAGTGAAATAGAATAAATACCCTAGAGATTAAATTTTGTTTTGGGGATGTAGCTCAGATAATAATATCTTTTTTTAATGTTATAAAGAGTTTTCTTTGGAGGAAAAATTAATACTATAGTATTTATCATTTTTTTTTCTTCTTATTAATAGGGTAGGGGATGTAGCTCAAATGGGAGAGCACTCGCTTAGCATGTGAGAGGTATTGGGATTGATACCGCGTATCTCCATATTCTTATTTATTTTTGTTCAAATGTTATATAGCTTTATCTTCACTTTTTACAAATATGAAAAAGAATAAGAGAACATCCTCTTAGGTGATTCTCTTATTTTTTTTTTAGGGTTTTGATTTTATGAACATTAGAATTTAAAATAAAAATTATTAAATCTTATTCTTGTTGTGTAGTTCAAATGGTTCAACGCTCCCAGAACATACAAGAGGTAAGGGTATTAAATACGCCCGATTCTCCATATTGATGTAATATTTTCGGTCAACGTTATAGGGTTTTCTATAGAGGAAAAATAATCCCATAGTAATTACTTTTTTATTAAAATTAATTGTTCTTCCTATTGATGAAAAAGAATTGTAAAACATCATCTACTCTTTAAGGTTTTTATTTAGCGAAGAAGTAAAATATCATTAAGCTTAAATCTTGTTCTAGCAATGTAACTCAGATGATCTCATTTTTTTTCAATATTATTAAAAGTGTTTTATTTAATAGAGAAGTTATCCCTATCGTAACTGCCAATTTACTGAAATAAAGTGTTTCTTTTCTGTTGAAAGAGAATCGGTGAACATCGATTTTTATTTAGTAAAGCAGAATGAAAATCCTATAGTAATTACCTTTTTCTTTTCTGATAGCTCAGAGGGTCGGGGATGTAGCTCAGATGGTAGAGAGCTCGCTTAGCATGCGAGAGGTATGAGGATTGATACCCCACAACTCCATATCCTTATTTCTTTTCTTTCTAATGTTATTTATGGTAAATCTCTTCTTTTTACTAATAAAAAAAGAATCAGAGAACATCATCTGAGGTGGTTCTCTTATTTTTTATGATTTTTTAGTTAAAAGTAGAATTTAAATATAAATTATTAAATCTTATTCTTAGTGTGTCGTTTAGATGGTATAATGATCCCATAATATGCAAGAGGTAAGTGGATTGAATACGCCCTACTCTCTATATTGGTGTAATATTCTCAATCAATATGATCAGATTTTATGTAGAGGAAAAATGATCATATAGTAATTGCTTTTTTACTGAAATAAATTGTTCTTTCTATTGATGAATAAGAATCGGAAAACATCATCTACTCTTTAATATTTTTATTTAGTAGAGAAGTAAAATACCCTAAAGCTTAAATCTTATTCTAGGGATGTAACTCAAATGTTCTCAATTTTTTTCAATATTTTTGAAAGAGTTTTATTTAATAGAGGAGTTATCCCTATCGTAACTACCCTTTTATTGAAATAAATTTTTCTTTGATGAAAAATAATCGAAGAACATCAGTTTTTCTTTAGTGAAATAGAATGAATACCCTAGAGCTTAAATTTTGTTTTGGGGATGTAGCTCAGATGATAATATCTTTTTCTCAATATTATAAAGAGTTTTATTTGGAGGAGAAATTATTTGTGGAGTAATTAATCTTTGCATTTCTTATTTTTAATGGGTTTTGGGATGTAGTTCAAATGGTAGAGCACTCGCTTAGCATACGAGAGGTATGGGGATCGATATCCTGCATCTCCATATCATTATTTTTTTTATTTGAATGTTATATAGTTTTATCTCCACTTTTTACTGATATGAAAAAGAATCGGAGAACATCCTATTATTTAGGTTCTCTTATTTTTTTCAAGGTTTTTATTTTGTGAACATTAGAATTTAAAATAAAAATTCTTAAATCTTATTCTTGGTATGTAGTTCAGATGGTTCAACGCTCTTATAACATGTAAGAGGTAAGGGTATTAAATATGTCTGTTTCTCTATATTGGTGTAATATTTTCATTCACTGTTATCAGGTTTTCTATAGAGGAAAAATTATCCCATAGTAATTACTCTTTTACTTAAATTAATTATTCTTCCTATCGATGAAAAAGAATCGAAAAACATCATCTACTCTTTAAGATTTTTATTTAGCAAAGAAGTAAAATACCCTAAATCTTAAATCTCATTTTAGAGACGTAACTAAAATGATCTCAATTTTTTTCAATGTTATTAAAATTATTTTATTTAATAGATAAGTTATCCCTATCGTAACTATCATTTTATGAAAATAAATTATTTTTTTTATGTTAAAAGATAATCGGCAAACATCGGTTTTTAGTTAGTGAAGTAGAATGAAAACCTTATAGTAATTACCTTTTTCTTTTCTTATAACTTTGAGTGTGAGGGATATAGCTTAGATGGTAAAGAGTTCGCTTACTATATAAGAGGTACGAGGATTGATACCTCGCAACTCCATATCCTTATTTCTTTTCTTTTCAACATTATTTATGGTAAATCTCTTCTTTTTTTTGATAAAAAAAGAACCGGAGAACATCTTCTTAGGTGGTTCTCTTATTTTTTAGGGTTTTTCCGTTAAAAGTATAATTTAAATATAAATTATTAAATCTTATTATTGGTGTGTAGTTCAGATAGTATAACGATCCTATAAAATGCAAGAGGTAAGTGAGGTGTATTCAATCCACTTACTTCTTGCATATTGGTGTAATATTTTCAATTAATGTTATTGGGTTTTATGTAGAGGAAAAATGATCCCATGGTAACTACTTTTTTATTAAAATAAATTGTTCTTCCTATTTATGAATAAGAATCGAAAAACATCATCTACTCTTTAATGTTTTTATTTAGATGAGAAGTAAAATACCCGAAAGCTTAAATCTTATTCCAAGGATGTAACTCAAATGATCTCGTTTTTTGAATGTTATTGAAAGAGTTTTATTTAATAGAGAATTTATCCCTATCATAACTATATTTTATTGAAATAAAGTGTTTTTTTCTGATGAATGATAATCAGAGAACATTATTTTTTATTTAGTTAAATAGAATTAATACCATAGAGCTTAAATTTTGTTTTGGTGATGTAGCTCATTTGATAATATCTTTTTTTTCATTGTTATTAAATAGTGTTATTTGGAGGAGAAATTATTCCTATAGTAATTAAAATTTTCTTTTCTTATAATTTATACGGTGGGAAATGTAGCTTAAATAGAAGAGCGCTCGCTTAGCATGTGAGAGGTGTGGGGTTTGATACCTCGTATCTTCATATCCCTATTTCTTTTCTTTCCAATGTTATATAGGTTCATCTATTAGCATAAAAACTATAATTATACAAACTATTATGCGAAAAAACTATTATGCTAGGATTTAAAATCAAATAATATAATATCTGTTTATGATGTATACCTTTAGATGTTATCTGATTGAGATCCAATTAGATCTTCAAGAGCACCGCCTGTCGAATCTGAATAACGCCGAATATCGATCTGCAAGGAGAACTAGAATAAATCTAGACCCCTTCTTCTCTTTTCCTATCCTTTCACATGACCATTGTAATTGATGGTTTTGGGGAGATTGAAAGAATAATCGTCATCTCTCTAACTCTATTCCCTATTGTCGTTCTATGCCTTTCCATTCTTTTAGGTTTATAGTAGGTCTTATCTATTTATAGGCGAGAGCAGAGGGTCTAGGGTAAGTTATTACGAGAGTTTCTTCCATCAAGGGCATCCCCTAAGATATACCAATATAATATGGACTTTATTTAATATTGACTAATATCTTTTATCAGAATCCAAATAATCCATAATATATCTTATTCAATTCATAAAGGACCACATAATCTTATATTCTCCTACTTGGCCCATTAATTGATAAGATATAAAAGATATCCAAAATCAAAATAAACAAAATAAAATTTATTTTAAAATAATTTTATATAATTGGATTCTGAAAATTTTGAAAAGAATTATATACATGGCCATAATTTTTAAAAAATAAGTCAATAAGTCCAATAAGCACAATAATACTATATTCAGTCTAACTATCAATGTGAGTCATAGCGGTTATATGTCATCAATGTCACACTTCCTTTTATGTACTATAACACTGTTAGTCTTTCCTTATATAGTCTATAATGACCCTTGTAATTTGTCTTGTCAAGATAATATTATTTCTTACATTCAACCATAAGTATAATCATAAACACAAACAGGATAGTAGAAACAAATAACTTTAATTATACAAAAGAAATGTCAATAATAGTATCCACTTAAACATGTATCATCATATCCTTTATGGCTTGCTCACAAGCTCCATTATAAGAACATATTCTTTAAATATTTTGCACTACAAAGCTTTAGTAAATGGATCAGCAATCATCATAGTGGTGCTCAAATTTTCAATTGACACTTGTTGTTTCTGGACTCTTTCTCTAACCACAAAGTACTTTATCTCAATGTGCTTAGAACCACTAGAGTACTTGCCATTTTTAGAGAAGAAAACTGTTGCAGTATTATCACAAAATATCTTCAGCGGCTTGACAATTAAGTCGATCGCACTAAGTCCTGAGATAAAATTTTGCAGCCATAAAGCTTGATTTGTGGCCTTAAAGTCTGCCATAAATTTAGCTTCCATCGTAGATGATGCAATAAGTGATTATTTTATACTTTTCCAAGAAATTGCCCCACCAGCTAGCATGAACACAAATCCTAAAGTGGATTTCCTACTATCGAGGTAATTTACAAAATCAACATCTGAATATCTCGTTATTTCAAGCTGATCTAATTTCTTATATGTGAGCATATAATCTTTTGTCCTTTGCAGATATCTTATTACTTTTTTTGTAGCTTTCCAATGTTCCATTCTTGGGTTACTCTGGTATCTATCCAACATTGCCACTATAAGACTAATATCTAGCCTTGTATAGGTTTGACCATATAATAAACTTCCAATTACACATTCATAAGGAATATTCTTCATTTGATCCCTTTCTAAGTCATTTTTCGCGCACTGGTTTTAGCTGAAATTTTCACCTCTAGTAATAGGTGTATCATTAGCTTTACAAAGCTACATATTAAACCTTTCCAAGATATGATTAATATAACCTTTCTGAGATAGTCCTAATAAACCTTGAGATCCGTTCCTGAATATCTCAATGCCAATAACATAGGATGCCTCATTCATATCAACCATCTTAAAGTTCTTGTTGAGAAATATCTTGGTTTCATGCAATAAATCAAGATCACTACTGACAAGCAATATATCATCCACATATAAGACTAATATAATAAACTTACTCTCACTAACCTTCAGATATATATACTAATCAACAGTGTTTTTCTTAAATCCGAAGGAAGTAATAGTATCATGAAACTTTATATACCATTGTCTGGAAGCTTGTTTAAGGCCATAAATGGATTTCTTAAGTTTGCAAGCCTAACTTTTCTTTTCCTTTTCTATGAATCCTTTAGGTGTTCCATATTGATTTCCTCATCTAGATCCCCATTTAGAAATATTATTTTCATATCCATCTGATGTAACTCAAGATCATAATAAACTACTAATGCCATAATGATCCTTAGTGAGTCTTTTCGAGAAACTGAAGAAAAGGTCTCATGGTAGTCAATGTCTTCTTTCTAAAAAAAGCCTTTGGCCACAAGTTTGGCTTTATATCATTCGATATTGCTCACTGAGTCATATTTAGTCTTAAAGACCTATTTACAATTGACTCTTTTACAATTGTTGGGCAATTTAACGAGTTCCCAGACACCATTTTGGTCCATTGATTTTAACTCATTTTTCATTGCATCATACAATTTTTCTGAATCATTAATTTCTATGGCTTGTGAAAATGATAAGGCGTCTCTTTTCATTCCTATATCAAAATCTGATTCTTGCACATATACCACATAATCATCAGAAATGGTATGTTTCCTTTTTCTTTGAGATCTTTTCAAATCTGTCAATTGTGATTGTTCTACAAGACTATCAACGACGACATTAACATCATGTGAGAATTTATCAATGTTATTTTGTTGTACACCCTCATCAATTCTCTTATTGATTTGAGGAACAATAATTTCTCGAACAGGAGATAATACAGGAGTAGAAGCCTGAATCTCCTTAATATCAAAATTAATCATTAGAGATTTTTGACTCTCACTGATTTCGTCATTTTCTAAGAATTTTGCATTACTAGATTCTACAATCCTCATATTATGATTAGGGCAATAAAATCTGTATCCCTTAGATCTTTCTGGGTAACCAATAAAATATCCAAAAATTATTCTTAGATCCACTTTCTATTCATGTGGATTGAATACTCTTATCTCTGCAGGATACCCCTAAATATGTAAATATCTCAAACTGGATTTCCTACCAGTCCATAACTCAAATGGAGTTGATGGAACTGATTTACTAGGAACTCTGTTTAGGATATACATAGCTGTCCTAAAAGCATCACCCCACATTAACTCAAGTATAGAGGAATAACTCATCATACTCCTAACCATATCCATAAGAGTACGATTTCGCCTTTCAGCAATATCGTTCTGCTGTGGCACACCTGGTAATGCATACTGAGCATAAATACCCCGTTGTTCTAGGAATCTAGTAAAATGACTAATATTCTAACCGGATTCATCATATCTGCCATAAAATTCACCACCCCTGTCAGATTTGATAATTTTAACTTTCTCTCGACCTCATTTATATACACTTCAAGAATGTCAATGGCTTGAAACTTTTCATGTATTATATAAATATAGTCATATCTGGACAGGTTATCTATAAATGTAATGAAATACCTTTCTTCACTAAAACAAGGAATATGGAGTGGTCCGTAGATATCAGTATGAATAATTTCAAGAAGTTCTTTGCTTCTTATGACATTTTTCTTTATATGCTTAGTTTGTTTTCCTTTAATACAATCTATGTAAACATCAAAATCAGTGAAGTCTAAATTTTTCAAAATATTGTCCTTCACTAATATTTTAATTCTTTCCTTGGAAATATGCCTTAAACGTCTATGCCATAATATAGAAGATCTTTAATTATTGGAATTTTATTTCATTCCAATACTTGATTGTAGGGTCAATAATGTATTTGTAAACTCAAGATTCAAATTAATTCTGTATAAACCATCACACAGAATTCTAGAATCGACTTTTATTGAATCATAAAATATACTGAATTTACCATTATTAAAAGAAACACAATATCCTAACCAATCAATTCTAGATAGAGAAATTAAATTTCTAGAAGTTATAGAAACAAAAAATATGTCTTTCAGATCCATCAGATGACCCGTCTCTAGGCATAAGCGATAAGTCTCTACTAATACTACTTTTGCTTTGAGACGATTACCTATAATTATGAATCTTTTATGTTCTTTTGGTTTTCAGATTGAAAGGAATCCCTGCATATTATTAGTAACATGAGTTGAAGCGCCAGAATTAATCCACTATGTATTAAAAGGAACTTCTGCAATGTTTGATTCAAAACATACAAAGGTTGAGTTTATACCTTTCTTTTTAAACCAAGTCCTACGTTTAATGTATTTCTTCTTTACATATCCTTTCTTGCCATAAAAGAAGCACTTTACTGTAATAGCTTTATTTTCAATAGTCTGTCTAACATTTCCAGACCCGGCAAATTCCTTTGATGGATGATGCTTCGATTTTCTTTTCTTGTTACTAACTCCTTGAGCAGTAGTCAATACATTATATGAACTTTCCTGCCTTAATCTTAATTCTTCCTGAACACACATATTAGTTAACTCATTCAAGTCCCGCTTATCCTTATTTGTATTGTAGTGAATCTTGAATGGGCCAAACTGAGAATGAAGAGAATTAAGAATGAACTACACAAGGAAAGATTCATCAACATTCATTCTCAACGCATTAAGTTTTGTAACTTTGTCAGCCATATTGAGATGTGATCCTGAATTCCTCGAGTACTATCATACTAAGCTGTAATCAATTCTTTCATGAATATGCCAGCCAATAATTTATCAGTAGATTTAAATCTGTCTTCAATAATCTTTAAATATTCACATGCACTATATGCAACCGGTAATAAAATCTTTATATTATTTACAATTATCATCCTTATGAACATTAAACTGAGCCTATTAGATCTTTCCCAAGCCTTCATTTCATTGACTTGTTCCATCATACTTTTGTCAGTTAATTCTATAGGCTTTTCAACAAGCAATGCTAAATTAAGATCTAATACGCCCAATGTAAATTGCACATGCTTTAACCATTCTAAATAATTTGATCTAGAGAGTACAGGGAAACTAGAAGCATGAGAATGTATGGACAAGAATACCACTGCAGAATATAAAATAACATTAATGCTTTGAGTTTTACCAAAATATGATGAACTATTGATATCATTAATATTTAACCTTTGGGTAAAAATATTAACATATCTAGTGTCCACTCAAGATCATTTACGGAGGACTGATACCATCCTTGTGGAATAGTTTTGCTACCTTTGGGTATACAATTCTAAACTGCAAGGATATACAAAACAGTATCATCCTACCCTATCATATAATTATTTGAAATGAATTATCCTTTGAGATTATCTAAATCTCCTAATTATGCATATAATTTTAAATATTATTTTCTTAATGTCATTGAGGACTTGTTCCTTAATGTAATTTTATAAATCATTGATCTAGGCCACTTTGATGACTACAAGACCAATGCAGTAATATAAAATATAAATTAAATTATCTTATGAATGATAAAACTTTAATTGTATTTCATATCCTATAGGCCTACTATCCCAGGCTACTTTGGTAGCTATCGATCAGGTATAACTTAAGGAGATGAACTACAAATAATATTCATTAAGTTCATTTGAACTAATTTATGCTGAAACAGTTCAATAATAGAATAATAACTATAATAATTATTGAACACTTAATCAGCAGAAAAAAACTCATATGATAACTGTAATCATGATAATACATAAATTATGCATTCATATGAAAAATAAGTATTATTTCACAATTACTAACATTTGCATGTGAATAACTAAATAAATATCCAAGAAATAATAATTGGATTTAACATATACAATTAATAATTTATATGAATTTATAAAGAAATAATAATTTATAATTTTTTATTAAATTAATATTAATTAATTTTATTTAATTAGAGAAGCACATAAGTCCAATTAAATAAATTGATCAAAATAAAATATAATAAATAAATAATGAAAATATAATCATGATTAACTTTTATTAGAATATATATTGATCAATTTTACAATTGAGAAAATAAACCATAATTTCTCAATTTTACAATGGCAGAATTGTAATTCCAAAAGGATATAAAAAGAATTACAGAATTTATAAAAGATTATAGGATTAATAAAACACAAAAATGTAAAACTTTGAATAATCCTATTCAACTGAAGGATAAAACTATAATTTCGGTGAATGACCAAATTTTAATTTGAGCACAATGGTAAAACTATAATTTTTCACTCAATGGCAAAACTATAATTTTCCTTTTTTTTAAAAAAACCCTAACTTCTCTTCTTTGTCGTTGTTGTGCGGGCTGGCATGCGAGTCGATCCAAAGGCGCCATCGCTATCGCGCTATGCTCGACCGATCGGTGCGGTGACCACCGTGCCTTTGCCTGACGCACATGTTGTTGAGTGCAGCGTTGTCGTAGGCAGATTTTATAAAAAAAATATAGCAAGATTATTGCGTCTTTTCCACGATGCATAACAACCATCAAGAATCATTCATAAGCAAACAATTAAAATTAACAGATAGGAAAACAGATCAATAAGATATTCAGATCAATGCATCATAAATAAAAATAATAGATCTAATATTTTTGATCTCAAAACCTAGGCTCTGATACTATTGTTGGCATAAAAACTATAATTATGTAAACTATTATGCGAAAAAACTATTATGCCAGGATTTGAAATCAAATAATACAATATATGCTTACGATACGTACCTTTAGATGCCATCTGATTGAGATCCAATTAGATCTTCAAGAGCACCGCCTGTCGGATCTAAATAACACTGAATATCGATATGCAATGAGAACTAGAATAGATCTAGACCCCTTCTCCTCTCTTCTTATCCTTTCACAGGACCACTATAATTGATGGTTTTGGGGCGATCGAGATAATAACCGTAATCTCTCTAACTCTATTCCCTATTATCGTTCTATGCCTTTTCATGCTTTTAGGTTTATAGTAGGTCCTGTTTATTTATAGGCGAGAGCAAAGGGTTTAGAGTAAGTTATTAGGAGAGTTCCTTCCATCAAGGGCATCTCCTAAGATATCCCAATATAATATAAACTTTATTTAATATTGGTGTTCTCTCTAACTCTATTCCCTATTGTCGTTCTATGTCTTTTCATGCTTTTAGGTTTATAGTAGGTCCTGTCTATTTATAGGCAAGAGTAGAGGGTCTAGGGTAAGTTATTAGGAGAGTTCTTTCCATCAAGGGCAACCCCTAAAATATACCAATATAATATAGACTTTATTTAATATTGGCTAATACCTTTTATTAGAATCTAAATAATCCATAATATATCTTATTCAATTAATAAAGGGCCACATAATCTTACATCATCTCCACTTTCGACTAATAAAAAAAAGAACTAGAGAACATCCTCTTATGTGGTTCTCTTAGTTTTTAGGGTTTTTATTTTGTGAACAGTAGAATTTAAAATATAAATTATTAAATCTTAATCTTGGTGTATAGTTTAGATGGTTCGACTCTCCCAAAAACATTCAGGAGGTAAGGGGATTGAATACGTCCCATTCTCCATATTGGTGTAATATTTTTGGTCAACGTTATTGAGTTTTATGTAGAGAAAAAATGATCCCATAGTAATTACTTTTTTATTGAAATTAATAGTTCTTCATATTAATGAAAAAGAATCAGAAAACATCATCTACACTTTAAAGTTTCTATTTAGCGAAGAAGTAAAATACCCTAAAGTTTAAATCTCATTCTAGAGAGGTAACTTAGATGATCTCATTTTTTTTATCAATGTTATTAAAAGAGTTTTATTTAATAGAGAAGTTATTCCTATCATAACTGCCTTTGTACTGAAATAAAGTATTTCTTTTCGGATGAAAGAGAATCGGAGAACATCGGTTTTTATTTTGTGAAGTAGAATGAAAACGTAATAGTAATTACTTTTTTCTTATGGCTTAGAGTATAGGATTTGTAGCTCAGATGGTAGAGAGCTAGTTTAGCATGCGAGAGGTATGAGGATTGATACCCTGCAATTTTGTACCCTTATTTTTTTCTTTCCAGTGTTATTTTAGGTAAATCTCATCTTTTTACTAATAAAAAAAAGAATAAGAGAATATCCTCTTAGGTGGTTCTCTTATTTTTTAGGATTTTCATTAAAAGTAAAATTTAAATATAAATTATTTAATCTTATTCTTGGTGTGTAGTTCAGAGGGTACAGTGATCCCATAACATGCAAGAGGTAAGTGGATTCAATACGCCCCACTCTTCGTATTGGTGTAATATTTTCAATCAATTGTATCGGATTTTATGTAGAGGAAAAATGATCCCATAATAATTGTTTTTTTACTGAAATAAATTGTTCTTCCTATTGAAGAAAAAGAATCACAAAATATCATCTACTCTTTAATATTTTTATCTAGCATAGAAGTAAAATACCCTAAAGCTTAAATCTTTGAAGATTTAACTCAAATATTCTCGATTTTTTTAATATTATATAGAGAGTTTTATTTAATAGAGAAGTTATCCCAATCGTAACTAACTTTTTACTGAAATAATTTTTTTTTTTCTAATGAAAGATAATCAGAGAACATCAGTTTTTATTTAGTGAAATAGAATAAATACCCTAGAGATTAAATCTTGTTTTGGGGATGTAGCTCATATTATAATATCTTTTTTTAATGTTATAAAGAGTTTTCTTTGGAGGAAAAATTATTACTATAGTCTTTAACCTTTTCTTTTCTTCTTATTAATAGGGTGGGAGATGTAGCTCAAATGAGAGAGCACTCGCTTAGCATGTGAGGTATAGGGATTGATACCGCGCATCTCCATATTCCTATTTTTTTCATTCAAATGTTATATAGTTTTATCTCCACTTTTTACAGATATGAAAAAGAATAAGAGAACATCCTCTTAGGTGGTTTTCTTATTTTTTAGGGTTTTTATTTTATGAACATTGAATTTAAAATAGAAATTATTAAATATTATTCTCGGTGTGTAGTTCAAATGGTTCAACGTTCCCATAACATACAAGAGGTAAGGGTATTAAATACGCCCGATTCTCCATATTGGTGTAATATTTTTGGTCAACATTATTGAGTTTTCTATAGAGAAAAAATGATCCCATAGTAGTTACTTTTTTATTGAAATTAATAGTTATTCCTATTGATGAAAAAGAATTGGAAAACATCATCTACGCTTTAAAGTTTATATTTAGCAAAGAATTAAAATGCCCTAAAGCTTAAATCTCGTTCCAGAGATGTAACTTAGATGATCTCATTTTTTTATTAATGTTATTAAAAGAGTTTTATTTAATAGGGAAGTTATTCCTATCATAACTGTCTTTTTATTGAAATAAAGTATTTCTTTTCGGATGAAAGAGAATCAGAGAACATTGGTTTTTTTTTTGTAAAGTAGAATGAAAACCTAATAGTAATTATCTTTTTCTTTTCTTATAGCTCAGAGTATAGGATTTGTAACTCAGATGGTAGAGAGCTCGCTTAGCATGCGAGAGGCATGACGATTGATACCCCATAACTCCATATCCTTATTTCTTTTCTTTCTAATGTTATTTATGGTAAATCTCTTCTTTTTACTGATAAAAAAAGAATCAGAGAACATCATCTTAGGTGGTTCTCTTATTTTTGAGGGTCTTTTTGTTAAAAGTAGAATTTAAATATAAATTATTAAATCTTATTCTTAGTGTGTAGTTCAAAAGGTATAATGATCCCATAGCATGTAAGAGGTAAGTGGATTGAATACACCCCACTCTCTATATTGATGTAATATTTTTAATCAATGTTATGGGGTTTTATGTAGAGGAAAAATGATCCCATAATAATTACTTTTTTACTGAAATAAATTATTCTTCCTATTGATGAATAAGAATCGGAAAATATCATCTACTCTTTAATATTTTTATTTAGCAGAGAAGTAAAATAACCTAAAGCTTAAATCTTGTTCTAGTGCTATAACTCAAATTTTCTAGATTTTTTCAATGTTATTGAAATAATTTTATTTAATAGAGAAGTTATCCCAATTGTAACTACCTTTTTACTGAAATAAAAATTTTTTTTCTGATGAAAGATAATCAGAGAACATCAATTTTTATTTAGTGAAATAGAATGAATATCCTAGAGCTTAAATTTTATTTTGGGGATGTAGCTCAATTGATAATATCTTTTTTTTCAATATTATCAAAGAGTTTTATTTAGAGGAGAAATTATTCCTATAGTAATTACCTTTTTATTTTCTTATAATTTATTTTCTAGGGAATGTAGCTTAAATGGAAGAGTGCTCACTTAGGTAGTGAGAGGTATGAGGTTCGATACACTACATCTTCATGTCCCTATTTCTTTTCTTTCCAATGTTATATAGGTTCATCTCTACTTTTTACTAATAAGAAAAAGAACCAGATAACATCCTCTTAGGTGGTTCTCTTAGTTTTTAGGGTTTTTATTTTGTGAATAGTAGAATTTAAAATCTAGATTATTAAATCTTAATCTTGGAGTGTGGTTAAGATAGTTCAACGCTCCCATACCATGCAAGAGGTAGGGGGATTGAATATGCTCCATTCTCCATATTAGTGTAATATTTTCGGTCAATGTTATCGAGGTTTCTGTAGAGGAAAATGATCCCATAGTAATTACTTTTTTACTGAAATTAATAGTTCTTCCTATTGATGAAAAAGAATCGAAAAACATCATCTACGCTTTAAGGTTTCTATTTAGTGAAGAAGTAAAATACCCAAAAGCTTAAATCTCGTTTCGGAGATGTAACTCAAATAATCTCATTTTTTTCAATATTATTAAAAGAGTTTTATTTAATAGAGATGTTATCTATCATAATTGCCTTTTTAATGAAATAAATTGTTTCTTTTCTGATGAAAGAGAATTGGAGAACATCCATTTTTATTTAGTGAAGTAGACTGAAAACCCAATAGTAATTACAATTTTCTTTTATTATAGCTCAGAGTATGGGGGATGTAGCTCAGATGGTAGAGAAATCGCTTAGCATGCAAGAGGTATGGGGATTGATGCCTCGCAACTCCGTATCTTTATTTTTTTTCTTTCTAATGTTATTTTCGGTGAATCTTCTCTTTTTACTGATAAAAAAAGAATCAAAGAATATTGTTTTAAGTGGTTCTCTTATTTTTTTAGGGTTTTTCATTAAAATTAGAATTTAAATGTAAATTTTTTAATCTTATTCTTGGTGTGTAGTTCAAATGATACAACGATCCCATAACATACAAGAGGTAAGTGGATTGAATATGCCCCACTCTTCGTATTAGTGTAATATTTTCAATCAATTGTATCGGGTTTTATGTAGAGAAAAAATGACCCTATAGTAATTACTTTTTTACTGAAATAAATTGTTCTTCCTATTGATGAAAAACAATTAGAAAACATCATCTACTATTTAATATTTTTATTTAGCAAGGAAGTAAAATACCCTAAAGCTTAAATCTTATTATAGGGCTATAACTCAAATGATCTCAATTTTTTCAATGTTATTGAAAGAGTTTTATTTAATAGAGGAGTTATCCCTATCATAACTACCTATTTAATGAAATGAAGTTTTAATCAGAAAAATAATCGGAGAACATTAGATTTTCTTTAGTAAAATAGAATTAATATCCTAGAGCTTAAATTTTGAAGATGGTAATATCTTTTTCTCAATATTATTGCATTTCTTTGTATTAAAAAGTTAGGAGATGTAGCTCAAATGGTAGAGGGCTTGCTTAGCATGCGAGAGGTATAGGGATTGATACCTTGCATCTCTATATCATTATTTTTTTATTCCAATATTATATAGTTTTATCTCTACTTTTTACTAAAAAGAAAAAGAATCGGAGAACATCCTATTATTTAGATTCTCTTATTTTTTTCAGGGTTTTTATTTTATGAATAGTAGAATTTAAAATAAAAATTCTTAAATCTTATTCTTGGTGTTTAGTTCAGATGGTTAAATGCTCCTATAACATGTAAGAGGTAAGGGTATTAAATACGCCTAATTCTCCATATTGGTGTAATATTTTCGGTCTCCATTATCGAGTTTTCAATAGAGTAAAAATTATCTCATAGTAATTACTTTTTTACTGAAATTAATTATTCTTTATATCGATGAAAAAGAATCAGAAAACATCATCTACTCTTTAAGGTTTTTATTTAGTGAAGAAGTAAAATACCCTAAAGCTTAAATCTCATTTTAGAGATATAACTCAGATGACCTCAATTTTTTTTCAATGTTATTAAAAGTGTTTTATTTAATAGAGAAGTTATCCCTCTTGCAACTGCCATTTAACTGAAATAAAGTGTTTCTTTTATGTTAAAAGAGAATCGGTGAACATCAGTTTTTATTTAGTGAAGTAGAATAAAAACCCTATAGTAATTACCTTTTTCTTTTCTTATAGCTCAGAGTATGAGGGATATAGCTCAGATGGTAGAGAGCTCACTTAGCATGCGAGAGGTACACCCCGCAACTCTATATCATTATTTCTTTTCTTTCCAACGTTATTTATGGTAAATCTCTTCTTTTTACTGATAAAAAAAGAACCAGAGAACATCCTCTTAGGTGGTTCTCTTATTTTTTAGGGTATTTTCGTTAAAAATAGAATTTAAATGTAAATTATTAAATTTTATTCTTGGTATATAGTTCGAATGGTATAACGATCCCATAACACGCAAGAGGTAAGTGGATTAAATACACCTCATTCTCTATATTGGTTTAATATTTTCAATCAATGTTATTAGGTTTTATGTAGAGGAAAAATGATCTCATAGTAATTGCTTTTTTACTGAAATAAATTGTTCTTCCTATTTATGAATAAGAATCGAAAAACATCATCTACTCTTTATTGTTTTTATTTAGCGGAGAAGTAAAACACCCGAAAGCTTAAATCTTGTTTCAATGATGTAACTCAGATGATCTCAATTTTTTCAATATTATTGAAAGAGTTTTATTTAATAGAGAAGTTATCCCTATTGTAACTATCTTTTACTGAAACAAAGTATTTATTTTTTATGAAAGATAATGAGATAACATCAGTTTTTATTTAGTTAAATAGAATGAATACCCTAAAGCTTAAATTTTGTTTTGGGGATGTAGCTCAGTTGATAATATATTTTTTTCCAATGTTATTAAAAAGTTTTATGGAGAAATTATTCCTATAGTAATTATTGTTTTCTTTGCTTATAATATATATAGTGGGGAATGTAGCTTAAATTATAAAGTGCTCGTTAATCATGTGAGAGGTATAGGGTTTGATACCTCGCATCTCAATATCTCTATATAGTTTCATCTCCACTTTTTACTAATAAGAAACAGAACTAGAGAACATCATCTTAGGTGGTTCTCTTATTTTTTAGGGTTTTTATTTTGTGAACAATAGAGTTTAAAATATAAATTATTAAATCTTAATCTTGGTGTGTTGTTTAGATGGTTCAATGCTCTATGCAAGAGGTAAGGCTATTAAATACACTCCATTCTCCATATTGGTGTAATATTTTCGATCAACGTTATCAAGTTATCTATAGAGGAAAAACGATCCCACAATAATTACTTTTTATTAAAATTAATTGTTCTTCCTATTGATGAATAAAAAAAACATCATTTACTCTTTAAGGTTTTTATTTAGCGAAGAAGTAAAATACCCTAAAGCTTAAATCTAGTTCCAAAGATGTAACTCAGATGAACTAGTTTTTTTTCATTGTTATTAAAAGAGTTTTATGTAATAAAGAAGTTATCCATATCGTAACTGCCCTTTCATTGAAATAAAATATTTCTTTTCTGATGAAAGAGAATCGGAGAACATTGATTTTTATTTAGTGAAGTAGAATGAAAACCCTTTAGTAATTATATTTTTCTTTTCTTATAGCGGAGAGTGTGGGGGATGTAGCTTAAATGGTAGAGAGCTTGCTTAGTATGCAAGAGGTTCGGGGATTAATACCCCACAACTCCATGTCTTTATTTCTTTGCTTTCTAATGTTATTTACGATAGATCTCCTCTTTTTATTGATTAAAAAAAGAACAAAAGAATAATATCTCAGGTGGTTCTATTATTTTTTAGGGTTTTTTTGTTAAAGTTAGAATTTAAATATAAACTTTTAAATCTTATTCTTAGTGTATAGTTCAGATGATACATCGTTCCCAAAACATGCAAGAGGTAAGTGGATTGAATACACCCCACTCTCTGTATTGGTATAATATTTTCAATCAATGTTATCAAGTTTGATGTAGATGAAAAATGATCCCATAGTAATTACTTTTTTAATAAAATAAATTGGTCTTCCTATTGATGAAAAAGAATAAAAATATATTATCTACTCTTTAATGTTTTTATTTAGCGGAGAAGTAAAATATCCTAAAGCTTAAACCTTGTTCCAGGGATGTAACTCAAATGATCTCAATTTTTTCAATGTTATTGAAAGAGTTTTATTTAATAGAGAAGTTATCCCTGTCATAACTACCTTTTTACTGAAATAAAGTGTTTTTTTTTATGAAAGAGAATCGGCGAACATCAATTTTTATTTAGTGAAGTAGATTGAATACCCTAAAGCTTAAATTTTATATTGGGGATGTAGTTCAGATGATAATATCTTTTTTTTTCTATGTAGTTAAATTGTTTTATTTGGAGGAGAAATTATTCCTATAGTAATTACCAATTTCATTTCTTATAATTTAATGGGGTAGGGGATGTACCTTAAATGATAGAGTACTTGCTTAGCATGCTAGAGGTATGGGGATCGATACCTCATATTGTTGTATCCCTATTTTTTTTCTTTCTAATGTTATATAAGGTAAATCTTCTCTTTTTACTGATAAAAAAAGAATCAGAGAACATCCTCTTAGGTGGTTCTCTAATTTTTTAGATTTTTATTTTGCTTAGCATGCTCCCATAACACGCAAGAGGTAATGGGATTAAATATGCTTCATTCTCTATATTGGTGATATTTTATATCAATGTTATTGGGTTCTATGTAGAGGAAAAATGATCTCATAGTAATTACTTTTGAAATAAATTATGATGAAAAAAATAGAAAACATCATCTACTCTTTAATGTTTTAATTTATGGAGAGGTAAAATACTCTAAAGCTTAAATCTCGTTCCATGGATGTAGCTCAGATGATCTCATTTTTTTCAATGTTATTGAAAGAGTTTTATTTAATGGAAAAGTTATCCTATCTTAACTACCTTTTACTAAAATAAAGTGTTTTTTTTCTAATGAAAGAGAATCGAAGAACATTGGTTTTATTTAGTGAAGTCAAACGAATACCCTAGAGTTTAAATTTCATTTTGGGGATATAACTCAGATGATAATATCTTTTTTTATACTGTTATTAAATAGTTTTACTCGGAGGAGAAATTATTCCTATAGTAATTATCTTTTTCTTTTCTTATAGCTCAAAGTGTAGGGGATGTAGCTCAAATGGTAGAGAGCTTGCTTAGCTGCGAGAGGTACGTGGATTGATACCCAACATCACCATATCCTTATTTCTTTTCTTTCTATTATTATTGAGGGTAAATATCTTTTTTTATTGATAAAAAAGAATCAAAGAACATCCTCTTAGATGGTTCTTTTATTTTTTAGGGTTTTTTCTTTAAAAGTAGAATTTAAGTGTAATTTATTAAATCTTATTATTGGTGTGTAGTTAAGATGGTACAATACTCCCATAACATGCAAGAGGTAATGGGATTAAATACGTCTCATTCTCCATATTGGTGTAATATTTTAGATCAATGTTATCGGGTTTTATGTAGTGGAAAAATGATCCCATATCAATTGTTTTTTTCCTGAAATAAATTGTTCTTCTTATTGATGAAAAAGAATTAGAAAATATCATATACTCTTTAATGTTTTAATTTATGGAGAATTAAAATATCCTAAAGCTTAAATCTTGTTCCAGGGTTGTAACTCAGATGATCTCATTTTTTAATGTTATTAAAATAGTTTTATTTAATGGAGAAGTTATCCCTATCGTAACTCCCTTTTACTGAAATAAAATATTTTTTTTATGATGAAAGAGAATCAGAATATCGATTTTTATTTAGTGAAGTCAAACGAATACCCTAGAGCTTAAATTTTATTTTGGGGATGTAGCTAAGATGATAACATCTTTTTTACAATGTTATTAAAGAGTTTTATTTGGAGGAGAAATTATTCCTATAATAATTACCATTTTCCTTTCTTATAGCTCAGAGTATGGGGGATGTAGCTCAGATGGTAGAGAGCTTGCTTAGCATGCGAGAGGTATGGGGATTAATAACTCGCATCTTCATTTTCTTATTTCTTTTCTTTCCAATGTTATTTAGGTTAAGTCTCCTCTTTTTATTGATACAAAAGGAATTGGAGAACATCCTCTTAGGTGGGTCTCTTATTTTTTAGAGTTTTTTCATTAAAATTAGAATTTAAATGTAAATTATTAAATCTTATTTCTGGTGTGTAGTTCATATGGTACAGCGCCCCCATAACATGCAAGAGGTAAGGAGATTGAATACGCCCCATTCTCCATATTGGTGTAATATTTTATATCAATGTTTTTAGGTTTTATGTAGAGAAAAAATGATCCTATAGTAACTACCTTTTTACTGAAATAAATTGTTCTTTCTATTGATGAAAAAGTATTAGAAAACATCATCTACTCTTTAATATTTTTATTTAGTAGAGAATTAAAATTCCCTAAAACTTAAATCTTATTCCAGCGATGTAACTCAAAGGGGTGGGGGGGAGGTGAATTAGTGTAAGTGTAAATTTTTAATTTAGATAAAAACTTTTCAATGAAACTAAGATAGGAAATTCAAAACTTTTCGTTCTTAGTAAAACAAAGTGAGTAATTAAAATAAAGATACTAAGTTAATAAGTAAATCGGAAAGATAAGCAACGTTTGAAGGAAAGAACTTATTGTGAAAACTTTACATTCAAAGAGTTGAGTTAAATAGGAGGCGTCAATACAAAAATATGTAAGCAATGAAAGCAAGGAAACACACATAATTTTTATAGTAGTTCAGCGCCAACGGTCTACGTCAACTCCGGAGTCCTCCTTCTTGAGGCACATCGGCGTCTACTATCGATCTTTTTTGGGTGAAGACTAAACCCTTACAATTTGCTTACAAGGGAGACAAGATTACACTCTTTGATCACTCCCTTATCCCTTTTCTTTTTTCTTACAATTCCCATACAATATTTTTCCAGAATATAATCCCCAAAAATTATTGTGTATAATGTAAAAAAATTTACGGTACTTATAGGCCCCAAGTGGCTTCAGATTTTTGGAGCCAAAAATCAAACATACCCGAAAAATTGGGTATGAACGGTTTACCCATCGGTCCTAGGTGGGTCAACCTTTGAAAGTACCCAGATTCCTGGGTATGGGTGGTTCAATCACCCGGTCTGAGCAGGTCCACCGTCGTCAGCCGCTCGAAAGCTTGGGCGGCGACAGTACACTCTCCGGAATTTTCGTAAAAGTGGTTCCCTCCACTTTTTGAATTTTGGCTTGAACCATCAGTTGACTATTTCCTTGGTCAACTAATTGAGCTCAACTTGAGCTCAACAAAACCCTATAGTGGACCCGGTTACCTTATTGAGTTAATTTAGATTTTATCCAAATCTAACTCAATTATGACTCAATTCCTAACTACGACTCAATGATTACAACACTTAATGACCAACAAGCTAAACCAAGACCTAACTCCCGCCTATCCGGTAGCCTCCGGCATTCTTGCGACGAGTCTTTTAGTTTTCTTCCAACGATCTCCCTACATGTTCCCAGTGAGCTTCTTGATCCCTTCGGTGAATCTCCTAGCGAACTTCGGTGAGATCCCACTACATCGTCCGAACCGCGGCCTGATGCTCAAGCTTGATCTTGGTCCATCATCTGGTTGTAACTCCATTGCTCCTGTCATAGTTAGTCATATATAATACTAATTATAAGTTAATTAAATATAATGATAATTATCAAATATCCATTACAAGACCATCCTAACTCCCGACAAGCTTTTTGGCTACTCCCGATAATCTTCCAGCGAGTCTCGGTTTTCTTCTAGCGAACTCCCTTGCGCCATTCTGGCAAACTCTCGTTACCCTCAGTGAGCTCCCAACGCACTCCTAGCGAGTTCCCAACCGCATCGACCCGATGCATGGACTTGACCTTGGCCAATCCTGATTGTAATAATCATTCTATCATAATTAATTATACATTAATCAATTCTAACAATCCTGTTAAATCAATAACCTATAAATTGATTTCATCATCAAAATTTGAGATTCAACAAAATGAGCTTAATTTTTTAATATTATTGAAAGGGTTTTATTTAATAAGAAAGTTATCCATATCGTAACTATCTTTTCACTGAAATAAAGTGTTTTTTATAAAAAGATAATTGGAAAACATCGGCCTTTATTTAGTGAAGTAGAATGAATACCCTAGAGCTTAAATTTCATTTTGGGGATGTAGCTCAGATGATCTTTTTTCTCAATGTTATTAAAGAGTTTTATTTAGAGGAGAAATTATTCGTATAGTAATTATAGTTTTCTTTTTTTATAATTTAAAAGGTAGGGGATGTAACTTAAAAGGTAGAGCACTCGCTTAGCATGTTAGAGGTATAGGGATTGATACCCTACATCTCCATATCCCCTATTTTTTTTCTTTTCAATGCTATATAGGATTCATCTCCACCTTTTATTGATAAGGAAAAGAAGTGGAGAACATCCTGTTCTCTTATTTTTTTTAAGATTTTTTTCATGAGAAAGTAGAATTTAAAGTGTAAATTATTAAATCTTATTCTTGGTGTGTAGTTTAGATAGTACAGCACTCCCATGCAAGAAGTAAGGAGATTGAATATGCCGCATTCTCTATATTGGTGTAATATTTTCGATCAACGTTATTGGGTTTTATGTAGAGGAAAAATGATCCAATAGTAATTACTTTTTTACTGAAATAAATTGTTCTTCCTATTGATGAAAAAGAATAAGAAAACATCATCTACTCTTTAAGGTTTTTATTTAGCAAAGAAGTAAAATACCCTAACCTTAAATCTCGTTCCAAAGATGTAACTCAGATGATCTCATTTGTTTTCAATATTATTAAAAGAGTTTTATTAAATGGAGAAGTTATTAAAAGAGTTTTTATAATTTAAAAGATCGGGAATGTAGCTCAAATGGTAGAGGACTTGCTTAGCATGTGAGAGGTATAGGGATCGGTACCCTACATCTCCATATCTCTTTTTTTTTCTTTCAAATGCTATATAGGATTCATCTCCACCTTTTATTGATAATTTTCTTTCCAATGCTATATAGGATTCATCTCCACCTTTTATTGATAAGGAAAAGAAGTGGAGAACGTCCTCTTAGGTGGTTCTTTTATTTTTTTAGGATTTTTTTCATGAAAAAGTAGAATTTAAAGTAAATTATTAAATCTTATTCTTGGTGTGTAGTTTAGATAGTACAACGCTCCTATGCAAGAGGTAAGGAGATTGAATACGCCCCATTCTCCATATTGGTGTAATATTTTCGATCAACGTTATTGGGTTTTATGTAGAGGAAAAATGATCCGATAGTAATTACTTTTTTACTGAAATAAATTATTCTTCCTATTGATGAAAAAAAATAATAAAACATCATCTACTCTTTAAGGTTTTTATTTAACAAAGAAGTAAAATACCCTAACCTTAAATCTCGTTCCAAAGATGTAACTCAAATGATCTCATTTTTTAATATTATTAAAAGTGTTTTATTAAATGGAGAAGTTATCCTTGTTTCATTCTGATGAAAGAGAATCAGAGAACATTGGTTTTTCTTTAGTAAAGTAGAATGAAAACTCTAGAGATTAAATTTCATTTTGAGGATTTAGTCAAATGATAACATCTTTTTTTCAATGTTATTAAAGAGTTTTATTTGGAGAAGAAATTATTCCTAAGTAATTATATTTTTCTTTTCTTATAGCTTAGAGTGTGGGGGATGTAGCTCAAATGGTAGAAAGCTCGCTTAGCATGCGAGAGGTATAGGGATTGATACCTCGTATCTCCATATCTTTATGGTTCACTTATTTTTAGGATTTTTTCTGTTAAAAGTATAATTTAAATACAAATTACTAAATTTTATTCTTGGTGTATAGTTCATATGGTATAGCGATCCCATAACGTGCAAGAGGTAAGGGGATTGAATACGCCCCACTCTCCGTATTGGTGTAATATTTTCAATCAATGTAATCGGGTTTTATGTAGAGGAAAAATATTCCCATAGTAATTATTTTTTTTACTGAAATAAATTGTTCTTCCTATTGATGAAAAAGAATCAGAAAACATCATCTACTCTTTAATATTTTTATTTAGCCAAGAAGTAAAATACCCTAAAGCTTAAATCTTATTCCAAGGATGTAACTCAAATGATCTCAATTTTTTTAATGTTATTGAAAGAGTTTTATTTAATAGAGAAGTTATCCCTATCGTAACTACCTTTTTACTAACATAAAGTATTTTTTTTCTAATGAGAGATAATCGGAGAACATAAGTTTTTATTTAGTGAAGTAGAATGAATACCCTAGAGCTTAAATTTTATTTTAGGGATGTAGCTCAGATGATAATATCTTTCTTTTCAATGTTATTAAAAAGAAATTATTCCTATAGTAATCACCTTTTTCTTTTCTTATAATTTAAAGGGTGAGGGATGTAGCTTAAATGGTAGATGCTCTCTTAGCTTAAATGGTAAGGGGCTTAAATCTCGTTCTAGGGATGTAACTCTGATGATCTCATTTTTTCCAATATTATTGAAATAGTTTTATTTAATGGAGAAGTTATCCCTATCGTAACTCCCATTTACTGAAATAAAATCGAGAATATGAAAGAGGTAAGAGAAGTTATCCTGTACAAACTCACAAGGGAGACTTTACAAGAATTGATATTATGATCAATTAGCACTAAGAGGGGATGGGTGAAATAGTGTAAGTGATTAAAACTTGATTTAAAGAAAACTTAATTCAAAATAAAACTGATATCAGAAGCATTTTATTTAAGTAGAGTAAGCGAGCAATTTAACTTATAGAACGATACTAAGATTTTTACTTAATGAAAGCTCAAATATAAATATGCAAATCCAAATAAGATTCAAGATAAGAGACACTCACAGATTTATAGTGGTTCGACCTTAATCTGACCTATATCCACTCCCGAGTTCTCTTCTCCGAGGTCCACCAGTGCCCACTATCAATCTTCTTTGGGTGAAGATCAAACCCTTATACTTCCTACTCTCCTTTTCACAGGCTTATAGGAAAGGAACCTTACAAACTCACAAGGGAGATTTACAAATTTTACAATCCTTTCCTTTCTCCCTTACCCCTTTTTTTCTTACAATTTTCACATATAATTTATTACATAATTTCTAGCCCAAAATTATTATATGAAATGCAATAAAACTTAGGGTATTTATAGGTCCTAATTGGCTTCAGGATTTGGAGCCAAAATTAAAACACACCTGGAAAAATCTAGGTACGGGTGATACAATCGTCGGCCTATGCGGTACAACCATCGCCTAGTGCTTGGATTCTTGGGTGACAATACAACTGTCATTCACCGATGGTACAATTGCTAGGATTTTCGAAAAAGCCCTTAGCTTTCTAATCCTGACTTGTACCTCCTGTTGACCAATTCTCAGGTTAACTAATTGAGCTTGACCTGAGCTCAATCCAATCCCTTTGTGGACCCAATTACCTCACATTGAGTTGATTGGGATTTCTTCTAAATTAAACTCAATTAGGACTTAATCCCTAACTACGACACATTGATTACAGCCATAATGACCATCAAGCTAAATAATGACCTAGCTCCCACCAATCTGGTAGCCTCTGATATTCTTGCGGTGAGTCTTACGGTCTTCCTCCAATGATCTCCCGATGTGTTCCCAACGAGCTTCCCGATTCTTTCGGTGAACTCCTAGTGAACTCCCGATGAGCTCCCACAGCATCGTCTGAACCTTGGTCCGATGCCCAAACTTGATTCTGGCCTATCATCTGGTTGTAACTCAATTCCTCCGTCGAAATTAAACCTTAACAATGTTAACTATAATTTAATTAATTATAATTAACATGGCCAATAAATCCACTTCAAGACTTTCCCAACTTTCAGCAAACTTTTTGGCTTTCCCCGACAATCTTCTGGTGAGTCTTGGTCTTCTTCTGGCAAACTCTCTTGTACCATCCTAGCAAGCTCCTGATACCCTCAACGAGCTCCTGACACACTCCAAGCGAGTTCTCAATTGCAATGTCCTCACTCGGGAACTCGTTTTTGGTGAACTCCCGATGCCTTCCTGGCAAGATCCCGATCACATTCAGCGAGCTCCCAGCAAACTCCCGACACATTCATGATACCTTCGATAAGCTTTTGGCAAGTCTCTCGGTGAGTTCCCATTACATCGATCGAACCCCGGCCCGATGCCGAGACTTGACTCTGGCCTACATCTAATTGTAATTTTCATTCTCTATCGTAGTTAATCCTACATCAATAATCTCTAACACACATGTTAGATCAACAAACCATTAATTGATTTCATCATCAAAATCCGAGATTCAACATTCTCCTCTTTTTTTATGATGGCAACCAATTGATGATGGGAGTTAAATTTTACTCCCCCTAACTCTATGCCATAATCTAAATAAGGAAAAGTTAAATTCGAGAGAACCAAACACTCTTGAATTCAAGTATTATAACATCCATTTATCAAATTTTGAAATGATATACAATGAATTTCAAAAATCTCAAAAATCATTAAATCATCAGTGATACATGATAAATCATTAATTTCAACCATCAAATCATAAATCATTCAAGGATATTCAGGAATTTCAAAATTCATGCATTAGTCATGCAATTAATTTAAAAATTTTATTCTTTAAAAAGAAGAAATACCTCATTTTATCATTTTTCATCAATATGCTATTTCTTCCCCTTTGTCATATATGAATCATTTTAGAGCAATACCTCATTTTATTATTATTTTATATATATGTCATCAAATATGTTATTTCTCTCCCTTTGTCATATATGTATCATTTTTCAAATGTGTATCATCAATATGCTATTTCTCCCCCTTTGTCATCAACAAAAAAAAGTGAAATAATGAGCAAATAATTTCAAGATACATAAACTCATGTATCAAATTTTTTATATTTGTACAAAATAAATATTAATTAAATGTTTGGTGTTTCATTGCTCCCCCTTAGTAAAATAGGATAAAAACATAATTTTCTTATAAAAAGTTTTCTTCCCTTTTGTGAATAAGAAAGGAAAAGAAATGAAGGTGAGGGAGTGTTAAAGATCTAAAATATTAGTATCCAAAAAATAAGTAGGGAGGGATACATTCGAAAGTATTCATCAAGGATATAAAAGTTTCATGAGTTATAATAATTTTTGAGAGAGATCTTATATCAAGTTCATGTCACATAGTTTTCTTTTGTAAATATTCATTAAGATTCATGAAATCAATGAAATACCCAAAAGGACTTTCAAATCTCATTATCGTGATGTCAATTTCAAGGAGAATCATTTCGGAGGAGAGCTCATAAAAAAACTAAGAGCTCAAAAGGATCATAAAAATCTTGTCACAAAAAAAATCTTAAATCCCCTTTTTATAAATGTCAAATTTTAACAATGCAGGTGAGAGCCAAGATCCGAGAAATCCAAGAGCTGCTTATGCATTCATCTTATGTAAATTTAAACACAAATAGCAAATCATGCATTTTGAAGATCGTCTCATGTAAATTTTGATAAGAAACTCAATTTGTAAAAGTTAGGAAATTCAAAAGAAAATATGATAATAAATCAAGCTCAAATTGTAAATCATACATTTTGCATGCATTTATAAAATTTAAAATTCTAAATTTTCTTCTAAGCAATTTTTTTCTCATTCAATGTTATAAGATTCATCATATCCAATTTTTTTCTAACCATATTGATAATTTTATCTCCCACATTGGTCATTAAAAAAAAGAATATGATAGTATATTTTTTTTTTTACGATCAATAGTATAAAAGGATCATGTCATTAAGGATGAAAATCAAATTGTAAGTACCAAAAGACATGATTTTATTTAAGAATTATCTTCCCCTTTTTTTTCTTTGTAAATAATAAAAATAAATCTTAGGGGATTAAATAATTTTAATTCATCTAAGATAAATCTTAAGACATCTAATTCATTTAGATAAATCTTTTAATAAAATAGAAGAATGATCTTGATAAAAATCTTAATTATAATTGCTAAGATCATAAATCTCCTTTTTACTAAAAAAATTATAAAGATTTAAACGTGATTCTCATAAAGGATAAATCAAGTCAAGAAATCAAGAGAATATTCATTTTTGGAGAACGTCGGTTTTTATTTAGTGAAGTAGAATGCATAGCTTGGAGCTTAAATTTCATTTTTGGGATGTCTCTCAAATGATAATATCTTTTTTATTGTTATTAAATAGTATTATTTGGAGGATAAATTATTCATATAGTAATTACCTTTGTTGTTTCTTATAATTTAAAGGGTGGGGAATGTAGGTTAGATGGTAAAGTGCTCGATTAGCATGTGAGAGATATGGGGATCATACCTTCATCTCCATATACCTATTTTTTTTCTATCTATTGTTATATAGGTTTCATCTCTTTTTTTTACTGATAAAAAAAAGAACTAGAGAACATCCTCTTAGGTGTTTCCCTTATTTTCTAGGTTTTTATTTCGTGAAAAGTAAAACTTAAAATGTAAATTATTAAATCATATTCTTCATGTGTAGTTCATATGGTACAACACTCCCTTAACATGCAAGAGGTAATTGGATTGAATACGCCTCATTCTCCATATTGGTATAATATTTTTTATCAATATTATTGGGTTTTATGTAGAGGAAAAATGATCCCATAGTAATTATTTTTTTACTGAAAGAAATTGTACTTCCTATTGATGAAAAAGAATCAAAAAACATCATCTACTCTTTAAGGTTTTTATTTAGCGAAGAAGTAAAATACTCTAAGGCTTAAATCTCGTTCCAAAAATATAACTCAGATGATCTCATTTTTTTTAATATTATTAAAAAGTTTTATTTAATGGATAAGTTATCCCTATCGTAACTACCGGTTTACTAAAATAAAGTGTTTTTTTTTTTCTAATGAAAGAGAATCGAAGAACGTCGATTTTTATTTAGTGAAGTAGAATGCATACCCTGGAGCTTAAATTTCATTTTTGGGATGTAGCTCAGAATAATATATTTCTTTTCAATGTTATTTAAGAGTTTTATTTGGAGGAGAAATTATTCCTATAGTAATTACCTTTTTCTTTTTTTATGGCTCAAAGCATGGGGGATAAAACTCAGATGGTAGAGCGCTCGTTTAGCTTACGAGAGGTATGAGGATTGTACCTCGCATCTCCATATCCCTTTTTTTTTTTCTTTCTAATGTTATATAGGGTTTATCTCCTCTTTTTACTGATTAAAAAAAAAACCCAGAGAATATACTCTTAGGTGGTTCTCTTATTTTTTAGGGTTTTTATTTCATGAAAAGTATACTTTAAAGTGTAAATTATTAAATTTTATTCTGGTGTGTAGTTTAGCTAGTATAGCGCTCCCATAACATGCAAGAGCTGACAAGATTGAATATGCTCTATTCTCCATATTGGTGTTATATTTTCGATCAACGTTATTAGGTTTTATGTAGAGGAAAAATGATCTCATAGTAATTATTTTTTACTAAAATAAATTATTCTTTCTATAGATGAAAATGAATCAGAAAACATCATTTAAGGTTTTTATTTAGCGAAGACGTCAAATACCTTGAAGCTTAAATCTCGTTCCAGGGATGTAACTCAGATGATCTCATTTTTTTGCTGTTATTAAAAAGAGTTTTATTTAATAGAGAAGTTATCCCTATCGTAACTACCATTTTATTGAAATAAAGTATTTTTTTATGAAAGAGAATTAGAGAACATCGATTTTTACTTAGTGAAGTAGAATGCATACCCTAGAGTTTAAATTTCATTTTTTGGATGTAGGGTTCATCTCCACTTTTTACTTGTAATTAAAAGAACCAGAGAACATCCTCTTGGGTGTTCTCTTATTTTTTAGGATTCTTATTTCGTGAAATGTAGAATTTAAAATGTAAATTATTAAATCTTATTCTTGGTGTGTAGTTCAGATGGTACAGTGCTCTCATATGCAAGAGATAAAGGGATTGAATACTTCTCATTCTCTATATTACTGTAATATCTTTTATCAATGTTATTAGGTTTTATGTAAAGGAAAAATGATCCCATAATAATAGCTTTTTTACTGAAATAAATTATTCTTCCTATTGATAAAAAAGAATTGGAAAACATCATATATTCTTTAAGGTTTTTATTTGGCGAAGAAGTAAAATACCCTAAAGCTTAAATCTCATTCAGGGATGTAACTCAAATGATCTCATTTTTCAATGTTATTAAAAGAGTTTTATTTAATGGAGAAATTATCCCTATCGTAACTACCATTTTACTAAAATAAAGTGTTTTGTTTTCTAATGAAAGAGAATCGGAGAAAATTAGTTTTTATTTAGTGAAGTAGAATGCATACTCTAAAGCTTAAATTTCATCTTTAAGATGTAGGGTTTATCTACACTTGTTATTCATAAGAAAAATAACCAAAGAACATCCTCTTAGGTGGTTCTCTTATTTGTTTAGGATTCTTATTTTGTGAAATATAGAATTTAAAGTGTAAATTATTAAATTTTATTCTTGGTGTGTAGTTCAGATGTACAACACCTCCATAACATAATTTAAAGTGTAAATTATATATATATATATATATATTGAGGACCCTGGCTTGGATGGGTCATAATCCCAATAAATCACATAGTCAATAAAGCCTTGAGTCATGTAATATCTCCCTAATCTGGCCATCAAAGGAGTCGGCGAGGGTTTGAGAAGGATCCCCCTTGAATGAGGAGTCGGCTAAATAAGGATATGATCCCCCTAATTTAGCCATCATTCCTTTGATTGAGGAGTCAGCTAGATAAGAATAAGATCCCCTAATTTAGCCATCGTCTCCCTTTATTGATGAGTTCTTTCTAGGGTTAGGGTTTTTGGAGTCCTATATAAAGCATGTAGCCACCACCACTTTTTATCAAGCAAAGATCTCTTTTATTTCAACCTTGTGGTTGACTACCTAGGAGGGAGGAATCCCTATAGCGTTCCAAAGGAGTTGATCCCCTTCAAGCGATCAAACAACAATAGAATTCTACTGGGTTCTATTATTTAGTATCAGAGCAACGTTCCTTGGAGCTTCACTGCCCTTTTATAGCCACCCATCATCTTCATACATCATCTAAGCAATTTTCACAATTGCTATCTTCAACGCTGACTCCACTGTTATCACTGTTTGCCGTAGATCCATCATATGCTACCACTACTCCAAATCACATCAAGATCTGATATTGCCTCTATCGCAAAAACCTTATTGCTACTGTAATTTTATACCTAAATACCCAAAAAAAGTTCTCATCTATTCTCTCACTATAAAATACTCACTGTCGTAAAGTTGCTATCTTTACGAATGAAAGTATGCTGCAAAAGTTTTCATCCGTATACTTGTTGCCAAAAACCGACCTTGTTGCCATCTTTTCTAATGAAAACTTTTACATATTTTACAACGACTCGGCTTTCATCTACATTAGATTATTTATTGAAATTATCTTTGAAAACATCTATATATTGTTGCAACCTTTCGTCGCAAAACTAATGATTTTTTTATGAGAATTTTGTTGCCAAAACATTCATCACTATTCTTGCTGCATTGCTGTCAAGATTTTCTTATATATTTTCATCATCTTTGTTGTCATCAGTATCAAATTCTTGTTGTCAATTATTTCCACAAAGTATTAGTTTATTGCTGAAATTTTCATCGAAAAATTATTGTCTCTTCGATGAAAAATTCTACTTCTATATTTCAGCATCTGTTCGCTGCATACCCAACCGATTCTTATCAAACTTATTACTGCCATCAACAGCAGTTCTAAACCACCTCTCTGACCTTAATCTACTACCATCAAAGCCCCCTGGGAGCCCCTATAATGCCTCCAAATAGTAGCCCAAACTACATCTTAAACAGCAGCCTACTAAGCCCAAACCGTAGCCTTCAACCTTTGGTACACCAATCCTTTCGACCACCATCTCCCTTTATCCCTTCAATCAATCTGTCAATCATTCACATCAATAGCGTGTGATATGAACTCTCGCTCTACTGTGATCTCTCTCTCTCTCTCTCTTTGCAAATTGCAAAGATACATAAGACATTTCAGAACATATAAATGGGAATACGAAACATTTCGAAGCTTATCAAATATGTATAGGACATTTCAGAATATATTAATGGAAATATGAAATATTTCAGAGCATATCAAAGATGCATAGGACATTTCAGAACATATCAATAGCGTGTGAAATGTTTCAGAATATATCAATAGCAAATACAACATTTTGGAACATAACAATGGCATTCAAAATATTTAGGAGCATGTCAAAGATATATAAAATGTTTCAGAATATATCAATGGTAAATGAAATATTTCGGAGCTTATCAAAGATACATAGGTCATATTTCAAAGCATATTAATGATGTATAAATAATCTCAAAGCTTATTAAATAAATAATTAAGGAACAGAAGCTCAAATATCATATTAGATATAACATTTATTTCATTATTATCCAAAATGCACAAACAAACTCATAAGTATTGCTTTAGATATCATATCAAAGACATAGAGGGTAAAGTGGGATCAAATAGAATATGGTACATCCATTTCTGGATGACCAACAGACATAAGTCTCCTGCATCTGGGAGATCCATCCACCCACATTTGAGTGAAGTCAGTAGGGGCCGTACAGAGCATCGTGGGCTCTAAGCATAATACCCTTTACCATTTCTGGCAAAGGTCTAGAATATCTCACAAACACTAGAGTATAAAATGACATGAGAAATAAAAGTGACATATATCGAAAGCACATATGGAACAATGAAATACATATATGCCAATATGAAGCAATACGATGCCAACTTAAATATTCACAATTTGCATTCAGATAGACAAAGAATAAAGAACTAAAGTACATAAGAATTCAAAGTAATAATGTAAAGATCAATTGAAGAAAGGGCTTTAATTGGATCATAGACAAAATATGATCTGATAACATATTAAAAACATAGATGGTGAAGTGGGATCACAAACATAATATAGTCCATCCATTTTTGGATGACCACCAAATATAGTAGAGCATCATAAACTCTAAGCATAACATACCTTTTACCATTTCTGGCAAAGGTCTAGAATATCCTACAAACACCAGAGTACAAAAGAACATGAGCAATAAAATTAGCATATATCAGAAACACATGTGTAACCATAAATCATACATGCACCTAATCAAAATAATATAGTGTAACATCAATTAGTATATAATATATTCAGATATATAAGAAAATCAAAGGTAAAAGCATCAGAGAATTCAGTTTTGAAATAGAGGAAGCAAGAATAGGCAAAACTGATACAATCACTATTCTGGCAGAATTTAGAAGGCACATCTCAAAGTTATTTTGAATAATCAAATATACTCCAAACTAAAGATATCTTTAGAAAGCTAAATCAATCTATTTTCAAGTAAAATAAATTTCATATAAATTGAAGGTCTCTACCAAGAGTTATTGATGATTTGGTAACCAAAGGTTTGAAATCACAGTCCCTATTTTATAGAATTTATATAACCCACCAAAATAGAGGTTTTAATAGTCATTTAGGTTCCAAATCTTTTAATCCTAGTATTAAATAAAAGATATATTAGCCTATTTTCTAATGAATTAAGTTTTATATAAATCAGAGACTCCAACAGGGAGATATAAGTAATCCAATGATAAAAGGTCAGAAGCTATAGATTCTATTTTATAGATTTCATATGCTCAATTAAAATAAATGTTTGGGCTAGCAAATGAATTTCAAATTCTTCAAACTCAAGTTTAAAGAAAGATCTGTGAATCTATTTTTGAATGAACTAAAATTTATCTAAAATGAAGCCTATATAGAAAGTTACAATTTAAACAAGTCAAATAGGTCATAGTCTCAAAAATATTTTAGATTACAACTTTTGCAACTAACAAAAGAGAATTCAGATTGCAAGGTTGTATTTGTTCTAAATTTTTCTCATAATTAAGGCAAGAATAAAGATAAATTTAAATAGAGAAGGGATAGAAAATATTATGTAGGATGAGGTTAGAACACTTGTCTTTGCATATTTTGATCTAAAATGTAGATTTGATTCAAAATCTCAAAACCCCCAAATCTTTTCTTCTCCTCTTCCTTCTCTTCTTCTTCTTCTTCTTCTTCTTCTTCTTCTTCTTCTTCTTCTTCTTCTTCTTCTCAAGTTTACATTGCAGCCAAATCCTTTTCTTCTCTAATTGCTATTTGTTTTAGCTAACTTATGGGTTGCTATGTAGCAAGCATACATGTAAGGTGCTTATGTGTCACCTATGCAACATGCATAAATGGCACCACTTTAAACTAAGTAATGACACATGTCATCACTCTTTTTTTATATAACTTAATTTGAATCTTACATAATTCATATCAAACTTTTAAGCTTTATATTTAGGTCCCTAAGTAATAAGTTTTTAAACAAATTCTTATATTTATAAATAGGTCCTTCCAAACAATCTATTATTAAATAAATCCTCATTAATAATTGAAAATAGATCATTATAAATATTTTTAAAATGAGAGATATTATAGTCTGAGTACGAGAACATCAACGGACAACTCGTGAAGATCCGACAGACCTCGACTATTCAGGAATATTAAAGCAGGTTCGAAAGATTATCTAAACAAGCCCATGAATGGTTTAAGAAACAATTGCTAAGGACCTTTATTAAAGGACTAAAGCCGAAGATAAGAAAAGAAGTTAAGGCGCGATAGCTCTACACCTTGAGGACAACAATTCGCACGACTTCAAGTGGAGCGACTCAATCAAACTGCTCGAAGCACGAGAACCACATCACAACCAATAGCATATAAACCTCCAGCACCATCCACTTCCAGCCGCCCCCCTCAGCCGAAGAAATTAACAAGAGAAGAGCTTTGTGACATATCGGTAAAGGGCCTAGGTTAGCATTGTGATAAACTCTAGAGCCGAGACCACCATTGTAAAAGTGAGAGATATATGATGATTGAGCCCACTGAAGAACTCAAACTCTAAGATACAGTTCTTGAGTCTGATGAGAAGGAAACGGAGGAAAATTTACAACTGGCTGCTCGCACCTTTCATGCTTCATCTGGCTATGCGAAACCATAGATAATGAACGTTAATAGCCTCATCAAGCATTAGCCTGTCACCATCCTCACCGATACCAGGAGCCCCAATGATCTTATGAATGGCAAAGGAAAATATGTGACCTTATGCGAAAAATGAGGGAGCGAAGAAAAGACGGTCTCGACACAGTGCTTGAAGAAGGTTGCTGAAATTCCAAGCACCTCCGCTGAACTGAGCCGACTTCTTCCTACCAGACTACACGACCTTTGTATGCTAATCTTGCAGGAAGAACCACTAGCACATATTCGGCCATATTGCTGTCCACATGTTTATAAGGCTGAAGCTAAATAGATCGTCCAAGGGACACGGGAGACACGGATCATTTGGCCATGACCTTCCCTTACAATGACATTTTATCTCTAAGAGCTTTGCTTCTTTGTCTGCAGGGATAAGCTCTTCTTGAAGTGCCACATCTAGTTGAACCAACTATGACTTCTGATGCAGCAGTCCCAGATCTTGGGCTATTTCCACTACCTCTCCCAAGAGTAGACCACATTGCTCAAAGTCTTCCCTATTAGCGACCTATATTCCACTGTCGATGATCGCAAGAAGATCGAGTCCCTCCAGCGACACTGCCAGCATGAAATCTGTGACTGGATAGAGATCAAAATTCTGAAGGATTAGGAGGAAGGCATCCACATGTCCACCATCTATAGGGCCCTTACAACCACGATGCCATCTATGATCGTGGTGAGGTATTCAAAATTTGAGTAGACATAACAGGAGTTGAGATTGATGCCACCCTCTTGTAAGCTAACTGACCCCTAATCTACACCGAGACTCCCCCTACACTTCAAACAAGGCTTCTAATCTACAAGGGGATACTAATTGCTACTGAAGTTTGGCATGATATAGGGTAGCAACACGAAGGAGAAGTAAAAATGGGCTCGGAAAGATCGTAGCACCTACCCATCTCAAACTCAAATCGAGCTCACACTATCAGATATCTTATCAGAGGGCAGCCCTAATTCCAAAAAAGGCTCAACTACTATTAGAGAATAACCACGTGGCAGCCCATGCCCATAGAAAAAAAAAAACATCCTCCTAGCAAACACCGAAGCAGAAGAAAGTTTATTATTGAAGATTAAGTTTCCCTTCATCTCCAGCCCCACCAGCAGGAAATTTGAGCCTCAAGGAAGCGGTCCCCCTACTACTTTGGACTTAGCAAAATTGGGGATCACATTAGGGTCGTAACCTAAAGATCAGATTTGCACACCAAATCAAAAATATAGTTGATCCTCCGGATATCTCATCTCAAACGAAAGTTTAAAAAGGATGACTCAACCCACATCCATCCAACCGACACCTAAGCTAATGATGAGGCCCAAGTTCAGCTAATGATCACATGGGATCATAGAATCATGACATATCACAGTCCAGTCACTACTGTTGATGCTGGACCACAGGAGCAGGATACGCCTACTATAGGGGCCACGAAGGAGCCTCATGAGAAGTTACAGATCAAGGCCCGAAGACATAGAGCTCAACCTTGAGGAGAATGCTGATTTGAAGAAGGTGGGTCTGTTAGGACCCTAGCTTGGATGGGTCCTAAGCCCATTAAGTCATGGAGTTAATAAAGTCTTGAGTCATGTAATATCCCCTAATCTAGCCATCATCCCTTTTGAATGAGGAGTCGGCTAGAGTTTGGGAAGGATCCCCCTAATTCAGCCATCATCCCCCTTGAATGAGGAGTCAGATAGATATTGATAGGATCCCCTAATTTAGCTATCATCTCCCTTGATTGAAGAGTTCTCTCTAGAGTTAGGGTTTCTGAAGTCCTATATAAAGCATGTAGCCACCACCACTTTTCATCAAGCAAAGATCTCTTTTATTTCAATCTTGTAGCCGACTACCCAGAAGGGAGAAACCCCTATAGCAGTCTAAAGGAGTTGATCCCCTTCAAGCAATCAAATAATGATAGAATTATGCAAGTTCTATATATAGATAATACTATGTACAGAAAAACTTTTATCATTATATTTAGTGAGCTAATAATTTTAAATTTTAAGATGAATTATTTTTGTTATACTTTTATTGATGGCAGTATTGAAAATCTATAATATGACATTTTATTTTAGTCATATATGGGTGGAACTAGCAAAAGAGTTTTACATGATAGTAAAATAAAAATGGTACTATCTATATCCAATAGTCTCCTGACCACGGCCAAACCAAGTTATAGTATCTGCCAAAATTATTTTTTAATAATTTAATTTATAAAATCATATAAAAATTAAAAATAATACTTAAATATTAGAATCATATTAAAAATAATACTAAAAATAAGATCTTGATGGTTGCATTGTGGCTTTCATTGATGGGTTAGTAGGTCGTTATCGTTATCCTGATGAGTGTCGATGGTAGCGATGGTCATTGTCGAGGTAGAAGGTTGACCTTGCCTTATCATTGAGCCTCGGTAGTCAAGATCAACATTGTTAGGGCAAGATGACATCGACAATGTCGCCAATGGGGTAAGAGGTCACCATCACCTTTCCGTCAGGTAATATTACTCTTGAGTTATACTCAATTATAGTGTAATACTCCTCAATGATGGCAGTACCATCAGGTTGATGATGGTACCATCTATATCCAATGGTCTATTAACCAAGAAAATGATACCATTGCAAACTAGCAAGTAGTATTGCCCAAAATTATAGTACTTTTTTGAACAAGTTAATTTATAAAATAATCATAAAATAAAAAAAAATATTAAAATATTAAAATCATATTAGGACAGTTATACATAAGTTTAGATAGATTTGGTGAAACTCTATTGAGTTACACTCTAGTTACACTCGAGATATACTTATCACAAATTCAAACACAAATATCATATTTGGACAAAAATCATATAAAAATTAAAAGAAATTAGAAAAAATAATATTATATATACTAGAATCATATTAGGATATTTATAGAGGAGTTTTGATATGTTTGGTGAAAAATATTGAGTTAAACTTGCATTATACTCGAGTTACATTGGATTAGAGATTCAACCAAAAATATCCTATTTGGATATTAGTCACCTTATACTTAGAAACAATTAGGAAAAGTGATATTAAACTTATTAGAATCATATTATGATAGTTATATAAGAGTTTGGATAGGTTTGAAAAAAAAATTACTTGAGTTACACTCAAATATGGAGTGGTATTCCCTTTCTTCTGATCCGACGAACTTAGAATAATAAGCAGCGTGAGTTAGGGCATCTGATCTAAAAACTGGGCTGGGGATTTCTCTTGCATCCGAGCATGGTATTATTGTACAATATTGTATAACAATATTTAGGCAGGATATATATATATATATATATATATATATATATATATATATATACAATTTAAGCGCTCCAGGAACGTAGGCCCGGGAGAATACTTCTCTTCGGAATAGGAATGGTTGCACTGGTGGGTGTCGTTTTTCCATAATAGCGCTTTCTTTGTGTGAGTATAGGTTTAACTTATGTCAGGGATGTTGAGACAAAGGAAAAGGGGCACTCTTCAAGTGTTTATTAACAAGTGTTATTAACTCTAATTTGTTAACGATCACCTCAATAACCTGAGTCGGGTTACACTCAATCATAAATACAATATAAAACATGTAATTTTATAAATAAAGTGCTCTAAATTCATACACAAGTGGCAACCGTCATAACCACATATAATAAATTACAATAGAAACATATATAATGAATCATAATAGAAACCCATTCAATAAACACAAAACCAAACACATGAAAGTAATTCACAACAATATTGATCAGATTATTAAGACGATATGATATTATCAAACAATTTGTCCAACAACATAGGCCATCATTAGACTTTTTGTCGCTTAACTCTAATGTCTCAAAATCTAACTTTCTATTCTTAAATAAATATGAGTTATGTTTTAAGGATTGATATATTTTCAACCTATATAGCTTATGAACTATCGACTGAGTGGCCTCGATCCTTAGGTGTTGCAGAACTTACCTCATAAGACAATGGATCATCAAAGGATCTAAATAAATGATCCTCAGTAGCTATTATGGCCAAGACCATAATATTCAAATATCTTGTGTAATTTTCTAAATTAATCTTTTCCTTCACACTTGACACATTCTTAATCCTCACCGATGTGCCTTACAAATAGTTTAATAAATCAAATAAATAATATATTTAAAATACATAAATAAAATTTAAATTATTATATCTCGATATTCTCAATTGGTAATATATGAGACTCAATAGCTACTGAGGTGAGCACTTAATATACATGCATAACATGTGTATTTGACAAATAAAAAATTAACTTGTTCTCAGTTATCAATTATAACATCAAGTCGATAGCATTCTAGTTCCTGACGTTCACCCAACCCCATTTTCACATTGGAGGATGATTGGGATAATAGGATAGCGTAAACATATCCATATACTTACATACTTTTTGGATTTTACACACTAGAAAAAAATTAATTATATATAACTTAATAATGTTTAATATAAATCTTTAAATTATGATATATTTTACCTATAGTAACTACTTCATCTGCTTTCTTTTCTCGAAGTCAAAGAGACCTACATCATGACATTATTTTATTTATTTATAAAATTAAATATTATAAATATGAAATAGTATATCTATTTTAGGATATAAAAATCAAAAAGAAATTCAGTTAGACACATCACAAGCCATATTAGAGAGCTAAGCACCTTTACATTCCAATCAAGCAATATACATAGCTAAATAAATTAAAATTAAGTTTGTTTGATAAAACTAACCAAAATATTTAGTATCATTTTTTTTAAATTTTTTTTGCTTATTTTACTGCTTAAACTTTATCTCATCATTATAAAGTTTTGGAATCACTACTCAGCGTAATAAATGTAATAGCATTAATGACCCATATTAATTGTCAAAATATAAGAATTTCACATTGAATTTATGATTGAGTATAACTGAGTGTAGTATAAATATAACCCAAGTACAAATAGAAAAACTATCCAAACTTGTAAAAAAAAAACTATCATAACATGATCCTAATATGCTTAGTATCACGTATTTTATTTTTTTTATTTTACGATTATTTTTTATATAAAAAATTTTATATTAAATTTGTTATCGAGTGTAATGCTAGTGCAAACCAAATGTAACTCAACAATATCAAAGTGTTAAACAATTACAACATTTAAAAGAAGTATTGCTTGATCTTTTCAAAGGATAGGCTCGCTTTCTGAATATTGTTTAAATACATGTGCTTGAATTTTTGAGTGACATGAGTTTATCATTCTAGTAGGTTGTGACAAACATCAACCGTCATGACTTTATCATTCGAGTGACATCAATACGATAAGAGCATATTATATTTAAATCGACCAACGTAATGAACTATGATTTAAGTAAATTTCTATACTATAATCTTTTTCTTTTTTTTTACAATGATCAATGTATCCCTTATTTCATAGATATATATATATATATATATATATATATATATATATATATATATATATATATATATATATATATATATATATATATATATGCTTAGACTATATAAAAGTATTATACAAACCAGTGATAGCTTACCTTTGTGGTCGGTGATGTGGTGCCACTTTAGATGAAGGCACTAGCATTCGTAGTCGAAAGGAGGTGATGTCATCGTAACTCTATGATGAGATCATCATCGAAGAGGAGATGAGGTCGCCACCGCCTACAGTAGGGTTACACTCATTTGGTGTAACCCTTGGGTAAACCTCCCCCCTGTTTAGCTTTTGATTTAAATCTAATTCGACTCGATTCGTATCGAAAGATCTAACTCGAACCGAAATCTAATCAAATTAGTCCTTGGATCAATCAGGTTAACCAATTCAATATAGAGGATCAATCTGATTTGAAGGGTATTTTTAACATTTGAAACATTGTCTAAAGTAGACTATGTAATGTTAACCCATTCAATATAGAGGATCAATCTGATCAATTGAATATATAGAGGATAAATCTAATTCGACTGCTTGAAAGATTGTCTAAAGTTCTCACCACTAAAAAAAGTAAATTTTATTTATTTATTTAATTTTTTAAAAGATAAACGTTGAAAGTAAAATTCGAGTCTAGAACTTTCCGATGATGGATCAAGGATTTTGTCAACTAAATAATTTTCAACTTAATACTAAAAGATTATGGTTTAATAACGGTCAATAAAATTTATTAAATATTAAGAATTTAAAATCTAATATGATTAATGTTGGAAGATATCAACTAAACTAAGTGGTTAAAAATTTAGAGGGTTCGATAGTAAGATGCGTTGATCAATCTCATCCTTGCTAATTATCATATTTGTAAAGTATATAGACGACAAGTGAGAAAGGCATTGTTTGAAGTGCCAACGAAAAGCCAGCTGCGGCGTCTCGAACAACGCGGGTTTGAAGCATCCTCAAACATTACATAGTCTACTCCCATGTGAGCCTCACAACATAAAGCTATTACCACCAAACCCTGAAAGAAACGAGCATTTAAACACAAAAAGCCAAAACTTTGATCATGTTATTATTTATCTACTATATCATCCTGGTGTCGGTGCTCCAATCCCGTCACCAAACGCTACATCTCGAGATTAACCCCCATAAGTAAAAGAATCCTCCAAGTCCCAAGTCGTCGTACATGACCTCCGATCCATCCATCCATCCATCGGTTGCAAGTAAATATGACTCAAATAATTGCAAGACAGATATCCACTTGAATTTATTGAATGGATAGTAAAAGATTCAAATATTTTGAAGTGACAAGTATACTATTTCCAGATGTTGAAAGGAAAGATATCTAAAACTCCTACTTATCCTCTTTTTAATTCATCCAGGTTTAATGAGGAGTCTTTTCTGTGGGTGACCGCCGCCCATTGAATGTGTTGGGGAGGAAGCAAAGCTTCTCTTCGCAACAACTTTAGGGCGGTCAGGGGGATAAAACGTGAGGAATAATTGGGATACAGATGATAAAAAAAAAAAATCAAGTGCTTTCAGGACCATAGCAGCTAAAAGAAAGAAAACAGATGACGACAACGACAACATGGGAAAGCAATGGATGAGCCGTTTTAATCCACAAAACCTTCACTCGAAGCAACAAACCATAATTATCCTCCTACATGCAGAAATAGTATCTGATTAGCAAGTCGACAGACGTCTTTATTATTATTATTATTATTATTATTATTATTATTATTATTATTATTATTATTATTATTATTATTTGATAAGTCATGACGGATTAAAGTCCATGGCGGATCCCGATCCCATCAGAGATAACGTGGGTGGCAGCATGGCATGGCATGGCATAACATGCACGCTGCCCAAACCCGTGCATTCCTCTCGTCGCCAGCTGGAAGAAGCCAAAACCCAGCTGGTTCACCTCTCTCTCTCTCTCTCTCTCTCTCCATCCTATTCTCCTTCAGACCATCAGACGCGCAAGCTTTCTATTGACTTCAAACTGCTCAAAAGTTCCAAAAGCCAAAACGCTGCACCCTCTCTCTCTCTCTCCACTGTCCACTTATTATACTAAATGTAATCAACAAACAATTAAAGCCATCATTACAACATACAATAGCATAACCAACCCCACTACAATGTAATAGCCTAAGAAGAGTCTGTCTCTCTCCAATGCCATAAATTGTTACGCTTATATGAGAGCAACAAAAGCCGACGCCACGCCCCCTATTCCGCCCAAAATGACGGCCTCATCACCCACTCCAATGATAACAAGACCATAACCACTTACTAGTTTTCTTTCTTGTTCAATAAATGAGAAAACTAATAAAATAAAAAGGAAAAAAAATGGGAGAAAGGAAGGAGGAGTACCTCTATTTTGATTTAGTTGTTGGTTTGTTCCTCTTCGTGTTCGTCTTCCGGAGGACCACCTCGGTGTCGAGGCCGAAGCCGTCGACCTTCCGGACGCGGACCACCTCGGAGTGGTTGAAGAGGACGACGAGGCCATCGACCCCCCCGAGGAGGTCGTTGGCGGAGTATTTGTCGCCCCGGCGATGCACCGCCACATGCAACACCGCCACCCCGCCCGGCCGCAGCGTCCGCTCCACCTCCGCCGCAAACCGCTCCGGGTACAGCGCGTGGTCGAACACGTTGGAGAACTCGAAGTCGAAGGACTCGTCCGGGAATGGTTGCGCGTGGAAGTCGCCGGCCACCACCAGCGGCGGTGCCGGCACCAGGTCCATCCCCAGCGCGCGCCCCACGCCCAGCCCTCGCAGCGCCGCCACCTCCTGCCCTAAGCGGGCCCCGACGCAGAGCGCCGCGGAGGCGTTGGAGAGGAAGCCCTCGGCGGCCAGGTCGGCGAAGAAGCGAGAGAAGGCCCGGACCTTGCGGTCCCAGTCGCGGGTCGCCCACAAGTGGCGGAGCCGGGGGTTGAGGGTCTTGTTCAGTTGCAGTTTGATGTAGTCGTCGTAGGAGCGGAAGCCCGGTCGGATGCGGATGAGCGCGGCGGTGGAGGAGGAGGCGACAGCCGAGGAGATCGGGGTTTTCTTTGAGTGTAGGTAGAGGTGGAAGAAGAGGAGGAAGGAGAGCAAGAGGAGGAGGAGGAGGAAGAAAGGTTTGAGGAGGGGTTTTTTGGGGACGGACATGGAAATGGAACGAGAAGGAAGAGAGGTAGGACGTTGAGAGAGAGATGGAGAGACGGAGAAGACGACGACGTTTCCCTCTCCCTCTCTCACTTGGTGTCGCCTTCTTAGCGTCTTTTGGGCTCCAAAAGTTTTAAAAGGCATTGGGAATGCGTTGGGATGTCATGCGTGCGGTGTGATGGTCCGGAGGAACAGGATGGAATTCACTTTAAGTGGATGCCGGTTTCTAACGGGTAATCGAATCGGATCACGGAGACATCCCAACGCATGCGGATCCATTTTTGATAAGATCCTCCTACAGAATGGGCTCGGATTTTTTAATCATCCCTCAAGATATATGTAATACATATTTCTACAATTTTAAAAAAATAAATTATATTTTCATTACTGATACACATCATGTTCGTACGCGAACTTAAGCTTGAGGTCTATTACTCCGTACAATAATATATTAATGAATTTTAAAAAATCCAACATAAAATTTGTTTTTTTAATTGTGAGATAGAAAACCACTATGTCGGTGCACAGGAGGTGCTCGATAAAATGCGTGTGTGACTGCATCATCACCATTATTATTAGACAAGGACCATCAACCTGCTTAGGTTCATGAGTCATCTTATGGTCCTACAAACATGTCAACCATTTCTAGTTTTTTGTTGTTCCCTTATTCAAATGTTCTTCCTTTGAGACTCTCGTTTTAATCTCAACTAGTTTTAGTCTGAATTGTGCCAGTGAAGCTTCTTCCCAGGTGCAAAATTAATGGCAGTGGAATTCGCAACAAATCCGGGACATCAAGAACAGTTGACCTAATTTACTATACAAGTATGTTAGAGCATCTGGTGATCTTTCTCTCTAATTTACCGAGACACTTATAATTTACAATTAATTTACAGGCTGTTTATTATTAGAATTTTAAGAGTCACATTCTTACAATTTGAATGGGTATAATCAAATGTGTGTCATTAATCTAATTAATGAAAAGTTATTTAGCTAAGAGAGATATTTATTATAAAAATTAATTATGTTGATACCATCAATCATATTTTTAATTTGGTGATATGAATCTTTATGAAACATCATGGGACATCAAGAGTTATAAATTAAGATTATGACTATAAAAAGGGTTATGGTCCTCTATTGCATAATAAGAAAATAAATTTCTCTTCACCCGTCAAAGAGAAATCTAAGAATTCAAAAAAAAAAACCTTGCAATATAAAGGCCAACATATCGATCAATTCAAAATAATGTAATAGATTTACAAATATATTTTTATGTTAATATGTTTCATTAATTATTGTAGGATATCATCTATGTTATTGAGAATTTAATAATCAGTTGAAAATATTCTCACAAGGTTTTGGATCTATATGTATGAACCATATCGTTATTTCTAACAATAACTTTTTTTCAATAATTGGTATCAAAGTCATTCTATAATGATTATTAAATATCAAGACATATTTTTCATACATGTTAATGCTATATTTTGACAGTGCTTTATTTTGATTTGATTCTATCATCATCGAGCAATATAACAGTTTTATAAACCATAGTAGTTTTATGAATGGATGACTTTATAAAATATTTACATAACTTTTTGTTATATCATGTTCTCCTATATTATTTGTTAAAGAAAAAAATGATTCCTACGTGGAACAAATTTTTGCTGTGGTGGGTTTGATTTTATGTAATTGGCTTAAACAAAATAATAGTTATTATAAAGTTATTTGTTGATATAGTTTACATAAATTAAATATTTGAATCAACAAATAAAGGTTAAACTAATTTGATTAATATGGTTCGAATTCAATTCGTGATGTTTAATATTAGATTGAGTAATATAATACATGAAGTAACCAAAATGACCTCTCATATATGATATTTCTCATAAAAATATTAAATGTAGTATGTATTTATATCAATGTGGTAATTATCCAGCCCAAAAGAAGGTTAATAACTGGCAAGATTTTATACACACCTGTGATAATTATAAGTTTTATATATGAATGATAAATAAATCAAAAGATGGGTTTAGCATTTGACATACCTTATTGTCAATGTTTGATCATTACAATAAGGCTACCACTATCAATTAATTTGAAGTCCAAAGACAAAATATTAATATTGCACTTGGTATCTTGAGATGGATTATATCATTATTTGAATTTTCTTAAGTATATGGTATTATAAATATGAGCATAATTTTTTGTTATCTATTGTTTTCTTATTTAGGTTCTCTTGCTACAATATCTGCTAACCTCAGTTCAGTACCAGTTCTAAATATAACTAACTTTAAAGATCAGAAGAAAAATATTCTGATCATTTTGGGCTGCATGGATCTGGATCTTGCACTAAGGGAAGACCAACCCACTTCTCTTACAGATTCTAGCTCTCCTGATGAAAGGAGACTATTTGAGAAGTGGGACAGGTCTAATCGCATGAGTCTCATGATCATTAAGCGCGGCATTCTAGAAACCTTTAGGGGTACGGTGTCCGAAGGGATTACCAAAGCTAAAGATTTTTTTGCTGAAATAGAAAAATATTTTCTTAAAATGATAAGGTAGAAACAAGCGTTCTGCTTCAGAACTTGATTACCATGAGGTATATCGACAAAAAAATATAAGGGAGTACATCATAGAGATGTCTAATCTTACTTCAAGACTTAAAACATTAAAGCTTAACTTATCAAATGACTTGTCCATTTGGTTCTGATATCTCTTCCTACACAATTTCAGTTAATTTAAGGTAAGTTATAATTGCCAAAAGGATAAGTGATCTCTTAATGAACTCATTTCATATTGTGTGCAAGAAGAGGAAAGATTGAAGCAATAAAAGACTAAAAGTGCCAACTTTACTAGCACCTCTAAGGACAAGGGCAAGAAAAGAAAATACAAATCTGAAAAGAATGAAGCGAATAAGGGTCCAACATAGAAGAAACAATATAAGGTTGATATTTGTTTATTCTGTAAGAAACCAGGGCATTTGAAGAAAGATTATACCAAATATCATACTTGGCATGCTAAAAAAGGTATATTCTTTACTTTGGTTTGTTCTGAAGTCAATTTAACTTCAGTATGTAGAAACACTTGGTGGTTAGACTCTGGTACAACTACTAACATCAGTGTTTCAATGTAGTGTTCTCTGAGCTACCGAAGGCCAAATAATGCTGAAAGATGAATTTATGTGAGGGATGAAAAATCGGTAGATGTGGAAGCTACAAACACATTTAGATTGTTATTACGTACTAGACACTATTTGGATTTAAAAGACACTTTTGTTGTTCCATCATTTAGACATAATTTAATTTATGTTTCTTATTTGGACAAATATGATTATTTTTATTTATTTAGAAATAATCAATTTACTTTGTCTTTAAATTAAAATGTAATAGGTACTGGTTCACTTATGACTTATGACAATCTATATTTGCTTAATACTATAGCGTCCTATCATAAATCTCTAAATACAGAATTACGAGGTACTATATGTAAAATTAAAAATGCAGGCATATTATGGCATAAATATTTGGGGCACATCTCTAGAAATATAGTTAAAAGACTTATGTTAGAAGGGATTCTTGATTCTATTGACTTATCAAGTTTAGATGTTTGTGTTGAATGCATTAAGAGTAAATAAACCAAACCTAAGAAAACAGGTACATATAGAGCTACGTACATTTTAAAATTGATACATACAAATATTTGTGGGTCATTTCCTATAACTTCTTGGAATGATCAATAATATTTTATATCATTCACAGACAATTACTCTAAATATAAATACTTATATCTAATACATGAAAAGTCTCAATCTTTGGATGTGTTTAAATCATTTAAAACTGAAGTTAAAAATCAATTAAGCAAAAAGATAAAAAGTATTAGATCTGACCGTGGAGAGGAATATTACGATAGAAATAACGTCTCAGGTGAACAATATCCATGACCATTTACTTTATACCTAGAGGAGTGTAGAATTGTCCCTCAATATATAATGTCAGGCTCATCTAATATGAATAGTGTAGATAAAAGATGAAACCACACACTTAATAATATGATAAGAAATATGATTTCTCAATCTACTTTACTAGAGTCACTCTGGGGAGAAGCAATAAAAACTGCAGCTTACATTCTTAATAGAGTACCAACTAAAGCAACTATAAAAATACCTTATGAGATTTGGACTGGGAGAAAGCCTAGTTTAAGACACTTTTATGTATGGGGTTGTCTAACTAAGATAAAGTCTTATAGGACTAATGAAAAGAAATTGGAACTTCGAATAGTAAGCAGTTATTTTATTGGTTATTCTAAGCATTCTAAGGGGTATAAATTTTATGATCCCAAATCAAGAAGTATTTTTAAGACGGGTATTACAACATTTTTTTGAGGATATTGAGTTTGGAGGGAGAAATAAGGTTCAAGACTTTACCTTTAAAGAAGAATTTGTTCAATCTAATCCAATTTATATGGTTGTTACTGATTTAGTAACTCAAAAGGATATAGTCATTACAGCTCCCATATAGTATAAGAAAATTATACATGAGGAATAAACTCAACATCCTCAAGAACCTATGCCACAAGAGCCAACACCTTTGCGACGATCCACTAGAGAAAGGAGGAGTGTCATTTCAGATGATTATATGATATTTCTCCATGAACATGAAGAAAATAATGGTATGATAGAAGATGATCTAAATCAACTTTCATCAAGCCCTGAAAGATTCCAATTCAAATAAGTAGATTGAAGCAATGAATCAAGAGTATAAGTCCATGCAAGGTAACAAAGTTTGGGAACTTGTCCCATTACCAGAAGGCGTGAAACCCATTAGTTGTAAATGGAGTTTTAAAACCAAAAAAGATTATATTGGTAACATGAAGAGGTATAAGGTACGTCTTATGGCAAAAGATTATACTCAAAACGAAGGGATTGACTTTAAATAGACCTTCTCTCTGGTTTTAACGAAGGACTCATTTAGGATAATCATGACTCTAGTTGTACATTTAAATTTGGAGCTTCATCAGATGGATATCAAAATAGCGTTTCTCAATGAAAACATTGATGAAACAATTTATATGGTACAACTAGACAACTTTGTGTTAGGAGACCTAAAGAAAATGATTTGTAAATTGACAAAATCCATCTATGGGCTAAAACAAGCATCCCGTCAGTGGTATCACAAATTTCATCAAGTAATTCTCTCATTTGGTGTTGAGGTAAATATTGTTGATGATTATGTGTATCATAAGTTTAGTGGAAGCAAATTTATTTTTTTGATATTGTATGTTGATAATATTCTACTCATCACAAATAATATAGACATATTGCACAAAACTAAGAGATTTCTATCAAGAAATTTTGAGATGAAAGGTCTTGGTGATACCTCTTTTATATTAGAAATCCATATACATCGGGCTAGATCCCGGGGTATTTTAGGATTATCACAAAAGAACTATATCGATAAAGTATTTTAAAGGTTTAACATGCAAAATTATAAATCAGAAAATACCCCTATTGCTAAGGGAGACAAGTTCAGTCTCAATGAATACCCAAAAGGAAATCTGAAAACTCAAGAAATACAAAAGATCCCCTATGCATCGATAATAGGGAGTTTAATGTATACACAAGTTTGTACGCGTTCAAATATAGCATATATCACTGGAGTGCTTAGCAGATACTTAAATAATCCTGGAAAGGATCATTGGAACATAGCTAAAAGAGTTATGAGATATTTAAATAGAATAAAAGATCATATGCTCACATATAGGAGATAAGACCATTTGGAGATCATTGGGTATTCTGACTCTGATTTTGTTGGATGCCAAGATAGTAGGAAATTCACTTCAGGCTATGTTTATATGTTGGCTGGTGGGGCTACTTCTTAGCGTAGTGCTAAGCAATCTCTTATTACTTCTTCCACCATGGCAGCAGAGTTTGTAGCATGCTTCGAGGCATCCAATCATGGAATTTGGTTAAGAAATTTTGTTATAGGGCTACAAATAGTACAAGGAATTGAAAGACCACTAAAGATATATTATGACAATAAATCAGCTATTTTATACTCTAACAATAATAGGAGCTCGACTAAGTCAAAATATATTGACATCAAATTCCTAGTTGTGAAAGAAAAGATGCAAAGTGGATAAATTTTCATAGAACACTTACGAACAAACTTTATGTTGGCAGATCCTCTCACAAAAGGTGTACCACCCATAGTCTTTCATGAGCATACTACTCATATAGGTGTAATAGAGCTTGAGGAAACTTCAAGTCAGTGAGAGTTTGACATATGTTTGTTATATGTGTTAGCTGACTAAGTCTACCGCCAACTCTATAACTGAACGAGCCAATCTCGTTCATTAGTTGAGGGAAATCCTCATTAGTTGAGGGAAATCTTTTGACTAAGTCTACTGTCAAATCTGAGGGAAATCTTCATTAGTTGAGGAAAATCTTTCCTCATCCCTGTATAAATAGACGATGCATTTATCAATAATATCAAGTTTTCATTCTCTCATTTCAATTTCTAACATGGTATCAGAGCCATAAGAGAAATTATTCTCTCTGTCAAACGACAGAAAAAAATAGTTGCCATTACATGCGCCTCCTCTCGCTATCTCATTACCGAGGCAACGCTTCTTTGGATCTTTCAAATCTACTATCACCTACAAACACCGATCCACAGTTTATAGCTCTCGTGGAGCGCTTCTCCTCGTGCCGTCGCTACCACCGTTCTCGCCTTCGATCAGATTCCAACGAAGGCGGATTGATTCCCATCGCACTGTACCTATTGAGTACCGTTGGATATTCTCATTCGCCACTCACTCGTATCTACCGGTGTTTTCTACACTATTCGATTCGGTTTTGTTAGCCACCTTGATCTATGCTACTACCTACAACTTTATAGCCATTAATTGCTTTTCTTTTCTTTTCTTCTTTTCCTTTTCTTGGTCACCGGTTGTATTCGTTCTCAACTCGTACTTTTTGTGATTTCCTAATGTCTTTCTCATCTACTTGATGTCCCTACTCTTTTCCTACTAATAATTACATTTCATTGTCGGTCTTATTTCCATTAATGCTGCATCTTTAATCCCCTTTAAGTTATCTAAAAATGGCAATTATGCCTCTTGGCGTGCTCAATTCTCTAACCTCTTGATTGGTTATGATTTATTGGGCTATGTTGACGGTTCACTTAGTTGTCCACCAGCCATGATTCATATCCCAGGAGACCCTAGCCCGACCCAGTGCACAAGTTATGGCTTGGATCGACTAATCCTCCAAGCCATTCGGGCCTCTTTGGATCCATCGCTCGCTTGTGACCTCCTATACCACTGCTGCATGGAACAAGTTACAGACTACTCGCGAACCGCTCTCGGACTCGCATGCTTGGACTACGCTCCAATCTTATGACTCTCAAGCAAGAGGAAGTTGTATTGCTGATTACTTATAAAATATCAAAGTCATTATCGATGATCCGCTTTGATAGGTTATCTTCTTCTTGATGAAGAGATCTTTGGTTCACACGCTCAATGGCTTAAATCGAGTACAAAGAACTTCACGCTCTTGGTGACTCTCCTATCCTCTTTGAAGAACTTTATGACAAGACGGATTATGAAGCTTACTTAAAGCGGGACACCAAGCTATCGGGACCTTTGTCGAACCTCCCATCACTCAGTTCACCCAAAACTCAAAAGCCCAAATACCACAATAATACTTCAAAAGGTGTAGTCACCCAACCTCCCACTACTATGAGTTTTCATCCATCACTTCTTCCTCCATATCCTTCGTCAATTCTCGTCCAAATGTTTCCTTTTCACCTCGTCCACCTATGTCTCTACAACCGGTTACATCAATTGTGTGACAAAATCGGTCACGCCAAAGTTTGTCGATCGCGTCTTCGGCACCATCAACTTGGCCTCAAGCAAATATCTCGCTTCTTCAAGGTCCGTCTAAGCGGATTGTGGATTCTGGCACTTCCCACCATATCACCTCTGATCTCCGAATTTATCACTCCATAATGGCTATGGCGGCCATGACGACGTCATCGTTGGTGATGGTAATCGAATCCCTATTACTCATGTTGGTTCTAAGATATTCCATTCTAACGACTCTTCTTTTACACTTCATAATGTTTTGTGTGCCCCTCACATCAAGCGAAATCTTATTTCTGTTTCTCAATTTTGTCAACAAAATCATACTTCTATTGAGTTCTTTCCTGATTATTTTCTTGTTAAGGACTTGAGCATGGGGGCATCTCTAGTTCGCGGCCCGAATAAAGACAACATCTACGAATGGCCGTCTACCGTGTTTCTCACCCAGCCCACAGTAAACACTTCCACTACAGCTCCAGTCGATATATGGCATCGTCGTCTTAGTCATCTCTCAAACTCTATTCAACAAAAATTACTTTCTCGTTATTCTATTCCTGTTTTTAAATCCATCAATGTTCTTACTCACTGTAATGCCTGTCTTAGTAATAAAAGTCATCAATTACCTTTTAGTACTTCCTCTCTTTCTTGCTCTAAGCCGTTTGAGGTTATTTATACTGATGTTTGGGGTCCTGCATCGGTTGTTTCCTTTGACAAGTTTAGATTCTATGTTGTCTTCGTAGATTATTTTACGAAGTATACATGGTTCTATCCTCTTCGTCAAAAATCTGATGTCGTTGTTGTATTCTCTAAATTTAAGAACTTAGTTGAGAACTATTTTCAAACTACTATTAAAACCATCTATTCAGATGACGGAGGTGAATATCAAGCTCTTGCATCTTATCTATCTACTTGTGGTATTCAACATCTTAAGTCACCTCCGTATACTCCTCAACTGGTTGGTTCTGCCGAACGTAAACATCGTCATATTGTTGAAACTGGTCTAACTCTGCTTCATCAAGCATCTATGCCTTCCAGTCGCCTTTCAATGCGGTGTACCTCATTAATCGTATGCCCACTCCAGTTCTTGATGTCGGTCACCATTTGAAAAGCTATTTCAAAATGCCCTAACCTATACACATTAAAAGTTTTGGTCTGTTATCCTTGGTTACGCCCCTACAATTCTCATAAACTGCAACCTCGATCTCGCCCTTGTATTTTCATCGAATATTCTCTTGAACATAATACTTTTCGGTGTTATGATCCTCTATCTACTAAGGTATTTGTCTCCAGACATGTCACTTTTGTGGAGTCTGTCTTTCCCTTTCGAGATCAAGGTCATTGTGTCATCCCATTGAGTTCCTCTACTACATCTTCCTCCTCCCCCGTGCCTCTACAAGATCCACACTCACTTGTTATTTCGATTCCGCACATTCCTCCTTCGTCTTCTTCTCCGGCTTCTTCCTCTCCTCCAGAGCCAATGCCTCTGTCCTCACCTTGTCCTGGTTCCTCTGTAGTCCCTGTGTCCACCTCCACTAGTGATCACCCTCAATCCTTACCCTCTGCTACTCCTATTGTCTCAAGCCATCCAATGCAAACCCGCTCCAAAAGTGGTATCTTTAAACCCCGTCAAGTTCTTAATTTACATGTCACCAACTCTTCTCTAGCCTCTCTTGAACCATCATCTTTTACTCAAGCCCAAAATTCTCACTGGCGTACAACCATGAGTGATGAGTATGATGCGCTTCTTCGTAATGGTACATGGACTCTCACCCCCTCTCACCCCACGCAAAACATTATAGGGTGTAAGTGGGTCTATCGCATTAAGCGAAACCCTGATGGCTCGATTGCTCGCTATAAAGCTCGACTTGTGGCTAAGGGTTTTCATCAACGTCCTGGTCTTGACTACACTGAGACATTTAGTCCTGTCGTCAAACCTACTACCATTCGGCTTATCCTGAGTTTGGTCGTCTCCAACGACTGGTGCTTATGCCAACTCGATGTTAACAATGCCTTTTTGCAAAGAACACTTACTGAAGACGTTTTCATGCAACAGCCTCCAGGTTTTATACATCCTCGATCCGGCATGTTCAGAATTACGAAAAGCCATTTATGGCCAGCTCCACGAGCACGTATATCGAGCTTGGTCTCTACTTGTCTTCGGTTGGCTTCATTAACTCTAAATCTGATGTCTCTCTTTTTCTACGCCACCAACATGGGTTTACTATCTATCTTCTGGTTTATGTGGATGATATTATTATTACCGGTGATAACTCTATGGCGGTTCAAGCATTTATTCAGCAATTGGCCGACCGATACTCTCTTAAGGATCTTGGTCACCTAAATTATTTTCTCGGAGTCGAGGCTATATCTACGTCTTCTGGTCTCTTTCTCTCACAGAGAAAGTATATTCTTGATTTGTTGTTCAAGACGGCGGGATGCAAAAGAGGTTGCCACTCCTCTATCCTCCGGTGAATCACGAAGTTATGTGATGGTAGTCCGTGACACCTACGGGTAGTTGGCTCCTACAATATCTTGCCCTTACTCGATCGGATATTTCCTTTGCGGTTAATAAAGTCTCGGTTCATGCATCGCCATCCGCTCCATTGATCGTCAAACGCGTTTTGCGTTATCTTAAAGGACTATTGATCATGGTATTTTCTTCGCAAACATTCTCCCTCTCAACTTCATGTCTTTCTTGATTGGTGACAAACAATGTTGACGATCGAACCTCCACATCGCTATATTGTTTTTCTTGGTGCTAATCCGATCATTGAGTTCTAAGAAACAAAAGGCAGTTCTGAATCGGAATATCGAGCTATAGCCGAACTCATTTGGATCTCCAACTTGCTTAAGGAGCTTCACGTTTCTTCTTCTACTCTTATTTATTGTGATAACCTTGGTGCAACTTACCTGCGAACCGCACTTTTCATGAAGCATGTGGCTATCGATTTTCATTTTGTGCGGGATCAAGTTGCTCGTCAGCAGCTTCGTGTTTCTCATGTTCACACGGCTGATCAACTTGCTGACTCCCTCACAAAGTCTTTAGCTCGCAAGCCCTTTTTATTGCATCGGTCCAAGATCGGCACCCTTGACAGAAGCTCGATCTTGCGGGGGCATGTTAGCTGACTAAGTCTACCGCCAACTCTATAACTGAACGAGCCAATCTCGTTCATTAGTTGAGGGAAATCCTCATTAGTTGAGGGAAATCTTTTAACTAAGTCTACTGTCAAATCTGAGGGAAATCTTCATTAGTTGAGGAAAATCTTTCCTCATCCCTGTATAAATAGACGATGCATTTATCAATAATATCAAGTTTTCATTCTCTCATTTCAATTTCTAACAATATGTTCTATGCCAGATTCTATAGATTTTTTAATCAAAAATAAAGCTATGATTTATTACACTTTGTATATTTTGATTATTAATGATCTCACAAAGAAAAAGTTGGACCAGTTAAAAATTGACATGTATAGATCACATCCATGTAATTTTCATACCATAGATTTCATGATTGATCTATGTCATTTAGTTATGTTAATATTAGTGATCATTTATGGGTTTAGCTACAATTGATATAGCAAAAACCGCTTTGGTCCTATACTAATATGACCAATGGATGAGATTATATTGTATATCTTGTTTAATAATGGCAACAATTTTGAGCTCATAAAATATAACACATTTATCCAAATACATATGCGACCCAGTGGGAGATTGTTAGAATTTTAAGGGTCACACCCTTAGAATTTTAATGGGTAAAACATGTATAATCAATGTGTGTCATTATTTGGTTAGCCAAAATTAAAGTGATCTAATTAATGAAAAGTTATTTGGCTAAGGGGGACATTTATCATAAAAATTAATTGTGTGAATACCATCAATTATATTTCTGACTTAGTGACATGACAAGTTCAAAGTATGAATCATTATGAGTCTTTATGAAACATCATGAGACATCATGAGTTATAACTTACGACTATGACTATAAAAAGGGGTTATGGTCCCCAATTACAAAATCAAGAAAGAACTTTCTCTTCACCCATCAAAGAGAAATCTAAGGATTCCATAAGGAAACTCTGCAATATGGAGGCCAATATACCATTCAATCTAAAATACTACAATGGATTCAACAAGTACACTTTTATGTTAATATATTTCATTAATTATTATAGGATATCATGTATGTTATTAAGAATTTAATAATCAATTTAAAATAATCTCAAAAGGTTTTGGATCTATGATCGATATTGTTATTTCCAACAATAACTTTTTTCCAACACTTATTTGTCAAGCTTGATGTAACATAAAATTACTATAAACTTTGCAGAAAAAAAAAATGCATGAAGTTGTTACCTCATAACCAAATTCACATATCACACACAATAACCTATTGGATATCAACCATGGATGAAGCAAGAAACATGATTTATGTATAATGAAACTGTGCACTGATTCATACATCAATTTTTGACCAAATATAAATATTTCAATAGCATTACTTTACATAGCGAGCGATCTTATTCTCGCTTACTTTTTTTTCTGGCATGGGCATAATTGCATTAAGTACATTTACGATTTTCTCCATCGTGAGAATAATTTTTAAATTATGGAGCCAATACATGTAGTCAGGACTGGTGAAGCGATTGGTATCAAGTATGTCATGCAAGGGTTTTGTGAGTGACATGTTTCTGATAAATAAGATATAACACAAAAAAATAACATGTAGATTTTGTAAAAAAACTAATTAAAATATGAACTTCTATCTTAATGTACTCTCATTATTTTCCTAGCGAATCATGCAACACCCTCGACACGTGAAACAAAAGTCTCTGACATACTTCTAGTGGGGATCAGGATCCAATCAGCGTTTTAGTGCAATCTTGAGTGACTCGACTAATTATACTAAGCCCAAAAGGTAGACAACTCTTGTCAATCATAACTCCTTGTGATTCTCGTCATGTTTGGTCTCTGAATCATCATGGTCTTGACTTCTCCACTAACCATAAAGTTCAGTTAAGACATCATCGTCGTTACAAGATGAGTCTTATTTAATGATATGCTCTCGAGTGACTCGACAAGCATTCTATGTCCTCAGGTCACCGTTGACATCTCTATATTATAGGCAAGATCTCAATCACATAGATAGGTGAGCCTCGAATGAGTCGACCAACTCAACCTATGTCGCGATTCAATTTTTTCGTATAGCGATTGAAGGCCACATGGGTCAATCTTATTACCTCATGCTCACCAATTTAATATTATTGTAGGAGGGATTTTCATTTTGTATTGGTCTCTTAATATACTGTGTCACACATATACATATTTAATATATATCTACATTACACGCATCAATATATATACATATATATATATATGTATGTATAACACATATCACATATGCAAGCCACACTGGATTATCATGAGCTATCACCTAATATATTTAAGCCCAAGCCGATGGGTCTAATTATTCATAATAGAATCTATATATGCATCGATGCATTTTTATTCCTTGTGATCGTTGATCTCCTCATCATCAGTTTCGTCGGATCCTGCATCATGATCTCCCGCCATGGCATTATATGTCCCATTGTCACCTCTACGCTCCCATGACACATCTCCATGTAATTACAAAATAATCACAAGCATGCAGGCCCAGCAATAAATGAGAAAATTTATTGGCTCGAAAGCCCTAATAATAATAATAATCATATGTACACACATCATATCACATCACATGGTTCATGATCATCCATCCACATCATACATCACATATACATATCAGATCACATGTAAGATTACTAGATATATAATAGTTTATTTATTTATTTATTTATTTTTAAAAATTTTAGGATACCCCACCATAGGGTTCCTAAAATGATAGCTTCAGACTCCTTATGTGGCTAGGAAACCCTAGCTACTAGGAGTCCTCTTGCAGCTACGAATCCCTACTGATAAGGAAACCTTAGGAGGTTAGGAAACCCTAGCCCCAAGGAAGGAACTCTTTTACAATCCTCTCCATGGCTACAATCTTCCATGGGCGGCCAACACACCTTGGCCACCCAAAACAACCCTTGCGATTAGGAAACCCTAGTTGTAGGGTTACCTCCAATGACCAGGAAACCTTAGCCACCAACATTGCCTATGCTGCCAGGACTCTTGGCTGCATTGGAGGTTATTATCATGGCCGAGAGCATGCTGCTCTCGGCCTTGCAGCCTTTGGCCAAGCCGCGAGAAACATCCTTGCTCTCAGCTAAGGCTGCAAGCATCCTTTGGCTATGCCGCAGGGCAGCAACAGTTACTACCATTTTCCCTTTTTTTTGTGCCAACAATTTTGACATCGAAGGACCTTAAAACACCTCTCTACAATACCTTTTTACAATAAGAAAAAGCGTTATCTAATCTTATTAACCACGAAAAATCATAACAAGGTACGCAGAAAATAATTTACGTATATTAATGTCATCACACACAGCTTAAAACCAATCTTTTGCACAAATAGCCTAGGCTATGATACCACTACTAGGAAATCAAACGAGAGCATCACATGTGTAGTGAAAGATCAAAATAAAAACGATTTCCTAGGTAGATTAAAATTTATCGTGCAAAGATTAGTAAAAGAAAAAATATAAAATAAAAAAACTATATCATGTGTGAGATTATTTACCTAGGGAGATAGTATATCTATATTTTTTTAGATCTGGATGGAGAAGATGAAGGAGGTTAAGTGTCCTCCTCTCTAGTGGTATCCACATGATGGACCACTATAGTGATACTTCTCTAATCGTAGCCTCAAGTCTCACAACTCTTGCACAACTTCTCACAATAAACTTGGAAGAAGATCTTCTATCTTCTTTGCTGTCCTCTCATGCTTGAGAGGGGCTAGTCAGTTGAGAAGGTGAGGGAGAGGAGGAGAATAGGAGGGGACAACCAAGGGTGCAGCCTATCACCTATGTGTGCTACCCCTCTTATTTATAAAGAGTCACTCATAAAAATCCTAAGGGATCATGCCTTAATGGATATTGGATCTCCATCCAATTACCCATTAATGTTGGATTATTGGATCTCTATCTAATAATCTCATTTGGACTCTAGTTGGGCCTTATAATGAGCCTATCAATTTAGAGTCTCATCTGATGAGAACATGTGCTAATTAGATAACTTATATCCAATCCTCTATTCATTGAAGCATTGACATATGTGTGTAGTAGCTCTCTAGGCCCGATAATAAGCTGGCCATGAGTCACTCCCATCAGAACTCATTTTGATATGATGAATTATTATCCCCATAATAATTTACTCTACTCATCAATTATAGACATATTAGGCCACTATGCCATAGTCCCTAGATGGTATAGGAGAATCGAATCTGTCGAACCTATCTGTCCAAAGTTATCGTATATCTATAGTCCCTCATCTAACTAATATCCCAGAGATTGTATATTGGATATAGTACTATCAGGCCACATACGGAATCCATCCATGTCTCACTCTAATTGGATTCTCCGGAGAACTCCTCTTTTAATCTGAATGACCTTGGCCAAAGATTTATGTTAGAAAGTGCACAAGGGATATTCCTCTTATGATATCGAGAGTGGATGATCCTTTATTGACATTTAATTATCTTCGTAAGGTTAGCTACTAATTCCGATAACTGACTATGCCAGATCTGAAACTTTATAAACCTATAAATCTAGCGTCAAAGAAAGGAGATTCAAACAAGGTATCTTTAGTGTCTCAAGTTTAAGGACTAGATGTACAATTGGGACTACGAAATTGTTGTTTGACATTGGATATTATTAGTCATACGCATTCCATAAGTAGATAAATAAGTGAACTCATTCTCTGATGAGCACCTGTATTGTATCCTTAGTATCTCTATACAAGTGGCTATGAGATCAGCCGCCTCCATCAAATGGACAAGTATATAGTACATCAATCTGTCCAATTATCTCGATGTCCCTCTTGAGTAACCTATGACCGGGATTACTTGGAATCTATGTTTAAGAGTGAATCAATCTCATTATTGTGATCTCATCACAATCTTATTCTCATTGTATGGGACCAAGGACATCACAATATATATATGTAATATATAATATAATATAAGAATATACTAATAATAATCATATATAAAAAGATTATGCAGTGTATCACGCGTGCTATCACTCACGTGATTGGCTTGTAGGGTACCTGTAACCAGCATACCTAAGCGCAAAGATGGGGTGGAGGCTGGTCAGCCACCCGACGTTATGGTTGGGCAATGATGTCCCTCCATACTCATGCTATCATAAGAGCTTTCAAGAGCTTTGATGTATGAGGGGTTTTCAAGCCCCCTTTAGCATTGACTTGATGGCGACAACAAAAGCGACGGTGCAATAATCACAAGCCACCTGCCACAATGCACCTTGACCATAATGATCTAATCTCGATTGTTTGTCATGGGGCAGGTGGCCTCACATGCTGCTCGAGGTATCTCGTCCCTCCTTTGACTTTGGGTCGTCACCTCGGCCCTTCATGTCAAGGGTTAACTATTAGCCATTCACTTTCTCCCATGTTGGTAGGGGGCTTCAGAAGCTTTAGTAGTCAAAAAGACATTATTGTGAAAGTCCATCTCTGTACATAGAAGATTCATTAGTTCAAGCTTTACACATGAAATTAAAAGTGGAGGGGAAGAATTAGACACTGACCTTGAGGGGAGGGGCTGATCCTAGCTTCCCTAAGCCATGCCTCGCTTATATGTAAGATGCCATAGACTTAGACAAAGCAACTAACAATAAGCGGTGTTGCTCCAACTCCGATCGGTTGAGCCTTCAAATCAAGTTCCAAAACTTCTTGGTGGATGATGTCAAGTTGACGAGCCACCCCCTCCATGAAGAAATAAAAAATATCTCTTCTTCTAACCCTTATTAGAAGAAGGTGCTAGTTATAAGTGCCCTGCAAGTGAATCATATGAGTGATGACACTTGTAATTTTATACCATCTCTTTTAGTTAATAATGATAATAGTATTTTCTCACTCTATATTGTATGATGAATATACCTTGAATCTGTGCAATGAGAATTGAATCACAATGAGATCATAATAATGAGACCAATTCTCTTTAAACATAGGTCATAAATATCTTAGTCATGGATTATTCAAGAAAGAAATCAAGATAACTGGACATGCTAGTGTATTATATACACGTCCATATGATGGAGGCATTTGGTCTCTTAGTTACTTGTGTAGGGACACTAGGAATCTAGTGTAGTTGCTTATTGGAGAATGAGTTCACTAAATGATCCGTTTATAGAATGTTGGATGATTAATGATACTTCATCGTCAGATAATGATTTCATAGTCTCAATTGTATATATAATCCTTGGACTTGAGACACTAAGGATGCTTTGTTTGAGTGTTTCATTCTTAGATATCAGACTTATAGGTCTGAAAGTTTCAAATCTAGTACAGTAAGTCATTGGGAATGGTAATCAACCTCATAAAGGTAATTGTGTGCTAATAAAGGATCATTCACTCTTGGTATCATGAAAGAAATATCTCATGTGTTCTCACTCAAAAAAATCATTAGCCAAGGTTAATCAAATTTAGAGAGAATGAGTTCTCTAAGACAATTTGATAAGAGTGAGACTCAGACGGATTCCATATGGGCTTGATAACACCATGCCTAATATATGATCTCTGGGATATTAGATGTATGAGAGACTATAGATACACTATAATTGAGAGTCGATAGGTCCAATGGAGTAGATCTCACTGTATTATCTAGAGACTATGGTGTAGTGACCTAGTATATCCATCATTGATGAGTTGAATGAATTATTATGGGGATAATAATTTACTAAGTCAAAAGGAGTTTTGAATTAGAAGAGGTTCTGATAAGTGCAACTCACAACCAGCTCGGAATTGGGCCTAAAGGGTCACATAAATAAGGTAAACGACATAGTAAATAGAGGATTGGATATAGGATATCCAGTAAGCTCCTTTAGCCTTTTAATGGATCTATTGGGTAAGACCCAATAGAGCATGGAGCTTAGAGTAGTTATTGGATGGGGATCCAATACCCATTAAGCTTTACACAGAGATCTATTAGGGTTACTTAGAGGAGCTCTCTATAAATGGGAGTGGTTCTCTTATAGTCATAGGCTAGATGCTTAGAGAAGCTCATCCCCTCCTCCTCATCTCTCTCCCCTAACCTCCCATGTGTGAGAGGAGAGTAAGAGGGCCACACCCTTCCTTGCTCAATATTGTTGTTGCCTTGCTACTAGGGGATCATTGTTAGGAGAAGAGAGTCCATCGCGAGGAAGAGCATCATCGCCGTTGTCTACCGTGTAGATTTCTGCTATAGAGGAACTCGTGAGAGTTTCTTCATCCGGTGGGCGATCCAATGGATGATGGATCCTGGTCATCTCTAGGTGATCCAATGCAATTAGATTAATTAGTTTTTGAGCATCACTGAGGTCTAATAAAGATCAGGCATATAGGTGACTAGCTTTAGGTTAAGTAGGAGATTGCTCGTTATAAGTGCCCTACAAGCCAATCACATGAGTAGTGACACTTATAATTTTACACAATCTTTTTAGGTAATAATAATAATAGTATTTTTTTCAATTTATATTGCATGATGAATTTATATTATAATGCCCTTGAATCTGTACAATGAGAATTAAATCATGATGAGATCATGATAATGAGATCAATCTCTTTAAACACATATCCTAAATATTCCTAGTCATAGGTACTCGAGAAGAATATCAAGATAATCAAACAATCGGTGTATTATATATTCATCCATATGATAGAAGCAGTAAGAGTCTCATAGCTGCTTGTGTAGGGATATTAGATATATAATACAAGTACTTATTAGAGAATGAGTTCACCAAATGATCCACTTATGAAATGTTGGATAGTTAATAATACATTATTATCATATAACGATTCTATAGTCTCAATGTATATTTGGTCCTTGGACTTGAGACATCAAGGATATCGTATTTGAGTGCTCTACTCTTTGATACCATACTTATAGGTCCAGAAGTTCATACAATAGGTCATTAAGAATAGAAGTCAACCTTACGAAGGTAATTGTATGACAATAAGGGATCATCCACTCTCGATATTATAAAATAAATATCTCATGTATTCTCACTCAGACAAATCCTTAACCTTGTCAATCAAATTAAGAGATAAGTTCTTCTGAAGAATCCAATAAGAGTGAGACTTAGATGGATTCTGTATAGGCCTGATAGCACTATGTCCAATATATAGTCTCTAAGATATTAGATAGATAAAAGACTATAGATATATGATAATTGAGGACAGATAAGTCCAATAGATTATATCTCTCTATTCCATATAGGGACTATAGCGTAGTAGCTTAATACGTCGATAGTCACTAAGTTGAGTGAATTATTATGGGGATAATGATTTGCTGAGTCAGAAAAAGTTCTAAGTCATAAGGGGTTCTGATATGTGCAACTCATGGCTAGTATTAGGCCTAGAGGGTCACACACATAAGGCGGAGGATGCAATGAATAGAGAATTGGATATATGATATCTTATAAGCCTCTTTTAGCCTTTCAATGGATCCACTGGGTCAAACCTAATGGAGCATGGAGCTTATAGTGGTTATTTGGTAGGGACCCAATACTCATTAAACCTTTACATGAGGATCCATTAGGGTTACCTAGAGAGATTCTCTATAAATGGGAGTGGTTCTCCAAGAGTCATAAGATAGACCCTTTGGAGAAGCTGACCACCCATCTCCTCCTCCCCATCTCTCTCCCCTAACCTCCCTTGCGTGAGAGGAGAGCAAGAGGGTCACCCCCTTGCTCACTACTACTACCGCCTTATTGTTGGAGGAGCGCCATCATAAGTGAGTCTGTGCGAGGAGTGTTAGGACCGAATCTGTGGTGGGGTGTGAATTAGTGCTTTTGAAAAAACACATCGATTTGAAAAACTTTCATTCGGTCAAACCCATTTTAGAAATATGTTAAACTTAAAAAAGTTTATAGGACTATAATGAGCAAGTAAAGCAATTTGTAAAGTAAATAGCGAAGAAGGGAAGGCACACTGAATTTATAGTGGTTCGATCCATGTTCGGTCCACGTGATCTACTCCACTCCCGATTCCTCTTCACTCGAGGCTATCGACTTCTACTACTGATCTTTTTCCAAGGAGCGAAGATCAACTATCCCTTATAATTCTTTCTCCTTTTCTCATGCTTAAGAGAGAACCTTTACAACTCTTTACAAATATTTCCTCGTACTTTCTCATAGAACAACCTCTAAGCTTTTAGAGAAGGGAATTCAACTTTCTAAAAGAGTTTTCTCACTATAAACCTTAAGTTTATGATCTCAGTTCTTGCTACTCCAAACAAGAATATCTAGGGTATTTATAAACCCAAAATGCCTTCAAATCTTAAAGCCAAAATTCAAATCCTAGAGTTTTCGAGATATTAGCAGTATCACCGCAGAACAAAGCCAATAAATCTAAGCTCTAGTAGTACCACCGCCCAGAATAAGTGGTACTACCATTGCCTAGCGGTACTACCATCACAACTAATGATACCACTGCTCGAGAATCCCATAAAAATATGTTTCAATACTTTTTGCACCTTGGGCTGTCCTATCTCTTGACATAGTGGTACCTCCTCCTAAGTCAACGAAATGAGCCTCCTAATGGGTTCAAATCAATCTTAATTAAGGTTTAATTATGACCCAAAGAGCTCTTAATTAAGTTGGCCTAATTACATTCAAAACTAACTTAATTAGAACTCTAAACACTTCGATCTAGATAAATTATTACAAAGCATGCATCACATGTTGTCCAGCATGTCATTTGTTAATCCAGTACTTCGTCCGACTCTTCGATGCATCATCCTCTCTTACGACGTATTGCCCAATCAACAAAGTTTACCTCTGCAACACCTGATCTTCTTGGCATAATGTTTGATCCTTCTAGCCCGATGCCCGAACTTATGGCATGGAGCCTTCTACCAATACGTCCACCAATCTTCCGATATGTTCCACTCCGTCCCAACAATTGATTCTTTCTACTTTAATCAATTTATCTCTCTTTAATCAAAACTAGTTCTGCAGGACTCAAACACACATTAGATCATAACTTTACTAATTAGTTTCTTATCAAAATCCAAGATTCAATAATCTTCTCATTTTTTACGATGACAGCAAATTGATGATAAAGTTTAACTAAACTCCCCCTATCAATATGCCATATTGATAAAAACTTTAAATTTAGAAAATTATAAGTATTTCACCATTGCATGCATCATAAAATTATGAGTATTTCATGCATGATCATAATTTTAAAATATTAAAGTTAATTATACTATGCATGATTCAAATTTTAAGTTATCATTGTAACTTCTCTCTCTTAAAGTACATCATATCATGCATGATTAAATCATTATTATAACTTCTCTCCTTTGTCATCAACAAAAAGGAGCAAAGTGCAACTAGTAAGATTTTCAAATATGCAAGCTAGTATTTTTTAGATGTGAAAGTTAGCAATTTTTGCTATTATTGTGCAACTAGCAAATTCTTTCTTCTTTTTGAGAAGTGCAAGCTAGCGATTTTACTTCTTGAAATATGTAAGCTAGCAAATTATTTGCTTCCCTTTGCAATATGCAAGCTACGAAGTTCTTGAGAATATAAAGTTAAGCAAAATTTTTGATTCTTTTGAGATAATAACTTTTTGCTTATCTTTACAATGTGTACATTAGCAAGTTTTCTCTCATTGAAATAAGCAAGCTAGCAATACCTTCTCCCCCTTTGTCATTGTCAAAAAGAAGGGAATAATACAATATTATAATTAATTTTCCTTTACATCAATTTTCAAATCATGACAAATATTAATAACATAAATAAATTTATATCAATGTTTTAATCATCAAAAATGAAAGATCAATTCGTGAATACCAAAAGCCCATAGGTTATTTTTGACAAATCTATTCTTTTGTAAATAGAAAAAATGATAGGAAACGGTCTTAATTTAAAAAGAGACTCAAGACATAAAAATCAAATAATCAAGATAATGATCCAAAAAATGTATGAGAAGAATTTATGCATTTGGGAGTTTTAATATGTTTAAGTTTAACATTCTAGCACTTTTGCTTTCTTTTGCAACAATGTTCTAATCATAAAATAAGATATACAAACATAAATACAAATGAGTCATATGAAAGTCATGACATGAAAGATCAAGAAAGATCAATTCTTGAATACTAAAAGACATGATTCATTTTAATAAATTTCCTCTCAAATAATAAAAGGAAATCTTAGGAGATCAATTAATTTAAAAATCTTGATTCATATAAAATTTCAAGTATCAAGTCTAAGATTTGGATAAAACTCATTCAAATTCAAATAAACAAAATCACTTTCAAGAGATTCAAAATGACATAAATAGATTTAATAATGATTAAGGATCTCTAGTGGAAAAATCAAAAAGCTTTTAGAGATAGAGAAATTTTTTAACAAAAATTTATTCCCTTTTTAGTTTTGATTGATTTCATACAAGCATGCCCAAGTCTTTTAAAAACATGCATCATTATTTAAAATTGAAAAACAAACTTTATCACAAAAATCTTAAACATTTAGGCATAAACTATCTTTAATCAAAAGATCTATTAAAATAAAAAAATCATCAGGTTTATATATATATATATATATATATATTTTTTTTTTTTTTTACTGACCCTTTTCATCAAATAATTTATGAAAAGCATTAAGTAATTCATTATAAGGTAAAAAATATTTACTTGACTTACTTACTTATTATTTTGAGCCTCATCTTCACTTATTTGCTCCTCATCTTTTGATGCCCTTGATTTGTCTAATGTCACCTTGAGTGCATTATTCTTCTTTTACAACTTCTTCTTCAATCTAGGATATTCAATTTTTAAGTATCCCGACCGATTACATTCATAGCAAGTTATTGTGTTCTTTTTTAGTTTATTTTTATTTTTACATTTATGTTTTATGAACTTTTTAAATTTTTTGAGAAGAGTTCAAGATCATTATCGTCACTTGAGCTTTTTCTCAAGTGGTCTTCTTTTATTCTAAGTGCCAAGTTGTTCTTGTTCTTTGAAAGGTTGTTTGTATGTCTTCCATGTCATACATGTCATTTCATATGTCATTAATAACTCAATAAGTTCTTCAAGTGGAAAATAGTTAAACTTTTGCTTCTTATATGTTAGTGACTTTTGGATCCCAAATTTTATGAAATGATCTTAGAATTTTATTAATGATTTTGAGGTTAGAAAAACTTTTTCTAAGTGATTTTAAACCATTGACAACATTTGTAAAACGGGTGTACATGTCTCTAATGGTTTCACTTAGTTTCGTCCGAAACAATTTAAAACTATGCATCAAAAGATTAATCTTAGAATCTTTAACTCCACTTGAGCCTTCATGTGTGATTTCAAGAGTGTGCCAAATCTCATGTGTAGTTTCACAAGTTGAAGTATAATTAAATTTATTTTTATCTAGAGCACAAAATAAAGTGTTCATCACTTTATAGCATTTAAAGAGAAAATCTTCTTCTTAAATCATTACATTCGTTTATTAGTTTAGAAGACTTTTGAAAATCATTTCCAATGATATTCCATAAATTGAAATTCATAGAAGCAAAAAAATTCTTATTCGAGTTTTCCAATACGTGTAGTCCATCCCATTGAACATAGGAGGACGAGTGATAAAAAAAATCCTCTGGATTGCCAATAAAGTCATCTAATCTCTTTTAGGAGTTAAACCAAATGAGAAAAACTTATCTTTGATACTAACTATTGAGACCAAATCAGCACTAAGGGGTTTGAATTAGTGCTTTTGAAAAAACACATCGATTTAAAAAACTTTTATTCAATCAAACTTGTTTTAGAAATATATTAAACTTGAAAATATTCATAGAATTGTAATGAGCAAGTAAAATAATTTGGCAAAGTAATTAAATAGCAAAGGAGAGAAGACACACTGGATTTATAGTGGTTCAGTCCACATGATCTACTCCACTCTCGATTCCTCTTCACTCAAGGCCACCAACTTCCACTACTAATCTTTTTACAATTCTATTGAGACCAAATCAGCACTAAGGGGTTTGAATTAGTGCTTTTGAAAAAACACATCGATTTAAAAAACTTTTATTCAATCAAACTTGTTTTAGAAATATATTAAACTTGAAAATATTCATAGAATTGTAATGAGCAAGTAAAATAATTTGGCAAAGTAATTAAATAGCAAAGGAGAGAAGACACACTGGATTTATAGTGGTTCAGTCCACATGATCTACTCCACTCTCGATTCCTCTTCACTCAAGGCCACCAACTTCCACTACTAATCTTTTTCCAATGGGTAAAGATCAACCACCCCTTATAACTCTTTCTCCTTTTCTCAGGCTCAGGAGAGAACCTTTATAACCATTTACAAGTATTCCCCCACACTCTCCCTTAGAACAATCTCTAAGCTTCTAGAGAAGGGAACCCAACTTTCTAATAGGTTTTTCTTATTATAAACCTCATGTTTATTATCTCAGTTCTTACTATTCCAAGCAAGAATATCTGAGGTATTTATAGACCCTAAATGACTTCAAATCTTGGAGCCAAAATTTATATCTCTAAGTTTTTGAGGTACTAGCAGTACCACCACTAACACCGGGTGATACCACCACCGAACAGAGCCTAGGAATCTAGGCTACTACTACCGCCCGAACTTAGTGATACTACTGTCAACAGCTGATGGTACCATCGCTCGAGAACCTCGTAAAAGTATGTTTCAATAATTTTGTACCCTAAACTATACCATCTTTTGACCTAGTGGTACTTCCACCCAGGTCAGCGAAATAAGCCTCCTAATAAGCTCAAATTAGTCTTAGTTAAGGCTTAATTATGACTCAATGGGCCCCTAATTAAGTTGGTCTAATTATATTCGAGACCAACTCAATTAGAACTCTAAACTACTTTGATCTAAACAAATTATTACAAAGCATGAATCACATGTTGTTTGGCAAATCATTGGTTATCTGACGCTTTGTCCAACCCTTTGGCGCATCGTCCTCTTTTACGATTATTGCTCAATCGATATGTTAACCACCGCAACATCCGATCTCTTTGGCACAATGTCTGATTGTTCTGACCTGATGCTTAAACTTATGACACGAAGTCTTCTATTGACACGTTGACCAATCTTCTGACATGCTCCACTCTAGCCCAACAATTGATTTTTCCTGCTTTAATTAATTTGCCTCTCCTTAATTGAAGCTAGTCATACGTCACTCATACGCACATTAGATCATAACTTTATTAATTAGTTTCTTCATCAAAATTTGAGATTCAACTAGGAGGAGCATCGCCACCATTGTCCACCATGCGGACTTCTGCTAGAGAGGAACTCGTGAGAGTTTCTTCAACTAGCAGGCCAAAATCTACATGTTTGGGGATATATAAATTTTCAGGTGAGAACGTCTCACTCCTTAGATGAGATTTTGAGTTTTTGCTCACGGTCACCTCCCGACAATCCAATCCTATTTTGTTTAGCAAACATTTAGCTTTTTTAAAGTTTCCACTGCACCTGTAATGCCCATGTCATTTCCAAACAGAAGGCAACCGGGTTGGGTGGAATGAAAGTAAGCTAAATCCCTAAGATTTGTTATTAAGCAAGACTATAGTAGGTTTGATAAGAGGGAGATACTGAGCCTTCGATGCTCCCCAACAAAGGCAGCTAAGTAGCACCAGGAGTTTGGTGCCACTTGGGTAGGAGGAAACTTTCAAAGATTTAAGATTCTGATAAAGAAAGGATGGAGAGAAAATATGAGCTTCACCTCCAAGGAATCAAGGGAAGTACAAAAGAAATAGTGTGACTTGGTTGATCATTAGCTCGAGAAGTTATCAACTCAAACTTGGTAGGAATGTTGAAAGCCTCCCTAATGTGCATCAAGTCAACCTGAATGATTTGAGAGTCAAAGTCCTATGACCTTGACATGATCTACAAGGTCTGATTGATTGAGGGCCTCACCTTTGACGAGCTAGCCTCCCTTATCATGGTAGCTTCCACCCTTTTGTTAGAGGGGAAGGTAGTGAAAACTGACATAAAATGCAATAACAAAATTAGAGAACCATTGACTCACTATCGAATGCTAAAGATGAGTCAGATGAGGAAGACATATGGATCTTTTTTCTTAAATACAAAGTACTCAAATGTTAGGTAGTTGAAGGTCTAAATGTTTAAAGATTCTAAGAAGGTTTGAAGGTGTGAATGGTGCGAATGGCTCGGGGCTCCTTTTAGTGCCCGAGTGACATTTTGTCGAATTGCCTCATTAGCTGATGCTTCGATTGATAGGATACATGGCAACATGCCACTTAACGAAGCCAATCAATCAAAATCATTTCGATCTTTCAAATCCTTAACAACACATGCCATCTCCACATGAACGCCTTTGCAAGCGCCACGTGGACCCTGTGGCAATCAAAATAATAAGATAATTTTAATGTTTAAAATATATTTTCTTTCTTCTTAGTGGTGGTGGTAGACAACAACATCGCTAAGGCTGTGGGTGGTTATTGTGGTTGTGATAAGTGAGAATGACATAGTGGTTGGTGAGAACAAAGTGCGGATGTTCTTAGAGATGGGCTGGGTGGAGTCCTAAAGGTAGAATCGAGGAACTTCTACTACATCTTGTAGGGGTAAGAGGAGAAAGAAGAGGGAGAGGAACCATAAGATGTGAAGAAAAGAGAGAGGAGGAAGAAGACTATACAAATGTTGATGCTCTACTTCTGTATTAGCGTCGCTCGATGATGCAGGTCGAGTGGTGTCGACTCAAATGTAGAGTGTCAGCATCTGCGTAGTCCTCTTCCTCCTCTCTCTTTGTTTCATCTCTCATCGTCGCTCTCCCTCCTCTTTCTCTCCCCCTTCTTGCCTGCTTCCCCAATTCTGCATCCTTCTTCCCCCTTTTATTGCTCTGCATCTGTGCCGATGTCGATGCAGATGCCAAGCGATGGTTTGCATCTACATTGACACCAATATAGATGTTGATCGACCAGTTCATCACTCTACATTTGTGTCAATGCTAACACAAATGCTGAGTGGTACTGATTTAGATGTAGATGCAGAGCATCAGCATCAGCATCTGCATCTTCTTACATCTCTCCCTTTGCCTTATCTCTCGTCGCTACTCTCTCTCCTCTTCCTCCTCTTCCCCCTAAAAGAGGCCATTGAACCTCAACTCCACCTCCAACACTCCACCCGGCTCATTTCTAAGGGCATCCCCGCATCATTCTTAATGATCACAACTACAACAAACGCCTGTAGCCCCACCGACATCCCTACTATGAAGAAAGAAAGCATAACTGGAACATTAAAATTATCCTTTTGCTATTGTTTTTATGTCATTTTTGTACGTGCTATCATATACTACATCTTCCATCGATAAAACTAATGATGTTAACATAAATGAATTAATTAGGTCTAATTATAGGAGTTAATATGTAACTAGCCCAGTAATTATAATGATATTTATATTAGTTTTAAAGTTTTACATCAATATATATATTAAACTTAAAACATTAGGTAGATAAAAATTATTAAAATTTTAAATATATATATATATATATATATATCTTTTAGCTAATTTTATTATTTTTAAAATTTTTGAAAGTGTAAAATCTCGACTATTGATAAGGAATATAAAATCAACTAACCACCATTCACCATGTCAATGGCACTTGAGGCTAATAATCGAGCTGCTTATTTTGTAAAATATTCATAAGCATATTATCGAATGTCTATGAGACAGCTCGGGTCGATTATAAATTGACTCCCTTATAGAATATTCATAGAAATATTCTCGGAAGTCCAATGACAACTCGGGTTGATTACAAACTGACTTTCTAATAAAATATTCATAATTTTTATTTTTAAAGTTCAGGGTAGTTCGGATCGATTATGAGCTATATTTCCTGTGTAATCTTTATGAGATATTATTTCTCCTCAAGGTCAATATAAAAATACACTCTTAACTCTATATTATGAAACAAAAAAAAAACTAACTTAATCATCCAATTAAGTTATTTTTTTTTCCAACAACTATTAATAATAAAATATAATATAATATATGGTGGTTAGTATACATTTTACATATTTTTTAATAATTTTTATTCATTATATTAATCGACGTACAAGACTATCTATCAACTTTGCAACAGTCTCTTAGGATGTCTAGCAGAGACATTGCTCGACAGATAGTTTTTATGTTCCAATCCATACGAAAATATATTGTATATTATTTAACATAATAAATAAAAAAAATTTAAAAAACAAAACATCTTAAATATCCATATTTGTGACATTATTTGAGCCGGCCAATTCGGCCCATGGGCCAACACATTTAAACGAATAGATTCATGTTAACAATTGATGTTGCGCATCGCACTATCCCCCACTTGTTGCTGATGAAGGGGATCATGCGATAGGGGAGGTGTAAAAGGGGGGCACTTGGTTGTTGTACGTGGAGATGGAATCGGAGCAGGAGATGACAAGGAGGCGAGTGATGGTTACGTTCGACGTGGACGGGACGGTGATCCGGAGCACCGGCAGCGCCTCCAACCACCTCCATCGCCAGGCCTTCGCTCACGCCTTCCTGCGCGTCTTTGGCCTCCAAAACGCCACCATCGACGCCCTCCAGGTTCGCGATCTTGAGGACCAAAGTGTCAAATGTCATATCACGTCCCTTTTGGGTTGAAAAAAAGAAATCTTGGAGCCAGAACGGCATCCCATCAATGAACTTTCGAACCTGCTGTTGGGAGTAGAAATTCTGTCGTTGGTTCTCATCAGAAATTTACTTTACATTTTTTAAGACGAGAATATTTAGAATCACTCTGATTTGGTTTTTTTTTTTCTTTGTTTTTTAATTGTCCATGTTAAGTTCTAAAATATATTGAGTCCTTTCCTAAGACTTTAGGCCTGTAGGATATATGTTAATATAATCAAGGTCTTTATCAAGTATCTAAGTAGGTTATGAGTTTGAAATCCTACATCTGTCCCTCTTTATGATGTGTTTAATCAACGGTTATGTAGTGACCTCCTTAATTTTCTTGCACCATTCACTTGAGGGTGGTTCATACTTCATGCGTCAAGCCTAATCTGGTAAGCACCATGTGAGATTCAATTTTAGAACTTAATAAATGTTTGGTCTTTTCGTGGCAACCTAAGCTTTCGAACTGGTAATTTAAATCAAAAACTTTATGACTTCAGTTATATATCTATTGTACATGATCTGATTTAAGCATTAGAAGACTCACTAATGGTATCTATCTATTGTGCATGATCTGATTTAAGCATTATACCTTCTAATGCTTGCTCATAAGAAAAAATAGATCTTTGTTATAACTTTTCTGATGAATATAGAGAATGTGGAGCCATTTCAACTTAAATTCTACGTGACATATGCATTGCGGGATTGCTGTATCCCCATCAAACTGTTTATCACTTCAGTTATCGATCTGATGTGCATGATCCGATTTAAGCATTGGAAGGCTATCTGATTTAGCATATGTCTTCTAATGCTTGCTTAAGAAAATATAAATATTGTTATAGCTTTCCCATTGAGTTTGAAGGCTCATCCAGAGAATGTGGAGCCATTTCAACTAGGACTGTACATGATACATGCACTAAAAAATGCCAACAAAACACCATAAGCTCTATCATCTCAGTGTAGCTACGTGTCACGGAACTTGAAATGAAAATTTGTCAACAGCACTTGGAAAAAGAAATAGCAATTAACAGCTTATCACCAGGATATTTTGAACTTCACTTGATTCTCCTGTCATCCATTGCTGTTGTCGTCTTTCAAGTGTTTATGGTTGAATTGTCTGCTATTCTTACTCATTTTTATTTCGTCTGCAGCATCATGGCCAAACTGATCCCATTATACTTGTGAATACAGCCATTCACTATGGTGTACCTTCCGATGTTGGTAGCTTCAGAACTCTTTTTTTTCTGTTTTCTTGTCCGTCACTGTGATATTGCTAGTAAATTGTGCAGAGAATACTACTGGATGCTTATTTGCTTTCTAAAACTAAATCAAGTTGTTAAATTGAAACTTTATGATGGATATAATGTGGATAAGTTATCTTCTTCTTACTCAGTTCTGGCAGGTAGATGTCTAATAAGGTGGAGGATTTGCCTCATGCTTTTAACTCATTTATCTTTAGGAATGTTCAGTTTGGTGAATTCTTAAGAGAAACATCATTTGGTTACTGCCCTTTTGATTAGTAAACAAAATCAGATTCGTTATTATGAAGCCCTTTTTGACTATCTGATTTCTGTTTATTTTTCGGATGATATAGTGGAAATAGTAATTTTATAAACAATATTCCTTGCTCCTCTACTAAAAATGGTTAGCGGGAACATCAAAGCTACAAAAAACACTAAAACTTTGGGAGTGTGACATACCAAATAGTCACTTCATATTAGGACCATACTACCTATTTAACATCTGATCCATTCAATATCATTGGTTCATTGTGAGCAATTCTTCATCACAAAAAAGATTTGCCAAGGGCCTCCCTTTCGAATAAACATAGAGCTGGATAGCATAGAATATCAAAGAGTTCAATGCTAATATTGAAAAGTCAATCAGAACATATTTAATGTTTTCATCAAACGATATATTACACCACTAATCATGAGAAGGTACTTCCAAATGAGGATCAGTGTGCTGTGTGTTTGTGTGTGAACATGTGTGTATAATAAGGTTTGCAATTTCGAACTGTACCACGCGGTACGGGCAGAACATACTGGTCCATCAGGTTACCGGTATGCGAATCGCCCGTTACCAAGCGGTTCCGCCAAAAATCGATCGTCGACGGTCGATTTCGGCCATCGGTGGCCGATTGAAGAATAAATCGACCGTCGGTGGTCGATTGAGGAAGAAAAAGGGAAGAAGAAGAGGAAAAGAAGAAAAAAAGAAGCGGAGAATACCTCGCTGCGTCGTCACCGCCTGGGTTGCTGCGGCGCCGGCCGCTTTTTCTCTGCGGCGAGGAGGCGTCTCCCATGTAGGGAGAAAGATCGAGGCGACGTCGCCTTTTCTTTTATTTTTTTTATATTATAATATTTTTAATATTATATTATAAAAATTATTATATTATATTTTAATATCGGGCAGTATGCACTGTGCATACCGCTTGGTACTGGTACTATACCAGTACCGATAATATGTCGGTACACCGGTATGGATCGATAAGCCAAACCTTGGTGTATAATACTTTCTTTTTCATAAGGTGCTGTAGAAGGTTATATACCTTGAGAAAAAGTCAAAAGTCTTTATAACTTACCAGAGACTGACAGATTTGAAGGAGTAAATATGGCTTGTAAAGGGTGATTTCCCTGTGATGTCTGTTGCCATTAGTGGATTCACAATGAAACCTTGAATGGTGAGTTATTGATTAGGGTTACTTTAATTGTTGCCTGCAATTTTGAACCTCATGTGATGCAATGGGGACAGAAGTAAATGCTTTAGGCTTTTTAAAGTATTTCAATCTATTGAATCAATGTATCAAAACCAACCTTCTAACACTATATGGACACTATATGGTTGAGGACTAATTAAGAATAAAAATATTGCCTAAATAGTGGATAGCTTCCTTTTCGGTCTTTATGCTAAGAGCAACACTATAAATACAATTAACTTGTTTAGATTGTAGATCATGGATTTTTTTTCCAGTGAGACATGCTTGTAGTGTCCGGATCTGAATCTTCTAAGCTCGCTTAACTTTGTGCACCTGTATTAGCATTTAGCAATATGTTGAGATGGCTGTGTAAGTTTAGTAGAAATGATATAGTAAGAATATTTCCTATTGTGAACAATTAGGTATCTTTTTATTGAAGATCAAGGTTTGACTTACTGGTCCGTACCGGTGTACCAAGTTCATCTCGGTACCGGTACAGTACTAGTATCGAGCGATATGCACAGTGCATACCGCTCGATATATTAAAATATAATATAAAAATTTTATAATATAATATTATATAATATAATATTAATATATTAAAATATTTTTAAAAAAAGAGAAAAAAGGGCGATGTCACTGAGGTGACGTCGCCTTGATCTTTCTCCCCGCGCGGGAGAAAAAGTGCCCGTGACCTGCGGGCGGCAACGGCGTGCGAGTTGCGACGATGCACGGGCGAGGACCACGCGCGGGCGATAGGTATTCGTTTTCTCCTCTTTTCTTTTTTTTCTTCTTTTTCCTCTTCTTCTTCTTCTTCCCTTTTTCTCACTCAATCGATCGTTGACGGTCGATTTCTACCTCAATCGACCATCGATGGTCGATTTCTCCCTTTAATCGATCGCCGATGATCAATTTTTGGCGGAACCGCCCGGTAGCGGGCGGTCCGTGTACCGGCAACCTGGCGGACTGGTATGTACCGCCCATACCGGGCGGTAAATGTCGAAATTGCAAACCTTGTTGAAGATAAACTGACAAAAAACCTTATAACATGGCTTGGACATGCCATCAACAGGGCTTGATAATAGGAAAATATCTATGTAACCTACTCAAATAGTTGCGCTTATGGCTGTTTCTGAACACTTGTAACATATTGCAAGTACTCTTATCTTGAAATGTCTTAGTTTCTTTCAGCATAGTGTTTGATCACATGACAATCCTGCACATTGATGGAGATGCACGTAGTGGCATCTCATGAGTCATATTTGTTTTGTAGTCTATTTATTGCATTGCAAATCTTTCTTTAGAGCTTATTGTACAATTGAACATGATTATTATTTACTACAAAAGAAGAGTATGAAGTACCTCAATGTGTCCATTGCACAACTATATAATTTTTGCTGCCTAATTTGAGTTTCATAGAAACTGCATTAGTCTTTTACTGCAAACACCATGGAGAAATATTTAAACCAGAACTGATGTTTAAAACATTGAAAAGATGAAAATAAACTTAAGTCTAGAAAGGAAAGAAAGAAATGGTAAATCTGTGTATTTGTTCAGTTAGGTGCTATCATTTGATGTGTGAAAATGATGATGTTTTTCAGAAAAACTAGATTATTTAAAAGACCCATTGAAAGATTGTGAGATCACAAAGATTTTGTTAAAGATATGAATTATCATATTCATAATTCCTACTTGGAAGGCAACTGAAGAAACATCCAACAAAGTAGGTTGTTATCCTATATGTTGAGCATAGGCTGTATTTTTCTGATCGAACTTAGCAGATACTGATTTTGCACCCTTCTGTGTTTTTTATTTTTTTTCTTTTTGAAGGACATATTCTTCAAATCTGGTAACAGCTACATGAGTGTCTTTGTGACAGAAACCTGGCAGTTTAACAGACATAAGATTTCATGGCAACCTTTGGTATAGAAGAACTTTGGACTCTTCTAGTCTCTAGGAAGAAGTAGAGGTCTTAGAAGCTTAGATTATTTTACATCTTGGATTCTGTAAAGTAAGGGCTGATCAATCCCAGATGCCAAGCAAATGCCAACTAAAATTTTGATTAGGATTATTAGTTAAAACTTTGGGATGTTCTTTATCAACTGCTCTTGTTTAGGTGGCTGCTTAAGATGTTCTTCTATTTCTCTGTCCCTCAGCCTTCTTCACCAACTGATTTGTTTAGGTGGCTGCTGAAAGACTTCCTGATATGGAGACGGAGATGCTTAAATATGCTAGAGAACATGTTGAAGAAATTGGAGAGGGGCTTGAGGTTCTTCCTGGTGTTGCTTCTTTGTTGGATGCTTTGTCTTCAAGTAATGTGGTTATTGGACTGGTAGGCTTGTTAACTTGTATCAATTTGCATATCGTGTATGTATTAATCTAGTTTGTGGCTGAGAAGATGCTGTCATTGCTTCAGTTTCTTGATCATCATTTAAATTAATCTTTCGGAGTGCCAATTATTTGTTTGGTTATTAATATTAAACCTATACTTAAATGTCAATAGAAATGAATGTTGATCACTTTCTTGTTTAGTACATATTGAACTGGTTTACTACATGTAGGATAGTGTTTTTTTATTGTTTCTTGTGTTTCTATAAGGTGGAATTTGCAGTTCTTACTTCTTATAAGTTTTGTAAATTGTCCCTAGTTGGGATATATTATTGTGCTCTGCTTTATTGTGACTTTTCTTTTTCTCGCTTTTTCTAGTATTGGCTGCTTTTTTAATCAATCCTTTTCTCGTTGCAGCGCTGCTTGTTGCAGGTTTGTGACCATTTGAAAAGGCATTGTGGTTAATTTTTCTTTTCCAAAAATGTCCACTATTCTAGAGGCTAGGTGCAATCACTTTATATTGTCTTGGTTCTTGTGTTTCCTGCTGCTCAAGCTCTCATAATCTTTTACTCGGCATTTGATAGCTCGAAGCCTATGTGGTTATGGATTCAAGTTTGATGCAGATTCAAGGAAACAACAAGGTTTATAAAACAGTGGTAGAGGTGCCTCAGAAGCATATATATAAACTTAAATTTTGAGCATTAATTATGCGGTTCTTGTTGTTAATAAGGATTCTTATATTAATTAATATTATTCAGGCACTTTTAGATACTTATTTAGGAAAGACATCATTTTAGGGTATTAATAAGAATTGTTAATTGGGGTGAGAATTTAATTTGTCATAGATTATGGAAATTTTAAATGTTTATTAGGGACTTTGAACATAATTAAGGACAAAGTCATATTCAAGGTTTTAATTAGAAAATTCAGGGAGGGGAGTTATTTTTGTACATGAGACCTGCAAAATTTTTGTTACTTTTTCTTCATATTATTTTAAAAGCAAACGTCAACATTGTGTTAGCCAATGAATAGTATGATATGTGTGTATATATGTATCTTTGGTGGGTCAATGAGTAGTATAATTTGTGTGTATGTCTATATGTGTCTTTGACCAAATGTTAAACACTTGTATTGCCTTAGGAGGACAAGATCTAAAAATTAGTGATGTATCATTAGATCCAACTTTTCTTCTTCTTTTCTGTATCCAACAGCTTATACAGAAAGAAATAAGCTCCTTAACTCTAGTATTGTAGGATTTGTTCACTTTTTAGGATGAATGGCATCATAATTCCAAATATTAAAAGTCATGATTCCAGGTTTTAGGAATGTTCTCCCTATGAAGATTCCAAACCATCAAGATATAGGACTTGAGCAAGGTTCTCGCTACCAAGAGCCAAGCATCATTTTCTCACTTGTAGAGTCCTTTTGTGGCTAATTCTGTTCTTTTAGGTATTGCTTGTTAGACAAGAATCTTACCTAATACCGTTTATGTTTTCATGGTCAGTTATGCCTCAATGTCTTGTAATTTCTTTTTAGCCATGGAGCCATTGGCTGTGTTATTCTTCAAGTTGGTATATTGTCGGAAGTTCGAAGTCCTTCCATCAGTTGACGAGCAAAAGCTTGTATAATTGGCGTTACTTTCTGCCTCAGCATCTACAAACTTGATCTCTCATATTTCTTATGGATTCTTGGATTTTGTATCAGTCGCATCTTTTATTCCATTGCCTTAGATGTACTTGCTAATGTGTATGTGGCAAATTTACTTTGTATTTTAGATCTTACAAAAACAATTTCTTGATTTTTTGGCAATGGTATGCGGTTGGAAAATTAACTAGTAAACCAACAATCAGAACATTAACACTCTTCAGCTTGATTTTCGGAGCTCTCAAATTGTTTGATCTACATTCACTATGAACATTAAGCTTTCAACTGTTTGCTCTGAAATTTCTATCAAGTATTTTATCTGCTTATACAATTTATGTTTTTCTCATGGATTTATTTTCTACTCAATGTTGTTCGATGCCTGCACTCATTACATCTTCGGTAAACATTTTTCTTGGTAAGATAGCTCAGGTTATTGTCAGTATGCTATGCTTTTCACTAAGCCTTTGGATTCTAAAACTCTAGATTCTATCTTGCTCTTTCTTGACATAAGAATTGCAAGATGCTTATCAGGAGTTTTCTGGAATCTTGCTGTCATAGGTCACAGGCAATCTAGAAGAGATTGCATGGATGAAGATGGATGGATTGGGCATCAGAAAATATTTTACAGTTCCAAACTTTGGAGGGTGAGTCAAAAGAGCAGTGATCTCTATTATCGTTCTTTTTTCTAATATGGATCTTCAGGGTTATCTTTTTCAGCTAGTATATCAGTATTGACATATTCTGCTAGATTTGGAAGTGATCACATTGATCGAGGGCATTTAGTGAAGATTGCAGATGACAGAGCCAAAGAACTATGTCCTGAAGGATTTGACTTACGAGTGCATGTTGGAGATACGGTATGTCACATTTATATTCCCATAAATTGAATTACATCTTCATTTAGAAAATGGCACATATCACATTGTTTAAGACTAGTGTTGGGGAGATTGGCTTACTGGTGAGTTAATGTACTTGTTATGCTTCAGTGTTATGCAGGGTTAGAGAATCACCAACTGTTCTTGCTTACCTTTAAATTCTTCTTCCATTTTACTGTTTACTCAGTAAAGTGACCTTGCAGCTTAAGTGTTTGCTATTCATTCAGATAATATAGAGCTGAGACAGTATGACAACTCAATTACATCATGTTGCTTCTTTTTCGTGTATTTTTTGTTTGCCTTTGGGAAGTGGGGAGGTTGCTTTTGTTGAAGTTATCAAAGTCCAATGCTTGTAACTTGTCAATGTTTACATGTACCCTATGTCATGAAAACTTTGTATTGTAGATACTAAACTTTACACTTCACGGTCAGAGTCAATCTGATGTGTAAAATTAGAATGCAGAACATTATCTTGATCTAATGCCATAAAATGCAGAAAATTTTCAACATATTCATGTGTTAGACACTAATGTTAATACATTAAACTTATGTTGAATTTACTCATTTTAGGTGATGATGAAAAGGCCAATTCTTTTCTAGGTGCTTTATATATAGTAGATCATCTCGACAGTGCCATTATTTTTCTTTGAAGTACTTTGTTATTGATTTTGAATATAAATACCAGGTATTGCATACGTTTGGATTTTACCCGTTGGATGTCTGGATGCACACATTATAAAAGAAATTCTTTAGTTAAAGCTTTTAGAAATGTGTTTACTTGTGAATCAGTGTTTTAACATTTTACCTTTCCCGTATTTTTGTAGCCAAATGACATCAAAGCTGCAGAATATGGAGGGGCACTTGCAATAGGAGTATGTACAGGTATATTTACTGAGGAGGAGCTGAAGAAGTCTAGCTGTGGCAGTGCAATTATACTCTCAGATCTTACTGATAGCAAAACTTTCATGAATCTGCTGGGTATTGAAGGCTAATTTATCTGCAGTTCCCAGGAAAAGGATCTCTTCTTACAATTCTCCTCATAAAGTATGGTTGACTGGAATCTTTTTGAACAATATGATATTTTGTATTGTATGCTTCTGGACATTTATGTTTTGGATTCCTGTCTATCCTAGAAACTGTTGGTTCTTGGGTCCTATTTGACATCTTTGGAAGGATATATGTTTATTGTGATTCCTATATTGTAGCTATAACAATTAACTATACCAATACCTGGTATTGGCTTCATAGATGGTTTGCAGCCCCAAAAGACTATGTTGTGGTCATTAAACATGTTGATTCCTCCTTGTTTTACTTTCCCTCCTCAGCATATTCATGACTAAGATTTACAAGCCATATGATACATGTACATGGAAGCCATTCATAAAAGTTGGTCCTTGACATTTATAGTGTAATTTGCATATGCAAAATTGCTTTTCGCATGGACTTAATCATCCTGAAATGTTTTCACAGACCTAATGCACTCCTTCAGCAGCTTCTATGGCACACTGTAACTTTTTCTTCTGGGATAGAGCTTACATGTGATGCCTTTGTTGTACACAGCCAGGAAATTGGTAATGAGCTCCCTCCAGGATGAGTTGTTGATTGCAACTGCATGTGCCCGAATGCGGCCTGCCCTGTTTCCAGTGTGCCAGCGCATCTATTAGCAATTGGCAGAACATGATTGGGGACGTGATCGACGCGGTCATGACTCCCCAACCACATGGATATGTATAATTTCCAGGTAACATTTTGCTTTCGCCTTTTTAAACTAACCATCATGATCATGGATGTGTTTCTTTTGATTTTTTGCATGTAGATTCTTGATAGAGATGAAGCTAGCTCCATGAATGGCTAGTTTTTGACACACCTACCACTATGAAACCTTTTTGTCAAAAGACAACATGAGTTGGAAGGAGTGGGTGATCTGCCTTGCTGGTTTACTTGGTTTTCAATGTTGATGGCTTAGCTGGCCGTGTCTCAATCTTGGGTGTCACCCATGTGACTAACTTGGCTTATTCATGCCAAGTCATGATGATGATTGCCTCCATGCATAGTTGAGATCTGAGAGGTCTTTTTTTATATATATATATATATATATACTTTGGAAGATATTCTGCTAAGAAAGTGCATGTGATTAGTAAGCAGATGTCATCTCCGCTACTACTTCCCAACTGTGTGGGCTCCTGCACCAAATAAATAGTATGCAGATCCAAGTTGCCTGACACTGTCTGGAATGATGCTATGTGTAAAGGATGGACCATTAGGACTTCCACTGTGGAATTTGGATCTTCCCCCCAGTGTGTCTGTGACCGGCACAGAGAAACTTTTATGCTGAACAAAACCTAACCATGCTGCATTTGTGTTTTTACCTCCTTTTTATTATTATGAATATTATTTTGTCTCTCTGCTTTGTTTTCTCTTACTAGAAAACTCGGACCTCTTGTGAAAGCTGGTAATCTAATTGATTTGATCATCTATTATCATTTCAGGCTGGTAATCAAAGGATGAGGTGGATGAAGTTTCACATATTTGTCCTCCCGGGCAACAATGATATATATATTTTTATTTTTATGACTTAGATTTTGATCATTCAGGTCGTAAAACAATAATCTTAAATAATTAAAAGGGTATCATGAAATTTATATTAAAAATATTTCTTGTAACCATTTCATGATTAAGCGAAATTAAGATGTCACCATCTAAACATGAAAGTGTGCTATCCAGCTTCTTAAATGTTTTGGAATGATGGGAGTATATTTCTCATTCTTCTACATTTTCTGCTTGCACCTTTGTCAGACTTACATTATAGTTTGTTTTTTTTTTTTTTTGGCTTTTGAAATTGTTGATTAATATCAGGTTCATAAAATCATACACAAATGTTAAACTAAGTAATTTGTTGTATGGTGTAAACTAATGCTAATGCAACAATTTAGGATTAGTGGGGTGATCATCCAATCCCGTTTCGTAATCACACAGCCAAGTATCAGCATATAAAAAGATAATAGCTTTTAACCTATTACGCCCACTTATGGATGGAGGATTTGAAACCTACTTACCAATCAAAAAATTGAAACAAATAATGTATCTGACCCACTTATATCCTATCATCCTTCCTTACCTAACATTAAGTTGAGGAGTCAAATCCTCATTTTATAAATTTATATTTATGTGACCTATCTATGGATTGAGATCTCAAAATCAATCTAATTCGATAAAGTTTTGGTTGCTATACACACACATCAGATTCTGATGGGTAAAGATAGACTCCAAAACTTCGCTAAAGATTACTTATCTTCTCTCTCACGTATATGTTTGCATTGCACACTGGAAATGATAAGGTCAAATTACATGTGAACATCAACAGAATTGTGGGCCAACGAAAGCCCACTTTGCCTGCATGCTGTACTTCCAACTTTCTTTGCCACGTAATTTTGATAAGGACACCACACATGCAGCAGCAGCAGCTATATATGACTTCAAAACTCTAATTACTAAAACCTGGCCAAGAGAAATCTATTCACTCTCTTCCTGCAAATAAAAAGTTAGCCTCAAACACCAGCGGCAATCTCTCTCTCTCTCTCTCTCTCATTTCGGTCGTGACTTGTGCGTATTTAATTATTTCCAGGTAACAAATATGCTCGATACCATCTTAGTGAGTTTCTCACTACCAATACGACAATACCTTTACTTATTTGCTATATAATTATTTTTACCATATTAATCATAAGCGTATAGACAGATTTTTTCAAATGTTCTATAGAGGCATAGATGTTACGGTTAGATAAAATGAAACAATTAATATTAATGGTAAAACATATAAAATGCAACTTAGATAATACTAGAACTTTCATGTAAAAAAAATTAAATTAAATGTTAGCCAAACAAAGAAGTTCATTGATAAAAAGAATATGATTTGTACTTTATACTTTTTGTTTTTATGATTGTTAAAAAAAAAGAATAGAATAAAAAAATTATTCATTAAAGTACTAACATAAAATAATTGTCACAAGATTTACATGCCTTCTACACTCCAGTTAAGTTTTTTTTTTTTTATTATATGCGAACAAAATATAATTTTTCTTGATTTAGTCTAAACTCGAGTATAAATTCTCTTATCCACTTTAACACAAAAAATCTGATAAAAATTAATCCCTCCTAGAGAAAATTTTTTTTTCTCAAAATATAAAAATATATGAGATATTTATCTAAAAATTCGAAACCTTTAATGTTTGAATTTTTGGTAAAAAAATCAAAAAATACTTTCCGTTATGGCATCAATTGGATGATCCTAACCATCATTGAATCTAATCGAAAAATACATAACAAAAGAGCAGCAGCCATTTACATAGATTCGGATCTTTTTGAAGCATCTCTTTCCAAGATCCCAAATCCCCGATTCACCGCATTTGGTTTTGGTTCCCCGAGAACAGTGGCCCGAGGATCCTATGTCTCACGCTATCACAGGGTTCGGCTTTCCCCTCTCAATTCGTGCCGCTTCTTTTATTTACCCCTTTTTTTCCTTGGTGACCTGCAAATAAATGGTGGACGCTGTTCGTTTGAAACAGCTGATCCGTGTTCCTGTTCTAAAGTGTTGGACACCCGTCGTCATCCGTCTCGCTCTGCACGCTTCCCTCGTCGGTGGCGCCCTGCACCAATCCCTGTACACCATCAGCAACAATCGCCGCCTCACTCGCCCATTTATGTCGTTGGAAACGCTATGCCCTCACACATCCCCCACAGCTGCCATTTACTTGAGCACGTGGCCTCATATTGAACGTTCAGATAAGGCTCTCAACAGTGAATCGCAGTGCGTATCATACGTGCGTGTAGATACGGCGTGCGTTTGCCATATATTTTAGCTTTGCGTTATATATGTATTACTTCGATGCTTGTTTTTTGTCCGTTTATTTCGCGGAGGCAGAAGAGAAGGAAGACGAGAAGATTGTCGATGGAGTTGTGAGAGCCTTTAGTGCGTTGGCGATTAGGGCTCGTGCTGCGGGCCCAATACAAACTTCCACGGGCGGAGGAAATGGCCGCATTGGAAACTCTGGATGCGCTCTTGGCCGCGGCGAGCAGAGCTTGCTGCAGCCCCCTCGCCATCTTCATCCAGATCCAGGTAGGCGCATTTAGTCGATTTTGGATGGGATTTCCTTTCTTTGTCCTCCGTTTCTCTGCCTCCGGATCTGGTGAAATTGTTTTTTTTTTTCAAATAAAAAATCTTGATCGTCAATCGGACGATGTGATGAAACAATCGCTTCTTTTTTTCTTAAATTCAAGTTTGGAAGTGTTAAAATAGTTCTTGGAGTGATATAATATGATGCATGGGTCATGATTCAATACATACAATGCTTATATATTGTATCATGTCTCTTATTTTCTTAATCCTCTTTTCTTTTCTTTTTTCTTGTGTTCATATTCCGGGTTTTGCTTGGGGACTTGAATTGATTCGGCGTACATTGTTCACTGTTGTGCTTTATTGGATGTCAATGGTTAACTTGTCGGCAGATCTGGGTATCTGAAGTCAGTTTGATTGTCCAGAATGAGACTCCATTGGATCTTCTTTCGAATTGACAGGAAGTTTGTGACGATTCTTTTCGAGAAAGATACCTCCTGGGGATGGTTTCCTCTAACATAAATCGTTATTGGCCTTATGGTGTGACCATGGAATCTTCTTCAAAGGATGCGTTGAGGACACTTACCTCTAAGTTATGCAGCAAAATGTATAATTGCGAAGAGCTCATTCAAATGGATTGGGAAACGTGGAAAAGGAGTGTTCCTTACCCAGTTGCAATGGTAACTAGGAGAGGAGCTGCGTTTGATCAATAGGCATTGGTGTTGCATGGTGCATTAATCTGTTCATGGAAGACAAGTAGATTGAGCTAGGGAGCCAAGGAATCCTGAATTGGTGTGGAATTCCCTATGATTTGGCAAAGATTCATTTGTAAAATTTGTTACGAGGAAATTTTTAAAAAAAGCTAAAACTTTTATGGGGCATGCTTTTTCTATGTTAAATGATGCAATACTACCATCAATCAGTGAGTTGGTGGTCACTCTCTAATTTTTTCATGTATTTTTTGACCATCAAAGATGGGGATAAGATCTATGCTATGAAATGATTTGTTCCCTTGTCAGTGCATTTCATCAATATGCCTAGATGCCTAGTTAGCAAGTGAAGTTTGAGTTGATTTTGTGGACTGAGATGTGGGGACAGTTGCCCATTGCCTTGGTAGATGTATGATACCAATAAACAATGATAGTTTTCCTATGCATTTCCTTTTAATTTTGGTCTTCATAACCCTTTGATCTTGGGATCATAACCCTTTGATCTTGGGATTCGTATTTGAACTAAGAAGTAAATTACTTGTCCAATATTGTTTACATTGATATTGATCTCCATAACCCTTTGTTTTTGGGATCCACAGCTAAACTGAGTAACTGCTTGGTGCTTTTTTATTAAACTGCAACTTTTTCTATTATTTTCATCATCATGATATATTATAACTATAACATAAAATAATACAGATTTTTGTAAAATAACTCATGAATTGGGTCTTAGAAAATAAGGAGAAGGTTTCAAACAATAAAATCCAAACAACAAAGATAAAGTTCCAGGCAATAGAATCCAGAAGTGCTGAAGCTGTCCTAAAGCTTGTTTCTTCACCTCATGTGGGATTAAATTCAGGGAGCACAACCCCAAGATTCAATTGAGATTCTTCTGTGCATACACAAACATGAAGAGGTTGATTGGTTTCTTTCAACCTGAGCACTGAGGAAGATGCATGAAAAATCCTTCATTTGTGTATCTTTTCCGCAATATTCTTTTATACTTTTATCTATATTTATTTTATATCTTCATCAATTGATTCCGATGTTTACATAATATTTACTGCAATATAAATACAATTGATGGTATATGTCAGAATCAATTGATGAAGAAAATGGACACAATTAGAAGCAATTGTAAGGAAATGGATAAGTGATTGTTTGTGTGTCTTTCTCAATTCTGCCACCTTTTCTTCTGCCCATTGCTCAAGTTGGAAGAAACCAATCAACCTCTTGAAGTTAGTGTATGTAGAGGAGGAATCTCCGTTAAATCTTTGGGCTGCAAATTTAATCTGCACGAGGGGCAGAACAAGCTATAGGATAGCTTCAGCACGTCTAGATTCTATTTTCTAAAATTTTATCTATACTTTTTAAAGACCTAATTTGTTAGTTATTTTATCAAATTCCGGATTATTTTATATTGTAGTTCTAACATGATCTTTTTTGATAGACATATCCGACAATTTTTTGGATATAATGGATGTTAAACAAATTGTCTGAAGTACTCCATCCCAAGATATGTATGCCAAACCACTTCATTTTTGATATAATTGGGACAGCCTTCTTCATTTGGATTAGCTCATGATTATCCTATTTCAGCACCCAATCGATGGATGCCAATCCTTTGTTCAGCCCTTATATGGACTTGTCCAGCCGAGTCCAGCTCGCACGATCCAGCATGGATGAGTCATTGTTAATACTTGGCTCCTACTTGGTGTAGGGGAAAAAGAAGTATCCAGCTCAAACAGGATAACGTGGGTTCATTTCTAGTTGAAATAGGAGTTGAGGAGAGGTTTTCATCAACCTCTTAGTTAAGAGAGGGCTGACGAAGGCTCTTCATCCAGCCTTTTGGGGATGTAGACGAAGTTTTTACTTGTACTCTTCAGTAATATCGGAATGGATTTTTATCACTAAATGTTTTGCATTGTATTCAGAGTCTAATTTTGGTCCGGTCGATATTCAAGAATAACATGGGTCGCGGAAGTTGTTAAGCTATTATAAGTTATATTTGGAGAACCAGAGATCTCTTTAGGTATGATGTAATGGGATCAAAAGAAAACCTTTTTTGTCGCAAGTCTTCCTAAAAGCCCTAGAAACATATGAATTTAAGTTGTCTTTATTTATTGCTTCAGTAATAGTTAACAGCTTTAAGGATCTTATCTCCCTTGATATGTAGTAATCCTTGTTAGAAAGGGCATCTTACAATTTCCTGTCGCTATTTTCTTCTGTTGCTACCTTTATCCTGGCTCTTTCTATTATCATATGGTTTTACTTTTACATTAGTTCCATGTTCTCTTTATTTCATGTGGGCATCCTATAGATGATCTGTTAAAGAAACAGCAACTAAGAACTCTTTTTTTTGTGTCTATAGGGATGTATGATCTGTTTAACCCTTGCTCTTGGATGGGCCTTTGCTGCCTATATCAGGTAATTTTTTCTTCAACAATAGCTAGATAACTATAGATACTTGCTATGCAATTTTTTGCTATGCGACAAATAGAAGCACATATTATACAGTTTCTTTTTTTCCTTAGGAATAAGGTTATCCGGCGCATGAAGCTTAATATTGCAAATGGCAATAGTTTTGCATTCATCTGTGAAGATGTTAATGATCTCGAGCACTCTGCTCAGGTGAACTTGCCAAGAGTGTCAGTTATCATGCCTCTTAAAGGCTTTGGAGAACACAACTTGCAAAATTGGAGAAGTCAAGTGAGTTATATAGTATTTCAAAAAAACAAGTCTTGATAGAAATATGGAAATATAGGCCCCTCAGCTTATCTGTGGCATTCATATTTTGCAGCTCATTTATATCTGGAGATGGTTTCCTCACATCAGTTAAATCTCACTCAACTAAAGTACTATTGACAATTTCTATGAATGCAGATCACTTCACTCTATGGAGGACCTCTCGAGTTTCTTTTTATAGTTGAAAGTACTGATGATCCAGCTTACCGTGCTGTGTCTTTGCTCATTTCAGATTTTCAGGTAGATATGCTTCCCTGCATATATTGATTCTTACAGCTAAGAACAGTTCCTTGGATATGTGTCCCTGTATATTGTGCTTCTTACGGCTAAGGGCAGTTCCTTTGTTATTAATTTTCAATTCACCTTTTGCAGGCATTTCTTTTGGGATACTAAGAGTTGTTTTAACTTTTGAAAATTTGAGGGTCTTAGCATTTAGGATAACTAGAGTTTCTTAGGGTGGGGTAATGAGCAATTTAAGTGGTTTTGTTCAAATTTATTATGCTTCGTAGGTGGTAATACCGGAGTAGGGAACATTTACATTGCTGCACATACATGATTATGTCAGGACGTAATCCGTCCTGGTCATCCTCTTACTTAATCTGGTCATCTTCTTAACTTTATCATCCATTCACTTGCAATTCTTCAATTCTTAGATGCCATAGGAGTGTCTTATATAAAATAGAGATCTACTGACCTTTCATATGATATTTCTTTACAATTATCAGATTTACATTTTTTGGTGCATATTGACATCTGCAGGACTTAATATCTGAAATAGCATGTCATAGTGATTGGTTAAAAAAACTCAGTAAATTTCCTTTATATGGTTTTTGACTTTTATCTATCTTTGACTGTTTGTCTAAATGTCTATTGATCCTTTTGAAATTCCTGACCATAAGTCATGCATGGATAATTTACAGGACAACATTGATGCGAAGGTTATTGTAGCTGGTTTGTCAACAACATGCAGTCAGAAGATTCATAATCAGTTAGTATGTAAAGTGATTCTGTTATTTTGGCAAGAGACTACTGCTTTTGAGCTTCCTGTTGTCTGTGCTTTTGACTTTTTATACCTTTTCTTTCTATTAAAGATTAAAAGAAATATAAGGTTTGATATTTCTTAGCAAGATTGATATACTAGCCTTATAGGAAGTTTTCGACATGTACATTTCATACGACTATATACTGAACTATCGGAAGTGACAGAATACTAGCCTTATTTTTTACTGTTCTTTTCTGTAGAAACCAAGATATTCCGTTTTATTTCTTGATCAAAGTAAGTTATTGTTTTAGATTCATCCTTCATTATTTAAGAAGGGTAGGACTGCACCATGTGAGAATCTTTATGTTACAAATACACGAGTACTTACCAGAGAGCATGCAGCTTGGAATGTTAGTTTGGTAGACACTTAAAGACATGTTTATTAGATAACTACTTCTGCAGTTGTAATTTGATCTCATGTCTATTAGGAACTACTTGCTGAAAGAAAACTGTTATAATTATTTAATGGAAAGTCAGAGAGGTGAAGCTTTAGAATCAAGTTCATTATCAACATTTCATCAGCGCAAGCTATTTGACTTGTCTGAAGTTCAAACCCAGATAAACTATTCTAATCTATTAGTGTCTTATTAAGGTATGTTATTCTGGGATGGTTGAAACTTCATCTTTGGCTTAATGCATCTCAGCAGCACTTTCTTTGATAAACCGAATTGGGCAAGCAAAATCATGTTATGTATAACGACAAGGGGTTAGAGGTAATAAAGGAGATATACTGGTTTTTCTAAAGATTAATAGAAAGAGAAAATTAAAGCTTCTTTGGTTGTGTCCAATTGTCTCATGACATAGTTTTGCCCAAGGTTTGCAATTTCGACTTGTACCGCCCATACCGGTCCGCCAGGTTATCGGTACGCGGACCGCCCGTCCGTCAAAAATCGACCGTTGGCGGTCGATTTCGGCCGTCGGCGACCGATTGAAGAAGAATCGACCGTCAGCGATCGATTGAGAGAGAAATCGACCATCGGCGGTTGATTGAGGAAGAAAAAGGGAAGAAGAAGAGGAAAAGAAAAAAAAAGAAGAAGAGGGGAAGAAAGAATACCTCGCCCGCTTGCCGTCGCCGTGATCTGCTTCTCGCGGTTTTCTCCTCGAGGAGGCGTCTCCGCGGAGACAAATCGAGGCGACGTCCGCCCCTTTTCCTTTTTTAATATTTTAATATTTTAATATGATATTATATTATATTATATTATATTATAAAATATTATATTATATTTTTAATACCGGTACACACTATGCATCTGTCAGATCGTCCGTCGATAATATATCGGTACATCGGTACGGACCGGTAAGTCAAACCTTGGTTTTGCCTTTAATACGAACATTTGTCCCTACTAGAAAACTTGTAATATTTACTTCCAGAAGTGTTTGAACATCTGATAAGTTCCACAGTAATACTCACATTTACGTATTATTGCTAGATACATATATTTATTTTAATCTGGTCTTATCATTTTTGAGTGAGGTCCATTGCATAATTCATGTTGGTTTGAAACTCTGTACCAAGTTGAGTTGGTAAACATTATCTATCATGCTTCCATTAGAACCTTCATGATCTTGAATTGTATTCTGCATCTCCTTGGTTTTGAGTCTTTCCTTGGAATAATGGATTAGCCACATAAAACCTAAAATATGGACATTATGGGTTATAATCATAGTTTTATGAGCTACAAAGACAAGAACAACAAGCGATAATGTTTTGATTATTTAAGGTCCACATGAATCTTTTCTTATCATTGAGATTTATAAAACAAATATATTCTTTGTTAAATTAAGAGTATTTAAATCTTTATCTATAGTGTCTAGGAAAACTTTATTTAGGTCTCCCTCTACCTCTTGTTATATCATTAATATTAATTGGCTATCCAACTAAGACATCTATAGGTCTCCTTGGCACATGAAAATATCATTTAAATGGTTTTTCTTTGCTATGCCTAATTGTTCATTTCTTTTTCTATCTTTCCTATTACCTCCATACCAAAGTAAGTCATTTCAAATCGTATCGGTATACCAAGCTGAGCTCGGTACAGTATGGTACTTAAGTACTAAGTGGTATGCATTGGTGTATTGCTCGATATATATATATATATATATATATATATATATATATAAAGTTAAAAAATAAAAAAGGGGTGATGTCACCTCATTTCTTCTCCTCACGAGGCTGAGAAGCCTCAATGGTGTCGTCAAGGCTTCTTCTCCCCATGCGGATGAGGAGAAGTCGTCGATAATGCTGAGGCGACATACGTCCGATGAGCGGTGAGAGAGGGCGATGACGGATTGGGATGTCGAAGGAGAGCGGCACCAGATCTCCAGGTTTTTTCCTTTTCTTCTCTCTCTTCTTCCTTCTCCCTCGTTCGATACCGCCTGGTAGCAGGCAGCGACGGTCAAAATCGAGGCGGAAACAACCTTGCTCTATACATTACCTTATTATTCTCATCCAAGTGACACAAGTTTTTTATTAATGTTGTTTCTTAATCATTTATACTAATATTCAAAAAATATATATTTAGTAGCATTGTGTGTCAGGGAATGGTTTAAATAGGTGCCCGAGAGCTCGCGTAGGTGTTCGGGTGAGGCGAGGCGAGGCTCGAGTTTCTCAAGGCTTGTTCAGGTAGCACACTTCAGTGAAGTGCCACCTGGGTGCTCGCGAACTCAGTTGCCGAGCTTTTTGGGCAAGCGGTCGGTTGAAGCAAAGTAATTGAACTAGACTTGATAGTTTGGTTCGATTGAACAGTAGCTTAGTTGGTTCGATTAAATACTCAGCCGCCGAGCTTTTTGGGCAAGCGCTCGATTAAAGCAAAGCAATTGAACCAGACTTGATAGTTGGTTCAGTTGAATAGTAGCTTAGTTGGTTCGAATGAACAATCGAACCAACTAAGCTAAATAGCTTAACTAAAGCTACGCAAACCCCCAACCCTACTTCATGCGCAGCCGCTGCCTCCGCTGTTGACGTACAGGACCAAGGCTTTATTTGATGTGTAGTTCCCTCCATCGTCGTTGCTTCCATGTGCAGCTCCTTCCATCACACTAGTTTACGACTGCAGCTTCCTTCGCCACCGATGGACACATCTGAAGCTTCCTCCACCCATGACATCGTTGTCCGCAGTTTCCACGGCAATTATTGCTGCCTTCCGAAGCTTTCTTCGTTACTGCTGCTATCGTTCGCAACTTCCTTTGTCGACGCTGTCGTCGTCCATAGCTTCTTCCGTCACTACCGCCATCGTTCGAAGCTTCCGCCCGTCGTTGTTGTCGTCATCTGAACGTTCCTTTGTCACCGCCCTCTCCTTCCCCACTTTCCACCATCAGTGACTCTTTTCTCCCATCTTAACTATTGTTAGCAGTGGGTTAAATACTATTAACAGTAGATTATTAATTCTTAACTGATATTAAAATTATTGTTAAAGTGTTAACTACTTTTTCCATATAATAGTCCCTCCTAAGCATTGTTAATATTTATTGATTTAGAATTGTTAATCTCTATTTATTTTGTGTCTTTTGACATTTTTGTTATTAGAAGATGGATAATGTGACTTGGTACTTTTGATCTTTTCAATTTATGTCATATTTTTTATTTATATAATCATATTTATCAATTGCATTATATATTTTTATATTTTAATATTTCATAACACTTTGCTTTGCTCGGGCGAGCGCCTAGTGCCTCAAGTACTTTGGGACCTTGGCGCTTTTTGACACCTAGAGCTTTTTAAAACACTAGTGTCAAGCATTGTTTCAGTTTTATTGATCTATGATACTTAATACAAACAATATTTGATATAAAACTGCATGTTCAAGAAAAAATGTTTCCAAAAGAATATCAAGGAAAAACTCTCTTGGTATAATAAATTTATCCAATTTTTTATTAATTACATTGAAATTTTGCTAATTCAAGGATCGATTTGATAATTTTCTAGAAGTATTCTACACGTGCAGATCTTATCCAAAACACATTTTTGACATGGGCGAATTGTAATTTGAAGTAATTTTGATAGGAACATTGTCTTATATATATATATATATATATATCAAGTTGTAGGATTAACTTTGTAGATTTACCCAAGGAATAAAGTTTCACCTAGACTGGTACAAAACAATCGCCCCGTCAAGCGGTTGTGTCTCACACACCGTCACCTCGCCGCACACTATCGCCATTGCTCTAATTGTGTCCCACATACACAGAAGGATACATCATGCGACCTTGTTTCACACCATCGCTGCACACAAATGTCTCCCAGGTACCTCTCTTTTCCTCTTCCTCTTCCTGCTTCCTCTACCATCTCCTCTTCTTCCTTCCTCTTCCTTCATTGCCCCTTCCTCTTCTCTTTGTATGTGCTAGTGTACTAAGAACTAACACATAATTTGTCAGTACTAACCAGTATGTACTGTTCCAACCAGATCACCGAAATGGATTTGGTACCTGAAACACCGATCTTTGGATTTACCGTATGTAACCCTTTAAAATATATGTTTCACATAAATGTGGATAGCTCATATTTGAGGTCTTGGATGCTGCTAGGATTGAAAGAATATACAGTCTTCAGTTTTGGCACTATGGTTACTGTGCCTTTTGATTCAAGAAACTATTGGATTATAAGGATCCTACATCCAGGATTCAATATCTATGCATCGCATAAACTTCCAACTTTAATTGTTGTCCTAAGCTTCGATCTCTTCTGAATTGGTCTTTTGGACCTTGGACTGAGAACCTTCGTGTAGATTTGGAAATAGCATTTGAACTGCAATTATATTTCTCCAGAGTTATTATGAAAAGAATTACATTATGAGTAATATTTCCCTGTCTAGCCTCTTTATCAAAATAAAGTTTGACACCGTCCTTGTTTCATGAAATTTTTTTTGAAGTAGCCTCCTTTTGGATGTGGAAACCATTTCTTCAGCTGCTATCATCAATTGCAGTTTATGGAAAAATCACAATTTACAATAGTGATCTTAGGAAAATAGCAGCTACTTGAATAGCGGTTCTAAACCACCATAGCTATTGATGCAGTTATCGCCTCCTTAACTTTCACATGGCTAAAAGGAGTATAGTCTCAGATATTTTTAACAAAGGGCTGCTCTTAATTTTTATCTACAATAAAGACTAGTCAATGAAAAAAATCCATTTTGAGGTGGTAAAGCCATGATTTTTAAACTTCACAGACAGTTCTTTTAATATAGAATTTTGAGTAGTATGTACAAATTTCATATCGACAACTTTGCATTTCAGCTGCAATAAGGGTGCACTTGATGCTTAACACTTTTGGTTCTCTTTGAACTCGATATTTTTACTGTTGTTCCTACATCAACGAGTTCCTGTTTCCTAAAATGACAAATGAAAACTGACTTTTAAGCATCATGCAATCTGATTGCAGGTTGGTGTGGAAAGAATGCATAAAGAGAGCAAGTACGTGTTGTTCCTGGATGATGATGTTAGGCTCCATCCTGGATCAATAGGAGCCCTTACATCAGAAATGGAGAAAAATCCTGAGGTACTAAATTTGTTGAAATCAACACATCACTGTTATAAACCTACAACTGTTTGTCAGCTTATAGCTTTTTTTATTTCTTTTCCATGTACAAACTGAATTATATTTTTCTTTTGTGCAGATTTTCATTCAAACGGGATATCCTCTTGATTTGCCCTCGGGAAACTTAGGAAGCTACTGCATATATGAATATCACATGGTATGAGTATATCCAAAATTTCATTTTATGTTATATTTCGTTTTTTCGTAAGTCTATATTTTTTCAGGGTTATGAAATTAAAAGGGATTACTAGTTACCATGCTGTGCATATGTTTCACTATGAAAACTTATTTTCACTAGGTATGAGAGGCTTCCCCGTGCATAAGGTACCATAGGGCTGCTGGAAGAATCTTCTTGTAGTCTGTTTTGGCAGAGATGATACAGTCTCCTTTTTCTTTAATTTTTTGGATCATTCCAAGCACAAGACAATATAAATATTACAAAAAAATATTTGTTACTTCAAATTTATTCAACTCCTTTTTTGATTAACCTATTTCCATCATATCAGACCTAAGTTCATGCTAGTCATCAATTGGCATGGGGTTGTCCTATGTAAATAAGACCTTGTTAATATTGATTGGCTAAGGAATAACTGAGTTTTGCATCACAGTGAGTTTGATGTTGTTCTAAACTTCTAATTGATGACTAGAGAGATTAATTCAAGACAGCAGCTGGAATACATCCAAGAAGGTCATATAATTTATTTATAACAAAAATTGAGTTAATTTTGTTTAGAGGTTTTGGCTGAGGGACAGGCAGACAAATCAAGGTATGGTCTTAAAAATAGTGCAAAGTAATGTGACTAGCAGTGGCTGTTATTCTTAATAATACAGGACATGATCCATATAGTCCTATAAGGAATTAAGGCTTTGGTAATGAAGTGCAATTTTGAAAAATTTAGAAGCATGAAAGTTAGATCAATAAGGAAGAGGCATGACATAACTCTCTCAGATAATTTTTCTCAACTCTATAAACTGACTGACTTGATAATTGTTACTTACTCATACCTATATTTATAGAAAAAATTCATCTATATTACCTATGGAACTATATGATCGACATTAAAATGATAAAACTTTATCAAGAACTCACTTATTCCTAATTGCTGCTGCCGACTCCTTTCTTAATAGCTAATTATAGCTATACATAGCTGGTAACTCAAAGTAACCAACTTAGAGAAGTCATTTCGCACAAAAATTAAATTAAACATTCTTATTCTGCTCTCTCTCTCTCTCTCACTGTCTCTGTCCCCTTCTCTCTCTGTCTTGATAAGCAGCCTATCAAGACACCTTGATTCATGCTATTGTTTGTTCTCCTCTCCTACTACTGCAAGCCTCCCTTAGTGATGTGACAACATAATGCCCACGCTTGGGATATGTAATGATAATGTTTATTACTTTCAAAGCATTCCATCATCAGACTTTGGTTAACAAAAATCACACTTGAAATTATATTATCTCGATTCACCACCATTTATGCATTCACTGAAAACCACTATAGATTATTACTAGTTTCAATCCATTGAAAGATCACCATAAATCAATTTTAGAATTCACTATATTTGGAAAATTCCAACGAAATAGAGTAGGTTTAGATTTTTAAGATCATGTTCATATTCTATACAATAGTTTGGAAGGTTTCTGGCAGATTTGATGAGCATAACTTTCAAATGGAAGTATCTGTTCCTCAAGTGACCTATATATTAAGTTGGTTCTCATATGATCTTAAATCTACATATCTAATCATCTCCTACATTTTTTATGAATGATTTGTAGTTTGTGGTTACAACCAATGATTATCCACAAAACATATCAATATTGAAGTATCCTTTTAACTATGTCTATCCTGTTTTTAACTTCAATAATAGAAATCAGTACTCTACTATTTTGCAGAATTTGATTTCTCACTTCACATTCTATTGTTTCTGTATTACTTTAGCCTTGCTCCATGGGATTTGCAACAGGAGGGAGGACTTTCTTTTTGTGGGGAGGCTGCATGATGGTAAAATTGGCATCTTATCTGTCTGTTATAGCTACATGGGATTAACTAAACTTTGATATGCAACACTTATGTAGATGCATGCTGAAGACTTTAGGAAAGACTTATATGGAATTGTGAGTGGGCTTCGAGATGGTGGATACTCAGATGACATGACCCTGGCAGCCATTGCTGGTAATCATTCATAGAGTTTTCTAATTAAAATTTTAGTGTCAAACTCCTCTGACTCTGCAAATGAAGTTATCGCGAGACTGTTGTATTTAGTATTTACTTACTGAGCTTGTGCTGCATAGTTATTATAATTTTGTATTTCATAAGTGAAGCCTATTGGCAATTTAAGTGTGTTAGTTTTAGAAAAGGTCTACATGCTGTTGGCCTTATAAGTGTGTTAGTTTCAGAAAAGGCCTATTGGCAAGTGGTCACACTCCAGCCTTACAAACTGCTTTTGCCTACATTTCTCGGGCAAAACCACATTAAACTAAGGCAAAACAAGCTACCAAACATATGTACAAGTATTCCAAAGCAAAGAATGGTTTGTTGAGCGAAGATGTTGCGAGTGCATGATGACCGTTCATGACAGCCCGGTAGCGGGCAGTCCATGTACTGATCTGCTGGTTGATCGGTACATACCACCTGTATCGGGTGGTACGATTCGAAATTACATACCTTGGTCAGTACCATGTGGACCAGAAGACAAGGGGATAGAAGAAGATAGGAGGCAAAGGTGGTGGAGGAGGAAGAGAAGCAGGAGGGAAGTGGAGAAGGAAATGGCGATCTTTATGGGCATAAGAGTCAGCAGTGACAATGCACAGGGGTGTTGTTACCAACTTACCATCTGGTATCTCTGGTTTTAACCATCAAAACCAGATGGTATGCAGATTATGGTAATCATACCACGTGTAAGCTCCGGTTCGAACCAGATTAGGCAATTTCACCTGGTCCTCATGTCCCAGCTTGGCTGGACCCATAAATATTGGTCAGTACGAGCTGCTCTGCCCAGTTTTTCAATCCTTGCTAGTTGCTATTGTTCTTTCAAGGTGACAACCTAGTTTTAGATAAAATTTAAATTCTCCAAGGACAGTTTAAGACTATCGACATTTAGTTAAAACAGCTTTTGCACATATGAATTTGGTTCCTCTTACCTAAAATTCAAGAAAATGTTCAAGATGGAAGTATCTAAACCACATAGGAGGTAGAGAGCTATATCAAGTTATGCATCAATAACTGTGCTAATTGCTTGATTGAGGTCAATTTAACATTGTCATTGGATGCCTACAGCAAGATCATGTATAAGACCCAAACTATAGTATCTTGCTTGTGTATTAATTGTTTTAGGGCTTAATGCTGTCTAAGGCTGTGAACTACTTGACATGGGCTGGAGTTATCCAATTTCTAGTCTGTAGGTACTGCTGAAGCCAGAAGAACTTACAGAAGATGCTGATCTGGATTATTCTTTAATATTCAAAACATAAGATTACAATTATATAAAGAAAATAATATAGTTGGATTCGAGCATCGTGGTATTCTAACCATATCATACTGGTCCAACTTCTTAATTGTACACAGTATACTTTGCCATGCCAAATTATACTAGCACCTCTGCTAATTTTTCAAAATTTTAGTAATATATCAAAGATATCAAACAATTCTGGTCTGAGAGAGGACTGGTAGGGGCTTGTTAACCCAGTTTCTTGCACTTTATATATGTTTTAGGGCACAGGATATATCATGATCCTCCTTTTAAGTTTGATGAGGGGGAAGGGCCTTAGGTCTTGTATCTATAATGAAAGGTTCGTATGCAATAACGAAAGTTGGCCTATATGTTATGTGTATCCTTGATTTTTTTTTTGAATTCAATCCTTGAATACAGGTCTGAGTCTGACTTGCATGTCCTGAACACTGCACACTAGTTTACGATAGTAAAAAATATGGAAAAAAGCTTCCAAAATAATAGTTATTGTAGAGGTTTCACAAAATATTAATTTAAATGGAACTAATTGCTTAAAATAAGCAAAATCCAATATATATGGTTCTGTCAATTGACTCATCTTTCTTGACTATGCAGAATTATATAACTTATTTTGGTAAAACCATATTTCTTGTCTTAGCTCATGCTCATTGAGGTTGTCACTTACATTCAAGGAGTGAGGGAAAACAATGGAATTAATTTCAGCATGTTGCAACTGATTTTTTCTTCCATTTGGTGGTATAGTTTTGCTAGAATTATTTCTTTGAAATGACTTTCTATATCCTAAGTTGTATGTCATTGTTAAGAGAAAAAAATTTAAAGATAAAAAATTTTGACCTTGCGAGCCGATGTTTTTAGTAACTTTTTAGATCACCTTTAGTTTCAAATAAGCATGGAACCTGTTTTTTGCAGGGCAACATAAGAGACATATTTGGTCACCACCGGTTGCTGTCTTCCCCCACCCTCTTGCAAGAGACCTTAGCTTCTCAAGGTTTGTAAACTTCATTATTAGAATTTTTCTCATAATTGATGCACTTTTATTCACCATTTTTTTGTATCATTTTCATGTAGATACTGGAATTACCTAAGAAAGCAAACATTTGTTCTTGAATCCTACATATCGAGGGTTAACTGGCTGATGAACCGTGCCTTGTTTTCTTCGCATTGCTATTTATCTTGGGGATTTGTTTGGCCATATTTTATGGCACTGATACATCTTGCAGCAGCCTTAAGAGCACCATACAATGGTTCTAGATCTGAGGCATCTGCCTCATCTTGTGGTGAGCATGGTTTTCCTTGGTTCTTCAGATATTAGAAAATCAATTAATAGTTCTTCAGATATTAGAAAATTGATTGATGCTTGATATGAAACAGGAATGCTGACAGTAGCTTTTCATTTATATTTTGAGTTAATTAATACTCAAAGATGTATCCACTTGCAAATGTTCAGGCTTGTTACTGGTTAGCTGCTTGCTTGTATCTACTATTATAGAACTCCTTTCAATGTGGAACTTGACTAAGGTGGAGATTCAATTATGCAATATGTTATCTCCAGAAGGGTCAACAGTCTCACTTGGTTCTTATGATTGGAGACTTGTAAGCATTTCTCTTGCAACTTAATTTCATGATTCTAGGTTTTATTGTATCTATGTGGAATATTTAGGTAAGATATAACCCATACATTGTTATGCAGGTATTTCTTGCTATGCTCGTCGATAACTTCTTGTACCCTATCTCTGCAATTCGTTCACATTTTTCACAATCGATAAATTGGTCTGGTGTTCGATACCACTTGAAGAATGGGAAAATAAGCAAGGTGAATTATAGTCTTTTAAAATTTTTTTCTTATTTAGATAAAGGTAACTACAACTTATATTTCTTTTCAACCATTATTGAAAACTTATCCACAAAAGCCAAGAGGACACAATTTACATATTATTAGACAATGACAAGTATTTATATAAACAATTAAACACTATAACTAAGGTTCACAATTTCATACTGTACCAGCATACTGAGCTTTGCTCGGTGTGGTACAATACAAGAGTACCCCGCTCGATATTTTTTTATTTTTTATGATATATAATATAAAAAATAAAAAAATTAATTTTTCCTCATTTTCTCCTTCCAACATGGATGAGGAAAAGCCTTGGCAACGTCGTTGAGGCCTCCTCTTTTCCTCGTTGCCTCAAACGAGGAGAAGGCGATAAGTAGAAGATTGTTTTCTCATCTGCGGCATCATCCCAAAGTTCTTCGGTTGTAGACGTCTCCAGCCTTGACGAAGAACGTGGCGAAGCCGGGTCGTTGCCTCGTCGTTAAAGGCGACACCGTCTGAGGTTGTCCCTCTTTCTTCCTTGCTTCTTCTCCCTCTTTCTCGTCGTAGCCAATACCGCCCGGTAGCAGATGGAGACACTCGAAATCGACTGTTACCGACCTATTTCGGGCAGTAACGGGGCGGAAACAACCCCAATCGATGGTATCGCCCTGAACAAAATTATCAAAAGGGTACTCGATGTAATGCTCATGTATGTCTATGTCTTTCGATCTTTATTCGTGCTTTATATAGCAAGTAGTGGGCTAGCAGAAGGCTTGGCATCCCTAGTTTGGTTAGCTTCGTGGTTGTTTTCGGCTTGTAAATGAGAGTTGTGTCATGTGTACACTTGTGGATATTTCGGTTTATAATGGACCATGATTCTTTGTGTGCGATCATTCAGAGCTTGTAAAGTCCATGGTTGTAATTTCCATTGGCTATAAAGTGTTTATTAAAATGTTTGCTTGTGGATTCCGTGTAAAACGCTTTCTCTAAACTGTTTTCTCTTTTATAGGTCCTAAGGGACCATAGGAGGTTTTAGGGAGGTTGACCTTTGCAGACAGACATACATGGGTGTCGCATGACTTAGGCAAAACCAGCTAAGTTCATGATATTTGGTATCAGAGTAGGACAAGCACATGTAGAAACACTTGTCATGCAAACGTGTGGAACCTAGTTTGGCTGTGTGGAGGGCAGCCAGCACGTGCTCAACCATTTGGGGGAAACGAACATTGACATGTAGGGAAAGGAGTCACTCAGAGGAGCGGACATCCAAGATTGGCATTCAGAGGAATGTCCATCCCTTTGCATAAGAGGCATCACGAGGAGAAGCAAGCTATGAAGAATGTGTAGCGCATAAAGATTGGGATTTTTAAGCTCGAGCTATGGCTCGACGTTGGCAACTAAACTTGACTGTACTCATGGCAAGCTGGGCTCTATGTAAAGGATGAGATCGTGCAAAGTGGGATGGGTTGCACAACAACGGAAAAGAATTATGAAAGCTCACAGAGGTGAGGGGAATTGTTAACTCGAAGAATTCGGTACTAATACAAGGGCTTGTATGCAGACGATGGAGTGCCCATGGCCATCCTAAGGCTACCTAAATTTGGCGTCATGGAGCATTGTAACTTTCTCTTCGGCATAGGAAGGATATGTCTGTATGAGGCTGAAGTGTGCAATAAGTTCAGTATCCTGCTAGGCCTTGAAGGGTGCAGCATGAGCTACATTGGTGAAGAGTCGCAATCTATCAAGTATATTTGCGGGGGCAGAACAATGCACAGTTTATTCAGCAGGACAGAGTAGTCCAAGGGGATGGTGATATTCAAAACTTCTAAAGGGAAGGATGCGAAGAGGAAAGTTACTCCAACAGAATAGATATCCAGGAGGGATAAGTCCTGGTTCTTTGGAGGGAGAATCGTGTGCAACGGACCACATATGTTGAGAAGTACCTCAAGACAACAACTCCATAAAGCTCAACGAATCGAGTAAGCAGAGAGGAGTCATCACATGATCTCGTATGAGGTAATGCATCGGTGGATGCAAAGCGAGATCAAGTCGGGGAGCGACCCATGACAATATCAAACGAAGGCACACTTAGAGTAGATGTGAAAATCGGACTCAATGGAGGGTTGGCCCATGGAATGGTGGGCGCAAGGTCCACCATCAACTCAATTCAAATCGAGAGGTGGAGCAACTTGGGTAGATCTTAGTCAAGTGTCCAAGCCGTTTGAAGGGAGTCAACATAAAAGATGGAACCTGGAATGGAGGCACAAAGCTTTTTTTGGATAGAGGTCAAGGACATGAACTCTTGCCGAGGCAAGAGCGGGATCATGTCGTTCCATAGGTTCTGATAGAGCAGACTCATCTTGCATGGTGCTAAAGATGAAGAGAGCTTCAAGGCACTTGCACCTTATCTTAAAGAAGCATTTGACAAAGGAACTAAGGCGATTCAACTTGCGGAGACGAAGTTGGGATTAGAAGGTCTTAACACGGGGCAACATGACACAGAGGTAGGTACTCTTGAAGAGTATGCCACATGCTACCATTCAAGTTGTCATGAAGAAAGCGGTGTATAACGGAGATTGTGTTGGTGGGGGTAGAGGCCCAGGATCCTGACAATGGTACATCAATTTTAACGAAGTCAGTGGACTTCGAGAGCTATTAGGCGACGGACTAGCCTAGAGTTATGCTTTGTCCGGGTATGACCCGAGAATGGGTGGATGAAGGTCGATTGCTAAAGGAGCGAACACAATCGGAGGCCCTATAATGTGTTGGCAGAGGCCACATATGGAGAGATCGTAGTTCAAGTTCATGCCACGAAAATTTGAATGCAATGGAGATGTGACCAGGAGGCAACATGGTGCAGTGGATCATGATGGAACAATTTGAGGCAATATGATACACGCGAGAGAAGTCTTGTGAGGGACTTGATCATGTGGAGGTATGATTAGGTGCTACTGGGATCTCCACTTCGATGAACAACACGACGATAAGGACTATGGATTCAAGGAGTGAATGTCATGGTACCGCAGAGGCGGGTCTTCCGTACGTGCATCAAATTTTGTATCGGATGGAAGCCTTGGTCATCAGCATATGGGGGCTATATACCACCAAGGAAGAATCCCGAGTGCAAGTACTAGCGAGTCTTATAGGGGGAACTTGATTATACAGAGGTATGATCAGAGCGGCTAGAGAGTTGGACTACTCTAGTGCTTATTTTCACTTAAGAGAGCCCAATAAATCAGAGGACAAGGTCGAATAAGCGAACATTGCTACCAAGGAAGCTAAGAAGAACAAAATCGATGCGAGCCCTACAAGAGGATGGCGGAGGCCATACATGGGAGTTGCAGTCTGTCTTTCCACCGACTAAGAGGAACTGCTCGGAGAATACAGAGGTGTTGAAACAAGTGATCGGAAGGGGCGAGGAAGCGACGGCGAGTCTAGAGGGGCTCACCCAAAAGCTAAGTGTCGGTCAAACTGACGTACTCGGAGGAGTGTCATAATGTCACAGAGGCGGATCTATCGCTTGTGAAAAGGGACGCAGATGTAAGGCAACAGATAGTATTACCATAGGCTTGGCAACACCATGGTACCACAAAGGTGGGACTTCCATGAAGTCATCGATCGCTTGCTCTAATGGAGGGAGAGTGTTGGTCGTGAAAGGGGTCGAGGAGGTGGAAAATGCAGAGGCAAACACCAAGTACTAAGACAAGGTTGAAGGGCAAAAGTCAGGGAACTTCATAAGATCAATGTCAACGGGCTTCTCATCAAGATAACCAAAAGTGGAGGACTTCGGGTTGATGCAAGAGTGCTCGACCAAGGAACGAAATAGGCAGTACATGGTGTTGTACCTTTACTAAGAGGAGTAGACGGCAAAGATGATGGAGAAGACGATACAATCCCAAAGGCGATTGAGACTATTAGAGACTTGCTCTAAGATAGGGTAAAATTTTGCTCTTTTTAGGCAAAACTTCTTGCATTCTGGAAGTTCAATGGCAGTGAGAAGGTGAATCACAGTAGCTAACTCAAAGTAAGGAATGCAAACACTTATGGTACTTTGGAAGTGTGAGCAAAGAGCGGCGAAGGCTGGTAACCAACTCGATGCATGAGTACAACCTAGAGGAGGCAGGGGAAGTCAAGTAATTTTTGCCTTCTCAACTCAAGAGAATGGGCAAAACCGAGTATCTCAATTCTCTTATTTATTCAGCAGAGGGGCTCTGCGCAGGTTCAAAGACCCTTCAAAGAAACCTAATAAAAGACAATAGTTGTCAAATCCTCACCAATAGTGATCGATGCTATTGAGAGTAGATTGTCCGCTTCATTTCCCAACAGAATGCCAATCGAAAGTGGAAGTGATGTAAACCTACTCGAAAGCGACAATTAAGTTGAAGAAGAATCGATGGGCAAATTTTGTGAAGAAAGGACCTCAAAAACTTCAAAGTCTATGAGGCAATGCTCGTTAAAGCTCCAACAAGCATCCACCTAGTTTAAGCGGCATGAAACGATTAAGATACTGGTGCATAACATGGAAGGTCTCTACCTTCATCAAAAGGATCCGTAGGAATTAATAAGGATCAGCACAACTCAGTTGACCCCACCCAAGAGTCAGTCATTAGCGAGTTGAAGCAGCATTGTAGATCAAAGCAACATTGCAGCATCGCAGATCAAAGTTTGACTACTCGACAACAGCGACGGAGAGCAGTTGAGAGCCAAGAGGCGTGTGGCAGCTAGAGTGAAAGATTGAAGATTTAGCAAAAGGCGAGGAGATGCAGTATTTATAACGGCTTCGATGAGGACGTCAAAGGAATAAGTGGGGGAGAACGTCACAGACAAAAATATAAATAGGGTACTTGATGTAATGTTCATGTATGTCCATGTCTCTTAGTCTTGATTCATGCTTTGTACAGCAAGTAGCGGGCTAGTAGTAGACTTGATAGCCCTAGTTTGGTTAGCTTTCGTAGCTGTTTTTGGCTTGTAAACAAGAGTTGTGTCAGTAGACACTTGTGGAGAGTTTGTAATGGACCATGATCTTTTATGTGTGACTGTTCAAAGCTTGTAAAGTCTATGGTTGTAATTTGCATTGGCTATAAAATGTTTGCTGAAATGGTTGCTTATGGATCCCGTATGAAACACTTTCTCTAACCCGTTTTCTCTTTTGTAGGTCGTAAGGGACAATAGGAGGTTTCAGGGAGGTTGGCCCTTGCGGATGGACATGCAAGGGTGCCACACGACTTAGGCACAACCAACTAAGTTCATGACTATGCAAAGAGAAGAAATCTCGTTTTCTTCTCCCTGTGTAGATAAGAAGTTGTCGAGGCTTCTCCTCCCATGTGGGTAAGAAGTCATCGACACTTCCCTCTTTTCCTTGTCGCCTCAGATGAGGAGAAGACTACAGCAAAGAAGTCGTTGCCTCGCTAGGTTCTCATCGGTGGTGCCGTCCGAGGTTCTCCGACCATAGACGTCTCCGACAGTCGAGTCGTCGCCTTGTCGTTAGAGGGCGGCACCGTCCGAGATTCTCCCTCTTTCTCTTCTTCTTACCTCGTCGTAGCTAGGCTATATCGCTCCGTTGACGGTAGAAATCGATCGTTACGACCTGTACCAGACAGTAATAGTCAAAATTTTGATTGTTACTGATCGATACAACCTTGCATCAGACAGTATAGGGCTTATATTTAATTACGCAATTGGTCTGCTCCTCCTGTCTTTAATTATGCAATTGCTTATATTTAGAACAAAGAAATAATAATATGGATATGCGGCATCCCAGCTACTAACTAAAAGCAGAAAACTGATAGGAGCCCGCACAGAGGAGTCAACCGAGTAAGCTCAGAATCGAGCTACCGATAACAATATAATAATCCAAGATGATGCAAAGAACCCTACTAGTCGATTAGATCAAGCTATGAACTATGAAAATGAAACTGAAATCGGCCAATAACAGTAAGGGAATCGAACACAAAATAATAGGATGAACTCGGAACGAACTAAGAAGCTAAATCACCTGTTTCAGAAGCTAACTCATTACTATAGAGGAGCTAAGCGTGTAAAAGCCTTATTACCTATGTGGACACTTCCAAGCCTAACTTCTTAAATAGAATTCTGACGCTCCTAGTTGACTCTAACTGTCCTGGCTCTAAAATCACGGTACCGCCCCATCACGGACTTAGCTGAAATTGCCTAAGTCGTGCGACACCCTTGTGGTGAAAGTCACGGAGTTAGTTGAAATTGCCTAAGTTGTGGAGCACCCTTGCGCAAATATCTCGGACTTAGCTGAGATTGCCTAAGTTATGAAACGCTCATGTATTATTTGTCTGTAATGTGTCAGTCTAGCTGCAACCTCATACAGGTCCTGAAAGACCTGTAAGAGAGAAGATTGATTAGTTTGAAAGTGAGCGGCAGACAAGTCTCGTCGTGTCGCGAAGAGGGAAGCTTTCCAAGCAATTCAACAAACACCTTGAGTGCAAGAGAGAAAAGAGAGAAAGGAACGGAAAAGGTCTTTAGATGGTTAAACAAACAGTCATAAGTCCATAAACGATGGTTCACCAAGTGTCGGGCGCAAAGACAAGCTCAACTTATAAAGAATGTTCAACGCCCGACATAATACTGAAGTCCCATCCAGCCCTGTGCCACCCGGGGGGTTTCAAGTGTCTGAGATGGTTGATGTTTTACTCCACACCGCGATCTGCAGAAATCAGGCCGTGGCATGTGAAACTGGAGCTATTTTGGGTAATTTTGGCTTGGCGCAATGAGCAATTGCACTGTAGTGTTACAAATTATTTTTGCTTATATTTCTTAGTCAAAACCACATAAAACTAAATCAAACATGTTGCCAAACATTTGTACAAGTATGCAAAAGCGACTAACGGTTCGTTGAGCGAAGATCTTGTGGATGCGTGACATTCTCCCCCCACTTAAAATGTCAACGCCCTCGTCGACACTTGTTGGTAGGCTTTGACGATGACTTCTTCATGTCGTAAGGCGTCTTCAGTCTCCAAACTAGCTTTTATTCAGGAAAGCTTTTGCCACTTCACCAAGTACTCGGTTTGCTCCACTCCGTTGGGTAGCTTTGTCTTGCGATCCGCTAGAATGGTTTCAATTCGCTTCTCGTATAAGACTCTGGTGGGGGGTAGTCGAGTTGAAATACTTCGGGAAGCATCTTGTGGATCTGAGTGGTAAGCTTTCAGCAGTTGCAACTTCTAGGAAACATTATCTACCCTGCTGATAATTGGGAAGGGCCCTTCATACTTGCGTACCAATCCTTTGTGCACTTTGTGCCTAAAGAACTGGAGTGATGTTGGTTGGAGCTTCACTAACATTAAGTTACCAGCTTTAAACTTTGTGGTCGCCTTCTTAGGTTTGCCCACTTCGTCATCTTTTATGTCGCCTTCTCCAAGCAAGCCCACGTAATATCTGCATTCTGATATTATTCCTTTGCGGAGTGATATGCTGGCAAGCTACTCCCTGTATAACGAATAGCTAAGGTGTGAGGAGTCAACGGTTGTTGTCTCGTAATAATCTCGAAGGGGCTCTTATTGGATGCAGAGCTTCATTGCAAGTTGTAAGAGAATTGGGCTATACCCAATAGCTTCACCCAATCTCAGTGGTTGGCACTCACATAGTGTCGAAAATATTGCTCGTGGAGTGAATTTATTTTTTCAGTTTGGCCATCCGTCTGGAGGTGCAATAGCTGAGTCTAGAATTGTCCTAAGAACCGTGCATCTCGATCACTGATAATGTTGTGCAGGACTCTCCAATACTTCACCACATTCTTCATCATCAACTTGGTCATCTCCTCTATTGAACAATGTAAGTGTGCAGCAATGGATGTTGCATACTTTGAAAATTGATCGACCACCACGAGTATTGATATGAGTCCCCCTATTACCGGCAAGCTTGATATGAAATATAAGGAAATGCTCTCCCATGGCCTTTTTGGTATAGGTAGCTGCTCCAAAAGTCCCATCGGCTTTCGCTGCTCTACCTTATCCTGTTGGCAAGTAAAGCATGTTTGAACATATTCCTCCATGTCGGTCCCCATCTTTGGCCAATAGAAGGCCCTATCCACAATGGTCATTGTTCGATAAATACTCGGATGTCCAGCCCAAAGGGAATTGTGACACTCTCTCAAGAGTTCATATCTCAAATTGTATACGCACGAAACATAAACTCTGTTCCCTTTGGTGTCGATGAGTCCCTCTTGGACCCAAAATCGTCGTGCCTTGCCCTCTTTGATGAGTTGCATCAAGGTTCTTGCCTAGGGATCACTGTACAGCCCATCCTTGATCCTGGAAAGGAAGTTGGAGTGCAACTTACTTGCTTGGCCTCCACCTTCCAACTGTATGGTGTTCACCAACTACCTTTCAGCTCAACGCATCGGCTACGACATTTGCTCTTCAGGTTTTGTACTCCATTGCCATATCGAACTCAGCGAGGAAGTCCTGCCATCGGGCTTGCTTTGGGGAGAGTTTCTTTCTGCCGTCGGTGTTGGTGGATGTCATAGTTTGCGCTGCCTCTGTTGTTGATAAAATTATATTAAACAATTTGATTGTTGAAAGAAAACACATAGAGTATAAGACTTACATGGTATTCCTAATTTTCAATATATTCTTAGTATATATCTATAAAAGAAATCCCAAAATGTTGTCCACGTATTCTGATATAATGTCAGTGATGAAGTTCTTCCTCTAAACAATGCCTAATATCACAGTAGTAGTTCTTGATAACTGAACACTGATCTTTGGACTTGGATCCTTGGCCTCTTGCTGCAAATTGCTGAACTTCTGGCAGTTTCTACTAAATCTTCTACTCTAGCTCTTTTGTATGCTTGTATATAGTTTACATGTATATATCATTCTGCAGATGACCATAGTCATTAACAGTTGCTAATATTAACATTTTTAGTTACCATGCATGAAATTCTTACCATGTGGAAACTGGGAAGTTACATGTACATAACCTTACCCCACAAGTGGACAGACTATTATTAATGTATTTGCTTCAAGATTATTGGCATTAGCAACCAACCATTGCCATGCTGGTTTTTTTCTTTATGAAACATCAAAAATGCGGATCACTTGTTGGAGTCCTCTTTTTAATTAGGCTAAATATGCATTTCTTTTCTTCCCATTTCAAACCCCATTTTTAGTTGGTTTTTAAAGTGTTTTTTCTTAAATGTGTTTGATTTTACAATGGATTAAATCTAACGAATACAAATTCTGTGACAACGGGGAAGAGGTTATGAGATTTTAAGATTTGTAGCAACTTTGGATCCTGTGACTCAAATGATCATAGGAATGCATTAGTCATGCCAGCATCCAGATCTTCAAATGATCACATGTATCTTCCAAGACACAGGAAAACTGGAAATATCCTCTATAGACATCATAAAGTAGACTTTTCATGAAAGCTTGGTATCTATGTTTGCCAGTCTGATTGCATGAGACTATTTAAGACGTAGGAGCAGAAAAGCATAATGGAAAAAATCATGTATTGAGAAGCTGTTAATGAATGTGGTATATCAGTTACTAAGTAGTTTGAGTTCCATTATCAAAAGAATCTGCAGCCACCACTGACTCTTACCACTGCATTTGTACTTACTAAGCTCGTTATGTTTTCTAATTGCTATGGTAAAACAAATTGATATTGAAAGTGTTACTGATCATTACATTAAAACAATTTCATTTACCTCTGGAAACACATTTTCCTCGGTATCAGAAGAACTTGCAGATGCTTTTCTTTCTTTGTTTTCAGATTCCATTGTTTTCGTTTGGCTTCTCACTCAACGTTGCTCTGATATAGATAGTAATTGGCAAACACTAAAATAATTGTTTTCTTGTCAACTATATATTGCAGATTGAAAGATCCATGGGAAATGGTCCAACCTATTCTGATCTTGCATGGAAGCATCTCTATGGAAAAAAGCAGTTCACTCCTAAATCTTCATTTCTCAGCTCTTTGTCGAGAAGTATTGTTCATTGGCGCCAACCAAAGAAGTATGATATCTAGTTAGATCGATATGCTGCAAAATAGACTCCAATTCTTGTTCCTTTTCATGCACTGCATTGTATTTATTTACCTTTCTTCATCCTCTTTAGGCTTTTAAGATCTGATTTAACCTATTGACTCTTATGGTGTCTGATCATGCTCACCATGGAGATTTTGTAATGTTTGCTGCATGTATTATTTATAGGAACATTCATTAAGACAAAATTGTATGATCTTTTCCCTCCTTTATTTCATCTTATTGACTAATCATCTCGCCTGTACTTATCAGTAGCATGTTTAGTCCATAAATTTGGATTGGTGAACAATTTCACTTCGTGGACTTTTTGCCAGTGTTTGTTGTTACTGATAAGGGATTTGTTTCAGTTTCAGCATAACAAGGGCTAGATTGCACAACTTGTCAGGCAAAACCAATGCAATTTGACTTAAATGGATCACCAACATTGATCATCAAAAGGATCTCTGATGACTCACAAAAACGAATGTTCATTTGAAGAGTGCATAGCCACATGGATAAGCTCATACTAACATGTCGATTTTAGTTCCAATTTGAGATTTTCTTTGGGAAGGATTTGAGATGTAGTAATGTATTGGATTGAAACATATATATTTTTTTTAATTGGATCAATTCTTTCAATTAAATAAGTATGAATAAAGGATAAAAATTTATTTTCAATTGTAACTAGATTTTAGATTTTGGTATTGTAAAAGGTATATCGAAGCCAAACTAACTAAAAAAAAAAGAGTGGTAAGAGTGGTTTAACGTTCGGCATATTGTGGAAATAGAATTCTTTTATGATCCTGCGAGGAAAAATAGGGAATGAACTCCAAAAGAATAAAGATCTTTTAAGAAATGAAGTCCTATTTCAAATCTAATTTATTCAATTACAACAGAAAAAGTTCCCTATTTATTCAAACGTAATTGAATTCTATCAAACTTCCTGCTATATATTGTTCGCCTGAACACAGTCATGATAGAAAGGAGAATAATAAGATCACACTCTCATGGCAGTCTTCTCTAAATAAGACGATCAGTTTTGAAGTTTGATCAAACAGACGCTGGGTTCAAGAACAGGGCTCGTTTTAAAGTACCAAACAACTTCGATTAGCTTTTACGCTTATAGAACCCAAAAAAAAAAAAAAAAGAACCGAAAATGATGATTCAGAACATATCAATGTTGTTCACTCGGTCAACGACACAAAAAAAAAAGTTGGGGAGTCTCAGAAATATTGCACAAGAAAGAAAGACGAAGAGCACACCAAAATAAATCCTACTGCAGCAGGATCTACTACTGACCATAAAAATAGTATCATGTTCGACCTTCAAAACCACCTTTAATCCATCCAGCTTCAGCGTTACAAGAGTAAAAAGATGGATGGATGGATGAAAGTAACCAGCTCAGAGTAGGAGACAAGAGAGTCCCAAGAGTAAAAAGCATCCATCAAGCAATCATTTTTAAGTGGAACAAACTGACGACAAAAGCAAGATCAGTCATATATCCAAAGTAGTAAAACAAAATGAGCATAAGGGATAACAGAGCTAAAGAGTAAAAGTTGAAGGCATAAACGCCCCCCCCCCCCCCCCAAACTTATTAAGCAACATGTTTAAGCAGCAGAAGATGACCCGGTCCATCCAGCATTAGTTTAAACTTTTAATGCGACTGTTTCAACCAACACTCATCGAGTAGAATAAACAAGCCTGATCAGTACTTGTAGTCCTTGACATGGAGGCTCTCGGAGACACCTTCTCCTCCGGCAGCATCACCCTTGTACGTCCCGAGTGTTGCCTCGGAGTTCGCCTTGCACCTCGCGAGGAAAGCGGTCCTCGCCTTCTGGACGTACTCCTCCTTGCCAGCCCATGCCTTGAGTGTGCTTTGCTGCAGTGCGCGGCCGAACGAGAAGGACAGCGACCATGGCTTCTTCCCCTTCAGCTTGTTCATTGCGTTCAGGTTCAGAGTAGCCTCCTCTTCGCTCTGCCCTCCCGAGAGGAAGACGATTGCAGGGACAGCGGCAGGAACAGTCCTCTGGAGAGCTCGCACCGTGTACTCTGCAATCACCTCGGGAGCCACCTTTGCAGATTCTGACCCCGGTGTCACCATGTTTGGTTTCAACAGAGATCCTTCCAGAAGAACATGGTGGTCGTTTAGCGCCTTGTAGCAAGCGGCAAGCACCCGCTCTGTAACATCAGCACATTTCGCGATATCATGTGGCCCGTCGACAAGGATCTCTGGTTCCACGATCGGGACGAGGCCATTCTCCTGGCAGATGATAGCATAGCGTGCCAGCCCATGAGCGTTTGCATCAATCGCCAGTTGCGACGGCTCATTTGGACCAATCTTCAGAACGGCACGCCACTTGGCAAAGCGAGCCCCTGCATCGTAGTACTTCTTGCAGCGCTTGCCCAGGTCATCATGACCCTGGGTCGTGGTCTCGCCATTGGTACCGGCGAGTTCGATGGTGCCCTTGTCCACCTTGATACCAGGAAGGACTCCGCCCTCCTTAAGCACCTCGACAAAAGGCTTCCCGCTGGCTGTCTTCTGGTAGAGGGTCTCCTCGAAGAGGATGACACCGCTGAGGTACTGGAGGGCGCCAGGGGTGCAAAAGAGAAGCTCACGGAGAGACCGGCGGTTCTCCTCAACATTCTCCACGTTGATGCTAGCAAGGCGCTTGCCTATTGTGCCAGTGGACTCATCAGCAGCAAGGATACCCTTGCCTGGGGTGCCAATGTAGGCAGCATTGGCGATAAGCTCATCTGCAGCATGAAGGAATCACAAGCTTTAGATTTCATGGCACACAAGAAGATAATGCACATATCCATGTAAGACGATACCGAAAAAGTAAACATGCATGCATTAAGAACAAATCTTCGATTGGATAAGCCATCATCATCCGATGTAAAAAGTAAGACTTGTATTTAATGTTCGTTCTGACTTGGGTCATCCATCTAACCACCTCGGCACAAGGAAAACACACAGACGACCATGCAGATAATGCAAATATGCTAGAGATGGGCGATGATGGATTATGTTATAATAACATTAGTAGTCCAAGCCTTTATAGGATAATAGCATAGCATAATAGTATCTAATCAATCTATTAGACATCGGGCTATTTCCTATTACGTGTTTCTTGGTTTTGTCCATAACTGAGCACAGCATTCATACTTGCTATTCAAATCAAAACATAAATGGTAGAGCATGTTAAAATGTATAGTAGGTTCGACTAAGGTTTTCTTGCATGATGACAACTAGATCAGAGTCCCAAGTTTTTAGATGCATTATACTACCTACATAAGGGAAGGCACCGAAAAAAATAGACATTTGCTTGCAAAGAACCACAGTGTGCACGACGGCGTTCAATACTAATTTTGGAGAAAATATTAGTAAAAAGAGGAGGGGAAAACCCTGCTTTTTTTTCTCTACTCTTAGCTCCGAATCAACTCTATAACAGGAAAATAATAAATCGAGGCGGAAAATAACCCTATAAAGCAGATCCAAAACAAGAAGGCCATAAGACTACCACAAAAATTCCAGGTGGCCTAACCTTTGGATCCGGATTCTCCACATTCCACTAGATCTATGAGAGTATAAGAATAGATCCAACATCAGCTGATCGAGAACCAAGATAACACGATTCTTTACATGCAAGACGCTTCAGATGCACCCACGAAGAATCCCAACCGAACAATCAAATCGACCAAAAACAGTTAACTCTTCTACGACACCCAGCACCAAGGGTTCGATGCAGATCCCCAAAACAACGAAAAAGAACGAGGCTTTACAAGTAGAACGACGGCGTCTAAAAGGATCGTACCGTGGTACTGGCCGCAGTAGGCAGACATCTTCGAGCTCGGGAAGAGAGAGATCGGAAGAGGAACGGACAGATCCTAGGAAAGAAAGAGAGACGGAACGACGAGGAAGGGGGGAAGCGGGGCGGCGGGTATTAATAGGCGGAGATCGAGGAAGAGGAGGAGAAGGAGAAGGATGCGGTCAGCGTCGCCGCCATTGGCACGGGTCAGGGTAGGGTTTGGGGACGGGAGATCGCAATTTGTCGTCTCGACCCTTCTTCGATGGTTTCGTCAAAACTTGTGGCCGCGGACTGCTTTGGTATTCTCACCCTAAAACAACCCCTATTTCACCTCCAAATCCGTCACCCCCACTCTCACCCCACAGAAGTTTCTATGGGACCCACATGTCAGTAGCAGTTGCTTCGTGGGTGTCGATCTCTCAGGTGCCGAACCTACGCGCCAACGATCCGGATCCCGGACCACGCACCACATGGCCAGGCCGCCCCCGCCCGCCACCGGTCTAAACTTACCGCGGGCAACCAACCCATCCCACAGTGGTTTGGACCTCCATTAGGACGAGCCCGTTACGACCCATATAACGTGTATATATATATATATCGGAACCGTTATAAGCGTCATCACCATAAAATTAACATAATAAACCAAAAATTGTTGGCAGATAAATGCTCTAATATCCTAAAAAAAGTTCAATTCCTCGTGTCCCAAAGATTGATTTCAGATCCAAGAGACGCTGACCTAAAATTGGGAGTATATGATGCACAAAAATGTGATTTGTCGAATGTAACATTTCATCATTCATTTATCACGATATTTGCTTGTGGGATTCACTTTGGCCACAAACTTCCTCACGTCTTCCATATAAAAAGATCAGTAAGTTATCAACACAACTTATACAGGTAATACTAGTGTTGCTGATGCCAAACACTTCCATGTGAAATAAACAAAGAGCAATTGTATTCTGAGTAACTTTTTTTTTTAGGTTCTTTGACACTTCACCAATTCAGCCAGCATATTTGAGCTGCTGTAAAGGTTCGCTGCCTACATAGGTTATCACACCAGGGGATTAGTTGAAGGAAACCGATAATTTAATTGAAAAGTTGACTTCAAATTTTGTTTTGCAAGTTGATCTTTAATTTACTCCCATTCTTCATCTTTTTCTCACTCCTGATACCTTTTAGCATTATTTTGTGGTTTGCAGACTCCCAAAAAAAAAAAAAAAAAGGGCCTTTGTTGAGCTCCTCAACTGACGGAAAATACGAGTAGAAGACAAACATGACTTGTTATCTATCCTACTTGAACTTGTATGATGTATTATAAGCTTCTGACATTATAATCTTTGATGGCACCAAAGTGACCTAAACATTTCTGTAAAGACTATAAGCCATGACCTCAGGATCTTTCTGAAGCCTCACTGCATCACCAGGCATGCAGGCATAGTATTATTTTGTTTACGGTATTCTTCTCTCTAAACAATGAGAATTATGGAGTTAAAACAACTGAGGACTGGGAACAGTGACGATGATCCACATCAGACAGACTGCTCTAAAAATGTCTCGGGGGTGTTTGTTTAAAGAGTTGATTGGAAGGTCAAAGCCGCGTGTTGCTGTGCGCTTCCCATCCCATCTTCATCATAATAACTAACTACGTTAAGGGCAAATACTATTATAAGTGCCTGTGTAGCTTAATCATTTAGACCATATGGTTGCCAAATATTTACCATCTAAAAAAAAAAACAATAAATGTGCCTTAACAGCTATTGTCGTCATTTGAAAGCTCAAGTCTACCTCATGCAGACCTATTGAATTGATACTAAGTAAAATTATTAGTCAAGCAGAAGAATAAATGGATGGTTGACATTATCTTGAAGAAACCTTCCATGATTCAAGGATTAACATATAGCTAGCCAAACCAAATCTGAAATCCTTTAGCCGAAACAATACTTGATGCTGCTGCCTTGGTTCCATCACCTTCTTCATTTACCAATACCTGAGATCATCATGAAAGAAATATCAATTTGGTTCCAAATTGTGCATCCTACTTGAACTTACCCACCAAATTCCAAATGAATCCAGAGTTGTTCTAAGCATCATAAAAAGAAAAAAATGGATACTACTTAGTTTCTTGTAGCTCTTGGTAGATTATTGTATTTAGTTTGCCGCCACGATCTCATTCTGAAACTTCTCTTCAGGAATGTCTTCAGCTTTCTGTGTGCACTTGGATTCTCCATCCACAAGTTTCCTAGCAGAGAGTTTTTTTGCTTGAACTAGACAAAAGTTTTCCATTAGCTAGGACTTCAGATACGATGGATGATCCCATCTAAACTAGATAATACGGACCAAATAAATTATTATCTAAACAGTTTTAATTTTTTAAATCGTTACATTTATCTCTATTTTTTAAACTTTTTATAATAAAATAAAAACTTCTCTAACAATTAAGGGTTTTGTACTAATATTGCGGGCTGCTCCTTTGTGTTGCAATAAAATACCTCTAACTTGATGTTGTTATTGGTTTGTTCTCAGATAAAGTGATGTCATAGCTCGATATTGCTTTCAAGGGGGAGTTGATTCTGCGGAAGACATCCTATTCTTCTGCACATTTGGAAAATCTTACTGAACCTTCTTCAATCCAAATTGGTGTTAAATCCTTCTTTCATGAATTATTGACCTAATGATGAATGGTTAAGGGGAGGGAGTACAGTGGGATAGACATACTGCTGCTTCTGACACTGTCTTCATCATTGCTACCTCTCTTTGGTTCCCATGGAAGAACAGCAATAACACCAAATTCAGCAACTGTTGATCCCACCCCCTTTCCATTTGGTTCAAGGTTGTGTCATCCCTTAAGTTAAATGATAACCATTTCCAGCTAGCTACCCAAGGGAACCTCCCACCCCCTTTCCATTTGGTTCAAGGTTGTGTCATCCCTTAAGTTAAATGATAACCATTTCCAGCTAGCTACCCAAGGAAACCTCCCACCCCCTTTCCATTTGGTTCAAGGTTGTGTCATCCCTTAAGTTAAATGATAACCATTTCCAGCTAGCTACCCAAGGAAACCTCCCCCTCAAGCTCTTCATTACCTCTTCAAAACAGTCCTCCCTCACCCTTTAGTATATTTTGCGTGCTGAATTTTTTTGCAGGTGCTGGTTTCTTGATCGCAGACTCGCAGGGCAATTGTATCTCTGAAGGCAGCAAGATGCATCAAGCCGCAAGCCATTCTTGGATGCTCCAACCAAGGCGTCACAACTCAATCATGTTGACGTGGATTAAAAGAAATGAGAAATAGAAGGAGAAGACTAAATCTTATGTATTTTTATCACTATTTTTATAATTTTATAAACTCTATATTTTTCTATGACTCAACGTATGGGATTTATATAGTCCCCCAAAATACGTTACATTTATGTACTAAAAATGAATCTCTCTTTCAATAAACTCTTTCAAGAATCAATAGTCAATTTGATTTGTCCTTCCATAAATATTTTCTCTTGAAGATATGAACCTTTCTTCTCATGAAATTAATCTCTTCATGATAATTACACAAGTTTAATTCTAAAATTCTCCCCCTTAAACTTGTTCCATCCAACATGTTAAGTTTCCTTCGAAGATGTTGAAATATTTTGATTTTGAGAGGTTTTGTAAAAATGTCACCCACTTGTTCACTTGTCTTGACATGGTGTAACTCCACTTCTTTGTTTTTGACATGATCTCTTATAAAATGAAATCTTGTATCGATATGCTTTGATCTTTCATGGTAGACTGGATTCTTGGCTAAGGCAATAACTGATTTATTATCAACATAAATTTTGGTTGACTTCTCCTGTGACATATAAAGTTCCTGAAGTAATCTTCTTAGCTATATGCATGACAAACACAAGAAGATACTAATATATATTCTGCTTCACAACTTGATAGAGCAACTATATATTTTTTTTTAAGACCAAATAAATATAGCTTCACCAAAATAAAATACAAATCCAGTTGTACTCTTTCGATTATCGTAGCTTCCAACCCAATCACTATTACTATATCCAATAAGATCAAGTCCTTTTGATGATGAATAGAATATTCCATACTCAATTAATCCTTTAATATATCGTAAAATTCTTTTAGCAACATTTAAATGAGAAGTCTTAGGAGATTCCATGTATCTACTTATTAAACCAACTCCAAATAATATATCAGGTCGAGTGCATATCAAATACCTTAAACATCCAACTAGACTTTTGTAATAAGTTGGATTAATGTATTTACCTTCGCCTTCTTTAGTCAACTTAATGTCATATTCAATATGTGTATCTGTAGTATAACAATCTTCCATAGAAAACCTCTTTAGAACCTCTTTTGCATAATTTTTTGTAAGTTGTATAATTTCAATACCAAGGAAATAAGACATTAAGCCCAAGTCGGTCATCTCAAACTCTTTCTTCATAGAGTATTTAAAATCTTTAATCATGGAACTACTATTGTTTGTAAATATTAAATCATCTACATACAGGCATACAAATATGATACCTCCATTAATGTTAGATTTTGTATAGAGAGCATGTTCATGTGGACATTTAGAAAAATTATTTTGAATAAAATAAGCATCTATCCGAGAATTTCATGCTCGTAGGGCTTGCTTAAGCCCATAAAGAGCTCTCTTTATCTTGTATATTTTGTCTTCTTGTTCATAAATAATAAAACCAGGGAGTTGTTGAACATATACCTCTTCTTCAAGAACTTCATTAAGGAATTGCTGATTTGATATCCATTTATAAAATTTTTTATTTCATTCGAGCTACTAGGGAGATAAGTAATCTTATTGTCTCCGATCGAGTAACTGGTGCAAATACTTCTTCATAGTTAATCTCATATTATTGTCCATATCCCTTTGCGACCAATCGTGCTTTATATTTCTCCACCTCTCATTGTGCATTTCTTTTTGTTTTGAAGATCCACTTAATACCGATCGCTTGGTAGTCTTCTGGAAGTGTAGTAAGCTCCCATGTATCATTTTTTGTTAATTACATTAATCTCCTCCTTCATAGTTTGTCTCATTTTTCTTTTTTATAAGCTTCTACAAAAGTTGATAGATCATATTAAGCAAAAAGATAAAATAGAGAAGTTCATCATTATTAGTATCAATTCTTTGAGTCACATCATATAGCTCCTGGATCGGTCTTATCCTTCTTATAATCGGACTTCTTGAATCATATGACCTAGTTGATCTCAGTGATGATTCTGGTAAAGCCTCTTCTATGCTTGCTTGTATTATATCATCATCTTCTGATGATATAGCTTTCTTATGTTATTTATTACTTTTTCAATCTCAAATCTGTTGTTCATTAAACTCAACATCTCTTGACATCACAACTTTATTTGTGAAAGTATTGTAGAGTTTGTATCCATTGGAATTCTCGACATAACCTAATAAAATATATTTCTGACTTTTATCTTCAAGTTTTATTCTCTTTTCTTCTGGTATCTTGGCAAATGCAACACTTTCAAAAATTCTTAAATGATCAACTCTTGATTTCTGCAGGCTCCATATTTCTTCTGGTGTAGAATTACTAATTCGCCTTATTGGAAACTTGTTAAGCAAATAAACTGCACAAGCAACGACATTCCCCCAAAATTATTTAAGAATCTTTCTTTCCTTTAACATGCATCAGATCATATTAAGTATAGTTTTATTTTTCCTTTCTGAAACATCATTTTGTTGAGGTGTGTATGACATAGTAAATTGATGTAAAATTTTATTATTTATATAAAAATTTCTAAATTCATTTGATATATATTCACTACCTCTATCTGTTCATAAACATTTAATCTTGCAATTACTTTTTCTTTCAATCAAGTATTTAAATTCTTTATATTTGTTTAACACTTCTTTCTTATTCTTTAAAATATAGACCCAAGTTTTGCCACTATGATCATCAGTGAATGTAAGAAAATACATGCTTCCTCCAAGTGATATCCGAGTGTACCAGATCAAGTCAATGTCATGCTCTTTTTGTTCTGCTGATTTTGAAAGTCTTTCTTTCTTGCTTACCCATAATACATACTTCACATAATTTTGATGAACGATCAATTCTTGGCATTTCTATCACCATATTAAACTTCTCTGGAAGTTTTAAAGCCTCAAAATTTAAATATGAATATCTAAGATATCATAATGTATAAATATCCTCAATATCAGTCTTAAAACAAATTGATCGATCAAAAATACATAAATATAGAGGAAACATTCTATTCTTCATCATTTTCACATGTGAGATTAATGTCTTAGTCTTATCATAAATTGAAAGAGTCATATCTTTCATCTCAATATTATAACATTTTTCAAGTAATTGTCCCAAGCTAAGAATATTATTTTTCATATTAAGCACATAATAAACATCTAAAATGCATAATTCTTTGCTATTATGGAGTGTAAGAATAATTTTACCTCTGCCTCTTACTGGTCTTTGAGACAGATCACCAAATGTAATATTTCCAAAATAACTTATATCTATTTCTGAAAATAATTGTTTAATGCCACACATGTGATTTGAAGCTCTTGTATCTAGATATCATGTCATAGACCGATCTTCCTTCAAATTATCATAAGTCATTAGCAAAACTTGGTTTTCATTCTTCTCTTTTTTTTTCAACAAAATTTGCCTTAGGCCACGTCCTCGATTATAACCTCGGCCTCTTTGGCTAAAATTTTCTCCACCACCTTCATTGTTTGGATATTCTTGATAGGTATGATTTCTACCACCTCTTCCTCTTTGTCCACGACCTTTTCCTCTTTAAAAATTTGATTCACCTTTATTTTCAAGAGCAAGCTTGGTATGTAGTGTTTGTTCCATAGTTTTTTCTTCTACTCTTTTTAATCCTTTGTTTATGAACTTGAAGGGAACCCATAAGTTATTCTAAAGTCATTTCTTCCAAATATTTAGACTCTTCAATCGCAACAGCAATAAGATCAAATTTTGAATATAGTGATCTTAGTATCTTTTCTATTACTCTTTGATCACTTATTTGTTCGTCATTTCTTCTCATTCGATGAAAAATAGAAATAACTTTTATGAAATAATTAGAAATAGTTTCAAAATTACCTTGTTATGATTTTTTAAAATCGGCTCGTAAAACTTGTAGACGGAGTTTTTTTATCTTATCAACACCACCAAATGCTTTTTGAAGTATTTCCCAAGCCTCTTTTGAATTATTTGCTGGAGCAATGATCTCAAACATTGTATCATCAAGCCCTTGGTAGATTGTGAATAAGGCATTTTTCTCCTTTTTTTTCTTCTATATTTGAGTTGTTCTTTTGCTTTTGCATTCATCGCTCCTTCTTCTGCTGGACTTGGTTCAACAAATCCATCTTCTATAAACTCTCATACATCTTGGGAGCCTAGAATAATCTTTATCTGGATGCATCATATGTCATAATTTTTTTTTGTCAATCTAGGGATTTGGAGTTATAAGGTACTTGAGGATGAAGTCATAGCTCTGATACTAATTGTTGAAGTGGATAGGAAGAAATGATAGAGTTAGCACACTAAGGAAGAGTAGGAGAAGACTAAATCTCATGTATTTCATCTCAATATTTTATAATTTTACAAACTCTATATTTTTATGACTCAATATATAAGATTTATATAGTTCCGTAACATACATTACATAAACTCTTTCGAGAATCAATAGTCAATAAACTCTTTCGAGAATCAATAGTCAATTTCAATTGTACTTCAATAAATATTTTTTCTTAAAAAAATAAACCTTTATTCTAATGAAATTAATATTTTCATGATAATTATACAAGTTTAATTCAAAGAAATCGATCCAGCATCATTATCAAAACTGAGTGCTTAGAAGCTGTGCACATTTGTTCCAAATCTAAGCTTATCCCATGGCAATTGTGCAGTTTATTTTATGACATCTTTAAACTGTTTATGGATATGAAAGTGTCCTCTTTTGAACATTTCCATAGGGGAGCTAATACTATAACCCATAACCATACCTTTAAGGTAAGGATTTTTTTTGTTCTTCTCCTATCTCGAAGGAGGTATCTATACTTTTTGGAGACTCACAAAATCACAGTCAAGAAATCAAAGTATGTTTTTTTTTTAATGAAAAATAAAAAGCTCGATATGCTTCGTCGTGGATTGGGTCCTTCCTCATAACAATTATAAATTGGCTATCGCAGAAAATTATAGTGAGTTCCCTTTGATTAGAATTCATCCCATCCAGATAGCTTGACAAGATACTATAGTAACTGCAACATACTCAGCTATCCATGATGAAAGTGCTACAAAAGATTACTTTTTGAAAGACCAATAGGTTACTTCTATGCCAATATTGAAAGCAAACTACTTGTTGTGCTTCTCCAATCACTATCTCTGAACTAAACTATCTGATTTGTATTTAATCTTGTAAATCCACTTCAACCGATAGCTTCTTTTGTGTCATGGAATCTCCTAACTTTGTTTGTTTCTTTAAAATTATGGTTATATAATTTGAACAAACTTATTTTTTTTAAAACAAAATTCAACCAGCCTTATTGGTGGAGTTTATCTGAAGAAATAGGTGAAGTTTGAGGTGATAAGAAATCACTACTAGTGACAAATACAAAATAAGTAATTGTGGGTGAAACCCAATCCCAAGCTTCATACATTAAAAAAAAAAAAAAAAGGCATCACGGTTTATAATTAAATAATTACTGATAGAATTGTAAAGTTGAAAATCCTTACTTCTTTCGCTGGAGCACACAAAAATATAGTTCACTGTATTGTCATCTAATTTTTATCTATTCTGTGAGGGAACAAGAGTAAGCTCAATGCATCTAAAAATTTTAAAATGTTTTACCTTGGGTTTAATACATTCAATGCTTCTGTAAGACTTCCATTTAAGATATATGCTACAAATACTGTCTCAGCCCAAAATTTATTAGGAAGATTTTTTATTTTTATCATGCTTTTAGTCATCTCCAATAAACTCTTGTTCTTTCTTTCTGAAGTATTATTTTGTTGATATATGTAATTAGCCATCAATTGTCTATGAATTCCATTAGTTTCACAAAAAAAAAAAAAATTAAAATTTTTAGAAAAAAATTATCCCCATGATCTGCAAAATTTAAATTTTATAACCAATTTTTATCTCCACCAATTTTAAAAAAAATTTAAAAACACCAAAAACTTCATATTTATTTTTAATAAAATAGACCTGAGTCATCATGCTAAAATCACCCATAAAATTATAAAATAATAATTTTCACTAAGAAGAATTTGCATCGACCACAAATGTCTAGGTGCACATATTTTAATGGTTCTTTTGCATGTCAATTGCTATGTTTTGGAAAAGAATCTCCATGAACCTTGCCAATTGCATAACTTTTATTTTGAATCCAGGATAATCCATGTATCATATTTTTATTATATAATAAGCTTTAAAACTTAGATGACTGTGTTCATATTTCTCTAATATCTTCATTGCATAATATGCTACTTAGGAAGGAAGTGGGAGAGAGTTCCAGACTAAACCAACATATCTGAGTACTATATATTAACAAGATTAATTAAATTAGAAATGGAAAAAGGAATTATTTTGAAAAAGATCTAAAAATGATTTTATTAATATTATATAAAAAATTTGCATAATACCTTCATGATTCTAGTATGGATGATATCTACAACCTACACAATAGCTGACCAAGGTAGATAAAGAACGTATAGGACTCTACTATTTGGTACCGTAATGGTATAAGCTTCATTTTTTGTGTTTTTTTTTTAAGAAAAAATTAAAGACTTCATAGGAATCAGCATGCCGACACTCCATACACCTTTCTTGTTGGTCTATGATAACGTTATATTCAAAAGCAGTACGACTCGGAAACCATCAACTTATTTAACAACTGTATTAGTAATGGGTTTTTGTTTAAATGCGTTCACAGGTGATCATGAGCCATGCTGCTGGACTACAAGAACAGAGAACGAGTAGTTAGCGAAATCGGAGGAGGCAAGCATATCGCCGACCACCCCCAGCTCCGGCGACTCCGTCCACTCCGATAACGCCTCGTCGAGCAACGTGCCGGTGCACTGCCGCCGGCCGACGATCACCAGGTCGCACTCCATTTCGATGGATCGGATGGCGGATATCATTTGGTCGACGTCATTCACCGCGATCTCCTCCACCGCCACCCGCTCATTGTCGGCGTTCGCCCTTGTGAACTCCTTGAAGATCATGTCGTCCCATGTCATCTCCTTGTCTTCCCTTCGGTGGACCAGAGGCAGGAACCGGCTTACGAAGATGCGGACTCCTGCGTGCCGCGCCAGGCGTGCAGTGTAAGCGAGCGCTTCTCGGTCGTCGTTGCCGCCCCAGAAGAGGACTCTGACGCAGTAGTCGAAGTGTTCGAGAGCCAGCGGCCTGGAGCTGGTGAGAGTCTGGTGGATGAGGACGCCCACCGAGCATGGAGCCTACGGGACAAAGATCGAAAGCCATCGTGTAACTCCTTTTCCGGTTGAGTCATGGGAGAAGAGAAGGCTAGGCGAAGCTTAAGCTAACCTGTGAGAGGACCTGGGGAATAATGCTTCGAGCTGCCTGATCAACCTCACTGCTGCCTCCAGAATCCTTTCTCGGAAATGGAACGATGATGAAAGGAACCTTCTTCTTCATGGCGAGAGAGCAGATGTCCTGGTGCATGGTGGCGTAGGGGGAAATGGCAGTGAAAGGGTGGACGATGACGACCCCCTCCTTCTTCTTCTCGACGTTGATGAAGGCGTTGTGAACGCGGTCCATTTGTCCAAGGTTGACGAAGACGTCCTTGTGGTTCCGGTGAGCGATGAGGCTGGAGCTCGACCGGCCGCCCAGCTCCACGAGGTGCAGCACGTAGGCGCAGACCGAGCTCTGCTCGTCGACGCCCGACACCTCCACGAGGTTGAGAAGGGCCGGGACGGGGTCCTCGTTGAGAACCGAGGCAACGAGGCAGAACTGCTCCTGCGACTTGAGGTGCTGCAGCGTTCGGTCGCCCACCATGCCGCTTGAGTTAAGGGGATCGTAGAGGATGGAGACCAGCAACGAGGAGATGGCCGTGGCAATGACGATGCCGACCACAACAGCCACGTAGCCTGCAGGGTCCAATACCTGCAGAAGAGGACAACAAGGATCAGCTTCATGTGAGCTAATTGCACCTCAGAAATGATATGGCAAGTGCGTGTCGTCACCAATCACATTAAGCGAGGTCTCCTCAAGTCATACTTGAATCATAGTCGACGATTCCTTGGAAATTGGTCAACTCTATTATATATATATATATAGAGAGAGAGAGAGAGGAAGGTATACATACAGTAACGTTCTTCAAATTGAGGTAGACCATGAGCTCCACCAGACCTTTAAAGTTCAACATGAGCCCCAGCACGGCGGCGTTGCGGATCGATGACTTGCTATATACGGCGGGCGCCACGGCGACGAGGACCTTGACGACGTGCCCCGCCAGCATGAACAGCAGCAGCCAAAGCAGCGGCAAGGGTTGTTGGATGGAAGCGAAGTTGGTCGCCCACCCTATGCCTAAGAAGAACACCGGCAGCAGTACTTCTGTAGATATGAGCTCTAAGCGCTCCACCAACGCCATACCCAGCGGCGGTCCATCCGGCACTAGTAGCCCCATGATCAGCGGCGCGTCCATGAACCCCAGCCCAAAGGCATCACTCATGACGCCCATGGCCAACACAGCCAGCATCACCATCAAGATGTGCACTTCCCCAACACGGCCACCCTTCGGGGTCCTCCTCACGATCCACCGCATCCATAGGCTGACCATGACGAAAACGGAGATCACGATGGCGAGGGAAGTCCCCAGCTCCAGCAGTGCTCCGATGACGCCGTTCTTGTCCCATCTCAGTTGGACCACCGGGAAGACCGCGAAGATGGTCCACCTGGTTATCTCATTGACCATGGACGCCGACACGGCGAGGCGGCCAAGCTCGGTGTTGAGCAGCCGAAGCTCCGTGAGGATGTCCGCCAACACCGGCGGGGAGGAGGCACTGACCGTCGCGGCAATGTCGATGAAAACGCTCGTCTGCCCGATGCCATCCACCACGCTGATGGTACTCTTGTCCTCTCGGACATATTCCCGGCTCTTGAACAGCCAAGCGAACGGGATGAGGACCACGAAGGGCACCATCATGCTGCAGAAGCCGATGAAGAAGGCTTTCTTCCCACATCGCCAAGCGTCGCGAGGATCTATCTTGACACCGATCAAGAAGAACTTGAGCATGACGCCGTAGGCGGCCATGGTGCGGGTCAGGGACAACGCGTCTTGTCGGAACAGCATCTCCGTGTAATTCTGTATGAGGTGGTCGAACGTACCACGGGGGAAGAAAGGCAACCGGGAAAGCAGAGACGGCAATACCGGATGTCCCAAAAGTATACCACCCTACACACAGAAGCAAATCAAGGAACATGTACGAAGATAAGAGAACAGGGTAAGGGAGAAAGAAGACAGAGCGAAAGGGTTACGATGATGTCGCAGACGATCCGAGGCTGCTTGAGGGGGCGGAGGAGGAAGTAGATGATGCGGGAGGTGAGGACAGTGATGATGATCTGTAACATGAACAGGGGGATGGCGTCTCTGAGGGGCTCCTCGTGGTAGAACACGCCATTGGAGAAAGGTTTGGCGACGATGCACGCTGCCTGCTCCTCCGCTCCGTTGGTCGCCATGCGTGCATGTGGTCAGTTCTCCATCCTCGCACCTCTCCTCCTCATCTACTTCCAAACGGTCACGCGTCCCCGGCCTGGCCGATAGGAGAGAGGTAAGAGAAGGAAGGAGACGAGTGAGGTGGGGAAGGAGGGGATGGGTGGCCGGGAGAGGGACTTGGGCTGCTCCAGATTGTCCACGACTACTAATAACAAGAAAGCAAGGGGACTGCTAATTTTTACTTGATGATGATGCCAAAGGCTGTTATAAGACAACCAATGAATTCACTGGCAGTATGCCTAAACCGAGTCTCCTTTATGTTCTTTGTCTATTATCTCACACATATTTATATATAAGCATTATCTCTTCATTTTTCGCATGTTAATATCAACAAAAGAGAGACTTAATTCACCTTTGTCACTGTAACCTCAAAATCAGATTTTCGCGAGAAAAACCTTATATTTTATTTTTTTATGAATGATCTTAATATTAATATATATATATATATATATATATGTATATATAAGAGAAAAACCTTACTGCAAGAGAATGATGAATTGTGACCACATGAAGCAGCATTTTAAACTCGAGAAATGCAACAAAGATCACGTAGCCTTGACTGGTCATTTTGACCGTCACCACTTATCTCTGCGATCACCCTCTTCCCTCCCATCCTTTCCACTCCACACAAAAGAAGGTCCCTACGCCTCTTCCTCACTTATCTCTGCGATCACCCTCTTCCCTCCCATCCTTTCCACTCCACACAAAAGAAGGTCCCTACGCCTCTTCCTCTCTCCCATTTCTCGGTGATAGAGCCAGAAAAGAGATTAGAAGAAAATGAAGTGATATGATTTATTCTTTTATTCATATCTATCTATATAAGAGGACAGAATAGTAAAGAGATTATGTATTAAATATTTTTCTTAATAATCTAACCATTCTATTAAATTAAGTGCTATAATTTATTAATTCCCTCGTATCTGTCTATACAAAAGGAGAGAAGGATAAAAGGATTAGGCATTCAATATTTCCCTCAACATTCTAACCATTCTGTTACTATTATTACAACAACTCTATCTTTTAACATACCCCTGCAAGATCATGCTCTTGTTAAGGATGTCGATCTTGGATCTATGAAGTGAAAATAAATTACAGGTGAGTGGCTTCGTGAGGGAGCCCGTAAGTTGATCTATTGTGTGAACATGAGAAACACGTAATTGATGATTGTTCACTTGATCTCATATAAAGTGAAAGTCAATTAATATATGTTTCATACGAGAGTGAAACACTGGATTGACATATAAGTAGGTAGCCTCGATATTATCACAGTATATTGTAGGAGTAACAGAAGAGCGGATATCAAGTTCTTTGAGCAGATTCATTACCCAATTGAGTTCAACAGCTGCAGTTGTAACAGAGCAATACTCAGCTTCAATGGTTGATCGAGCAACTGTCTTTTGTTTCTTGGAACTTCAACTGATTGAATTGGCTCCTAGGAAAATAATATACCCAGATATCGATATTCTATCATTAAAGTTCCTAGTCCAATCAACGTCAATATAAGTATGAAGTTGAAGTTGAGAGTTTTTGTAGAAAAATATATCGTAGCTAAAAGTGCTATTAAGATATCATAATACTCGTTTAATTGCTGACCAATATATGATATATGGTCTATATATGAATTATGACAGCTTGTTAACTGCAAATAAGATACATAAGCGGATGAGAGCTAAATATTGTAAGGAACCAATTACTTACCGTTATTGTGTAGGATCGATAGCAGGACTGTCGTTATTTAACTGAAGCGATTCACTAGTAGAGAGAGGAGTTAAAACAACATTTACATTTTTCATGTTTGTCTCCATTAATAAATTATGAGTATACTTCTGTTAAGAGATGAAGAGCCCCGAAGATGTAGATGTTGCTTCCATACCCAGAAAATAATTCAATTGACCAAGATCTTTGAGGAAAAATCTTGCGACCAATTTCCTAATGAACATTGTGACCTCCATAGAGTTATTACCTGTCACAATAATATCATCCACATATACTAGAAGATATATTGTACTGTCATGTTGTTGACGGAGAAATAAGGAGGTATCAAACTTAAAGTTAGAGAAGTCGACTAACATAAAAAATGAGTCAAGTTCTTCGTACCAGGTTCATAGAGCTTTACGAAGTCCATAAATAGCTTTGTAGAGTTTACAAACATGTTTTGGATATTGAGAATGAAGAAAATCAGGAGGTTACTCCATAAAGATATTGTCAGTTAATGTTCCTTATAAGAAGCCATTGTTCACATCATGTTGTCGCAGGTGCCAGCATTTTGAAACAACTAAACTCAGAATCAGTTGGATTATCGTGGATTTAACAATAGGACTAAATGTCTCTATAAAGTCAATACGAAGATATTGATGAAAGTTTTTGGCCACTAAATGGGCTTTATACCTAGCAGTGAACCCATCAGAGTTCCGTTTAACCCGAAAAACTCACTTACACCCGATGACATTTTGTACGGGATGAAATGGAACAAGTGTCCAAGTATAGTTATGAAGGAGGGCGTCATATTCATCACACATAGCTTGATGCCAATGAGGAGACTTTTGGGCTTAAATGACCATGGTAGATTCACAGGTCTCAAAAGAGGGAGTCACAACCGTATTGAGTTGAGAACCTAACGTGGTTTAAAAATACCACTCTTAGAGCATGTTGTCATGGGATGTCCAAGTAGTTTAAGAGATGAAGGTGGAGTGGGTGATAGGGAAGTAGTTGAACAGGGTGAGTTGGACTGAAAAACATTAGCACTAATAGGCTGAGGTGAGGGAAATGCTAGTGATTGAGTGTCCAAAGATTGGATATCTATGGTACGAGGTATATGTATTGGAGGAGTGCTCCACTCATGTATGTGTGCTGGAGTTGATGATTCTTATAGAGACTCATTGGATAATGACATGTGCCACTGATGCATATTCATAGGAGTAGTTGGTATATTAGAAGATTTGTACCGGTGAAATGGAAAGGAGGACCCCACAAAGACAACATAACGAGACACAAAGACCTTGTGAGTCAAAAGATCATAGTATCGGTAAGCATTATGTTCAAGAGAGTAACCAATTTTGAAGGTACAAAGCTTCGACCGTGGGGCTAGTTTATGTGATGCATAAGGATATAGCCAAGGATAGCAAACACAACCAAAAACCCTAAGTTTCTGAAGATTTAGGGATTGATGAAACAGTTTTTCAAATGGTGATTGATTATGAAGGATTGGAGTAGGCATACGATTAATCAGATAGACTGCAGTCTAGAAAGCTACAGACCGAAAAATAGTTGGCATAAAAGTATGATAGAGAAGTGTGAGATCAGTTTCAACTATATGCCGATGTTTGCATTCAGCTGAGCCAACTAGTTGAGGAGTGTACAAAGGAGACTTGAGATGTTGAATACCATAGGCTAATAAGTATGGTGTTAGTGTTTAGTATTCACACTCACTATTAGAATAAACTATTTTAATGGTGGACTAAAAAATATTTTTCACCATTTTTGAAAGTAAGGAAGATTGTGTATACCTCAGACTTATGTTAAAGTGGATAAAACCAAGTATATTCGGTAAAATAGTCAACAAAGATAACATAAAATCTATATTTGTCAAACGAAATACTTGGTGCAGGACCCCAAACATCAGTATGCAGAATTTCAAATGGTTGTGTGCAAGACATAGAAGAATTTTTAAATAAACAATCTATGACTTTTATTACTAAGACATGCATCACAATGAGTAATAATAGAGCTTGCTTTAAAGGATGGAAGAGAATAATAAGAGACAAACTTTTGTAGAATTGAGGAAGAATGGTAACCAAGACGACGATGCCACACATCCATTGAAACAACAACAAAAGAATATTTAGTAGGCTGAGAGATTGATGGTCATTAGTAAATGTTATACTTACTCTTGCCTTGAACTAACGATGCTCTCGTGCTCAGATCCTTAATAAAAAATAGTCAAGAAAAAATTCAATAAAGATATTATTTTATTTACAGAATTGAGAGACAGAAATAAGATTCTGTTTGATATAAGGAGCGCATAATATATCATTGAGTGTAAAGTTAAGATAATATGAATTAAGCATTGTGGAACCAGTATAAGTAATGAGAAGTCGCTTACCATCACCGATGATAATGTCATCAGTACCACCATAACTATTGTGAAAGGATAAGTTCTAGAGATTCGAGGTGATGTGATGGAAGGCGCCAGAGTCCATAACCCAGGAATGTTGATCAGAAGACGGGACAGCAGTGAGATGCGCCTAGGGTATGATAGCTAAGGGTCGAGGACGTGACCGACAAATCTTACCAAGAGCGACCAACCTTATCACACAGCTGACAAACTATTCGTTGTTAAGGCATAGGAGCAGGACGCTGAGGCTGTTAGGAACCATAGATTCTACTTGCATTATGACAAGGCGGTACCTGCCCTAGACCCTTGTTGACAGGCTTAGAATATTGATTAATCTTCTTTTTAGATTTGTGACTTACTTGAGCAATAATAGGTGGTCCTGATGTTTTATCTTCGTACTTCAGATATGTCTTGTAGTCAATCAATTTGTCGTATAACTCCTCAAACGATAGCGATGAGTCACGTGCTCATATTGCTGCTGCCAATTCTTTAGACTCAGCCTCAAGACCATTAATGGTGTGAACAATAACTTCATCATCACTGAGGTTATGCCCTATTAAAACTAAATCATCGATGATAATCTTTAGATTTTGAAGATAATCACTAATGGTACTTCCCTCTTGTTTGGTGTTCATTAGTCTTGAGAGGAGGCCGAGCATGCGAGTGTATGAATGATTTGCTAATGTAGTTTACAACTTGCACCAGGCTTCAGCAGTAGTAGCATATGAATATATAAGTGGTGCGACGGAACCAGTGATGGAAGCTTGAATCGCTTGGAGAATGAGATGATCTTGACGTAACCATAATTTATGCTCCAGATTTGGTACTTGACTTGTGGCCCCCGGGATGTCGATCATTACTGGTGAACAATTGAAAGATCCATCGAAATAACCTAGTAAATCATATCTAAATAGGAGATTAGAAATTTGAGCATGTCAGGATGCGTAGTTCCCTCCTCTGGATAATTTGAAGGGGATGAGGGCTACAACATTGATAGAGACAAGCCCTGTATATGGAGAAGTCCTATGCTCCTAATGGGGATCATAACTAGAACTTGAGAGATAGATGATGAAGATATTAAGAGAGAGAATACCAATTAATATCATACTTGGGTCCGGAAGATAGAAGTTGTTGAATTATAGTGTTGTGGTCCCTGCGGACAAGGGATAAATGTTGCTCTCGACCAGAATGAAAGCTGTAGCAAGGTCATGTATGTAGGCTACTGCAGCAGCAGACAAGAGAGAGCTAAGAGGTGTTGATTGCCATGATCAGTACAGATCACAATGTTGGTGACCAATGTCACCCAATCTATTTTGCTGCTAGCCAAGGACTTGTGCCGGCCACCGATGAAGATGTTGAGGGCAGTGGTGGTCGATGGTTGGGAGCAGAAGGCAACAGCCGACAATCAAGGTTGAGCGTCCATGGGTGGTTGATGGAGGAAAAAAAATGCAATAAGCAGAGTAAGCAGCGGTGGATAAGGAAGAAGAGGGAGCTGGCTGAAAGCGGCTGCAATAACAGAGGAAGGCATGGCTAGGAAGGGTGGGGCGACAGCGTGGGGAGCAGTTGCAGTAGTAAGATGGCAGACGAGGAAGGCAACGATGAGGTTGGCAGTGGCGTCAATGATGGCAGGGGCATGCGGCTGCTACGCTAGTGGTCAGTGACAGGGAGCGACGAACGACAACCATAAATGGCAAGGGAAGAAAGGACAGAGGAGAAAGGCTTAGCTGCGGAAGCGGCTGATTTGCTGTGGAGGGAATGATAGCGCTGGTTGTGGCTACCGAGGGTTGGTCGACAGATAGTAGCAAGATCTGATGGGGGCTGAAGGAGAAGGCTGTGACTGTGGCTGGCGAGGGCCGGGGCTAGGGCCGACGAGGGTTGCGGTAGTGACCGACGAGGGTGGAGGAAGACGAGCTCTCAGTAGAGGAGCTCTTGGCGAGGGCAGAGGCAGCAGAGGTAGATGCAGAGGAGTATCTGCACCGAAGAGGAGAGGCGACCGAGTTATTGCTGTGATTGTTCACTTGGTCACTAACGAGCGAATAGTGGCCGATGGTAGGTAAAGCTGAAGCCAATAGTGACGCCAATGCCAGCGATGGCAATGGCAAGTGCCAGCGAGGTTGAGCGAGAGGGCTGCCAAACCAGCGATGTGGACCCGATGTCGAGTGGGACCTATATCTTCGGATCCTCGAACGAGAACAGCGCTGGCGATAGGTGCGACAGCGATGCTCTATTTTTGTCGGGAAATAGAGGTCGTGGCTTGAGAAGTCGACCAACAGCTGCGGCTTTGCAGAAAGGGGCTGCTGTGAAGAAAAAAGGGGAAGAGGAGTAGAGGATGATGGTAGCGAGTGCTGTGGCTGGTTACAGCCTTCGGTCGCATGGTAGGGAAGTAGTGGCAGTAGGGTGGAGATGGTTGCAGTGGCAGAGGAGGGCGCGGTTGGACAACGTCGCCACTATTATGCACGACTGGGAGCTACTACTACTGCTAACGATAGCACTGTGGTGAAGGTCGGTGTTGGAGGAAGCCGACAACTACGTAGCAACAGTAGAGGGCTGCAACTAAGGCTGAAGAAGAGGGCCGCGACTATGGCTGAGGAAGAGAGGAGAGAACTACCGTTTGACAGCAATATGAAGCAACTCTTCAATGACGAAGAAGGGGCTATGGCATGCAGTCAGGCACGGTGGGGATTTGTTGCTGTTTGATAGTGAGAAGAAAGCTTGCTCTAGGCAAGCAGCGCTCTGATAGAAGCAAGAAAAGAGGTTAGAAGGAAATGAAGTGCTATGATTTATTCCTTCACTCCTATCTATTTATATAAAAGGAGAGAAGGGTAAAAGGATTAGAGGTTGAGGATTTCACTCAAGAGTCTAACTATTCTGCTACTATTATTACAACAACTCTATCTAACAACTCTATTTTTTAACAGTAAGTATCGCTAACAATGGGTTCGTTCCCTACAAGGGCGGGCACTATAACAGTGACGGTCTAGAACGATGAGCCGAAGGAGGTGCTGTTGAGGAGGTTCAAGAGGGAGGTGATGAGGGCCGGAGTCATCCAGGAGTGCAAGAGGAGGCAGCGGTCCGAGAAAATGCAAGAGAAGAAGAAGCACAAGGTGGCGGTCAGGGACGATGAGTCGGAGGAGGTGCTGTTGAGGAGGTTCAAGAGGGAGGTGATGAGGGTTGGAATCATCCAGGAGTGCAAGAGGAGGCAGCGGTCCAAGAAAATACAAGAGAAGAAGAAGCATAAGGTGGCGGTCGGGGACGCTGAGCCAGAGGAGGTGCTATTGAGGAGGTTCAAGAGGGAGGGGATGAGGGCCGGAGTCATCCAGGAGTGAAAGAGGAGGCAGCGGTCCGAGAAAATGCAAGAGAAAAAGCACAAGGTGGTGGTCGGGGACGATAACCCAGAGGAGGTGCTGTTGAGGAGGTTCGAGAGGGAGGTGATTGTTGGAATTAAACTTGTGCAATTATTCTGAAGAGATTAATTTCATCAGAAGAAAGGTTCATTTCTTCAAAAGAAAATATTTATGGAAGGACAAGTCAAATTGGTTATTGATTCTTGAAAGAGTTTATTAAAAGAAAGATTCATTCTTTCTACATAAATCTACATAAATGGAATGTATCTTGGGGAACTATATAAACCTCATATATTAAGTCATTAAAAATATATAGAGTTTGTGAAATTATAAAAATATTGAGAGAAATACATAAGATTTAGTCTTCTCCTACTCTTCCTTCGTGTGCTAACTCTATCCTTTCTTCATATCAACTTCAACAATTGGTATCAGAGCTATGGCTTCATCCTCAAGTACCTTCTAACTTCAAATCCCTAGATTGACAAAAGAAAATTATGACATATAGTGCATCCAAATGAAGGTTATTCTAGGCTCCTAAGATGTATGTGAGTTTGTAGAAGATGGATTTGTTGAACCAAGTCCAGCAGAAGAAAGAGCGATGAATGCAAAAGTAAAAGAGCAACTCAAAAAAAAAAGAAAGAATGAGAAAAAGGCCTTGTTCATAATCTACCAAGGGCTCGATGATATGATGTTCAAGATTATCGCTCCAGCAAATACTTCAAAAGAGGCTTGAAAAATGCTTCAAAAAGCATTTGGTGGTATTGATAAGGTAAAAAAACTCCGTTTATAAGTTTTATGAGCCGATTTTGAAAAATTACAATAAGGTATCTCTGAAATTATTTCTGATTATTTCACAAAAGTTATTTCTATTGTTCATCAAATGAGAAGAAATGGTGAACAAATAAGTGATCAAAGAGTGATAGAAAAGATATTAAGATCAGTATATTCAAAATTTGATTTTATTATTGTTGCGATTGAAGAGTCTAAATATTTGAAAGAAATGTCTTTAGAACAACTTATGGGTTTCCTTCAAGTTCATGAACAAAGGATTACAAAAATAGCAGAAGAAAGAACTGTGGAACAAGCACTACAGACCAAGTTTACTCTTGAAAATAAAGGTGAATCAAATTTTCAAAGAAGAAGAGGTCGTGGACAAAGAGGAAGAGGTGGCAGAAATTAGACCTATCAAGAATCTCCAAACAATGAAGGAGGTAAAGAAAATTCTAGCCAAAGAGGCCGAGGTTATGGTTGAGGACGTGGCCGAGGTCGTGGACGTGGCAGAATTTCTAAAAGGTCTAAAATACAATACTATATTTGTAAAAGGTATGGGCATTACTCCTTTGAATGCTATTATAATCCTATCGATCAAGATGATAAGGCAAATTTTATTGAAAAAGAAGAGAAGAACGAAAATCAAGTTTCACTAATGACTTATGATAATTTGGAGGAAGATCAGTCTATGACATGGTATCTAGATACAGGAGCTTCAAATCACATGTGTGGCATTAAAGAATTATTTTCAGAAATGGATACAAGCTATTCTGGAAATATTATATTTTGTGATCTGTCTCAAATAAAGTTGTGATGTCAAGAGATGTTGAGTTTAATGAACAATAGATTTGAGACTGGAAAAGTAATGAAAAGCATAGAAAAGCTATATCATCAGAGGAGGATGATATAATACAAGCAAGCACAAAAGAGGCTTTACTAGAATCATCACCAAGATAAGCTAAGTCACATGATTCAAGAAGTCCGATTATAGGAAGGACAAGACCAATCCAGGAGCTATATGATGTGACTCAAAGAATTGATACAAACAATGATGAACTTTCTCTATTTTATCCTTTTGCCGAATATAATCTATTAACTTTTGAAGAAGCTTGTAAAGAAGAAAAATGGAGACAAGGTATGAAGGAGGAGATTAATGCAATCAACAAAAATAATACATGGGAGCTTACTACACTTCCAGAAGACCACCAAGCGATCGGTGTTAAGTGGATCTTCAAAACAAAAAAAAATGTGTAATGAGAGGTGGAGAAATATAAAGTACGATTGGTTGCAAAGGGATATAAACAACAATATGGGATCGACTATGAAGAAGTGTTCACACTAGTTGCTCGATTGGAGACAGTAAGATTACTTATCTCCTTAGCAGCTCAATTGAAATGAGAGATTTTACAAATGGATGTCAAATCAGCATTCCTTAATGGAGTTCTTGAAGAAGAGGTTTATGTTCAACATCCCCCTGGTTTTATTATTTATGAACAAGAAGACCAAGTATACAAGTTAAAGAGAGCTCTTTATGGGCTTAAAGAAGCCCCACGAGCATGGAATTCTTGGATAGATACTTATTTTATTCAAAACGGTTTTTCTAAATGTCCACATGAATATGCTCTCTATACAAAATCTAACATTGATAAAGATATCATGTTTGTATGCCTATATGTAGATGATTTAATATTTACAGACATTAGTAGCTCCATGATTAAAGATTTTAAATACTCTATGAAGAAGGAGTTTGAGATGACTAACTTGGGCTTAATGTCTTATTTCCTTGGTATCGAAATTATACAAAATAATGAAGGAATTTTTATTTCACAAGAAAATTATGCAAAAGTGGTTCTAAAGAAGTTTTCTATGGAAGATTGTTATCCTACAGATACACCTATTGAGTATGGCACCAAGTTGACCAAAGAAGGCAAAGGTAAATATATTAATCCAACTTATTACAAAAGTCTAGTTGGATGTTTAAGGTATTTGACATGCACTCGACTTGATATATTATTTGAAGTTGGTTTAATAAGTAGATACATAGAATCGCCTAAGACTTCTCATTTAAATATTGCTAAAAGAATTTTACGATATATTAAAGGATCAATTGAGTATGGAATATTCTATTCATCATCAAAAGAACTGAATCTTATTGGATATAGTGACAGTGATTGGGCTGGAAGCTACGATGATCGAAAGAGTACAACTGGATTTATATTTTATTTTGGTGGAGCTACATTTACTTGGTCTTAAAAAAAACATATAGTTGCTATATCAAGTTGTGAAACAGAGTACATAGCAACATCTTCTTGTGTTTGTCATGCAATATTGCTAAGAAGATTGCTTCAGGAACTTCATATACCATAAGAGAAGTCAACCAAAATTTATATTGATAACAAATCAGCTATTGCCTTAGCCAAGAATCCAGTCTACCATGAAAGATCAAAGCATATCGATACAAGATTTTATTTTATAAGAGATCATATCAAAAACAAAGAAGTTGAGCTATACCATGTCAAGACAAGTGAACAAGTGACTGATATTTTTACAAAACCTCTCAAAATTGAAATATTTCAACATCTTCGAAGAAAACTTGATATGCTGGATGGAACAAGTTTAAGGGGGGAGAATGTTGGAATTAAACTCATGTAATTATCATGAAGAGATTAATTTCATCAAAAGAAATGTTCATTTCTTCAAGAGAAAATATTTATGGAAGGACAAGTCAAATTGGTTATTGATTCTTGAAAGAGTTTATTGAAAGAAAGATTCATTCTTACTACATAAATCTGCATAAATGGAATGTATCTTTGGGAACTATATAAATCTCATATGTTAAGTCATGAAAGATATATAGAGTTTGTGAAATTATAAAAATATTGAGAGAAATACAGAAGATTTAGTCTTCTCCTACTCTTCCTTAGTGTCCTAACTCTATCCTTTCTTCCTATCAACTTCAACAGTGATAAGGGCCGGAGTCATCCAAGAGTGTAAGAGGAGGCAACGGTCCGAGACATGCAAGAGAAGAAGAAGCACAAGGTGGCGGTCGGGGACGATGAGCCGGAGGATGTGCTGTTGAGGAGGTTCAAGAGGGAGGTGATGAGGGCCGGAGTCATCCAGGAGTACAAGAGGAGGCAGCGGTTCGAGAGAATGCAAGAGAAGAAGAAGAAGCACAAGGCCCGTGAAACCACTCACAAGAATCGAAGGGGGTCTGATTATGATACAGCTTCTCTTCTTCTTCCAAAAACCCTTGATTTCTGGGTTTACTGGTGCCGAAGATTTCATATTCAGGAAATACTCTAATTATATGTAGTCATTCTTGTACTTTTAAAGGCTTAGGTTGTTCAATTCTTTCTGGTTGGCTCCTTGGTTTCCTTGTTTATACTAAGCAACTAAATGATGAATTCGAGAGAAGTTTCTTTTGCTTTACGATTCGAAATGGGTTTATGTTAAACTAGCATGGACACAAGCCTGGAGTTGCGCTTATCATAGGTCATGGAACTTCATAGTGAATCAAGCGTTTATCTTCTATACTTGTTCTTCCTAAAATCCATTGCTTCTGGGTTTGTTGGTTACGTAGGTTCATGTTCTAGAATCATTGGATTAGCAAGATGAGGATTTCTTTCTTTGTTATTCATACTTGCAGAGGTTGTTCAATTTGATCTATATTGTGAAATCAAATTGTATCATCAGGATGATACTGTACAAGAGGAAATCCTTCTATCTTCACCTTAGTCATGAATCAAGGAACTCAATGCATCTCCAGTGGCACCACCTGCCTCTCCTTCGGCAGATCTATTGCCCCCTTCTCCACCTCCTCTGTCAACGCCTTCCTCTGCTACTGTCGCTACAATAATAGCCTCAAACCATCTATACAGTGCAACAAAGCTATTGATTCTTCCTCTATCGATAATAAAATTTCATCGTCGACGGACACCCTACCTTGACTCGGCCAGAACCTATCCTCTGCTTCAATCTGTCAGCCACCAGCACAGCCCCTCTGCTGCACATAGTTGGCAAACTCGCCTCCTTCGTCTACATCGGCGGTCGCTCCCTCAACCTTGCCTTGACATGTTGGCCTCCTCCGTGAGCCCACCTCACCAGCACCGACGCCCTCTTTCACGGTAGTCGGCTCCTCCTATCCGCAACCAACGTCTCTCCATCATTGTTGGTTGTTTCTTAGTCTCCTATGGGCTTCTCCTCACTTCTCTACCGAGAGCACCTCTAAGAGCCATTGCCTATCGTCTCTTGGAGCTCTGCTCTCCCTCCCAACAGAGAGCCAGTCACCTCCATCTCTCGCTGCTCCTAGTCACAGTCGCACCTTTGCCAATTGCCAAGGCCCACGCTGCTGCTTTCCACCCCACTAGTCGTATCGCTTCAGCGCCTATTATACCTCTACGTTTTGCCATCAGATCTGATCTCCTCGCCTGCCTGCGCCCTCTGCTACACACCTTCCATGGAAGGATGAGCCGTGCTACAGTAGTCGCGAGGAGAAAGTCGTCGACCTGACCCCGCCTTGATGATAACGGCCAACTGCTCCTTCCCCTCACTGATGTAACATCTGGCTCATGCAATCTACTATGTCCCCTTCCATTAGCGCCCTCCTCTGCTGCCTAGCCACCTCTGCCACCAGCACTGCCCTCTTGTAACATCGTAAGTGCCACCCCATCGACCCCTCTTCTTCTCTACATCGCCGCTAATTTCGCGGAGTCCTCTGGGCTCCACCCTCCTGCATACGCCAAAGTGTTCCACTTTAGCAGCAACCATCGACTGCCACTCTTGCATTTGATCTCCACATCCCGTTGCTACCGCTACTCTCATCTGCCCCTATAGCCCAGGCAACCATAGCAACCATTGTCTTCTTTTTTCCTCTGCCACACCCAATCTGCACTATGCAACTCATGGTTTCTACCTCCATAAACAACTGCATCCATTTATTATGTTGAGGACTTCCCTTCCTTACTGATAATGGAAGGCATTTCTTGCCTCCGCAACCACAACTGCTCCCTCATGCCACTGTGGACTAGCTCGACTTCTGGCTTTGGTTGTGGTCCATCCTCGACTACGACATCTTCAACGCCGACAGCCATCCCTGGTCCCTCCTTGGCCACGGCATCTGCTCAAACATCCCCTGTCGCTGTCGCTGCATCTTATGCTCCCTGTTTGTCATGGCATCTTTTGCACCCTTCCTCCATCATCGTTGTTGCTTCTCGTTGCCCAGTCACGTCAATGGCACCCCCAGCAATACTCTACCTCCCCTGCCATCTTGTTGCTATTGCTCAAGCAAGAAGGAACACTGCCATTGCCTTCCTCCTCCTTAATTCAATTGTTGTCCAATGATGATAAACTCTTTCCTTTGATCAAATTTGTTTATCTAATTAAATCTCTAGCAATAGAGGATGATCCCATACTGACTCCTTATCCTCTTACCTCTATCGCCCACTCTCTGCTAGCCGTAACAAGCGTCTTCTAGTGATTGGTGTTCGCAGTGCACCCACCGACGTCGACTCCTGCTACCTCTCCTCTGCCGATGGTAGCCCTCTGCTGTCCAACGATAGCTTCTTATCTTTTCTTTTGGTGTCGCTAGCATCTTCTTTCGCAGTGCAGTAGAAACAGAGCAACCTCTACTTCTTCTACTGCAGTCGTCAGACCTCTTTTTCCGGTCATGCCTACACCCTCCTTCTCAGCCAGGCTTACATGGTCGTCGAAGTCAACCACCATCATACCTTCATCACGGTTGACAACACTGCGGCCTCCTTTTGTCGCACTTATGACTCCAATGCAATCATCCATTTCTTCTCAACCAGGCTGACATCATCGTTGAAGTCAACTGTCGTCAGACCTTCATCGCGGTTGATAACATAGTGGTCTCAGTCCTTCATATTCATTTACATCGGTTCAAGATCTGTGTTATTCACGGGAGCTTGATCTTGTGGGGGCATGATAGTCTGATCTAATCGGACTATCAAACTTGTCTCCAGCAAAATCGTTTGCTCCTTCTTAGCCAGGCTGACATCACTATCGAAGTCAACCATCATCGGATCTTCATCGCGGTTGATAACACAACGGCCTCATCCCTTCATATTCATTGACATCATTTCAAGGTCGACGTCCTTGACAGATGCTCAATCTTGCAGGGGCATGATAGAAGATAGGATTTAGATAGTAGATATGATTTCTTTAACTGAATGAGGAAATCTCATAAATCAATTGAGAGAAATCCTCCTATCTTCACTTGTATAAATTGATCATGAATCAAGAAACTCAATGGGGTTTTCATTACTCCTTCCTACTTTAATAAAAGTTAATTGGATTTTTGCAACGTCAATAGTTATTATAAAATGGTTGTGTAACTAGTATCAGTTCATAGCTATGCCAGTTTGAAATTTATTTTGCTTTTGAAATTGTAAAGCTTTTTTATGTTATCCATCTTGAGATATTAATAAATGACCCCTATTCCTTTTTCTTGATCGTTTTCAGGAGTTATAAACCGAAAGTTCATGAGCGAGGCAAGCATAAAGAGCTGAAGGAAAAGAAGAAGGAAGAGGAGACAGAAGACAGACCACTGGAAACTTACAGTAGGAGAAAGAGGTCTTAGTGGAAGGGTGCCTTGTTTCGAGAACTCCAAATTGTGGCATCCTTCTTTAGGTTCAGTATTGTTTTTGGTTTTAAGAATCATGCATCACTATCACTATCAATGCAAAGTGATGGGGTTAATAGTGGTCGATCTACCAACTATAGAACACCATACCCCCATCTCAGTCATATCATGATTCAGTCATGTCAGGAGCTGACCTGACATTGGGAGTCAATTGGAAGTCCTGCGGCCAGAGCCCGGCGGACGCGACATGGCACAAACATGTCGCCGACCAATGAGCAGACTACCCTTCGAACCTTTGACAGGAGGTGATTGGCAGCATGACAGAGCAAACGTGTCAAGCCAACTAGCAAGCAGGCCCCTGACAGTAGATGGCTGGCGGTATGACAAACCCAACACGACAGGCCAAGCAGCCAATGGTGCCCCTGACATTGGGTAGTTAGCGGTGTGTCAGGTACCATAGCAGCGATGTGGCCCACATACGACAAGCTCGCCTATGCAGGTATAAATGTCCCCAGACCACCGCTAGTCTGGGGAAGGAAAACAACCATTCCCATTTAATCATCCCGACCCCTGACTTGATCGTCGGAGGGACTCGGCCGAGCATCAATAGCTCGGCCAAGGTCTTCTTGTAGGGAGGATGCACCAACAATTGATGGAAGGGCCAACTAGAGATCGAGACTGAGTTGCCACATCGCCAGGCTATGGAAGCGAGCTTGCGTACACGGGTGACCTCACCGGGGTAATTCATCATCCCACGTTGCGGGGTGACCCCAACATTTGGTGCTAGAAGGAGGGCTCATGTCATAAGATCACCTTTCCAATCTCTTCCCCAGTCAGGCAATTGAGGAAGCAGTCCCATATACCCCTACTGTCATAACTATACCTCAGGTCACGGTCGCACCTTCGGCCCCCCATATGGGACTTATAGACATGGGACAATCCACGCTGACTCCTGATAGATACTGGAGGTTGTTTATTAATCCCGAGCTCACCCCCTCGGATCACACTGCACCCGAAACTATCATGGCTGAGGCCTTCTTCGGGCTGGCCCATTAAGTACAAGCCTTGATAGGGATAGTACATACTATCATCTCTCATATTCCTCAACTCGCCAAACAATGGCTCCCCCACAGTCGGAGCCCTAGCTACCCCCGACCAACCAAGGGGGCTCTTGGGAACACTCGACGCTAGTTCGACCTGGTCCAGCAGGGCAGGACCCGTCGGAAACCCAGTATGAGACCCCTTCAATCATCCTAGAGAAATCAACTGTTCCATACCTTAGGGAGGAGCACACCCTGCAGGAGCCAGACATTTTATCATCGGACTCAACCGACTCACTCCGAGAGCAGCTCCAACATGTAAACAAACGACTCGATGAGGTACAGAAGGAGGTCACCAAATCAACGAAGGAGGCTGGTGAGAGCTCCAAGCATAGATCACCCTTTGCCCCAGAGATACGAGACAAGCCAATACCAACCAGCTTCAGGATACCCGCCTTAGAGTCATATGATGGAAGCTCGGATCTGACCGAGCATGTAGCGGCTTTCCGAGCTCATATGGTATTGTACAACTCGTCTGATGTGCTTAAGTGTCGAGTCTGGGAAGCTCGGATCTGACCGAGCATGTAGCGACTTTCGGAGCTCATATGGCATTGTACGACTCGTCTGATGCGCTTAAGTGTCGAGTCTTCCCGACCACATTGAGGGGATCGACTCGGATGTGGTACAGCTGGCTCAGCCCGGGATCTATTTTCTCCTTCGACCAACTTGCGAAGGAACTGGAGCAAAATTTTTTGGCCAACACCCGACCAAAACCCATAGTTGTCTTGCTCCTCAACATTGCCCAAGGAAGGGAAGAGCCGCTCACCCAATTCATTAGTAGGTTCACCACCGAAACACGAGCGATCCCCGATGCACATCCCTCTTTGGTTATCCAAGCATTTCTGATGGGGATATGCCTATCTAACCTGTTCTGGTCTTTGGTGGAAAAACCTCCGACCATAATTCCCGAGATGATGCAGAGCGCGAATAATTTCATCATGGCTGAAATGATGATTGCCAGAAAACACGAGGAGCAGAAGTGCCCCCCAAAGGAACAACCCCGGGGACTGACCTCAGGGTTAAGGAGAAGGATAGAAGGGTCAGACTTCAGCCACCCACGACCTCCGACAACGCCCCTCAACTCCACACGGATCGAGATTTTCCTCCAAATAAGGGGAAAAAGACTCATGGCGCCTCCAAATCGTATCAAAACCCATCCCAAGGAAAGGGATTGGGGTATGTATTGCCGCTTCCATCGTGAATATAGCCATGACACTGAGGAATGCCGAGACCTAAAAAACCAGATTGAAACTTGATCCGCCAAGGACACCTCAACCATTATGTCCAAAAACAAGGAGACCACCCCGACAGGTGACTAGAAAGAGACCAGCAACTACGCCTAGCCAACCTAATCGAAAGATAGATTGACGTCATAGTCAATGGACCGATTGTGGGAGGAGATAGCACCTTGGCGCGCAAAGCTTATGCTAGGGTTGCAGTCGAGAAGAGGCCAGACCCGAGGGAGAAGAATACCCAGATCATGATGATGTCCTGGTCATTACTGTATGCATCACTAATGCTTGAGTCAAGTAGATAATGATAGACACAGGGAGTGCCTCAGACATTTTATATTTCGAAGCTTTCCAGAAGCTAGGTCTAACCAACCAAGATTTAACCCCACTAACATCCACGTTGATAGGGTTTATAAGAGATTCAATCTTACCTCTCAGAACGACGACCCTACTATTGACGATCAGTGAGGAGTCATGCACTAAGATACTGATGGTCATTTTCATGGTGGTCAACCTCCCCTCGGCATACAATACTATAATTGGCTGATCTCAACAAGCTGAGGGTCGTGGTGTCAACATTCCACCACTCTATGAAGTTTTCGACTAATGCTAAAGTCGGTGAGGCTTGCAGCAATCCACGGGAGTCCTGACAATGCTTCTTAACTGCCACAACACTCCCAAAGAAACCCAGAACAATGAGCCCGGGGACTGACCCAAGAGGACCCAGTAAACTCACCTTGAACCTTGAGCCAGTCGAAGGTGTAAAGGAGGTCACTGCCGACCTCATAAAGCCCGACAAAACCTTAAAAATCGACTCAGCACTCTTAGGCAAAAAATAGTTCAAAATGATAGAGTTTCTGGGAAGAAATGCTGACCTATTTGCATGGACCTCGGAAGAAATGCCATGTGTCAATCCAGACGAAGCCCAGCACTACCTCAACATAATCCCTGGTGCTCGGCTAATCAAATAAAGGTTGAGGAGGTTCGCCCCAGAGCGTCAGAGGGACATCGAGGAAGAGGTGGCATGACTACTTGAAGCCAACTACATTGTGGAGGTCACATACCCGACCTGGTTGTCAAACGTTGTATTGGTTAAAAAGCCTGATGGAAACTGGCGGATGTGTGTTGACTACACTGATCTAAATCAGGCATGCCCAAAAGACTATTATCCCCTGCCTCACATTGACCAACTAGTCGATGCCACATCGGGCCATGAAATGCTCTCTTTCATGGACGCGTACTCGGGATACAACCAGATCCGAAGGACATCTCGAGATCGAGAGAACATGACCTTCATCACACATGTCGACAGGTACTACTTTAAAGTAATGCCATTCGAATTGAAAAATGTCAGTGCCACCTATCAGAGAATGGTGAATCACATGTTCAAGGACCAGATCGGTAGTACCATAGAGGTCTATGTTGACGATATGATCATAAAAAACAAAGCCTCAGGAAATCACTTAAGGGACTTAGCAGAAACATTTCGAACCATGCAACGCATCGGAATGCGGCTCAACCCTAGCAAATATATCTTCGGGGTCACTTCAGGAAAATTTCTTGGCTTCGTGATCCATTAATGAGGGATCAACACCAACCCAGAAAAATAGAAGCAATTTTCTAAATGAGATCCCCCCGAACAGTGAAGGCGGTACAACAACTCACTAGGAGACGGGCAGCTTTGAGCTGGTTTATCTCTCAGGCTGGTGATAAAACTTGTCATTTCTTCTGCACCTTGAAGAAGGCAAAAGATTTTTGTTGGACTCCACAATGTGAAGAAGCTTTCTAAGAGCTAAAGGCATATCTCTCCCAGCTACCCCAACTCTCCGCAGTTTCCCCAAGGGAACCCCTCGGACTATACTTGGCAGCATCGGCAATAACTGTTAGCTCGGTTCTAGTTACGTTATGCTAGGAGGGAGAAAGACCAGTGTATTTCTCAAGTCACTTCCTCAACAGGTCAGAAGAGCGATACCCGCCAGTCGAGAAGCTGGCCCTAGCGCTGGTGATGGCTGCAAGAAGGCTCAGACCATATTTTCAAGGGCACCCCATTAAAGTAATAATCGACTAACCACTCCATCAAATTTTATCTAAATTTGAGGTCACAGGCTGCATGCTCAAGTGGTCGGTCGAGCTCGGGGAGTTCGACCTCGAATACGTGCCTAAAATGGCTATATAAGCGCAAGCAATGGTCGATTTCATTATGGAACTTACTCCTGCACATGATCTACCCGACTCCCGGCTTGGAGACTTTAAGTGGATGGATTGGCGAATGCCAAGAGAGGGGGTGTCGGCCTCGTACTGGAGATTCTGACAAACCAAATGTACGAACATGCCCTCCATCTCGACTTCAAAGCTACCAACAATGAGACAGAATAAGAGGCATTGCTCTTCGAATTGAGTTGGCAGTTGAGCTCTAAGCGGAGAAGGTCGAGACCTTCATCGACTCCAAACTGGTAGCTGGACAAGTCCGAAGAGAGTTCGAGTCTAGAGATGATACCATAGCAAATACCTGGCTGAGGCATGACGACTAATCAAACCTTTTGACATTTCACCATCGTCAAGGTGCCGCGAACCGAAAATTCTCTTGCGGACTCTTTAGCGAAGCTTGCTTTAGACCAAAGCATCAATGAACGGACTGCTCGGCTAACCAAGCTCACCCGACCGTCCATCAGTGCACCTGAGGTGACGGTAGTAGAAATAGGGGAATGTTGGCTCGACCAACTGCTCTGATTCAAGACGGAGGGTGTCCTTCCCGATGAGGTAGCTGAGGCATGCCGAGTGAAGAAGTCGGGATCCTAGTATTGTGTGATCAACGAGTGCCTCTATAGGAGAAGCTTCAACCGACCTTTGCTATGGTGCCTGCGCCCGAGGGAATCGCAAACGACACTCGCAGAGGTACATGAGGGGGTGTGCGGAGAGTTTATCGGAGCCCGCACACTTGCTCACAAAATCCTTAGGTAGGGCTACTACTGGTGGACAATATGCAAGGACGCTCAAACCTATGTACAAAAATATTAGTAATGTCAACGTTATGCTTATGTGCAACACCAGCCGGTGACTCCCATGACAACGTCCGATGCAGCCTGGCCATTCACCTAATGGGGAATGGACTTGCTCGGCCCGTTCCCCCCTGCCTCGGGACAACAAGAGTTCCTTATAGTGGGGGTCGACTACTTCACCAAGTGAGTCGAAGCTGAACCACTGACCTCAATCACAAAGAAGCAAGTCAAAAATTTTATTTGTAAGAATATCATCACCAGGTTTTGCATACCTAAATTCATAATCACAGACAATAAGACACAATTCAACATCCAAAAGTTTAAAGATTTTTGCTAAGGCTTTAATATTTAGCTCAAGTTCAGCTCGATAGCACACCCCCGAGGTTACCAATCGAGCCATCCTGGAAGATCTAAAGAAGAGAGTCATGAACACATACAGAACTTGGGTCGATGAGCTCCCTAGCATCCTGTGGGCTTCAAGAACAACCTTGAAAACATCAACAGCTGAATCTCCATTCAGCCTCGCCTTCGGGACCAAGGTGGTCTCACCGCTCAAGATGGTCTTCTCGACACTCAGAACCGAGCATTATGAAAAAGACACCTCAAATGCATAACTACGTGAGAACTTGGACCTGTTGGAGGAAAGGCGCACTGAGGCACACCTCCGGGAACTCACATACAAGAAGGTCTGAAGAAGAGAGTCACGTGCGTACAAAGAACTTGGGCCGATGAGCTCCCTAGTATCATGTGGGCTTCAAGAACAACCCTGAAAACATCAACAGCTGAATCTCCATTCAGCCTCGCCTTCGGGACCAAGGCGGTCTCACCGCCCGAGATGGTCTTCCCAACGCTCAAAATCGAGTATTATGAAAAAGACACCTCAGATGCACAACTACGCGAGAACTTGGACCTGTTGGAGGAAAGGAGTGTCGAGGCACACCTCCGGGAACTCACATACAACAAAGCCATCGTAAGGCCTTACAACAACAAAGTACATCCATGACAAGTGACCACAAGCGACCTTATCTTGCGCAAAACCGAGGTAAGTGATCCAACTCGAACTCAGGGTAAATTGGCACCAACCTGGGAGGGTCCGTACCGAGTCATCAAAGTGGTCCGAGAAGCCACTTGCATCCTCGCTAACCTAGATGACAAACAGTTGCCAAGAACCTAGCACATATCCAATATGTGAAAGTTCTACGCATAGGTTAGGAACCAAAAGATCATTTTGCATTAAATGAAATATCTAGTTACAAAAAAAGTTGTCGATTACAAAATGTCTAGTCAGGTCAAGCCTTGAGACCGGGGTCAAGGCTACATACATAGCACTCATGTCGACCAACCAAAAGTACAAAAAATAACATAACTCTCGATCATTCCTCGGGAGGGATGGAGTCCTCAAATTTCTGACGAGTCTCCATTGGCACTAAGTTGTCTTCGGGCTATTTGGTAAAGGGGTCGCTGTCGACCTCTAGGTCGAGATACCGAGCGTGGAAATGAGCCAGGGCAACCCAATACCCATATTTATATGAAACCTACCACATCCGTCGCAGCCCCCACTCAAACTCGATCGACTGTTTATAATCGGCGATGTTTTTGCCTAGCAGTTCGGACTTGAGGGACCCATTTTCCCTCATCAGCTTAAGTAATTCGTCGTCTGCCTTGCGACAATCTGCTCTCTACTCTTTCATCCAGCGCTAACTCTCCGCCAAGCTTGCCCGAAGCTCGTTTAGCTCCTTGTTGGCTTGTTCCAATTGACTGATCAACTCCTCCAATCCCGAACTCAGCTTAGCATTGTTCGCCTGTAGCTCATCCACCTATTGCTGAGCAGTGACCAACTGCTCGGGATCCCCCTCTATCTTCAGCTTCTCGATCTCTGCCTCATGAAGGGATGCCTGATTCCCCATGTGGGTCACCAGGTGACCTACATTATGAACCATATCCAGGAGGGCCATTTGGTAATGATGACCCTATAAAACACAAACGGAGGTTAACAAAAAAAGAGGAGAGGAAGAGGGGGGTAAAGATGCTAGATCCCCAAACATGACTTACCAACACGATTTGCTTCATTGCCTGGGCCATGAGGACCTTTGAGGGCAAGGTATAGAGGTCTTTGGCCAGGGTTGGGTGCAACACACCCCAGTTCAGTCGAGCCCGAGTTGCATTCCTTGGCTGCCATTAGTCCAATCATGCCCAAGTTGCATCCCTTAGTCACCAGTCCAGTCGAGCCCGAGTTGCATTCCTCAGCTACCATCAGTCCAATCGTGCCCGAGTTGCATCCCTCGACCACCAGTTCAGTCATGCATGAGTTACATTCCTTGGCCACTATCAGTCCAATCATGCCTGAGTTGCATCCCTCAGCCACGAGTCCAGTCATGCCCAAGCTGCATCCCTCGGCCACCCTCAGCCCAGTCATGCTCAAGTTGCATCCCTCGGCCACCACCAGTCCAGTTGTACCCGAGCAGCATCCCTCGGCCACCATCAGCCCAGTCATGCCCGAGTTGTATTCCCCGGCCACTATCAACCCGGTTGCACTCGAGTTGCGTCCCTCAGCCACCGTCAGTTCAATCGTGCCCGAGTTGCATCTGTCAGTCACCATCAATTCAATAGTGCCCGAGTTGTATGTCTTGGCCACCACCAATCGAAATATGTCCAATTGGCACATCTTGACTGCCATCAGTTGCAACAAGCCCGCGACGTCCAGATCGACCAACTCCCAGCAATATACCCTAAAGATCTGAAGCGTCGGTATAATCCTTTTCACCACGATCCAAGCTTCACTACAATCTTTTAAAGGTACGCCCCATAGAAGATATGACGAAAATGATTTCTGTAAGGGGAAGAGAATGATGGGGGCCAATAGTGGTTAGTCCACCAACGCCAAAACACCACACCCTCCACATCAGTCATATCATGGTTCAACCACGTCGGGCGTCGACCTAACATCGGGAGGGTCAATTAGAAGTCCTGCGGCTAGCCTGCAGAGCCCATAGCAGCAGGCGGTTGGTGGTATGGTAGAGCAGACGTGTCGGGCCGACCAACAAACAGTACCCTTGACAGCAGACGGTTGACGACATGACAGAGCAGGCATGTTAGGCCGACCAGCGAGCATGGCCCCTGACAATAGGTGGCTGGCGGCATGATAGACCCAACGTGACAGGTCGACCAGCCAACATTGTCCCTGACAGTGGGTAGTTGACGGCGTGTCAGGTACCGTAGCGACAATATGGCCCACATACAATGAGCTCACTTATGCAGGTATAAATGTCCCTAGACCACCGCTGGTTCGGGGGAGGAAAAAAATCATTCCCATTTAATCATTCCGACCTCTGACTTGATCGTTAGAGTGACTTGACAGAGCACCAATAGCTCGGTCAGGGTCTTCTTGTAGGGAGGATGCACCAATAATCAACGGAAGGGTTGACCAGAGATCGAGACCGAGTTGCCACATCGCCAAGCCACGAAAGCAAGTTTTTTTTATACACTGATAACCTCACATGGATGACTCATCATCCCACGTGGCAGGGCGACCCCAACACAAGGATAGTTATGATACTATACATATGCATCGATGCTTACGAGTAATTTTTATTTTCTTTCTTTCTTTCTTTTTATTTTTTATTCTTTTTCTTGGATAGAGCTATTACTTTGTTTAATCATTACTTAATATATAAGTACTCAAAGATGAAGATGAATTTACTCAAAATATTAAGGGAGATTGAGGAATTGAAAAGTGGAATTGATGTTGACGTAAAATTATAACGGAATCTTCTGAGAGTGGATTCATCTAGACGTTGATAACGTAATAATATGAATTTACTCAAATATAAATTGTGATTAGATTTCCTTTTTAACGAAACAAGCACTTAAAAGTGAGCTTGATGCTGGAGGTATAATTATAATGTAATTTTCTTATAAGAAGAATAAAGATGGTTGATTGGAGATGCTCGGTAAATTCATTTGGACATAGGTAATGTAATAAATCTGAATTTACTCAAAAATTAATGGTAATTAGTTTTTTTCTCTCCTTTTTAGTGAAGCAAACACCTAAAAATGAACTTAATGTAGAATTACAGTGAGATCTTCTCAAAAGAGTAAACGGAATAGTTATGCTCCGTAGATTCAGTTAGATATGGATAATGCAATAATTTATTTTGTATGAATTTGCTTCGAGATTAATGGTGATTAAAAGTTTTTTTGTGATTTAAGAAGTATTTAAAAGTGAACTTTAATGGAGAATTACAATATAATATTCTTTAAGAATAAAATAAAGATAACGAAGCGGTGATGATGTATTTTTCTCTTTCGAGATGAATTATCTTATGAGAATAAGATACTTTCTCTTTCAAATAAACCTGCTATCGTTCTTCTTCTTTTGATAAAAAAAAGATTGAATACTTTATCAATCTTAGAAACTGAGATACATCGTCATCACTTAGGTATCTTGATTAATCCTTATTTTCCTAAAAATAAAGAAGATGAAGTAAATACTTAAAAGTGAGCTTGATGCAGAATTATAACAGAATTTTCTCATAAGCAAAACAAAGATGATTGATTGGCGATTGGTGATCATTAGTAAGTTCATTTAAACACAAGTAATTGATTATTAGGTCTCTTTGAATTGACTCAAAGATTAATTGTGTTTAGGATTTTTTTTTTTAATGAAGTAAGCACTTATAAGTGAGTATGATGGAGAATTGCATTGGAACATTCTTAAAAGAGGGAAAACTATGACTAATTAGTGATGCTCATTGGATTCATTTAGACATATATAATATAATACCAGGTTCTTTTAAATTTACTCAGATATTATTGTGATCAGACAATTCTTTTTGTTTTTTGATAAACCAATAATTAAAAAGTGAGTTAAAATTATAATGGAATCTTATCAGAAGTGGATAAAGATGACTGTTTGATAATACTTACTAAATTACTTTGGGCATATATAATATAATAATATATTTTATTTGAATTTTACTCAATGATTAGAGTTTATTAGGGAATTATTTTCTTGTGTGAAGAATCAAAAATTAAAAGTGAGATTAAAATTGATTTACAATAGAATCTTCTCAAAAGAGGAACATAGATATCTGATTGGTGATGGCCAATGGATTTAAGTGAACACAGATAAGATAATAATATAATTTTATTTTAATTTACTCAAAGATTAGTGGTTAATAGGGAATTCTTTCTTTTCTGATAAACTTAGCACTTAAAAATGAGCTTGATGTAGAATTACAATGAAATATTCTCAAATGAGAAACAAAGACGACTGATTTGTGATGTTCAATAGATTTATTTAGACGTAAATAATATAATAATAGTTTTATTTGAATTTACTTAAAGATTAATGGTGATTATATAAATATTTTTTTACAAATTAAACAACAACTTAAAGGTTAGCTTGATAACGGAATATTCTCAAGATTAGAATAAGAAGACTGATTGATGATACTTAGTGAATTTATTTGGATATAGATAATATAATAACATATTTTATTATGAAATCATTCTCTTTGTGATGAAACTAGTACATATTAGTGAGCTTGATACAGAATTACAATTGAATCTTCTGAGAAGCAAAACAAACATGAGTGCTCGGTGATGCTCAGTGATTCATTTGGGCAAATAATATATTAATAGGTTTTGCTAATTTTACTTGTAACTTAGTGGTGAACAGGGATTTCTTTTTTTTTATTTATGAAGCAAGTAGTGAAGGGTGAGCTTAATTGCAGAATTTGAATGAGATATTCTTTAAAGAGAAATAAAGATGATTAATTGGTGATGCTATGTAAATTTATTTGGATACAAATAATATAATAATATATTTTGTTTAAATTTACTCAATAACTAACAGTGGTTAGAGAATTCTTTTCTTTTGTGATGAAGAAAACATTTAAGATGTGAGCTTCATGGAAATTAAAATTGAATCTTATTAGAAAAAAAATAAAGATGACTGATTGGTTATGTTTTGAGGATTCAGTTGAACACAAGTAATATAATAAAATATTTAATCTAAAATTATTCAAATATTGGTGATGATAAGAGAATTTTTTTCACTTTTATAATGCAGTAATAACTAAACAGTGAGCTTGATTTGAGATCATAACGAAATCTTCCTATAACGGAAACAAAGATGATTCATTAATAATGTTCAATATATTCATTTAGACACAGATAAGATAATAGTGTTTGTTTGATTTTTACTCAAAGATTAGTCGTTACGGAGGATTAGTCACTTTTTTTTATGAAGCATTAATAAAAAAGTGAGCTTGAAGTGGAATTGTAATAAGGAATAGAGATAGCTAATTGGCTATGCTCAATAAATTCATTTGAACACAAATAATATTCTAATTATTTTTAGTTAAGCCTAGTTAAAGATTAGTGTTTATTAAGAAATTATGTTATCTTCTACTAATGCAAGCACTTAAAAATGAGCTCTATGTAGAATTGTAGTGAGTTTTTCTCAAAAGCGAAAGAAAGATGATTGATTGACTATGTTCAGAGGAATTGTATGAAGATAGATAATGCAAAAAAAAAAAATGTATTCTATAAATTAATTAAAATTAATAGTAATTAATTTATTATTTCGATGAAATAAATATTTGAAAATAAGTTTGATGTAGAATTATAATGGAATTTTCCTAAAAGAGAAAAAAACTCAATGAATTCATTTAAATACAGACAATATAATAAAAATATTTATTTAAATTTACTCAAAGATTAATGATTAAAATTCTTTGAGAAAGATAAGTAATTGATGAGGCTCAGTGGATTTATTTGGATATGAATAATGTAATAATAGATATTATATGAATTAGTCAATTCAATATTTTTCACTGTGAGTACTAATTTAGCTGTTAAATTAAATAAAAATATTATAATAATAAAAACAAAAGAAAAATTTATAAAATAACGATGCCACGTGTCACTAAGCATATCAATCGGTGTGTGCAAGAACCATTACATCTTTATCCGCGGCATCCGTTCCATTGTCTCATTCTATCCTCGTAAGCTCCGGCGGGCTGCAGTGAAGCCGCATCACGAACCATGTCAGAGAAGATCCAGCCTGTCGATTCCAAATCAACGGTTGATATCGCTTCCGACCTTTGAACCTCGCCCTCAAGTCATATCCCCCCAGCGGCTTCAAACCCTCCTCTTTAGTCCGCCCCTCCTCTCTTCCCCCCTTGGTTTCCTGCGATTTATCTGCACGATGGCCAAGGGGAGGAGAGAACGTCGGATTCTGGTGGCCACCGGAACAGTTGCCTTCGTCGCCATCGGTCTAAAACTCCTCGTCTCCGCCATCAAAGCCCACAAACAGAGGAGAAGGAAGAAGCCAGGTGCCAGAAGTCTATCCCTTTGGTCTTCGGGATTGGATTGAAACCTGCCCTTCTGTGCCTCGTCCTTTCTTTTCCCCGTTTGGCGTAATGCAGTATAACTAGGATCATGCCTTTGGTCTTCGGGATTGGATTGAAACCTGCCCTTCTGTGCCTCGTCCTTTCTTTTCCCCGTTTGGCGTAATGCAGTATAACTAGGATCATGCTTTGCTATGCTTGGCGAATTTTGGGTTGGGTTAGGGTTTTCTCGACGACTTGCAGATGACCTTACTGGTGATTTGCAATGTCGATTTCTTTTTCTTTATGATGTCTCCAATGAATGTTCATCGACATTTGAGTTTCTTTGCAACGTATGGACAGTTAGGTAGCTGATCTTCGTTTCCTGTATTATCGTTCGGAGGACGACGAAGATCGGGAAGAAACTTTAGCATGTAGTGGTAAATCTGAAAAGAAGTTTCGGTCTTTTTTGGTTTAATGTTTTACTTAAATATAGCTTTTGGGAAATGCAAGTTGATTTCTTATAAAGTATAAGGTTAATATAAGGATGATTATAGCGACAGCATGATATTTTTGTGATTAGATGATATTTGGATGAACGACTATTGGTCGTGATGCTGGAATTCTTAGGAAGTATCGTGAGATGATTGATCGATTGAGGTGATGCTATAGCATGCTCTTCAATCAAAATTGTGGTGCTTTGTTTTCCCCGAGGTTCAAATTAGTGGCGCAATTTCAGCTGGTCTTGCCAGAAAGTGTTTGTTAGTTCAAACATTCTCTACTGGTCAGAGTTATCTTTGAACTTTTTATTGGAGAATCATTTTTGACATGTCATGCAAATCATGTTTGATATGATATAAAATTCTTCTTGTTTTTGAAATTTGAGGTCCTCAGAGAATTTTTTCTACTATATGACTTTCTTCACCATGACTATAAATACCTAGTGTTTTTAGTCTTTCCCAGATAGTCATATGCTTTCAGTTTGAAATAAGATCAGGTGGTATGGATGAAAATGATATTAGTTGTTTCCAATCTCTTAAATTAGGTTTTATTAGCTTTGAGGTTCAATGAACATGTATCATCTGCTAGAGGGTTTCTGCAATTTGATGGTTCATATATGTTTCATGATCTACATGACCTTTAGTTGGTATCATGTCTGTTTTAATAAGCGTGATCTGGATTCATTAAAAAGGTGGCATGGAAACCACTGAATTAGGCAAGTTCCTTATGCAAAATCTTGTAGACTCATAGATGTTGATATGGGTTGCCAATAAATAATTCTTGAAATTTAATTGGTATTAGTTGTGAAAAAGAGTGTGTGCTCTTTTTTCTCCTTTATGATGTAGAGAAGTTAAAATTATGTCACCTGATAACATGTGTATATGGAAGTGTCATTACAAATTGAGAAAAAAAAATCATGAATAGTTATTATTAGATATATGGTTTAGCAAACTAACACAAAAATTTATATTGTTAAATATTGTTTTCTCATTCTAACATTATAAAGATTAGAATGCTTTGTGCAGGGAATTGTGGTTTTTGATTTTAAAGGGCTCTCTATTACAGAATTGATGTCGTCTTATAAGCAATGCTAAGTTGTTTTCTTTGAAAAATGGCAGATGTTCCTGGGTCAAGTGTACTTGTCAACCTATCTGCTTCAGAAATTCAAAGGTTAACTGATCAGATCATTGCTAAATCAAAAGAAGTATATGATTTGGTTGCATCAGTTCCCCTTGAGAAAGTATAATCTCATTTTGGATCTTTTCCAAAATTACCATCTTATTCTATGTATGATTTTATTTAGAGTATGAAGCCTGCTTTTTTTATTCAATAGATCTCTAAATTCCTGCCAAGTCCATGCCACACTGAATCACTTCTTTAGGAATTGTGTTGCTTTGATTATGAGTGGTATCAATTGTTACAAAATGAGGTTTTTTACAATTTTTTAATCTTAGTCCACAATTAAGTTTTGTCCACAATTAAGTTTTGTCCACAATTATTTGGGAACTTGCTTTATTACAAATTGTGCTGCATTGATTATGGTCAGTATATATTAATTATCATAAAATACAAAGTTTATTCCATGCCTTAATATTTATCTTAATGAATCTTTTCTTGTGATTTGTGTCTCTACAATGGTAACTTATAATAAGTTGATAGAACCCCAGAAGGAGCCATATAGATTTTGATTGCTGAGGGGGATCAACTCTTGGAACGCTGTAGGGGTTCCTCACTCCTAGGCTTGGCACAAGGCTGAATAAAAGATGAAATTTGCTTGATAAAAGAGAGGCGGCGGCTACATCATTATATAGGGTTCTAAACCCTAGCCCAAGGGGTGCTTGCCTAAGTAAAATTATCCCTTTGTCCCTTCTATAGTCGATCTGCCTTAGTAGGAACAAGGGACGGCTAGGTTAGCTCTAGAGCCGACCTAAGCAGGGGGAAACCCTGGCCGACTAGCCCAGTAAAGGGTGCGACGACCACTAAGCCCTAAGGCCTCAATTTAAACCCTAGCCACACTTCTTTATACGATAGAAATGGCTAGGTAGGGTTTTATTGCAATCTCACAGGGTTTTATTGATTACTTCTAGGGTGATTATGACTCAATCCTACTGGAGTCCTATCATGCCCGCCCTCCTAAAATCAGCCTTGTCCTCAAGGCTGAGGGTCCATAAACTCTGGGAACCGGGTCTTCAGCTCCTCGTAAGACTCCCATGTTACGTCTTCGGATGGTAAGTTATTCCACTTCATGAGTACTTCAGTTGAAGGGCGTCGACGACGCATCAGAATCCTTCGATCAAGTATAGGTTCTGGTTAGGTTTCAATCTCGCCATCATTTGTAGTGTTCGGCAGCTGAGTCTGCGCCAACTCTCGTTCTCCAAATTTTGGCTTTAGAAAGGATACGTGGAAGACCGGATGGATCTTGACGTCATCTGAAAGCTTTAATTTGTATGCCACGGCCCCAATATGCTCTAAAATCTGATATGGTCCATAGAATCGTGGAGATAACTTCATCGATGCTCTGGTGTTGATTGACAGCTGCTTGTATGGTTTTTGGCGAAGGTAGACCCAATCTCCTACTAAAAATTCTCGCTCGCTCCGGTAAGTGTCTGCTTGTTGCTTCATGCGGGCTTGAGCGACAGTTAGGTTGTCCTTTAGCAGCTGCAGAAGCTTGTCCCTGTCAATTAAATTTTGGTCGACCTGATCTACTTTGGCCGCACTAATTACATATTTCGGTATTACAGGGGGCGGTCGGCCATACAATGCCTCATAAAGGGTACATTTGGTTGATGAATGGTAAGTTGTGTTGTACCACTATTCGGCCCAAGGAAGCCACCTTATCCACTCTTTGGGCCGGTCACTGGTGAAGCATCGTAGGTAAGTCTCGAGGCATCTATTCACCACTTCTGTTTGGTCGTCTGTTTATGGATGATAGGCTGTGCTCATCTTCAGTTGGGTGCCTTGTAGTTGGAAGAGCTCGGTCCAAAATTTACTTGTAAATACCCTGTCATAGTCACTCATAATCGACTTTGGCATTCCATGCGGTTTTACAATATTTTTCACAAAAAGCTGAGCAATACTGGCAGCGGTATAAGGATGTCTCATAGCACAGAAATGAGCATATTTGGTTAAACGATCTACCACCACAAAAATCATGCTTTTACCTTGAGATGGTGGTAGTCCTTCGATGAAATCCATGGAGACGTCCGTCCATGCTGAGTCCGGTATGGGTAGTGGTTGTAGTTTTCCCGGATTTGCCGCTGTTTCACCCTTCTGTTGCTGGCATACATCACATTTGGATACATAATCATAAATTGATTCTTTCATGCCCTTCCAAAAGATGTTTTGCTTCACCCTCTTGTATGTTCTCAGAAATCCAGAGTGCCTTGCTGAAGGTGAAGAGTGCATCTTATGCAAAATAATCTGAATGCAAGGGGAAGAAGGAACAATCACAATTCGGCTTTTGTAGCGCAGGTCCTTCGAATCCCAAGTGTAGTGGCTCATGGAATCCGGATCCTTGTCCAATTTTTCTATGATGTCTCGGGTCTCTGGGTCATTCTTCCATTCTTCCCTAATGTCCTTGAGGAAGTTGGTGGAGGGAAGGGAGATGACTGAAATTTCGGCTTATCCCGGTAGTCGTCATAGAGCATCTGCAACAATATTCTCTTTCCCCCTTCAATAAGTAATTTCATAATCAAAGCCAAGAAGTTTAGTTACCCATCGTTGCTGCTCCGGGGAAGATATTTTCTGCTCCAAAAGATATTTAAGACTTCGGTGGTCGGTCTTAATCTGGAAGTGTCGGCCGATCAGGTAGGGTCTCCACTTCGTGACGACGTGTATGATGACAAACATTTCTTTATCATACATGGACATTTTAAGATGTGAGGGAGACAAAGCTTTGCTGGTGTAAGCAAGGGGTCGGCCATCTTGCATTAGAACAAACCAATTCCAACGCTGGACGCGTCGGCCTTAATCACAAAGGTGCGGCTGAAATCGGGTAGCGCTAGAACCCGTCGTCGTCATGGCTGCCTTGAGTCGTTCAAAGGTTGCGGAGGCTTTATCCGACCACAAGGAGTCTTTCTTCAGTAGGGATGTGAATGGGTACTGATCTTGCCATAATCTTTCACGAATTTTCGATAGTAGCCCGTGAGTTGAAGGAAGCCGCGTAGCGATTTTAGGTTCGTAGGTCTCGACCATCCTTGCATTGCCTCAATCTTCGTCGGGTCTATCGCCACTCTATCCTTTGATATAATGTGCCCTATATACTCCACTTTACGCAGTAAAAAACTGCACATTGACTGTTTAACATAAAGGGTGTTCTCCCGAATAATCGTTAGAATATTTCGTAAATACTGAAAATGCATATCAAGTGTAGGGCTATAAATGAGAATATCATCAAAAATTACTAACACGAACTTACGTAGAAAATTTCGGAAGATGTCATTCATCAGGCTTTGAAAAGTGGAAGGAGCATTCGTAAGTCCGAAAGGCATTACCAGAAACTCGTAGTGGCCGTTTTATGTGTGGAATGCAGTTTTCGGAATATCTTCAGCTCATACCCGAATTTGATGATAACCGGAACGAAGATCCAATTTAGTGAAGACTTGGGCTCCTTTTAATTCATCCAAGAGCTCATCTACGATTAGTATAGGATATTTGTCTTTGATAGTGATGGCGTTCAAAGCCCGGTAATCAACGCACATTCGCCACGTACTATCCTTCGTGTGTACTAGTAACATCGGCGAGGAGTAAGGGCTGCCTTGGTTGGATTACTTCGGTGTCGAGCATCTCCTTGACGATGTTCTTAATTTCGTCCTTCTGCATGTGAGGATAAAGGTACGATATCAAATTTGCTGGAGGTTTGCCCGGTAGAATATGAATACAGTGGTCATGCAGCCGGTTAGGGGAAGCCCACGCGGCTTCGTGAAAACATCCACGAATTCATCCAGTAAGAGGGCAAGCTTAGGATTTGAATTTTGCACGTTCTCCTCCTTGGATGGTTGTTGGATATGCATCGAAAATCCACCATTTATTTTGTGTAGCACCTTCTCCATTCGCTGTGTCGAGACGGTGAAAATATGGCTCTCGCACTTGCCTCGTAGTGTGACCTGTCTCCCTTTGCAATAGAACTTTATGATTAGTTTAGAAAAATTCCAGGAGATGTCACCTCATGTTGTGAGCCATTCAATCCCAAGCATGGCTTCATAATCATCAATGGGTAGGAGGAAGAAATCGGCTACCACATCTTGGTCTTGTAGGAGCAATTTTACCCGTGGGCACCGTTGGTCGCAATTGAGGATTTGGCCGTCGGCAACCTTTACGTTGAACTTGTTGCAACCTTCGATTTGAAGCGCCATACATGCAGCGACCTTGCTGTTGATGAAGTTATTTGTGCTGCTCGTATCGATGAGAACGGTGATCGGTTATTGTTTAAGAAGTCCTCCAACTTTTGTCGTTTGCGGGTTGGAGTAGTCGGCCAGCGCGTGCACTGCGTAGTCGGCAAGTTGGGGCTCTTCCTCTGTGGCTTCATCTTCAGGTTCGAGGCTTTCTTCAGATGGTTCGCTGCCCTCATCCTCTACTGGTTTAATCACGAGGAGCTTGTTGCAACCTTCGATTTGAAGCACCATACGTGCAGCGACCTTGCTGTTGAGAAAGTTATTTGTGCTGCCCGTATCGATGCGAATGGTGATCGGTTGTTGTTTAAGAAATCCTCCAACTTTCATCGTGTGCGGGTAGGAGTAGCCGACCAGCGCGTGCACTGCTTAGTCAGCCGGTTGGGGCTCTTCCTCCATGGCTTCATCTTCGGGTTCGAGGCTTTCTTCAGATGGTTCGCTGTCCTCATCCACTACTGGTTCAATCACGAGGAGCCGACCCTTTTTGCAGCGATGTTCTCGGCTCCACGGTTCATCACAGTGCCAACACAACCCCTTGGCTGATCGTTCGCGAAGCTCGTCTCTTGTTAATTTTTTTGGTACGGGTCTTGGATGGCAGTAGAGGGGGCTGAACGCATCGACATGGCTGGTCGGGGAGCGACCCTTGTCCTTCGTACTTCGTGGTTCAATCGTTCTTCCTGGATTCTTGCAATGGAAATCGTCGCCATAAGAGTGTACGGTTGCCACACCTTTACTTCTCATCGAATATTCGACTTTAGGCCCTTGATAAAAGTCCTTGAAAGTTGTTTCTCAGACCAATCCACAGTTTCGTTAAATAAATGTTCAAACCTTGTTTGATATTCGTGTATTGTCGAGGTTTGCCGAATCTTCGCCAATTGTCCGTCGATGTTGTCGAAATCGGTTGGTCCGAAGTGATTTAATAGTCCTTCCTTGAATCGCTGCTAAGAGAGACCTCCATGGGTTTGCTCATACCAATTAAACCACTGAATAACATCTCCCTCGAGGTGGATGGCAGCAATCTCCACCCTTGTAGCATCGGCGGTTTGGTGGAACCGAAAATAGTGTTTCGCATGTGCGATCCATCCAATCGGGTCTCCTTCTTCGCATATAGGGAAGTCAACCTTCATGCGTGAAGTGTTTGGATCAGGGATGATGTTGTCATGTTCTTGAGGATCGTCTTGCCGATCTGAAGTTTCTCATTGCTGCGATTTCTTCGGGCTAGGTGGTTGGCCCATGCTGAATTCCGCAAAAAGGGATCACATCTTCTCCTCCATACTGCCACAAAGAGAGGCTTTCAACAGTGGAAACCCGCCTCGATGTGCTTGAAGCGAGCTTGGAGGAACTCTACCAAGGCCAAGGAAGGCTCCTTGGGGTAGAGAGCTCGCAAGAAAAAGCTGATTCTCGGATCGACAGGGTTGAGTCCTTGGTCGACCGACTAACGAAGGATACTAAAGACTCCGTACGACTTCTACATGAAGTTGTGGCAAAACTCACGGCTAAAGTGACATTGCTCACTAATACTCTTAATGCGGGTGGGAATAATACCCATGCTGCACCGCCACAAAACTTCAGGGCACCAAAGTCGGATTGTTTACGGGGGCGCTAGAGATGCCAAAGAGCTCGAGAATTTTCTGTTCGACATGGAACATTATTTTCGTGCTGCGAGACTCGATTAAGAGGAAACCAAAGTTTTTATTGCAACTATGTATTTTAATGGAGATACAAAATCTTGGTGGCGAACCCGTTGGGAAGAGATCCACCAAGGTCGATGTCGAGTGGATATATGGAAAGACTTGAAGCATGAGTTGAGAATTTAGTTTTTGCTTGAGAACACATAGTTCGTCGCAAGAAGGAAACTGAGACAACTCCGCCAAAGTACATCCATCCGAAACTATGTGAAGCAATTTTCGGCACTGATGTTGGATATACAAGACATGTCTGAAAAGGACAAACTATTCAGCTTCCTCGATGGCTTAAAGCCATGGGCACAACAAGAACTAAATCGAAGGAATGTCATCGCCGTGGGCGGGGCAATTGCAACCATAGAAAGACTAACTGATTTTATTTCTTCGGAGGACTTGGGAAAGAAGAAACAATCCTCGGGAAATCGCCCAGCAAAATACTCTCCTGCAAAGGAGTCTTAGGGCGAACAGAAGAAAAAGAGTTTCCACAAAGCAAAGCTCAAAAAGCAAAGCCCCGAAATCTGGTGGATGCTTCTTAGTTTGAGTTTCGCAAAAGCAGGCACTCAACGCTTTAACGACATCAATACACTCCCACAAGTCGGACAAGGGCAAAACTGTCACCCTTAGTTTGAGCAGTTCTGAATCCAGCAGCGACGATGAAGAGTCGCAAGGACCCCGAATGGGAGCGATGCGCTTGTTGAATGTATTGCGGGGTCAAGTGGGGGAGAACGTAAAGGCAAAGCCATAAAAAACAGTGAGCAACGAGCTGATGTATGTGGACATCAAACTAAATGGCCTAACAACCCGGGCAATGGTGGACACAGGCGCTACCCACAATTTTATTGCCGACCATAAAGCGAAGCAACTTGGACTTATCTTGGAGAAGAACTCAAGTCGTATGAAGGCTGTGAACTCGGAGGCTCAGCGGATCTTCGGACTAGCAAAGGGGGTACCTATCAAGATTGGAACGTGGAACGGATGCACCAACATGATGGTGGTGCCATCGGATGACTTCCAAGTGATTCTTTGAATGGAGTTCATGCATGCGGCGAAGTTGGTGCAGATGCCGTTCCTAAACTCTTTATGTCTAATGGGAGGCGACGACCCCTGCGTGGTTCCAGTCTCTTTAGGAGGAACCAAGGACCCACAACAAATATCGGCACTACAATTGAAGAAAGGGGTACGAAAAGGCGAATTGACTTTCATGGCTGCTGTGAATCTAGAGCCACTTGACGAGGAGGCTATTCACGAACCTGCTGCGGTGGCGAACGTTCTGAAGGAGTTCACAGACATCATGCCACCTGGGTTGTCGAAGACTCTACCTCCATGCATAGGTGTGGATCATAATATCGAGTTGGAGTCGGGAGTTAAGCCTCCAACGAGACCACCATATCGTATGACCCCTCCAGAGTTGGTAGAACTGAGGAAGCAGTTAGATGAACTGCTAAGCGGTGGTCTCATTTGCAGTTCAAAGGCACCATTCGGAGCTTTAGTTCTCTTTTAGAAGAAACAAGATGGGAGCCTCCGATTATGTGTCGATTATCAAGCCCGAACAAAGTGACGGTGAAGAACAGATATTGCTCATCGCGGATTTGTTCGATCAACTGGGTAAGGCCAAGTATTTCTCCAAACTCGACCTTCGGTCGGGGTATTGGCAAGTGCGCATTGCAGAAGGTGATGAGGCAAAGACTACATGTGTGACCAGGTATGGAGCGTTTGAGTTCCTGATGATGCCTTTCGGCTTAACCAACGCTCCGGTCATATTCTGTACTCTAATGAACCAGTTGTTCAAGGAATATTTGGATAAGTTGGTGGTCGTCTACCTAGACGATATCGTCTACAGCCAAACACTTGAGGAGCATATTGAGCACCTTCGAACAATCTTCAAAGTTCTTAGGGAGAACACTTTGTTCGTAAAGAGGGAGAAGTGCTATTTTGCTCAGACAGAGATTCTGTTCTTGGGGCATCGAATTGGCAATGGTTCTATCTGAATGGACAAGTCCAAGGTGTAAGCTGTGGTAGACTGGCGAACACCAAAGAAGGTACCAGAGTTGAGATCCTTCCTAGGGTTCGTCAACTATTAAGCGCGCAACTCTACTGACGGAGTTGCTAAAGAAAGAGTAGTCGTGGAGATGGTTAGACAAATGCGAAGCGACATTCCAAGACCTAAAGACTGCCGTATTGGAGGAACCAGTACTCAAATTACCAGACTATAAGAAGTCTTTCGAAGTCTATACAGATGCTTCTAATTTTGCTATTGAGGGAGTACTCATGCAAGAGGGTCATCCAGTGGCCTACGAGCGTCGCAAGCTCAACGAGACCGAGCGGCGATACCCAGTGCATGAGAAAGAGATGACAGCGGTGGTCCATTGTCTACGAGTTTGCCGACACTACCTTTTGGGAGCACCATTTGTGCTAGGGACGGACAATGTCACATTGAGTTACTTCCAGACTCAAAAGAAGCTATCCCTGGAAAGGCAAATGTCGTGGCCGATGCATTAAGCCGAAAAGTTGAATTGATAAATGCTATACAGTTGGAAGGCGGAGGCTAAGCAAGTTAGTTACACTCCAACTTTCTTTCCATGATCAGAGATGGACTCTACAGTGATCCTTAGGCAGTAACCCTGATGCAACTCATCAAAGAAGGCAACGCACGACGATTTTGGGTCCAGGAGGGACTCATTTATACTAGAGGGAATAGAGTTTATGTTCCGCGAGCGGACAATTTAAGGCGTGGACTCTTGAAAGAGTGCCACGATTCCCTTTGGGCTGGACATCCGGGCATCCACCGAACAATGACTCTCGTGGAGAGGGCCTTTTATTGGCCAAAGATGAAGACCGATATGGAGGATTATGTTCGAACATGCCTTACTTACCAATAAGACAAGGTAGAGCAGCGGAAGTCGGTGGGACTTTTGGAGCTGCTACCCGTACCTGAAAGGCCATGGGAGAGCTTCTTTTTGGACTTCATATCAAGCTTGCCGACAGTAGGGGTACTCGGATTGATACTCCTGGTGGTCGATCGATTTTCAAAATATGCAATATTCATTGCTACACCTCTACACTGTTCAGCCGAGGAGGTGGCCAAGTTGATGATGAAGCATGTGGTAAAGTATTGGGGAGTCCCGCATAATATCATCAGTGATCGAGATTCGCGGTTCTTGGGACGATTTTAGACTCAACTCTTCAAATTGCTAGGGTTCAAGTTATACTTCTCCACAAGCCTCCACCCCCAGACGGATGGCCGGACTGAAAGAGTTAACTCACTCTTGGAGCAGTATTTCCGGCACTCCGTGAGTGCCAACCAACGAGATTGGGTGAAACTGTTGGACATAGCTCAATTCTCTTACAACTTGTAGTGGTGCTCTATATCCAACAAGAGCCCCTTCGAGATTATCATAGGACAACAGCCGTCGACTCCTCACACATTGGCTATTGGTTATACGGGGAGTAGTCCGTCAGCATATCACTTTGTAAAGGAATGACATTGAAACACAGATATTGCTCGGGCCTACTTGGATAAGGCGCCAAAAAGATGAAAAAGTGGGCAGACTTGGGAAGGCGACCACAGGAGTTTAAAGTTGGTGACTTAGTGTTGGTGAAGCTCTAACCAGCATCACTCCAGTTCTTTAGGCACAAAGTGCACAAAGGATTGGTGCGCAAGTATGAAGGCCCTTTCCCAATTATCATTAGGGTAGGCAACGTCTCTAATTGCATCGGCATGGCTCAAAATTCACAATATCTTCCATGTAAGCAACTTGAAAGCCTACCATTCAGATCTGCAAGATGCTTCACGAAATATTTCAACTCGACTACCTCCAATCAGAGCCTCCTACGAGAAGTGAGTTAAGACTATTCTGATGGATTGCAAGACTAAGCTACCCAGCGGAGCAGAGCAAACTGAGTACTTGGTGAAGTGACAAAAACTTCTCCAAACAGAAGCCAGTTGGGAGCCAGAAGATGCCCCACGACATGAAGAAGCCTATGTAAAAACCTACCAACAAGCGTCGACGAGGGCGTCGACAGTTTAAGTGGGGGAGAATGTCACGAACAGTTGTCGTTCAACCGGAACTCTTCGCTCAACGAACCGTTCATCGCTTTTGTTTGCTTGTACAGATGCTTGGCAGTATGTTTTGCCTTGTTTTTATGTGATTTTGCCTCGAAATGCAAGCGATGCAGTAAGGTGAAACGATCGTCATGCGAGCTAAACAGCCAAAACAATTTTGGGTTGTTTTCATGTCTTATGGCGACTGGCGAGCGACGAAAACGTCGACCATCTCACCCTCGAAACTCCCTGTGTACAGTGGATGGGGCTTCGGGATAGTAGTCGGGCGTGAGCATTTAAAACATGTTGAAGTGTTTTGCGTCCGACACTCTCGGGAACCGTCGTTTGTGAACTTGCGACCATTCTTACAGCCCTTTAAAGTCTTGTTTCGCTCTCTTTCTCTCTTTTTCTGTTGCACTCAAGGTGTTCGACGAATTGCTTGTAAGAGCTTCCTTCTTCGCGAGATGTCGGGACTTGTCCGTCGCTCGTCTTCAACTTAATCAACTTCTCTTTTTTCAGGTCCTTGGGGACCGACACGAGGTTGCAATTGGGCTGACTCTTTGCAGATGTGTAACGCTTGGGCATTTCTTGACTTGAGCAATCCCAGCAAAGTCCAGAACATTGGGCAAGTTTGCTTTACGACGTGGGTAATAACAACCAAGTCTTTGAGTTTGCCGTAAGGGTGCCACACTACTTAGGCAAATACAGGTAAGTTCGTGACAATATGGCTTTCAAAGGCTTCGAACTTAGCGTTGATGGCCTCCTTTGATGCCATGGTGTATGCCTCTAGATCTGTAATATTGAGATCTTTCTTTTGTTGTCGGGTTAGTGGTATGAGAATTTTTGGAGAGGGGATGGTTGGTTGGATGGGTGGATCGGTTTAGATGGGAGTAGGCTACGGTTTATGGCTGATTTGGGTGGCTGTTTGGGATCGGTTTAGGGTGCGGTTTGGAAGAGTTTTTGGTGAGGATGGTAGGGTTTGCAGATGAGAGAAAGAGAGTCCGAAAACCTAGAAAAGACAACACTCAAATCTGATGGAATTTGACGAAGAAAGGTGCTGCGATGTGCTGTCCTGCCGAACAGATTTTACGTTGGAGAAACGATGAATTCTTGACGTAAACTCCAGAGAAAAACTTAAGGAAAATATGTAGAAATCCTCGGTTCAAATGTGGTCAATATTAGGAAAAAGTTCGACAAAATTTCGGTGGAGTAACGGTAGGGAAATAGGGTAAAAGATGGAAGGTAGATCCTTCGTCATAAAATTCCAACACTGCGTGATGACGAAAGAAGGCACAATAAAATCGGTTCCAGAAGGAATTTTTTCTAGAGATCAATCTCAGATGAAAGCTAAATTGATATAGGGAATTGTGTAAAAATTTTGGCCAAAAAGGAGAAGCAATAAACCAGTTTCAAGAAGCAAATAGGCGGCTGAAAATTTCTGTAGCGTTTCGCCTTTGCAACAACGATAATGTTTGCGTCGGATGAAATTTGCAGCGGATAAAATAAAGGAAAATTCTTCAACGTGTAAGGTAAAAGATCTTGCAGTATTGAAGAGGCGTGGGTGATGAAAATATACTAGATTTTCAGATCAAACGTAGGGGGCAGCGATAGGCTGATTTGATCTGCTGGGGTGGAAGGTGGAGGCGCGTGTCGCAACAATTGTGGGAATTGCTTAGAAGGTGGAGGCGGCAGAGATAGCTACAAGGCAGTAGGAACGCGGCTCCGATACCGATGATAGAACCCCAGATGGAGCCTATAGATTTTGATCGCGGGGATCAACCCTTGGACAACGTAGGGGTTCCTCCTCCTAGGCTAGGCCAGATGTCACGGGCTTGATTACGCTGGCGTGCGATATCGATCGTGTCCGTCCACAAAGGTCACCTTCCTCGAGATCTCCTAGGGTCCCTTAGGACTTACAAAAGAGAAAAGCCGGAAGCAATTCCAATAGTATCCACAAGCAATCGCAAACACTTTATAAAGCCGATACAAATTACACCCATGGACATTACAAACTCAAGAAGGTTGCACAAAGGATAATGATCCATTCTGCATCAAGTACCAATAAGTGCTTACAAGACACACTCGATTTACAAGCCAAAATCGCCACAAAGCAAACCAAACTAGCTAAGTCTCTAAGCTTGCTACTGTACATGAACAAAGGACATAGACAAATATGAGCATTTCATCGAACACCTTGTTTACATTTTTTCCGTCACATTCTCCCCACTTATTCCTTCGATGTCCTCGTCGAGCACATAGATGTTGCATCTTCTCGCATTTCTTTGAATCTTAAATCTTCGCTTTGCAACACGCCTTTGGCTCTCAACCGCCTCCGTCATTGTTGTGTAGTCGAACTCGATCCACCTTGCTTCAACTCACCAACGATGAATCGGTGTGGGGTTGGTGAGTTGTCGATCCTTGTTGACTCTCGCGGATCCTTGATGAAGGAAAAGACCGCTTTATTATGCGCGATATACTGTTACTTGAACTGGATGGATGTTTGTTGGAACTTTAACGAGCATCGCCTCGTAGACATTAAAGTTTTTGAGATCCTTCCTCCATAATGTTTGTCCATTGATCATTCTTTCACGTTTAGTTGTCCCTTCCAAGTAGGTTTGCATCACTCCCGCTTTCGATTGGTATTCAATTGGGAAACGGTTGAACAATCTACTCTCGAGTAAGATCACCAATGGTGAGGATTTGACAACTATTGTCTTCCATAAGCTTTCTTTAAAGGGTCACTGAACTTATGCAGGACTCCTTTGCTGGATAAGTAAGAGAACTGAGATACTTGACTTCACCCGTTCTCTTAGGAGTTGAGAAGGTAAGGTTACTTGGCTTCGCTCGCCTCCTCGAGTTAAGAGAATTGGGGTACTCGGTTTGCCCATTCTCTTGAGTTGAGAAGGCAAAGATTACTCAATTCGCCTCCTCCTCGAGTTTGTACTTCATCATCGAGTCGGTTACTAACATTCGCTTTGCTCACACTCAAGCACTTGAAGTTTTGCACTCCTTGCATTAAGTTAGCTACTATGATTCGCCTTCTCATTACCATTGAACTTCTGGAATGCAAGAAGTTTTGCCCGAAACGAGCAAAAAGTTTACCCCAACTTGGAGTCTCCCAACTTGGAGTAAGTCTTTGATAGATCTGGTCGCCTTTGGGATTGTACCTTCTTCTCCATCACCTTTGCCGCCTACTCCTCTGAGTAGAAACGGTATAATGCCGCGTGCTGCCTATTTCGTTTCTTAGTAGAGCCCATTGACACCAGTCTTATGAAGTTCCTTGGCCTCTGCCCTTCCGCCCTGTCTTGGTACTTAGAGTTTGCCTTTGCATTCTCCACGTCCTCGCCCCTTTTACGACCAATGCTCTCCCTCCATGAGAGCAAGTGATCGATGACTCCACGGAAGTTTCGCCTTTGTGGTACCATGGTGCTGCCAATCCCATAGCCCTACCATTCGTTGCCTTATATCTGCATCCCTTCCTTCGCGATCGGTAGATCCACCTTTACGGCATTGTGGTGCTCCTCCGAGTCCACCTCCTTTCTAACTGACACTTTGCTTTTGGGTAGCTGAGCTCCACTGGACTCATTGTCGCTTCCTTACCCCTTTCGACCACCTGCTTCAACACCACTGTCTGTTCCTAGCAGTTAATCTTGGTCGATGGAAAGACAGACTGTAATTCTCATGCATGACCTCTGCCATCTTGTTGCAGGCTCGTCTGGGTCTCTCCTTAGCTTGGTTGCAACGTTCGCTTACTCGGCCTTGTCCTCCGACTTGCCAGGCTCCCTTGCGAATATGAGCAGTAGTCTAACTCCCACTCCGATCATACCTTTGTATAATCAAGTCCCTCCATGGGACTCACCGGTACTGATCGACTTCTCCCGGCCCCGTATCGATGACCAAGACTTTCATTTAATCTGTGTGCCTGAGACACTATACCATGGCATTCACCCTTGAATCCACCCTTCTTGCCGTTGTTCAAGTGGAGCTCGCACTCGATCATTCCTCCACGATCGTGTCCCTCACGGACATGATCGCTTGCGTTGCCACAAACTATTCCACCACGATCCGCCGTGTCTCTGGTGACATCTCCATCTGATTCTCGTGTGATGAACTGACTACGACTTCTCCATGTGGCCTCTACCAACATATCGTAGGGCCTTTGCCATCTCCGATTTTTGGTTCGCTCCCTTGGCAATTCACCTTCATCCACCCATTCTTGGGTCACACCCGGACGAAGCATAGCTCTAGGACAGTTCGTCCCTTAGTAGCTCCTGAAGTCCTCTGACTTCGCCAGAATTGGTACACCATTGTTTGGATCTTGGGCCTCTATCCCATACCAGCAACTCCACTATGCACCACTTGTTCACAACTCGAATGGTAACACTGTGGCATATTCTTCAAGAGCACCCGCCTCTGCGTCCTCTTTCCCCGTGCTAAGGTCTCATGATTCTGACTTTGCCTCCGCAAGTTGAGTTACCTTAGTTACTCCGTCAAATGCATCTCTGAGGTAAGGTGCATGTGCCTCGAAGCTCCCTTCGTCTCTGGCATTATGCAAGAGAAGTTCGCCCCATCAGAATGAAGAATCCATGGAACGATATGATCCCATTCTTGTCTCTACAAGAGTTTATGCCTTGACCTCTGTCCAAGGAAAGCTCCATGCCTCCGCTTCATGTTCCATCTTCTATGTCGACTCCCTTCATGCGGCTTGGATACTTCACCGAGTTCCACCCAAGTCGCTCCGCTCCTCGATTTGCATTGAGTTGATTGTGGCCCTTGCATCCATCATTCCACGGGTAAGCCCTCTGTTGAGTTCGATTTCTGCATCGACTCTAAGTGTGCCTTCATATGATGTTGCCTTGGATTGTTCCCGCACTTGATCTTGAAATGCATCCACTGATGCATTACCTCATTCGAGATCATGCAACGACTTTTTGTCGCTCGCTTGGTCTGTTGAGCTTTGTGGAGATATTATCTTGAGAAACTCTTCCTCAATATGTGCGGTCCGTTGCACATGATTTTCCCTCTCGAGAACTAGGACTTATTCCTCTTGGATATCTCTTCTGTTGGAGCAACTTTCCTCTTGACATTCTTCCCATCGGAAGTTTCGGAGACCACCATCCCCTTTGGACTACTCCGTCTTATTGAACAACTTATGTGTTGTTTTTCCCCCGCAAATGCACTTGCTAGATTGCGACTCTTCGCCAATACAGTTCCCACTGTACCCTTCAAGGTCTAGCAACGTGTTGAACTTGTTGCACACTTCTGCCGCCTACGGACGTATCCTTTCCATGCTGAAGAGAAAGTTCTGATGCTCCATGGCGTCAAGTTTCGATCGCGCCTTGGGATGGGCACGAACACTCGGTCGTCCGTGTACAAGCCCTTGCATGAGTACCGAAGCCTTTGAGTTAGCAATTCCCCTCACCTTTGTGAGCTTTACACAACTCTTATGGTCATTGAGCAACGCATCCCACTTTACACGGTCTCATCTTTCATCAAGTGTCTCGCTTTGCTTTGAGCACCGTCAAGTTTGGTTGCTAACGTCGAGCCATAGCTTGAACTTAACCATCTTAATCTTTGTACGGTACGCATTCTTCTTCGCTTGCTTGTCCTCGTGGTGCCTCTCGCGCAAAGGTTTGGCCATTCCTTTGAATGCCAAGCCTAGATGCCCGCTCCTCTGAGCGACTCCTTTCCCTACATCTCAATGTCCGTTTCCCCTAAACGTTTGTGCGTGCTGGCTGTCCTCCATACAGCCCAGCTAGGTCCCCCACATTTGTATGACGAGTGTTTCTGCGTATGCTTGTCCCGCTTTGATACCACAATGTCATGGGCTTAGCTAATTTTGCCTAAGCCGTGCGGCACCGATGCGTGTCCGTCTGCAAAGGTTCCCCGAGATCTCCTAGGGTCCCTTAGGACTTACAAAAGAGAAAACGAGCCAGAAGAATAAATTCCAACAGGATCCACAAGCAACTGCTCAAGCAAACACTTTATAAAGCCAGATACAAATTACACCCATGGACATTACAAACTCAGGAAGGTTGCATACAAAGGATAATGGTCTATTACAGACCGAAGTCCCCACAAGTGCTTACAAGACACACTCGTATTTACAAGCCAAAATCGGCCATAAAGCAAACCAAACTAGGGCTGCTAAGTCTACTGCAAGCTCGTTACTTGCTATACAAGGTATGTACACAAACCGAAGGACACAGACTAACATGAGCATTTCATCGAACACCTTGTTTATTTTTTATCTGTGACAACAAGGCTGAATAAAAGATGATATTTGCTTGATAAAAGAGAGGGGGTGGCTACATCATTATATAGGGTTCTAAACCCTAGCCCAAGGGGTGCTTGCCTAAGTCAAATTACCTCCTTTGCCCCTTCTATAGTTGACCCGCTTAGTAGGAACAGGAGGCGGCTAGGTTGGCTCTATAGCCGACCTAAGCAGGGGGAAACCCTGGCCGACTAGCCCAGTAAAAGGGACGGCGGCCATTAAGCCCTAAGGCCCCAATCTAAACCCTAGCCACACTTGATAGAAATGGCTAGGTGAGGTTTTATTACAATCTCACAGGGTTTTATTGATTACTTCTAGGGTGATTAGGACTCAACCCTGCTGGAGTCCTATCATAAGTAAAATGATTAATTCATTTTGGTGGTGATTGACTTCCTATCAGAAGTAGACCAGATATTATTTTAATATGTCGGGCTTGCATTCATTCAAAAGTTATTATACTATTAGAGTTGCTATTGAATTTTAATGATTTTTGCAGGTCTCTTACACGAATGTTATCGCCCCTTTGGCAGAACTAGAAGCTTCTCAATTTTCATCAGTTCAATCTTGTGTTTTTCCAAAACTGGTTTCTACTTCAAATGATATTCACAAAGCAAGTGAAGAAGCAGAAAATCGATTGAACTTACATTTTTTAACATGCAGGTGCGATGTTTTACTCTCTTAGTGTACAGTTGGTGTATATTAATGTACACTATGCTTTAGAAATTTGTTCTCTTAGAGATGTTGGAGGCAAGGAGAAAGTTATACTCTTCAGCTCCATGTTAGGCCTGTTCATTCTGGGTTGCTCTTTCTTTCTTTATTTTCTGCCACTTCTTGTGGAGTTTATTTTGATTTTGTATTGTGATATTGCTTAACTGCAGAAGAATCTGTATAAGGAATTTGATTGCCTTTTATAACAGGATCTTTTATGCATTTTTTTTGGATTTCAAATGACGTATATCAACATCCATATGTTTGAGATTCAATATTCAAGTGGTTATAAATGCAATTTTTGGTCTATCATTATATTACAGAGTGGTGTATGTATGCCGCTGTATGATTCTAGTTAGTTCAAAGTTGATCAATAGATATTTTAGACTGATTTGCTGGATATTTATAGATAAGTGAAGGGCATTATAATTAATTTATTTCACAGTCTTGTTTTTAACATTTCTATTTTGGTTTTATTGGTCTAGACTCTAGAACAATTGGCTAATTTGTAGCTTGGATTTTTTGGGTCTGTCTTGCATTTTAACTGCTGTTACTTCTCATGCAAGGTAACCAGAAAGCGTGAGGATGTATATCGAGTCATTAAGGCTTTTGCTGATAGAGGAGAATGGTTAGGCTATGAAGCAAAAAGATACACCCAGTGCTTGGTAAAGAAACTCTGGCACATCTTATTATTTTTATTGGATTTCATGGATATATCATGTACATGATTTTTGTTAAATTCAGAATAACTGTTCTTTCTATTAAATATTTGCCTACCTTTCTGAATGTCTGATGCATGTGCTTTATTGATTGCCTTGTTTTTGTTATACTCAACAGTCAACATGCAATTAATGTGTGGCATATTTGTTAATTGAAGGCATAAAAATTCTAAACATAAGATCACATTGTTAATGATCATAATAATGATAAAAGGTGATCATGCACCGCTATTTCTTATATTCAATCTGTAAAACATCACAAGAGGGTTCAGTGGCAGTTCTATGCTGATTGGCCACATTAAAGGGGACTATATTGGTTGTCCAGCTCTGTCATGGTTGCCCACTCTCATGGTTGTCCAGCTCCAAGGACTAGGGATGGCCACTCTATCATGGCTGTTCAGCTCCAAAGGGCTGTCAATCACACCCAATCCCTTCTGAGGGAGAAGCATGTTAATAAGGGGATAACAACATATTAAATTCGTACTTTATTAAGTAGCAATACTACTAGGATTTTTGACAGGGAAGATCTGTGCATATTTGTAGCAATACTACTGGGTTAGGATTTTTGACAAGGTAGATCTATGCATATTATATTATTAATAAACCTCTTGGATTTAGTTTGAAACTTAAGATTTTATATTCAGCTTTATTAATGTCATCTTCTCTCTTTCTAAATTTCATCTCTCTTTGGAAATGATATTCTTCTAGAAGAGTTGTCCTGTCTAGAGGAGACAATTTGTAACATATCTAGTGCTGACTTGGCCCAAATACATGTATATCTAGGCTACTGCCTCAGAAACTAGTTTATGGGTTGAATATGGTCAATCATGGTGCTTCAGATTGGAATTAGTTTGGTACTAACTAAGGTCTGTCAGTCATCTTTGTGATTAGTCCAGAAAGTTAGGAAGAAAGCCATGAGTCCAAGGTTGGATGATATAAGGGCCTTATATTTGGTACCGCTGGAGTAAAGAGTCAGTATTCTTGAGGATCTATCAATCAAGTTGTCATAGTTTGTTACATGAAACATAGCACATCTGACTATCTTTCCTTTTTCCTTCATAACATTCAGTTGGTTTTGTGTTCATCTTATGTGTTTTTGCTTCACTTTCATCAGATATAATGAGAACATGCTTGTAACAAATCAGTGGACGAGTCTTTGGCTTTTCTGAAAAATTGATATGTTTTTCAATTTAATTAAATGTTGCTGGATGAATAGTACTTCTTAGAATGAGATAAAAAATATTGAGATATTGCTGCAGATTTGTCATCTCATCATTTCATTTGAAATACTATGCTTTCATCCATGATTTTGAGAGAACTTAGTCTTTTCTGGTGATGATGCTAGGAGCTACTATGATATGAAAACACAAAATTGCCCTTTATCTAATACATTCACAAATACCATCAGATTTTTTCTGACATTTACAATCATTAATTGTTTTAACATTAACAGCATTTTGTTCTTTTATGAAAATCATTAGGGTGTCTTATGTTTCGAGTCAGCATTGCAATAGTTTTATGTATTTCCTCATGACTAAATAAGTTGGATTCTGGGATGCAAATGTAGATTTTCATCGTTGAGGGTTTCAAGTCTGATGTACAACTAAAATTAGGGTGCCTTTTTTGTAGTTTATTATATTGAGGGTTTTAAGTATGATTTTTAATACTGAGGGTTGCATATATTTCCACATAAGCATTTCTTTTCTTCTAGCAATTCTGGTATTACTGCTATCAACAACTGCTCTTCTTTGAGTTTGTATAGTGATTTTCTCATGCTCAGTGACAGGTTAAAGAGTTCGAACGGAATGGTGTTAATCTCACTCCAAGCAAGAAAAAAGAATTGGAGAATTTGGGAGCACGAATAGAAGAACTAAGTTTGCAATACGTCCAAAATCTTAGTATGGATAACAGTTTTCTTCTTTTGGGTGAGCCAGAGCTAGCAGGAATGCCTCTTCAATTCATCAAGGTTAGTTTTAAGATATTTTTCATGTAAAGAATTTTCTATTAAAATCCAGTAGTATAGCTTTTCTTTTCTAATATGTGGAACCTTTTCTTTCATGATTCTTGTTCTATATTGTATCTAGAAATTTACAGGCTTGTCTTAAATTAGAAAATTTTAATTTGTCTTTTTAAGGTTGTAAAAATTGAGCTGTTCTCAGAGGCATATGGCTCAAGTTAGTTTTAGTTTTTATTGTACTTAATAATTTGCAGATTGGTAGGTATGCAGATTGGCTGAGATGGTACAACTGGAATCTACAAGATTGATCAGATTAAATCTACAGGATCAGGATCAATCAAGATAGTAATTTTATGCAATTCATAAATTAACAAAGTCTTAGAGAACTTATAATATAAAGCTTGAGAAAAATTATAGATTTTATGTGCTAAATTTTTTTACCTTCATATATTATATACTATATTGTTTTATGAAAGGACGAATGTCATCAAAAGGTAAAAAAAGTATAATAGATGACATATAAAATGAAGATTTACATATTAAAAACAAAATGTTACAATTTTTTTAAAATGATCATATCAGATATCTATATTAGTATTTGTAATTAACTATATATATACACACATATATATATAAATATATACATATATATATATATATATATGCATATATATATATGTATGTATGTATGTATGTTCTCATATAAAAAATTCAGAATTTTTATGTTTTTGGAGATATTGATGGAACCGACTATACCTAGTTGCTTTTGTAATCACCATATGGATGAAGTGTTAGATAATACAAAGACAGAAAGAATCTTGTTTGAAGAGTGTCCACAGAATTTGAGAGTAATCATGAATACAGTGACATCTCCCTTCTTTGTTAGATTTTCCATTTCTGCAAAAAGGTTATGATGTTATCTTCATTCTCGCCTTGCGTCTCCCAATATCTTTATTTTACCAGCAGTAGACAATGAACATTACAATGATGGTGCCAGTCTGCCAGATGATAAATAGTGATGGCTGTAGTGAGCAATGAACACAATTGTAACAGCATTTTCTCTGTTTCAAGTAGAAGAAGAGATGGGTGCATGAGGCTTCTTTCTTAATATAACTTAGTTCTGTTTTCTGGGAAGAAAAAAGTAGTCTATAATTCTTCGTCTTTCTTCCACCTTGGCATTCTTCTTCCACCTTTCCTCCCTTCCACACTCTGTTTCTTTTCAGCCTCTCAACTGTCCAAAATTGGCCAAACTCAACCAATTCGCATTCATTTTGACTCACTCAAATTTTAGCTATAAGGCTGAGAAATCAGTCAGGATCAAATTGTCTTAGACTAAAACTGTACAGATTGGAAATGTTGTGTCAGAATTAATCAATATCATGGTCTATGTTATATTTCTTGACTGATACATGCATATCCCTGACCACTGAGAGGACCAACTTCTTTGGGGAAGGTGAATATCATGATTGATATATACCATGCAATTATACTGTTCAATGTGTCACTTGTACTGTGATTCTACCTAATTGTATCATGCTTTACTTAAAGAGAAAATTTACTCAGTCCTTCCCAACAATGTCCTATTGCTACAACAGGAGGCCAGCTTTGGTGACTTGACATTTTTAGATTTCTAAGCGATTGCCTGAGCTCTGGGTTTATATACCTAATGCTGCTGATGGGGAATCCATGTTGGTAGGTGAAGAAGTGCTAGACTAATGATCTGTTAGTAGATGTGGCATCGGGAAAGAGTTCATTGAGGAATTAGACAATAAATGAATCTGTTTACCATCTAAATTAATCTAACTTCTTGAATTTGGTAGTGTTTTATTTAATTCATTAATCATAAATGAGAATTCTCCCCTGCTCCAGTTTTCCCAAAACTTTTTATCGATAAATTTTTTGATTTTGTTTTTTTAAAATTTATTGAGGCATATCACTGTGACCATTTAAATTCACTGAAGCCATTGAAACTGCTGAAACATTTTTTTAGTCTCAGACTACCAACTGAAACTGGATATGAATCCAAAACAAATTTTTACATGGTGGAAACAGCTTCTCTATATTCCGAGAAACCCTCGGAAATCTAAATTTCACATATAGTCCTTGCAATAATAGCTGGAGCCTTGTTCATTACATTGTCCTTTTTGTGATTGAAACTTTAATGTAATGTAATCTAATTTTTTGGGATAAAGATTTCAGTGTTCATAATTGCAACAAAAAATAACAACTGTTCTCAGTCATGATGTCATCATTGTTTCCTTATGCAGCATCTGCATATTGATTGTCAACATCCAGTGTTTTCTTTTCTGGAAGCAATATGTTGTATGTCTTTCATCATTTTTTTTGGTTTGTGATTGCACTAAGCTTTTTCCTCCTCATTTTGTTTTCTTTAGAGCTTAGAGAAAACCGAAGATGGTAAACTGAAAGTTTTCTTGAGAAGTCATAATGTTACTCCGATACTTGAGCATTGTAAGGTAATATATATTTATAATTCTGATAGTGAATTCATATCCCTTTTCGTATTTCAAGTTTATTGCCTCTTATATCTACATTTTGAACTATTATGTAAGCTGTAGCATAATGGATTTTGAAAGTCAAAGGTTTTTGTTCAAATTGGTCTTTTTCTGGTGCATAGAAATTTCCTGATAGCAATGTTTAAATGTGGCTGTAATAGATGCTATAGTGGTTTTGACGTCTAATGCCAAATTATATGTGCAAGTCCCAAGCATTTTTAGATGATATTGGTGGTTGCTGTTATAAAGCAGATTCTCCAAAATTATTTGCCTACAATTGTTAATATTGAGATAAAAATTAAGTCATCTAGAACCCTGAGTTACCTGTGAGCCATGATTCAGACAAAAATAAGCAAGATGGACTATATGTTGCTGTGCTTTTTAAATAATTTTGTAAAAGAAAATAAATACAAAGATAGACTTGATTCAGTTCCAAAATTTTTAAGTAGTTAAACCAGGAGGGTCCAAGTCTTAGTTGGTGCCACTCTAAAGAGAAAGGATACAAACTGGTCCATGTTTGACCAAGGGAAGAAGCCAAGCCATAGGAGGTTGGTGTATGAATAGTGTCCACCCCTTTATTATGAAGCCAATCTAAGGTAGCCTGGGAAAAATATTGAGCAATGTGAGGTTGGCTTATGAATAAATGCCATGTTGGTGTTGTTTTTGTCCGAAAAATAATGGCAATAAACAAACCAAGGTGGCTAGAAAGAGAAAAGTTGAGCAATAACAAGTCGACACATGAATATTACTGAGCTGGTTCTAATTTAGCATAACTGTAAAAGGTCCAAGCTATAAGAGGTAAGCTTGTGAACAATAGGCGGAGAAGAAGCCAAGCAGTATGAGATATGACTAAAAAGTCCAGGACATGAAGTCAAAATATGAAAAAGCTGAGCCATGGGAGTCATAAGAGTTTGGCTTAGGAGAAAGCTAAGCTGCGAGAAGTTGGCTTTATGAATAAAAAGCCAATCTATGTGATGCAGAACAGAGTAGAGTAGAGAGAAGTAAAGAGAAAGCAAGAGAGGAGTGAGATTAGAGAGGAGAATAAGAGACTAGAAAAGGAGTAAAGAAGATTCAAGTTTTTTATTCAAATCTGAAGTGTTTGATCCATTGACAAGGCCCACTATTTATAGGGGTTTAGGAGCCTTAATACAATCATTGTAGACAATGATTCCCAAGAGTAACCTCCTAGGGAACTTGTATGTCTATTAGAAACCCAAAATGTGACCTTCAGGAGACCTAAACAACTTTAAGACAAGTTATTACAGCAGAAAGGAAAAAGAGTGCACTTTGTACCAAGGTTCGACTTACCGGTCCGTACCGGTGTACCAACATATTGTTGGTACTGGTACGGTACCCGTATCGGGTGGTACACACTGATATATTAAATATAATATAATATAATATAAAAATATATTAAAAATATGTAAAAAAATAAAAGAAAAGGGCGACGTCGCCTCGATCTCTCTCCGGAGACGTTCCTCTCCTCGCGTGTGTGCTATCCATGACGATGGCCATGACGAGCGAGGGTGACGGTCAGCGAAGCGCTAGGTTTTCTTCTTCTCTTTTTTTCTTTTCCTCTTCTTCTTCTTCCCTTTTCTCCTTCAATTGACTGATTTCTCCCTCAATCGGTCGAAATCGACCGTTGGCGATTATGCAGTATGGTAGCGGGCGATCTGCGTCTGCAACCTGGAGGACCGGTATTTACCGTCCGTGCCGGATGCTAAATGTTGAAATTTCAAACCTTGCTTTGTACAATAGTGCACTTAATATAAAAGTAGAGTCCCAAGGTTAGCACCTTGAAAGAGCAAAGCACTCTTCAATTTTTAACACAATTCCTAAAGTTTTTAGGTGAACTAATTAATGACCTTTTTGCTGGTTTCCTTGCCTTGAATAAACTCTTCTAAAATTCTTTTTCAAGCTAGATGGTTCTCCATCACTACGAGGCTAATTAGAGTAGTGAAGCCAAAAAGTGGTGGTTCATGCACTGGAAGTTAAGCCACAGACAAGTCCTAAGTGGTTGCTTTACACATTAACAAGAAGTCATCATACTAAGTCATAAGAAGTCATCTTACGCATAAATAGTTAAGTTATTAAGCCAAGCCTAGGAGGTTGGCTTGTAAATTTTTATCACAATGGTAGTGAAGAAACTTAGCCACAAAAGATTGCATATGGAAAAGATTAGCCATCAAGCCAAACTATGGTAGGTTGACTCAGGCAGAAAGGCCAAGCCCTCGGGACTAGCCTAAGGAATTGACTTATTCATAGTGTTCCTTTTTTCTCTTTTAATATCATGTAGGATTCTCCTCTAATTTTTACCCTAGAGCACTTTTTGCCTCCACCATCCAAATTATCACTCTACCTGTTGCTCTTCTTCTTCACTCTTCTTCTTCCTCTCTCTCCCTTGGGCTGTCTTTCACCCTTTCATGTGCTCTTTTGATCAATCTCTCTTAGACAAATGCTTGTCACCACGGTGCTACTCTTCATCGCCCCACTAGATGTCTATTCCAATTCATTGCTGAAGCTACTAGCATCACCCCAATAGATGTCTATTCCAATTCAGTGCTGCAACTTGGCATTCCACCAGCCTTCCGTCGCCCTATTGGATGCTTGTTCTCCCATTCATTTATCAATTTTGTTTTTGTCCATATATTATCATAGGCCTTTGTAGTATATTTATCAGTATAGTAAATTGATCACATGGAACATTCTAATATTGCATTGTCAATAATTGTGTTATGTTTTGATTTTTCTGGTATTGTACAACACAAGAAATTCTTGGGGTAACCTCTTTACCTCTTTATAAATATTTGTCATCAGGAGTTCTGTTATAGTAAATTATTAGTTTTCCTTTGATAGTGCTTGAAATCATGAAGTTGTATTGTTGGTCCACTTTTTTTGTTATTTTCTTGTTTTTAATGTCTTTTACAGAAATATGAAAGATTCCAACACAGTCTTGTAAGCATAGACTGAGATTTCACTCGGACCAATACAAAACAGACGATATGTGCTGGACATGGTGTGAACTTGTACATGCGTCTCGGCCTGACCTATTGGAAAAAGAAAAAAACCTATTTAACTCATCAATGGTTGGTCGAGCCCTCTTTGTTATACACATAGAGCCCACAAGCCGTCTGTTGTTGCTCCTCATTGCTCGCCACCTAGCTTACACTGTTGATTTCAAGTACTTCTCTTCTCCTCTGCCTCCTCTTCGTCTTCTACCATTCTTCTCTTCCTACATCATCTTCGCTTCTTTCTTCCTCTTTCTCCTTCTTCCTTCTCTTCCATTGCCCCTTCCTCCTTCCTCCTGATTTATATAGGGTCTGGATTCGAGGATCTGCTACCGCCTCTCGGATGAAAGTTTTGGCAGAGGAAAAAGGGAAGCAGAGAAGAAGAAGAAGACGCTGTTGTCTCAGCGTCTTCTTGTTCACAACCTCCTGGAGAACCGATGAGAGATCAACAATGTCCCCAATGCTTCTGGTCCTTTCTCCACAACCAACAGCGACCAAAAGGACTTAAGGCATCTTTTCCATCGAGTTCAACATCGCCTTAAAGCCTCCTGCCAGCCTAGAACTCGAGTTCCGAAAGAGAATAAGTGAGGAAGACAAGGGAGATGTCCGCCTGCTTTCCGCGATCGTTCCTGCTTTTGCTTTCCAGATGTGGAGGTTGTTTCCACCATTGACGCCCTCTCCTCCAACATTGTCTAGATGCCTTGGTCTCGCCTAGTGCATCTCAATCCTGTTGCAATCTCGTGGAGGTTGGCAACGCAGAAACTCGAGAAACCCAAACCGGACTATTCTACTTAGAGTCACACGGCTTTCACATTTGCACACAAGAGAGCTATCACAATAGCGTTTCATCTTCGTCCTTGACTTTCGAAAATGTAACAACTACAACATAATCAACCTCTTCTTGAGTGCCTAACATGGGTGATGTTGGTTGAGAGGTCGAGGAGGAAAGAAAGGGAGAACCGACACCAAGTGTTCTCATGATCCGTCAGATGTCGAGTGAGAATTTCGAGCAATTCTCTTGAAAACTCTTTGCTTTGGTTTCCTGTTTTAGGTATTTTAAATTCATAGCAAGAGTAGATTAATTCCCCTTTCTAAGTTGTGTTTATGGTATAAAAGGTGCAACTCCTCCGCCAAAACTTTCCATCCAAGAGGTGATGGCTTGATGAATCGTCGAACCCAAACCCGAACCCCATACGGATCACCTTGACTACCTCCTCTCCTTTCTTATTCCTTCCTTCTTCCCCCTACTTCCTCCTTCGTTCAATGCCATTTATTCCTTCCTCTTCTTTGAGTCTTTGGAATGTATCAGTCAAGGACTGCACAGAACTGATATGAGATCATAATCCTTGCTTGTAAGTACATTGTAATTGGTTCTGATTCAGTGCCTTGTTTCTTTTTAATTTCTTCTTATTTATCTTCTTTCTTTATGTACTTTGTTTTGTTTAATCTTTTACTAATAAGAGATTTTGTTTACTCCAAGTTACTTTTATTGTCTTATTGTGATTGATGTTTCTAACTTGCCATGTAAATAAAGGAGCTTGATGCACTGGGCCACCTTTTACTTTTGCTCATGCTAAGTCCTTGTTACGCCATTTGTTCTCAATATCTGCATATTATCGCTAGATCTACTCATTCTTGCAGCCAATATTCATGCAACTGAACTATCAAATGGGTATACATAACACATACGTATGTTACAAGGTCATATGCTTTCTTATGCCAGTATGCAATTGTGTGTTTGTATTTGGAATTGGCCAACCTTATTTTCAAAATTTTATTATTTCTGTAAACCAAGCAGATAACTCTTTTGTTCTCCTTGTTTAAACTTTAAACCCAAATTTCTAAATAAAGGTCTTAGTAATTTATGTTGATATCTCATACATGCATTAATAGACTCATTCTATTCACTTGTTTTCATTCTTATATCCTTGAAGATAAGGGCTACACGAAGGTCAATTTCTGTAGCTTATGGCCAGAGGTGTGGAAAAGAAAATCTTGATATCTTAGAAAAGTTGGTAATGTTTAACTAAATTTGAAAATCTGTAGTATTCGTTCCTCTTTCATAAATTTGCAAATTCTTTTACTGTCAATTACATTAATTCATTAGCATGCATCTGTGTGTGTTTCATTAGTGTTGAAGTTTATTCTGCCCATAAGATTCTTAATGTTCTTAATCTATGTTGCTGTTCACTTTCCAAGAATCATTGTTGTTCTCCCCACAAGGAGGATACATTAGTTATGGAACTGCCTGGTTTTGTGTTATCTCAAATTCTCACTTACAATCTTGTCACTCTTGTCTTCTCATGTACACTTGTCAATTGAAAGTTAACAAATATAAGATTTTTTCCTCGTATCTTTCACTGTCCATTGTGACTGAAATAAAATATGCTGGAGTCTTGCTTTGTAGATCAAATTATTTTTAGAAGCGTTGATTTTGATATACCTTATAGTCGGGTTCGTTATTTCGGGTACCAGACCCATCTAAGATATTTGTTAGTGTGTTGCATATCAGTTTATACCAGTGTATTTACACATGGTATGCTTGGGCGTGTTGATGGGGACTTGGGCGAGCTGCTTCTTAGTAGCGAGTTGGACTGGTATGTAGTGCTTGTATACTTGGGTGGTGCAACAAACCTATCTCATATACTTAAAAGTTGGTTATTCTTTTCTAGTTTGATAGTATAGTGAAATATAGATCATTATAAGAAATTGGAATGAGGTCTTTAAAGTGGAATTTGAGTCATTATAGGTTCTTGTTGATGGCCATGGTTTATTAGCTTTGTTGCATTGCATATCTTTGAATATCAAGGTTTTTAATGCCATTCTGATGCCATTATCTACAAGACTATTACTGTAACATATTAAATTGGCCTAATATTGAGATATCAAGCAATATACTGACAAGCAAGGTTTGCATATAGAATGGTACAGGCGCTACTAACCGGTCCGCTATGTCATGGACAACAATGTAAACAAGGTGTTCGATGAAATGCTTGTGTTTGTCCGTGTCCTTCGGTTTAGGTACATATCTTAGACAACAAGCGGGCTTGAGGAAACGCACCTAGTTTGATTTGCTTTATGGCCAAGTTTGGCTTGTAAATACAAGTGTGTCTTATAAGCACTTGTGGGGACTTCGGTCTGTAATGGACCATTATCCTTTGTGTGCAACCTCTGTGAGTTTGTAATGTCCATGGGTGTAATTTATATTTGGCTTTATAAAGTGTTTACTTGAGCAGTCGTTGTGGATCCCGTGGGAATTGCTTCTTTTAGCCCGTTTTCTCTTTTGTAAGTCTAAGGGACTCTAGGAGATCTCGGGGAGGGCGGACCCGTGTGGACGGACACGCATGGGTGCCGCACGGCTTAAGCAAAATCAGCTAAGCCCGTGACAGTCGGTAGATCGGTACGCGGGCCGCCTCACCTGATGGTAACCGTCGATTGGGATTGTTTCCATCCTGTTATCGCTCGAAATAGGTTGGTATCGGTTGATTTCGATCGTCGTCTCTTGCTGAAGGGCGGTATCAGCCTGGCTGTAGTGAGAGAGATGGAAGAAGAGGGAAAAGCTAGAGATCTGGTGCCATTCTCCCTCGACGATCCTGATCCGTCGTCGCCATCCCTTGTCGGACGCCGTAGATGAGGAGAAGGCGTGCCTTCTCCTCTTCCCCTCGTCGCCTCTTTAAATTTATTATATTTTTATAATGTATATATATATGTATATATATATATATAAACATATCGAGCGGTACACCCTGGCATGCAACTCTGTCATGAACTTAGCTGGTTTTGCCTAAGTCGTGCGACACCCTTGCGTGTTCGTCCACAAAGGTCGGCCTCTTCGAAACCTCCTATGGTCCTTTAGGACTTACAAAAGAGAAAATGGGTTGGAGAAAGCGTTTTACTTGGGATCCACAAGCAATCCTTTCAGCAAACACTCTATAGTCGATGCAAATTACAACCATGAACTTGACAAGCTTTGAACGGTCGCACAAAAAGGGTCATGATCCATTACAAATCAAAATCCCCACAAATGCCCACATGACACAACTCTCATTTAAGAGCCGAAAACGACTACAAAAGCTAACCAAACTAGGGCTGCCAAGCTTATTGCTAGCTCGCTACATGCTATATAAAACATGAGCAAAACCGAAAGACATGGGCATACATGAGCATTACATTGAACACCTTGTTTATATTTTTGTCTGTGACATTCTCCCCCACTTATTCCTTCATCGTCTTCATCAAAGCCGTTATAGACGTTGTATCTCCTCGCCTCTAAGTCTTCAATCTTTTGCTTTAGCTGCAACACGCCTTTGGGCTCCTAATTGCTCTCCGCCACTATTGCTTAGTCGTACTTTGATCCGCTAGGCTGCTTCAACTCACCAATGACTGACTCTGGTGTGGGGTCGACTGAGTTGTGCTCTTCCTTGTTGGTTATTGCGGATCCTTCTGATGAAGGAAATGACCTTCCTTGTTATGCACTAGTCTCGCAAACGTCTCATGCTGCTTAAACTAGGTAGATGCTTGTTGGAGCTTTAACGAGCATCGCCTCGCAGACTTTGAAGTTTTTGAGGTAATCCCTTTACAAAATTTGCCCATCGATTCTTTTTCCACTTAGTTTGTCACTTCCAAATAAGTTCGCATCACTTCCGTTTTCATTTGGCATTAAGTTGGGAAATGAAGCGGACAATCTACTCTCGGTAGTACCTCACCATTGGTGAGGATTTGACAACTATTATCTTCTATTAGATTTCTTTGAACATATGCAAAGCTTCTCTGTTAGATAAATAAGAGAATTGGGGTACTCGGTTTCACCCATTCTCTTAAGAATTGAGAAGACAAATGTTACTTGAGTTCGCTCGCCTTTTCGAGGGTTGTATTTCATGTATCAAGATGGTTACTAGCCTTCGTCCGCTCTTTGCTCTCACTTTCGAAGCACTTGAAGTGTTTGCACTCCTTGCGTTAAGTTAGCTACTGTGATTCACCTTCACCTTCTCACTGCCATCGAACTTTCGGAATGCAAGAAGTTTTGTCCGGAAAGAGTAAAATTTCACCCTAACTTGGAGCATATCTTTGATAGTTTTGGTCACCTTTGTGATTGTACTGTCTTCTCCATCATCTATGTCGTCTACTTTCTGAGTAGAAAAGGTACAACACCGTGTATTACTTACTTCGTTCCTTGGTTGAGCACTCTTGTAGCGACTTGAAGTTCGCCACTTTCGACTATCTTGATGAGAAGCTCGTTGACACTGGTCTTACGAAGTTTCCTGGTCTTTGCCTTTCAGTCTTATTTTGGTACTTAGAGTTTGCCTTTGCATTTTCCACCTTTTCGGCCCCTTTCACGGCCAACGCTCTTCCTCTATGAGAGCAAGAGATCGATGACTCTAGGGAAGTCCCGCCTCTGTGGTTCCATGGCGCTGTTATGTTTATGATACTACTATCTGCCTTGCATCTGTATCCCTTTCTTCACGATCCGCCTCTGTGGCATTGTGACACTCCTCTAAGTCTACCTCCATTTTAACCGACGCTTGGATTTTGAGAAGCTGAGTCCCTCTGGACTCGTGTTAACTGACGCCTGCTTTTGAGAAGTTGAGTCCCTCTGGACTCGCGTCGCTTCCTTGCCCCTTTCGGCCACCTACTAAAACACTTATGTCTTTTCCGAGCAGTTTCTCTTGGTCGATCGAAAGACAGATTGCAACTCCCATGCATGACCACCGCCATCCTATTGTAGGGTTCACATTCATTCTGTTCTTAGCCTTGGCAGCAATGTTCGCTTACTTAGCCTTGTCCTTTGACTTGCTAGGCTCCCTTAAGCGAATATGAGCTATAAAGTAGTCGAATTCTCTTGCCACTCTGATCATATTTCTGTATGATCAAGTCTCCCTATAGGATTCACTGGTACTTGCAGTCAGAATTCCCCTCGGTGGTACACAACCCCATATCGATGACCAAGGCTTTCATCCGATGTAAAATTCGCTGCGCGCACGTAAGACTAGCCTATGCGGTACCAAGACATTCACTCCTTGAATCCATAACCCTTCTTGCTGTCGAGTTGTTCACTATAGTGGAGCTCCTAGTAGCTCCTGATCATAGCTCCATATGATCAAATCCTTATGAGACTTCTTCTGCGTGTGTTGTATTGTCTCCAACTATTCCACCATGATCCGTTGCACCATGTCACATCTTGGTGACATCTCCATTGCATTTAGATTTTTGTGGGATGAACTCGTACTATGATCTCTCCATGTGTAGCCTTTGCTAACACATCATAGGGCCTCTGCCACCTCCAATTATGTTCATTCCTTTGTCACTCGACCTTCGTCCACCCATTCTCGGGTCACACCCATACGAAGCGTAGCTCTAGGATAGTCCATGGCCTAGTAGCTCTCGAAGTCCATTGACTTCACTGAAATTGGTGCACCATTGTCTGGATCTTGGGCCTCTGCCTCCCACCAGCATAATCTCCGTTGTGCACCGCTTTCTTTATGACAACTCGAGTGGCAGCACTATGACATATTCTTCAAGAGTACCCGCCTCAACGTCCTCTTGCATGTGCTAAGGCCTTCTGACCCTAACTTCGTCTCCGCAAGTTGAGTCGCCTTAGTTCCTCCGTTAAATGCTTCTCTGAGATAAGGTGCATGTGCCTCGATGCTCCTTTCGTCTTTGACACCATGCAAGATGAGCTTATTCCATCAGAATGAAGAACCCATGAAATGTCCTTGACCTTTGTCCAAAGAAAGCTTCGTGCCTCCACCATATATTCCATCTCCTATATCGATTCCCTTTATGTGGCTTGGGCACTTCACCAAGTTCCACCCAAGTTACTTTGCCCCTCGATTTGCGTTGAATTGATGGTGGCCCTCATGCCCACCATTTCACGGGTCAGCCCTCCATTGAGTCCGATTCCCACATCGATTCTAAGTGTGCCTTTGTTTGGTGTTGCCTTGGGTTGCTCCCCCACTTGATCTAACAATGCATCTACCAATGCATTGCCACATGCGAGATCATGCGACGACTCCTCGCCGCTCGCTCGATCCGTTGAGCTTTGTGGAGTTGTTGTCTTGATGTACTCCTCAATATATGTAGTTCGTTGCATATGGTTCTCTCTCTAGAGAACCAAAACTTATCCCTCTTGGAAATCTGTCATGTTGCAGCAACTTTCTTCTTCGCATCCTTCCCTTTAGAAGTTTCAGAGATCACATTCTCTTGGACTACTTTGCCTTGCTGAACAAACTCTACTTTGTTTTGCCATCGCAACTCCACTTGCTAGATTGCGACTTTTTGCTAACACAGCTCCCGCTGCACGAAGGCCTAGCAACATGCCGAGCTTGTTGCACACTTCAGCCTCTTACGGACGTATCCTTTTCATGTCGAAGAGAAAGTTTCAATGCTCCGTGACGTTGAGTTTCGGTTGCCTTGGGATGGCCACAGACACTCCATTGTCCATATATAAGCCCTTGCATGAGTATCAAATTCTTCGAGTTAGCAATTCCCCTTGCCTCTGCGAGCTTTGCACAACTCTTTCGGTCGTTATGCAACCCATCCCACTTTGCATAGTTTCATCCTTTATCAAGCGCCCCGCTTGCCTTGAGCATCGTCAAGTTTGGTTGCCAACGTTGAGCTGTAGCTCGTACTCAGCCATCCCAACTTTTGTGTGCTATGTATTCTTTCCAACTTGCTTGTTCTCATGGTGCCTCTCGCGTAAAGGTTTGGCCATTCCTCTTAATACCAATCTTGGATGCTCGTTCTTGTGAGCGACTTCTTTCCCTAGATCTCAATGCTTATTTCCCCTAAGCGGTAACGCATGCTGGTTGTCCTTAACATAGCCCCGATAGGTCCCCCATGTTTGCATGCCAAGTGTTTCTATATGTGCTTGGCCCGCTCTGGTACTAAACCTCATGAACTTAGGTGGTTTTGCTTAAGTTGTGTGGCACCCTTGCGTGCCCGTCCGCAAAGGTCAGCCTTCTCAAAATCTCCTATGGTCCCTTTGGACCTACAAAAGAGAAAATGGGTTAGAGAAAGTGTTTCACTCGGGATCCATAAGCAATCATTTCAGCAAACACTTTATAACCAATGCAAATTACAACGATGAACTTCATAAGCTCTGGACAGTTGCACAACAAAGGGTCATGGTCCATTACAGACCAAAATCTCCATAAGTGCCCACATAACACAACTTTAATTTACAAGTCTAAAACGACCACAAAAGCTAACCAAACTAGGGCTGCCAAACCTACTGTTAGCCCTTTGCATGCTATACAAAGCATGAACAAAATCGAAAGACATGGCCATACATGAGCATTATATCGAACACCCTGTTTATATCTTTCTCCGTGACAGCTTGGTATGCCCGTACCATACAGTATCGAGCAGAGTTCGGTATGTCGGTACGGTACGAAATTACGAACCTTGCTAGTAAGTACCTTATTTTGGCAAAGTTCACAATTTCGTTTACCGGTATTATGTTGATGAGTGTTTAGATGTGTACTGTACCAGTATATTGGTGTACCAACACTTAGTACATCAATATGTACCATGTTTCAAAATAAAAAAGTTTAAAAAGGTTAAAAAAATAAAAAAGGAACCTGCTTGGTACAGTGTATATATTGCTCTGTAGCAGGCGCACCAGCCTGTATCGAGGGTTGTATCAACCCGTATAGGTCTGGTATGGGCATACCTTCCAGTTTACCTTGGTTTGTGTACTAGTAACCTGTCTGATCAATAAATACCATCTGTATCGAATCATACCAAGCGGCAACGTTTGGCTTATCGGTTTGTACCGGTGTATCGACATATTGTCGGTACCGGTACGGTACTAGTTATGTGTGGTATGCACAGTGCATACCGCCCAGTATTAAAATATAATATAATATTTTTTATAATATAATATAATATAATATAATATATTTATAATATAATATAATATAATATAATATTATAATATAAAAATACTAAAAAAATGAAAGAAAAGGGGTGACGTCGCCTCGATCTTTCTCCCCGCGTGGGAGAAAAAGCAATTGCAGGCGTGGGCGACCTGCGGGCGAGGTATTCTCCGCTTCTTTTTTTCTTCTTTTCCTTTTCTTCCCTTTTTCTTCCTCAATCGACTGCCGATGGTCGATTCCTCTCTCAATCGACTATCGACGGTCGATTTCATCTTCAATCGGCCGCCGACGGTCGAATCGACTGCCGACGGTCGATTTTTGGCGGCCGATGGCGGATGGTCCATATCGGTAGCTGACGGACGAAGATGTCTGCATCGGCAAAGACAAGTCGAAATTGCAAACCTTGCCAGGCGGTATATTGAACCTTGTGTATCATTGAATAAAATAACAAAAAAATAAAAAAGAAAAGTGTGCTGGGCTATATTGAGGTGTATGGTTTGTTTCTTACTAGTACTTGATCAGTGTTTAAAGTTTAAACCATGTTGATGAGGCTAGTGCAGCAGAGATGCAAAATTTGAGCCTGTACCTCAATCAGTGAGGTGCACAGATATCATATATCAAATGGTTAAATATGTTTTCTGTCAAATATCCAATAATTTATAGGGCATGGTCTATCTTTGGGATTACACAGGCCATGCGTTTAGATTATATGAAATTAATTTGTGTCACTAATGAATGATTTGCAGAATTACTATATAAATGTGCAACTTTCATGGTCCCAGGTAGGGCTTATAATTGAATCAACCAATTTAGTGGGGACTTGAATCTAAATGACCCAAGCTTGAACAATTTAACATGCTTCAACTTAATTTCTGGAGGAGCTTGAACTTGGGTATTGTTGATCAGTCTTGGCAGGAAAGTCCAATATATATATATATATATATATATATATATGTCTCTTTTGAGAAACTGAAAGAATATGTGTATACATGCACACACACTTGTGTGTATCTAATGATTGTACTATTTTATGTTTTCTGTGCTTTTTAAAATATTATGAATTTGCATTGTTCTTTTAAGGCCTTCATATGCGAAATATATAGGTAACTTTTTCTTGTATGATTATGTGAAAAAGAAGTGGTTGAATGAATCTGGAAGTGCAATAATGCCAGATTCAATTAATGTTACCTTATGATCTAGGTATTTCTTAAAACTAATTATTATGACTTGGAATGAACATAATTGTATTTGCTTTTCTATATTTTCGTTCAATATGCAAATTGAAAATCAATATGCTCAAGTTTGGATCTAACTTTATAATATGACATGAATAAAAGAAGTTCAGATCAAAATTCAAATGAAATCATGTAAGGCATGAACAACGAAGTGCACATTTAAATTGTGAAGTTGCTCTATGAATCTCAAGCTTGAACTGTGTCAAATTTTTAAGCTTGAAATTTAGTGTCAAGCCAAGCTTGAGCATAAAAAGGCTTGACACTTAGCTCAGTTATGCCCATATACCTAGACTTTTTAGGAAGGCATAGAACATGCTCTTGGGTGTGTGAGATTGAAGCTATGAGATCCCGATAAATGCAATGCACACAAATTGAGCCTTGGTGTCCATTAGGTTCACCTTTGATAACCTGTCTTCTCCAGAATAGCATAGGCTTTATCTTCAAGACTATTGTTAATCTTTGCTGTTTGCAGCATTGTTGGGCGTAAAATTCTTCTAACTTGAAGTAGTTCAGTTTGAATGGCATACTCATATTGCATTACTTCAGCCAAAATTTCCACAAAATGGTGTAGTTGTCAGTAATGTAATTGCAATTAGTATATATTTCTCCTGAGCATTCACTTTATTTTTATTCAATGTTGGCAAACGTGGAGCTCTTTAATTCAGATGGTTATTCCTCTGAATATAACCTAGAGCAATTAATCCTTGTTGCAGTTCATTGACAGTAACATGGTTGACAGAATAATGAGTGCATATTGTGATAAAACAAGAAACTGTTTTATATCAATCTATATTGTTCTAAAGAATTCATATGGTTGTGATAGGGATGTGATTATTGAGTCTATTCTCTCGTTATAATGTTCTCTATATACATTAGAATGCGGTTCATGCATGCTACCGTTACAGTGATGTAGGACATTTCCTAGTAGAGTGTATAGGAGTTCTTCGTAGGTTTATTTATCCTGTAAACTTTAAAGTTTAAACTATCTCTTAGCAAATACAACATGCGGTTGAGCATACACCAATGTGGATCCTCTTATACTGAACCTTGGCCTCTTTCATAGGGTTTCAATGTCAACTGATAATCATATCAGTTAGATAAGCCTATGATAAGCCAATTGATGCCATGCAATCAATTTATAGATAGTGAAAACACAACTATGCTGCAGTGTTAATCATTGATAACACTTGATACAACTCAAGACCTTACATAAAAGGTGTTGCGAAGAGTTATATGATAACAAGGTATTTAGTACATGCAAAATTATTGGTTGACTGTCATGATGAACTAAAACCATTGTCTTCATTACTCCTTTCTTCTACTTGTTTCCTGTATTTAATCTATGAACACAAGCCTCTTCACTGTCTCCACGTTTAGATAGTATTTTTGTTCTTGTCAACTAACTTGGCCTTAAATGTTTATGTCCTTATTGGACCCTTGTTCTATTTTTTTCTTGTAAATACTATTTCAAACTTGCTGGACACATTATTGGTTAAATTGCTCTGTTTCGTTTAAGGGTTCATATTTTTTGCTTTATGTAAAGCCTGCTACTGGAACTCTTGGAAAAACTGATTTTATTTTTTGATCTTATTATAATGATGACTTGTTTTTGAACATAGTAAGAGAAAGAGTCACATCCCATATTTTTGAACATTATAAAAGAGAGTTGCATTCCAAATAGGAAGAATAAAGATGGAGACAAGCAGCTTGAACCCAGGGTTGCATTCACTCTAATCTAGGTACAAAGAAGAGTTGAATGAGTTGGAGCTGTACCAGCATATTTTGTGTTAGTACATTGAAATGTTGAGGCACAAAGAGGAGTGAGGGAAGGGGGGAGGAGGAGAGGAGCAGGTGGCAGAGGATGAGGAGGGGTGGAGATGATGGAGGAGGTGAGGTGGCTGTGGAGAAGGAGAGGAGAAGAGGAGGTGACGGAGAAGGAAGAGAACGGTGGGGATGAAGATGATGAGGAGAGGCAGTGGATAAGAGGATATGGCCAAGGAGGATGAGGAGGAGAGTATTGATTGACGAATGCAAATGATGGTTGCAGACATTGGTACAAATGCAAGTGGCATTCGAGCGATGAGGAGATAGGGCTCACCAATTGCTAGCCCTAAAAGACCAGGGCATGCTTTAAAAAGTTCCTTTTTTAAATCAGAGCAAACTGCCTGAAATGTAGTCCACATGCTGGTTCATGCCTGGTCTGGTTAATATTGGTCGGTATGGACCGATCTGGGCGAAATCAAGTTCCTTGATCTGAAATATATAAAAAATTAGTTTTTCTGTTACACACTCATAATGGTTGCATGGATATGCTTTGAAGAATGTAAACATATCCATACATACATGATTTACACAGTCTGCAAGGTTTTTGGAGAAGATCCTGAGTTATGAAACATGATGACTATGATGAAATTATCCATAAGTTTCAACATATGACTAACATTTAACGGTAACCAAGATCAAGCACACTTTGGACATTGGCATTGCTTTATGGCAAGCTGGGGATAGTTTTACGGTTAAGCTTAGTGGTGGCAAGTGCAACCCTAAGATTTTCTTGTGTAGTCACTATTTTTTTGACCTGGAACTCTTGGATTCTTTTTTCTATTATACCCCAGACGTGATGAATTGATTCTAAACTGAAACCAGGATCTGAGTCAATTCATCTTAAACTATTTGTTCTCTCAGATGTGTACTTCTGAAGCAAATCTAAGTCTCTAACCTTTAGAAAATCAGCTTGACTGTAGGCAGAAGTTTAAGTACATATCTAAAGTGAAATCAAAATCCATGTTGCTCATATAAATAATTTCGCTCTTTAGTATCCACTGTCCCTGTCTTCCATTTTGCTGTTTTCCTTATCACCTCTCTTTTCCTCACCTTTACCTCGTCCGTATGGTTTTGTCTTTAGCTGTTTATTTCACAGCCATTGACTTTCGCTGTTGCCCAAACTTTCTAGGTTACTGGAATAGTAGATTCTGTTCATCTGCTTTTTTGTCTTAAATGCAACTTGGATCTTGATGGCCTTGTTTGCAATGAATGACCAAATTGCTGCCTGACTGGGTCTAGGATTCTTTATCATCTTTATATTCTAGAGACTTCATGTCAGAGTCAGTGACAAGCTAGCCTGGATGGGAATGACCTAGGTTGTGCTCTTGATCTTGGTATTGGAGGTTTATATGAGATACTTTTCCCTGTATTATGCATCCTGAAGAAACAAGCAGTTCTTTGCCCTTTCAACTTTTGTGGTATTCATATGTACTTTTGATTTTGATATGCTTGTTTAATCAGCAGGTCCAGATACGCCATAAATATGCTCAATTGCTTGGTTATTCTAACTATGCTGAATTCACTCTTGAATCTAGAATGGCGAGGACATCTGAAAAGGTTTGTGCTTGATTTATGAAGTTTGGGCTTTTAGCTGCAATCATGTAAAATTTAAAATTGTTTTTGGATATTAAATTATACGTTTAAGAATTATTTATCATCATCAGTATGTTATTTTTGTATGGTGAAGTCCTAGTGATCCTAGTTTGATTTAAGCATTTTCTGTAGTTATATTTGGTTTTGAAATAATTACTTGGAATGATATTTGTAAGCAAGATATGAGGTGCTTGTATGCAGTTATATGATATCCTTCTTCCAGAGTTTATGGAAAGTCTTTTCATTATATTACAGAATCTAGTATCAAGGATTGCTCTATAGTGGACAAGAACCATAGTGTTACCTTCCTGGACCAGTATGACACCAGTGCCATATTTTGAGTGGTGGTAAGTTTGATATGGTTGTTGGTATGGTCATAATGGACAAAAAATAATTGATGGTTACTGTTAAGGTTGGAAGTCTTGGTTCAGTACTGGTTTTGACATCTTACTAAATTATATATTGGATGGTATACCTACTATAATTGGCTGATGTCTCTAAAAACATAATTAAAAATGAGTACTAACTGGTACAGACGCATATGGTCTGGTACCGGTCCGAGGTTGGAGCAGTAAATACTGGTTGCTTTGCACATTCCAATTAGTATTTGGAACCTTCATCATGATTAGCAACATATCATATGATAAGTTTAACAATCGTACATGTCATCTAGGACTATAACAAAGAATTATGAGCATGATATCTTAAAAAAATACATACTGACTTGATAAGTTTGGCAAATAATTGTAATGGACAATTGGATATTAAATTATACATCATAGCCAATGATTTGAACAAAACAGATTTTATCTAATTATGACTTGTAGCCAACCTGGACTGGTTGCTACCGGATCCTATTGACTTTTAATAACCTGTTTTGGTTGTATCAACCTCTAATTAATCCATGTCAGTCTGTACCGAGTCAGTGTATTCTGGTGCACTTCCATGTATCATGTTACTACCTGATACATGCAATCTACATACTATTATTTCATTAGTGATGCAGGACTGGATGGAAATCCATGCCTACTGTAAGCAATAGATCATTGAAGTTAGATAGGAAAGGCTAGGACTTCCTATGTATACATAATTCTTATCTTTTTGATACTGGACACGTAGGATGGCACTTTTGGTGCAATCACTGCAGTGGCATGTTGTATCTAGATGATCAGGATTCTTGGAGAAAGTGATGGGGTGCTTCTGGATGTTGTCTAATGGTCTCTGAGTATTCTTAAGTCTTAGAAACAACTCCTTCTAAAGGTTAAATTGGTGATATAATCATTGGTTTGGAAAACCTGTATCAGGGGTTATCTTGATCTTGCAAATGTGCATCTCTTCTTGAATAGACTTGCCCAATCAAGTCAATGGGAATAACACTTGTGAAAATTTTTACCATTTTGAACCACAGTGTTCCAATTGGATATACAGTTCTTGTTGATCTCCTAGCCATTAACATTGATACTGGAGTCCCATGAGGCAGGTGTTCTACTTTGGCATTTACACTTGCTAAGGTTTAAGAACTTATGCATACAGATGAAAAGTTATATCTGGACAATCAACATACAATATTACACCTTCCATTTTTTGTCATATTTTGTGTTGATTTTTTTTTTTCTATTTGAATAATCTGCACACGGAAGCTTAATGACATTTCCTGAATAAACCTCAGGTTTTTGAATTTTTGGAAGATATCTCAGAGAATTTAAGTGATTTGGCAATGGAAGAACTTAATGTGCTCAAGCATCTCAAGGTGGCTTAATTATTTTCTGCTGCTGTGTCTTTGTTCTCACTTTGCTAGCTAATTTATTTTTGGCGATCTAGAGAAGGGAGGATGGGGATGCACCTTTTGGAATGGAAGATTTATTGTACTACATGAGAAGGGCCGAGGAACAGCATCTTGATCTTGACCTTGGAGAAGTTAAACAATACTTTCCTGTCAACTTGGTTATGTCTGGCATTTTTAAGATATTTCAAGATCTGTTCGGTATTGCTGTGTACTTAAAATATTTTTGTTCAGTACAGAATTTGCGTATGAGTAAAATAGGTTATTTATTGTTCAGATGATGATTAACAAGCCTTTTGGTTATTTATTTAATTTCTTTGTAGGTATAAGAATTGAGGAAAATAAAGATGTTGAGGTTTGGCATGAAACTGTGTGCCTCTTCTCTGTTACTGATGTCAGCTCCAATGAGCTTTTGGGTTACTTTTACCTTGATATTCACTCCAGGTTGGTTTTCTTTCACCCTGAATCTTCACCTCTTAATTAATAGAGGAATTTAACTGAAATATTTTCTTTTGTAGAGAAGGAAAATATGCCCATACCTGTGTTTTGGCCCTTCAAAATGGTAACTTATCATCTAATGGCACCCGTCAGGTATATCAGCTTTCATATTTATTTCTTATCTAAGTGCAATTCTTTGAGTGCATTGAGACTATCATTCTTATTTGGTGATTTCTAATTATTACTATTATCTTTGTGGAATCTCAACTATTTGGTGATTATTGTTCTTCCGATGCAATTCTTCCTGCATGACTTAGGTCATTATGAACACACTACTATTGCAAGTTAGCTTTTTTGTATTTGAACATCATTTTGAACACACCATCCCAGTTGCCACCTCCTCTTCTCCTCTTCTACCTCCTATATCTCTCTTCTGCTTCCACCTCTTTTGTGTTGTCACCTCCTTGTTTGTGTGGTTGCTGCAGATGCCTCATTTTTGATTGACTGGTTTGGTCGGTGTTCAAATTATTGCAAGATACAACATGGCAGCACCAATATGTTAAACCTTGAGGATATCACAAGGTCTTGGGCTCAAATCCCACCACCATTTATCCTTTGCCAAAAAAAAAAAAGAAAAACTGCCTTTTTTTATTCTTTCTTCTCTCTTTCCTCTATTGCCTCCTCCACCACTGCCTCCTTTCCTCCGCCATTACCTCCTACATTTGTTCCCTGCCACCATCACTTTCGTATTGTGATTGCCTCTTCATTATCACCTCCTTGTCATCATCAAGGTTTTCCAAACCGATTTGTACTGCCCGTACCGGGCGTTACGTATCGGTTCGCCAGGTTATCGGTACGCAGACCACCCGCTACCGGGCGGTATCGCCAAAATCGATCGTCGGCGGTCGAAGATTAAGGTAGAAATCGACCGTCGGCGGTCGATTGAGGGAGAAAAAGGGAAGAAGAAGAAGAAGAAGAAGAGGAAAAGAAGAAAGAAGAAGAGGAGAAGAATACCTCGCGTCGTCCTTGTCGGCACGCAGTCGTCGCCCGTGGGCCGCCAGCGAGCTGTCCTCGCCCGCACGCCATCGCCGCTTGCGGGTCGCCCGTGGACGATTTTTCTCCCGCGTTGGGAGAAAGATCGAGGCGACGTCGCCCCTTTTTTATCTTTTTTTAATATTTTTAATATAATATAATATAATATTTTAATATACCAAGCAGATGTGTGTACCGCCCAAGATCAGATCATACCAAGATCGACTAAATGTCGATACAGACCTAAGTAAAACCTTGGTCATCATCATCTCTATTGCCTCCGTGTCCACATGGTTGCTGCTGTTGCTTCATCCTCATCTTACTGATACACGTGGCCACTTGTTGTCCGCATCATTGTCTCCTTTGCTTTGCATCCTCTCTCTCTCTCCTGTTGTATGGGGTTATCAACTAGTAATGACTCATAGCAAGTGTACACTAGTCTGGCCACTAACGGGTGTCATTATTGAATTTGAACTATGATTTTGATTATTGATGCCTTGGAAACAACAATAAGATATATTAGATTAAGAAAAGGAAAAAATATATGCTAGCTTTTTAATGTTGCATATGACAAATCTTGACATTTATTTTAATCTTAAGATATGTAGATAAATATCAAGGTTTGACTTACTTGCATCAAGCAGATATACATAGTATCATCCATTAAAATATAATATAATATTTTTATAATATAATATTAAAATATAATATTTTAATCTTAAGATATGTAGATAATATTTTTTAAATATTAAAAAAAGAAGCTCGGCACGTTGCCTCGATTTGTCTCCCGCAGGAGACGCCGCCTCGGGAAAATGCCGCCGATGCAACCTACGGCGACGAGCGGCGAGGATGACGGGCGAGGTATTCGAGCGTCTCCTGGGAGAAAGCGCCACGGACCAGCGGGCGGCGAGGAGCAGGGTATTCTTTCTTCCCCTCTTCTTTTTTTTTTCTTTTCCTCTTCTTCCCTTTTTCTTCCTTAATCGACCGTCGACGGTCGATTTCTCTCTCAATCGACCGCTGACGGTCAATTTCTTCTTCAATCGGCCGCCAACGGCCGAAATCGACCGCCGACGGTCGATTTTTGACGGAACCGCCCGGTAGCGGGCGGTCCGCGTACCGGTAACCTGGCGGACCGGTATGTACCGCCCGTATCGGGCGGTACAGGTCGAAATTGCAAACCTTGATAAATATATATCATCATGAATAATAAACTGGCATACTTGAGCCATTTATCATGAAACTTCTGTTAGTAATGTGGGTGCTTCAAGAATTTAGAGAATACATTGAGAACAGTAACTTTTAGGTTTTAATATTAGTAATGAAGCTTGGTAATTTCAGGAATGTAGAGCAGTCTTGTGGGAAAAATATTTGTTTTAGGTTTTAAGTGATGTAGAATGGAAAGCTGATGCTGCCCTCTGTAGTAAGTAGTAACTGCAGCAACACTAGACAAAAGAGACCATAACCTTGAACGTTTTGAGTCTTTGTGAATAGTATTTTGAATATCATATGAAGACATCCAATATGCTTCTACATTAACATAATAAACTCTCCTCTATAGTGACCCAGAGATGCCTAGGGATATTGCTTGTTCTAAAAGGATGAATTATTAAAAGAAGTTCATTTAATTCAAAGAACATGATAAATTAGAGGCTTCATACAAACCACCAATGCTATTAACTATTTTAACAATTTGGCATCAACAAAATATAGGAAGTCCACGTAGTCATAGTGCAACCTTGTGGTGCTTGTGATATTTGAACTATTGAAATTTAGATATAGATCTCCATTAGTAAATTGAGGCAAGAAGTCCTATCTTGTAGGTCCTAGCTCTTCTAATGGAGTCTACTTGTATTATGTTTGGTTATATTGCATTGTTAATGTCAATCTCTTCAAAATCTTGGTTATATGTAACAGTAGAGCAAATTGCATTGGAAATATCCATGTCGCATCTGCTTCGTGATCACCATGTAGGATTTGTGAAGCTCATTGAAGTTGGAAAACACCCTTTAGTTTCTTTGTTGTAGCTTATTCCCTTGTCTGCCTTTTTCTTGCAAGGTTCTGCTTTATGTCCTTCCAATCATAACATATGAGATGACTTCTACATGTTGCCTCTAGGTGTCATTGTAAGCACATAAATTCTTCCTTTTAGATCAGGTGCTAAACTAGGGAGAATCATGTTTCGCCTTTAGGGTTCCAACCAAGGTTTGTTGTACCATGGCATATTGCTCGGTAAGGGCGGTATGTATAGGGGATTGGTATGAATGGTACATACTGGTCTATTGATATACCCCATCGTATTGTATATCGGTATATTGGTACATATCGTACCGACGGTTGGTTGGTACATTGGTACGGATCGGTAAGTCCAAATTTCAATATCTTTACGACGGTATTTGTTATATGAAGGAAATTTAGAATTCTATATAGAATGGTCTGTCTCCTCCCAAGTTATTGTTTTCTTTGGTCATTTTCCTTCCAACTTTTGGTCCCTAGTAGGAGTAGATTATCCATTTTGGAGGCATTAACTTTTCCTGTTCTAGCAGTCTGTCTGGATCAAAACATTCTGTGCCCTACGTGAACGGTTCTATCTGTGAATCCCAACAACTCTAGGGATCCAAAAGTTCTTGTAAGCATTTGTGACAAGGTATGATCTTATCTGCTGATAGGAAGTATTCTTAGATGCTTGTACTAAGTTTGGACCTCTTAGTGGTTGCACCTATGGGTGAGAGGCTTGGAGGAGCGATGTCAGGGGCAATGCCTATACATAAAATGTCGAGAAGGAAGGCGATAGGAAGATGAAGCTAGGATAAAGAGAAAGGTGAAAATTTACAGTGGCTGTTCTTAGGAGCATCCACTATAAGGGCCTTGTAGGAGCAATTGAGACTTTTGTCATATATGAACCTAGTTTTCCTTTTGGAGGAATTAACTTTTCCTGTTCTAGCAGTCTGTCTGGATCAGAACATTCTGTGCCCTACATGAGGGGTTCTATCTGTGAATCCCAACAACTCAAGGGATCCGAAAGTTCTTGTAAGCATTGGTGACAAGGTATGATCTGATCTGCTGATAGGAAGTATTCTTAGATGCTTGTACTAAGTTTGGACCTCTTAGTGGTTGCACCTACGGGTGGTAGGCCTGGAGGAGCGATGTCAGGGGCATTGCCTATACATAAAATGCCGAGAAAAAAAGCGATAGGAAGATGAAGCTAGGATAAAGAGAAAGGTGAAAAATTACAGTGGCTGTGCTTAGGAGCATCAACTGTAAGGACCTTGTGGGAGCAATTGAGACTTTTGTCATATATGAACCTAGTTTTCCTTTTCTAACAACACAATAATAGCTTTAGTTGCGAGCCTCACCCTTATCGCAAGGTGTGGGTGGCACATTTAATGATCATTTTCTTCTCTTGACTGATGATGCCATTTGTGAGTTTCTCTATTGTCTAAATTTCTTTACCTTGTGTTTAAGTTAGGCTTTCCTATTGCTATTTAAAATATTTACTGATTGCAAATAGAATAAGAAGATTCAAGTAAATGTCACTTGTCTTTTTTTAGTCTTCTAAGGTACTAAGGCGATACAAACCATGTCATTTTTTTATATAATGTTTATATTTTATGTGTTTGTAATTTATACATTAACTATAATGATGTAGATTATAGAATGATATATGCATACAATATATTTATACATTATATACATATACGTTTTTATATATTTTAGAGAAGATACACATGCCATTTGCATCAATTGTACATAGTACATTTATTCTACCTGTATATTTGGCTGTAATGTCTCTAGCTTTAGATCAAGGAATGAAATACATTAATTGGATCATATGTATCAATCAAGGATTGTCTTACCGAGCGGTAAGGCCCCATACCGGGCAGTATGTACCGGTTCTCCAGCTGACTGGTACACGGACCGCCCACTACCGGGCGATACTGCCCAAATCGGCCGTTAGCGGTTGATTTTGGTCATCGTCAGTCAATTGAGGGAGAAAGAAGAAGGAGAAGAAGAGGGAGAAATATACTTCGCGCGTGCTCCTCTTTCCCGGTTCCCTCGTGCTGTCACAGACAACAATGTAAACAAGGTGTTCGATGAAATGCTCATGTTTGTCCGTGTCCTTCAGTTTGTGTACATACCTCAGACAACAAGTAGCGGTTTCAGAGGCTTGACCTAGTTTGGTTTGCTTTGGGTCGATATTGGCTCAGAACACGAGTGTGTCTTGTAAGCACTTGTGGGGACTTCGATCTATAATGAACCATTATCCTTTGTGTGCAACCTCTCTAAGTTTGTAATATCCATGGGTGTAATTTGTATCTGGCTTTATAAAGTGTTTACTTGAGCAGTTGCTTGTGGATCCCGTTGGAATTGCTTCTTCTTGCCCGTTTTCTCTTTTGTAAGTCTAAGGGACTCTAGGAGATCTCGAGGAAGGCTGACCTTTGCGGACGGACACACATGGGTGTCGTACGGCTTAGGCAAAATCAGCTAAGCCCATGACAATGTGGTATCAGAGCGAGACAAGCATACGCAGAAACACTCGCCATACAAACGTGGGGGGACCTAGCTGGGCTGTATGGAGGACAGCCAGCACGCGCAACCGTTTGGGGGAAACAGACATTGAGATATAGGGAAAAGAGTCGCTTAGAGGAGCGGGCTTCTAGGCTTGGCATTCAGAGGAATGACCAACCCTTTGCTCGAGAGGCACCACGAGGACAAGCAAGCGAAGAAGAATACATAGCACACAAAGATTGGGATAGCTGAGTTCGAGCTACGGCTCGATGTTGGCAACTAAATTTGATGGTGCTCAAGGCAAGCGAGGTGCTTGGTGAGAGATGAGACGGTGCAAAGTGGGAGGTGTTGCGTAACAACCGAAAGAGTTATGCAAAGCTCACAGAGGTGAGGGGAATTGCTAACTAGAAGGGTTCGGTACTCATACAAGGGCTTATACAAGGACGACGGAGTGTTCGTGGCCATCCTTAGGCGTGATCAGAACTCGGCGCCATGGAGCATCAGAACTTTCTCTTCAACATGGAAAGGATACGTCCGTAGGCAGCTGAAATGTGTAATAAGTTCAGCGCATTGCTAGACCTCAAGGGTGCAGATGGGATTAGGGTCGCAATCTAGCAAGTGCATTTGCGTAACAAAGCGCAAGTTGTTTAGCAAGACAGAGTAATCCAAAGGGGATGGCGGTCTCCGAAACTTCCAGTGCGAATTATGTAAAGAGGAAAGTTGCTCCAACAGGACAGATATCCAAGAGGGATAAGTCTTGGTTCTCTAGAGGGAGAATCATATGCAACGGATCGCACATATTGAGGAAGAGTTTCTCAAGGTAATATCTCCACAAAGCTCTACGGACCGAGTGAGTGACGAAGAGTTGTCACATGATCTCGAATGATGTAATGCATTGGTGGATGCATTTCCAGATCAAGTGGGGGAGTAATCCAAGGCAACATCATATGAAGGCACACTTAGAGTCGATGCAGAAATCGAATTCAACGGAGGGCTGACTAGTGGAATGGTGGACGCGAGGGCCACTATCAACTCAAAGCAAATCGAGAATGCGGAGCGACTTGGGCGGAACTTGGTGAAGTATCCAAGCCGCATAAAGGGAGTCGACATCGAAGATGGAATATGGAGCAGAGGCACGGAGCTTTCCTTGGACAGAGGTCAAGGGCATGAACTCTTGTAGAGGCAAGAGTGAGATCATGTCGTTCTATGGGTTCTTTATTCTGATGGGGCGGACCTATCTTGCATGGTGCCAAAGATAAAGGGAACTTCGAGGCACATGCAAGTTACCTCAGAGATGCATTTGACGGAGTAACTAAGGTGATTTAGCTTGCAGAGGCGAAGTTGAGATCAGGATACCTTAGCACGGGGCAAGAGGACGTAGAGGCGAGTACTCTTGAAGAATATGCCATAGTGTTGCCATTCGAGTTGTCAGGAACAAGTAGTGCATAGCAGAGATTGTGCTGGTAGGGGATAGAGGCTCAGGATCCAGACAATGGTGCACTAATTCTAGCGAAGTCAGGGGGACTTCAGGAGCTACTAGGCGATGGACTGTCCTAGAGCTATACTTCGTCCATGTGTGACCCAAGAGTGGGTGGACAAAGGTAAATTACTAAGGGAATGAACAAAAAAAATCAGAGATGGCGGAGGCACTGCGATGTATTAGTAGAGGCCACACTTGGAGAAGTCGTAGTCCGAGTTCATCACACGAGAATCTATATGCAATGGAGATGTCACCAGGAGGCGACATAGTGTAGCGGATCGTGGTGGAATAGTTCGTGGCAATGCAACACTGGCGATCATGTCCTTGAGGGACAGGATCATGTGGAGGTATGATCAGGAGTTACTGGGAGCTCCACTTTGGTGTACGACAAAACAAGAAGAAGGGCTATGGATTCAAGGAGTGAATGTCGTGGTACCGCAAAGGCGGGTCTTCGTGTGTGCATCGGAGCTTGCATTGGATGAAAGCCTTAGTCATCAGCATATGAGGGTTGTATACCACCGGGGAAGAAGTCCAAGTGCAAGTACCAGTGAGTCCCATGGAGGGGGATGTGATCATGTGAATGATCAGGAGCTGTTGGGAGCTCCACTTCGGTGAACAATGCAACGACAAGAAGGGTTGTGGATTCAAGGGGTGAATGTCATGGTACGCGGAGGCAAGCGCATCAAGTCAGATCATGAAAGCCTTGGTCACAAGGGGCTGTGTACCACCGAGGGAGAAGTCAGATTGCAAGTACCAGTGAGTCCTATGGAGTGAACTTGAATATACAAAGGTATGATCGGAGCGGCTAGGGAGTTGGACTACTTCAGTTCTCACATTCGCTTTAGGGAGTCTGGCAAGTCAGAGGACGAAGCCGAGTAAGCCAACGTTGCTACCAAGGAAGCTAAGGAGAACAGAATCGGCACGAGCCCTACAACAAGATGGCAGAGGCCATACATGAGAGTTGCAGTCTGCCTTTCCATCGACCAAGGAGGACTGCTAGGAGGACACAGTGGTGTTGTAGCAGGTGGTTGAAAGGGGCGAGGAAGCGACCACGAGTCCAGTGGGGCTCAGCTACCCAAAAGCAAAGCGTCGGTTAGAAAGGAGGTGGACTCGGAGGAGCACCACAGTGCCGTAGAGGCGGATCTATCGATCGCGAAGGAGGGGATGCAGATGCAAGGCAACGGATAGTAGGGCTATGGGCTTGGCAGCACCATGGTACCGCAGAGGCGGGACTTCCGTGGAGTCATCGATCCCTTGCTCTCATGGAGAGAGAGCATTGGTCGTAAAAGGGGCCGAGGAGGTGGAGAATGCAAAGACAAACTCCAAGTACCAAGACAGGGCGGAAGGGCAGAGGCCAAGGAACTTTATAAGACCAGTGTCGATGGGCTTCTTATCAAGATAGTCGAAAGTGAGGGACTTTGGGTTGATGCAGGGTGCTCAACCAAAGAACAAAGTAGGCAGTATGCGGTATTGTACCTTTTCTACTCAAAGGAGTAGGCGGCAAAGGTGATGGAGAAGACGATACAATCCCAAAGGCGATCAGATCTATCAAAGACTTACTCCAAGTTGGAGTAAACTTTTTGCTCTTTTCGAGCGAAACTTCTTGCATTCCAGAAGTTCAATGGCAGTGAGAAGGCGAATCATAGTAGCTAACTTAATGCAAGGAGTGCAAAAACTTCAAGTGCTTCAGAAGTGTGAGCAAAGAGCGGGCGAATGTTAGTAACCGACTCAATGCATGAAGTACAAACTCGAGGAGGCAGGTGAAATCGAGTAACCTTTGCCTTCTCAACTCAAGAGAATGGGCAAAACTGAGTACCCTAATTCTCTTAACTCGAGGAGGCTAGTGAAGCCAAGTAACCTTACCTTCTCAACTCCTAAGAGAACGGGTGAAGTCAAGTGTCCTAGTTCTCTTACTTATCCAAGAGAGTAGCCCTGCATAAGTTCAGTGACCCTTCAAAGAAAGCTTATGGAAGACAATAGTTGTCAAATCCTCACAATTGGTGATCAGTACTACTGAGAGTAGATTGTTCGCTTCATTTCCCAATCGAATGCCAATCGAAAGCGGGAGTGATGCAAACCTACTTGGAAGGGACAACTAAACGTGAAAGAATGATCAATGGGCAAACGTTATAGAGGAAGGATCTCAAAAACTTTAATGTCAAAAGGCACCAAGGTCCTAAAACGCCCGAGCGCTCGCACGTGCGAAGCGAGACGCTAAAATATAAAAAATGTATAATAGAATTAATAAATATAATTATTTAAATAGAAATATAATATTAAATTAAGAAAATCTAGAAACATAATATTAAATTTAAATCAAAATAATATATTATTAATCTAAAAAATAAAAAAATATTATTATTAGTATCAAAGATATAACGATATCGTTAATATGTAGTATACCATCATAATAGATGGGTGATGTGGTGACTTGAGAAAGTTGTTTCTGCGAGCAACGAAAGCGGCAGTGGCAAGCGGCGACAACCAGAGTGGCGATGAGCATGAGTGCAATGAGCGAATAAATAGCACGATAACCGCAGCGCATTGGCGAGCAACAACAATGACGACAACGGAGAGCAATGACAGCGGAGAGCGACAAGCAACGATAGCGGCGAGCGGCGGCAATAGAATCAGCGGCGTAATCGCGATTCGCGAGTGGGATTAGGATTGAGGAAGCAATTATCGATGCGTTAGTTGGTTCAATTAACGTGAATTCGACCGAACCAGGTTAAAAGTATGGTTCGCCTCGCCTGGTTTAACCCGGGCGCTCGCCCGAAGTGCCCAACTCCTAGGCTCGGGCGAGCGCCCAGGCAACGCCTCTTTGAAGTGCGCCGCCTGGAGATCGAGCGAGGCGCTTGGGCCTCGCCTCACCTGGCCCGAGCGCTTAGGCGAGCACCCGAGCACCTTTTGCAATCGATGTTACTGGGTACCGTACCATACCAAGATAAACTCGGTACATCGGTACAGATCGGTATGGCGAACCTTGGTATCAATTAGTATTTATCGGTCCATCGAAGGATTGATATTAGACTATATAGGTCAGTAGGGGTTGTTCTTTTACAGCATTGTTTTCTTGTGGTGATACCAAGGTTTGACTTATCGGTCCGTACCAGTGTACCAATATATTATCGGTACTAGTACGGTACCATACCAGGCGGTATGCATAGTGCATATCGCCCAATATATTAAATTATAATATAATATAATATTAATATATTAAATATATTAAAAAAGAAAAGAAAAAGGGCGACGTTGCCTCGATCTTTCTCCCCGTGAGGGGAGAAAGATCGGTCCGCTAGGTTTTCTTCTTCTCCTCTTCTTTTTTCTTCTTTTCCTCTTCTTCTTCTTCTTCCCTTTTTCTCCCTCAATCGATCGCCGACGGGTCGATTTTTGGCGATACCACTCGGTAGCGGGCGGTTCGTGTACCGGTAACTGACGGTCTGCATACCGGCAACCTGGCGGATTGGTATGTACCACCCATACCAGATAGTATAAGTCGAAATTGCAAACCTTGGGTGATACTAGTACCATACTAGTTGGAACAATTACTAAAATTGGTATTGAACTAGATCCCCAGGATTTAGATTTTTTCTGCTATTTAAATCTGATGTCAAGGAGGAATATATGTTGGATGATTTTGAAGTAATAGAGAGCACAGAAAAACATGACAAGGAGAGTACTAGAGGAAAGTATTTCTTTGCCTTGATCGAGCCATTTTCCATTCATTAATATAATTGCATGTAACAAATGAGTTTCTGTTGAAGGTGTTTTTACAAAATTTTATCTAACTGGATTATTACTAGGACCCAGATAAGAGCTATTTTGTATTGAAAACTCAACTACGACTCAATTAACTTTGCAAAAATGTCACTAAAAGTTATAACCATGAACCACTTATTATTTCAAAGTGAATTCTGTAAGATACATCATTAGTTGTGGCACTGTTGTGTTTTAAATTTTGCAATATGATTGCCAGCTTTTCTTTATTTCCTTCATCTATCCTCATTATTTTATGAGGACAGAAGTTTTATAGCCAATTTAAAAGATATACTATTTCCCTGTGGTAATGTTTTTTTTATTTCCTATAATTTGCTTATGCTTGTAGGATCATGTGCATGCTACTGTTATTTTGCATTATGATTGCCAGCTTTTCTTTATTTCCTTCATCTATCCTCATTATTTTTATGAGGACAGAAGTTTTATAGCCAATTTAATAGATAGACAATTCCCTGTGGTAATATTTTTATTATTTCCTATAATTTGCTTATGTTTGTAGAATCATGTGCATGCTACTGTAACTGAAGTTACAATAAACTTTCATATAATTGATAGATGCTTCTTTTCTCATTACGTGTATGAAATTGTCTCTTATGATCTTCACACTTATTACCTTGGCTCATTAAGTTTCTTCTGGCTTTGTAGATTCCAGTTGCGCTACTGCTTTCTCAATGTCCAAAACAAATAGATGACAATCCTGTGCTATTGCAGTTCTCAGAAGTTGTTACTTTCTTCCATGAATTCACCCATGTGGTATTTGATCTTAACTAATTTATTCAAATTTTGTCTTCTTAGTTTGTTTCATACTTGGTATTTCTGAAGCAATATACTTCTAATTAATCTTAATGGTCCAGTCAGTGGCCCTTTATTTATAGAAGAAATAGGAATAGACTTGTATATTTGAGTAGCATATCAGTAAGCACTAGGGATTTAGAATTTTGAGTCTGGTCCACTAGGCCTCTCCTTCCAGTTGTTTCCATAATAGATTTTTGGGCTGACAATAAACTGTTATGTTACCTTTGGAGACTTACTGGATATCTTTGGGATGGTTGACAGAATCTTTACTTTGTAATGTTGCTTAGATGATGCTCTAGTTCAAGAACGTGAGATTGCAAAATTTTCTTATGGGTCATTATGCTATCATAATAGAGCTGAATACATGATGCACCTTGATGGTGTATGACAGTTCTAAGTTCTAACTAGCACTTTCATGAACAAGTCATGTTCTTAGTATGTCATGATGCATTTATGTCTATAAATTTAAAAAAAAAAAGGGTTCATGATGGTCGTTTTGCATTCATGATCATGCCTGTTGGCTTGCTAGCATGATAAGTGCCTCCCAATGAATGCCAACATGAACTGTGCTGATATGTTATATGAAGTGCTCTGTTACAATTATTCTCTTAACATATACCTTCTTTGTGTACTAAATTATAATTTAGTGATTATTGTTGTTAACTTCCTTGCTGTCTTGATTCTATATTAGTATGTGTTGACTTCTGCAACCATATTCGGATGGATGGTCTGCCTTAGCACCAGTGTCAAGTCGCATGCTGTGCAAAGGTTACAGACACACAGTTGTGCAAGTGTTTGTCTTGTATCAGTTGGCATGGAGCCTGTGCTCTGTCATGTATATGTATGTTTAGATTTGTCCAGGCATGGATTTGTTAACCATACATGAAATGACTATTCTTGTTTCAAAATACTTCCATTCATAGGTTACTTAGAATTGCAGATGTTTCATGCATGTCTAGGCACTTAAAATCTTGATGACCTGAAACGTTTGTAGTATTTATCCGAGGGTATGTCCATGTTCTCTGCTCGAAGTGCACTAATTTTTTTTCACAACTCTTTGCTTATCCAAGAATAATTGATAGTCTGATACAGAGTGGTTTTATGATAAATATCAGGTCCATCATATATGCATTCGTGCAACATTTTCCAGGTTTTCTGGACTACGATTAGATGCTGACTTTATTGAAGTTCCTAGTAAGCTTCTTGAGAACTGGTGAGTTTGGTAAAAATTGGTGCATTATCTTCAATTTCTATTTTCTTGTGATGACGTGTTTGTTCCTAACTGAAATTTTTTCATGGTAGGTGTTATGAGAGCATCTCGTTGAAAATTATGTCTGGTTACTACCAGGTGAAGTTAACATTTATCTTTGTATGAAATATTTTAATTTGCTTTTCAAATTTTGTCCTTTTGACTTAATGATGAATTTGTTCTTTATATGAATCCTTTGAAATATATCGCTTTCATTTTGTATGGGTTCTGACTTTTGATCTTAAAACATATGATAAAACCTGAAGCATATCTTATGTTGCCTATTTCCTGTATATCTTTTAATTCAAAAGAACTTCTGTTTTTACTGATTATTTCCAGATCTTGATACCATTATTCTTTTCCATTTTGTTTGTACCAAGTGGTATATATCGGACCATTTGTGGACTAAGGTCAGGGTAGTTGGATATGTTGGTTTCAGGAGATATGTTGTGAAATGGTTCATTATCTTTAGATTGATTGGTTTTCACTGAATTCAGTCAAACCTAATGGAAAACCTACTTCAAGAGTTTCAAGTCTTGAAAGCCCTAAAACTGGTAACATCAATCCTCTTTCTCCTCTTCCACTTTCCTCATTCTGTGCCTGCCCATCATCCAGCTCACAATGAGTTCCTCCTGTTTCAGCTTTCACTCCTATACATCTCAATCAATGTATTTATAGTTGCAGATTCACTGAGTCTTCAACTTTGAGACTGAAAGAAGGTGTTTTCTTATAAATTAATGATTCTTGAATTATAAGGCCAATTTCATTTTAGGTACATTAATTTGTATGAATTTAGTCCACTTACTTTAATAGTAGTTGCAATAAGTTGTCATCAGCTTCCATGACAGACTTGATGGAACCTCTGTTACAAAATTGACGAATGCTGACATGTTTGACCTGTCAACCCTGAGAGCAGGAAGATGTTCCAGTAGCATTTCCTCTCCATATTGTTTGTCCATCAGTAGGATCCACTATTCTCTCTTGGGCATCCCTGTGTTCTTCTCACTGTCTCGTAGGTGTCGCTAAGCCTAGAGGTAACTTATTCTCCCTCTTCTGGCAATAGATTGGGCGCACACATGAGATGTGACTCAAGTTGGGCATTATCTAAAAGAGGCTAAGGCTACTCTTCTTGTTCCAACCTTCTTGAATGATGGCGGTTACCAGCTTTGAAGAATAGAGTAGGGAGAAGATGATCTGCAACTTCTCCCTTCTTTCCCTTCTCTTCGATGGACATGTGTCTTGAAAGATGAGGCGGCGGCGGCTGGAGAGGAGGGGGAGGTGTGAGGAGGTGATCTTCATCTTTTATTTTCCTTCCTAGGATTTGATGTGGCGTATAAATCTTTCTGGCCCATAGTTCATGTGGTGAAACCAGATAAATATTCCTTTTTACAGAAGTTGACCATAGGACTTGATTTGCAGTATCACAGTACAGGTACCAAATTAATAAAAGTTGAAGTTTAGAACCAAAATGTGACTGACCCATTAGTTTAAAAACTATTTACCTTTCTACTTTTTTGTTAACTTTTTCAAGTTTTTTCCCCTTTTGGTTCCAGCCATTGTGCTGGTACTGCTGGCACTGTCTTCGCAACTTGTTGGCAAGGATTCATATACTGAAAGCAATGGTGTTACCAACATACAACTGGTCTCAATGGTAGTCGGTGTAGGATGTGGTGCCAAAATGTTAATGTTTTATAACCACTTTTTTTTTTTTTTTCCTATACGCAGGTTAGGATATAAGCCGAAAGCAAAGGATGCAAGCATTTTTATTTAGCGTACAGTCATCTCTGATGTTATCATGTTACATGAAAGAACTTCTAGAAAATTGACAAATCTAGGATTTTTTTTTCTGTCAGTGACTTCTTTTTTCATCCTTTGAAAAATATCCCCACTTATGTTTCTACCAACATACTCTCTAGGGTTTTCATCAATGGAGCAACCTTATGTGCATTTGCTGTCCAGCCTTATCATATGTTTCCATGTATGAAATCTTTGTTACACAGATTCTTTTATTAAATACTATGTGACAGGCAAGTTCGAAAATAATCTTGCAGAAATAGTCAGGTCATAGTGGTGATCGTTTTATCCTTTAATCCAACATGATATCATAGAAGAAATCTAATACTTTAATTTCTGCATTATTATATTGTCCATGCGGTAATTCTTGGCAGTAGTTTGTGAAATTAATTTTTATTATAGGATCTGTACGTTTCTGACATACAGGATATTACAAAATCTGTCACAAGTAGTATGTGTACATCACTAAGGAGAAAACGAGATTTGTTTTCTGGCCTTAGACTCAAGCAAGAAGTCCTACTATGTAAGTATTCAATCACTACATTGAGGAAGTTATTTTCATTGCTTATACTATACAATAATATCTTAACAAAGTGAATTGGCCTTTTATGTTTTTTCATCATTTCTTTTCTTTTCAATTTGAACTTCTATTTGTTGCTTTTGTGTGAATTATGATGCTGAAATATCTGATTTTGGTGCTTTATCTGTATGTGGATCTGTGTCAGATTGCTCTTTTCTAGAAATTTACTCTTCAATTTTCAAACTTTGACTGACAACTGGTTCAATGATTCTAGTCTTCAGAAAAATTCTATAGTTCTGAAATATCATCCAGGATCAGTACTCCTCATCTCATGATGTTGGACCAATGGGAACAGAAATTCTGAGAAGTTTTGGATTGAGCTGTGTGGACCCTTTTCCCTTTCCTATTTTGTGGCCATTGTCGGAGTTGTGGAGTTAAATGGGTTCGAGTCTGATTCTGGCTCATGCCTGGACGAAGCTGATCTAGACCTTTTTCAGCCGTCGGGTTCTTGTAGGCAGCCAGGCCTATTTCAAGCAAAGTTGGCCAGTGACAGATTTATCTGATGACATAGCAGTTGATTTAACAGCTTATGTGACCTAATATGACCTTAAAATGATGTCGACTGCAATAGACAGCTTTGGCAAAGTTTAGTTGGTCAAAAGAGTCTCCCAACTTGAGGATAGACTATGAACTCAGGTTCACAAGGACAGCATGAAGCAACATATTGGACGACTTTTGGGACTCTTAAAGCAAGTAGGACTGGACTGCAAGAGTGAGAACAAGTGGCAACAACTCCAATTTGGGCAACTTCAGCCATATTTATGAATGCTGGAGCAAATAGGATTGGATTAGAGGGGCTAGACAGTTGGAATGAGTTCCCCTAATCAAGTTAGGAGAGAAATAGAGGCAAAACTTCCAGCTCTAGACCAAACTGGACTAGGTCTGGCCTAGCCACAACCAGTTGCTGCAGCCCTATTTTGGATGTAGCAACCCAGTCCAAGCCAGAGTATATGTTAGCTAGGCTGAAACCAGCTATGGGTAGCCACTGTAGGGCTGCTGAACCCCGTAGGACCCACAAAGTTGCACTGAGCTGGAGAGCAGGAACACTAATTAGGGAGGCCTTTTGCAGTATCACATAGCACATATGTTTTGTATTTTCTAGGCCATTATTGAATACTAGTTAGATTTGGTGATTTAGGCACTAGCTGCCATGTAAATAGGAATGCCTGTAAGCATGTGGCTCATGCTTGGATGTGTTTCTCTACCTTTGCAATCAAATTAGCTTGGTTAGTACATGAAAATCTTTAATAAATTGTTTGGAGGCTGCTTCTCTTTTTTAACCAGAGAATTTGTGTTGGACACGACACTCTAACAATTTGATAAATCTTGAAGAAAGAGCAAATGATTAAGCAATTTGAGAAAAATATTGACTAAAAAATATCAGCATTTGCATAGGGGTCCAGTTACTGATTCTTTAATCTACTGTATTGACTGGATGGAAACAACTAGTGTACTGACTCTGACAGCTGCATGGTAGACATACAGTAAAAGAAGTTTCTAGGGAAAAAGAAAAAATAATAACATACTTGGTAAAGAAAATGAAAACTCCTATTCAATCATTTTGAAAGAATGGTAATGTAGAAAAGTTAATGCCTGGACTATTTCCATCATCTCCTATGTGTAGCTTCACAATATACTTTGCTAACCTCAGTTGATTACAGACAAAAAAGAATCACAATTTATGAAAGAAATGGGTGTCTTTCTAATATCAATTGTCCTTTCTCATTTAACAATGATGATCAGCTCTTGCACACTGAGCTCTTATTTTCACAATGAATTACTTGAAACCAGAAAAACTGAACTTTCTATTGTAGATTGAAATAAATAAATAAATATTAATATCGAGCAAACCAACAAGTTTCTATTTTAGAACAGCTGATCATATTATCAAGTTCTTTTGAGGGCATAGCTTAAAAACCAGAACCTTCTTTTCCAAAACATCAATTTAGCTGCAGAACATCAAAATTAGAGACCTTTGACTCATGAATTGTCTGGCAGCTGGATGCTTCTGAATATCTTTTAACCATATTTGGACTGATTCTGTACTTGCTATTAACTTTTTCCATCATGATCTGGATCATTAAAAAAGAAAAAAAAAATCTTGCAACAACTGATCCCATCTTGGATCTGATCTCATCACCTTTTGTTGTTCTATGGTCTCAATTATTAAGTTTATCTGGTTTTACATATAATTTTTTCGTATACAGTACTGTTGGTGTGGAAAAACAATGTTCGAGATATGTATTGGTTTGTTTGATATGATCCCTGAAGTTGGTTTATTGCATATGTCCTTTCTCACAATACTTGTTTGGATAATATTAAGGTAGATTTGCATTTTTTATTTTAGCCGTTAAATATTTTTTGTTTCTGCATTTCTGATCTATTTTGAGTCAATTGTATACTAGAGATGTAGCTTTTATATAGTAAAACTCATGACAGTCATACAAGCATTTGTATATATTTCTTTCTTGTTTGGGTGTAAGATTTATTTACAAGTATTAATCTGGAATGTGATGCTCCTCATCAAGGTTCCACATATTGTGGTGTATCACTTAGTATGGGTGATGCGTTCTAGTTCGATAGGGGACCGGTATGGGTAGTATATCGATACACCCTCATGTACCATGTGTTGGTACACTCAGTATGGCTCGATACAGCTCGGTACTTATTATACCGATAGCTGGTCGGTAGATCGATACAGACCAGTAAGGCGAACCATGCTCCTCATCAAGGTCTTAAGCAAGGTTTGCCATTTGAGTATCAAACTTGTCTCGGTGATCTAATGGACTGGTATATGCCGGTCAGTACCAGTCTACTGACACATGGTATGCCAGTGCGTACCGATGTTTTGGTGAGGAAGAAAAAGAGGGAGAAGAGGAAGGGGTGATCGAGTAACAAAGGATGAAGAAGGAAGAAGAGGAAGCAGTGGAGGAAGAAGAAGAGAAGAGGAAGAAGAAGAAAGAAGAAGAGAAGTAGCGGCATCGTATGCGAGAAGAGGGCTCACGTTCACAAGCCCTATTTTTTTTTAACGTTGAGTTGGATAGGGCCCCACCACTTTTTTGTTTTTTATTATTTTAACCGGCTCGCCCGAAATGGTGGTGGTCTGTGTATCAGCCCATGCCCAGACCGGTATGTACCGCTTGTACCATATTGTTTTGGGCAATACAGCAGTCCTTGGTCTTCAGTGCTGATATTTCCAGTTAATTTGCTTGTTTGTCATTTCTATATGCTCTCCAGTTAGTATTATAAAACAAATTACTGTTTTTTGTCCCATTATTTCGATACTGCTAAAGCTGCTGAAAGCTCTTCATTTTGGCAGGCCTCATTGATCAGTTTATACATTCAAGTGAAAATGTGGACATATTAGAGTTGCTAAAGCATTTACATCCTAAGGTATAGCTGGACCAAGTGTTATTCTGTTGGTCAATTTAGAATTCCTTTAATGCAGGCCGCTTTTTTCTAGGTAATGCTGGGGATACCCCTTTTGGAAGGGACCAACCCAGCCTCTTGTTTCCCCCAAATTGTTATTGGCTCTGAAGCCGTTTGCTACAGTTATATTTGGAGTGAGGTTTGGGTTCTCTCTATTCCTTTCATGGTCACATGGCTTCATAAATTAGCAATCAGGATAAAGACTTTGTTCTCTTTGATACTACATTAGACAATTTTTATTTTGTCATCTTGTCATGTGAGAAATCTGCACTCTTGTGTATTCCTTTGAACCTTAAAACAAAGCCTGGTGCTTATTGATTGTTATGGTACAGTATACCTCGATTCACCAATAAAATAACTAAAGATAATTAATCTGATATAATTGACTAGCACTATAACTCAGAACTCCTCTTGTGGAAACTTCGAAATTTGAATTTTGCTTTATAAACTATTTTTACAAAAGCCATATATTTCAATATCTTATGAATTTGTGATGTTATACTGTGGGCAAATGTTTAATTATCATCTATTAAATGATGTCTCATGTTTAACCTAGATTATTTTTTAGTTAGAATTTCTTGCCTTTTTTTTCATATTAGATTCTTAATTTGTTAGATCATGTCCAAGAAATTGAATCTAGTCAATGCTATTAGATCCTGATTTCATTGTTATTTCTGATTCCAATCATTGACATCCTATAAAAATATTGTAGCAAAACTGTTTTCTGTCTGAAGTAAAAAAGAAATCACTAATGGATCGTTGATCTTACAGGTTGTTGCTGCTGACATATTTGCAGCAAAGTTTCAGGAGGATTTGCTGAATCAGTATGCAGGTTTGCAATTCAGAAATAAGGTAATTGTCTAATATTGATTAGGCATAATTTCCAAAAGACTAGCAGCTTGACAATGTCTGATCAAAATATCCTCTAGTTATTCAATCAAACATGATCATTTTTTAGGGTTTAGATTTGATCTATTTCTAGAATGGATATAAGTTTCAGCCAAGATGTTTTGTTTTGGCTAAAACTTCTTGCCAACAGGGACATGACCGGTTACTCGGTCTTTGAGGCATGTCTTTAGTCAGTAACTAGAATCAATTTGATTATTGACATCGTTAGATCGATCTGAGTCCGGTCTATTGAGGCACACCATTCATTGGTGTGTCAGAATATACCCCAGTACATTGTGGAAAAGGGTTGGAGGAAAAGGAGGAGATAAACTGGAGTGGGTGGCGGTCATGTGGGCTTCCTTCTTCTACCACTCCACTTTTCTTTTTTCTTTTATGATCATCGAATCGGTAAAAAATGATTAAAATTTGCCAACTCTAATCAAGTTTGATCTAGTCATTTGAACCAAAGTTTCCCATACCGGCTGGTATGTACCGACCCGTCAACTGACTGGTACATGGTCCGCTCGCTATTGGGCGGTACCACTAGGTAGCGGTTGTTTTCGCTCGTTACCACATGAAATCAATCGGTAACGGTCGATTTCGACTGTCATCGGCCGATTTCGAGCGGTATCAATAGGGAGGGAGAAAGAAGAAGAGGAGAACCTAGAGATTTCTTCGCCCGATCCGTGCAACGAGAAGAAACACAAGAAGAAGAGAGAGAAGAAGAGGAGAATCTGGAGATTTCTTCGCTCGATCCGTCGCCCACGGGGGATTTGTTCTCCTCATGCGGGGAGAAGAAACGTCTCCCCATGTTGTCACGGACAACAATGTAAACAAGGTGTTCGATGAAATGCTCGTGTTTGTCCGTGTCCTTTGGTTTAGGTACATATCTTATGAAGCGGCTTCTGGAGGCTTAGACCTAGTTTGATTTGCTTTATGGCCAAGTTTGGCTTGTAAATACAAGTGTGTCTCATAAGCACTTGTGGGGACTTGCAGAATGGACCATTATCCTTTCGGCAACCTCTGAGTTTGTAATGTCCATGGGTGTAATTTGTATCTGGCTTTATCAAGTGTTTGCTTGAGCAGTTGCTTGTGGATCTCGTGGGAATTGCTTCTTCTGGCCTGTTTTCTCTTTTATAAGTCTAAGGGACTCTAAAAGATCTCGGGGAGGGCTGACCTTTGTGGACGGACACGCATGGATGCCACACGGCTTAGGCAAAATCAGCTAAGCCCATGACAATGTGGTATCAGAGCGGAACAAGCACACGCAGAAACACTTGCCATACAAACGTGGGGGACCTAGGGTGTGTGGAGGACAAGACGCGAACCATTTGGGGAAACGGACATTGAGATGTACGAAATGAGTCGCTAGAGGAGGACATCCGTGTTGGCATTGAAGGAATGGCCAACCCCTTTGCGTGAGAGGCACCACGAGGACAAGCAAGCGAAGAAGAATGCGTAGCACACAAAGATTGGGATGGTTGAGTTCGAGCTATGGCTCGACGTTGGCAACCAAACTTGACGGTGCTCAAGGCAAAGCGGGGCGCCTGGTGAAAGATGAGACCGTGCAAAGTGGGAGGTATTGCGTAATGACCGAAAGAGTTGTGCAAAGCTCACAGAGGTGAGGGAATTGCTAACTCGAAGGATTCAGAACTCATGCAAGGGCTTGTATACGACGAGTATTCGTGGCCATCCTAAGGTGCGATCGAACTCGGTGCCATGGAGCATCGTAACTTTCTTCGACGAAAGGATACGTCCGTGGCGGTTGAAATGTGCAATAAGTTCAGACATTACTAGACTCAAGGTGCGATGAGATCGATTGGTAAAGGGTCGCAATCTAGCAAGTGCATTTGCGGGGGCAGAACGGGGCACAAGTTCAGCAAGACGGAGTAGTCCAAAGGGGATGGTGGTCTTCGAAACTTCCAGTGGGAAATATGTCAAGAGAAAAGTTGCTCCAGCAGGCAGATATCCAAGAGGGATAAGTCCTAGTTCTCTAGTGGGAGAATCATGTGCAACGGACTGCACATATCGATGAAGAGTTTCTTAAGGCTATATCTCCATAAAGCTTAACGGACCGAGCGAGTGACGTAGAATCGTCGCATGATCTCGAATGAAGTAATGTATTGGTGGATGTATTTTGAGATCAAGTGGGGGAGCAATCCAAGGCAACATCATATGAAGGCACACTTAGAGTCGATGCAGAAATCGAACTCAACAGAGGGCTAACCCGTGGAATGGTGGACGCGAGGGCCACTATCAACTCAATGCAAATCGAGGAGCGGAGCGACTTGGGTGGAACTCGGGGAAGTATCCAAGCCGTATGAAGGGAGTCGACATAGAAGATGGAACTTGGAGCGGAGGCACAGAGCTTTCCTTAGACAGAGGTCAAGGGCATGAACTCTTGTAGAGGCAAGAGTGGGATCATGTCGTTCCATGGGTTCTTCATTCTGATGGGACAAACTTATTTTGTATGGTGCCAAAGATGAAGGGAGATTCGAGGCACATGCAAGCTACCTCAAAGATGCATTTGACGGAGTAACTAAGGTGATTCAACTTGCAGAGGCAAAGTTGGGATCAGGAGACCTTAGCACGGGGCAAGAGGACACAGAGGCGAGTACTCTTGAAGAATATGCCACAGTGTTGCCATTCGAGTTGTCAAGAATAAGAGGTGCATAGCAAAGATTGTGCTGGTAGGGGATAGAGGCTCGGGATCCAGACAATGATGCACCACTTCTAGCGAAATCAGGGGACTTCATGAGCTACTAGGCGACGGACTGTCCTAGAGCTATGCTTCGTCCAGGTGTGACCCAAGAGTGGGTGGACGAAGGTGAATTGCCAAGGGAGCGAACTAAAAATCGGAGATGGCGAAGGCCCTACGATGTGTTGACAGAAGCCACACGTGGAGAAGTTGTAGTCTGAGTTCATCACACGAGAATCTGTATGCAATGGAGATGTCACCAGGAGGCGACATGGTGTAGTGGATCGTGGTGGAATAGTTCGTGGCAATACAATTCAGGCAATCTTGTCCCGTGAGGGACAAGATCACGCTTGAGGTATGATCGAGTTCCGAGCTCCACTTTGTACGACACAACAAGAGGAAGGGCTATGGATTCAAGGAGCGAATGTCGTAGTACCGCAGAGGCGAGTCTTCGTGTGCATCGAAGCTTGCATTGGATGAAAGCCTTAGTCATCAGCGTATGGGAGCTGTATACCACCGAGGAAGAAGTCCAAGTACAAGTACCAGTGAGTCCCATGAAGGGGGACGTGATCATGTGAATGAACAAGAGCTGCTGGGAGCTCCACTTCGGTAAACAATGCAACGGCAAGAAGGGCTGTGGATTCAAAGGGTGAATGCCATGGTACCGCAGAGGCGGGTCTTCCGTGTGTGTGCATCAAGTCAGATCGATGAAAGCCTTGGTCGTCAGCATATAGGGGCTGTGTACCACCGAGGAATAGTCAAATCAAGTACCAGTGAGTCCCATAGAGGGGACTTGTTTATACAAAAGTATAATCGGAGCAGCTAGAAAGTTGGACTGCTTCAGTGCTCACATTCGCTTAAGGGAGCCCGGCAAGTCAGAGGACAAAGCTGAGTAACCGAACGTTGCTACCAAGGAAGCTAAGGAGAACAGAATCGGCGCGAGCCCTACAACAAGATGGCGGAGGCCATACATGAGAGTTGCAGTCTGTCTTTCTATCGACCAAGGAGAACTGCTAGGAGGACACAGTGGTGTTGAAGCAGGTGGTCGAAAGGGGCGAGGAAGCGACGACGCGTCCAGCGGGGCTCAGCTACCCAAAAGAAAAGCGTCGGTTATAAAGGTGGACTCGGAGGAGCACCACAATGCCGCAGAGGCAGATCTACCGATTGCAAATGAAGGGATGAAGATGCAAGATAACGGATAGTAGTGCTATGGGCTTGCAACACCATGGTACCGCAAATGCGAGACTCCCGTGGAGTCATCGATCCCTTGCTCTCATGGATGGAGAGCATTGGTCGTAAAACGGATCCAAGGAGGTGGAGAATGCAAAGGCAAACTCCAAGTACCAAGACAGAGCGGAAGGGCAGAGGCCAAGGAACTTCATAAGACCGATGTCGATGGGCTTCTCATCAAGATAGCCGAAAGCGGGGGACTTCGGGTTGATGCAAGGGTGTTCGACCAAGAAACGAAGTAAGCAGTACATGGTACTATACCTTTCTACTCAGAGGAGTAGGCGGCAAAGGTGATAGAGAAGACGGTACAATCCCAGAGGCGACGGATCTATCAAAGACTTACTCCAAGTTGGGGACTCCAAGTTGGGGTAAACCTTTGCTTTTTCGCAAAACTTCTTGCATTCCGGTTCAACAGAAGGCGAATCACGAGCTAACTCAACGCAAGGAGTGCAAACACTTCAAGTGCTTCAGAAGTGTGAGCAAAGAGCGGGCGAATGTTAGTAACCAGCTCAATGCATGAAGTACAAACTCGAGAAGGCAGGCGAAATCGAGTAATATTTGTCTTCTCAACTCGAGAGAATGGGCGAAACCAAGTACCCCAATTCTCTTAACTCGAGGAGGTGAGCGAAGCCAAGTAACCGTACCTTCTCAACTACGAAGAGAATGGGTGAAGTCAAGTATCCCAGTTCTCTTACTTATCCAGCAGGGGAGCTCTGCACAAGTTCAGTGACCCTTCAAAGAAAGCTTATGGAAGACAATAGTTGTCAAATCCTCACCATTGGTGATCAGTACAACTGAGAGTAGATTTTTCACTTCATTTCCCAATTGACTAATCAATAGCGGGAGTGATGCGAACATACTTGGAAGTGACAACTAACAGTGGAAGAACGTTCAATGGGTAAATATTATGGAGGAAGGACCTTAAAGACTTCAAAGTCTACGAGACGATGCTTGTTAAAACTCCAACAAGCATCCACCCAGTTCAAGTAATATGAGTATACTGCGATACTGGCGCATAATAAGGCATGTCTTTTCCTTCATTAGAGGGATCCGCGAGAACCAACAAGGATCAGCACAACTCAGCCAACCCCACACCAGATTCAGTCATTGGTGAGTTGAAGGTGCATGGCGGATCAGAGTTCGACTACTCAACAACAGCGGCGGAGAGCGGCTGGGAGCTAAAGGCGTGCAAAAAGCGAAGATTGAAGATTCAATGTGAGGAGATACTGGTTTATAGGGCTTGACGAGGACGTCGAAGGAATAAGTGGGGGAGAATGTCACGGACAATAATGTAAACAAGGTGTTCGATGAAATGCTCGTGTTTGTCTGTGTCCTTTGGTTTAGGTACATATCTTGTACAACAAAAAGCGGGCTTGCAGTAGGCTTAATAGCCCTAGTTTGATTTGCTTTATGGCCGAGTTTGGCTTGTAAATACAAGTGTGTCTCATAAGCACTTGTGGGGACTTCGGTCTGTAATGGGTCATTATCCTTTGTGTGCAACCTCTCTGAGTTTGTAATGTCCATGGGTGTAATTTGTATCTGGCTTTGTCAAGTGTTTGCTTGAGCAGTTGCTTTTGGATCCCGTGGGAATTGATTCTTTTGGCCCGTTTTCTCTTTTATAAGTCTAAGGGATTCTAAGAGATCTTGGGGAGGGCTGACCTTTGCGGACGGACACGCATGGGTGCCGCACGGCTTAGGCAAAATCAGCTAAGCCCGTGACAGTGTGGAGAGAAGGAATGAGGCGACATCACCCCCTTTTTTTTTTTTAACTTCTATTATATTATATTATATTATATCGAGCGGTATGCTTTGTGCGTACTGCTCGATACGGGGTACCGTACCATACCGAGCGGAGCTCGGTACGTCGATATGAACCGGTATGCCAATCCTTGATTTGAACTATAAAGTTGATGAATAGTCTAAATCAGATTGGTGTTAGATGATAACTAGGTGGTGTTGTACCATACGAAAATCAGCTGAAAAAATTGCAAACTATGATCACAGTATTCTCATAATCTAATATTAGAAAATTTGCAAATGATCAATTCTCATGCAACAAACTCGAGTAGTTTGCTCCTAATAATTTGAGCTAAGTGTTTTGGATTTTATTAATGTGGTCTACTTTATTCAAGTTAGCTTGTTAGTTGCAGTGGGTTGTGATAATGATAGCCTATGCTATATTATAATTTTTCACATCAATTTGAAGTATATATTCAGAGAAGGAGCCTCTCTGCTTATGCGAGTAAAACTCACATTGACCGTTGCTACACATTGGCAAGAGATTTAAACACGGTCATCCTTTTTTCTAATTTCAACTGCATCTATGCCTTTTTGCCAAAAAATAAATTTGACCGTAAACTTAACTAAATCTTAAAAACCAATCATTCTTTGGGAGAAGAGCTTTGTCGCAGTCCAATTTCACAGGTCAGAGAATTGAAGTTTACACAAACAGAACATGCTGTTTTATACAGGATGATCCTTGATGATAAACGCCTTATCTTATATAGGAGAAAAAGATGCATCTTAAATGGCAATATATTACGGAATATTCTAGACCTGGAAAAAGACAATTGAATATATTCAGTTATGATCTCAGTGTACGGTGACAGAAGTCCCTTGCAGGATACTATCTGTGATCTATATCGTGGATAATGCTAAAGAGCAGAATGAATTGGCACTGTGGCATCCACTTACTTTCATATTGTAAACAAGAGCTTTTGTTTACAGGAGCTTTAGTTGATTGAAAAAAATCAGATTTATATCCTTTAAACAAAGAACATATGAGCTCGCGGAACTGGGTAGCCAAATTATGGTAATTTAAATATGTTGTTTATTCTTAATCGGTATATATGCAAATGATATTCCTTGTCTGCAGAATTCTTAATGTACTACAGTCTCTCGATGCAGAAACACTTTAAATCACTAAATTCTTAGTGAGCCATAGAGGAACAAAAGGTTGACAGATGGTTCTATTTCATATATTTATGAATGTTAGTTTAAAAATTCGTTAAAGTGGTTGAGTGTGTGTCTCATATGCTTGTGTTGTATCCCTATTCCAAGCTTTTTCATGGACGAAAGTCCATTATTCATCATCATCAAACCTTTTTTACATAAATATGCAGCTGTTGGCAGTCAACCATATGCCAGCCTTTTTAAATAACTTCTGTACTAGCAGTGGAAAATATATGCAAAAGAATAACTAGCCCTAAAACTAAAATGTTAATTGGAAAGATCTACCTTCTGGTACCAATTTAGGCTTTTAAATAATGGAAATCATTACAAAGGATTTGTTACTAAATTCAATTCTAGACTAGTTGTTCTTATGTGCTCTTAATTTGTGATTTCATTTCAATAGCTAGAATTAGTATGATCACTATTATGCAGGTTTTAGCTCCAGGAGGAGCCAAGGACTCCCTTGAGATTCTGTCAGATTACTTGGGAAGAGAGCCAGCAATTCATTCATTCATTGAGAGCAAAACCAGAAATAGCTTGTAAATGGCATGCATACTCCTTGAATGTCTTCCAACATTAACTTTAAGTCGGTTGAATTTTCTCAGCGCATGACTCACAAAGATTATGACTCGGACAGTTTTTTTTTTTTTTTTTTGTGAAATCTTTTCAAATATTGGTCTGGAAGTTAGTCAATGGGCTGTCGCTTTTTAATCGATCGTCGTTTGATGTTATATGGCATTAATTATATGGAATCTTCACAGCCAAGATGATCAAACTGTGACTGAGTTCTCGTGACTTGGTATAGACTGCTTGATGAGTGACCAGGTTTTGTACGAGACTTGAAACTGCTGGATACGTGAATGTGGATTAACGAGAGTTATTCTTAACAAGAGCTGCACAATGGAACAGGATGCTGAAACATTCGCCTAGGCTTTCTTGGGATTCTTCGTATTCAGTACAATGGAGTGTTATGTCAGGGTCCGCCTCCAACTCCTAATTTATCGTCTGTTTTGTTGGCAGAGGTCTTAATCATATATCCATTTTTGTCTATTAAGGTGCAGGTTTCTAGATGCAAAAAAGTCAGCCTTTAGTCTTTATTGTGGATCTCGCCTGCTGCTTGCTGCCTGAAGAACTATTGCCAAAAGTGGAACACAATCTTCACCTCAGAGGATCTTCTGGTTCAGTGTTCCTTAGCATTCCCTCAAAAAAAGAAAAGAAACAGATTGACCGGAGCACCGGCCAATGAACTCGAGAGATATTAGCTAAAATTTTGATGAGTTCTATTCACTGCTTGAAACAGCTGAAGGAGGCTTTGATGCTAGGTGGGGAAAAGAAGAGGTACTGCTTTACGCCCTTTATATTATTTCTTTACTAGTTAACATGGTAGGCCGCAGGGGGTCGGCTTTGGGCCCCCGCATCTACCACAAGAGATTCCCACACTTGGGCATAGAGATTTACTGTGCATTCATCTGACTTGTAGGTTTCATAAGAAAACCATCCTTTGTGACACAAAAAAAAAAAAGAGAGAGAGAATATTCAACCTATGGGATACATAAGAAACTTGATTAATATTTTTTCCTTAAACTTGATCTTCTATTTATTCTCCATGGAGCTAATATAGAGCATTTTCATAGGGAGTCCCAACATTAGGGAGCATCACGAAAACGTCGGGGTTAAATTATGGCTTTCAAATTAAGTATTGATTGTACATTAATTCATATACTCAAATAAATTCTGATTTTTAGGAACGTTTTAGGGATCTCCCAATAGAAGCCTTTTTCTGTTTGGCGTCCATGCTATTTTCCAATTTTGGATTGAAGATTGCATATGTCACTACGCGAGTCCAAATAGTACATTTATCAGGCTAAATACTAAATCTATTTTGATATTAAATGTCTTAGTCTGATAGATTAATTGCTCTATTTACTTCATTTCGTCTAAACCATTTGCTTTGTTCTATTTACTTCGTTTGGTCTAAATCATTTGCTAAGATGTTTAAGCTAAAATTAATACTAGTATATTCATCAAAACTTTTATAATTTAATCTTAATCTTGTTCAGTTGTGATATGGGATTAATCATGGTTGTTATATTCTTCCCCACTCAATAGTTTGACGTCTTCGTCAAGGTCCAACATAACTCAGATTAAATATTAGCATGGTACATGTGAATCGTGCTGGTTACAGGTGTCCTACAAGTCAATCACTTGAGTGATGACACGTGTGACACGTTGCACAATTTTTTATATTATTATTATTATCATATTATATTATCTGTTGAATATATATATATATATATATATATATAGTGATGTCCTTGGTTCTATGCAATGAGATCGTGATGAGATCACGATAATGAGATTGATTCATCTTTAAACATAAATCCTAAATAATCTTAATGATAGGTTACTCGAGAGGGACATCGAGATAACCGGACAGACCGGTGTATTGTATATTTGTCATATGATGGAGGCAGCTAGTCTCTTAGCCACTTTTATAGAGACACTAAGGATACAGTACAGGTGCTCATTGGAGAATGAGTTCGCTGATAGATCTTACGAAATGTTATATGGTTAATGATACTTAACGTCATACAGCGATTTCGTAGTCCTAGTTATATGTTTGGTTCATATACTTGAGACGTCAATGATGTATTGTTTAAGTACTTCTTTCTTTGACGTCGAACTTACATGTTTAGAAAGTTTTAAATTTGGTATAATCGGTTATCAGGATTGGTAGTCAACCTTACGAAAGCTATTGAGTATTAATAAAGAATCATCCACTCTTTTTTTCAGTATTATGAGAGAAATATCCTGTGTGCTCTTGCTCAGGCAAATCCCTAATCATGTTGTTCGGATTAAGAGAGGAGTTCTCCGGGAGAATCTGATTAGAGCGAGACTCGAATAGATTTATGTGGCCTGATAAAACCATGCCCAATATACGGTCTTTGGGATATTATATGGATGAGAGATTATAGATACATGGTAACTGAGGACAGAACAAGTATAATAGATTAGACCCCTGGATCATTTGGAGACTATGACGTAATGACCTAGTACGTCCATAATCGATGAGTCAAGTGAATTGTTATGAAATATCAATTCACTAAGTTAGAAGGAGTTCTGATAGAGAGGACTTGTGGCCAAATCGGTGTTGGGCCTAGAGGGCCACACACATAGTAGATGTTTCAGGGAGTAGAGGATTGAATATGAGTTATTCAATTAGCCCATATTCTTATTGGATGAGACCCAATATTGATGGATCCCTTGCATGAGACCCAATTAGAGGCCAATTAAGGAAACTTTAGGGTATTATATCTATCATCCCGAGGACCAAAAGATCTTTGTTGCCAAGAGAGCTACGTTCCTTAAGAAAGAACACATTCTTGGTGGAATAGTGGGAGTGTGATAGAGTTGAGCGATGATGGAGAACCTAGCTTAAGCACCATTCTAGAGTCTGAGTCTGTTCAAGTACATATCACACAAGTTACAACTTTACGCAGGTCTAGTAGAGTACCTCACCCTCTTGAAAGATATGAGGGACATATCAGTGGAGATGACACTCAGGATGTTGATCCTCAGACCTACGAGGAGGCTATTATAACTATAAACTTCAGAAAGTGGTAAGAAGCCATGAACCCTGAAATAGATTTCATATATTTAAACAAGGTTTAAAACTTTATTGATGCACCTGAGGGTATCATACCTATCGGTTGCAAGTGGTTCTTCAAAAAGAAGATCGAAGTAGATAAAAAGGTGAAGACCTATAAGACAAGGCGGTGGCTACAGGATATCGTTAAAGGGAAAGAGTTGACTATGACAAAACCTTTTCACCTGTTGTGATGCTAAAGTCCATTAGAATTCTTTTGGCTACCATAGTTCACTATGATTATGAGGTCTGGCAGATGGATGTGAAAATCGCATTCTGCAATGATAACCTCAAGGAGGAGGTGTATATGATACAGCCAAAGGACTTCGTATATAGGGAGAGTCCATATAAAATGTGTAGATTGCTCAGGTCCATCTTTGAACTGAAGCAAGATTTTCGAAGTTAGAACATAAGATTTGATGAGGCGATAAGATCCTATGACTTTGTTAAGAATGAAAATGAGTCTTGTGTGCACAGGAAGGTAAGTGGGAGTGCTATCACATTCTTGGTATTGTTTGTAGATGACATCATAATCATTGGGAATGATGTAGGAATGCTTACATAGTTAAGGCTTGGCTATCCAAAAACTTCTCTATGAAGGTTAAGAGAACCATCCTATATTTTTAGATTCAGATCTATAGAGATAGATCTAATAGGATGCTTGGCTTGTCCCAGTCCAGGTATATAAACTCTATTGTCAAAAAAGTTTCGTATGTAGAATTCCAAAAGAAGTCTCATGCCGATGAGACATGAAATATCATTTTTTAGGAGTATGTCCCTAAAGACTCTTGAAGAAAAGACATACATGGATAGAATACCCTATGTCGCAGCGATATGATCTATCATATATGATATTCTATGTGTCAGGCCAGATATAGCGCATGCTTTGAGTGTCACGAGCAGGTATCAGGTGGATCTAGGTTTGGAACATTGAAAGATAGTAAAATGTATCTTGAAGTACTTGAGAAGGACTAAGGATCTTTTACTGATATATAGAGGAGGTAACCTCCAGGTTGACGGCTACATGAGCTCGAGTTTCCAGTCCAACATCGATGATAGCAAGTCAAACTAAGAGTATGTCTTCACCTTGAATAGAGGATAGTAAGTTTGAAGAGTTCCAAGCAAGATACTAATGTTGACTCGATTACAGAGGTGGAATATATTGCTGTAGCTGAAGCAACAAAAGAAGGTGCGTGAATAAAGAAGGTTACCATAGATTTGGGAGTTATACCAAGCAATGAGGAGTCGATTCCCATAATTCTAGTAAGGGAATCCATATCTCATCAGAATTTAATTATTTTGAGAAGATTCCACCTGATTAGAGAGATCATAGCCTATAAAGATATAGTAATGGAAAGAGTTTCATCCGCATATAACATTGCAGATCCATTGACTAAGCTGTTAGCTCAGATTGTCTTTGAGCATTTCAAGGGTCTGATGAGGATTAGACATATAGGTTTGACTTTAGGTCAAATAAGAGATTTATGGTTATAGGTGCCCTACAAACAAATCACGTGAGTGATGATACGTGTGACACGCTACACAGTCTTGATATATTCTTACATTATATTAACTATTGAATATATATATATTATGATGTTCTTAGTTTTATGCAATGAGAATCAGATCGTGATAAGATCATAATAATGAGATTGATTCACCTTTAAATATAGATCTTAAATAATCCTGGTTATAGGTTACTCGAGAAGGACATCGAGATAACCGGACATACCGATGTACTATATACCCGTCCATATGATAAAGGCGGCTAGTCTTATAGACACTTGTGTGGAGACACTAAGGATATAATATATATGCTCATTGGAGAATGAATTCATTGATTGATCTGCTTACAAAATGTTATATTATTAATGATACATAATGTCAGACAACGATTTCGTAATCTCAGTTGTATGTTTGATCCTTAGACTTGAGATACCAATGATACCGATTATGTGTTAATAGAGGACCAGCCACTCTTGGTATCATGAGAGGAATATCTTGTGTGCTCTCACTTAAGCAAATACATGATAAGGTTGTTCGGATTTAGAGAGAAAGAGTTCTTGGGAGAATATGATTTGAGTGAGACGGACAGATTCCGTATGTGGTCTGATAGAACCATACCCAATATATGATCTTTGAGATATTAGATGACTAAGAGACTATAGATACATGGAAACTGAGAACAGATAGGTCAAATGGATTTCAATTTAATTTAGAAGGAGTTCTGATAGGGAGGATGTTTCAGCGAGTAGAGGATTAGATATGAGTTATTTAATTAGCCAATATTCTTATTGGATGAGACCCAATATCCACTAAGGTATGATCCATTAGGGTTTTATGGGTAGCTCTTTATAAATAGGAGGTCGGTGCAGCACATATGTGATAGGTTACACCTTTGGCCACCCCCTCCTATTTTGCATGTGGGAAACCTATTTTGTTTTCTTTCTTTCGCTGGAGTTTGATGGGTTAACTGGACTATTAACTTTGTTTGACCTAAAACATTGACCAAAATGCTTAAATTAAAATTAATAATAGTATAATCATGAGACCCCTATAAGTTAATTATAATCTTACTCACTTTTGAGGTAAGAGTAATAATAAATTTTATAATTTGTAACATCATTGGATGACAGGAGTATGATAAGTCATTTTTAATTTTGTTTAGCCCAAAGACTAGTCAAAATGTAAGTTGGCAATAATAAACTCATCACACTCCTACAAGCCAAGCCAATCTTAATTTTGTTCGATGTATGACTAGTTTTATAATTTGTAACACTATAAGGGAGATTGTACTTTCGATTAATCCTAAATCGAAAATAAATAATATTAAGATTAACTTATATGAGTGTATTAGTATCAATCTGTATAACTCATAAACATCCTAATGGAGTCACTGGTATAATCACCATCAGATAAGTAGATGATTGATGAACTATGTTGGAGGTATGCTGCCTCACAAACTTTGTTTCTCTCCCTCTCGCTCTCTCTCTCTCATTATTCCTCTGCTTCTCCGAAGGTTTATAGTAGGTTTCATTAAATATCAGCATCTTCTCCAGCGGCAAATGGATTGGATGTGGTGGCTCGGCTGGTGCAGCGAAGCGGAACAGACTTCCCGTTGCTTCTTTGCCGTCTTCGTGCCGAACAGAACGGAAGCGAGGTGGCGGGTGCCTCTCCAGAAGGGCAGCAGAGCTGTCACTCAATCCAATCAGAGGAAAACGGAGGTGAGGTGGCTGGTGGGTCCCCCCGCCCCATTGACTTTCTGCGGTCCGGAGAGCAGCAGCAGCAGCATCATTTTCCCGAGTCGCGGTTTTGGTTTTTTTTTTTTTTTGATTTTTTTTTTTTTTTTTTGGTTTCTTTCCCCCCCCCCCCCCCCCTAATCGGCTCAATAAACAATTCCACAGATCAAGACGGGAGAAAAATTAAGAAGAGGGGTTGGGGGGGGTCTCCTTTTCCTTGCTATTGTTTTGTGTTCTCTTCTCTCTCTCTCTCTCTCTCTCTCTCTCGATCTCTCCTCCCTCTTCTAATTGGAGTAAAGCGGCAGCGGGCGATCAGAGGCGAGGTGGAAAGTCCGCTTTCTGGAGCACCAATAACATAAAAGGTAGCCAGCCTTTTGTTAGATATAGATATTTTCCGCTCTGCGATTAGGGGGTTTTCGCCTTCGATCCGAAGAAGGCCTCCTCTCTTACAATCCTTCTTCGTCTTTGACTTCGTCGTTCTGTGCATCTTACCTTCGATTTCATCTTTGCAAACCGCTGTCCTCACCACTCCAGATCGCCACCAGCTCGCCGAATCGGCTCGAGGCCTTTTGATCGAATCAAGCTTCGCAGTTGATTTAGGCGCTGGGACCGTCTTCTTTGATTCCGCCGGTCTGACGAATTGAGAGAAGCAAGGTGGAAAATTTTCACGTTTTCGGTTTCATCCGTGCTTGGTATTATTGATGGGTCTTTCTTTGTGAAGTGATGTTTCTCCTCTTGTTGTGAATGTCTTTAGGTCGTGACGAAACCAATGTGGAACTTGTCAGTGAATTCATCGTAAATTCCCTTTATTATCTGATGCACGATGCTCGAGTAAGGCATATGAGGCTAAAAGCAGTGTCTGCCAGCCGAATGACCCCTTATTCGTAAACGATTGTTCCTCAGACACATTCTTAAGGTCCCCGTGCTCTGTATTATTGTTCTCCGACTCAGTTGCCTGCCTGCAAGCATGATTAAACAGATACTAAATCGGCTCCCCCGAAAGCCATCAAAGTCATCGGATAGTCGTGATTCAGTTACTGGTCCAACTCCTCCTCCTCCTTCATCATCATCATCATCATCATCATCATCATCATCATCCATCAGCTCAAAAAATGGGGACTTGCAAGCCGGTAGAATCACAAATCTTAGTAATCAGATCCCTCCTGGATCGAGTCCTGGGATAAATCAATTAAACAAGTATGCTCCAGCTGTTAATTCGATGCTGAATGGCAATTACGTGGTCCCAGTTTATGAATCATTGCCAAGCTTTAAGGATGTCACAAGTTCTGAGAAGCAGAGCTTGTTCATGCAAAAGTTGGATTTGTGCTGTGTTGTGTTTGACTTCACTGACCCAGCAAAGAACTTGAAAGAGAAAGACATTAAGCGACAGACATTGTTAGAGCTTGTTGACTATGTGACTTCAGCAAGTGGAAAGTTTCCAGAGAATGTCATGCAAGAGTCTACCAAGATGGTGTCCGTCAACTTGTTTAGGAACCTAACTATTCCACCTCGAGAGCACATGGTTTTGGAAAAAATTGATGCAGACGAGGAAGATCCTGTAATGGATCCTGCATGGCCACATTTACAGATTGTCTATGAGTTCTTTCTGCGGTTTGTTGCATCTCCAGAGACTGATGCTAAGCTGTCCAAGAGATATATTGATCATTCCTTTGTTCTTAAGCTCCTTGATCTCTTCGATTCTGAAGACCCTAGAGAGAGGGAGTACCTAAAGACGATACTTCACCGAATTTATGGTAAATTTATGGTGCACAGGCCATTCATCAGAAAAGCCATTAACAACATTTTTTATTGGTTTATCTTCGAAACAGAAAAGCACAATGGGATCGCAGAGCTTTTGGAAATTTTGGGAAGTGTTATCAGTGGATTTGCATTGCCACTGAAAGAAGAGCATAAATTGTTCCTTGTACGTGCTCTAATCCCACTTCATAAGCCAAGGTGCATTGCTATGTACCATCAGCAGTTATCATATTGCATAACTCAATTTATCGAGAAGGATTGCAAACTTGCGGATACTGTTATAAGGGGCTTGTTGAAATATTGGCCTATCACAAATAGTTCAAAGGAAGTCATGTTTTTAGCAGAGTTAGAAGAGATCCTAGAAGCAACTCAGCCGGCAGATTTCCAACGGTGCATGGTTCCACTGTTCCGCCAGATCGGTCGCTGCTTGAACAGTTCTCATTTTCAGGTACCAATCCTTGCAGCTTTCACTTCTAATGACAGATCATGCACTAATTTATGAATTTTATGCTTCATTCTGATTATATTTTTGTGCCATTAGCTTTTCTGTTGTTGTCCCCCTTTACCCTAAAAAAGAAGGAAGTTTTTCTTGTAGGAACCATAATTGGATTGGTATGATCCTTGCGGTCATTTTCTAGGTTGTTATCATGATGGCATTGCATGTATTAGCTATTCTCAAACTTCATTGTAATACTTTATGTGGATGTACGTGTCTCCTTGGATTGTTAGTTTATTTTGTCAACACTAATACTCCTTTTGAATGCACTGGCTCATTGTCTTCTGCTTATGGTTGAACTAAGGTAGTAGTGTTCTGTTTATGGTTAAACTATGACAGTAGTTCTCTGCAATAATTGAAATATATATTTCAAATGTCATTTATTGGTCAATAAAAGTTGTTGTAGTTTAAAAATTTGTTTGATGAGAGTAATATTAATTTTTTTTTTGTGATTATGGTGTTTTAGAAACAGAAAGTAGGAAAATAAATTTTCACATGCTATGTTTAATCAGGTTCTGTTAATTAAGATTTATGTTATTCATTAAACGCTTGGAAATAAGCATTTATTTTTTTATTCTTAAGCTTGTGTATAATCTAAATTTTTAGTGGTTGAATGGTTAAAATCATGGAACTAACTTCGTTGCATGCAAGAGAAAAGGTTAATTGCACTTAATGCTATCCTACCATCTACTATGTGAGTCTCGTAGAAGTGCAATGTGTTTTCTTTTGTAAATTGGTCTTCTTTTGTTCATCTTATTTCAATTGAATTAACTCTATGGAATCAGTTTGCTTCCACATGATGTTTCTCACAACTTCCTGAATCAATCAGAAAGATTCAAGATGACAAGGTTGTTTGTTCATAAGCAACTCAGATTAACTGAATACTAGAGCTCAATAATTTCTCTGTTTGATAAGCCATGTGGCTTTTGCTATGTTCAGATGGATGCACAAACGACCTCAACTTGTATATGTTGATGTACCATATGCCTTAACCTGTACATATTAATACATGCTTCTACAATATACATCTTTTGCTCTTAGGGCTCGATAATTTTTCTGTTTGATAAGGCATATGGCTTTTGCTATGTTCATATGGATGCACAAATGACCTCAACTTGTACGCATATATGTTGATGTACCATATGTAGTTACATATTAATGCATGCTTCTACAAGATACATCTTTTGCTTTGAATTTGAATGTACTTGTTCAAGTGTGCATGTTATGCTTGTGTTACTCTTAAATTTACATATGATACTGATATTATTAATTATTATTTGTTTGGTGATGCCATAATTATGCTTTCTATAACTTTCTCGAAGAAAATACCAATCCTTCACTGGTCAGTTATTAGTATAATTATGATGAATATAATTATAAAATCCCTGTCTTTGGACAAGGCTTTATGGAGCCTTAAAGTTGACTGGCTGTATAAATATATAGACCAGAGCTATGGCATCAAGGTGTGTTTTAAACTAGTAATTCTTTGTTTAAGGGAAGATTCAGTGTCACATTTCGGGCCTTTCAACTATCATTTATACTTGGGCTTCCTTGGTCATCTTTTGTTGCATTGTCTTCCTAGTCACTCACCAACTGCTGTTTTTATGTTTCATCATGATACATTTGCTTGTTACATATTTTCTTACTTTACTTGAAGGACTTCTTTAGTTAGTAGACTTTCTGATGCATTTTGCTGCTTACTCTCTTCCATACAGTTCTCCCTTTTAACTTCTAGGCACGTGCCTACAATTGGAATTCCTACAATTGATGATTATTTTGAAACAGAAGTATGAGATGGGGATTAGTGGATTAGTACAAGTCAAGGTCACATGTGGTGTATTCTTTGCATAGTTTGTATCAGTCAATTGCAATACATCACATGATTTATATTGGTCTCAACCAATGATGATCTCATTTTGATCAATTTCTCACCCCTTTGCTAGAAATTAATCGAAACTGGTCAGAATTGATCATAGGTAGTTGGAACTCTGGGGAACAAGTTGTCATAATAAATGGGGGATGCCATGGAATTCTAGATTAATCTTAAATCTCATGAAAGTAATGTATTGCTACTTTTGCATTACCTAACACTTGACCACATGGTGATCAAAGTGGCATACAGGAATTGGTTGCTATCTTCAAAGCTGCAGGTGGGTAAAATTTTGGGTTTTTGTGTAACATTATAAAATAATTAGTTGCTACATTGTTATCTTTGTATAACCTGACTAATATTATTTTTCATAATAAATATACTTTATTATTCTTTTAATGCATTGTTCTCCATTATTTTTCTGTTTAGAGTAGCTCCTTCTAGTTCAGGTTTCTCTAGTTCGAGGAAGAGAAACACGTCTCAGAGATTAAACAAAAGTTAAGTACTTGAATTGCTGAAAATTGGAGACACAACAAAAAGAAGGTCCATGCTCAATATGCTTTTGGGGCTCAGAGGATTCCTTATTAATAATACTCTCAAATGCATTCCCTATCTAGACTACAAAAGAAGTCCAATTTCACAGAGCAACCTCTGTTTCATTTTCCCTAATAGTTTTATTGTTTACAAGGTTCTTTTGTTGCCAATAGCGTCTAGCGATTAAATATACTAAAGCAGGCTAATTTTATCACTGGAATCATTGAAAAATTGCAAAAAGATAATGAACAGGTGTCCATATTTTTTTAGGGCTCTCAAACCCCCTTATTCACGAACTATTAAAGCTCTAATTCTATTCACAATATGCTGCAATAAAAATATGATTAAAATAACCCAGAAATTTGCATGTATTCTCTCTTCCTTGTTTCGGTCAAATAACCTTATTGGATTTCACTCCCAATGGGACTGTGCTGATTGTTATCGGGAATCAGGATTCTGAGTGTTACTATATTCACTCCTTTGAGATCCTATTGCATAATCAGGATTTTATTAGGAACAGGGACTTCTTGACAAGATTGGGGTACTCTACCAAGACTCTTGATTTGATTTGCAATTAGGATTAAGATTTTAAAATCCTATTTAAATATACCACATGGATCTAAAGATTGCTTGGTTGAAGTTGTGGGTTTTGATGACTGGTTGACTTGCTGAATCAGGGTTATTGTTTTAGCTCCTCCTTTTATTTCCACCTTGTGCATCAGTGTTATCTTCATGGTTGTTGAACATCAAGTCGTTTAAGTCAATATAGAAGTTCTGCAGTGTTCAGCTTTGGACTCTCATATTTCTTTTGATCCTTGAGCTCCATGATGTTTATTTAGAAAGTCTCAAATTGTCTTTAAGTTGGTCGACAAACCACCCACATGCCTAAAATGTTGCCATACTCCAGCTTCAGTGGGATGTGGTAGAGATCCCCTTCAAACTATTCTACTTGAATATTTAGTATCACGTAATTGCATGATTTTAGGCATTATATTTATTGTCCACTAACTACCAAGCCACTGTGAGGTACAACTGACACCACCTTGGGCTTCAACTTTTGAACTCAAGGTTGAAGAAGTTTTGAGTTAAAATAGTTCAGTTGTAAGCCAAGCCTGTGGACTAGGACAAGGTTAAGTCTAGCTTACTCTAGGTTATGCTATTTGGATCTAAATATAAATCTTTAAAAGTAGGGCCGTGTACGTTGGCCCTTCCTAGACCCTGCACTGACAGGAGCTTTGTGTACTGGGTATGCCTTTTTTATCTAAATATGAATCTTAATAATTTTTTACTTTTGGAGTAGTTTTGCCCCTTGTTTGCATTTTTTTTATGCATCTACTTTCTGCAGATATATTAAATTTGGACATCTTTAAATTTAGGAAAAAAACTTAATGTGTAAGGAATTCATTAAATAGCAATTTCTTTTTAAATTAGCTCAGGACTCAAAGTAATCTAGATTCTGAATAAGGGTAGCGGGTTACGTTATTTCCGTTTCAGGCTGCCTATTATCTCCTCTCCCTCCTAATTTTCCTTTCTTCTCTCTTCTTCTTTGTTAGTCCCCAGTACAGTTTCTTTGCACATAATGTGGGTTACAGAAATTAAAGTTTTGTAGGTCTGACATTGATGTGATTAAGGATATGCATGGTGGAGTGGTTTATGGTGTCAGAACTATAGATATCTAGAAGTATAACAATATCTATATTAAATTTGAGCTTTATGTCTTATATTTTTGCAATCATAATGGTATCCTTATCAGGCATGCATAAGATTGCAATCTGTGGTGTATATTTTATATAAGAGAGTTGAGTTCAAATACGCTCTAAACATGTGCCACTGAGATGAACTTATAGAACCAGTTTTGGACCACTTAGATGTACAACACACACACGGATATATATATATATATTTATATATATATATATATTGTAGCTTTAATAACTTATAGATAAGAGTAGATGCATGAAAACTGTTGATAGAATTTTTTTTATATATTGGATCAATTAATGAACAGGAAGGAGAGTTCGATGAAGATATTTTTAATAAGGTTGAAGTATGATGGTTAATGTAGAGAGTTCAAAGTGTTGTATGATTGTTGCTCTCCCTTGAACAAAATAAAAGTAAATTATTTATATGCTCTGTTACATGGTTTGAAATATTTCAGTCAAAGCATATGTAATGACAAGTTGGTACACTTGATATACCATGCAGTTTTATTATGTGTTAATTCAATGATACCAAGCAGTACAAGGTAGTATAATGTCAGTATCTCATACTGTACCAATCCAATAGGTTATCATCATTTAAATGGTATTATGATGAAAATTTGTGCAGCCTGGATTGGATTAATCTAAAGTTCGTAATGATGCAAATTTTGACCAATTCGGATCAAATTTACTTAAAAGTTTTGCTGCACTTGTTAAAGCTTCAAAGTGTCATGGGTAAACCATCTTGAAAATCCAGAATAGAGACTTAAACAAAAAGTTGGATATATGCCAACAATCTGATTTACATCTTTTATTAAAGCGAATAAGTGATCTCTTCCTCCAAGTTAGGACCAATGCTGAGATCAAATTAGGTCATAAAAAAGGTCCCAGGCCTGTTTGGATCAGGAAATGAGGCATAGTTTAATTTGGGTTAGAAATATTATATTTTCAATTATTGTTATAGGTAATTTTTGAATGCATCTAGAGTCATATTCTATGAGTTACAAAGACTTGTAATAGGGGGATTTTGTGGAGACATGAAATTAATGAAATTTATGAAGTCCTATTTTGTTTAGGTCTGGGAGAGGACAGGAAAAAGTGTTTAAAGATAAAGGTCTTGTAAGCCCTAAAGATATAATTGAATTGAAGTTTCTCAAACAAATACTCTGTGTTGCTCCTTTCTATGTCTTCTCTTCTTCCTGTCCTGTATTAAATGTCTCATGGTGGATACCTTCTCTCGAAGAGAGAGGGTCCTTGATAAGAAGGGAAATATCCTATCAGCAGTAGGACGAGATAAGAATTTTGAGGTGGATACATGTACGAGTGCAATTAGGTATAGTAAATGGAAGAAAAATCTGAAAGGTTTTTACTAGTGGGAGTGAACGCTTTAATTTAACTAGTTGAGCTAAATAGAGTTTCATGTAAAAAATCCAGCTGACCCCAAAGTTGGAATTTACAACTTGTTTTTACTTTAGTACCTTGCTTATGTTGGAGTAACCAAAGCAATTTGTAGACAACGTATATTGTGTAAACAATCAATGCAAGGAAATTGGAAAGCAAAGAAATTAGAGAAAAAACATTTAACTTAGTTTGGAGGCATGTTAGATTGGTCGAAAAATTTCCTTCGTTATGTGGAGTTACGTAGTTGGCTTCATTTTTTACTTATTAAAGATTTTTAGATTCTTTGTTATCCACACTAGCATCTAAACTTAGAGATAAGCTTGACACATTCACCTGGAATTTTATCACATCCTTAGCTGGGATTGCCTAAGGCGTGTGGCACCCAAGCAATACTCATTCACAAAACCTCGTGTAATCCACAAAGGACCTGAACAATGAAGAAAAAGTTGAAAAAGCTAATGTGAGGGTAATTTACCATCGTCATGCACAAAAAAGGTTAGATAACCAGGATCCAAAGCAAAACAAAGCAACTAGCTTTTATTAGGCAAGAAAGGGTCTCGAAAATAGGATGAACGAGCACACATAAAGGGGGCATCGAAGATAGATATAGGCCCAATGTTCACCTAGCACTTATATCAAATAGAAAGCGAACACACGAAAGACTTTGTATCACCCCTTAGACATACCCAAAGCCCCATCCGCCTCGGTGCCACCCAGGTGTTCCAAGGTGTTGAGATGACTGACGTTTCACATTGCTAGGCTGTCAGCCAGAAATCAGCCCACAGTGTTGTTTTGAGTCATTTTTCCCTTTGCACAGCGCCACACAACCAAAAATGTTTTCGATTTTTACATGATTAAAACATGAAATAAAAACACTAACAACAAACGAAAATGGGGTTGATAGTAGCGTTTTCTGCCCCATACAAGTTGCCAGGAAGAAAATACTGAAAACATAAGAAAACAATTGAGAAACAAGAACCCAAAACTATCATGGACAAGCATCAAACACCTTGTTTGCATTGCTCCATGACAGTATGTTGGTTGGGCTTACATGCTTCCATTCCCGTCCCATCTTTCATGATCTCTTAGACATCTCGCTGTGAGATATTCCCTGTGCACATGCATATTCATGCATTCTACTTTGCTACTTTTTCCCTTGGCCATAAAGTGCTTAAACCTACTCCGGTTGATCACTAAGGTGTCATAAGAAATTTTTCTAGTTTTATTGATCTCAACAATGTTTCACCATTTTTTCATATATACGGAATTCATTTCATTGGTGACAATGTTAATAGTAATATGAATTATCAACCATACTACATATAGATTTTCTCAACTAATTGATCTTTTTTGTGCAAAATAACAATTTATTGCTAATTATAAACTCTTGCAATTGATAAAAATCTCAACTGGAATCTAATGATTGATTGTGATCAAGAGAAATTTGTTGTTGTAATTGAATTTGCTCAAGTGTCCAATATTTTATTGTATGATTGAATTGGACACTTGTGGACTTCCTCCCCACAAATCAGGTTTGCTCATCTTCGAATTTTGGAATTCAAAACTGATTATTATAAATTATCATACATCAGCAAGTATACAGAAAATCTATTGGTTCTGATGATATGTTCAAGTCAACACCTTGTCCAAACACAAAAAAAGCAATTAGTTGGTGTGTACTAATCTTAGTTTTGCTCACTTACTGTTTGTTCCACCTAAATGAATAAGTCAGGCGGTATTGAATAAAACAAAAAGTTGTATCGTGATAGACACTACATATTTACAGTACATATATGACTACTATATTTATATTGAAGTCAAATGGTGGTGTGAGAAATTTTTCTTATTTTTTGATAAGAAGAATAGGCCTCGTAAATGTGGAGCATGGGAATGAGGGGTGTCAATGAACACAGCATGCTGTTGCGTTATGATCCATGTAAATTTCCTTGCTTGATGCCACACACATCTACACCATTGTTTTTGGCATCATTCAACTGTAAAGAATGATTACTGGCAAAATCAGCATCAAGAAATTAACTGTCATTAGTTTCCTCTAAATAAATTTCCTTCTCTTCGAATACTAGTGTTGATTATTCTTGTTGATGAATGATTACTGAAGGAACCACATGACCCATATATGGGATGGATAGCTATAGGATGTGAAGTTTACAAAGGTAGAATATTTCTCAGATGATACTGTAGTTAAACCCCATGGCCCATCTTTAGTAATTCCAACTTTGGCATGTATCTTGTTCTTGTACTTCAACCGGGACGAAGAATATATGTCAATAGTCAACGATTATACCTATAACTATGTGGTATACAAGAATGACTAAGTTTGCCATAAAAGTGAATAAATCTAAGTTGACTGATTTTTTCTGGTAATTATGGTCCCCGAATGTTAATTGGATTTCCTGGGTCCAGCATGCTGCCTTTTTATTAGAATTCTGCAAGCCACGTGCCATAAAATGTGGTCATAGTTTCAAGAGTTGGTGATGGATGTCCAGTCTTGAATCTTCTGTTGCTCGTTATGCAGGTGGCTGAAAGAGCATTGTTCCTTTGGAATAATGATCATATTGAGAACTTGATTAAACAAAATAGCAAGGTTATATTACCTATCATCTTTCCTGCATTGGAGAAAAACACGAAGAGCCACTGGAACCAGGCTGTTCAGAGCCTTACACTCAACGTCCGCAAGATTTTCGCTGATCATGATCCTGAGCTGGTTTCGGAGTGCTTGAAGAAGTTCGAGGAAAATGAAGCTACAGACAAGGAGATCAGGTCGAAAGGGGAAGCCACATGGAAGCGCCTTGAAGAAATTGCTGCCTTAAAAGCTGCAAGCAGGGAGTCTGTAATTGATCCCCGAGCCATACCACATGTTCTGTCTGTTTAGTGCCATTTCTATGTGGTAGCTCAACATACTCAATCTAACATGATATCATGGTCAATATCGATGTCTCATAATTGTTTGCTTACCTTAATGCTTCAATGTTGTCTGGTTTATCAGGTCCTCGGGCATCCAGAAGTAATCACACATTCCATGGGGCGTGCTTGAAAAGAGTATTGAAGCAGCAAAAAGTTTTTAGTCACTACTGATGCTTTTGGCTGTCAATATAAAAGTTGATGTTATTAGGCATTTGCAGGCAATTGCTTTACCCATTAGTGTTTTCTGGATTGTTTATGGCTAGTATTTCTCATTGCAGTCTCCATTTCGTTGTAAATGAGTCCTGATTAAGGTCTTAAATGAATGTGATACCGTATTAGTAGGTGATAGTTCAAGATATATTGTCTTGTCCATCTTCGTTGTACAAGGAATCGGATTGCTTAACGCGCATGCATCGAGGAATCTGTTCTTTCTTTGGCAACTCTTGAAGCTTGTCTATGTAATAGTTTTTTTGTCAACCTTGCAAACATGCGACTTACTCTTGTGGATCAATGGCATATGTCAACTTTGCATGCTATGGTCTTCCTTGTCACTCACTAGTCAGTCTCACAACTCTGAGAGCCCAAAGCATACATGGCTCCTTGTTTGGTTTCCTCGACCAATATAAGATTCTTGTTTCCAGATTCCTGTGGAGCCTAAATTAGATGCTTCTTTGGAATGATCTTTATATAAACATCAACTGCTGCCTCGTTCTTTTGTTCGTGGAATTATTACTTCTCGTGTTTGTATAAACAAAAGGCAACCGATAACATCAACTGACAAATCAATTGCTTGTTTCAAGACCAATAAATTGACTTCACGTCAGTCTCAACCTATCAGGCTTGCTGTATATTTTAGTTCGATTTGAAAACTGATAATAATTTTGAATGATAGCAAGTCGAAAGAAAGAAATCTATGCAAAGTTAAAAGCAAAGGGTAAATAAAACAAAATAAAAGACACGAGGTAGGATGTCATTTTAATATATGAATTTGGAAAAGCTTTTCTGCTGTCCATTTTAATAATTATTATGAGAATTATTAGACTGAAATTTTCTCTCAGTTGATGATCAAGTGGACATTCTTACCAGTGTTAAGCAGACTAAAATGTTGAATACCAGAGACCTTCAAACACTCAAACATTAAAAAAAAAAAAAAAAGAAAATATTCGAATATGAGACCCATCACTGATGCAACAATGCACGAACTCGAACACTAACATGGCTATATAAACATACAATCCTTGTTGAGGTCAAAGTTAATTAGCAGCAAAAGATACGGGAAGTACTTCTCTTAAAGAGGTATCATTTTGTAGCAGTAATAGCAGTTCTTTATTCTTAACCACTCCGTAATAGCAGTTATAGTAGTAGTAATAGAGAGTGATAGATGTAGCAGTCGTAGTGGAATTCTGCAACTAAGAACAGCTGCTTCTGCAGCAGTAGCAACCAAATATGAGAACGATGAAGTGCTTCAATGTCTTAACATTTCCAGCCAGAAGCTGCGATGATGGGCTTCGACTTCCAACCAAGCACAAGACATCCTTTCTCCTCGGCAATGGTGTATCCCTCAGTAGGCTTAAACTTCGCCAGCCACTGCTTCGCCTGAGCCATCATCTTGATGGGTGCCGGGTGGAATCCGGCGCGGCTCATCCTGCGACGCCACTGATCCACCCGCTCGTGCCTCTCAACCCTCGCCGGCCCCTCGCAGCTCACGATGTTCTTGATCTCCTCCGCGAAGTGGAACTGCTCCACCTTTGCCCGCCTCGTGTCGTACTTGGGCAGCATGGCGTCGAGCGAGTCGAAGATCGCCGAGTAGTAGTGCAGCGCCTCCATGAACCTACCCAGGAAGAAGGGGCCGTTGTGGCTCGAGTCCTGCTCCACCAGGACCAGCACCGCAGGCGACAGCTCGTGGATCACCTGCAGCACCGAGTTGAGCGCCCCTCGGCTCTCCTTGACGACGCAGTGCAGCTGAAGGATGCTGTTGACGACGACGACCTCGCCTTGCTCGATCTCGAAGTCGTCGGTCCTCAGGTTCTCCAAGTTGCTCTCCAGGACGAGGAACTCGAGGTGTATGCCCAGGCTCGCGGCGTAGGATTTGAGCTCGTCGCCGATGGACTGCAGATGATCGACTCGGGCGCCGACGCCGGTGATGCGGATGCGACGGAGCGGTGGGCTGCCCCGACCGGCGAGGCTGTCGAGCAGCTGCCGCCACTGGAGGCCATGGGGGAGCCCCTGGGTCATGCCGAGGTCCACCACGTGGACGGAGCTCTCTCCCTCAAGGGCTTCCAATATGGAGGCGTTAGCCACGAAGTGCCCGAACTGGAGGTACGGGCACAGCTCGTAGGCGAGGCGCAGCGCCTCGGCCTTCTTGTCGAGAGCCAGCGGCGGGACGGTGGCGGGGCCGACAATGCCGACGGCGCCGAGCGGCTGCATGAGCGCGAGGCGGTCTGAGAGGCCCTGCACGAAGCAAGACGCCACGCGCTGGAACGAAGTGCCGAGGACCAGCGCGCTGGCTTTGAGCTCGCACAGCAGCACCGACGCCTGCGCCCGGTCGCGGCACGCCACCGCCTCGGCGCACGAGATAAGCAACTGCACCAGCCTCATGCCATCGCCGCTGCCCTCCTCGAAGACCACATCGGATTCAGGCGATTCCTCGACCACCTCCAGGGCCGAGATCTTCTGCTTGTAGGTGCGGAGCAGGTCGAGGAAACGAAGCTTCCGGGCGCAATCCGAGCGGTTCTCATCAGCATCATCTCCCCCGACGACGGTGATGGCCGCGACGCTGTTGGTGGTCCGTTGCTTTTTCCATTGCCGAGTGAGCTCCAGCGGAGGAGAAAACCACGCTGACAAGGTATGATCCCACGGAGGCAGGTTAAAGCAGACTGGATGCAGATCTATTTTAGCCATGTTCGATAGGCCGAGCTCGGCGCCATTGTCACCCATCCCTTCCTCATTGTAGTTCAACTGTTGCAGTTGATCTTCTTGAGGCTTCAAGTAGCACGCAGGAGACATTGGATACTGCAGCTTAACTCTCTCTCTCTCTCTCTCTCTCTCTCTCTCTCTCTCTCTCTCTCTCTCTCTCTCAGATCTAACAAATCGCAACACATATAAAGCTTATATATATATATATATATATATATATCTGAGTTAACAAATCGCAGGACAATTAAAGCTTTTTATAAGCTTTTACTTCTGCTCCTCGATCGGCAAACTTCGACGTCAAGACAAGAGCAAAACGTCGGTCACTTTGTACATCTACGTATCGAAAGATCTATCGACACGAGTCAAAAGAACATACATAGTTGGGCGACATCGTCAATGGCATAAGCCACCACTGTAACACGAATCCCGTACGGTGAGAAGAACCACCAACAATCAACATGGTTGTGCTCCTCTTTCCCTGCAGCATAACTCCAGCAGTAATGGGGAGTACAATATGCTCCACCACACGTTATCTTACTATCAGGGAACACTGCTCATCTGTCGCATAAAAAAAAAAAAAAAGGGTTCCTGTGAGTTCTGAAGGGAGACACGAAGCCGGCCATCAACCATAACGAATCTGATGAAACCATGACAAAACAATTGGGATTCTTGACATGGTCAGAATCCAACAGGAAGTGATCTGGTATTGACTTTTTTGACACAAGGAAGTGGTTTATTAATCAAGCTTGATGTGTAAGCCATTGATAAAATTACTGGACTTGTAGCGAAACAGGGAAAGATTATTCCAGGAATACGTCGTTGCTTCCAGGAGTCTCCGGTGGAGGAATCTGGATATACTATATAGTTTCGTTACCAACTAAGTTGTGTGTGTGTTGTATCCTCAGCATTTTCGTGTACATTGTTCAAGGGAGAATCTTGCTATTGAAATCTTCCAACGAGTCGAAATGATAAACAAAGCGTGTGTCGACATAGCCCGGAGGGAATCTGCTCGCCCATCATTTGTTATTAGAGAGACTCGCGAGAGGTTTTTTCGTCGTCGTCGGAGAACTTAATCACCCGACACAGCCTGCAGACTATTTATTTTGCTCTACAACTCTTGTGGAGCATTTCTGTATGTGGAAATTGAATGGCTGAGTTCTCCGGTGAGTGATGCTTGTACCCTAACATGCACAACCGGCTGAATCATAGAGATGTGGATGGCCGCTGGATGATGTATATCTATACAATTTGCAAAGAAAATAACTTGATATGAGAAAGGATCGTAACGTCGTAAAAGATTGCAGATCAACTACTTCAACCTTCACCTCATCTTCGAAAGAGGAGGTTGTTTCCTGCTTCTGAGGAATAGCTAGCTGCTGATGGGAGGAAGCATCAGCTTTGTCGGTGAATCCAGGAAGAAGAGATAATGAATTGGATCACGAGACTCAACCCATGTCTGAAATTTTATGTGAAAGTTATTTTCAAAGCTGTAAACGACCTAATGACTTTGCTGCACGGGCATGCATCCACTGATGCCTTGATGAACAATGGCAACCCGAGCTGTGGAGGTAGTAAGTATGCCGGACATGATAGAAAGGTTGTGGAGAACCAGGCATCCTCTCTCTCATAACTCGGGCTCTACGGGTAACTCCACCGAAGGTCCATACGGCGTCGTTCTAAAAATAGTGCGATCAAGAATAGAAACAGGGAAACCAAGCAAGAAAAAATGGAGCAATTTTATGGAGGAAGAACAATGATCAGTAAAAAATAGTGTCGAAACTCTTTACTGATTTTTTTTTTTATGCTGAAAATGATCGATAGACCATACATACTTTACGCGCTGCTTTATCCATTATTTTTCTATTTTACTTGGCAAAAGCAAAAGAAAGAAGAAGAAGTCTTGGTTGCGACAAACTCGTCCATATTAGTATCTTTGACAGCCATTTATATGACTTTTGCCATTGCTATATTAAGTTTAGGAGTCTTAAGCTCTGTGATGGAAAATTTATACAACTTTCTTTTCCGAAGAAAGCATCAAATAAATCAATCATCAAAATTAATTCTACCTCCAAATTTGAACCATCTTGTTGTTTTAACCATCTTTTCAGCCTTAACTTGATCTCTTGGGCAACACATCTCAACATCTTTTCTCTGCCGGTAGGCCAGTTGCTGCTTGACATTGTTTACGTTGCTCATACACGAATCTGTTCAAATGTTTGACATGAGACCACCATTCCTGAGAATAACGAGTACATCACCTGATGTCTTTTGGATGATTCGAGCATTCAGAAAAGGAAAGAACATTTAGCTTGCTCACCAAACAAAAACTCGTCCTTCCTCTAGAGGTTCCGGCAAATAATGAACATTGCACGCTCAAACAAATGATTCATGGAGGATCAATCGGTTTGCTGTTATGGTGACTCATGAACGGATACCCAAAAACATAAATTATTGGCTAAGATTTTTTAGATCACATATAAATTACCAGCTAAAAGTTCTGATCTGAAAATTATCAATAATTATGAATCAAAACTAAATACATGACAAAAACATTGATTAGGCATGCCATGAGCACTCAACAATGAAACATCTTACAGGATATCTAAATATAATATTTTGTTATTATTATGTAACCAATAATAATTATAAAACTAACGGTATAAGACAGTCTTCTCATGTATCTAAAGGTAATCTTTCCATGTATGTTTTGTATACATTACACCAAATCTAGATATTCAAACTTTCTACATGTTTTTTTTTTTCCTACAATAAATCAAAAAATATTTAGTGGTCAAATAGACCTTTGTCAAATATACACCATACATAGTTTTTCTACCTCTAGTGAAATTCTCCCCCTATCAATTGTGATTCTCTAATCATATCACTTTTGACAAACTATTTTTTTTTTTTTTTTGGTTTCAAATATATGACAACACTTGAAAATTAATACAGGCTAGATCAATCTTGTCAGGTCAGATTTAAGACAAATGATGATTGACCAAATCATCACTCATGATTACTTTAAATCTCATGAGTATACATGAAGAAATATCCTCATTTATACTAAATCTTATATTGACAAGTAATTATCTTCTAGCGATATCAATTATAATAATGGCAATAATGAGGTGAGGCACAAATCTCATCCCATCTCAAATCTGACTTATAAAAATACATAAAACAACAAAGATCATGTATTATGAGAACACCAGTGTAATTCTGCATCAACATCATTTTTTAACCACTGATTAAAATAAATCAACTAAACATCACCAATCAATCATCAGTATTCCTCTTTGAGAAAATTGAATTACAATTATATATCAAGCTCACTTTTAAGTACTTGATTAATCAGAAAGAGAACATTTTCTTAATCACCACTAATCTTTTAATTAATTTAAATAAGATATATTATTAAATTATTTATGTTCAAATGAATCCACTAAACATTACCAATCAATCCATCTTTTTTTTCTCTTCTAAGAAGATTTCATTGTAATTCTTCATCAAACACACTCTTAAGTATATACATATAAATAAAATTTGTTATTACCTTACCTATGTCCAAATGAATTTAATTAGCATACCAATCAGTAATCTTCATTCTTTTGCTGAAAAGATTCTATTATAATTTTATGACAAGCTCACTCTTAACTGCTTACTTCATTAGACAAAAGATGTATTTCACCACTAATCATTCAGTACATCCAAACAAAATCGATTACTATATTATCTGCATCCAAATCAATCCATAACCATCACAATCATCCTTTTGCCTCTTCTAAGAGATTTCAATACAAGTCTGCGTCAAACTTACTGTTAAGTGCTTGTTCATTAGAAACGAGGAAACTTTCTTAATCATCACAAATCTTTGAGCAATTTTTTTAAAAACTATTATTATGTTATCTACATTTAAATGAATTTATTAAACATCACTACTCAATTATCTTTGTTTCCCTTTTAAGAAGATTACATTATAATTCTACTTTTAAATCATTGCTTCAATAATCGCAGAAAATCTTTGACTAAATTAGAATAAAAAATATTATTATATTATCTATATCTAAATGAATCCAATAAACATCACCTAGCAGTCATTTTGATTCTCTTCTTACAAGACTTCGTTCCAATCTTTACATCATTCACTTTTAAGTGCTTGCTTTATTAGAAAAGAGATACTTCTTATTCCAATCTTTATATCATTCACTTTTAAGTGCTTGCTTTATTAGAAAAGAGATACTTATCATAATGGTTGAAGTTGATACGAAGAAAGGATAGAGTTAACACACTAAAGAAGAATAGGAGAAGGCTAAATCTTCTATATTTCTCTCAATATTTTTATAATTTCACAAACTCTATATTTTTCAGGACTCAATATATGAGGTTTATATAGTTCCTCAAGATACATTATATTTATACAGATTTATGCAGTAAGAATGAATCTTTCTTTCAATAAACTCTTTCAAGAATCAATAACCAATTTGACTTGTCCTTCCATAAATATTTTCTCTTAAAGAAATGAACCTTTCTTCTGATGAAATTAATCTCTTCATGATAATTGTACAAGTTTAATTCCAATGTTCTCCCCCCTTAAACTTGTTCCATCCAACATGCCAAGTTTTCTTCGAAGATGTTGAAATGTTTCAATTTTGAGAGGTTTTATAAAAATGTCAGCCACTTGTTCACTTGTCTTGACATGGTGTAGCTCCACTTCTTTGTTTTTGACAAGATCTCTTATAATATATCGTAAAATTCTTTTAGCGACATTTAAATGAGAAGTCTTAGGAGATTCCATGTATCTACTTATTAAACCAATTCCAAATAATATATCAGGTCTAGTGCATATCAAATACATTAAATATCCAACTAGACTTTTGTAATAAGTTGGATTAATATATTTACCTTCGCCTTCTTTGGTCAACTTGGTGCCATACTCAATAGGTGTATCTGTAGGATAACAATCTTCCATAGAAAACTTCTTTAGAACCTCTTTTGCATAATTTTCTTGTGAAATAAAAATTCCTTCATTGTTTTATATAATTTCGATACCAAAGAAATGACATTAAGCCCAAGTCAGTCATCTCAAACTCCTTCTTCATAGAGTATTTAAAATCTTTAATCATAGAGCTACTACTGCCTGTAAATATTAAATCATCTACATATAGGCATACAAACATGATATCTCCATCAATGTTAGATTTTGTATAGAGAGCATGTTCATGTGGACATTTAGAAAAATTGTTTTTGAATAAAATAAACATCTATCCGAGAATTCCATACTCGTGGGGCTTGTTTAAGCCCATAAAGAGCTCTCTTTAACTTGTATATTTTGTCTTCTTGTTCATAAATAATAAAATCATGAGGTTGTTGAACATAAACCTCTTCTTCAAGAACTCCACTAAGGAATACTGATTTGACATCCATTTGTAAAATTTTTCATTTCATTTGAGCTGCTAAGTAATCTTACTGTCTCCAATTGAGCAACTGGTGCGAACACTTCTTCATAGTCGATCCCATATTATTGTTTATATCCCTTTGTAACCAATCGTGCTTTATATTTCTCCACCTCTCCTTGTGCATTTTTTTTTGTTTTGAAGATCCACTTAACACCGATCGCTTGGTGGTCTTCTGGAAGTGTGGTAAGCTCCCATGTATCATTTTTGTTGATTGCATTAATCTCCTCCTTCATAGCTTGTCTTTATTTTTCTTCTTCACAAGCTTCTTCAAAAGTTAATGGATCATATCCTGCAAAAAGATAAAATAGAGAAAGTTCATCATTGTTAGTATCAATTCTTTGAGTCACATCATATAGCTCCTGGATCAGTCTTGTCCTTCTTATAATCAGACTTCTTGAATCATGTGACCTAGCTAATCTCGGTGATGATTCTAGTAAAGCCTCTTCTGTGCTTACTTGTATTATATCATCCTCCTCTGATGATATAGCTTTCCTATGCTTTTTATTACTTTTTCAGTCCCAAATCTGTTGTTCATTAAACTCAACATCTCTTGACATCACAACTTTATTTGTGATAGGATTATAGAGTTTGTATCCATTGGAATTCTCAGCATAACCTAATAAAATTCATTTTTGACTTTTATCTTCAAGTTTTGTTCTTTTTTCTTCTGGTATCTTAGCAAATGCAACACTTTCAAAAATTCTTAAATGATCAAACTCTTGGTTTCCGTAGGCTCCATACTTCTTCTGCTGTAGAATTACCAATTCGCTTTGTTGGAAACCTGTTAAGCAAATAAACTGCACAAGCAACAACATCCTCTCAAAATTCTTTAGGAATCATTCTTTCCTTTAATATACATCAGACCATATTAAGTATACTCCTATTTTTCCTTTCTAAAACACTATTTTGTTGAGGTGTGTATGGTATAGTAAATTGATATAAAATTTTATTATTTCTACAAAAACTTTCAAATTCATTTGATGTATATTCACCATCTCTATCTATTCGTAAACATTTAATCTTGCAACCACTTTGTCTTTAACTAATTCTTTAAATTCTTTAAATTTTTTAACACTTCTTTCTTTTCCTTTAAAATATAGATCCAAGTTTTACTACTATGATCATCAGTGGAGGTAAGAAAATACATGCTTCCTCCAAGTGATACTGGGCTAATAGGGCCACAAACATCCGAGTGTACTAGATCAAGTTGATGCCATGCTCTTTTTGTTCTACTGATTTTGAAAAGCTTTCTTTCTTGTTTACCCATAACACATACTTCACATAATTTTGATAGGCGATCAATTCTTGACATTTCTGTCACCATATTAAACTTCTCTAAAAGTTTTAAAGATTCAAAATTTAAATGTGCATATCTAAGATGCCATAATGTAGAAATGTCCTCAATATCAGTCTTAAAACAATTTGATCGATAAAAAATGCATAAACAAATGCAACACTTCCAAAAATTCTTAAATGATCAACTCTTGGTTTCTGCAGGCTCCATACTTCTTCTGGTGTAGAATTACTAATTCGCTTTGTTGGAAACCTGTTAAGCAAATAAACTGCACAAGCAACAACATCCCCTAAAATTCTTTAGGAATCTTTCTTTCCTTTAACATACATCGGACCATATTAAGTATAGTCCTATTTTTCCTTTCCGAAACACCATTTTGTTAAGGTGTGTATTACATAGTAAATTGATCTAAAATTTTATTATTTCTATAAAAACTTTCAAATTCATTTGATGTATATTCACCATCTCTATTTGTTCATAAACATTTAATCTTGTAACCACTTTATCTTTCAACTAATTCTTTAAATTCTTTGAATTTGTTTAACACTTCTTCTTTTCCTTTAAAATATAGACCTAAGTTTTGCTATTATGATCATCAGTGAAGGTAAGAAAATACCTGCTTCCTCCAAGTGATACTGGGCTAATAGGGCCACAAACATCCAAGTGTACCAGATCAAGTTAATGCTATGCTCTTTTTGTTCTACTGATTTTGAAAAGCTTTCTTTCTTGCTTACTCATAACACATACTTCACATAATTTTGATGGACAGTCAATTCTTGACATTTCTATCACCATATTAAACTTCTTTAAAAGTTTTAAAGCTTCAAAATTTAAATGTGCATATCTAAGATGCCATAATGTAGAAATGTCCTCAATATCAATCTTAAAACAATTTGATCGATCAAAAATGCATAAACAAATGCAACACTTCCAAAAATTCTTAAATGATCAACTCTTGGTTTCTGCAGGATCCATACTTCTTCTGGTGTAGAATTACTAATTCGATTTGTTGGAAACCTGTTAAGCAGATAAACTGCACAAGCAACAGCATCCCCTAAAATTCTTTAGGAATCTTTCTTTCCTTTAACATACATCGGACCATATTAAGTATAGTCCTATTTTTCCTTTCCGAAACACCATTTTGTTGAGGTGTGTATGGCATAGTAAATTGATGTAAAATTTCATTATTTCTACAAAGACTTTAAAATTCATTTGATGTATATTCACCACCTCTATCTGTTCATAAACATTTAATCTTGTAACCACTTTATCTTTCAACTAATTATTTAAATTCTTTGAATTTGTTTAACACTTTCTTCTTTTCCTTTAAAATATAGACCCAAGTTTTGCTATTATGATCATCAGTGAAGGTAAGAAAATACCTGCTTCCTCCAAGTGATACTGGGCTAATAGGGCCACAAACATTCAAGTGTACCAGATCAAGTTGATGTCATGCTCTTTTTGTTCTACTGATTTTGAAAGACTTTCTTTCTTGCTTACCCATAACATATACTTCAGATAATTTTGATATGCAATCAATTCTTGGCATTCCTATCACCATATTAAACTTCTCTATAAGTTTTAAAGCTTCAAAATTTAAATGTGCATATCTAAGATGTCATAATGTAGAAATGTCCTCAATATCAGTCTTAAAACAACTTGATCGATCAAAAATACATAAATATAGAGGAAACATTTTATTCTTCGCCATTTTCACATGTGAGATTAATGCCATAAATGGATTTCTTAAGTTTGTAAGCCTAACTTTCCTTTCTCTTTTCTACGAATCCTTCAAGTTGTTTCATATAGACTTTTTCATCTAGATCCCTATTCAGAAATATTATTTTCATATCAATCTGATGTAACTCAAGATCGTAATGAGTTATTAATGCCATGATGATCCTTAATGAGTCCTTTCGAGAAATTGAATAAAAGGTCTCATGGTAGTCAATGTCTTCTTTCTGATAAAAACCTTTGGCCACAAGTCTGACTTTATATTATTCAATATTGCCCATCAAGTCACATTTAGTCTTAAAGACCCATTTACAACTGACTCTTTTATAATTATTGGGCAATTTAATGAGTTTCCAGACACCATTCTGGTCCATTGATTTTAACTCCTCTTTCATTGCATCATACTATTTTTCAAAATCATTACTTTCTGTGGCTTGTGAAAACGATAATGGGTCTCTTTTTATTCTTATATCAAAATCAGATTCTTGCAGATATACCACAAAATTATCAGAAATGGTATATTTCCTTTTTCTTTAAGATTTTCTCAAATCTGCCAATTGTGATTATTCTACAAGACTATCAGTAGCGACATCAACATCATGTGAGAATTCATCAATATTATTTTATTATTCACCCTCATCAATTCTCTCATTGATTTGAGGAATAATAATTTCTCAAATAGGGGATAATACAAGAGGAGTCTGAATCTCCTCAATATCAAAATTAATCCTTCGAGACTTTTAACTCTCACTGATTTCACCATTTTTTAGGAATTTTATATTACCAGATTTTATTGTCTTTGTATTATTATCAGGGCAATAAAATTTGTATCTCTTGGATCTTTCTAGGTAACTAATAAAATATCCATAAATTATTCTTGGATCCAATTTCTTTTCATGTGGATTGAATACTTTTATCTTTGTAGGACACCCCCAAATATGTAAATGTCTCAAACTGGGTTTCCTACCAGTCTATAACTCAAATAGAGTTGATGGAACTGACTTACTAGGAACCCTGTTTAGGATATACATAGCTGTCCTAAGAGCATCACCTTACATTAACTCAGGTATAGAGGAATAACTCATAATGCTCCTAACCATATATATAAGAGCACAATTTTACATTTTAACAACACTGTTCTACTATGGCACACCTGGTAATGCATACTAAGCACAAATACTCTATTGTTCCAGGAATCTAGCAAAAGGACCAGTATTATGATCGGATTCATCATATCTACCATAAAATTCATCACCCCTATCAGATCTAACAATTTTAACTTTTCTATCTAATTGTCTCTCGACCTCATTTATGTACATTTCAATAATGTCAACGGTATGAGACTTTTTATGTATTAGATAAACATAACCATATCTAAACAGATCATCTATAAATGTAATGAAATACTTTTCTCCACTAAAATAAGAAATATAGAGTGGTCTACAGATATCAGTATAAATAATTTCAAGAAGTTCTTTACTTCTTGTGGCATTTTTTTTTGTATGCTTAGTTTGCTTTCCCTTAATGTAATATATGCAAATATCAAAATCAGTAAAGTTTAATTTTTTTAAAATATTATCCTTCACTAATCTTTCAATTCTTTCTTTGGAGATATACCTCAAACGTCTATGCCACAATATATAAGATCTTTCATTATTGGAATTGTATTTCATTCCAATACTTGATTGTAGGGTCAATAATGTATTTGCAAACTCAAGATTCAAATTAATTCTGTATAAACCATTACATAGAATTCCAGAACCAATTTTTATTAAATTATAAAATATGTTGAGTTTATCATTACAAAAAAAAACATAATATCCTAACTCATCAATTCTAGACAGAAAAATTAAATTTCTAGAAATTACAAGAACAAAACATATGTCGTTCAGATCCATCAAATGACCTGTCTTTAGGCATAAGCGACAAGTCCCTACTGATACCATTTTTGCTTTGAGACGATTTCCTATAATTATGAAACTTTCATGTTCTTGTAGTTTCTGGATTGAAAGAAATCCTTGCATATTATTAGTAACATAAGTTGAAGCGCCAGAATCAATCCACCATGTATTAGAAGGAACTTCTGCAATGTTTGATTAAAAACATACAAAGGTTGAGTTTATACCTTTCTTTTTGAACTAAGTCATACATTTAATATAGTACTTCTTTACATGTCCTATCTTGCCATAAAAGAAACACTTTACTGTAATAACTTTCTTTTCAATAGTCTGTCTAACACTTCCAGACCTGACAAATTTCTTCAATGGATGATGCTTCGATTTTCTTTTCTTGTTACTAACTCCTTGAGTAGTTGTTAGTACATTATATGAACTTTCCTGCCTTAATCTTAATTCTTCCTGAACACACATACTAGTTAACTCATTTAAGTCCCACTTATCTTTATTTGTATTATAGTGAATCTTGAATAGGCCAAACTGAGAAGGAAGAGAATTAAGAATGAACTGCACAAGGAAAAATTCATCAACATTCATTCCTAACACCTTAAGTTTTGTAGCTTTATCAACCATATTGAGAACATGATCTTGAATTCCTCGAGTACCATCATACTGAGCTGTAGTCAGTTCTTTCATTAATGTGTCAACCAATGACTTATCAGCAGATTTAAATCTGTCTTAATAACCTTTAAATATTCACGTGCGGTAGATGCAACCGGTAATGAAGTCTTTATATTGTTTACAATTGTTATCCTTATGAATATTAAACTAAGCCTATCAGATCTTTTCCAAGCTTTCATTTCATTGACTTATTCCATAGTACTTTTGTCAGTTAATTCTATAGGCTTTTCAATAAGTAATATCAAATAAAGATCTAATACGCCAAATATAAATTGCACATGCTCTAACCATTCTGAATAATTTTATCCAGAGAGTACAAGGACACTAGAAGCATGAGAATGTATGGATGGAAATACCACTGTAGAATATAAAATAATATTAATGGTTTGAGTTTTACCAAAATATGATGAACTATTGATATCATCAATATTTAACCTTTGGGTAAAAATATTGACATATCTAGTGTTTACCTAAGATCATTTATGCATGTAATTTTGAATATTATTTCCTTAATGTCATTGAGGACTTGTTCCTTAATGTAACTTTATAAATCATTGATCTAGGTCACTTTGGTGACTACAAAACCAATACAGTAATATAAAATATAAATTAAATTATCTTATTAATGATAAAATTTTAATTATATTTTATATCCTATAAGCCTACCATCCTAGGCTACTTTGGCAGCTATTAGTGATACATAACTTAAGGAGATGAACTATGAATAATATTCATCAAGTTCATTTGAACTAATTTATGCTGAAATAGTTTAATAATAGAATAATAACCATAATAATTATTGAACACTTAATCAGCAAGAAAAAACTCATATGATAATTGTAATCATGATAATACATAAATCATGCATTCATGTGAAAAATAAATATCATTTTACAATTACTAACATTTACATGTGAATAACTGAATAAATATCCAAGAACTAATAATTAGATTTAACACATATAATTAATAATTCATATGAGAAAACTATAAAGAAACAATAATTTATAATTTTTTAAAATTAAAATAATTAATTTTATTTAATTGGAGAAGCCCATAAGTCCAATTAAATAAATTGATCAAAATAAAATGTAGTCAATGAATAATCAAAATATAATCATGAGTAACTTTTATTAGATTATATATTGATTAATTTTATAATTAAGAACAAAAATCATAATTTCTCAATTTTATAATTGTAGAATTGTAATTCTAAAAGGATATAAAAAATTACAAAATTTATAAAGGGTAGAAATGTTATAGGATTAATAAAACACAGGAAGGGTAAAACTATAAATAATCCTATTCGGCCGAAGGGTAAAATTATAATTTTGGAGAATGGTAAAATTATAATTTTCGTTGAAGGTAAAACTGTAATTTTAGTAGAATGGCAAAACTATAATTTCTACTAAAAGGTAAAATTGTAATTTTAGCCAAATGGTAAAGTCGTGATTTCGATAGAATGTCAAAAATATAATTTTAACTTAATGGCAAAACTATAATTCTCTTTTAAGAAAACCCTAACCCATATCCTTCCCTACTGTTATCGCGTCAGGCGATCACGTATAGCTCAGAATGCTGCGTACACCGACCGCTAGTACGAGATCGTTGGCGCTGCCGGTGGCGACGCCTCTCGACGCGATGCTCGCTGCCCATGCGATACTATTATGCGGTTGCCAGGCAAACCCGCCCTTGCTACACGTAGTTGCCTGATACACCGCTTGATGCCGCTTCTATGCACGATCGACACATGTCGCCAACACTGTTGATCTATACGCACACTCGGTGCTACCGTAGGCAGATCCGGCCAAAAACGTAGCAAGATTGTTGTACCTTTTTTACGATGCACAATAACCATCAAGAATCGTTCACAAGCAAACGATTAAAATTAACAGATAGGAAAACAAATCAATAAGATATTCAGATCAACGCATCATAAATAAAAATAATAAATCTAATATTTTTGATCTCAAAACCTAGGCTCTGATATCAATTGTTAGCATTAAAACTATAGTTATGCAATCTATTATGCGAAAAACTATTATGTCATAATTGAAATTAAATAATACGAGATCTGTTTACGATGCATACCTTTAGATGTCATCTGATTGAGATCCAATTAGATCTTCAAGAGTATTACCTGTTGAATCTGAATAATGCCGAATATCGATCTGCAAGGAGAACTAGAATGGATCTAGACTCATTCTCCTCTCTTCCTATCCTTTCATAAGACCACTGTAATTGATGGTTTTAGGGAGATCGAAAGAATAACCATAATCTCTCTAATTCTATTCTCTATTGTCATTCTTGCATTAGGTTTATAGTAGGTCCTGTCTATTTATAGACGAGAGCAGAAGGTCTAGGATAAGTTATTAGGAGAGTTCCTTCCATCAAAGGCATCCCCTAAAATATCCTAATATAATATTTTTTATTTAATATTAGCTAATATCTTTTATCAAAATCTAATTAATTTATAATATATTTTATTTAATTAATAAATGACCACATAATCTTACCGTTTTATCATATATTTCATTAATAATAAAACACTTCACCCTTCTTATTAGAATCTTAATGATATTGAATCTATCTTATTTTGCTCCTTTTCATTTCCTGGTATGGTTATATCATGAGCATTTAATATTTCTATAAGGAAGCATCATATCATTCTCAGCATGCTTTGACGAATAAGATATTAAAAGCAACAATCATGCCCTATCACATAATGTATAATTCTAAAGTATTAACTTCATCAAGATGACATTATTTAAAAATAAAATATTATCAAAATATGATGAAATAATTTTGTGCTAAATGATAGAAGATGCTCAAAATTTTTAGGAAGATTAGATAAGTTAAGCTTTCCAAAAATAATATGAATAGTATCGTGATAGGTGGCCCCGACTAAATGTGAGAACATCATCGACTCTTTTCCTCACTGCTTAAAATATCACATATTATGTCATCTATGATAGGAATATAACACTTAAGAACATAAGTTGGTGACCAGTCATTTCATCTATGTGCATATTGTTATAAAATATCCTCACTAGTATAGGGTAAATTGATTCACTAATTTAGAAAATAATAATATACATAAGTAGTAAACCATCGGATAGTATCTTAATCTCCTACATCATCTAGGTTGATATATTTCCCTTTATAAACTATTCTAGGCTTAAATTTAAAACTATTTTAGGCTTAAATTTAAAATACAATAGAATATAATGAAATCATATATTTATATATTTTATAATAATATGCACATAAATAAATTTAATAAAATTTGTTATTGATAACAGATAGGATTTAGATATTAGATATGATTTTCTTAACTGAACGAGAAAATCTCATCGGGAAATCCTCCTCCTCACTTGTATAAATTAATAGAATCAATAAACTTAATCGAACTTTTAATTACTTCTTCCTATTTTTAACATCGTATCAGAGCCTCTCTCTCTATAAAAAGTGATTATCATTATCTTACTTTATTGGCTATCTAACATCATCACAATTTGTCCATGACAAACCTTCTTCCCCGTCAGCTTCCTCCTCACTCCTCAACGAAACAGCAGATGCCCCTAACATTGTCACTGTTTTTCTATTGCTTCAGCAACATTGATTTCTTTATTGTTCTATCATCCCAGCCCTCATTAGCCCTCCTCTTGCCATCCGAAGGTTGCAGAGTGCCTTGCAGCCTGACACTCCTCTTGCTACCCTTCAGATCCGCCAACCAACTTCGCGAAGTGGGGGGCCATCCACCATCCCCATTCTCAACCTCAATTCAATTGCTATCCAATGACGACAAACTCTTTCCTTTAATCAGATTTGTTTCTTTGATCAAATCTCTAGCAACAAAGGATGATCCCCCGCTGACTCCTCATCTTCCTATCGCCATCGCCCACTCTCTACCGACCACAGCCAGTGTCTTCCAGTGATTGCTATTCATAGTGCATCCACTGACGCATGACTCTTGCTACCTCTCCTCTGCTGGAGGTAGCCCTCCGCTACCCAATGATACCTTCTTACCTTTTCTTTCGACGTTGCCAGTGTCTTCTTCTACAATGCAATAAAAATAAAGCAACCTCTACTTCTTCTACTACAGCTACTGAACCTCCTCTTCTTGTCGTGCTTGCACCCTCCTTCTTAACCAGGCTTTCATGGTCGTCGAAGTCAACTACCATCAGACCTTCACCGTGGTTGACAACACTGCAGTCTCCTTCTATCGCACTTGCAACTCCAGCGTAATTGTCCACTCCTTCTCAGCGAGGCTGACATCACTATCGAAGTCAACTACTGTCAGACTTTCATCACGGTTAATAACATAGCAGTCTCCTTCCTTCAGATTCATTAACATCAGTTTAAGATCTATGTCCTTCACAGGAGCTTGATCGTGCGAGTCATGATAGTCTAATCTAATCAGACTATCAAACTTAGCTCCAGCATAATAGTCTGCTCCTTCTCAATCAAGCTGACATCGCCACCGAAGTCAATCGCCGTCAGATCTTCACCATGATTGACAATACTGCGGCCACCTTATGCCGCACTTGCCGCTCTAGCATGCCCAATCAGTCAACTTTATTTTTTCTAAAATAAATATTTCAAATCTATAATAAGCTCACTTTTAAGTACTAACTTTATTTTAAAAAAATTCTAAATGATAAATAATTTTTGAGTAAATTCAAATGAAGCCTATTATTACATTATATCCAAATGAATCCATTGAGTATCATCAATCAATCGTCTTTGATCCTCTTCTAAAAGGATTTCACTGTAATTTTATATCAAGCTTATTAAACAGAGAAAAAAAATTGCAATGACTATTAATCTTTGTGTAAATTCAAAGAAGACCTGTTACTATATTATTTGTGTCCAAATGAATTCACTCAACATCATTAATCAATCAAAAGAAAATTTTATTACAAATCTGCATCAAAAACACCTTTAAGTATTTGCTTCATTAGAAATAACAAGAAGTCCTTAATCACCACTAATGCTTGAGTAATTAATACAAAACATGATGCTATATTATCTATATTTAAATGAATCTACTAAGCATCACCAATTAGTTATGTTTGTTCTATTTTGTGAAGATTCCATTGTAATTTTGCATCAAGCTCGTTTTTATATCCTTGCTTCATCAAAAAGAGAAGAATATTCTAATATTCAATAATCTTTGATTAAACCCAAAAAAAACATGTTACTATATTATCTATTGCCAAATAAATCCACTAAAGATCACCAACCAGTCATGTTAGATTCTTTTATAAGACTATGCATTATGCTCACTTTTATGTGCTTACTTCATTTAGAAAAAGAAGAATCTCCTAATCATCACTAATCTTTAATTAAAATTCAAACTAAACATATTATTACATTATCTATATCCAAATGAATCTACTGAATATCACCAATCAATCATCTTTTTTCCACATTTAAGAAAATTTTATTGTAATTCTACATCACATTTAAGAAAATTTTATTGTAATTCTACATCACATTTAAGAAAATTTTATTGTAATTCTACATCACATATACTTCATAAAAAAAGAGGAGAATTCACTAATCACCACTAATCTTTCAATAAATTCAAACAAAACTTGATATTACATTATCTGTCCAAAGGAATCCACTTAGCACCACTAATCAATCACTTTGTTCATCTTCCAAAAAGATTCTTTTGCAATTCTTCAGCAAGCTCACTTTTTTATCTGAAAAGAGAAGAATTCTCTAATGATGAATTTTTTTTAATAACTTCAAATAAAATATATTATTATATCATGTCTAAATATATCCTTTCAGCATAACTAATCAGTTATCTTAGATTATATCTTAAAAAGATTTTACTGTTGTTAGAGAAAAATGTAGTTAACATCTATGTCAACATGATATAGCCCTAATCCGAATAAGAGGGGTCCTTCGGGGTAGAGCACGATTTCTCCATTCTTGTTTTTGACGCAAAGATCAATGTCCAAGGTTGGGGGGTGCTTCCCGAGTTAGTTCTTCTAACGCTTAAGTTAGTATTGAGTTTCACTTTATTTTAACGCTTAAGTTAAAATATATCTTTAACTCTAAAGATATATTTTATACTAACCTCCAAGAGGAAGAATATCTTATAAAGATCCTGTAAGGAAGGTAGTTTGTAATCGGCCTGAACTGATCTTTAAACTTTTGAGAATATTTTCCAATGGAGGCAGTTTATAATCGACCCGAACTACTTACCGGGCTTTCAGAAATATTCATGTGAATATTATGTAGGGTTGGACTTTTAAGAATATTTCTATGAATTGACTTTTTTTAACTTTCTAAAATACTTTCTAAAATATTCATAATCGAGTCGATTTGCCTGAGAGGCAGCTCAACAACTCGATAAAGGAGCCAATTAACTTTTAGGTTCTTATCGCCGTGAATAGGAGGTTGTTTGCCAGATATGACGTTAGCATGATGGGTAGTTGATTTGGATTCGTTATCAACCATAATTGTATGTCAAGTTCAATTTTAAGTCTTTGCTTCTTTAGAAAGAGAATAACTCCTTAATAACCACTGATCTTTGTGAAAATTCAATGAAGACCTTTTATTACATTATTTATATCCAAATGAATTTATTCAGCATTACGATCAATAATCTTTATCCTCTTCTTAGAAGATTCTTTCAAGCTACTTTTAAATACATACGTCTTTAGGAAAAAAAGAATTTTTAAGTGACACTAATGTTTGAGTAATTAAAATAACTTATTATTATATTATCTATATTTAAATAAATCCACTAAACTTCACCAATTAGTTATCTTTATTTCTCTTATGAGAAGATTATATTACAATCTTGCATCAGGCTCACTTTTAAGTCCCTGCTTCATTAGAAAAGAGAAGAATTCTCTAATCACAAATTATCTTTGGCTAAATTCAAACAAAACTTATTATTACATTATATATGTCCAAAGATTTACACTAAATATCACTAACTTGTTATCTTGTCAACTTCAATCCTTTTCTTATGATATTACATTGCAATTCTGCATGAAGCTCATTTTTAAGTATTTGCTTCATTAGAAAAATAAGAATTCCTTAATCACCACTAATTTTTGAGTAAATTCCAATGAAATCTAATATTACATTATCAATGTTAAAGTAAATCTAACTAAGCATTACAAATCGGTTATCTTTGTTCCTCCTTTAAGAAAATTTCATTATAATTCTACATTAAGCTCACTTTTAAGTGATTGTTTCATCAGAAAAATATAAAAATTCCCTAATCACCACTAATATTTGAGTAAACTCAATCAAAACTTGTAATTATATTATTTGTATCCAAATGTATCCATTTGGCATTACTAATTAGTCATCTTTGTTTCTCTTGGAAGAAGATCCCATTGCAATTCTAGATCAAGTTCATTTTTAAGTCCTTGCTTCATTTGGAAAGAGAATAATTTTCTAATTACCAAAAATCTTTGATTGAGTCCACTTAACATTCCTAATCAGTCATCTTAGATCCGTTTCTTATAAAATTTTATTACCATTCAAAATCACTTTTAAGTGCTTCTTTCATTAGAAAAAAATAAAAATTTCTTAATCACCACTATTTTTTGAATAAATTCAAACAAATTAGTTATTTACATTATTTATGTCCAAATCAATCTATTGAATATCAATAATCAATTTTTTTTCTATTTTAAAAAGATCTCACTACAATTATATATCAAAAACAGTTTTAAGTATATACTTCATCAAAAAAAAGTGAAGAATTTTTTAACCACTAATAATATTTGATTAAATTCAAACAATACTTGTTATTATATTATCTGTGTCCAAATGAATTTACTGAACGCCACCAATTACTCATCTTAGACACTCTTCATAGAGGACTCCATTGCAATTCTATATCAAACTCACATTTAAGTGTTTGTTTCATCAGAAAAGAAAAGAATCTGTAATCACTACTATTCTTTGTATAAATTTAAACAAAACATGTTATTACATTGTCTACATCCAAATAAATTCACTGAAAATCACCAATAAATCATCTTTATTCCTCTTTTATGGATATTCTAATGTAAATATGCATCAAATACACTTTAATTCACCGAAAAAGAGAATAATTCTCAATCCACCACTAACCTTTTGAATAAATTCAAACAAGACATGTTGTTATATTATTTCTGCCCAAATGAATCATATCACCAATCAGTCATCTTAGACCCTCTTAGAAGATATCATTATAATTTTGCATCAAGCTCACTTTTAAGTACTTGCTTCATTCTAAAAGAGAAGAATCCCCTTATCACCATTATTCTTTGAGTAAATTAAAAATAAATGTGTTATGACATTATTTGAGTCTAGACGAATCCAGTGAACATCACAAAATAATCATCTTTGTTGCTTAAACTTTATTGTTATTCTATATTAAACACATAATAAATGTATACCTCATAAAAAAGGAGAAGGATTCCTGAATCGCCACTAATCTTTGAATAAATTCATACAAAACTTGTTATTATATTATTTGTGTCGAAATGAATGCACATAACATCACTCAGTCATGTTAAAGTTCTCTTCTAAGAAGATTCCATTATAATTCTATATCAAACTCATTTTTATTTCTGGCTTCACTAGAAAAAGAGAAGAATCACCTAATCACCATATTTTTTTTGTGTAAATTTAAACAAAATAGGTTATTACATTATCTATGTCCAGAATCACCACTAATCTTTGAATAAATTCAAACAAGACCAATCATTTCAATATCTGTCTCCAAATAAGATCTATTTTTATATTACATGTGTTCAAATGAATTCAGTCAGCATCACCAATCACCAATCTTTGTTTCTTTTCTGATAAGATTTTATCGTAATTTTACATCATGCTCACATTTAAGTCCTTACTACATCAAAAAAGAGAAAAATTTTCTGATCACCATAAGTGTGTGACTAAATTCAAATATAATTTTTATTTTATTATCTATGTCCAAGTGAATACATTAGACATCTTTAATCAGTCATCTTAGTTCCTCTTCTCAAAATATTCCATAGCAATTCTGCATCTAATCCAATTTTAAGTGACAACTTTATTAGAAGAAAATAAGAATTGTTTAATCATCACTTATGTTTAAGTAATTTAAACAAAACTTGTGATTATATTATCTGTGTTTAAATGAATCCATTGAGCATCACTAATCAATTATTTTTATTTCTCTTTTAAGAAGATTTCATTGTAATTTTGTATCAAGCTCACTTTTAAGCGTTTGCTTCATGAGAAAATAGAAAATATTCAGAATTATCAGTGATCTTTGAATAAACCAAAAAAATTATTAGTAAATTATCTATGTCCAAATGAATTCACTTAGCATCACCAATCAATCATCCTTGTTCCTCTCTTGAAAAATTATTTTATAATTTTGCAACAACCTTAGTTTTAAGTGTTTGCTTTATGAGAAAAGAGGAGAATATCTTAATGACAGATTCTATGAGTAAATTCAAACAAAACATTTTATTACATTATGTCCAGATCAATCGATTGAGCCTCACTAATCAATTATCTTGGATCCTATTCCAAAAAGATATTTTTATAATTCCGCATCGAACTCACTTTTAGGTATTTGTTTCATTAGAAAAGAGAAGAACTTCACTAATCACTAATAACCTAGGAGTAAATTCAAACAAGACCTTCTATAACATTATTTGTGTCCAAAATGATTTTAATTAGGATCACCAATCAATCATCTTTGTTCCTCTTGTGAGAAGATTTCATTTCAATTCAACATCAAGCTCTTTATTAACACTTTTTTTATTAGGAAAGATAAGAACTTTTTAATAGCTACTAATCTTTGAGTAAATTCAAATAAAATTTATTATTATATTATTTGTATCCAAATGAATCCATTGAGCATCAAGAATCAGTTATCTTTTTCCCTTTTCGAGAAGATTCCCTAGTAACTATTAATCTTTGAGTAAATTAAAACAAAATTTGTTGTTTTATTATTTGTGTTCAAATAAATTCATTGAGTATACCAATCAATCATCTTTTTTGCTCTTATGAGAAAATCACATTGTAATTGAAGCTCACTTTCAAGTGTTTGCTTCATCATAAAAGAGAAGAATTCCCTAATGACCACTAATCTTTAGATGAATTCAAATAAAACCTATTATTATAGTATCTGTGTGTCTAAATGAATTCACTGAGCATTACCAATCAATCACTGTGTTCCACTTCTGAGAATATTCCATTACAATTCTATATCAAGTTTACTTTTAAGTATTTCATCATAAATGAGAAGAATTCATTAATGATGATTAATTTTTAAATAAAATATGCTATTACATTATCAATGTCTAAATGAATTTATTTAACAACATCAATCAATCATCGTGAGTCTTATTTTGAAAAGACTTCATCATAATTTTGTTTAGCACTAACAAGGTGGGTGAATTAGTGCTATAGCGAATAGGATTTTAAAAATTTTATCGATAAATCCATATAAAAATTGTGTTTTGCTGAAAAATCTTATCACGAGCATCACATATATAATGAAAAATAAAAAACAAAAATGTCTCTCACGTTTATCATATCATCCTGCAATGATTTGTATGTGAAAAATCTACATATTATGTGTTAGAGTTTTACTTAAGAAGATTGTATATCCCTGAAAACCCAAATCTAAATGAGAAGATTAAGGTGGTCAAATGTCCTACTCGCTAGAAGTATCCACATGGTGGAAGAAATGGTGATGCTCGTCCTTTGCAGCATAAAAACTTACAACTTTGACACACCACCTTGCAGCAAGCATAGAAGAAGAACTCATTTCTTTTTTGTTGTCCACATACACTAAGGAGAGGGATGGTCAGTTAAAAAGAGAAGGGAGGGAGGAGAATAGGAAAGGGGCGACCAAAGGTATAGTCTATTCCCTTTCTTTACCGCCCCCACCTCCTATTTATAGAGAGTCTCTTTAAACTCTAGTGGATCATGCCTTAGTAGAGATTGGATCTCTATCCAATTACCCTTACCTCTTGGATTATTGAATCTCTATCTAATTACTCTTACCTCTTGGATTGTTTGATCTCTATCCAATAATCTCACTTCGTCTCTAATTAGGTCTCATGCAAGGAATCTATTAATATTAAATCTTATCTAATGAAACATTGACTTATTGATAACTCATATCTAATCCTGTACTCTTTGTAAGATTCACCACATATGTGTGACTCTCTAGGCCCAATACTAAGATGGCCGTGAGTTACAACACATGTTAGAACTCTTTCTGACTCAAAACTCCTTCCGACTTAATAAATTATTATTCCATAGTAATTCACTCAACTCATCGACTATGGATATACTAGGCCACTACGTCATAGTCCCTAGATGGTACAAGGGGATCTAATCCATTGGAACTATCTATCTCTAGTTACCATGTATCTATAGTCCCTCATATATTTAATATTTCAAAAACTATATATTATGCATGGTACTATCAGGTCTCATATAAAATTCATCTGAGACTCACTTTAATGGGATTCTCTCGAAAAACTTCCTTCTTAATCCGAATGACCTTAGCCATAGATTTACTTGAGCAAAGAGCACACAGGATATTCCTCTTATGATACAATGAGTGGGCGATCCTCTATTGACACTCAATTACCTTCATAAGGTTGACTATCATTTCTGATAACTGATTGTACCAAACCTAAAACTTCTAAATCTGTAAGTCTGACTCAAAGAAATGAGTACTCAAACAATGCATCCTTGGGTCTCAAGTCTAAGGACCAAAGATACAACTGGAACTACGAAATCGCTATCTGATGTTAGGTATTATTAACCATCCAATATTCTATAAGCAGATCAATCAGTGAGCTCATTCTCCAATGAGCACATGTATTATACCCTTAGTGTCCCCACATGAGTAGCTATAGGTCTAGATGTCTCTATCATATGGATGTGTATACAACACACTAGTTTATTTGATTATCTCGATGTCCCTCTCGAGTAATCAATGATCAGGATTATTTGAAATCTATGTTTAAAGATAAATCATTCACATTATCGTGATCTTATCATGAGCCAATTTTCATTGTATAGATTGAAGAACATCATAATATATATGTAGCACGTAATATATATAATGTGAGAAAATATCAATAATAATAATTATATAAAAAGATTGTGTAGCATGTCACATGTGTTACCACTCATGTGATTGGCTTGCAGGGCTCTTGTAACCTATAATATCTCACTTGACTTAAAGTCAATCACCTATGTGTCTAATCCCTATCAGACCCCTATGACGCTCAAAGACAATCCGAGACTGCGGTTTTGTCAATGGATCTGTAGTATTAGATTCGGATGGAACTCTTTTCATTGCTACATCTTTACAAGCTATGATCTCTCTGATCAAATGGAACCTCATAACATGCTTAGACTTTTGATGAGACCTGGGTTCTTTGCTTAAGCAATCGTCATGTTGTTGTCACAATATAAGAGAATTGGCTCCTCGTTACTTAGTATGACACCTAAATCTATGATGAATTTCTTTATTCAGACTCCGTCCTTTGTTGATTCTACCGCAACAATGTACTACACCTCTGTGGTCGAGTCAGCAATAGTATCTTGGTTAGAACTCTTACAGCTTATTGCTCTATTCAGGGTGAAGACATATCCTAAGTTTGACTTATTATCATCGACATCGAACTGCAAACTTGAGTCTGTGTAGCTCTTGTCCTGGAGGCTACCTCCTCCATAGACTAGTAAAAGATCCTTAGTCCTTCTAAAGTGCTTAATGATGTACTTTATTGTCTTTCAATGTTCCAAACTTAGATCTACCTTATAATTGCTCATGACACTTAGAGCATATACTATATATGGCCTAGTATATAGCATAACATATATGATAAGATCCTATCACAGAGGCATAACATATTTTTATCCTTTCTTAAGGAGTCTTTAGGAACGTACTCCTTGAAAGTGATATTTTATATCTTATCTGTGTGAGACCTCTCTTGGAATTTTTCATGCCAAACCTTTTGATAATGAAGTCTATGTACATAGACTAGGACAAGACAAACATCCTCTTAGATCTATCTCTATAGATCCGAATAATCATAATGTAGAATGCTTTCGCTAAGTCCCTTATAGAGAAGTTTTAAGATAGCCAAGCTTTAACTATAGAGAGCATTCCTACATCATTCCCTTTAATTAGGATGTCATCCACATATAATACAAAGAAGGTGATACCACTCTCACTTACCTTCCTATATGCACAAAGCTCATCTTCATTCTTAAAGAAGTCATAAAATCTGATCGCCTCATCAAATCTTACATTCCAATTTTGGGAAACTTACTTTAGTCAGCAACCTGCACACCTCATTTGGACTTTTTTTGGACACAAATCCCTTAAGCTATATCATGTACACCTCCTCCTCGGGTTTATGTTAAGGAACACAATTTTCACGTCCATTTGCTAGATCTTATAGTCATAGTGTGTTGTAATGATTAAAAGAATTTTGATGGATTTCAGCATAGCTACGGGTGAGAAGGTTTGGTTATAGTCAACTCCTCGCCTTTGACAATACACTTTGGCCACTAGCCTTGCTTTATAGGTCTTCACATGTTCATCTACTCTGATCTTATTCTTAAAGATGCATTTGCAACTGAAGGGTATGATACCCTTAGGTGCATCAATAAGGTTCCAAACTTTGTTAGAGTACATGAAATTCATCTCAAAATTCATAACTTGTTGTCACTTCCTAGAGTCTATACTCATAATAGCCTCCTTGTAGGTCTAAGGATCAACATCCTATGTGTCGTCTCTATTGATATGTCATACATATCTTTCAAGAGGGTGAGATTGTTGAATCTTAGATTTTTTATAATGAAATCAAATTGATGAAGTTATGATCTAATCTGTGTTCAAGAAAAGTGATGTAGGACTATCTTTGATCATGAAAAAAAATAAAATGATTAAAGTAGTAAAATCATACATTAGGCTAGAGTCAGAGATCAGGCATCAAACTGAAAAAATCAGAAATTACATCAAGATCGGATGTTATGGAAGTCAACAGAGCCGATGGATCGAGCAATACGCCGAAGAAGAGCATGATGCATAAAGGGTTTGGATGAACCAATTCAGCTCTGTTTCAAGCCCAATAGGTTTCTTCTTAAGTTGGCATAGTTTTGACCTAATACCAACTCAATTTGACCCCAAAAGATCTCGATCAAGTCTTAACCACTCCAACACAAAGCTTTCAGTATGTTGTCCAGCATTCTGACATGTCATCTAATTATCTAACAAACATTTCATCTGAACATTCAATGCATCATCCTTTCTTTCGGTGTATCGCCCGATTTATCAGCATGTTAACTTCTCATAATATCCGATCTTTTGGCGTAATACTTGATCCTTCTGATACGATGCCCGAACTCATAACATAAAGTCCAATCTTCGGCACGTCAATTAATCCTCCAACCCAATGTCCAATTTCTAACATGATATTTTTCTGGCCTAACGTTTGATTCTCCTACTTCGATGATGTGCTCTTCTGACATGATCAAGGTTTTTCTTGTATCACTTGTCTCAAAAGCCTACTAGTATATAAACTCATTAATTAATTTCATTATCAAAAAATAAGATTCAATAAATTCTACATCAGGTTCATTCAATTTTAACTGCTAGTTTTCTAATCACCACTAATCTTTAATTAAATTCAAACAAAATATATTATATTATGTAAATTTAAAGAAAATTTTTATATTTTCTCAAAAAAGATTATTAACAATGAGAAACATAATATTATATCATTATTTTTAGATAAAAATAAATATATACAAATATATTTAATAATAGAATATTTAAAATTGATAATAGATAAATATTTATGAATTTTATTTTATTTGAGAAATTATTTTAACAAGTTGAACATGTCATAAACCGAAGTCGATTATCAATTTTTGTTAATATAGATATGAATAACTAAAAGAATCTAATATGTTATCATCCTATCTAGATCAACAAAAAAAGAAAAATACATGTTGGTATCGAATTTGATCATTAATCTATGTAGTGGAGTTTATCTAACATGGTTTGTTTTTAAAACATGTAACATCTTGAAAATTGAGTTTTGGAGATGAATCTTAATATGAATGTTTCTGTGACTTTTTTTTTTTTTTACACAAATCCTCCTTTAACTAAGTTTTTTAAAGTCTGATAAGGGAAAGATTTTCCTCCAATCAATAATCAAATCAGACAATTGAGGTTGAGAATCCTAGTCAATAATCAAATCATATAAACATTATAGACATTAGTTGAATATAAAATACCCCAATAATATTATTGACATATTGTATAGTATTACTTTCAATTAGACCAATTATAAAATATTTGTAAGACCATAATAATTGAGGTTGTTTAATCATATTTCTTACTCTATTTAGTTACTAACTTAAGCTTTGGAGGGACTGGAACCCCACCCAACTTTAGTTCTTTTTTGTAGATTTGTTGTAAATGGAGCACCCAAACTCCCTCAGATGTAATTTGAAAATTTCTTATACATATAGATTTGAACCAAGTTTGATTGATCCAATCATCACTAATGTTTTGCCGCAACAAAATCGAGTCATGATGAATGATTTGTTGAATTGAATAAAAGAATTGCTTGATCTTAGAAATAAATTCTAAATTGCAGATGATTCTGAAGTGTCACTGGCAAAGGTTGGAGTATACTCTTTTGACAAAAACCAGAAAGAGGAATTTATGCTATCTAAATTTTTCAAGAAAAAAGATTTTTTTTTCCCAATTAGGAATGAAGAAATAGGAAAATAGAGACAGAAAGAGACAGAGATAAATGACCAATGAGTTATTATGATTATAATTCTCCAAATATTAATCTTTGTGACAATGATTCTCAAATGACACACAATGGATGAGATCATTCCTAAATGACATACACAATGGGTGAGGTCATAAAACACAGTGGTTGAAGTGAAAATTATTGAAATCACCACCATACCATACTAAGAAAGTGTAGGATTTAGAGAATTAGAATTATGTAAAGAAAAAAAATAGATAAATAGGAATTCAATTTGGTTGGATACTCAATCTATGTCACGAGAAAGCATAAATTTCCATTTTTATAAATATTCTTTTTTAAATTTGAGAACTAGTTTTACACAAGAATAAGAAGTTCAAATTGACATCTCTTTCAAATTGTAGAATGAATATACTAACATAAATGTGTAATCATCACATATTAGTACTAATCCTTCCATTTAAAAACTTACAGATATGGGTAGACTTGTTATTTGGTTGGTTTCTAATTATATATAGAATCATTAAGTTCACCAATTAATAATTGTTATTTCATTGATTTTTACTATGTTTTATGCTCTTCTCTTTGTGCTCCTTTTGTTTTCCATATTTGCTTTACAATTTTCCTATTTAGGATTAATGCGCATTGGTCACTGAGACCATCATGAGACTCAAGAAAGTTGATCTAAACCTCTTCCTTAAATAGGCTTAGTTATATTTCTTTTGCATATATGGGCCAGTATTTTATATTTTTTTGAGGAGACAAGCAAAGAGAAGCTAAGAGAGGGTAAAATACTGAGAAAAGAGGATAAGAGAGATCTGTTGGAGATGCAGGAGATACATAAATATGAAATTAAGATGAAAAGTAGCACAAAGCATAAAAAAAATATATATTAAAATCATATTTTATTTATAATAATAAGAAGAAAAATAAATAAAAATAAAAAGAAGAGAGAGAAAGTCAAAATATGAAGATTATATGAAAATATTACTTACATGAGAGCTAATAAAATAAAACCCCAGTCATCTTGTCATATGATAGTCCTCTAATTTATGAAAGAGGGTCAACTTCCGAATTCCATGTGGATCAGTTACATCATAATGATTCGGACTAGTTCTCTCTCTCTCTCTTTCTCTCTCTCTCTCTTTGTATGTGTGTACACGTTCATGAATCTGAAGAATGGCATGGATGTATGTGAAATTTTGTAGGGCATATCCTTGTTTGGTAAGACCTCAACATCCCTAATCCAAAGGAAAGTGTCCTAAACGTCAAGAACAATTGATTAGTAGTTATCTCCCAAATGTTTTGTCTGTATCAAACACTGCAAATTTATTTAAGGATCATGCCCCTTCATTATGCTTACATATGTCCTATGAGAACTATATGCTAAAAAACATAAATCCATTGTTCAAAACTGTGATGTTTACTTATGTTTGAGAGTGGAAAGAGAGACAAAGAACATTCTCGACTCTTGTTATTGAGAAATGAAAACATGTATGAACTTTTCTAATAAGTCAAGAGTAAAGCCTTTAGTTGCAATTGATCACCATAAATTTCCAAGAAAAAGTTGGAAAACTTGTAAATTTGACATTAAAAACACTGCATTTGACTAAAGCCAATTAGGCTTTATCTAACTCAAAATTATAGGTACAAGATTTCTCTACTTCAGTCTAATTTGGAAGTCTAATAGGGGGGAAAAAATCATATATTTTATATATAATAATATGATAATCTAATTTTTAGAAAAAAATAAGATACAATTTATTTAAAAAATAAATAAAATTTAGTTTTTGGAGGTCATCCTCCAAGTACACTGATAATGATAATAATGATAATAATAATAATAGAATAAAAATATCATAATTCAAATTTATGATTTAAAATAGAAATAACAAAAAAAAGTGATCAATAACTAATTCCTACAATTAGTTTAGTCACTGATTATTAAAATTTGAAATTTTAATTCAAAAACACTTTTAATGATAGCAAAGATCCAAACTAACGTGTTAGGTTTCGTAAAGAATTAATACCATAAAATAAAAAAAAAAGTATATTTTCTAAGCCAAATAGAAATTCACTGTTCTTCCTTGTAAATTTTACTCTATCTAATTCCATATCAAGTACCCCATCCATGCACCCGCATTTGTTTCGGATCTCACTTGATTCTACTTACACTACTACAAATGTGGTTAAAATGTATTCTAATCTAACATGAGTAAGTCGAATAAATACTAATATCTGAAAAAACTTGATCATGTATCATATATAAAAGACAACAAATAAGTATTTTTTTTTTTGGACTTGATGAGCTATTCTTTGAAAATTAAATTTTTTTTTGTATGTGTCTTTATATATTTATTTTCAAAGAATACATATCCGACTCACTCCTGAGGGAAAACAAACTATGTTGGTGGTGTTGGGTGGCTAAGGTGGTGTAGAGATGGGAATCATCATGTTCATGCACTGTGCAAGATGGGAGATCCATCGTTTTCCCATGGCATGTTTCGTAGGACGTCATCCATGTGGAGACATTGGAATCATGCATGGCCATGTGGAATTGTCACCATCGCATCCATAAGATTTCAGAAAACATTAATTAAGAGCACTTCAATTGTGATAGGTTCCTTTCTTTTGTCTTGGTGAGTGAGGACTCACTCTCCTCCACTGTCAAGAATTGAAACCAGCTAATCAATGTTCCAAGTAGATATATCCTAGTGGAGAGGCTTGGAATCATCACGCTCCAACTTCTTTTTAGCATAAAGTGGAGAATTATGCTTCCCAAGTGCTGTGATGATTGGTGTTTTACATGGCTACTCTGTTGATAAAAATTTCTATCACTGTAGGATCGTCATTTCTCCCTTGGAAAATAAGAAAAGAGAAAGACTTGACTATAATGTTAATTGAACAATTATTTTTTTTAATGAAACTATTATTAGATCGAATGGTTTACAGACGAGTAAGTCGAAAGTAATTGGGATAGTATCCTCGCCACCCTCGTGGCTCTATAAAGAAGCATCATGGGACTTCGATCCATGGTGTACGAGGTTAGAGGCTCATGGAGAAGAAGAGGCAGGAGGCGGAGGCGGAGGCGAAGCAAGGAGCGGCGAGGCTGCAATGCAACAAGGGGAAGGCTTGCAGGTTCAAGAGGAGCTGCTTCAGCAAGGAGGAGGACGCCGTCTGCTCCGCCATCCTCCTCTTAGCTTGTGTCGTCTGTGCTCCTCGCTTCCACGTAGCATCCACCCCCTCCCGTTAACCTCTCTCCTCAGACAACTCCATGTCTTGAAGTAGCTATGTATGTATGTATATCAAGCACCTTAAATGTACAGTATCCGAGACTATCTCCCGTGACAATCCAAAATGATAACAGTAAGTAACGAGAGAAATCTCCTCCTTTCTGATCTGAGGACCGCTGTCTTGCTATGAAATGGCTGTGGTGGATTCAGCGTCCGGAGCAGTGGATCTATCGTTTCTCTGATCATTTAAACCTAACGGATCTTGTGAAGCGAAGATCGATGGACACTTGAACAGACTAAGGTAGCAGCAGATGATCCAACTCCAGTTCTGGGAGGAGGATTTAAGTTTTTCGCTTTCTCCGCAATTCTAATGCCCCTTTTTTCAGATATCCTCTAATCTTAGTGGTCTCTGTTGGGCCTGAAAAATTCGTATCACGAATATATAACTCCAGTAAGCCAGCCGGAAAGCGTATGACGTTGAAGGACTTCGTCCCGGCCGGAGGTGGCGGAAACGTCAGCGTTCAAGAAGCTGATGACAAAGAGAAAGCCAAGGTTTATAAGGGTAAGGGAAAGGCGTGGTGTATCGAGAAGATAGCCTGCCGTTCCGGGACGACGTGCGCGCTCTAGTGGAGTTCTCGTTGGAGGCAGAAGAGGGGTGGAGGTTGCTGGAGGTGTTGAGTCGAAGTTTGTAGCACATTTCATACAAAGAATGGAGCAGCTCAGTTCTACTCATTCCACCTCACTTTTGAATCTAACATCAACAAGTTGTAAACCCCCAGCGACACTTGATTTGGAGTGGATTCTTTTTCATGTAACATAATGCATAATGCCACAATTGGTTGATTTATCTTCATGTATCAATTTCTGCTCCATTCATCATGCAAATCGTAACATTACATGAAATCAATACAAATGCTGTGCTGTGAGGTGTTGCTATAGCAATGGTGCAAGCTTGAAGCAAAGCCAAAAGCTATTCAACACATTATGGCAATGAACATAAAAAAAGCAGCAGCATCCGAGTGACATCTTTTTGATGACTTTCGATGTCATACCAATCCTTTCACACATTTTCATAGGTGACGTATACCTAACAACAAACAAAAAAAAGTTTGAGTTCATATCCAGTATGTGAGCAAGAATATCGACTCACAGAGCAACGTTGGTTAGGGTTATCGATTGGTTGAGCAATATTGTTAGGATTTTGGATTACCGAATACTACTGCTCAATTTCTAAACTATTAGTTACTACTGCTCAGTTCTTGGATTATGGTGCCCGATTTTTAGATTGTCGAGCACTGTTATTTAGTTTCTAGATTGGTCGAGCATTGCTGTTCAGGTTTTGAACTGGTCGAGCACTATCGCTCAGTTTCTGGACTAATTGAGCATTACTGCTTGGGTTCTGAACTGATCGAGCACTACCTCTCGATTTTTGGATTGTCGAGCACTACTGCTCGGTTCCTAGATTGTTGAGCACTGCTGCTAGGTTTTTGGATCGATCGAGCACTAATGCTCGGGTTTTGGACTGATTGAACATTGCTGCTCGGGTTCTTAATTGGCCGAGCACTGCTGCTCGTGTTTTCGACTGATCGAGCATTATTGCTCAGGTTCTGGATTGGCCGAGTACTATTGCTCAGTTTCTTAGCTACCAAGCACTATTGCTCAGGTTTTCAACTGGCAGAGCACTATTGCTCGGGTTCTAGACCAGCCGAGATGGATAGCTCTGGCTCATGACTTGGCTAAGGCATAGCTCAAGCTGGTGAGTGGCCGAAGTACATAACTCGAGCTCATTACTGGCCCAAGGCATAGCTTGGGCTTGTGAGTGGCCGATGTATATAACTCAGGCTCATGACTTGCCCAAGGTATATCTCAGGCTCGTAAGTGGTCGAGGTGCATAACTTAGGCTCATGACTTGCCCAAGGCATAGCTCGGGCTCGTGAGCGGCCGAGGTTCATAATAAGCTCATGACTGGCCTGAGGCATAGCTCGGGCTCGTAAGTGGCCAAGGTGCATAGCTCAGGCTCATGACTTGCTCAAGGCGTATCTCAGGCTCATAAGTAGCCAAGGTGCATAGCTCGGGCTCGTGACTTGCCCAACGCATATCTCGAGCTCGTAAATGATCGAGGTGCATAGCTCAAGCTCATGACTTGCCCAAGGTGTAGCTTGAGCTAGTGATTGACCAAGGTGCATAACTCAGGCTCATGATTGGCCTGAGGTGTAGCTCGAGCTTATGAATGACTGAGATACATAGCTTGGGCTCATGACTTACCCAAGGCATAGCTCGGGCTCCTGAGTGGCCAAGGTGAATAACTCGAGCTCTTGACTTGCCCAAGGCATAGCTCGGGCTTATGAATGGCCGAGATGCATAGCTCGAGCTCATGACTTGCCCAAGGTGTAGCTTAGGCTCGTAACTGGCCGAGATGCATAACTCGGGCTTATGACTAGCCCGAGGCGTAGCTCGGGCTCATGAATGGCTGAGATGCATAGCTTAGGCTTATGACTTTCCAAAGGTATAGCTCGAGCTCGTGAGTGGTCGAGGTGCATAGCTCGGGCTCATGACTTGTCCAAGGCATAGCTTGGGCTCGTGAGTAGACGAGGTGCATAACTCGAACTCATGACTGGCCCGAGATATAGCTCGAGCTCAGAACTTACCCAAGGCGTAGCTCGGGCTCATGACTGGTCGATGTGCATAACTTGAGTTCATGACTGGCCTGAGGTGTGGCTCGGGCTCGTGATTGGTTGAGATACATGACTCTAGGCATTGTTGTACTACATCCGAGCTAGGCCTTGGAGGGTAGTGGAAAATCTTGACACATCTAAGCATCAAAGCTGCCAAAATGGGTTACCTGGCCTAGGAAAGCGATAATGTGATCGACTGGGTTGAAGCTAAGCTATTCCATTCTTCATGAAGAGGGAAGGGGAGCTGCCCCCTGAGTTTGAGAGTATGTTGGGCAATTAAGATATCTCCAAGGCGCTCGTTGGGGTTTTTTTATTATGGGTGTTCTTGTGACATCAGGCCCTTACTCTAGTGTTAAAAATGTTGTTGGACTTTATGTTATGGCCGAGGAGTCAACAAGACTTAGTTCCACTCATGTGCATAAGATCATCTACATCGGTCGAGAAGAGGTGAGAAAGCTCAAGATAGGTCTGCTGGGTCTCGAATGTGCATCTCCGGATGCTCCTGCTCGGATATGTGTCTCGGGATGCTCTTGCTCGGAGGCTTCCACAGGTCCTGCACGAAGGCCTAATCGGGTGGGGTGTGCCTCATATGACCCATCCGACGATCAAGGCAGTGCCCCGACCGAGATGGTCTCGAGTGTTTAGTATGTAGAGAGAGTCTCAATGAGAGAGCCCCTGAGTTGTTCTCAAGAGTGACTTTTATACTTACGGGCTTGGGGAAAGTCGTACCAGGTTACTTAATGCTGACCAGCATCCTCGACTAACTTGATCGTATGACGTCACATCGATCATTGTCCCTGTTGGTTCTCGGGATCTCGATCGATTAGAATTGTGTTAGGTCGGCTAACACTGTGTCAGATCGATCGCGCTGTGCTAGGTGCCGACATAGCCTGATAATACTGAGGTATCTGAAAAGAATTAAAGTGATCAAGGTGACATTACTCTGGAACTTATGTGTCTAAGATCACTGATTAAATAATTTATTTATCCTACCATAATTTACTTGAGTTTCAGTTGTCAACTAAAAAAACAAAAATGTGACCGAAACCATTCAGATACACACCATCATTTTGCATTCACATATTTGCCAACAACCTTTCACATTTACCGCACACAATAATTTCATGACTTGAAGTGTATAATTATCATCATTCAATCACTACATTAGATTCTGATTCGCACCTATTATTTTACTCCAAGATTGTCATGTCATCATTGTCATGTGATAGCTACATCAACAATGAACTCGTTCCAAGTTTTGTACAAAAGGCCAACCGTCCTTGTTGAAATCATCACCAGGTGTACCAATCTAATCCTGTTCGTTCTACGTTGACCATCACCTCGAAGAATGGATTGTTTTCTTTTATTATCTCAACAATTATATATAGTATTTGGCCGGCGGCATCCCCAAACCCAATGTAAAATAGTCCGAACCAAAGTGTGCTGCCGGCTTTATTTTCATATCATGATTCAATTCATCAAGAAATTAATTGTACGTTGTTAAGGTGTTTTTGAATATATCCATGCAAATATTAAGATGAAAATTTTATATCAAACACTTTGGTCCATGATTAATATCATTTTATTTTATGTTAAACATTTGTAAAAATATAAAATATAAAAAAATTCTTATATTTCATCATTATAGTGAACTAGAATTGGATATTTATATTTATGTCGATGAAGAAGACCACGCTATCAACGATGAAGGTTTTTACCTATTTGATATCCTCAAAATTATAATAACATCAATCTCTGATAAATCATTCTAAGATATTATCATCAAACTGATATTTTTGATTTGGAAAACAGTTTTAAGGATAGAAAAAGAGCATCATCCGAAAAAAAAAATCTAATAAAAAGATTTTTTTCCCCCCCCCCCAGCAATCACCGTATATTCCAATGAAACAACATGAAGTCCACATCTCAGTCTTTCCTATATTGATACTGTTATGCAATATTGCTTCATTCCATCGTCCCACACTCTTCCTTCTCCATCTCTACTCCACCGTAGTGTGTTCACCTGAGGTTTAGCCATGGATACAGAACGTCTGTCACTCCCTGAGGCCCATAGCAGCAGCTACAACAACAACAAGGAGGAGGTATACATATGTAGGATTGGATCACCTTTCTCCTAATGGTGACCTATGCCTCATCTTCTTCTATCTTTTCTTCCTTCACAGAGAACGACCGTGTCATGATCCAAGCATTCTTGTTAGCTTTTCATGATTAATTAGTGACTGCCACAAATCCCATCATTAGACTAAAAAGCATTATACATATATCAGCTTGTAGACAATACATGATTCATGCTTCTCTTGTTATCTGTTTCCACAACATATATACATATATTTTCCTGTTCCTTCAACTTCTCTGCTCTGTTCATCCGTGTGCATATTTTATGCGTATGCATCCCGGCGTTAACGAGTGTTCCAGGCTTCAAAGTTCGCACAGCAGTTGTTTCAACTACTTCAATTTCTTTTTTCTTTTTTTTTTCTATATTTATTAGAACAGTGTTGGCAAAATCTTTTTGCCATGGAGTAACAAAAATCATCAAAATAGATAGTCGTCCGACTTTTTGGTACGACGGAAAGATTATTCCGATCAAAGAGATTAAAATTGAAAATATACTCCCTAAATATAAAAATAAGATTGCGTAAATTGTAGCATCCAGTGTACATATTAGTGAGAACCTCGTGCATTTGATTCTTAATTGTATATAGGTAATTGATTTTTGATATCCGACTTTGCTGGATAAACGTCTTGTACAGAACACACTCCTCAATTCTTCTTACAGAAGACATTGTATACTATTATTATATATCAGATATGATAAACTTATTTTAGTTTCATGACACCAATGCTTACTTGCTCTTAGGTAAATCCCAAGGCAACATGTTAAATTAAGTAGGGACATATTTTAGCAGTTGTTTGTAGACTTGGAAAAATATATTGAGCATGAAATTAAATAAGATCTTGTCATTCGTTGATCCTCGAATCAAGTGGATTGCTATCAGTTCTATCCAGGCATAAAATTAACAACAAAAAAAAAAAAAAGAGGGGGGATAAGATTTATCTAGATTAGAAAAATTATTTTTTTTTTCACAATATGATATCTAAATTCTTATAAATTAATTGTATCCTCTCATATGAATCTCAGAAAAAAAAATGATCTATTTTTCATCCTCTTTAGGTTTACTAGGGAGAAACTTTAGGATAATTTAAAAGTTTTATTTATCTTTTCTTATTAAAATCTAAAAACCCATCAGCATTTATAAAATAATCAAACTCTAAACTACAAAAATTAAATACTTGAAGATTGAGATCATCTTCTGCCTCTGTTGGTTGCTGAACTGTTTCTTTCTTAATGTATTATCTCTGAAAACATGCAGACAGCGAAGGAGAAGTCTATTGATGATTGGCTCCCAATCACATCATCGAGGAATGCCAAGTGGTGGTACTCGGCCTTCCACAATGTGACGGCCATGGTTGGAGCTGGTGTTCTTAGCTTACCGTATGCCATGTCTGAACTCGGATGGTAACTTCTGGATCGGACGTTATGGTTGTCAAAGATTATATCATCTCAATCTTTACTGATATGGAATTACTCTCGTTCTTCATAAGAAATATAAATATTCTATTATCATCGTCGTCTTCTTAATGTTATCTGGTATACAAATACTAAAAGAACACACACACAAAAAAAAAAAAAAAACAGGTATGATAAGCCTAACATCTATAATTGGATTAAAATAAACTACGGGTGACTTGGTAAAGAAATAACTACTCAATTGAAGGACATAGTTGAGGCAGATATTTTAAGTATAATAAATATATCATATTTTAGCTTAGATAGTTTTATTTTGATTGATCTATTTTTATAAGAAAAAATTATTAAAAAATTTTTTCCTATTTTGCGTGTGATTCAATATTCACATATGGCTCTTTTTTTTTTTCTTCTTCTTCTTCTTCTTCTTCCTCTTCTTCCTCTCGCTTCTAATTGTTGACTTATATTTTAGTCATATTGATCATATTTAGACATCAATCCTTAAAAATAAATACCCTTTCCGGCTTTGCCTAACATATGCACATATTCTCTTAAAATAAATAGGGCTCCGGGGATTGCAGTGCTCGTCGTGTCATGGATCATCACACTGTACACACTGTGGCAGATGGTGGAGATGCATGAAATGGTGCCCGGGAAACGCTTCGACCGCTACCACGAGCTCGGCCAGCATGCCTTCGGCGACAAGCTCGGCCTGTGGATCGTGGTGCCGCAGCAGCTGGTGGTGGAGGTCGGCGTCGACATCGTCTACATGGTCACCGGAGGCAAATCCCTCAAGAAGTTCCACGAGCTCGTCTGCCCCAACTGCACACCCATCAAGCAAACCTACTTCATCATCATCTTCGCCTCCGTCCACTTTGTCCTCTCCCAGCTCCCCAACTTCAACTCCATCTCCGGTGTCTCCTTGGCCGCAGCCGTCATGTCCCTCAGGTCCTTCGCCTGCACCCCGCCGCGGGCTAACCCTCAGGTCCTTCTTCTTCTTTGGCTGATCGTTTCTGTCGATCGTCTCCAGCTATTCCACCATCGCCTGGGGAGCTTCGGCGGACAAGGGGAAGAAGGCGGACGTGGAGTACGGCTACAGGGCTTCGAGTACGGCAGGGACCGTCTTCAACTTCTTGAGCGCACTGGGGAACGTCGCCTTCGCCTACGCGGGTCACAACGTGGTGTTAGAGATCCAAGCCACCATCCCTTCCACGCCGGAGAAGCCATCGAAGAAGCCGATGTGGAAGGGCGTCATCGTCGCCTACATCGTGGTGGCTCTCTGCTACTTCCCGGTGGCTTTGGTTGGGTACTGGGCGTTTGGCAACGGTGTGAAGGACAACATCCTTATCACACTGGATAGGCCCCGATGGTTGATCGCCATGGCCAACATGTTCGTCGTCGTTCACGTCATTGGTAGCTATCAGGTACGAAGCTTTTTGCAGTCCGTTCCTTTGGAAATATTCACACATTTAAAGCTGCAGAAATTTTGTTGCGAGCCTCCCTAATGATAGAAGATATAAAAGATCATTATAGCGGTAATTTCAGATTTAAATAATTAATTTAATTGATCATGATAAAAAAAAAAATTATCTTAAATACTCATCACGTCAATAAATAGAATATATCTCTTTTCACCTACAACCAAACCAAATAATGAGATGAGTCGAGTCAAATTGATGTGAGTTAACATACATGCGTTACAGGTCAAATTAAATATATGACATTCGAATGCTCTTTTAATCTCTATTATAAGAATGTTGACATCTTCCCTAAAATTAATATATATATCCTCATTATGAAACTATGGTTTTATCTATTTTCCCGTTTTTTGGTAGAGATCTCACTATTATTCGTCGTAAGGGTCGGTCAAACTAAAATTTGATTTATTTGGCAACAAACATCTAGCTTCTTTTTTTTATTTGCTCCTTTTTTTTTTTATAAAATGGGACTACTCCTCAGGCTCTTTCAGTCTCTCTCATATGAATATTATATTCACATCTCTCTTGAAATTATTTAATAGGTCACACGATTTGATTTTTATTCCCTTTTCGCTTGATTGTAACCAATATCTAGCTATTCTACAATTTGTTTTTTTTTTTTTCAATCCACTCATTGCTTTCTGAACCATAACTTGGACACATCTTAAATAACATGAAGATTTAAGTTAAATTGATCATGGTTAATATAGATCACATAAGATATTGTTATTGTAGATTTTAGTTGTCCGGATTCAACCAAAGTCATTTTCGAGTCAGTAGTGTCAACCTTACAAAAATTAAGTCAAGGTCATTCCCAACGAATGCCCCTAAATCGTCAAGTTATCTTAGGTTTGAATTGGTTGAGCTAGTCTAATTGATAGTAAAGATGAGAGAAAGCTTTTGGGTTTTATAAGTGACCCTGGAGGTCGTTACATCCGGGATCATTAGTAGTCGAAGGGAGATGTGCGGTTTTTTTCAAGTTGACTCATGGTGTTATGTCTGTTACATTCGGCACTAGCACTGACCAGCTCAACCTAAGTCGTGGACATATTTCTCGAGCCTCATGATAGGTCAATTAGGTGTCACCACATGGTGTTGATGTGTACCTCGGTTCGATCATCACCTGTCAGTCATGTGTGACCATCGTTGCCTTGAACAATCATTGTATCATAAACTAAACTAATCTAAAAGTTTACAATAGTGGTAAAATGATACGTCATACTCAATATACATCATGAGCTTTTTTTTTATTTTTTCAAGCTATGAGGATGTTTTTTAGTTGTATTTTCAATCTCTCGCTCACATGAGTATTCTCATACCATTTCTTTGTTGCCTTTTCTTGCCATAAATATGCATGTCGCTTGCAAAACACAATTTGCATTTAGAAGCCTCTTAATACTCACTCACCTCTAGTGTTCATGCTCTCACTGCATTGTTCTTGTTAAAGCACAACATTTACACTTGACTTCTGTTCGAGCATCAACCTTAATCCAATTTATTAGTGAGAGGGATTTAAGTAAGACATATATTGAATCCTATCCTAACCACGTAAGCTTTTGGAATTTATGATCACCCAAATAAATGTATCATCCATGCAGATTTATGCCATGCCGGTCTTTGATATGATGGAGACAGTGCTCGTCAAGAAACTTCATTTCCCACCCGGCCTAACCCTTCGTTTGATTGCACGAACAGTTTACGTTGGTAATTCTTATTATTCAACTCACGTTTCCTCTGCTCTTTAGACACACACACAGACACACACACACACAAAAAACATTTTTAAATCTGTTATTTTACGTGATTTCACATGCAGCATTCACAATGTTCATTGCCATGACCTTCCCCTTCTTTGGAGGACTACTCGGATTCTTCGGAGGCTTCGCATTCGCCCCCACCACGTACTTTGTGAGCATTCCATTCCATTCCTCTCCTCTCCTTCTCGCACTATAAACATCGATGTCTTCTCTATTATAAAATGGGTTTGAATACTTCACAGCTTCCTTGCACCATCTGGCTTGCCATCTACAAGCCAAGAAGGTTTAGCTTCTCTTGGATCGCTAACTGGGTAATAATCAAACACAGCTTACCTACTTCATCTCTTTTCTTCATAATCTCATGAATTCCACCCCCACCTTACTTTCAGATCTGCATCATCCTGGGGATTATGTTGATGATTTTGTCTCCTATTGGTGGACTGAGGCAGATCATTCTCGAGGCCAAGGACTACAGTTTCTATTCATAGACTGCTTGCTATACATGAAGTTAAAAGATAAAAGGGAACATCAGAAACTGTATACTTCCTATATCATAGAAATAAATGATGTAGCTTCTCACAACTCTATCATCTCCACTTGCAACTCTTTGTTTGCTTTTATTATTATCAATTCCGATCAACCATCATAAATCTTTTGCTTATGCATAAACTGATTGTGCATAAATAATTTCTTAAGTTCCTTTTCTTTTTCTCTTTATGCATGGTCATCTGTCACCATGGGCGGGAACAAACATATGCTATGAGTCAGCCATAATTCTACTGCGGTTACCTAGATCCACATCCACCAATCATCCGCGATAGCTTTTTGGGTCTGATCAGCATGCTCCCATCTCGGGCATGAACTAAGTTCGGTCGTCCCCAACAATCACATTCCACGATGGACTTAAAGCATAACAAGAACTATGTAGTTGAGAGCCACATGAGACATCAAAAATTCTTTGACACATTAGCACTATCGTATATTCTTCAAAAATACATATTTGGTGTCCTCTTATCTCATGTCATGATCTTATGTCCCTAACTTCGTATATGAAAGTTAAGTCATCTTAATCCCTCGGTCAATTGCTTCATTAAGATAAGATACATATGCCTCGAAGGTCCCTTCGACTTTACACCATGCAAAATGAGTTTGCTCCATCAGAACAGGGACTCATTGAATAATAGAATCTCGCTCTTGACTTTGTAAAAGTTCATATTTTTGACCTCTATCCAAGGAAAGGTGCCTCTGCTCCATGTTCCATCTTCTATGTTGACTCCCTTTATACGGTTTAAGCACTTGATTACAAGTTGCTCCACTCTTCGGTTGTCATTAAGTTGATGGTGGCCTCATGCCCACCATTTCACGAGTCGACGCTCCGTTGAGTTCGATCTCCATATTAATTCTATGCCTTCGTTTAGTGTTGCCTTGGCTTACTATTTCATTTGATCTCTCAACTTAGCACATCATCTCATGTGAGATCATACGATAACTCCTCACCACTTTCTTGGTTCGTTGGGCTTTGTGGAGCTATTGTTTTGAGGTACCCCTTCTCAACATGTGTGATTCGTTACACATGGTTCTCCCTCTAAAAAATTAAGATTTATCCCTCCTTGATATATGTCCTGTTAGAGTAATTTTTCCCCTTGCATCCTTTCCCCTGAAAGATTTAAAGATCGCCATCCTCTTGGACTACTCTACCTTATTGAATAAATTATGTATTGTTTCACCCCTCGTAAACACACTTGCTAAAATACAGCCATTATTATGACTCTTAAGGCCTAACAACATGTTGAACTTGTTACACACTTCAGTCTCCTACGAATGTATCATTCCCATGCAGAAGAGAAAGTTTGAATACCACATGACGTCAAGTTTCGACATCTTGGGATGACCACAGATAGTCCATCGTCCGCATATAAGCCCTTGCATAAGTATCAAAATTTTTAAGTTAGCAATTCTACTTACCTTTATAAGCTTTGTACAACTCTTTCAGTTACTAAGTAACTCATCCCTCCTTGTACGGTCTTATTCTTTATCAAGTGCCTTGCTTACCTTGAGCAACGTCAAACTGTAGCTCAACTTAGCCATTGTAACTATTATGCACTACGCATTCTTCCCAACTCACTTGTCCTTATGATGCCTTTCACGCAAAGGTTTAGTCATTCATCTAAATGTCAATAAGCTATCTTTAATGCAGCCTTGCTAGGTCCCTCATGTTTACATAATAAGTATTTTTACATATGCTTGTTACGCTCTAATACCATCTGTCATGGACTTAGTGCTAGTTACAAGTGCTTCGTAAGTCAGTCACATGAGTGATGACACGTTACATAATCTTTTTGGTTATTAATTATTATAATATTTTCTCATTTTATATTATATGATGAATATATTGTGATATCCTTGGATTTGTACAATGAGGATTGGCTCATGATGAGATCATGATAATGGAATCAATTTGCTTTTAAACATAAACCCTAAATATTTATGATCATATGTTACTCGAGAGAAAAATCGAGATAACTGGATATACTAATGTGCTATATACTTATCCATATAATAGAGGTAGCTAGTCTCATAGTTGTTGGTATGGGGATACTAGAGATATAGTGCAGATGCTTATTCGAAAATGAGTTCATTGAATGATCCGCTTAAGAAATGCTAGATGGTTAATGATATTTAATCGTCAAACAACGATTTCCTAGTCTTAGTTGTGCATCTGATCCTTGGACTTAAGACACCAAGGATGTGATAGAACCCTAAGGTTCTATCATGGAGGAAGAGGGTAGAAAAGAGGGATAATCAATCTGTTCGAGGGGATTGGGTCTCCTAGATCACTTCGAGGGGATGTTATTCACCTCATAACATAACTGACTTGATGTTATTCACCCAACTCATAACTGACTCCAATTAACATGACTCAACTCGATTTAATCATAAATGGATGGACCCGACTTAGTTAGGGTCTTAACAGGATGTCTTGTTTGAGTACTATATTCTTTGATACCAAACTTATGGGTCTTGAATTTTCAGATCTAGTATAATCGACTATTAGGAATGATAGCCAATTTTACAAAGGTAATTAAATGTCAATAGAAGATTATCCATTCTCAGTATCATGAGAGAAATATCTAATGAGTTCTCACTCAAGCAAATCCGTAGTCAGGGTCATTCGAATTTAGAGAGAAGTTCTCTAACAGAATATGATTAGAGTGAGACTTTAATAAATTCTATATGGACCTAACAACACCATGCCCGATATACGATCTTGACTATAGATACATGGAAACTAAAGGCAGACAAGTTCAATAGATTAGATCCCATGTACCATTTGGAGACTATGATATAGTGGCCTAATATGTCCATAGTCGATAAGTTGAGTAAATTATTATAGGGATAATAATATATTGAGTCAGAAAGAGTTTTATCAGAAGGAGTTATGTGCAACTCACAACTAGCTCAATATTGGGCCTAGAGGTCACACACATATAGTAGATAATGCGATGAATAGAGGATCTGATATGAGATATTTAATGAGCCCTTATTTTATTGGATCTATTGGGTGTGTGACCTAATAGGGCTTAGAATGGTTATTGGATGGGGATCTAATATACATTAAGCCATAGATAATTGGATGAAGATCCAGTACCCATTAAGGTAGGATTCATTCGGATAAATAAGGAGGGCTCTCTATAAATGGGATAGAGATTCAAAGGGTCATGGGATAGAGATTCAATGGTTATATGAGGAGGCCCATATAACCATTGGCCTCCTCATCTCCTCCCCGCTTTCCTCCCTTACCATCAACCCCTATTTATGCAAGAGGACAACAAGAAGAGTTGCCCCTTCTTATTTCACTACTGTATTGTGGTGCACAAAAGTAAGGAAAGAACACATTGTGAAGAGGTGCATCGTTGTTGTGTTCATCATGTGAATCACCACTAAACATGAGCTTGAGAGTTCCTTCATCCACAAACTTAGTTCTACGATATTAGGGGATATATGATCTCCCCTAAGTGAGAAAGTCTCACACATCTTATGTAGTTTTTTTATTTTTTGAGTTTCTAACTATCGATCTTCGCACGATGATTCGATAAGATTATTTTGGGAAACCAGTTTCTATTTTTACTTCTTGCTGTGCATATGATGCTCTCTAAAGGTTTCAACAGTCACATTAAAGATAGGTTGCTCGTGCGAAGATTGGTTATTAACTACATACTGTGTTGAATCGTATAGAATTGATTTATGCATATAAATTGTGTGTTTGTCGCCGATCCCAATTTTAGATAGCACCTATTCTTGCGGTTGAAAGGTTCAGTTGATCGATGTTTTGTCATCAAAATAGTTGACATAAAACTAGGAAAAGGGTAGCAACTTGTTGAATCCCAGATTATGATAATGAAATTAATTAATAAATTTATAGGCTAATATACTTTTAAGATAAGTAATATAGGAAAAACTTCAATCATAGACTCTGAACCAACGGAGGGCAAATTGTCAAAGCAGAAAAATCAGACACTAGGCTGGAAAGTATCATGTTAGAGATTTGACATTAGACGAGAGGATTAGTCAACATGCTGAAAGATGGACTTCATGCCATGAGTTCAGGCATAATGTCGAAATGATTGGGTATTGCGCCAAAAGATCAAATATTGTGGGTAGTCAATATATTGATAGATCGAGCGATACGTCAAATGAAAGAATGTTGAGCCGAAGATTTGGAGAAGTACCAGATGAACAGATGATATGCTGGAATACTGGACAGGTGTTGAAGGCTTCATGATTGTAATTAGAGTGGTTAAGTCTTGATCATGGCCATTTGGAGTAAAAATTAAATTATTATTGAGTCGAAACCATACTAAGTTAATTATGAGCCTATTGGGCTTGAACCAGGATTGAATTGAGCATGTTAGAAGGCCAAGACTTGAAGTTGGCCTAGGCAGTGGTACCGCCAGGCCCAGATGTTGGTATCGCTTAAGAGCCAAAGGGCACTATTTATGCTTTTTCGAAAATACCAATGGTGGTACCGCCCTTGTTTATAGTGATACCGTCTGGACAATGCTAATATGGTCCAAGCGATGGTGGTACCACCTATGCCAACGATGGTACCACCAGAGCCTAAATTATTGAACTCTATTCAGCGGTAGTATCATCAGTGCGAGCATTAGTACCGCCTGTACCTTGAAATCTTGATGATTTGAATTTTTAGCTCCATTTTTGAAGATTTTGGGGGTTTATAAATACCTCACTCATACTTGCTTGTTGCAAGAATAAAATCTCGAGAAATAAAGTATTGTAAACCTTCTTGAAATAGTGTTTGAGTCTCTTCTTCCTTAAATTTAGAGGTTATTCTATGGAGGTGTAAGATCTTTTGTAAAAGAGAGGTGTAAAGGTTCTTCCTAAGCCTATTAAAAGGAGAAGAGTTGTAACAAGGATAGTTGATCTTCCTCCATTGGAAAGAAGATCAGTAGTAAAAACGGGTGACTGTGAGGGAAGAGGAATTAAGAGTGGACATAGGTCGGGACGATGGAACCATTATAAATTGGTTTATATTTTTTTTTCTTACTCTGACTTATCATATTGATTTACTTACTTACTATCCTTACTCATAATTTTAGTTAAATACATTTCTGATACATATTTTTTTATTAAACTTTTTAAATCAGAATCTTATTCCAAAGGCACTAATTCAGCCCATCACCCTAGCGTCATTATGTTTCCAACAATTAGTATCAGAGTCTGGTTATCTCAGTTGGATTAACACCTAAGAGTGATTTAATGACTTTTTCTGATAATCAAGAGGGTTACTTTATCACTCGTCCTCCTATGTTCAATGGGATGGACTATACTTATTGGAAAACATGAATGAGGATTTTCTTGATTTCTATGGATTTTGATTTATAGAACATCGTTGAATGTAATTTTCAAAAATCTTCTAAACTAATGAATGAATGGAATGATTTTGAGAAAAAAATATTTTCCTTAAATGCTAAAGCTATGAATGTTTTATTTTATGCTTTAGACAAAAATAAGTTTACTTGTGTTTAATACGTCGCACATCCTTGAAGTTACTTATGAATGGACAAGTAGAGTTAAAAAATCTAAAATTAATCTTTTAATATATAGTTATCAATTATTTAAAATGAAGCCAAGTGAAACAATTGATGATATGTACACCCGTTTTATGGATGTCGTCAATAGTTAAAAAGCTCTTCAGAAAAGCTATATTAATCTTGGATTGGTTAATGAGATTTTAACATATCTTTTAAAAAGTTGGGATCCAAAAGTAATGACTATCTAAGAATCAAATGACTTGAATAACTTTCCTTTTAAAGAATTCATAGGATCTTTAATTACTTATGAAATGGATTTCAAAGCACATGATGAATAAGAGGAAAACTTTCTAAAGAACAAAAATGATATTGCACTTAGAACTAAAGAAGCCTACTCAAGCAAAAGCTCAAGTGATGATGATGTTGACATTGCACTCCTTATAATAAGACTTAAAAAGTTCATGAAAAGGAACAAAACTAATTCTGTAAAATAAGAATATAAGAATAAAAGTGAACCTAAAAATGATACAATAATGTATTATAAATATAAAAAGTCATGGTACTTGAAAAATGAGTGTCCGTAATTAAAGAAGTTGCCAACCCAGAAAAAAAAAATAGATAACATAGGATGAATCAAATGCATCATAAGATGAAAAGTAAATCAATAAAGACGAAATGACAAACTATGGATCAATAGTCATCAATGATGAGATATGTAACTCTTCCAAAATATTTTTATCTTGTGATGAATTATTTGATGCATTTCATGATTTATTTGTGTACTCAAAAAAATTGGTAAGAAATATAATTTACTAAAAATGGATCATGCATTACTTACTAATACATTTGATACATTAAAAATTATGCATGAAACATCAACATCTTGTACTCCTTGTTCTAAATGTGAAGAGTTAGAGACTCATTCAAAAAGGAAAATATGTTATTACAACAAATATTAGAAAATTTTAAAATTAAAAATAAATCATTAAACATGATTCTTGCTAACAAAGGTTAAGTACATAGAAAGGAATGAATAGGACTTTATAAGTAGTAATACTCAACAAAAACCAACAAAATTTATAAAAGGATCCACATTATATATTCCTCCTAAAGTTAAATATAAATTTTGTGAAAATAAGATTTGATCATTATGCTTATATATACTTTTTTAGAAAATATAGCTCACATAAATTAGTTTGGGTTCTTAAAGGAACAATTAATGATTTAATCTTAAAAGTCAAGAAAGGTAGATCTAACCATAAATGACCTAAAATAAAAAAAGTACATAAAGTAAGCCCCTCTTTTTTGTATGTTTGTCTCCAAACAAGAGCTAAGAGTAAAAGATATTATTTTGATAGTGGATACTCAAAGCATATGACTGAAGATCCAACATAATTGGTAACAAATCAAATCTTTTAATTGAAGATGTTTTGTTAGTAGATGGTTTAAAATATAACTTATTAAGTATTAATCAATTATGTGATAAAAGATATAATATTAAATTTAGATCTAATGCTTGCATCATAGAAGTACCACATAATAATAAATCTATGATTGACTTAAGGAGCAATAATGTTTAAACTATTGATCTTGATGATTTTTAAAATGAAACTCATTATTCGACTTTAAATGATGATGTGTGGTTTTGGAATAGAAGATTAGGTCATGCACGTATGAAATTGATCTCACAAATCGAAACTAAAGACTTGTAAGAGGAATGCATAGAATTAAATTTATCAAAAATAAAATTTATAAAGTATGTCAACCAGGAAAACAAGTAAAGAGTAGCTTTAAACCTAAAAAACAAATGAGTATATCTAGACTATTACAATTAATTCATATGGATTTATTTGTACCAATTGATATCATAAGTATTAAATATTCTTTTGTAATTATTGATTATTATAATAGATATAATTGGATATATTTCTTGGCACATAAAAGTGATTGTTTTTACTGTTTTATGAAGTTTTACAAATAAGTTCAAAATGAAAAAAGTTTTAGGAATTTAAAATTTATAATTTTCAAGAATTTTATGATTCGAATGGGTATGACCATAATTTCTATACTCTCAAAAATCTATAACAAAAGGAAGTTATTACAATAAAGAATAAGAGTTTACAAGAGGGTAAGAACCATAATTAATGAACATAGCCTACCCAAATACTTTTAAGTCAAAGTCGTTAACATGACATGCTATGTCATGAATAGTATTTTCATAAGACCTCTACTATCTAAAACTCTTTATAAAGTGTGAAATAATAAAAGTCCTAATATCTAATATTTTAAAGTTTTTTATTGTAAATATTTTATTTTAAATGGATAAGAAACTAATTATTGGAGATACATCAAAAAATATTTAAATTTATTCTTTATTTAAAGTATTTATGCAAATACTACTTTTTTATCTCAAACTACATTGATGATGCTCTCAAAAATGACTTATGGGTTTTAGCAATACATGAAAAATTAAACCAATTTGAAAGAAATAAGGTATGGACGTTTGTTTCTAGACCTAGTGATCATCTTGTGATTGGTACTAAATGGGTCTTTAGGAATAAGCAAAATAAATAAGGTATCATGGTTCGAAACATGACTAGATTAGTGGCCAAAGGTTTCAACCAAAAAGAAGATATAGACTATGAATAAACCTTCGCTCATATAGCAAGACTTGAAGGTATAAGGATACTCCTTGCCTATGTATATTTTAAAAAATTTAAATTATTTCATGGATATCAAAAGTGTCTTTCTTAATAATTTTATTTTTGTAGAAGTTTATGTTAAGCAATCACCAGGATTTGAAAATGAACTTTTCTAAACCATGTTTATGAATTATCCAAGGCTCTCTATGGATTGAAACAGGCCTCTAAGGCTTGGTATGAGAGGCTTAGATCCTTTCTTATTTAAAATAATTTTTTGAAAGACAATGTCGATACCATATAATTTATTAAATATTTTAAAAATATATTTTTTATTACTTAAGTTTACGTTGATGATATTATTTTTAGTTCTATAAATGAATCTTTATATGAGTCCTTTGCCAAGAGTATCAGTCAAGAATTTAAAATGAGTTTGACGGGTGAATTGACATTTTTCTTAGTATTACAAATTAAGTAACTAAATGATGAAATTTTAATTATTCAACTAAATATACTTTGGATCTACTAAAATGTTTTCACATTGATAGTGCAAAGGCCATTAATACATCGAATAGTATTTCTGCCAAGTTAGATATGAACAATGAAGGAGAATACTTCGATAAGATTTATATAGGTATGATAGGTAGCTTATTATATTTTACTGCAGCTAGACCTGATAAAATATTTAGTGTTGATCTTTATGCAAGATTTCAATCCAATCCTAAACAATCTTATTATAAAGCAGTTCAAAAAAATTTTAAATATTTAAAAAGAACTCTCGGATATCTAAAATCTTAAAAGTTTGATTTGATTGCTTACACTAATGTTGACTTTGCAGGATATATAATAAATAGAAAAGGTACCCCTCTAGAACATGTGAGTTCCTAGGTCATGTATTTATTTCTTGGTCTTCCAAGAAGCATAAGTCTGTTATATTATCTATAGTCAAGGCTGAATATGTAGTAGTCGGTGTATATTGTGTGTACGTAATTTGGATGAAGAGTACTTTGGAAGATTATGGACTTTACCTGAAAAACATATATATAAAATATGATAATACTAGTACAATTTGTTTAATAAAGAACTATATTCAACACTCTATAACTAAACAGATTGATATTATATATCATTTTATTAAGGATCATGTTAGCAATCATGATATTTTTAGATTTTATTGATACAAAACATCAATTAGTAGATATTTTTACTAAACCACTGAATGAGGAACAATTTGATTTTATTAGAAAAGAATTAGTCATGAATCTTTCAAATATAATGTCTTACTAATTTTTCTCATATGATTCTTCCTTTTACTGAAGAGGATATTTTTTTCGAACGAATCATGATTTTTCACTTGACTTCTCGATATTCAAGATTTGAGATTTATTTTGTATACGTTCCCATATAATTCTTTCTTTTCGCTAATGACTGAGAAAGAGATTTATCCAAACAAATCATGATCTTTCCTTCAACTTCTCGATATTTACAACTTGAGATTTATCTTGTATGAATCAGGAACTTTTATTATTCATTCTCCTATGATTCTTTGTTTTTGCCAATGATCAAAAAGAAAATTTATCCAAACAAATCATGATCTTTTACTTGACTTCTTAATATTTATAATTTGAGATTTATTTTATATGAATCTAGATATTTACTATTTGTTCTCCTATATTTTTTCATTTTACTAAAGAGGAGATTCATCCCAATTTATCATTATCTTGATTTCTTGGTGTGAGATTTATTTCATATGACTACTTTGTATTTATGACTTATATACCTCATCATCAATTGACCTCTCATGACTTGAGCTTATCTTCGATATTAATATACTTTATATGATATCAAAGTAGTTTTACAATTGGCACATTGATGTAAACAAAGAGAAGTAGCACTATGATAATATAATATTCTTCTTTTCTTTTTTATGATGACAAAGGGGGAGAGAGAAATAATAGTTTGCACCTTTTTTTTTAATGACAAAGAGGGAGAATTAATAGTAACTTTTTAACGACATAGCAACTATCTTGCACATATATACATGTTGTATTTGATGACATTAACTTATGATATTTGTTTGAGATGTATAACTATTTTTATATTTCTAATTATGGATATGATGTGATTATTTAACTAAAATTATGTATATGATTCTTGCAATGATTACTATTGAAAGTCACTATGATTTCAAATTAAAATTGTTTAGACTTGAATTCAAAGAGTAATATTGAAATATTATCATTTTTTTAAAATCTGAATTCATTATAACATTTAAAAGTGACATATAGACAAAGGGAGAGATTGTTGACTCCCGGATTTTAATGATGAAATCAATTGATGAATTATAGACTAATATACTTTTAAGATAAGTAACATAGAAAAAATTTCAATCATAGACTTGAACGATCGGAGGGTCAATTATTGAAGCAAGAAAATCATTCATTGGGTCAAAAAGCATCATGTCAGAGATTGAACGTCAGGCTGGAGGATTGGTCGATATGCTAAAGGATAGACTTCATGCCATGAGTTTGGGCATCGGGTCAGAAGGATCGATATTGTACCAAAAGATTGAATGTTGTGGAAAGTCAAGATGCCAATAGATCGGGTGATACGTCAAAGGAAAGGATGATGCACTAGAGATTCGAACGAAATGCCAGATGAATAGATAAAATGCTGAAATGCTGGACAACGTTCTAAAGACTTCGCAATTGTAATTGCTAGTTACAAGTGCCCTGCAAGCCAATCACATGAGTGATGGCACGTGTGACATGCTATATGATTTTTTTACTAATTATTATTATTAACATATTCTCACTTTATGTTGCTTGTTGCTTATATCATAATGTCTTTGGATCTGTGCAATGGAAATTGGATCATAATGAGATTATGATAATGAGACCAATTTAGCCTTTAAATATAGACTCTACATAATCATGGTCATAGGTTACTCGAGAGGGACATCGAGATAATTAGATAGACTAGTGTACTGTATACTCGTCCATATGATGGAGGCGACTAATCTCATAGTCACTCGTGTGAGTACACTAAGGGTATAATATAGGTGTTTGTTAGAGAATAAGTTCACTGATTAATCTGCTTATAGAATGTTGGATGTTAATGACACATGATATCATACAACGATCCTGTAGTCTAAATTGTATGGTTGGTCCTTAGACTTGAGATACTAAGGATACCTTGTTTGAGTACTCTTTTCTTTGACACCAAACTTACAGGTTTGAAAGTTTAAGATCTGGTATAATCGGCTATTGAGATTGGTAGCCAACCTTATGAAGATAATTAAGTGTCAATAAAGGATCGTCCACTCTCGATATCATGAGAGGAATATCCTATGTATTTTTGCTCAAGCAAATCCTTAGTCAGAGTCGTTTGGATTGAGAGAAAATGAGTTCTCCATGAGAATCTGAGTAGAGCAAGACTCGGATAGACTCCGTATAAGGCCTGATATACTATGCTCGATATATGGTCTCTGAGATATTAAATGGATGAGGGACTATAGATACATAATAATTGTGGACAAACAAGTCTGATGGATTAGATCCTCCTGTACTGTCTAGGGACTATAGCGTAGTGGCATAGTACATCCATAGTCGATGACTTGAGTGAATTATTATGAGATAATAATTCACTTAGTCAGAATGAGTTCTGACAACCGTAACTCATGGCTAGCTTGGTATTGGGCCTAGAGGGTCACACACATATGATGGACGTTACGATGAGGAGAGGTTCGAATATGAGATATTCATGAAGCTCCTATTTTATTAGATATTCCATAAGCCCATGTATTATTAGATCCTATGGAGGAGATCTAATAAGAGCTAATAAAAGATTATTGGATAAAGATCTACCAATCCAAGAATCTTAGAAGTTGGATAGAGATCCAGTACCCAATAGTGCGGGATCCATTAGAGTTAAGTTAACAGAGACCTTTATAAATGGGGGGGGCTAAAAGGTTCATAGGCTAGAGCTTCTGGTGTCACCCCTCCTATCCTCCTCAGCCACCTCTCCTCTTTGGATGACAGATTTTGTGCACTACACGTGGAGAGAAAGATCCCACAATGATCCAAGGAGCGTCATCGTCACATCTATCGTGTTGATACCGCTAAAAAGGATGACATTTGACCTCCTTCATCTACACCTACGAATTTGGGTTTTCAAGCATATATGATCTCCCTAGGTAAAACATCTAACACACGATGTATAGATTTTTTTGGTTTTACGATTTTTTATACACTAATCATCGTATGACCATTTGACCAACATGGGAGAACTTCTTGTTTTATTTTTTTGTTGCACATGTGATGCTTCTGGTAAGGTTTTCTAATAGTAGTATCAGAGTTAGGTTCATCGTGTGATGATTGTCTTATAAACTATGTGTGTTGTGTTGAATTAGGTAGAATTGTTTTACGTGTTCTTATTGTGCCTATAGACGCTTGTGACAGTCACCTACGAAGAGTCGTTATGTGCGCAAGGGTTGTAGAGGAGTCACCTGCGTATGAGCCACTAGCAAATTTCCTGCAAGCAGGGGTGATGTCAGTGACAATCATCTACCTGTAGGGCACCCACAGAGGCGACGCCTGTAGGTACAGCGCCCGTGGGTAGAGGCAGCGCCCACCCGCAGGGGCGACCACTAGCGGGCACGGCCCCGCGAGCAAGCCGTTTGCGGGCCTGGTGCTCATGCGCGGTGGCATCGCACACAGGAGGTGCCACGCACAAAGGCGGTGACCGCCTATGACATGGGCAATAAATTTGTGCACAACAGGGGCGGTAGTGCATGTAGGCGGTGCCGAGTGCCGCTGCCACAGATGTGTCTCGACCGCCTATGGAAGTCGGTAGCCGCTTGCTGGAAAGCGACATAAGGGGAATTAGGGTTGTTGGAGAAAAGTATGGTTTTGCCTTTTTTGAATTTAAGAACTCCGAGGTTTATCCTTATGTCCAAATTTAAAAAAAAAACTCTTCATAAATCAAAAAATTCCCTATATGTCCCAAATTTTAAAAAATATAGTTAATTAAAAGGTTTAATTAACTATTATTATTTCTCTATTAGTCTTACATGATGATGTGTGTACATGTGATGTATGATGTGGACGAATGATTATGGATCATGTGATGTGATGTGTGTATGTGTGATTATTATTATTATTAGATTTAATAAGCCTTTGATTTTTTTTTCTCATTTATTGTTGGGCCTACGTGCATGTGATTCTATTATAATTCATGAAAAGGTGCTGTGGGAGCATGGAGGTGCCAGCAAGACCCGCGATATTGAGATAAACAATTGTGACGCATAAAGATGCATCAAAGTGTCAACGGAATCGATAATGACAAGATGGACGATCACAAAGTATAGAGAGATCTGTTAAATATACACATATATCATATTGTGAATGATTAAGCTCACTGTCTTGAGCTTAAGCACATAGATGATAGTTAATGATCATCTGGTGTGATTGTGCATATGTGATATATAATTACTTATACACCTACTATATATATATTGTATGTGATATAAATATATATTGAATATGTATGTGTGTAACATGTCATATTAGGATATCAAAACAAAAACCCCTATTACAATAATATTAAGTCCTAAGCGTGAGGCAATTAGATTGACCCATATGGTCTTTCATCGTTATAAGAAAAAATGGATACCAACATAGGTTGAGTTGGTTGAATCCCTCGACGCTCACATATTTTCGTGATTTGAGATCTTGCCTACGACATAAAGATGGCGTCGGTGACCTAAGGAAATGGTATGCTTGGTCGAGTCCTTCGAGGACATATCATAAATCGAATTCATCTAGTAACAATGGTGATGACTTAACTGAACATCATGATTGGTCAAGTCTCTCGAGGCCATGATGGTTCGAAGGCTAAATATGACGAAAATCATAAGGAATTGTGATTGGTAATAATTGCCTATATTTTTGGGCTTAGTGTGATTGGTCGAGTCCCTCGAGATTGCACTAAGACGTCAATTGGATCTTGATCCCCACTAAAAGTCTACCGAGACTTCTGTTTCACGTGTCGTGTATGTCATGTGATTCACTAGAAAAATAGTGATTAGATTAAGATAGAAGTTTGTATCTTAATTATTTACTTTTCTATAAAATCTGAATGTTATTTATTTATATTACGTCTTTGCTTATCAGAAACATGTCACTTTAAAACCCCCTAGGTGGCATACTTGATGACAACTACCTTACTAGTTTAAACTATATAGATTGGCTCTGCAACCTGAGAATCATTCTCATAGTGGAGAAAATTGCATATGTCCTTGACATGATATTGCCCACGTCAGAGGAAGGGGCAAGTGAGGATGTGATTGCTCACTACGTGAAGTATATAGATGATTCCACTTTAGCTAAGTATTATATGTTAGCCCTTATGACTCCTATGCTATAGAGGCAATATGAGAGCATCGATGTTAATTTTATTCTTCTTTATCCACAACAGCTATTTGGGGAACAGGGAAGAACTCAGAGATATAAGATATCTAAGAATCTCTCTTGCACCAGGATGATAGAGGGGACATCGGTTTAGAATCATATCCTCAGAATGATTGAGTAGAATAAGAAACTCACAGGTCTAGGAATGGTCCTAGAGGATAACCTATCATTGATTTTATAATTCAATCCCTACTAGGTTCTTTTTTTCAATTTATTATAAATTTTAATATAAATAAACTTGATGTGACTCTCCTTGAGCTCCTCAATATATTAAGAGAGACTAAGAGCACCATCAAGAAGAAGCTAGTTCTCTATATTGGTGAGACCAAAAGAAAAAGAAAGGCCCATAAATCCTTTAAGAAGGGCAACGATAAGGGCAAATTGAGTAAGACAAAAGTTGCCAAGAAAGAGTCGATAAAGGTCAATGCTTCCAATGTGGTAAAAACGGGTATTGGAAAAGGAACTACAAAGAGTACCTTACAGAAAAAGCAAAACAGGAGCTTGGAGAAGCTTCATGTATATTCATGATTAGTCTCTATTTGTTAGATTCTTATGATAACACATGAGTATTAGATACCAAGAGTGCTTATCATATCTGTAATTCGTTGCAGGTTCTGGCAAGGCCTAGGAGACTGGAGAGAGACGAGATAAACCTCAACATGGGTAATGGAGTGGGAGTTGCTATAGTGGCCATAGGTGAGGTCACCCTACATCTGTCTGGTGGAGCTACTATTGCGTTAGATGTATGTTATTATGTTTTTTTATTATTAAAAATATTATTTTTATTTCATGTTTGATAGTTAGTGGATATAAATTAGTTTTTTTTAGATAATAGTTGTTCATTGATTTTGAATGATAAGATCGTCACTAGATGAACGCTGCATAATGATTTATTTGTGCTAGATATAGCTCCACAGATCATAAATGTAAGCATACTTATGGCATTATAGAATATGTCATATCCATGATGGAAGAATTAAAAAGTTGCTAAAGAATATATACTTGGATCCATTCGACTATAAGTTATATGTAACTTACGAATTTGCCTTTGTGAAAAGTTGACCAACTCTCCATTTAGTGAAACTGAAGAGAGAGCCATTGAGTTATTGGAACTCACATAGCTATGTATGTGGTCCCAAATCCACACAGGCTATAGGTGGTTACTCCTACTTCATTACTTTCACTTACAATTTCTCTAGGTATTGACATATGTACTTGATAAAGTACAAGTCTAAAGCCTTCAAGAAATTCAGGGACTAAAAGAATGATGTAGAGAACCAGACTCAAAAGAATATTAAGACTCTTTAATCGGATCGAGGAGGAAAGAACTTAAGTACAGAGTCTATCTATTTCCTCAAGGATTATATGATTCTATCCCATTGGATACCTCCTTATATACTTCAGCTCAATGGTGTATTAAAAAGGAGAAATCACACGCTATTAGAGATAGTGTGGTCCATAATCAGTTTCTTTGACCTACCTATCTCATTCTAGGGATATACCTTAAAGATCGCATATTACCTTCTGAATAGAGTTTTATCTGCTAGTTACAAGTGCCCTACAAGCCAATCACATGAGTAATGGCACGTGTGACACACTACGTAATCTTTTTTCTTATGATTAATATTGACATATTCTCATATTATATTATTTATTGTATATATATTGGGATGTCCTTGGTTCTGTGTAATGGGAATCAAATCGTGATAAGATCATAATAATGAGATCGATTTACCTTTAAACACAGATCCTAAATAATCTCGATCATAGGTTACTCGAGAGAGACATTGAGATAACCGAACAGATCGGTGTACTATATACACATACATATGATGAAGGCGACTGGTCTCATAGCCACTTGTGTGGAGATACTAAGGATATAGTACAGGTGCTCATTGGAGAATGAGTTCACTGATTAATCCGCTTATGGAATGCTGTATGGTTAATGATACCTAATGTTAAACCGTGATTCCATAGTCCCAGTTGTGTACTTGTATGAGTACTCCTTTCTTTGACGCCAGACTTATAGGTTTAGAAAGTTAGTTATCGGGATTGATAGTCAAACTTACGAAGGCAATTGAGTGTCAATAGAGGATCATTCACTCTCGGTATCACGAGAGAAATATTTCATATGTGCTTGCTCAGACAAATCCTTAGCCAAAGTCATTCGGATTGAGAGAGAGAGTTTTCCGAGAGAATCCGATTAGAGCGAGACTATGATGGATTTTGTATGTGACCTGACAGTACCATGTCCAAAATATGATCTCTGGGATATTAGTTGGATGAGAGATTATAGATACATAGTAACTGTGGACAGATAGGTTCCCCCTGTATCGTCTGGGAACTATGGCGTAATGGCCTAGTACATCTACAGTCGACGAGTCAAGTGAATTATTATGGGGATAATAATTCACTATATCAGAATAAGTTCTGATGGGAGCGACTCACGCCCAGCTTGGTATCGGGCCTAGAGGGTCACACTCATATGGTGAATGCTTCAACGAATAAAGGATTGGATGGAGATCCAATTAGCCCCTATTCTCATTAGATGAGACCCTATACTAATCGGCTCCTTGCTTAAGGCCCAATTAGAGAACTAATGAGATTATTGGATAGAGATCCAATAATGCAAAGTTAGTGGGTAATTGGATGGAGATCAAATACCCACTAAGGAAGGAGCCCTAGGATTTTTTGGTGGCTCTTTATAAATAGGAGGGGAGACTCATGGTTGATAGGTTGCAGCTTTAGCCACCACCTCCTATTCTCCTTCTTCCCTCTGCACAAGAGTTACGAGATCAGATTGGAGGAGTTTCGCTGTAGAGGTCCATCGTGTGGATACCGCTAGAGAGGAGGACGCTTGACCTCCTTTATCTTCTCCATCCGGATCTGGAATACAATGATATACGATCTCCCTAGGTAAAATCAATCTCTCACACATCGTGATTTTATCGATTTTTACATTTTTCTTGCGACCCCAATATTTTGCATGACGATTTGATCTGCATGGGAAACCAGTTTTTGTTTTGATTTTCATTACGCATGTGATGCACCCACTAAGGTTTCCTAATATTATCTAGGTCGATAGTACCTACACCATATGATATATATGGAAAGAGAATAAGTGTGATCTTAAGGTTGTTAAGATTTGGGGTTGTCCTACTTATGTTAGAAGACACAACCCTAACAAGTTAAAATTAAGAACGAAGTGGTGCAAGTTTATGGGATACCCCAAGGGAACTTATGGGTATTATTCTATCATCCCAATGATCAAAAGGTGTTTATTGCCAAGAGGGCAGTGTTCCTTGAGAAGGAACACATTCTTGGTGGAAACAGTGGGAGCATGATAGAAGTGAGCTAGGCTAGAGAACCTAGCTCAAGCACTATTCTAGAGGTCGAGTCTATTTAGGTACCTAGCACACAAGTTCCAACTTTACGTAGGTCTGACAAGCATCTCATCCTTCCGAAAGATATGTAGGACATATCAGTGGAGAGGACACTCGGGATGTTGATCCTTAGACTTACGAAGAGGCTATTATGAGTATAGATTTCGGGAAGTGGCAAGAAGCCATGAATTCTGAGATGAATTTCATGTACTCCAATAAGGTTTGAAACTTTATTGGTGTACCTGAGGGTATTATAGCCATCGGTTATAGATGGATTTTCAAGAAGAAGATCGGAGTAGATGAAAATGTGGAGACCTATAAGGCAAGAATAGTGGCCAAAGGGTATCATCAAAGGCAAAGAGTTGACTATCACAAACCCTCTCACTAGTAGCCATGTTAAAATCTATCTGAATTCTTTTGGTCATTACATCGTACTATGACCATGAGATCCGACAAATAGACGTGAAAATTATATTCCTTAATAGCAACCTCGAGGAGGAGGTGCATATGATACAACCTGAGGGATTCATGTCCAAGGAGAGTCCAGATAAAGTGTGCAAGTTGCTCAAGCCCATTTATGAACCATAAGATTTGATGAGACGATCAGATCTTATAACATCATTCAGAACGAAGATAAGTATTGCGTGCACAGGAAAGTAAGTATGACTACTATCACTTTCTTAGTGCTATATGTGGATGACATCTTAATCATTGGGAATGATGTAGGAATGCTCTCCATAGTTAAGACTTGACTATCTAGATACTTCTTCATAAAGGACTTAGGAGAAGCATCCTATATTTTGGGAATTTGAATCTATACAGATAGATCCAAGAGGAGCTTGGCTTGTCTCAGTCTAGGTATATAGATTCCATTGTAAAAGGTTTAACATGAAAAATTCTAAGAGATGTCTCATACCAATAAGACACGAAATATCACTTTTAGGAGTATGTCCCCAAAGACTCCTAAATAAAAGGCAGACATAGATAGGATATCCTATGTCTTAGTGATAGGATCTTTCATATATGTTATGCTATGTTTCAGACTTGATATAGCATATGCTCTGAGTATCACGAGCAGGTATTAGGCGGATCTAAGTTTGGAATACTAGATGGCAGTAAAGTGTATCCTTAAGTACTTGAGAATGATTAAGGATTTTTTACTAATATACAACAAAGGTAGCCTCCAGGTTAAGGGCTATACAAACTCGAGTTTTTAGTCTGATGTCGATGATAGCAAGTCGGACTCAGGATATATCTTTACCCTGAATGGAGGAGCAATAAGCTGAAAAAGTTTTGAGCAAGATACTACTATTGATTCAACCACAGAGGCAGAATATATTGCTCTAGCAGAATCAGCAAAGGAGGGAGTCTGAATGAAGAAGTACATCATAGATTTGAGAGTCATACTGAGTAACGATGAGCTAATTCCCATATTTTACAATAATAACGGGGATATTGATTTAGCGAAGGAACCAAGGTCTCATCAAAAGCATGTTCTGAGGAGGTTCCACCTAATTAAAGAGATCGTGATCCACAGAAATATAGCAATGGAAAAAGTTTCATTTGAAAATAACATTACAGATCCATTGATGATACCGCTATCTCAAATTATATTTTAGCGTCAAAGGGGTTTAATGGAGATTAGACATGTAGATAATTTGCTTTAGGTCAAGTAGGAGATTGCTGGTTACATGTACCCTGCAAGCCAATCACGTGAGTCATAGCATATTTGACATGTTGCACGATCTTTTCTCTTATTATTATTATTGGCATATTCTTACTTTATATTACTTGTTGCATATATTATAATATCCTTGGATCTATCAAATGGGAATAGGATCATGATGAGATCATGATAATAAGACCAATTCACCTTTAAATATATATTATAAATAATCCTGATCATTGGTTACTTGAGAGAAAATCGAGATAACCGAACATACCAATGTACTGTATACCCGTCCATATGATGGAGGAGACTGGTCTCATAGTCGCTCGTGTAGGGACACTAATGGTACACCACAAGTGCTCATTGGAGAATGAGTTCACTTATTGATATACTTACAAAATGTTGGATGGTTAATGATACCTGACATCATATAGGGATTTCATAGTCCTAGTTGTGTGTATGGTCCTTAAACTTGAGACACGAATGATGTATTGTTTGAGTACTCCTTTCTTTAACGTCGAACTTACAAGTCCAGAAGTTTCAGATCTTATACTGATTATCAGAATTAGTAGCCAACCTTACTAAGGCAATTGATTGTTAATAGAGGATCATCCACTCTTGGTATCACGAGAGAAATATCTTGTGTGTTCTTGCTCAAGCAAATCCCTAGCCAGGGTCATTTAAATTGAGAGAAAATGAGTTCTCCAAGAGAATTCAACTAGAGCGAGACTCAGATGGATTCCATATGAGGCCTGATAGTATCATGTATGATATACGATCTTTGAGATATTAGATGAATGAGGGACTATAGATACACGGTAACTATCGATAGGCTGGTTTAATGGATTAGAGTCTCATGTATTTCTAGGGACTATGGCATAGTGGCTTAGTACATCCATAGTTGATTAGTTGAGTGAATTATTATTGGATAACAATTTACTAAGTCAGAAGGAGTTTTGATAAGCGCAACTCACAGCCAACTTAGTATTGAGCATAGAGTGCCACACACATATGGTGGATATTATGACGAGTAGAGGTTCAAATATGAGATATTCGTGGAGCCCCTATTTTATTGGATAATAATTCTCTATATTATTGGATCCTATAGATGAGATCTAATAAGAGCTAATAAGATATTATTGGATAGAAATCTACTAATCCTAGAAGCTTTAGTAGTTGGATAGAGATCTAGTACCCAATATGGTAGGATCTATTAGGGTTAAATTGATAAAGACCTCTATAAATAGGAGGAGGCTAAAAGGTTTATAGGTTAGAGCTTTTGGTGATCGTCCTTCCTATTATCCTCAGCCTCCTCTCCTCCTTGAGCGACAAATCTTGTGTGCTACACATAGAGAGGGAGACCCCACATCGATCTAAGGAGCATCGTCACTGCATCCACCGTATGGATTCTGCTAGAGATGAGGACATCTGACCTCCTTCATCTATGCCTATGGATCTAGGTTTTCAAGAATATATGATCTCCCTAGGTAAAACATCTAACACACAATGCGCATATTTTTTAGTTTTACGATTTTTATGCATTAATCATCACACGATGAATTGACCAACATGGGAGAACTTTTTGTTTTATTTTTTCATTGTGCATGTGGTGCTTCTGATAAGATTTCCCAATAGTAATTAGAGTGGTTATGTCTTGATCATGGTTATTTTGAGTTAAATTAAATTGGTATTAGGTCGAAACTATGCTAACTTAATTAGGAGCTCATTGGGCCTAAACCAAGGCTGAATTGGGGATATTGGAAGGCCAATTCGATGACCTAAAGTTGGCTTAGGCGATGGTACTACTAGGCCCAAGCAGTGGTATTGCTTGAGAGCCGAAAAGCATTGTTATGCTTTTTCGGGAATGCCAACGATGGTACCACCCATGTTAATGGTGGTACCGTCCAGGTGATGGTGATACCACTGAGGTCGATGGTGGTATCGCCAGAGCCTAGATTCTCAGGCTCTATTCGACAATAGTACCACCCGGAGCCGATAGTAGTACCATTAGTACCCCGAAATCTTAGGAATTTAAATTATTGACTCCATTTTTAAAGCCTTTGGAGATCTAAAAATACAGCACTCATCCTTACTTAATGCAAGAACAAAATCTTGAAAATTGAAGTGTTGTAAACCCTCTTGAAATAATGTTTGAGTCTCTTCCTCTTTAAGTTTAGAGGTTATTCTAAGGAGGTGTGAGGTCTTTTGTAAAAGAGAGGTATAAAGGTTCTCTCCTAAGTCTATTAAAAGGAGAAGTATTGTAACAAGGGTAGTTGATATTCACTCATTGGAAAGAAGATTGGTAGTAAAAGTAGATGGCCTTGAGGGAAGAGGAATCATAGTGGATGTAGGTTGGGATGATTAAACCACTATAAATCGGTTTGCATTTCTTTTCTTACACTTATTAATTTACTTACTACCCTTACTCACACTTTTAATTAAATATATTTTTTGATCAAAATTTTCAAATCAGAACCTTATTGTGAAAGCATTAATTCACACCCCCCCCACCCTCACCCCCTCCTCTTAGTATCATTACAATCCTAACACAATTGTTACTGCCCTATAGGTTTGGCCAAAGGCTACTTGCAACCTTGGTCAAGAGCATCTATTGTTGCTCTCAGCCTAGCCAAAGGTCGCATAGCTAGGCGAGCTGCTTTTGACCTAGTCGAGCAAACCCATGCGGCCAGGGAGTCCTGGTCGCATGGGGAACCTTGGCAGGTAGTGTTTCATGGCTGCCCAATATAACCCTACTGCTAGGGACTCCTGACCACAATGGCAAAATCGACGATCAGGGTTTCCTTACCGCCCAAGACAATCCTACGGTTAGAGAGCCCTGACCGCAAGGGTAACCTTGGTAGAAAAGGTTTCCTAGCCACCCAAGGTAGCCCTAGGCCACGGACTCCTAGCCACTGGAGCAACCCTAGCAACCAGGGTTTCCTGGTTGCAAGGGACACCTTATCGTATGCATATAGCAGGATTTCCAAAATTAGTTTAAAAGTTAAACCACATTTAATTAATTAAATAATTTAATTAATCATTACCTAATAGTCATATATGTTTGTGTACATGGGATGTATGATATGGACAGATGATCATGGGTTATGTGTGATGATGTGTGTATGTGATTATTATTGGGGCCCATAAGCCTCCCTCTCTCTCATTATATCCGACATGTATTTCTATCTCCCTTAGTATGTTCCTCCCCTTGATAAGATTAAGGTTTCTAATATATGTGATATGTACATTTTTTGCCATATATGCCTGTAATTAAATTATAATTACGCGAGAAGATACATAAAGATGCACCAAGACACATAAAGATCTTTGTGAGTAATCACGCCTTTAGCTCGGGCCTGATCACGCTAGGTTATGGTCCATGATCATCTAGTGTGGATGCTTATATGTAATATATATTTATCTATGCACTTAATAGTTTTATAATATATATATATATTATTACATTTAATTACGAGATCGAATCGAATTAAAAACCCCTATAATAATAATAATATTAAGTCGGTAAACATGAGACAATTAAATTGATCCACATTGCCTTCTATTATTATAGGTGAAAATCATTTTTCAATATGGTGGAGTTGGTTGAGTCCCTCTAGGCTCACATATATTGAGATTTAAGATCTTGCCTATGATATAGAGATGTCACAGGTGATCTGAGGACATTGTATGCTTGGTCGAGTCCCTCGATGATATATCATCGAATTAGACTCATCTTGTAATGATAGTGATGACTTAACCGAACATCATGATTAATCGAGTCCCTCAAGGCCATGATGGTTTGGAGATCAAATAAGATAAAAATCATAAAAGATTATGATTGACAAAAGTTGCCTACCTTTTGGGCTTAGTATGATTGGTCAGATCCCTCAAGGTGAGGCTAAGATGTCGATAAGATTATGATCCCCACCAGAAATTAGCCAAAAAATTTTGATCTATATGCTAAAGGGTGTTGTATGTTTCGTGAGAAAATAATGGGAGTAGATGAAGATAAAAGTCTATATCTTAATTATTTTTATAAAATTTAAAATATATATGTTATTTATTTTTACTTTTCATAAATATATCACTTTCAAATCCCTTACGTGGCATACTTAATGTCAACCACATCATTGGTGCAAACTACATGGATTAGCTCGTAATCTGAGAATCATTCTCACGACGAATAAAATCACATATATCATTGACACAAGAGTATCGACGCTAGAGGAAGGGGCGAGTGAGGATGAGATTGCTCACTATGTGAAGTACATGTCATATGATTATGCATGGGTATTAGATACCATAGTGCATGTCATATCTATAATTCATTGTAGGTTCTGGTAAGGCCTAGGAGATTGGCGAGTGGTGAGCTCACCCTATAATTGCTTGGTAGGTTTATTATTGCATTAGATGCATGCTATTTCATTCCTTCAATTATAAAAAATATTATTTTTATTTCTTATTTGATAAATAATTGATATAAAATAATTTTTGAGAATAATGATTGTTCATTGATTTTAGATGATGATATCATCGATAAAGGAATATTAAATAATAATTTATTTATATTAGATATTACTCCACTTGTCATGAATGTTGGTGTGTCTAAAAGGAAGCGAGATGAGATAAACAATATATATCTGTGGTATTATAGACTTGGTCATGTTCATGAGTGAAGAATTCAACGGATGTTAAAGGATGGATACCTAGATCCATTTAATTATGAATCATATGCAACCTATGAGTGTTTCCTTCAAGGAAAATTGACCAACTCTCCATTTAGTAGAATTGGAGAAAGAGCCATCAAGTTGCTACAACTCATATATATTGATGTATGTGATTCTATGTCAACTCAGGTCATTGGTGGTTACTCATACTTCACTACACTCACTGATGATTTCTCTAAGTATGGACATGTGTACTTAACGAAATACAAGTCCAAAGCGTTCAAGAAATTCAGGGAATATAAGAATGAAGTATAGAACCAATAAAAAGAGTATCAAGACTCTTTAATCATATCGATGAGGTGATTACTTGCGTATAGAGTCCACCCAGTTCTTCAAAGACCATGGGATCCTATCCCAATATATACACCTCAGCTCAATGGTATATCGAAAAGGAGGAACCACATATTGTTAGACATAGTGCGGTCCATGATGAGTTTCGCTAACATACTCATCTTTTTTTTAGATATGCCCTAGAGTTTGTATATTACCTTCTGAATAGAGTTCTAACTAAATTGATAGTATTTGAACCATATGAGATTTAGAAAGGGAAGAAGTCTAATCTTAAGGTTGTTAAGATTTGGAGCTGCCCTGCCCACGTTAGAAGACAAAATCCCGATAGGTTGGAATCAAGGACGAAATGGTATAAATTCGTGAGATATCCTAAGAAGACTTGTGGGTATTATTTCTATCACCCTGAGGACCAAAAGGTCTTTATTACCAATATGGCAGTGTTCCTTAAGAAAGAACACATTCTTGGTGAAAATAGTGGGAGCATGATATAATTGAGCAAGGTTAGAGAACCTAGCTCAAGCACCATTTTACAGGACGAGTCTGTTCAAGTACCTAACACATATGCTCCAACTTTGCGTGGATCTAGAAGAGTATCCCACCCTCCTGAGAGATATGTGAGATATATCAAAGGAGAGGACTTTAAGAATATCGATCATTAGACCTACGAGGAGGCTATTAAGAGCATAGACTCCAGGAATTAGCAAGAGATCATGAATTTCAAGATGGATTCCATGTACTCCAACAAGATTTAAAACCTGATTGATGCACCTAAGGGTATTGTACTCATTAGTTGCAAGTGGATCTTCAAGAAGAAGATCAGAATAGATAGGAAGTAGAGACCTATAAAAGGCTAGTGGCTAAGGTGTATCATCAAAGACAAGGTATTGAGTATGATGAAACCTTCTCACCCATAGCCATGTTGAAATCCATCCGAATTATATTGGTCATTGCAACACACTATGATTTTGAGATCTGGCAAATGGACGTGAAAACCACGTTCCTCAATGGCATCCTCGAAGATGAGGTGTATATGACATAGATTGAGGGATTCATGTCTAAGAAAAGTTCAGATAAGGTGTGCATATTACTTAGGTCCATTTACGGACTAAAGCGAACTTCCGAAAGTTGAAACATAAGATGTGATAAGGCGTTCAGATCTTATGACTTTGTTAAGAACGAAGATGATCTATGTGTGTACACGAAGGTAAGTGAGAGAGCTATCCCTTCTTAGTGTTGTATGTGGATGATATCATGATCATTGGGAATAATGTAGAAATGCTCCCCACAATTAAGTCTTAGCTATCTAGACACTTATCCATAAAGGACTTAGGCGAAGCATCCTCAATTTTGGAGATTTAGATCTATAGATCCAAGAGTATGCTTGACTTGTCTCAGTCCAGGTTCATATACAGCATTGTTAAAAGGTTTGGCATAAAAAATTCCAAGAGAGTTCTCACACCGATGAGACATGGAATATAATTTTCGAGAAATATGTTCTCAAAGACTCCTAAAGAAAGAACAAACATGGATAAGATACCCTATGCCTCTGTGATATGGTCTATAATATATGTTATGTTATGTACCATGTTTGATATAGCACATACTCGAAGCATTACGAGCAAGTATCAGGCGGATCCAGGTTTGGAAGACTAGAAGGCAATAAATTGTATCCTTACGTACTTAAGAAGGATTAAGGATCTTTTACTGGTATATAAAAGAAGTAGTCTCAAGATTGAGGGCTACACGGACTCGAGTTTTCAGTCTAATGTCGATGATAGCTAGTCAAATTCAAGATATGTGTTCACCTTGAATGGAGAAGTAATAAGCTGAAAAAGGCCCAAGCAAAAAATACTATCACTGACTCGACCACAGAGATGGAGTACATTGCTATGGCAGAAGTAACAAAATAGGAGGTTTAGATGAAGAAATTCATCGCAGATCTAGGAGTCCTGTTGAGCAACGAGAAGTCAATTCCCTTATATTGTAACAATAATGGGGTGATTGATTAAGCAAAAGAACCAAGCTCTTATCAGAAGTCTAAGCACGTTCTAAGGAGGTTCCACTTGATCAGAGAGATCGTAGCGTGTGATGATGAAAGAGTGAAAAGAGTTTCATCCAAAGATAGCATTACAGATCCATGGACAAAATCATTGTCTCAGATTGTCTTTGAGTGTCACAGATACCTTATAGGGATTACGCATGTGGGTGATTGGCTTTAGGTCAAGTGGGAGATTGCTCATTAAGGTGCCTAGTAAGTCAAATCACATTAGTGATGGTACGTGCGACATGTTGCATAATATATTTGGTCATTAATTATTATTATGGTATTTTCTCACTTTATATCATATGATGAATATATTGTGATGTCTTTGGATCTACGCAATGAAAATTGGATCATGATGATATTATAATAATGAGACCAATTCGCTTTTAAACACGGACCATAAATATTCTTAGTCATAGATTACTCAAGAGGGACATCGAGGTAACCGAAAAAAATAAGTGTGTTATATACATATCCATATGATGGAGTCAATTGGTCTTATAGCTGCCTATGTGGGGATACTAAGGATATAATATAGGTGCTCATTAGAGAATGACTTCACTAAGTGCTCTGCTTATGAAATGATGAATGATTAATGATATATCATCGTCAGACAATGATTTCTTAGTCTCAATTGTGCATTTGGTCTTTAGACTTGAGAGACTAAGGGTGCCTTATTTGAATACTTCATTCTTTGATATCGGACGTATGGGGGTTTGGAAGTTTCATATCTAGTACAACTGGTTATTGGGAATGGCAACCAACCTTATGAAGGTAATTGAATGTCAATAGAGTATCATCCATTCTCGATGTCATTAGAGGAATATCTTGTGTGTTCTTGCTCAGGCAAATTCCTAGCTAAGGTCATTCGAATTTAGAGAGAAGCTCTCAAGGAAAATTTGATTAGAGTGAAACTCAGATGGATTTCGTATGGGCCTAACAACATCATGCCCATACGATCTTTAGAATATTAAATGGATGAGGAACTATAGATACATGATAACTGAGGGTAAATACATCCAATGGATTAGATCTCCTTATATCATCTGGGGACTATAGTATAGTGGCCTAGTATATTCATCAATGAGTTGAGTGAATTATTATGGGAATAATAATTTACTAACTCTGAAAGAGTTCTGATTTAGAAGGAGCTTGAACATGTGCAACTCGCGACCAGCTCAGTATTGGGCCTAGAGAATCACACACATATGGTGGACAATGTGACGAATAGATGATTTGATATAATATATCCAATAAACCCTTGTGTTATTGGATCAATTGGGTGAGACCCAATAAGGCTTAGAGTGGTTATTGTGTAGAGATCCAATATCCATTAAGTTAGGATTAATTAGATGGAGTAAATAGGGCTCTTATAAATAGGAGAGGGACTCAAAGGATCACAAGCGAGGCCCGTATAGTCATCAGCCTCCTCATTTCCTCCCCCTTTCCTCCCTTGCCATCAACCCCTATTTGGTACGAGAGAACAATAATGGTCAACCCCTTCTTATTTTGCTACTGCATGGTGGTGCACGAAAGTGAGGAAAGAACATGTTGCAGGAGGTGTGTTGTTATTGCATTCATCATGTGAATCACCACTACAGAGGAGCTTACGAGAGTTCCTTCATCTATGAACTTGGATCTGCAATATTAAGAGATATACGATCTCCCCTTAGTGAGAATGTCTCACACATCTTATGTAGTTTTTTGGATTTTAGAGTTTCCAACTCTCAATCTTCACACACCAATTCGATAAGATTGTTTTGGAAAATCACTTTTTGTTTTTACTTTTCGTTGCACATGTGATGCTCTCCAAAGGTTTCCCAATACTTAGCTGGTTCCGTCTAAATCATATGACACCCTTGCGTGTCCGTCCGCGAAAGGATCGACATCTCTGAAACCTCTTATAGTCCCTTAAGGACTTACAAACCTCTGAAACCCTAAACACTACCCTAAAAGCTCATCCAACCATGTGCCACCTAAGTAGCTCCTGGGTGCTATGCTGGTTGACACTCTACACCACAATACGGAGCTAGAAAACCCTCAAAATCACTTGGATGGCTTGTTTATAGATAATTTTGCCTCTACATGATGATTACACACAACCTACGTTTACAAACCTTAAACGATCACAAAAGCCAATCGAAATCGAGCTGCCACGCCTATTGCAAGCCCTCTACATACTGTGCAAACCATGAATAAAACTGAAAGATACAGACATACACAAGCATTATATCAAACACTTTGTTTATGGCTTTGTCCATGACAGCAAGTTCACATTTCCAACCTAGTTGCCACCTTGCTCAAGTCCCGAAGAACCTGTAAAAGAGAAAATTGATTAGTTCTAAAAATGAACGACGGACAAGTTTTGACGTCTCGCGAAGAGGACAATTTTGCAAACAATTCAATAAACATTTGATGTGCAAGAGGGAAAAGAGAGGAAAGATAAAACAATGACTTTAAAAGGCAAATGAAGAATCGTAAGTCCACAAACGACTACTCGCCTAAGTGTTGGGCATGTTGGCAAGTCCCTATAGACTTTACATGTGAAGTTGTCAATCCAATCAATGCCCAACGCTATCTCAAATCCCCATCTAGTCCTGTGCCACTTGAGTAGTTGTGTTGAGATGGTTGGTATTTTGCACCGCACCATAGCATGTAAAAAACAAGTCATGACACATAAAAATTAAGCTATTTTAAGATAATTTTGCCCACTCTAGTGAGTAGTTGCTCTACAACCCTGCATATTGTTCATTTCAAAGTTTTCAAGCAAAAATATAAAAAAAAATAAGATAAAACATGCTGCGAAACATATATACAAATAAACAAAAGCGACGAACGGTCCATTGACAAAAATATAGTGAGCGTACCACGATCATCCTTGATAACAACATCTTAGGCAATCCCAGCTAAGGACATGATAGTATGTTGACAATTCACTTTGTTAGAAAATTACATCTCTTCTTTATTGAGTGTTTGATTATGTAATTTATCTTGATGACAACTTTGAGTTTAATGCAACAACTTAAGAAATGTCTTGGCTGTTAAACTGTCAATATAGACTTCTCTACAAGGGATAAGTTCATTTGAAGTAGTGATCTAACGAGATGAACAATGATGTTAGGATTTTGACATGGCCTCATTTTACTAAGCTATGCAGGTTCACGCCACGCCAGTGTTTGACATGATAGAAACTGTGCTTGTGAAGCAACTTAATGTCGCTAAATAGCACAAACAGCTTATGTTGGTAATGTCTGCTTGGTTTTGGCCATATCAGTATTTCTATTTTATTTGCATACTAATATCTACTAACTATTTTTTCAGCAATCACAATGTTCATCGCTATGACCTTTTCCTTCTGCAGCGCCACTACTTGGATCTTTTTTGGAGGTTTTGCTTTTGCCCCAACAACATACTTTGTGAGCTCAATTAACTCATGAACAATTCTTTTTTTTTTTTTTTTCGATCAGCAGACAATTGTTTCTGACTAATCATTGAAAGCATTCATGAACCCAAGGAATTGGTTTATTAGAAGGTTTAGACAAATCATAAGCTTGGGCCTAATTGCATTTGAGTGCCGTGCAAAAGTCACCAAATGGATCTCATGAATTATTATGCAGCTTCCTTGCATAAGGTGGCTTTCCATGTACAATCCAAGAAGGTTCGGCATGGGTTGGATGATTAATTGGGTAAGTGAGTTCCTTAAATCTATTGCATATGAAGCACATTTTTTAAAATTATGCTGATCCTTTTGCTCTTCAGATCTGCATCATACTTGGAGTAACACTGATGATTTTGGCTCAAATTGGTGGACTAAGGCATCTCATTATTCAAGCCAAGGCTTACCAATTTCACTCATGATTTACTGGTCCAAATAAAAGTAGAAAAATTAAAGTTTTTGATTCACAAGAGTGAGAATGACCACAACAAATAGTCTAATACAAAACTGTGCCTGCTTGGTGCATAAGTGCCTAATGTTTGATGCATAGTTCGTTAATTTGATACATTGAAGAAATTATACATATATATATATATATATATATATATATATATATATATATATATATATATATATATATATATATTGGAGAAGGTTTCATCAATTCGTCCCTTAGTTTCTTCTGCAGAAACACACTACTAACTCATGTTTATTTGTGTCATAGTTTGACACAATTTTTTGCTCTTATATGTTGAACTATCATTTGACGTACTATCTTGTATATTTTCTTAAAACCTAAAAGTAATGCCTTCTCAGGAAGGATGGAAGACTTGTTGCACAATGAGGCTTTGGAGCAGAAGATAGAGGTTCCATGGCCAATAAATAAAAGAAATCAGAAAAATAGTTTCATCTCTAATGATTTTGTGGCATTGAACATGACGTTTGTGTTTCTTCTCAGTAATTATTTCTAGAACTTAAAAGACTTCCGAAACTGCAGATCTTTTTTGGTAGATTATTGGTATTTTTCCTCGATTTTTTTTATCTGAGATTAAAATGCTCCAAATGTTTCAGCCATGTATCAATCTTTCGAAATTAATGTTCATCACGTCTTGTATCTCATTTGCCTAACGTCTCATTATCTTTTTTTATGGTTGTCTCAGGTCTGTGTGTGAACTACTTGTATTCCATCTCAGTTGTTATCTTCATAGACATATATTTGTATGATCATCTCCATTTGATATACCTTGTCATTGGTAGAAATTTCATCTTCTGCATATCCATTTTCATCAATTTCCTTCTCCCTTGGTCAAACCTCTAACACTGGCTTAACATTTATATATCCTGTGGGTGTTGCATACCTTAAAAAATGATAATCTTTAAACCTATAACTTCTTCCTCCTCATCCTACAGAATGTTAACTAATATGGTGCCACCATCAGGTCATCTTTGTGCTATGGGTTTGTGCAGTTTCAATTTTATATCCAAATTTAGATGGAAATTAATAAATCGATCTGGGAGCTCTTTTTCCTGACAAAATGAAACCATTTAACATACAAAACAGACCATTGTATCATATGAAACAAAAGTTTACACTTTTGGTTTGATTTCCAACGCAGTTTCAAGTTTCTTATAGTCCTGTTGGTGCTATTTCTCTAGCTTTGATCAGGATTAAATATTTGAAACATCAGGATGCCATATAACAGTCCATACATAGGATAAATGCAATTCATCTACTGAAACAATAATTAAAAAACAAATAAAGGCAAGTAATTTTTGAATGTGGCATTTTATAAAAAATAGGATGGAAATGTTCAAATAATATATATAGCCTGAGTCAAAATTACCTCCACGATTTCCATCTCCATCGAGAACATATCAACCTGACTGCAACTTCAGGGAGCCACTGGGCCGATCTCCGACCTGTGCACAGCAATCTCATTAACAAACTAATGTAGCATAACATCCAAGCATTACATGTATTATATATTCTACTCAAAAAAAGAGAGGTTCACATCGCACATTATACGAAACATGCGTGGCATTGCATCTTTGCATCCAGAAAAATCACCCAAGAATTCAAGATCATGTTATACAAGTTTTAGCATTCCTCCTATACGGGGGTGCCTTCACCAAGGATTAGAATAGCTAATGACATAAACAAATCATAGAGCATTGAGATGAAGAACCGTGCAAGGATTTTACCTTGGTTCGTCGATTGCCTGGCCAAGTCTCAGAAAGAGTTCGTCTTTTCCCTGGATGCGGTTCAGAAATACCAGATGTAACGATTTCCATCCTTTTTCCCCCCCTTCTTTCTGGATTCACCGATCATGTTGTCGTGAGCACATCAGATAGGCACTGCGGGGCGCGTCGACAATCTCAAATCGAGATGGGGTCGTCCGATAACCCAGAAACAAGGACGACAAGAGGAGGGAACGAATCACAAGTACCTCCTCAAACATGGGACAAGTGCTGATCGCTCGGAGGAGTCGAGTGAGTCTAGGTTTGGGAAGTGGGCCGATATCATATGCAGCTTTGGGGGATTACGCACCCGCAGCTCGGTGACGATGTTACTGAGGCCTACGTCTGTTAACTAACATACGCATGTAGATTTTATTTTTTTTTTTTTAATGAGGTTTAGAAATCCCTTTCTTTTTTGGTCGAAAACCTTATCCAAATTTTTTTAAAAAAAAGATATTAATTATGGAGATCAACTATAAACTAGAGTTGTATAGATTGCGATCATACATTAAGACTTGATGTTTTGAATTCCACAATTCCAAATTCTATCCTCTAAACACTAAACATCAGATATGCATCCAAGTTCCCAAATCATTAAAAAAAATATATATTGCAAAACCGCATATTCTCCACATATTTCATGTCCAGACAGAATCCAAGAAATATCAAATCAGTTTCCTCGGCTTTTTTTTCCCATCAGCACATTTAAGTAGATACGTTGCCAAGTCCTTTGTCATTACAAACAGTTGTTTGCTTTAAGCTGTTTTGCCAATTTATATGAATTCCTCGACTCCCACCAAAACACCAACCATCCCAAATCATCGTTTCCATTTTTAACATGATCAAATAGACTTTCCCACAGAAAAGAATGCAACAGCATGCGGAAGAGCAGAAGAAACATAAGATATTAAAATCAGACCGACAACATCAGAGAGCACGAGTGCTGGACCAACAATTCTGGCGCTTTGATTCTTTTGACTCATCTGCAAGACTTCATTAAAAATACCCAAAAAAAACCAACCCCCAAAAAAATAAAATTAAAAAAAAAAGGCTTGACACCTAAACGAGGAGTAAAATGAATATGCACATAACAGCATACTATGGATTCAGTTTTCCACCAGGTCCACATGCCAAAATTGTAGGAACCACCACATCAGCTATGGATGCTAATAGACCAATCAATTTTGGGATTCTTTTTCACCTGTTTGAATACAATAAAGCATCCAGATATCAAAGGAAATATTGCAAAATCTTAGGAAGGCTGAAAAGTTAAAAAGAAAATACAAATTAAAAATTAAAAAAAAAACCACCCCCCCAAAAGCAACATGCTTTGAGACTTGGTTATATTATTATCCCTTTCAGATCTAAAAACTATGACCTTCAATTGAGGCATGTGTCCAGCAGGGAACCCCAGATGAATGTGGGTGATAGAACAAAAAAGATTTAGAAACACTTCTTTTGACTATTTAATTTGTCTTTGTACAGTTTTGGGGCCACAAGCAAAATTGTAATATCAACAACAATCTACAAAACCCACCTGTTGCTCCGGGCTAATATCATCTGATGCATGCAAATGCTAATTCCTCTGATTCAAATATTGGCCAAGGATGATCCAAATACCCCAACCCATCACCCCATGATATTGTCCCTTATCCTGAAGGCACACCTATCCATCTAGTGGCACTGAAGCCATGAACCTTGAAGATGCGAGAACCACAAGCCACAAACTAAAACAACGATCCACCTAACATCACCCACATCACATTCTCCATACACCAATCATATATCTTCATAGTGCTTGATGTGCGTGTCTGAAGAAACTGAAGGTGTCCGAATATTCAGACAAACATACACCTAGTTCACCATAGTATGCCACCGCCATGGCCCATAAATTAACCTCATCAAAATTTAGTCAACAGGCATACCATAGTAACCAGAGCTGAAAACCATCAATCAATTTCTCCTTCCTCCGCATCATTGGCAGTACCACTATTTGGCTCTACTTCTTCGTCCTCTTCATCATCGACCTTCATGTATAAACCAAGCTGTTCCAAAGGGTTGCTTCCCCCAAGTTTAAACCCACTGATGCCCTCTGGTGAGTGATCTGGGCTTGTCTCACCAACTGAACTAGGTAAGTGTTCACCAGGAGCAGTTCTAAGTATTTCCAGATCTTTAAGAAATACACTGCTTTCATTTATCTCCACGGTTTTCTCCATCTGTGTATCACACTATAGGTAAGAGCAACAAGCTAGCAAATGCCACATATACTATATATGCCCAAGCCAATACTTGCCTGTAGCAAGGCTTGACGTGCTGCTTCCCTTTCGAGTTCCCTTTTGCGCTTAGCTTCTGCTGCAGCTTGTGCTGCAGCTTCTGCTTCAACTAGACGTCGAGCCTCTTCAGCAGCTTTAGCTTCTGCTTGCAGCCTGGCTCTCTCTGAGCTCAAGGTAAGACAGTGTGTTAATGATTAACACACAAAAAAAAAAAATCATGATTCAGGCAGCCTTGGAAGGTTAATGGTACCTTCTCTTTTCTGCCTTTCAAGCTCCTCCCTCTCACGTCGAAGCTTCTCTGGGTCTCTACTCTCACCCTAAAACTCAAAAAAGAAAAGGGAATTCATGTGACGAAGACACCAATAGAGTAAAAATATAACAATGCACCAAAGATCAGGTTCTGTAACCAACCTGATCTAGAGTCTTCTCACGAGCTTTAAGAATTGTGTCAGCAAAGCGATTTCTCAGAAGAGCTGCACGATAGAGCTTTTCAGGGGAGAACTGCCTTTCAGATGGAGCATTGTCCCCTAGTTCCATGTCAAGAAGTTAAGGCAATTCATGCATATCATATCCATATGCTCAAACACCTTTCATCGTGCATTTTAAATTATTGCTTACCCTCCCTGTTTTCTTCTATCACAACAGATTCAGGTTTTGGATGTGCTGCTTGTTCTTGTTGATTTGTGCCATCTGAAGTTCCTGCATGCAGCCAACACTAAATACATTCAGGCAATAAATAGGGCCCAGAGATAAGAACTATATCTAAATTTCCTGCTTTATGCGTATTTGTAAGCTTGAAAAATTATACTACAGAATAACTGTTGAAGACAGCAACAACTATAACTCACTGTTTCCATCACGTGGATTTGATAAATCACTTATTTCTTGGTCCAAAGCTTGCCCGGACAGAATACTTTTCTGAATGGACAAGAAGTAAATTAAGTTAGTAAGTTACAAAATGAATAAGGAAAATTTCTCAGTAAAACTTTAAATGATAATGGAAAAAAAACACAAAATAACCTTGCTTTTAGTTTGATTTTTAAGACCACAAAGCAATGATGGATTTTAAATACCTTCATATCCTTCTTGGGACTAGTAATTTTATTGTCTGATTCACTTTCAGAGGAACTACCAGAATCTGAATCTGCAAAGAATCAAAAGCCTATAACAATACAGTATATTTGGAGGAAAAATATCTGGGGCTCTAACAAGAAGATAGGTGGCATCAATACTTAACAAGAAACACAGAATGAAACAACTTTTGCAGTACGGCAAATAATAAGATATCCAACGAGTAGACAGAAAATCAACTAACCTGTTATTGGAGTTACTAAATTCATACATCTATTTTCTAACCAACCTGAGATTAGGAATCTCTTACCTTTGCTTGATTAATAAACAAGCAAACAGTAAAAGTTAAAAAAAAGCCACAGCAGCCACCAAACCTAACAAATCTTGGTGAACCAAATTAGCTGAAAAGAACTTGCTGTGATATTTTCTGAAGAACCATATACCATATACTGCATTTGTACTGGCTATAACATTGCCTTTAAGATTTTCATTTAAGTATTTAAAAAAACTGTCATAAACCGTTTATGGTGTCTCTCATACATGAAAAGTCAAAACTCCAAAATTATTCCAATGATTATTGTTGGTACAAGTGCACCGATAATATATTGACCAGATCAGGGCCCAAAATCAATATCTTAGTTTCCAATATTATGAGAAGCTTGTCTCTAGTCACAGGTTCTATTCTCGACACGGCTTTAAAAAAATTATTTTTATATCTGGATAATCATTATGAACAAAAAGTCTTTGGTAAGCAATGATTAGATATTAAAAACAATCTATAATACGTATTATTTGTTATTTTTAAAAACATAAAATTTTCTTTTTCATATATCATATGATATATAAATTTGTTATTTTCTAATGCAGGTGCTTTCTGGAGAAGATCATACTAAGGTGCTAATCCCAAATGATATAAAGCATACAAACTAATCACAGCAATCAGGACACAATTGTATGCCATGATTGAACAACACCTAAAATAGGAACATCAAGCACACAAATGTATTCTAAAAACTAGTCACTACTGTGACTAGTATCAAGTATATTGAGTTCCAAATGAGAACTAGTGTATAACATATTAACAAAAAATCAATTAACATATAATTACTAGAGATGATTTAACATTATTCTAATCCTATAGTCCTCCACATCACAACTGGAAATTACTAGATACCTGCCTATGAAAAAAGCAGGCATCTGGAAGTTTGGTAACCACCTACGCAGGCATTCGTGGGAACTTGGGCAGCCACTGGGCCCGAAAACCACCACCCAAAAGAACCACGAAATTAATGAGTGAAGATGGTCAAAGTTCCTAAACTAGCACTTATAACATCATAGCTTATTCAAAACCATGTAGCACATAAAGCAAGACTTGCCATATGCATGGATTATTTAGGTTAAGCAGCCTAAAATGAACTTGCAGGCTGTTGTGAAAGAAAAAGTAATTCAATTCTCAAATTCTTCAGACAAGATGTGCACTATACAAACAGCTAATCTTAGTCACATTTTATCAGGGTTTGTCGTACCGAGCTGTACGACTCGATATAGGCAGTATGCACCAGTCCGACAATGGACCGATACATGGACCACCCTCTATCGGGCAGTACCCATTACATGACCTTGTATCAGGCAATACGGGGTTTGTACTAATTGATTATAGTCGAAATCAGTGATTTAAAAAGCACTAAGCGCCAAAAGGCGCCAGGGTCCCAAAACGCCTGAGGCACTAGGCGCTCGCCTAGGCGCTTGCCCGAGCGAAGCAAGGCGTTAAAATAAAATATATATATAATATAATTAATAAATATATAAAATATATATATATAATATTTAATACACTGTTAACAATAAGTTAACAGTGTACTATATATTTTTGAGTGTTCACTACCCGAGAACTCTCCTTGGGAAGACAATAGGGTTACACCAGATTTTTTAGTGTTCTCTACTATTAACTTAGTGTTAATGTACTGTTAGCACTAAGTTAATAGTACATTGTTAACAATAAGTTAATAGTGGAGATGAGTAGCGACGAGGCGAGGCGGAGTGGCGGCGGAGTAGTGAAGCGAGGCAACGGCGACGGCCGAAAGTGAGAGGAACAGTGGCGGCGGCGATGGTGGTGGCGGCAACGATAGTGGCGGTGGCGGCGGTGGCGAAGCGGCGGCGGCGGCGGTGAAGACCGGCGGTGACGATGGCGAAGAAGCAACGAAGGTGGCGAAGCGGCGGGTGGCGAACAACAGCGGCGAGATGTCGACGGCGTAATTCCAGACGAGAAGATTAGGGTTGAAGTATATGTTGTTGCGTTAGTTGGTTCGATTGATCCAACTAACGCGAACGACCGAACCAGGCTAAAAGCCTGGTTCGATTGTCGTTTTATTTCACCCGGGCGCTCGCCCGAAGCGCCCAGGTGGTGCCTCTTTGAAGTGCGCCGCCTAGAGATCGAACGAGGCGCTCGGGCCTCGCCTCGCCCGAGCGCTTAGGCGAGCGCCTATTTAAACCACTGGTCAAAATCCAACCATTACCAACCTGTACCGATAGATAACGATCTAATTTCAATCGTTCCCGATCAAGGGTTTTTAAACCCTTTCCTCCACCACAATCATCCGCCTAGCGTGCAAAGGCAAAGACAATGGGGAAGGCAATAGCATCAGCCACACCGTTGGAAAAAATCAAGTCGGGCGATGAGATAGCTTATCGATTGCATTCAACAACTCACTCGGCCTAGAGACATCACAACGACGTGGACAATAGTGCCTCGATCGATGATGACAACGACGTCGGGGAGTCGATGGCCCCATCTACACAATTTAAGGGTGGTGCATGAGTCAATGGATGATTTTGAAGAGAGGCGACAAAGCCAACTCGACGTAGACATAGAGCGAAGCTCATCGTATTCATAGTCATCGTATTATGGAGAATCTTACGACCACCAATAGTAGGGTGATAGTTGATCATACTTCTCAAAGCAGCAGTATGATAATCGATCTTATGATACAAAGCAACGGATCAATGGTGAAAGTAAAATTATGACATTGTTCATGCTCTGCACCAATACATGCCACAATCATCCTTGCTTCAGGAGCCGCCTCGAGCACATGTGATTTATGACGATCGGAGTATCAAACTACAACTATCACCACATTGATGCACCAATTACATACGATATATCAATATTTCATGAGATTATTTTCAGGATTAGGTCCAACAAACATATCAAATTGATAGACAAATACATAGAATCAAGGACCCCAATCCACCACCCGTGGAGTTATGTCGTTATTTTTTATGGTAAAATCAAGTATATCCATCAGCTGATTACTTGATTCATTTGAATCTTAAAGTTTAAATTGTTTAGAATATAATCTAACAATACAAAACAATTCTTTGTAAATAATTCAATATTAACGAAAGGAAAGTTCGAAGCATACCACAAAGTAACTTCGCAAAGCCCAAAAAAGATATATTATTTTTGCTAAAATTATACTAAATTTATGTTTATTTCCAACTTAAAAGAACTTATCCATTTTTTTACTTTTTAAAATTTTTTGGATTTATTTTTGATAATTTTACAGCACCCGACATATGATATATCTATACACCTCGATACATACCTTATCGACGATTGGTAGGTACACTAGTATGAACCGATAATGCAAACCTTGAATATTATAGTTCATTTAAATTCTAGAACTACAATATAGAACATTTTAAACTTTAAAAAAAAATAGTTTATGCCTTGGCAGATATTTGTATTCATTCTAGTATCCGAGGTTCACAATCTCGTACCATATCGGCATATTGATCAGCTATCGGTATGATATGTACCAAGCTGTACTGAGCATACTGACACATGGTACACAAAGGTACTAAGTTGTATCGAGCGCATCTGTCCTCTATGGGACTGATACCTACTGAGCGGTACAATACGATATTGCAAGCCCTGACCACAATCTAAAAGAGTGTCAACCAAAATTTCAAAATCATAAAGTACTACACTCAATATTTCATTAGCCTAGAAAAGCAACGAACAGATCACCGATTATGGCTATCTTTCTCGGTTCTGCAGTATACCATAAAAAGAGAATAAACCTAAAGAACAACTAAATCAATTAGATGTTCAGGTACAATTCATTTGAACTCTTAAATGCACACTTAAAACCATAAAAAGGCTGCAAAAGAACAATGACGAGAAAGTAAAATGAAGATACAAAAACAAAACTTTTCTCTTTTGTTTGGTTCTTGATTCAGAATGACGACATGAAACTAAAAATAAAAACTAACCTAGAATCAATCAATGAACCAAATAATTGATGGGACATCAATTAGAACTAGATGCCCACCTTGTTCATTCTCCACATGGACATGAAAAAAAAAAACAAAGCCATGATATAAAATAGAAACTAACCTATCAACCCATCATTCAAAGAATAGATTCTCAACTCAATAGTTTTCTTTTTATCCACTTCACATTTTTTTCCAAAATAAAGAGTCAAAAGCATAGTAAATTACCACATTCAAATTATAATTATATTTTTTCTCCATGTTTATAAAAGAACCTAAAAAAACATAACCACAAATTAAAGCCTGAATAAAGACAACAAAAAACAAGATTCTTATGTTCAAGTAATTCAAAGCAAGCTTCAGAAGCAGAGAAAGTTCTAAAGCTATTAGTAGATAGATCAGTGATTTAAAAAGTGCTAAGCACCATAAGGCGCCAAGGTCCCAAAACGCCCGAGGCACTAGGTGCTCGCCCGAGCAAAGCCAGACGCCCTAAACTATTAAAATATAAAAAAAATAATATTTTTAAATATAAAAATATAAAAAATATAAAAATATAAAAAGTATACTTTACGGTTAACAGCAGTATAGAAGAGTAGTGTGTGAGAAGGAGACTGTGGTGAGAAGCTGAGCCACGATGAGAACTGAGTCTCAGACAAGAGGCTGTTGTCTAAGAGCGTGATAGTGACAGCGAAGAGCAGCGGCAGCAGGAGGTAGCGGAGGCGGCAGCGGCGGCGGCAGCGTGAAACAGCAGCGGCGAGTGGTAGCGGAGAGAAGTGGCAACAACAGCGAAGAGAGGTAGCAACAGTAGAGAGAGGCAATGAAATCGGCAATAGGGAAGTCGTAAGAAGGGGGAGGTTCAATCGAACCAACTAATCAAGTGTTCGCTACCTCTCTCCACTATCGTTGTTGCGATCAATCGCCTGGTTTAAGACCGAGAGCTCGCCCAAAGCGCTCGATGCCTGGGATCTCTGGCGAGCGCCTAGGCGCGCCTCTTTGAAGCGTGCCACCTGGCCATTAAACGAGGCATTCGGGCCTCGCCTCGCCTCACCCAAGCGCCTAGGCGAGCGCCCAAGCGCCTTTTTAAATCACTGAGGTAGATTAGACTCGAAAAAAAGACTCCCGACAAGCTAATTCATGCATAAACAATTTTAATTATGCTGGTTGTTTGAGGGGGAGAAAGGTATAGGGACTAAGCACATGTACTTCCCAAATCCAATTAGACATTTGAGGAAAGGCAGCTCATGATTTTTTGAATCTGTGATGGGTTGTCTTCAAGGAAGAAAAACGACCAAGTCCTTTTTCTCTATTGCTATTCTCACTCATTTAAAACATATCTTATATTTCTTGAACCAATTTCCAATGCTTATGCTATATTACAATCCTTGTCTATAGCAAGACAATAGAAATTGATGGGTTGTGTTCGAGGGAGCAAAACAACTGAGTCCGTTTTTTCTACTGCTATTCTCACCCATTTGCAACATGTCCAATATTTCCTGAGCCAATTTCCAATTCTCTGCTATATTATAATCCCTGCATATAGCAGGACAATGGAAATTGGTGGGTATCCTTTGGAGCATTTCAAATTTTCCCTTGAGAGAAGCATTTCTCCAGGGGGAATGGGTTGATTTTTTTATGTATATTGGTTATCTTTTTGGATGTTTATATAATGGATCCTAGAACTCCTCACACTCTGAGATATCACTTCCTTTTATAATCTTCCACCTATTACTAATACCAACTTGTGCTCTTCATCAAAAGTGGGCTTAGCTGATTTTGCCTAAGCGTGTGGCACACATGCGTGTCCGTCCGCAAAAGTCGCCCTCTCCGAGATCTCCTAGAGTCCCTTAGACTTACAAAAGAGAAAACGGGCCAGAAGAAGCAATTCCCACGGGATCCACAAGCAACTGCTCAAGAAAACACTTTATAAAGCCAAATACAAATTGCACCCATGGACATTACAAACTCAGAGAGGTTACACACAAAGGATAATGGTCCATTACATACCGAAGTCCCCACAAGTGCTTATAAGACACACTTGTATTTACAAGCCAAACTTGGCCATAAAGCAAATCAAACTAGACCTCTTCAAGCCCGCTTGAGATATGTACCTAAACCGAAGGACACGGACAAACACGAGCATTTCATCGAACACCTTCTTTACATTGTTGTTCGTGAAATTCTCCCCCACTTATTCCTTCGACGTCCTCGTCGAAGCCACTGTAGACACGGCATCTCCTCGCATTTTGCTGAATCTTCAATCTTATGCTTTGGCTGCAACACGCCCCTTTGGCTCCCGGTCGCTCTCCGTCGCTGTTGTTGAGTAGTCGAACTCTGATCCGCCATGCTGCTTCAACTCACCAATGACTTAATCTGGTGTGCGGTTGGCTGAGTTGTGCTGATCCTTGTTGGTTCTCGCGGATCCTTTTGATGAAGGAAAAGACCTGCTTTATTATGTGTCAGTATCGCAGTATACTAATATTGCTTGAACTGGGTGGATGATTGTTGGAGCTTTAACGAGCATCGCCTTGCAAACTTTAAAGTTTTAAGGTCCTTTCTCCACAATGTTTACCCATTGAACCTTCTTCCACTATTAGTTGTCACTTCCAAGTATGTTCGCATCACTCTCGCTTTCGATTAGTCAATTAGGAAATTAAGTGAAAAATCTACTCTCAGTAGTACTGATCACCAATGGTGAGGATTTGACAACTATTGTCTTCCATAAGCTTTCTTTGAAGGGACTGAACTTGTGCAGAGCTCCTCTACTGGATAGATAAGAGAACTGGGATACTTGACTTCACCCATTCTCTTCGTAGTTGAGAAGGTAAGGTTACTTGGCTTCGCTCACCTCCTCGAGTTAATGAATTGGGGTAATCAGTTTCGCCCATTCTCTCGAGTTAAGAAGGCAAAGGTTACTCGATTTCGCATGCCTCCTCGAGTTTGTACTTCATGCATTGAGCTGGTTACTAACATTCGCCCGCTCTTTGCTCACACGAAGCACTTGAAGTGTTTGCACTCCTTGCGTTGAGTTAGCTCGTGATTCGCCTTCACCGTTGAACTTACGGAATGCAAGAAGTTTTGCTCGAAAAGAGCAAAAGTTTACCCCAACTTGGAGTCCCTCAACTTGGAGTAAGTCTTTGATAGATCTGGTCACCTCTGAGATTGTACCGTCTTCTTCATCACCTTTGCCGCCTACTTCTTTAAGTAGAAAGGTGCATACCATGTCTTGCCTACTTGGTTCTTTGGTCGAGCACTCTGCATCAACCCAAGTCCTCGCTTTATCTTGATGAGAAGCCCATCGACATCGGTCTTATGAAGTTTCTTAGCCTCGTTCATGTCTTGGTACTTGGGTTTGCCTTTGCATTCTCCACCTCCTCGACCCCTTTTACGACCAATGCTCTCCCTCCGAGAGCAAGGGATCGATGACTCCACGAAGTCCGTGTCGTGGTACCATGGTGTGCCAAAGCACTACTATCCGTTATCTTGCATCTTCATCCCTTCCTTCGCGATCGGTAGATCGCCTCTACGACAACGTGGTGCTCCTCCGAGTCCACCTCCTTTCTAACCGACGCTTTACTTTTGGGTAGTTGAGCCCTCTTGGACTCGTCGTCGCTTCACCCCTCGACCACCGCCGACACCACCGTGTCCTCCTAGCGATTCTCCTTGGTTGATGGGAAGGCATGCAACTCTCATGGCCTCCGCCATCTTGTTGTAGGGCTCGTGCATTCTTCTCTTTAGCTTCCTTAGTAGCAACGTTACTTACTCGGCTTTATCTTGACTTAGGGATCCCTTAAGCGAATGTGAGCCAGCGATCAACTCTCCGGCTCGATTATACCTTAGTATAATCAAGTCCCTCCATGGGACTCACTGGTACTTGATCGACTACTCCCTCGGTACATAGCCCCGTATGTTGATGACCAAGGCTTTCATCGATCTGACTTGATGCATAAGACCCGCCTCTGCAGTGCGTGGCATTCACTCCTTGAATCCACAACCCTTCTTCTTGCATTGTTCCGACGTGGAGCTCCCACGATCATCCACGTGATCACGTCCCCTCCGTGGGACTCAGGTACTTGCACTTGGACTTCTTCCTCGGTGGTATACAACCCCATATCGATGACTAAGAATTTCATTCGATGTGAGCTTGATGCACACGACCGCCTCTACTCTGCATTCACTCCTTGAATCCATAGCCCTTCTTCTTGTTGTGTCGTACACAGTGGAGCTCGGTACCTCGATCGTACCTCGCGTGATCTTGTCCCTCACGGGACAAGATTACTTATGCGTTGCCACGAACTATTCCACCACGATCCGTGCCGTATGCCTCCGGTGACATCTCCATTCATCTGATTCTTGTGTGATGAACTCGGACTCGACTTCTCCACGTGTGGCCTTTGCCAACACATCGTAGGGCCTCGCCATCTCCGATTTTTAGTTCGCTCCTTGGCAATTCACCTTTGTCCACCCACTCTTGGGTCACACGGACGACATAGCTCTAGGACGATCATCGCTGGTAGCTCAAGTCCCTTAACCCGCTAGAGTTGGTGCACCATTATGCGGATCTTGGGCCTTTATCCCCTACCGACAATCTTGCTATGCACCTCTTGTTCGACAACGAGCGACAACACTGTGGCGTATTCTTCAAGAGTACCTCTACGTCCTCTTGCCCGTGCTAAGGTCTCCTGATCCCAACTTTGTCTCCGTAAGTTGAATCACCTTAGTTACTCCGTCAAATGCATCTCTGAGGTAGGTTGCATGTGCCTCGAAGCTCCCTTCATCTTTGGCACCATGCAAAATAAGTCTGTCCCATCATAATGAAGAACCCATAGAACGACATGATCTCACTCTTGCCTCTACAAGAGTTCATGCCCTTGACCTCTGTTCAAGGAAAGCTCTGTGCCTCCGCTTCATGTTTCATCTTCTGTGTCGACTCCCTTCATACAACTTGGATACTTCACTAAGTTCCACCCAAGTCGCTTCGCTCCTCGATTTGTATTGAGTTGATAGTAGCCCTCGCGTCCACCATTCCACGGCTCAGCCCTCTGTTGAGTTCGATTTTTGCATCGACTCCAAGTGTGACTTCATATGATGTTGTCTTGGATTGCTCCATCACTTGATCTCAAAATGCATCCACCAATGCATTACCTCATTCGAGATCATGCGACGACTCTTCGTCACTCACTCGGTCCGTTGAGCTTTGTGGAGATATAGCCTTGAGGAACTCTTCCTCAATATGTGCAGTCCGTTGCTCATGATTCTCCCTCTAGAGAACTAGGACTTATCCCTCCTGGATGTTGGAGCAACTTTTCTCTTTACATACTTCAAATTGGAAGTTTCGGAGACCACCATCCCCTTTGGACTACTTCGTCTTGCTGAACTTGTGCCTTATTCTACCCCTGCAAATGCACTTGCTAAATTGCGACCCTTTGCCAATACAGTCTCCACTGCACCCTTGAGGTCTAGCAACGTGCTGAACTTGTTGCACATTTCAGCCGCCTACGGACATATCCTTTCCATGTCGAAGAGAAAGTTCTGATGCTCCATGGCGTCGAGTTCCAATCGCGTCTTGGGATGGCCACGAACACTCCATCGTCCGTGTACAAGCCCTTGCATGAGTTTCGAATCCTTCGAGTTAGCAATTTCCCTCACCTCTGTGAGCTTTGCACAACTCTTTCGATCGTTACGCAATACCTCCCACCTTGCACGGTCTCATCTTTCACCAAGCGCCCCGCTTTGCCTTGAGCACCGTCAAGTTTTGGTTGCCAACATCAAGTCGTAGCTCGAACTCAACCATCCCAATCTTTGTGCGCTACGCATTCTTCTTCGCTTGCTTGTCCTTGTGATGCCTCTCACGCAAAGGGGTTGGCCATTCCTTGAATGCCAAACCTGGATGCCCGCTCCTCTGAGTGGCTCCTTTCCCTACATCTCAATGTCCGTTTTCCCCAAACGGTTGCGCGTGCTGGCTGTCCTCCACACAGTCCAGCTAGGTCCCCCACGTTTGCATGGCAAGTGTTTTTACGTGTGCTTGTCCCGCTCTGATACCATATTGTCACGGGCTTAGCTGATTTTGCCTAAGTCGTGCGGCACCCATACATGTCCGTCCGCAAAGGTCAGCCCTCCCCGAGATCTCCTAGAGTCCCTTAGACTTACAAAAGAGAAAACAGGCCAGAAGAAGCAATTCCCACGGGATCCACAAGCTCAAGAAAACACTTTATAAAGCCAAATACAAATTACACCCATGGACATTACAAACTCGGAGAGGTTACACAGGATAATGGTCCATTCTGTAGAAGTTCCCACAAGTGCTTATAAGACACACTTGTATTTACAAGCCAAACTTGGTCATAAAGCAAATCAAACTAGGTCTAAGCCTCAAACCGCTTCTTCGCGAAGATGTACCTAAACCGAAGGACACGGACAAACACGAGCATTTCATCGAACACCTTCTTTACATTGTTGTCTGTGACAGTACATTGCCTGGTTCCTTCTCCCCGCGAGGGGAGAAAAAATCACTCATGGGTGACGGATCACGCGGGCGAAGAAATCGCTCGCATGTGATGGATCGAGATTAGGAAAGCAGCGCCAGACTCCAAGTTATCCCTTTTCTTCTCCCTCTTCTTCTTCTCCCTCTTCTTCTTTCTCCCTCGGCTGAGACCGCCCAAAATCAGCCATCGACAATCGAAATCGACCGGTCAGGATCGAGATTGGGAGAGCAGCGCCAAACTCCAGGTTCTCCCTTTTCTTTCTCCCTCGGTTGAGACCGCCCAAAATCAGCCATCGACAATCGAAATCGGTCGGTCAGGATCGAGATTGGGAGAGCAACGCCAAACTCCAGGTTCTCCCTTTTCTTCTCCCTCTTCTTCTTCTCCCTCTTCTTCTTTCTCCCTCGGTTGAGACCGCCTAAAATCAGCTACCGATGATCGAAATCGATCGTGACCGACCGATTTCGAGTGGTAATGAGGCGGAAACAAGCCCAATCGCGGTACCGCCCGATAGCGGGCGATCCGCGTTCCGATCAACGGGCGGACCGGTATGTACTACTATAGTACAGGCAATATCTATCGGTATTGCAAACCTTGCTAGTATCTATACTGGAAATGTGGTGACTAAAGGTCAAAGATACTTAAACAATAATCTAACTCATTTGTATTTAATATATATAGCAACAATCAACATGATGCATACACAAAGCTTTGTGCATATTTAGCCACGCAAACTAATTTAAGAACCTAGAGTGACTCATCAAGCGTCAGCGAGGTTTTAGAACCTAGTTCCAATATCTGTGTGGGGTTCCTTGTTGCGTCAATTTAATTTTTTAGCTCTAATCTGAGTTCCAATGTTTAAGGAAAACAAAATATCCATTATGAAAATTTTAGAAAATGAAAAAAAGAAAACCAAAAAAAGTATACTTGTTTTATTGCTCATTAAGAGTATATAGTCTTCAAATATATATACTATTTAATTTGGTGATTACAAACTTCATTCACTTGTCCTTTATAAATCAGAAAGATGTACATTGATTATCTATATTGTCTAACTTAAAACGAGTGTTAGATTCAGGAAGGTATCCAAGTGCCTAACATAGTTACCCTTTGAATTAAGGATACAAGGATATTGTAAGATATATGGGGAAATGGCACAAAATTTGATATTCTAAAAGTTATATATCAATACAATAAAAATATGACTTAATCCAATCATACATACAAAATTTTAAAATCATATATTATGTATTTTTAAAATAAATAACTATTTGACAATAATTTTAAATATAAATTTTACTGTCATAATCAAATAATCTCCTTTCACTTCTGCTCCTCCCTTCTTTTTTCAAGTAATTCACTGAAATTCAAAAACATACAGAACAAAAGCAAATAATTATATGTTATTTGACAAGAACTTTATCAAGTCCTTAGAAAAAAAGACTTGAGTTGGCTCAACCAAAGGATCACATACTTGTAAAACAAGAGAATTACAAGACCCAATAGCCGAATTAAGTAACATAAAATATGACCTCTAAAAGTAACAGAATGGGCTAAATATTGCATCGAAAAATGGCAAGTTCCATTGCGAATCTGAAGCATGACAATAAAAAGAAAGATAAAGGATATACATCTTAGGGAGCAGGTCGTGAATATAGAAATCCATGAGTTTTGGAGAAAGTCAAGTATGCAATTTGAGCACTCCAGATGATAGGTAGAAGGGTGACAACCATTTTCAAAAATAGCTATATCAGTGTGAGATCATAAATACACCATTCAAATAAACTGAAACTTCAAAGAAGAAAACAAGTGATAAAACAATTTAGTGATATCTATCCTTTCAAATTCACCCTACACAGCTACAGACTCTTTTAACAAATTCAAAAGAATGGTGTTAATTATCTGTGAAACCGGAGAAATTTCAAACAGGAGACCATAATTAAATTTGTTTTGAGAAAAAGAACAAAAGTTTGATACATTTCGTCATAACAATGATGAAGGAAATCCACACAGTCGATTGAGTGAGGTATCCATAGAATTTAGAAGGTACTAGAAACATATATAGGACCTTAAGTAACTCATATCTTTGGTGTGAGTTACCCTTTAGGGAAGAAAACTGAACTTTGATAGATATTTAAGCAACTGAAATTTGGAATGAAGCATATAAGGACAGAGGATGGTTTTGTGGAGACATCAACTAGTCCAAATCTCGTGTAGACCATGATAAGGAGCTGTTTAGAATTTTGGTGTGAACTTTAGGCATTCAAATTTGAGAAAATAACATTCAGGTGTGAAACAAAAAGATTTTGTACAAACAGTAACTAGTAAATCTTGTATGAAAAACCCTATAAAGTGTAGATAAAGAATTTTTGTAGAAAATGTAATGAGGTCCAAATCTTGTATAAACCACATTAAGATCGAAAATATGGTAATCCAAAGGGGCCTTAACTAAAATCCAAATTTTCCATGAGCTGCTTTAAAGGCAAATCTAGTGCAAATTTTACATGGATCATATGAAGGTAAAGTAAAGCATTTTCAAATTTTTCCCAACCCAAAGAAAGGGAGCTTAAGAACTATCTTACTTTTTCTTACACTTAACCAACGCAGAAGTTGGAAGCTTGAACGCCTTCTTTTTATTCTTTAGACTTGACCAACTTCAAAGGTGGGGCTGAAAGTGTGTCATGCATGTATACATTATTAAACCCAAGGGTGAAGGTCTATAGCATATCAAGTATCCTTATACTTAGCCAACCCCAGGTGAAGGCCATGATATGTTAATTGTTAAGTATTATTTTACACTTTGCAACCTCAGAAGTGGAACCTTAAGCACTTGAATTTTCTTTACACCTTCGGCTGAAGGAGGTACTCATAGTGAGCATGTTCACTTAGCCAACCTGAGGGTGCAGGCTTCCAGTGCATTTACAATGCTTGACTTGGTGTTCTGCAATAATTTTAAAGTGTGAATAACTTCTTTTAAAGGCTTACCAAGAGGTTTTTTTTTTTGCATTAAGACTTTGATGAATGGGAACCAAGGACCTCAACTATTAAGATAAACTGACAGACTTGGACTTAAGGTTGTGCAAGCAATGGTTAGAAGATTACATAGTGGTTAATCCTAATGCAACATAATAAACAAGTAATTCAGAAATGAACTATAAATATTAGCATTACTAAATGTTATACAAGGCTTTCATCAAATAAGATGGGCTTGATAATAAAATGTACAATACTGTCCACCAATAACTCCGGGACAGATGGACAAACTCTTCATGCATGAAAGGTAAGCAGTACAAATACAAGAATACATGACTGCAGTGTACAAATCTAATCTCACAAGTGACACTAAAAAAAGGTGGAAACAATAGATGTCAGACTGTTAGGTAGGAACAAGACTATCCACGCTCTTAAGTCTTACCAATTATGAAACTTGGTATGAGATCAAAGAAAGAGATAAATAACAGCACTACTGCATATTAGAATCTTTCAATATGAAATTTTCCACTGAACGATGAGGCAAACCTTCCAAGGCTGATTGTCCCTCTCATCCTTGCAGCCAGAAGTAATAAAGCAGAAGATAAGCTTGAATAGGACTAACATGGAGATTTTGTTGATAGAATTGGTGTTATGGATGGTTAAGTTACATAAAGAAATAAGTGATGGGAAAGAGAGAAATGAGGGTAAAGAAAAGAATCAAGCATTATAACACCCTGATTAGTCCCACATCGAAAGTGGGTAAGACTAAAGGTTGACTTATAAGGGTCTAATGAGTGTACTACTATCAACTTCAGCTAAGACATTTTGGCTAATGATTTGAGTCAAATGAAGTTAATTAGTTAACCCATTAGGCTCGGGTCGTGACAGACATGCCAACTTATTTTTTCTCTTTGGATCACTCTATAATTTATGTGCATTCTTCTTCGCCTGAGTGTTTCTTCCATTCTCCTAATGACCTTCCTTTCCCTTGTCTATAAAAGATCCTTTTTACATGCACCATCTTAGCACATGAGTAAGACTATAAAATTGGTTTCTATAACTTACTAATATTTAATTATCAAAATCCACAAGGCCCATGCATGTGTTTCTCAAGTGTGTACCACACATAATCAAGCAATTAGGCATATATGCATAAGTTTCTTTTATTGAGTTTCCAATAAAAAAAGAAAATAACTCATATATGGGTGCATTCTTCTATGGTGAAATAATAATGAGTGTGTTCAACTCCCTACTAGCACTGAAGAGATAAAGCTTCCTTTTACCTTCATTTTATTCTCCATGATAGTCATATCTTATGACGCTGATTTTTTTTATTTTTCAGAACAGCACAATAGAGATCAAAGTATCACAGAACCCAAAGAGATCCAACTATACCAGATCGAAATCAACTGATATCCTTATGGAACAGGCAATCCACTTGCTCCCTATAAATTATTGCAAGGGTTTACTTGGACTGACTAATCCCAACAGAAATCAAAATGTCCAAAGAAAAAAAAAGGAAAAACATTTTTAAAACATGAATGAGTAATCCAAATCTGGAGCATCTTCTTTTTTTATCAATTTTATTTATTTTTAAACATTAAATTCTGATCTGGTGATGCTATTTATGTCCTATAAGCTGCTTCCACACAAAAAAGTAAGAAGTTGAGATTCAAAAAGAAAGGGTATAGGGAGAGAGGTCCAAGAGATAATTCCTCAAAATACCATGAAAGTGTAAAAGCAACCATGGAATAGTATAACTTAGAAATGTCAACAAAGTGAAGCACAGCATAGCATGAAAATGTAAGGAAATCAAAATACCAGACATGAACACAGCTGATTTTATGAATCAACATATCATGAGCACAGAACTTCTGATAAAAACAAAGACAAAAGGGAAATCAGAAGCAACACTAACCACTGGAGGACGAACCAGAATCACTACTTGAACTATTGGAACTACTACATTTTCCGCTTCTTAGCATAGCATCTTTTTCTATCACCACAGGAGGATAACTTGAAACAGGAGGATCATTGCCAACAATATCAACATCCTCCTCAGCTGGTTCATTGCCTGCCAAATTATGAAAGACAATAAAAGAACCATTAGATTAAACTTGTCTCAAGTATATAGCTCTTCATCATAGTCAAGCTAAAATGAGAATTTAACCTTTGCAAGCATGCATCGATGAATTGCTAAGTCCTGATTCATTTAAAATCTGCACATACAAAAGAAAATGTGCAATCATGAATAAAAATAAAATGTTAGTACTTAGCCATATAACGAGTCAATACAACAGAATACCACCTCTACTTCATAAGTCTCAGCTTTAGCTTGGACCCTTAATTGTTCCTCAAGACAATATTCTTCCAAAAGCTTCCTTAATTCAAATAGTAAATCATCACACATTGCATCTAAATCAAGCTCTATCTCATCCTCGCTAGTATGGCTCACTGCATTGTTCCTTCTCAAAAAGTTAACCATATGTTCGGGCATGTCTCCTAGAGATGCTAGGCGCCTACTTAGGCTCTGTTTCTCCTCAATTGTCATTTTTGGCCTCACATCCTCTGGGAGGATAATATTTTTGTTGTAAGGAGGTGTTTTCCTCTTGTTTGGCCGCAGAACTGGCTTTGGAGCTTCTGCTTCTTTGTTAGCAGCAGCATCAGCAGCAACCAATTTTTTTTCAATCGGCTTCCATCTTGTTTCAAAGAATTTACTCATAGTGTCTGCCATAATATGTACATCATTACCAGGTGGATTATAGGTCTTCGCGTTGGTTAAAGTAAGCCTGACATCAGAAACAAAATCCCATGGGCTGGAATAGCTACCTAATCCTATCCTAGTCTTGATGGTTCCCAAATCCATTGGATGTTTGATAACTTGAAAGTAATCTGGAATATTCAACTTCACTACATCAACAGGACTGTTAAATACCCATCCATATTGATGGCTCATCAGGCGCTTGAGAAGTGTCTCGCACTGTTTCATCAGCATAGAATACGGGTTGCCAATTATATTTGTATGTTGCACCTTCTTTGCCATCTCAAATTTTCCAGAGTTCACACACTTCAAATTTGAACCGCTCTGGCCCAAAGGATCCTGTTTTTTTACATACCCATCACTGGAGGATGAAAAAGCAACCCCATTAGTGCCTGTTGCATTGCTAGAGATCATTTTCTTCTGAAACATTCGAACCTGCTCGAGTTCCCTTCTAAGTCTCACCTCCAACTCTTTCTTCTCAGACTTGGACATCTTCGAAAGTGAAAATAGCTCAAATGGAACATCAAATTTGTCACATGTGTCCACATTCAAGCTTATGCACTTCCTCTTAGGGGCAGAAGAATCCTCTGAGCCGGCACGACCACAGCTACCAAACCCTTCAGACTCACCCATAGTATCCACTACATGATGGTAGTCCGGACCAAAGCCAGAAGGGTATCCCTTTGAGAACTTTTGTGCTTTCCCCATCACAGCATTTAAATAAATTTCGGTAGTTGTCCTTCAGCACTGTAGACTAAAATAAAAGATCAAATTCAAAATTTCAATCTTGCTACAGTACCAATTCTCCCGGACGAATGAAATAGCCTTCATATGGTAATTCATAAATAGGAGGCCTTATTTGAATACTGGATTCTGAAAATAAACCATTCAAAATTCACATAATGATTATTTCTCACAAATGATAAAGGTATCTTATTTAGGACAAAACCATAGTTCAAGATCCATCAATGAGGGACTTCGACATAAAACTTCTTCTGGCAATATTGGATACTCAGTCCTGCATAGCTTAAACAAATCGATAACTGCCCGAATCTTGGCAGCAAAAACCCTAGCTTCCACCGAATGGTCACGGCAACTATTCAAAAATCAAAAGCTGATAGAAATCAAAGGCAAGTCGACCTCCGCGCTGCCTCCAGGGAATCAAAACCCCAAGCCCTAGCTCTTCGGCAGCCCCCCGAGAACCCGCAGCCAAGGAGAGCAGCCTAGAAGCTCGAAATGCCACAATAAATCAAACCGAAGCTCCGAAGGCTCCACCTTCCACAAAAACCCTAGATCGAATACCGCGAAACAAGGGGAAAGATGTCGGAGGCGGCGGGGGACGACAGAAATGAACGCGAAAAATGCTTCCAGGAACCGACACGAAACCTGGATCTCGAGCTGGCGCCGCGCCTCCCGTCGCCTCGATGGAACCCCGGAGAGCGCAAACCCAACCCCTCCCCTCTTCTCTTATCCCTCGCTCCCCTTCGCCGCCTTCTTCCCCTTCTTCGAGCCTCAAACGAAGAGCGGAGGAAGGAAACAACAACACAAATGAAGCCCAACGACGGACGCGAAGACGGATCGCTGTCGAGAGCCTAAGTGGCGAAAGCGTGCCTTATTACCCTTTAATTTATAGATCTCGGATCACAATCTCGACCGTCACATTCTTGTCTGTACGCGTGATCGAACAGTTGAGATTAACTTTGTAGTTGCGATTCCAGAACGGCCGCTATCGGATCCAAAACGCCGACCGCTCCCGACCCGACTGGTTCGGTAAGCTTCGTTTCCGGAGTTCGGATCCATGCCTGCCACCGCACTTGGATTGCCAATCTTATGAACTCACAATGTTAAGGCTTTCGAGTACAGATGCATGGAACGATGGCATAAAAGATATATGAATCACAAGTAAAACATTATTTTGGTATGATTTGCTATTAAATATTTTTCTTGTGACCAATTAAAGAGGACAATGCCCAACCTATTTATTCTTTTTTTAATATAATTTTTCTGGAAACAATTGATTGAGCAAAAATATAGCTTTTTTTCTTGTCATTTATACTCACCAAAAATGATTTTTTACATGTGTAATGGGTTGGCCCAAATATTCTTTTATCCAGCTAATATTCATCAAAAATCTTGATATGATTGAGAGAGCATCATCATATTATTATGATGATCCAAGAGGATACAAAAAGCTTCCATCATTATATCGGAGCTATATTACTCATGAATAATCATTTATTTATTTATTATTATATAACAAGATTTGGCATTGATAATTTTTATAAAAACTTTGATTTTAAAATAGATTTATGTCTCCATGAATATGTAACCCCCTAGCTTCTAGTATGTGGTATTTATTCATGTAAGAGTAAATATTTATCTTCGTCTTATATATCCCTACCCACCACTCTTCTAGAATGAGCTATGTGAAACTCATCGAATGATAAATATTAAATTCATACCCACTTTCTTATAAAACGGGGCATGCGACATTGATTCAAATAAAATTCATTCTTATAAAAACCACTCATACTTTGGAGTTAATAAATGAATGAAAAAAGAGTTGAGATGTTATAGTCACCACAAATCTCAAGTGAGATGCCTAAATGTGGAGGAAATACTTAAGGATAAAAGGCCAAAGCATATTTATTCTTTTCCTTTCCTCTTTCCTATCATACTTCTCCTTTGTGTTCGACTATTACAATCACATTGTTATAGTGGTACCATCGCTACCAAAAATAAGCAACAACATAAGTTATTGACTATCGTCAACAATCACCACTTTATGTGCCACCTTCCTTTTCTATCGTGTCATAATGCTCAACCATCGTTTCATCATCGTTTAAGACCAAAAGCATTTTCAATTGTATTAATGGCTATTTACGTAAGAAATGTTTTCTATCCTCAAAGTTTAAATGAGCTTTCTAACCCCTTTTATTTTTTTCAATATAGTCATTTTACATTTACCTATCTAGATTTATAAAATTATTACTAACATGAATCAAAAATTAATAAAATCATATTTAAAAAATAAATTACCATTCTCCATCGTTATCATTTGTCTTTCTTTGACTTCATCACCTCTCCATTTAACTTTTATTTTGCCCTATAACGCTGCACCATTCACCCCTATATCAGATTGTGGTAATTCTTAGTAATAACTAATATGAAAACAAATTATTGAAAAAGCATATCAATGAAGCTTGTAGATGACTATATTACTATACATCCATAGTTGCTCTAGAATTAAAATTAAAAAAATGAAAATTCCAGCAGCCAATAATATTAAAATCAAAGAAAATATCAATAAATTTTTTTATTACAGGTATTCCACTCAAATATCGTATGAAAATATATAACATCACTTGTAGCATGAAACTTAAACAAACACAAATGACAAAATAAAAAAAAAAAGAATTATGTTTCTATGATGTATTAGGCAGCAATTTTGTTGATACATTAATTCATTTATAATTGGTATGGTTTCACCTAATACCCAATGAAAAAATAGTTATTACATGCTATCTAAGTTTCTATTAATTGTTTCTTTTATTTCGTTAATTTTTTTATAGGATAATTACTCTATTTATGGGAGCACGTTATATGAGACATCGATCATTTAGCAATAAACATTCTCTTTATTTATTTTAGAGAAAATTGTCTATTAAATTATGTGATCATTTATTAATTGAATAAAATATATTATAAATTATTTGGATTCTGATAAAAGATATTAGTCAATATTAAATAAAATTTATATTATATTAGGATATTTTAGGAGATGCCCTTGATGGAATAAACTCTCCTAATAATTTACCCTAAACCCTCTGCTCTCACCTATAAATAGACAGGATCTACTATAAACCCAAGGTACGGCACAACACAGAACGACAAAGGGGTGAATAGAGCAAGAGATTACGGCTATTCTCTTAATCTCCCAAAACCATCAATTAAGGTGGTCCTGTGAAAGGATAGGAAGAGAGGAGAAGGAGTCTAAATCTATTCTAGTTCCTCTTATAGATCGATATCTCGGTATTATTCAGATCCGACAAGCGATGCTATTAAAGATCTAGTTGGATCTCAATCAGATAGCATCTATAGGTATGTATCGTAAACACATCTAATATTATTTGATTTCAATCCTGACATAACAGTTTTTTTCGCATAATAGTTTGCATGATTATAGTTTTTATGCCAACAATTGGTATCAGAGTCTAGGTTTTGAGATAAAAATATTAGATCTATTATTTTTGTACGATGCATTGATCTGAATATCTTATTGATCTGTTTTCCTTTTTGTTAAATTTTAATAGTTTGCTTACAAACAATTCTTAGTGGTTGTTGTGTGTTAAAGACGCAACAATCTTATCGCTTCTTTTCGGATCATGCTGCGTGTGTGCAGGTAATATGCCCGTGTACGCGCGGGGCCGGGCAATCGATGGGGGCGCAGCAATCACGTCGATGAGGCGCGCGGCGACCTCGCATGTCACCGGTGGCCGCGGAGGCGTAGCGTCGAAAGGTCGCAAGCAACGACCTCACACCGGCAACAAGCGTGCCGTGTCCCAACGATTCGGTGCAGTAGCGCTAGTGCTAGCAGCAGTCGCCGCTACTTGTGGCATAGACGTTTGGGCATATCTCCAAGAAAAAAATTAAAAGGTTAGTGAATAATAATATTTTAAAAATTTAGACTTCACTGATTTTGATGTTTGCATAGATTGCATTAAAGGAAAGTAAACTAAGCATACAAAGAAAAATACCACAAGAAGTAAAGAATTTCTTGAAATTATTCATACTGATATCTACGGACCACTCCATATTCCTTGTTTTAGTGGAGAATGGTATTTCATCACATTTATAAATGACATGTCCAGATATTACTATGTTTATCTAATACATGAAAAGTCTCAGGCCGTTGACATTTTAGAAATGTACATAAATGAGATCAAGAGATAATTAGATAGAAAAGATAAAATTGTCAAATCTGATAGGGGTAATGAATTTTATGGCAGATATGATGAATCCGGTCAGAATCTTGGTCCTTTTGCTAGATTGCTAGAACAACGAAGTATTTGTACTTAGTATGTATTACCAAGTGTGTCATAGTAGAATGATGTTGCTGAAGGGCGAAATTGTACTCTTATGGATATGGTTAGGAGCACGATGAGCTATTCCTTTGTACCTGAGTTAATGTGAGGTGATGCTCGTAGGATAGCTATGTATATCCTGAACAGGGTTCCTAGTAAATCAGTTCCATCAACTCTATTTGAGTTATGAACTGCTAAGAAACCCAGTTTGAGATATTTACATATTTGGGGGTGTCCTCAGAGATAAGAGTATTCAATCCACATAAAAATAAATTGGATCCAAGAACAATTTCTGGATATTTTATTAGTTACCCAAAAAGATCCAAGGAATATAGATTTTATTATCCTAATCATAATATAAGGATAGTAGAATTTGGTAATGTAAAATTCTTAGAAAATGATAAAATCAATGGGAGTCAAAAGTCTCGAAGGATTAATTTTGACATTGAGGAGATTCAGGCTTATTTTATTATATTATCCTCTATTCAAGAAATTGTTGTTCCTCAAATTAATGAGAGAATTGATGAGAGTGAATAATAAAATAACATTAATGAATTCTCACATTATGTTGATGTCACCACTGATAGTCTTGTAGAACAATCACAATTGACAGATTTGAGAAGATCTCAAAGAAAAAGAAAACATGTCATTTCTGATGATTATGTGGTATATCTACAAGAATCAGATTTTGATATAGGAATGAAAAGAGACCCCTTATCATTTTCACAAGTCATAAGAAGTAATAATTCTGAAAAATGGTATGATGCAACTTTATAAAGCCAATGATACACCTATTACTAGAGATGAAAAATTCAGTCAAAACCAATGCTTGAAGAATGACTTAGAAATGGATCAAATGAAGAATATTCCTTATGGTGCACAATTGGAAGTTTATTATATGCTCAAACATGTACAATGTCATATATTAGTTTTGTAGTGGCAGTGCTGGGTAAATACCAGAATAACCCAGGAATGGAACATTGAAAAGCTGCAAAGAAATTAATGAGATATCTACAAGGGACAAAAGATTATATGCTCACATACAGGAAGTCAAATCAGCTTGAAGTAATAGGATAATCAGATACTGATTTTGTAAATTATCTCGATAGCAGGAAATCTATTTCAGGATTTGTGTTCATGTTGACTGGTGGGGCAATTTCTTAGAAAAATATAAAAAAATCAATTATTACATCATCTACGATGGAAGCTGAATTTGTGACATGCTTTGAGGCCATAAATCAAGCTTTATGGCTGTGAAATTTTATCTCAGGACTTGGTGTTGTCGACTCAATTGCCAAGCCGCTGAAGATATTTTGTGATAATACTGCAATAGTTTTCTTCTCTAAGAATGACAAATACTCTGGTGGTTTCAAGCATATTGAGATAAAGTACTTGGTGGTTAGAGAAAGAGTGTAGAAACAACATGTGTCAATTGAAAATTTGAGCACCACTATGATGATTGTTGATTCATTTACTAAAGCTTTATAGTGTAAAACATTTAAAGAACATGTTCTTAGAATGAGGCTTGTGAGCAAGCTATAAAGAATATGGTGATACATGTTTAAGTGGATGCTATTATTGAAATTTATTTTACATAATTAAAGTTATTTGTTTCTGCTATCCTGTTTGTGTTTATGTTTATGCATATTATAGTTGAATGTAAAAAACAGGATTATCTTGACAAGACAAATTACAGGGGTCATTATAGATTATATAAGGAAAGACTAATAATGTTGTAGTACATAGAAGGAAGTGTGGCATTGATGACATACAACCGCTATGACTCACATTGATAGTTGGACTGAATATAGTATTATTATGCTTATTCGACTTATTGGCTTATTTTTAAAATCATGGTCATGTATAAAATGATTTTCAAAAATTTTGATAATCCAATTATATAAAACTATTTTTAAATATATTTTGTTTTATTTAGTTTGATTTTAGATATCTTTTATATCTTATCAATTAATGGGTCAAGTGGGACAATGTAAGATTATGTGGCCCTTTATTAATTGAATAAGATATATTATAAATTATTTAAATTCTGATAAAAGATATTAATCAATATTAAATAAAGTCTATATTATATTGGGATATTTTAAGGGATTTTCTTGATGGAAGGAACTCTCCTAATAACTTACCCTAGACCCTCTACTCTCGCTTATAAATAGACAGGACCTACTATAAAACCCAAGGCACGACACAACACAAAACGGTAAAGGGGTGAATGGAGTAAGAGATTACGACTATTCTCTTGATCTCCCAAAACCATCAATTAAGATGCTCCTATGAAAGGATAGGAAGAGAGGAGAAGAAATCTAGATCTATTCTACTTCCTCTTGCAGATCGATATCTCGACGTTATTCAGATTCGATAGGTAGTGCTCTTGAAGATCTAGTTGGATCTCAATCAAATGACATCTAAAGATACGCATCGTAAATAGATCTAATATTATTTGATTTCAATCCTGACATAACAGTTTTTTTTTCATTTAATAATTTACATGATTATAGTTTTTATGCTAACATTGTTATCATGGAAGCATTTTATTCTGTTTGAGTCAATGAATACATCTAGCCATTTTATCATGTATTGTTAATTATAAACTTATTATAAAAATGCTGACTAATATATTAAAACCCCTTATACCCTTTCTTTTAAGCAATCCATATTTATGAAAGATATAAGAATTCATGATAATATTTTTATGATTTAAAAATTTTCTTATGCTTCAAAAGTAAGAATTCATACATTATAATTAGAAATGATTTAGTAAACAACTTATGACAAATTTTCTTGGGAGCCCTATCCACTGCTTTAAACTAATGTAACTTCCTTCGTAGATTTATACATAGATTTCCTCTTCTGGTTATTCTTATATATATATATATATATATATATATATATATATATATATATATATATATATATATATATATATAACTAAAGTAGAATGTCACTTTTTAATTTTTTATCGTTATCAATAGAAAGGTAGACAATCTTAAGAATAAACATGTTAGTTTACGAAACAAAATCATAGGATTCCTCTTATATATATTAATTTTGACACATGGACATAATTATGATCTATTAAAAAAAATCCTATATAATATGTCTAAAAGTACATGTATATAAATTCACACATAATCATTCATATTTGTACTTCTTAAACATGTTAGTTTACGAAACAAAATGATAGGATTCCTCTTATATATATTAATTTTGACACATGTACATAATTATGATCTATTAAAAAAAATCCTATATAATATGTCTAAAAGTACATGTATATAAATTCACACATAATCATTCATATTTGTACTAGTATAAACTCGCATATGCATACTTCCCTATCAAATCACTTAGGTAGGGTTAATATTTTTACTTACAAAATATAATTTATAATGAGTAATCACTCTGTATGTATAAGTCTTGATAATTTTATTTAGATGAGTATGTATCATGTTATATATATATATATATAATATTTCAAAATCATCAATATAAGATATTTAAAGTAAACATCATATCTTATGGCTTTTTTAGTAAGCATAATTATAAAATATTATGTTGGCATAAAAACTATAATTATGTAATTTATTATGCGGAAAAAACTATTATGTCAGGATTGAAATCAAATAATACTAGATCTGTTTACGATGCATACCTTTAGATGTCATCTGCGTGAGATCTAATTAGATCTTCAAGAGCATCGTCAGTCGGATCTGAATAATGCCGAGTATCGATCTGCAAGAGGAACTATAATAGATCTAGACCCCTTTTCTTCTCTTCCTATCCTTTCACAGGACCACCTTAATTGATGGTTTTGGAAGATCAATAGGATAACCGTAATCTCTTGATCTAGATCAAGAGGATAACTATAATCTCTTGATCTATTCACCCCTTTACATTTCTTTGTTATGTCGTTTCGTGCTTTACTATTTACAGTAGGTCTTGTCTATTTATAGATGATAACAAAGGGTCTAGGGTAAGTAATTAAGAGAGTTCCTTCCATCAAGGGCATCCCCTAAAATATCCCAATATAATATGGACTTTATTTAATATTAACTAATATATTTTACCAGAATCCAAATAATCCATAATATATCTTATTCAATTAATAAGGACCACATAATCTTACATTCTCCAACTTGGCCTATTAATTGATAAGATATAAAAGATATCAAAATCAAAATAAACATAACAAAATTTATTTAAAAATAGTTTTATATAATTGGATTCTAAAAATTTTGAAAATCATTTTATACATGGCCATGATTTTAAAAATAAGCCAATAAATCCAATAAGCATAATAATACTATATTCAGCCCAATTATCAATGTGAGTCATAGCGGTTGTATGTCATCAATGACATACTTCCTTCTATGTACTACAACACTATTAGTCTTTCCTTATATAGTCTATAATAACCTATGTAATTTGTCTTGTCAAGACAATCATGTTTCTTGCAATCAACCATAATATGCATAAACATAAACACAAACAGGATAGCAGAAACAAATAATTTTAATTATGCAAAAGAAATATCAATAATAGCGTCCACTTAAATATGCATCACCATATCCTTTATGGCTTGCTCACAAGCCTCATTCTAAGAACATGTTATTTAAATATTTTACACTGTAAAGCTTTAGTAAATGGATCAGCAATCATCATAGTGGTGCTTAAATTTTCAATTGACACTTGTTGTTTCTGGACTCTTTCTCTAACCACCAAGTACTTTATCTCAATGTTCTTGGAACCACTAGAGTACTTACCATTCTTAGAGAAGAAAACTGCTACAGTATTATCACAAAATATCTTTAGTGGCTTGGCAATTGAGTCGACTACACCAAGTCCTGAGATAAAATTTTGTAGCCATAAGGCTTGATTTGTGGCCTTAAAGTATGCCACAAATTCAGCTTCCATCGTAATTGATGCAATAAGTGATTGTTTTACACTTTTCCAAGAAATTGCCCCACCAGCCAGCATGAACAGAAATCCTAAAGTGGATTTTCTACTATCGAGGTAATTTGTAAAATTAGCATTTGAATATTCTGTTACTTCAAGCTGATCTAACTTCCTATATGTGAGCATATAATCTTTTGTCCCTTGTAGATATCTCATTACTTTCTTTGCAGCTTTTCAATGTTTCATTCCTGGGTTACTCTGGTAGCTACCCAGCATTGTCACTGTAAAACTAATATCTGGCCTTGTACATGTTTGAGCATATAATAGACTTCCAATTGTGCACCCATAAGGAATATTCTTCATTTGATCCATTTCTAAGTCATTTTTCGAGCACTGATTTTGGCTGAATTTTTCACCTCTAGTAATAGGTGTATCATTGACTTTACAAAGTTGTATATTAAACCTTTCCAAGATACGATTAATATAACCTTTTTGAGACAATCCTAACAAACCTTGAGATATGTCCCTTAATATCTCAATGCCAGTAACATAGGATGCCTCATTCATATCAACCATTTTAAAATTCTTGTTGAGAAATATCTTGGTTTTATACAACAAACTAAGATCACTACTGGCAAGCAATATATCATCTACATATAAGACCAATATAATAAACTTACTCCTACTAACCTTAATATATATACACTAATCAACAGTATTTTCCTTAAATCCAAAAGAAGTAATGGTATCATGAAACTTTATATACAATTATCTGGAAGCTTGTTTAAGGCTATAAATGAATTTATTAAGTTTGCAAGACCAACTTTCCTTTCCCTTTTCTATGAATCCTTAAGGTTGTTCCATATAAATTTTCTCATCTAGAGCTTCATTCAGAAATGTTGTTTTCACATCCATCTGATGTAACTCAAGATCATAATAAGCTATTAATGCCATGATGATTCTCAATGAGTCCTTTCGAGAAACTGGAGATAAGGTCTCATGGTAGTCAATGCCCTCTTTCTAAGAAAAACATTGGCCATAAGTCTGGCTTTATATCGTTCGATATTGCCTACCAAGTCACGTTTAGTCTTAAAGACCCATTTAAAACCGACTCTTTTATAATTATTGGGCAATTCAATGAGTTTCCAAATACCATTCTGGTCCATTGATTTTAACTTATCTTTTATTGCATCATACCATTTTTCAGAATCATTACTTTCTTTGGATTGTGAAAATGATAAGGGGTCTCTTTTCATTCCTATATCAAAATCTGATTCTTATAGATATACCACATAATCATCAGAAATGGCATGTTTCTTTTTTCTTTGAGATCTTCTCAAATCTGCCAATTGTGATTGTTCTACAATACTATCAGCGGTGACATCAACATCATGTGAGAATTCATCAATGTTATTTTGTTGTTCACCCTCATCAATACTATCATTGATTTGAGGAACAATAATTTCTCGAACATGGGATAATATAGGAGAAGAAGCATGAATCTCCTCAATATCAAAATTAATCCTTCGAGATTTTTGACTCCCATTGATTTCATCATTTTTTAGGAATTTTACATTACCAGATTCTACTATCCTCATATTATGATTAGGGCAATAAAATCTATATTCTTTGGATCTTTTTGGGTAACCAATAAAATATCCAGAAATTATTCTTGGATCCAATTTCTTTTCATGTGGATTGAATACTCCTATCTCTGCAGGACACCCCTAAATATGTAAATGTCTCAAACTGGGTTTCCTACCAGTCCATAACTCAAACAGAGTTGATGGAACTGATTTACTAGGAACCATGTTCAGGATATACATAGTTGCCCTAAGAGCATCACCCCAAATTGACTCAGGTATAGAGGAATAACTCATCATGCTCCTAACCATATTCATAAGAGTACGATTTCGCCTTTCAGCAACACCGTACTACTGTGGCACACCTAGTAATGCATACTGAGCACAAATACCCCGCTGTTCTAGAAATCTAGCAAAAGGACCAATATTCTGACCGGATTCATCGTATTTGCCATAAAATTCACCACCTCTGTCAGATCTGACAATCTTAACTTTTCTATCTAATTGTGTCTCGACCTCATTTATGTAGACTTCAAGAATGTCAACGGTTTGAGACTTTTTCATGTATTAGATAAACATAGTTATATCTGGACATGTCATCTATAAATGTGATGAAATACCTTTCTCCACTAAAACAAGGAATATGGAGTGGTTCACAGATATCAGTATGAATAATTTCAAGAAGTTCTTTACTTCTTATGACATTTTTCTTTGTATGCTTAGTTTGATTTCCTTTAATGCAATATATGCAACCATCAAAATCAGTAAAGTCCAAATTTTTCAAAATATTATCCTTCACTAATCTTTTAATTTTTTCCTTGGAGATATGCCCCAAACGTATATGTCACAATATAGAAGATCTTTCATTATTGAAATTACATTTCATTCCAATACTTGATTGCAGGGTCAATAATGTATTCGCAAACTCAAGATTAAAATTAATTCTGTACAAACCATTATTAGAGAATTCCATAACCAACTTTTATTGAATCATAAAATATGCTAAGTTTACTATTACAAAAAAAACACAATATCCTAACTCATCAATTCTAGAGAGAAAAATTAAATTTCTAAAATTATAATTATGTAATTATTAGTATAAAAACTATAATTATACAATCTATTATTCGAAAAAAACTATTATGCTAGGATTGAAATCAAATAATACTATATCTGTTTACGATGCGTACCTTTAGATGTCATCTGCGTGAGATCCAATTAGATCTTCAAGAGCACCGCCATTGGATCTGAATAACATCGAGTATCGATCTGCAAGAGTAACTAGAATAGATCTAGACCTCTTCTCCTCTCTTCCTATCCTTTCACAGGACCATCTTAATTGATGGTTTTGGGAGATTAAGAGGATAATCGTAATCTCTTGATCTAGATCAAGAGGATAATCGTAATCTCTTGATCTAGATCAAGAGGATAACTGTAATCTCTTGATCTATTCATCCATTTGTACTTCTTTGTTATGTTGTTTCGTGCTTTAATGTTTACAATATGTCTTGTCTATTTATAGACGAGAGCAGAGGGTCTAGGGTAAGTAATTAGAAGAGTTCCTTCCATCAAGGGTATCCTCTAAAATATCTCAATATAATATAGACTTTATTTAATATTGACTAATATATTTTATGAGAATCCAAATAATCCATAATATATCTTATTCAATTAATAAGGACCACATAATCTTACATATTATATATATAAAATAAAGAGATATAATTATATATTGAAATAATTTAAAATATATAGAAAATATAAATATCATAACATATATGCATATTCTCACATTGTATGTTATCATAATATATAGACGTATACTCACACATTATAAGTCATGATATATGGAGAGGTCTTAGATTCAAATTTTTACGTTTATATATGAAGACATCCTTGAAGTGTTAAAAAGTAGCTAAATTTACTAGCTTTATACACAATGCACCAGTTACTACATTCATATTTTTCCATTTTTATACGGAGAGATATTTGAATTGTTAATGAAGTAGCTCCAACTATCTCTTCTACCTTATATTCAGTTTTTTTAGTAAAAAAAATTTTAAGCTATTGTGGCCAGTGAATATTTTGTGTTTCTTCTCATAAAGATAATATCGCCAAATTGTTAAGGCAAATACCACCACCGTCAACTTTAGATCATGAATCGGATAATTCTTTTCATAATATTTTAATTGATTTAAGGTATAAGCTACAACTTTGTTATTCTTTACCAAAATATATCCTGAACTATTTCTAGATGCATCACTATACATCATAAATCCTCTTGGCTAGATGGTACAATAAGTATTAGAGTTGAAATCAATCTTCCTTTTAAATCAATCATCTGTTTAATTGGGTTAGAGAATCATTCGATAAAACATCTATAATAACTTATCATCCCAAGAAAACTCCCCAGTTAAAATAATCAATTTAAGCCAGTTACTAACTACTTCTAATTTAGTTGAATCTACTAAGATCTCTTTCTTGGTTACATTATGTTAGAATGCTATTTTCTCTAATCAAAATTCATACTTCTTAAATTTTACATATAATTATTTTTCCTTCAAGATACTAAGATTGTTTATAAATATTCAACATATTCCTCCTTAGAGCGTGAGTTTATTAAAATGTCATTAATAAAATCTAGCACAAATTTATTTAGATATTTCTTGAATACCATGTTCATTAAGTTCATAAAAATGATCGGTACATTTGTTAGACCAAATGATATTATTAAAAATTCAAAGTACCTATATATGATCCTAAAATTGATATTGGGAATATCCTACTCCTTGATTTTCAATTGATAATACCCTGTTCTTAAATAAATTTTTAAAAACACTAATGCATCTTATAATTGATCAAATATGTCATTAATTTTAGGGAGTGGATATTTGTTCTTGATAGTTATATTATTTAACTTCTTGTAAAAATTTATGCACAAGCGTATTGTCTCATCCTTTTTCTTTACAAATAGAACTAGTATTCCCTAAAGTAAAAAAGCTAGGACAAATGAACCATTTACCAAAGATTGTATTTTTAACTCCTTTAGTTCAATTACAGCTATTCTTTTAAGTGATTTCGAAATAGGTTCGATATTAAATCTATAATAAATTCAATCTTGTTATTTGGTGATAGTTTAGGAAGGTCCTACGAAAATACTTGAAGGAAGTCACTCACAATCAACACATTCTCTGATTTGATCTTCGATTCTACCTTAGTATCAATCACATTTGTTAGATATCCTATGCATCTATCCTCTCAAGACTCTATACTTTCATTGCCGAGATAAAAGAGATTGATGTTTTTTCTTCAAAATCAATAAATACAAACTCTACTAACCTTAAAGGTTAAAATACTGCTTTCTTTTTTATTATAATCAATGAAATCATAATGTTTAGACAACCAATCCATACCTAATATAACATTAAACTCTTATATGTTTAACACTATTAGGTTTGCAACTACTTATTTATCAATAATCTGAACTGAACAAGATCTCATTCTCTGACCTGAATACATTATATCCCTTAATAGAATCACTATACAATATATCATATTTAGTACCTTAATTGGTTTGCCTAATTTCCTTACACAGGCTAATGATACAAAAGAATATGGGATACCAGAATCAAATAATGCATGCAGGGAAATGATATAAATAAATATCTCACCTGAAATAATTGAGAGGCTAGCCTCTACTTCTATGTTGATTGTCATAAGGATTCTGCCTAGTGCTCTTTTCTATTCTGATAAGATTGTTGTGTAGTTTATTGCTAAATGTCTTAGTTTTCCATATTGAGAACATAACCCTTTTCCTTTAAGACACTATTCTATATGATGCTTCCCACATTTAGGGTAAGTGAGTCTTTACGCTTAAGTTAACTGAGAAGACTAAAATAGTTGGTGTATTCTTCCTTATGTAGGGCATTTAGATTGTCTCTGTTACTATCCTTGAGATGAATGTCATTTTTTTACTACTTCAAATTTATTGTAGGGGCTAGTAGCCAAAAATAATATCTTCCTTGGTATATTATGGTTGTGACTCATTTGGGTTTAAGGAATTATTTACTTTGCATATCATGGCTATGACTCATCCAGGACATTCATTAGCATCTTTATATCCTAATAAATTTAAGTCCTTGTATAAATTGTACTTTTAAGTCCTTGTATAAATTGATCTACTCTAAAGACATTAGTGTTGAATTCTGGATTTTGATAACAACTAATGAGTTTATGGACTAATACATTCTTGAGATAAGTGATGTAAAAAAATCTTCGATCACGGACTTAAACTATCAAAGGGTAAATTATCAAAGCAAAAGAATTAGACGTTGTGCCAAATAAGTATCATGTCAAAAATTGGATATCAAAACAAAGGATTAATCGACGTGCCGAAGATTAGATTTTATGTCATAAATTTAAGCATAGTGCAAGAAGGATCAAATATTATGCCAAAAGATTAGATATTTTGGGAATGTTAACAGGCCAATAGATCAGGCAATATACTAAAGAAAAGAATGATACGCTGAAGGTTCGGATGAAGTGCCAAATGATCGGATGATATGATGGAATGATGGACAACTTGTTAAAAGATTTGTGATTATGTTGAAAATGAGGTTAGATTATTTATGTCTTGATCAGGGTCTTTTGGGGTCAAATTGAGTTGGTATTAGGTCGAAACAATGCCAACTTGTTGAGAAACCTATTGGGCTTAAACTAAGACAGAGTTGGGCTTGTTAGGAAGCCAAAATAGTGGTCTTGAGCAGGCCTAGATGATGGTATTGCTAGGCTTAGGTAGTGGTACTGCCCAAACAATCAACATGTACTATTTTGTACCTATCAGCATAGCTGACGATGGCACTGCTTGTGTAGGCAATGGTACCACCTGAGGTGGTGGTAGTACTATCCGAAATTCAATTTTACGGTGGTAGTACTATCCAAAAGTTTAAAATTATGACATCAAAAGTTACAGTTACAGGATTATCCAAATCCCAAAATTTTCGATGATTTAAATTTGTTGGCTCTATTTTGAAGCTATTTAGGGGATATAAATATCCCCACTAAGGCTTAGATTGGAACAAGAAATAAGTTGTGAGGTTTGTAAGGGTTATAGCTCTCTTTGAGCATTGGTTGAGTCTCTTCATCCTCCTCGAGTTTAGAAGTAATTCTCAATTGTATGAGGTATGAGATCTCTTGTAAAAGCGTTAGAGATTCTCTCTTGAGCATGTTAAAAGGAGTTGTAACAAGGATAGTTGATCTTCATCCGTTAGAAAAAAAGATCAGTAGTGAAATTCGGTGGCCTCGAGAGAAAATGAATCGGGAGTGGATGTAGGTTGAGATGACTAAACCACTATAAATTGGTTGTATTTTTTTATTTTACCTTGATTTGTTGTTGTATACTGATTTAATTACTCACAACCCTTGTTCTTTTTTGCTAATCACGTTTCTATATGAATTTATCAATTTTACTTTTAAAATTGATTAAATTTGCTATAACACTAAGTTACCCATTATGATCTGAATAATTAGTGCTCACCATATGGAGTGTAAATTAGGATAAACGTTTCTAATGTAATCAATCACCGATTAACTTTCTTATTTAAGGTTAACAAATTCTGGCATCTTAGCAAATCAATAGATTACATTAAAATATTTTTCGTAAACGATCTCCTAGAATTTTTTTCACGTTATTTGTTCACCATCTAAAATCCCCATTCTTGCATCCCACTAGTGATGGACATCTTTTCATAATATATAATTTACATAAATAATATTATAGTCACTTAGGATCCTTATATATTCAAAGTTTTCATCAATATTCTTATCCACTCCTCGATCATTAGTGGATATGTATTACATTTAAAGATTAGTGGATCACTTTTTCTAAACCTCTCACTTGTTGATTCTAAATCATCATGTCCTTAAGCGACTATCAGCATCGCCTCTTGTCCTAAGGCCAATAAATGCTCTAGTTGTCTAAATTATTATTGGACTAATTTTGTTAGCCTATTTATTATCATATATTTTTGATAATTCTATTAATTCTATAGATATCTCTCTACCATTGAGAGTATCCTTCTAAACATTACTAGAGCTACTAGATTGCTATCGGTTCTTATGATATCTTCATGATTAATCCCAAGTTGTTCACACCCTAGCGATAAACATAAGAGCATCATATAATAATATAGAAAAATAATATAACTCAATTATTAAAACTTATAAGATAATTGAATAATATATTCAATACTATTGTAGATATAGACAGTCTACATAACTCGTGCTGAAAATTGATACCACAACTTATGATACCCTACTCTCAATCACACATATACCCTACATTACTAAAGTAGGATGTTATGTTTTAGTTATTTTATTATTATCAATAATAGTGATAAAATAATAAAGTTTTCCTTGTATATAGTGATTTCGAGACTTATACATAATTATAACTTCTAACCAAAAGAAAAATACATTCACACAATATGTCCAAAAGTTATATATAAATAAATGCTCATCATATGGATCACATGTGCTTACTTCTAGACCTAATCATTTGGGTGTGATACTAATTTCTTTACTTGTAAAATAGGGTCTATAGTGAGTAATCAATCTATAAGTATAAGATTTTATAACTTTATTTAGATAAGCATGTATCATGTCATTTATACAATACTTAAAAATTATTGACATAAGACATTTAATAGTAAATATCTCATCGTATGATTTCTTTAGTAAGTATAATCTTACAACATATTATATATAAAATAAAAAGGTAAAATTTTATATTGAAATAATTTAAAATGCTCATAGCAAATTCATGAAATTCTACACTCCATATCATAGTATACCATATTGCACGTCATCATAATATATACGTATACTCTTATATCATATGTTATAATACATATGTGTAATCACACACTACACATTATTATATATGCACATATACAATATATTTTTATCGTAATTTATATATTTTTATACTTACAAAATATATACATTCACATTTAGCTCATGTCTAACTTATGACAATCAAATTTTTTGAAATATGCTTTCCAAAATATATTATTAATATGGTAATTTATACAACCACTACTTTACAGTGAATTAAATTTATAATTATCTAGTTTAACTCAAAAATAAAATGTCAATAAAAAAACTATGTTATTTAATAATCAAATATGCTAAGGAGTGATACACCTATCAAGTTATGAGTATAGGGTCATGAGATATCTTAATTTTTTTGATAAAATCCTAATAAAAAAAGACTATACTCAACCTAAAAATTCTTATAAATTCCACCACAAATTTTTTTTCCAATCAAATGAACTAGTTTGTATCACTCAAACCATCACATAATTTTTGTAAAGAAATTTTACTTCACTATTTTAGCTAACCAAACGATCTTGAATTATCATAAAATTAAATACATACTAAACTTTAACTTAAAATAACATTATTTTGAGTCTAAACACCTCCTAATTTAACTACCAATACTTATTACATTCTACTAAAATTGAGTTAGGAATATCTAAATTTGTAAATCTCATATTTTGTATATAAAGGTGATATTTAGTTAATTCTAAATCCTATAAAATCATAAGAGAACTTTTTAATATATATCAAAAGTACATAGTCTAATCATATCCATAAGTGAGTCAATTTACCTTTTCTTACAAAATAAATGATGCTGAGTACCTTAGAATGAGACACCCATAACTCTATGTATTGATATCAGATTAAAGTCATATAAGAGGCCTCAGAACCATAAGAGATTTATAAAAAAATTCATAAAATTAAATATTAATTCATAGTTTAGGTTACTCAAAAATAGCTAAAAAGATTAATTTATAATTTATAAGATCAAAATTATAGTATGATAAGAGAATAATTAAGTTTTTTTTTACATCAATCTTTTTAGAGCTAGAGTTTCCTAGCCTCCATAAGAAAAGCTAAGATCATTATTAAAGAAAAAAAGAAAAATGATGAGTTATCATGTTGGTAACGAGGATGGAGCTAAAATACAATAGAGGTGCTTAAAATGTTATCTTGAGGTTTAGCTTTCAATTTTATTCCAACTTATTTTAATTTTTTATTATTGTATGAGATTGCATGAACTTCAATTGAATCTAATTTGGTTTATCAAATATAATATTTTTTTGTTTAAACTATTATTCAACTCACCTCTTTGATTAATATTTTATTTAATTTTTAATTACTTTAACCATAGCTAAGTAGTTTATTATCGTCCATATTGTCATAGGTAAAAATATAAATAAGGTGTTTAATGTAATGCTCATATTTATCTGTATCATTTAGTTTTTATACATTCTTTGTATAGCAAGTAACAGGCTTATAGTAGGCTTGACAGCCCTCGTTTTGTTAGCTTTTGTGACCGATTTAGGCTTGTAAATGAGAGTTGTGTCATGAAGGCACAAGGGTAGGTCCTAAGGGACCCTAGGAGGTTTCGGGGAGGCTGACCTTTACGGACGGACTCACAAGGGTACTGCACAACTTAGGCAAAACTAGTTAAGTCTGTGATATTTTGGTATCAGAGCGGGATAAACACACGTAGAAACACTTGTCATACAAACGTGAGGGACCTAGCTGGGTTATGTGGAGAGCAGCCAGCACGTATAATCGCTTGGGGGAAACGGACAATGAGATATAGGAAAATGAATCGCTCAGAGGAGCAGACATCCAGGTTTGACATTTAGAGGAATGGTCAACCCTTTATACGAGAGGCACCACGAGGACAAGCAAGCTAAGAGGAATGCGTAGCGCACAAAGGGTGGGATGGTTGAGTTCAAGCTACGGCTCGACATTGGCAACCAAACTTGACGGTGCTCAAGGTAAGCGGGGCGCTTGGTAAAAGATGAAACATTGCAAAGTGAGATGTGTTGCTCAATGATAAAAAGAGTTATGCAAAGTTCATAGTGCTAAGGGGAATTGCTAACTCGAAGAATTCGGTACTCATACAAGGGCTTGATGCAGACGATTGAGTGTTCATGGTCATCCCAAGGCAATCGGAACTCGACGCCATGAAGCATCAAAACTTTCTCTTCAGTATAAAAATGATACATCTGTATGAGGCTGAAGTGTGAAGCAAGTTCAACAGGTTGCTAGACCTTGAAGGATGCAGTGGGGACTGTATTGGTGAAGAGTCATAATCTAGCAAGTGAAATTGTAAGGGTAGAACAAGGCATAAGTTATTCAGCAAGACAGAGTCCAAGGGGATGGTGGTCTCCGAAACTTCTAGTGGGAATAATGCAAAGAGAAAAGTTGCTCCAGTAAGACAAATATCCAGGAGAGATAGGTCTTAGTTCTCTAGAGGGAGAATCATATGCAGCAGACTGCACATGTTGAGGAAGAGTACTTCAAGACAATATTTTCACTAAGCTCAATGGACCGAGCGAGCGATGAGGAGTTGTCGTATAATCTCAATGAGATAATATATTGATGAATATATTTCGAGATCAAGTGGGGGGAGCAATCTATGACAACATCATATGAAGGAACACTCGGAGTGGATGTAGTCATCAGACTCAACAGAGGGCTGACCCATGTAATGGTGGGCGCGAGGGCCATAATTAACTCAATGCAAATCGAGAGGCGGAGCAACTTGAGTGAACCTTGGTGAAGTATCTAAGCCACATGAAGGGAATATAGAAGATGGAAATATGGAGCAGAAATATGGAGCTTTCCTTAGATAGAGGTAAAGGACATGAACTCTTGTAGAGGCAAGAGTGGGATCATATTGTTTTATAGATTCTTCATTCTGATAGAGCAGACTCATCTTGCATGGTGCCAAAGACACAAGGAGCTTCGAGGCACATACACCTTATCATAGAGAAGAATTTAACAAAGGAATAAAGGTGATTTAACTTGCAAAGGCGAAATTGGAATCAGAAGACCTTAGCACGGGGCAAGAGGATGTAAAGTTGGATACTCTTGAAGAATATATCATAGTACTATTATTCGAGTTGTCATGAAGGAAGTGGTGCGTAGCAAATATTATGCTGGTGGGGGAAAGAGGCCTAGGATCTAGACAATAGTGTACCAATTTAGTAAAGTTTGGAGACTTCGAGAGCTACTAGGTGACAGATTATCTTAGAGCTATGCTTCATCCGAGCGTGACCCGAGAATAGGTGGACAAAGGTAAATTGCCAAGGAAGCGAACAATCAAAGATGGCAGAAGCGCTATGATGTGCTGGCAGGAGCCATACATGGAGAGATTGGAGTCCGAGTTCATCATATAAGAATCTGAATGCAATAAAGATGTCACCAGGAGGTGATATGGTGTAGTGGATAGTGGTGGAATAGTTCACGATAATACAATACATACGAAGATGTCCTGTGAGGGATGCGATCATACAAATGTATGATCAGGAGCTACTGGGAGCTCCACTTCGATGAACAATATAACAAAAATAAGGGCTACGGATTCAAGGAGTGAATGCCATGGTACCACAGCGGCGGGTCTTTCGTGTGTGCGCATCGAATCTTATATCGGATGAAAGTCTTGGTTATCAACATATGAGGGCTGTGTATCACTGAGGGAGAATTCTGAGTGTAAGTACTAGAGAGTCTCATGGAGGCGATTTGATCATACAAAGATATGATCGGAGCGACTAGAGAGTTGGATTACTTCAACACTTATATTCGCTTAAGGGAGTCTAGCAAATCAGAGGACAAGACTGAGTAAGCGAACGTTGTTACTAAGGAAGCTAAGGAGAACAGAATCGATAATGGTAGAGGCCATGCATTAGAGTTGTAGTCTGTCTTTCCATCGACCAAGGAGAACTACTAGGAGAATACAGAGGTGTTGACACATGTGGTTTAAAGGAACGAGGAAGAGATAATGAGGTCAGAGGGACTTAACAACCCAAAAGCAAAGCGTCGGTTAGAAAGGAGGTAGACTCAAAGGAGTGCCATAGTGCCATAGAGGCAGACCTACCGAGCATGAAGAAAGGGGTACAGATGCAAAGTAATGGATAGTAGGGTCATGGGCTGGCAGTGCATAGTAACAAGACAGGATAGAAGTGGAGAATGTAGAGACAAACTCTAAGGAGGTGGAGAATGCAGTGGTAAACTCCAAGTACCAAAATAGGATGGAAGGACAAATGCCAAGGAACTTCATAAAACCAGTATTAACGGGCTTCTCATCAAGATAACCAAAAGTGAGGGACTTCGGGTTGATGCAAGAGTGCTCGACCAAGAAAAAAGTAGGTAGTACGTGTTATTGTACTTTTTCTACTCAGAGAAGTAGGCAGCAAAGATGATGGAGAAGACGGTATAATCTCAAAGGTGACCGGAACTATCGGAGACTTACTCCAAGTTAGGGGACTCTAAGTTGGGATAATTCTTTTTACTCTTTTCGTGAAAACTTCTTACATTCTGGAAGTTCGATGGCAGTGGGAAGGTGAATTACAATAGCTAACTCAATGTAAGGAGTACAAACACTTCAAGTGCTTCGAAAGTATGAGCAAAGAGCAAGCGAAATGCTAGTAACTAGCTCGATGCATGAAGTACAACCTCGAGGAGGCGGGTGAAATCAAGTAACCTTTATCTTCTCAACTCAAGAGAGTGGGTGAAACCAAGTACCCCAGTTCTTATACCTCGAGGAGACGGGTGAAATCAAGTAACCTTTGTCTTCTCAATTCAAAAAAGAATGAATGTAACTTAATATCCTAATTCTCTTATTTATCCAGCAGAGGAGCTTTGTATAAGTTCCAAGACCCTTCAAAAAAATCTAATGGAAGATGAGTTATCAAATCCTCACCAATGATGATCAATGCTACTGGGAGTAGATTGTCTGCTTTATTTCCCAATAGAATGTTAATCGAAAGTGGAAGTGATGCAAACCTACTTGGAAGTGATAAGTTGAAGAAGAATTAATTAGCAAATTTTGTGAAGAAATGATCTCAAAAACTTCAAAGTCTGCTGGGTGATGCTCGTTAAAGCTCAACAAGCATCCACCTAATTTAAGCAACATGAAATCATTGAGATACTTGCATATAACAAGGAATGTCTTTTACTTCATCAGAAGGATCCACAGAAATCAATAAGGATCAGTACAGCTTAGCCAACCCCACACAAGAGTTAGTCATCAGTGAGTTGAAGTAACATGGCAGATCAGAGTTTGACTACTCAACAATAGTGGCAGAGAGCAGTTGGGAGCTAAAGGGCATGTTGGAGCCAAAGTAAAAGATTAAAGATTTAGTAAAAGACGAGGAGATGCATCGTCTACAACGACTTCGACGAGGACATCGAAGAAATAAGTGAGAGATAATGTCACAGACAAAAATATAAACAAGATGTTTGATGTAATGCTTATATTTGTCCGTGTCCTTTGGTTTTTGTACATTCCTTGTACAACAAGTAACGAGTTTATAATAGGCTTGACAGCTCTCGTTTGGTTAGCTTTTGTGGTTGGTTTCAGCTTGTAAATAAGAGTTATCTCATGTAGGCACTTGTGGGGACTTCGGTTTGTAATGGACCATTATTCTTTATGTGCAACCATTCATAACTTGTAAAGTCTATAGTTATAATTGTATTAGCTATATAAAGTGTTTGCTAAAGCTGTTGCTTGTGGATCCCGTGGGAAGTGATTCCTCTAATTTATTTTCTTTTTTGTAGGTCCTACGGGACCATAGGAGGTTTCGAGGAGGCTGATCTTTACGAACGGACTCACAAGTATGTTGCACGACTTAGACAAAACTAGCTAAGTCCATGACAATATACATAATATTTAAGACTAAAGCTTTCCTACTTTAATTATGATCAAACTCATTCAAACATTAAGATTCACTTAAGATCGATCAAAATTCAATAATCACTTCTCGTCAGTATATATATACATATATAACTTAATAGTATAATCTACTAGCACACTTAAGCTTATTATGTTGAAGTACCATACTTTTTTGTTGTAAAATATATTTAAAGTAGTTATTGATGCAACCAAAATTTTAAAGAACATTATGAATAACATATTTTGAGATGCATACACTACAACTTTAAAAGTAAAAAAAAAAAAAGTATGTAATTTATCATATTTATAAAATATAAACATTAGAAATCATATAACGATAATATATATATATATATATATATATTATTTATTTATATTGACATACTAATCATAATTCTGAGACTCGAACACTATATTTAAATATATTAAAAAGTAAAAATTATTTTTTATTTGGTGTGAAAGAGAGATTTCTTTTCTTTCAAGTGCATTAAAACTCGGGTGACTCCAAGTAAAATTCCTTTCTTCCTCATCTAATGATTTTTATCATTACAGATATGAAATGTAGGTAGGTCTCTTCTTTTCACACGATGCTAATTTCACTTTGATGAATTGTCTTTTACTCTATATTTATGCAGACTTTAATTATTATTAGGAAATGCATGTTTCTATCCTATTCGGGATTGCGAGATTGATTAGATAGTTACTTTGATAGAAAGGTGACAACTTGAGAGGGATAAATCTAATCTGTTGGCCGGCCCACTGTTACATTGTAACATGTAAAGTTATCAAAGATCTGCTTGACACACCAAAAGGATCCTTGTTGCTTTTGAGAAGGATGGTTACATGCGATATAGTAAGCTGGTTGATGCCAAATATGACATTGTTGACATTTAGGAATATGGATACTAATAGAACCGTGGTATTCTATCGATGGGAGTTGAAAACTATTCTCTAAATATGCCTAACCCACCAAAAGATCCTTCTAATTCTATATTAGAATTGGTTGGTTTCATGTCATATATAGTGGATTATTGACATTTAGCAATATCAATACCGATCAATATAGTTGGATTTGGAAACTAATCCAAAAAGAGTGGACTGGAGTTTAGAGCTGTATTATTGACATTTGGGTTGATAAAGTCATTAGAAATGGTAGGAAATTTTCTATTACTCGCAAACCTACTTATGTTAGCCCTAATACCTGAAAGCCGAAATATTAAGTTTATTGTCAATGCTTTGGGTACCACTATTGGTGATAAAATTCTTAATATTAATGGTCTCATGAACCTAATGATGATAAATGAATCTAAATGCATCCCAAATAATGTACCAGTAGCATTGAGATTTTTGAACGAACCATGGGAGATCCTACATCTTTTAATTACCATTTTAAGTGGGGTAGTTTTCAAATATTTACTTTACTAGTTTGTGAGAATGAGGGTGAAATTGACTACATCAATCATATATCTTTTAATTACCATTTTATTTGTCACAATTGTTTGAAATTTTATTTGATATTTATGTAAAAATTGACATTTCAAATATCAATGCAGCTGATGTTTTAGGGTTATTGATCAAAGAAGGAGGGGTTTATTTTTTGCTAATATACCTGGAAAGTCAGATAGATATTATAAAGTCAAACTCAGTCCTCTAGTCGTCAATTCAAACTCAAAATTCTAATAGGTCTGGAGTTGACACTGCGACCTTGTATGTAAAGTCCTTGGGGGTCAAAAAGGAGGAAGTATTGAGGTGAGAGTATCAATGTTTTCTAGGTTCAAAAAAAAATAAATAAATAAATAAATTAGTTTGGCCATTTCACAGATCCCAAAAGCAAATCCATCACACGAGTCGGATCCCTACGGTACCGGATCCGTGTCATGTTCATTGGTTAGTCGGGTAATCGGACCCAGCGATGACTCGCGTTATCGGGGATTGGACGATTGATGCGCCGGTAGTCGTTAGTTCCGATTCCGAACCCACTTCTTTTCCCACTCTTTTATCGGTCGTACCCGACACAGGTGAATAAGTTGGGTGACGTGGGGTAAGAATTGATACAGCGTGTATATATATACATATACCTCCGGCCGCCTCTCGTCGCGTCGACGCACAAGTCAATAATAATAATAATAATAATAATAATAATAATAATAATAATAATAATAATAATATAATGATAATAATAATAATAATAAGAATCGCACGTTGCCTTTATCCTCGGTCGAAAACCTTTCGCCCTCGTCTCCGTCGGCGCCCCCGGAATCGCTATTCGGTTTTGTGTTCGAGGTCAGTTTCCCCCTTGGTCTCTCACTCCTCCTCCCCTCCTGAATTCTTGCTCGATTCCATCCCAGTCGGGCTCTTTGCCGCGTTCGCTACGCGTCAGGTTCGTCGACTCTTCATGGAGTTCGCCTCTTGCTAATCGATTCGAAGTCAATCAGTCTTTCTCCACGTTGTTCTTTGATCTTGTAAGATTTTTAAGGGGGTGGGGTGGGGAGTGGTGGTACTTACTTACAATCGGCCTCGTTCGGTGAAACCTAGCGTTTCGCTCCTCTAGGTTTTTGTCTTCGCTTTCCGCCCCCTTTTCTCAATTTTTAGGGTTTCTTTCGATTACCCGGTCCATCCGCCACTTTAGGCGGTTTCTCACGTTATGGCAGCTGGTGATCATCGTGGTCACCGAGATCACGAGTTCCGGGCTCGGGAAGCAGATGTAGATGCCTATAGGAGGAAGGATTATTATCGAGATCGTCTCCGTGATGGAGGTCGCGATAGCGACCGTGGCCGGGAGGCACGTGATAGGGTTAGTATTAGGCAAAGAGACATCAGGGATAGAGGAGGGGCCAATGGATCCTACCTCTCTCCCTTGTCAAGCAATTCGAGTGGTGGAAGTGGTCGTAGTCGAAAAATAAACCATCTTTCTGGGAGAGATGTCGACCGCGAGACTGGGGAGTTGTCCAGTGGGAGTGGATCGGATGATGCTGAAGCACCTGTTTCAAAGATCAGAGAGAATGATTCTCAGAATCAGGAGAATGGTGATTATTCCGTGTCTACCGGGAAGAGGAAATTCTCTCCAATCATTTGGGACAGGGCTGACAATAAGCAACCCACTGTTAATGCTACATCCAGTGGTAAGAGCAACAAGCTCAAACATGTTGCCCTGCCTCCACCGCCTCCATTGCCTCAGGGCTTTGTACCACCACATTCCATTGAGGTTGTTCGACCAGCTGTAGGGCATGCATTGCCCTTACATGTAGCTCTCTCTGTAGATCCTCCTCAGGAACAGTTGGCAAATAATGAACAGAAAGGCTGGTCGTTACATGAGTATGAAGAGGAACTTGCACCAGCTCGGAGTATTTCTTTCTCCAGATGGGCAGATGGAAACAGTGCTCTTGATGATGAAGAGGATGAATTGATGAAGGATGATCTTACACTTAAAAAGAGAAAAATCACACCCTTGTCTGATTCAGTAGGGAAACAGTTGCAAAAGAAGATGCCAACTCCTGAGCTAGGTGAGGTTATTGTGAGAGAGAATTCTAGGGGGTATCCGTCCATGCTATCTGATTCAGAAGGAGAGAATGGAAATGATGACCCAGGTATTTACTTTGATAGAAATGATCATATGAATGTTGACAGCAATGCATCTAATGCAGACACTGGTGATCAATCATCTGATACTGACTCTGAAATTGATGTTGATAGAGCCAAGACGCAGGTACCATCACAACCACCTCAAAGATGTATGAACATGCTGCAAGGTTGTAGAAGTGTTGATGAGTTTGAGAGGCTTAATAAAATAGATGAAGGCACTTATGGTGTTGTGTACAGAGCAAAGGACAGAAAAACTGGCGAGATAGTGGCATTGAAAAAAGTGAAAATGGAAAAGGAGAGGGAGGGTTTTCCACTGACATCACTTAGAGAGATAAATATTTTGTTATCTTTTCATCATCCTTCAATTGTGGACGTTAAGGAGGTCGTTGTTGGTAGCAGCCTTGACAGTATTTTTATGGTTATGGAATATATGGAACATGACTTAAAAGGGCTGATGGAGACTATGAAGCAGCCGTTTAGTCAGAGTGAGGTAAAATGTTTGATGTTGCAGCTGTTTTCAGGTGTCAAGTACCTTCATGATAATTGGGTACTTCATAGGTACTTCGAGATTTTGCATATATTGCCTCTATTTCTTCCATTGTATTTCTGTTTGCTGAATGACTTCTCTTCCCTCTAGGGATTTGAAGACATCAAATCTCCTTTTAAACAATCATGGAGAATTGAAGATATGTGACTTTGGTTTGTCTCGCCAGTATGGCAGCCCATTGAAACCTTACACTCACTTGGTGGTGACATTATGGTACAGGTATATGGTCACGATCTGTATTTTTTACTTTTTTTTTTCTTCCTTCTTCTGCTTCTTGTTTCATGGGATGGTGGCAAGTGTTTAATTTTGTAATATTTGTCATTATGCTAATTTTATGGCATAGTCAACCAAAATTGCTTAGTTTTATCACTTCAGCCTTACTTTGCTTTTTGTTATGATAGAGCCCCAGAACTTCTTTTAGGTGCTAAGGAGTATTCAACAGCTATTGACATGTGGTCCTTAGGATGCATAATGGCTGAACTCCTAGCAAAAGAACCATTGTTCAGCGGAAAAACTGAGTTTGATCAACTTGACAAGGTATTTTTCTCTAATACAACCGTTCTCATTCAGCACACTTTGACGTATGGTTGTATATCTCTTTTAATATGACCAGCTTTCCTGCAGATATTCAAGACACTTGGTACCCCGAACGAGAAGATATGGCCTGGGTTTGCCAAATTACCTGGCGTTAAAGTTAATTTTGTCAAGCAGCCGTAAGTCTCAATTGTGGGCTTCTGCAATTTGTTTTTTATTATTGCATGCATTTATAATTTATAGTGGTTACTTGTCCTGTGTTCTTATTAGCACAACCTTTTTCCAGGCCTCGAGCTATGGATGATCATGCCTAAGCTTTGATGGCACTAGCACTTAGGTGAAGCAATTTTTATGTTCTTTGGTCATCAGCGTATTTTTTCTTTCTTCTTATAGGTATAATAGACTACGAGAAAAGTTTCCTCCCACTTCTTTTTCTGGGTGTCCAACCCTGTCTGAAGCTGGATTTGACTTACTAAACAAACTTCTGACTTACGATCCAGAGAAGGTAAATGTTGAAATAGTAAATCAAATTTCTTACTAGAGACAGTTCAGATATTGCTAGTTCTCTACTGATGAATGTTTGCTGACTTATTTTGGACACAGAGAATAACAGCGGAAGCTGCTGTTAATCATCGTTGGTTCTGTGAGGTTCCATTGCCTAAATCTAAGGAATTTATGCCTACTTATCCTGCTCAGCATGCTCAAGACAGGTGCCTAAAGTTGTTCAATCAACAAACTTCAGCTAAATGTGGTCTTCGTTGCTTCCTCTTGTGTGTGAACCAATTTTGAATTGTTTCATTTCATTTTCAGGCGTCTACGAAGAGTAATGAAGAGCCCTGATCCACTTGCAGAGCAAAGGATGAAGGAAATGCAACGAGGGGAACTAGGTCTTCCTACCTTGTTTGGTTAGAGGACAAGTACAGAGCACTTACAGGCTCTCGGCTGTGAGTGCTGCCTGCTCATTTAGTCATCTATTCCTGATCACTAATTTCTTAGGTGATACATATATTGCTGGACGTTGCTCAAGTTTGTTATGGCCAGACAGTGATTGACAATGTTGTTTAGCCAGCGCCACTGATTGTGTGGAAGGTGATAAAGGATTTTATTTTCCTTTTGGGACCCAAACAATATCTCTTGCGGGGCACTTTCTTTTACTTCAGCAGCACAAACTATACAGTGCATCCTTCAAGGTGTGGGATATCAATTTTATCTCAGTTTGATCAATTCCCTCTGAGACTTGTATATGTAACATATTTCTTATCAGCACATTGTAAATGTGCTCCTAAAGGCTGGATTTAATACCAAGTATTAACTGAATGTTGCCTATGCTTTTGTGTAATCACATTTGATTGTTCATACTGTGTTTGCAAGAGTTGACTGGTCGGTGCGATGGGACATGCTGCTTCCAGTGTCAAAGGAAGTGATCAATAACTTTCCTGTGAGAAGGTAATTCATACTGTGATGCTCTTTAAGGCTAGCAAGAGAATGAGTTTTGCATGTTCTGACGGGTTCATTGGTATAATTGTGTTTGCAAGAGATTTTAAAAAGATCTAACCTACATATTCTTATGATTTGGTACATAGTACAATCAGTAAAATTTTCTATTCTGCTGCACTGATGCTCTTGTTTGTACTTTTCTTGTTTGCCTCCTTTTTAATTCATTAAAGTTCGAATCACTACAGGGAACAAATTGCAGTGTTCTGAACTGGATAATTACGCATTAATATTGAGGATCACACATGCTCCAGGATCTGCTTTTAAAGATCTTTAATTTGTTTGAATTTGTTCAAGGAATTACATGCATTCTCTGGTAAGTCATAAAAAAGAACACACAGGAATGTCTATGCATTTATATGCCATTACATACAGGGAGGTTTAGAAGTTTTGATCAAGCTGCATACGAGCGGTGAATGATGATATAACATGGTTTGTGCTAAACAGAACATGTGGACAAAATACCTAAGCTTTTAATGGTAGGCAGTAGGAACTAACAAAGTTGCAATAGAGGATTTGGCAAATTACAAGTTTTAAGTGAAAGAAGGGCATCATTAAAGGCAGTGAGTTCATAAAGAATGATAATCGGAGTTACAAACCTAGGCTAGAAGAATGTGTAAGCAAAATCCGTCGCCTTATGAATGGTGTTTGGTTTTATCGAATATATATTCCAATGCAGACATATTCGTGTATGTGTTTGAAAGATCACCAAGAAGTTCTATTGCTTTCCATGCTTCATTAGCTCAAGCAGGAGTCAAAATATTCAGCACATAGTGCATCAAGACTGTATATCTGAACTACAATTGACTATGACATGCAATATTCTCCCCTAAGCACAACCTTGGTCTAGGCTGTTCCATTTTTTTCCCATCTCCCAAAGTTTGGCAACTGTATGTATATAGCTTTAATTTGTTTCCAAGTCTGTCATATTGTTCAAATTGTTGACCTTCCATCTTTATAATCCTGTAAACTTGGTTCTGTATGCTTCATGTTAGCTACACCTCTTTAACAATATCTTTTCTGTGGATGACTTGCAATTTCAATTCAACTCTTATTGTTTGGTATCTTGAACTTGATTTTGGTGAAATGCGCTTGTGAGGCCTTTATCATGTAATCCTTGTTTCTTGCTGAAGGGAGTTGCATTTTACAAAAGCTTCTCAGGAAATCAGACAAGTTTAGTTCCTTATCTGCATTTTCAGAATTGAGCGTGTTGACTTCAATGGAGGTACTTCTCACCTAGTCTGCATAATAACTCAAGCCTACATTTTCACACATATTAAATGTACCTCTGTTCCTAAGATCTGTTTCATTAGATTTTGTTAGTTTATTTGCATTTACTTCTGTAATGTTTTTTCCTTGTAATGTTTCATTTTAGTCCATTTGGATGCTAGAAGATTCATACTATCTTAATACATTAATTCTTGTTGGGAACATCCTACTGCTTGGATCTGACTTCTATGTTGTTTGAAATTTGAATTTCTTACTGCATATTTCTGAATCCAGTGCTAGGTAAGAATTGTAAGATGAGATGTCAACATACAAATGGTCTAACAACAAACTTTGTTTGATAATGTTAATATTTGTTCTTCTACTTTTGATAGTGATGCCCCAATACACCAACAATTTGGAACTTCTAGTTCTAGGTTGATGAGAGGTTGAGAAGACAAAGTGGTTTAAGCTTCATATCTACCACCTTGTCACTTTTAACTTGGCAAAGGCATGCCCTTTCTTTGTCAGCATCATGGTGTTTGACAGTTTAAAATGACCTAGAGTTTTCCTTCAATTAAATATAATTGGGGGTTTTGGTTGTGTAGACCATACAAATGTTTTGATGTCCGGAGAAAATTAGAATAATGTTGAACATGCCACAATGTTTTAAATACTGGTTGGACCAGCATGTATTGATTTGTATTTACTACTGCGATCAAGGATTGCTGCTAGATTATATACTAGGTTTTTATAAACTATTTTTTCAATGATACAGGTTAGTAAATACTTCGTTACAGGTACCACAACAGTTCGACAAGGTATTGAAGCTGATATTGGACTGAGACTTCAAACCTTCCAGCGCTACCTTCGCTTTAGGCCTAATATCTAGAACAATTTTTTAATCATTCTATAATTTTTTTTGAAACTTGGGTTTTCAATGTGATGCATATTTGATTCTTTTATCAGAACATAATTATCAATATTCAATTAGTTGCTCCTTAACAATTTGGAATTGGAACTTTGTTTTGGATGCCACTGATCAATTTTCATAAATTTTCATTCGACTTGCATTTTTGCTATGTTTCAGTTAGGCTTTTGTGCTGAGCAACAAACTAGTGAATCTTAATAATCATGGTTGAGATTTTATTCTCAACTTAATTAATTTTTAACTATTGCTTCCTAAACTACATAACATCTTCTAGGACCAACTGCATGTTGAGTGTATCAAGATTGGCTAGTGTTAATGTTATGATGTATGACATTATGAAAGTTTGTATAATTTGGTTCAGCAGGACTTGTATTGTGGATGCCATTGGACTCCATGCCATATCTTATAGTTGAGCGAAGATTTAGGAACTAGATAGCTAATGCAGGTCGGGGAAAGAGCTAAACTAAATTTAGGCAAGTTTATACTAGTTCTGAATTTACCTATGCAAAACTCCATTTGCTCATTGGACATTCCTAGGAACTCATTGATTCATGGAGGCTATTGTATTATACATTTAGAGTTATCAATTTTATCCTGTTCATGTTAAGTAAAACTTAAACCTAACGTGACAACACTTCTAGAGTCTAGCAGATGTAACCCTTGAGTAGAAGTTGTGGTCTGCATTCATCAAATTAATGGTATTCTTTTCTTGTCTTCAAGTCTTCATGTGCCATACTCTAGGCTAAAGCAACTTAATTGAAGTGGTGGATAGTTCACACCTATAAATCTAGATGAGCCTTTTGCTTTGTTGTTTGGAATTTCATCTTTTAAAGATTGCTTGATGCATCTGAGAAAAAAAAAAAACTTTGAACCTTTTAGATTTGTCTGTGAGCACTTGGGGAGCTATAGGTCGCCATAATATGATTTTTAATTGCTGAGATCTTTAGATTGTTATTTGTTCATGCAAAGAGATATTTTTGGAAGAGATGTAGTGTATATGTTTACTGTTGCTGTTGCTTGAGTTCATCGCATTCGGGGTAAATGCAGGTGTTGGGGTAAATGCAGGAAATTGATGTTTGTTTTTGTATGTAGGATTGACCAAGTCAATGCTGAGCGCTATTCTTACTCATAAGTGAGCATTAGGATGGAAATACTTAAGTTCTCCACTGCAGGAAGGATCCGATTGCATAACTCAGTCGACTGTTGAGTAATTTTTCTGACCTATATATTTAGTATAATTATTGACTTTAATAGAAAAATGGCCTCATATATTATATTTTATGATCCTTGAAGTCACATTCATCTGTTGCAATTTCATTACGTTCTGCAATCTGGAACAAGTGGTTTGTTGTCCCCCCCATGTATATAATCTGGATATGACTAGGCAGTAAGCATTTGTTTTTTTCAGTGTCTCCGCTTTCCAATTGCATTCCTGCAGATATAAGCTACCTTTACATAGTGTTGTGGTGCCCATGAGGGTGATAAACTCTGTTTAGTATAGACTGAAGCATATGACCACAAGATAGCTTTGGCCCAGACTTTTGAATCTCCAGTCATCTGCCTAATCCGTCTTGGCTGAAGCACCATCCTCTGTGAGGTACATCACTTTTTTTTTTTATCCGCTCTTCCCTACCAGCTTGGTTAACTTGCTTGTTGAGTCATCTGATTATATAAACATTTATCATGGTTTCGTTTGCCTTGGATTTTCATTTCTAGTTTTTCTTGTGATTCAGAATCAATCTATTGATTCTGTTACAAAGTGGGCAATGCCATTCTATTTATAATCTTGAGGTTTTGGGATGACTTAACAGTCTAACCTGTTTTGATCACTTGCCTTTTTTCAGCTTATTAGGCCACGGAGGTCTCCAGCCAATCATTATCACAAGATACTAGTGATATCAAAACATGTTAAGAGAGAATAGGGGACAGTGCTGAACATGATTTTTTTTTTTAGCCTTTCTTCAGAGTTTCACATGTATTTTCTGTTGTCATGGATATTTAGAAGTGATTGCCCACGGTGTGTCATTTAATTTCCCTGAATGCTCTTGACCAAAAACTAAAATGTCTGATGCTTGGTGAGTGAAGAATACAACGTGTAGTAGAGTCGGCATGGGTATATGGCTGCCCTGTCTACGCTTTACATATTTATTGGTCGGTTGTTGGGTATATGGTTTTTTATTTTTTTAATTTTTTGCTTGTTAGAGTTATATTATCATAGATGTTTTGGTAAATTTCCTGCCAGTACTTTCGTGTATAGCCTTTTCTGGCTTCTGATGAACATCTGCTGTCTCTTGGCAAATAATAATCTGTACGAGGACACCATGACCTATCCATACTCTGATGCACAATAGGCCAAGTAATTAATCGATTCGATGATTAATTAAGTTCTCGCATCTGAGGTAATAGTTCTCAGTTACCTCTAGACGATGACGTTTTTTCGTATAGTTATTAGAGCCTCAACGGATGATTAGTCAACGAATGGCTCGCACATCAATTTGTTTGTATCGGGACGGTTGCAGTTCCACATGCGAATATAGATAGCTGTGGGTTTATTCGCCGGTTTAGGCCGGTCGAGCGTGCGGGGCCGTCGGCTTGGTGCCGACCCGGCCCGACGAGGTCGTAAATTAGCGTCAAGATTCCTGCCCGAACCGCGTAGCTACTTCCTCCGGAAACAAGCCACATGAGACTCTTTAATCGCCAGCCAGGCAGGTGAGCCGTAGGGGTAAAAGGGTAATGCAGTTTGCTCGGAAGGCATAACGCTTCAAAATACTTTTTCTTTCGCGGAGCATTGTTCCCTCGACCGCTGCTTTGCTGAGTCGGTTTTCTTCAAGTTCCTGCTCCGAGACGGGCGGCGCCGCTGCACCGCGACTGGTAAATCGCTTCCTTCCCTCTCCCGTTTCTCTCGTAGAACCTCTACTGATACTGTATACTATTTTCGATCTCGGAACTTTATTGGTGGGAAGAACCCCTTTTCCTGTGCAAATCTAAGGTTGTATAAACTCTTCATCAATACGCTTCTGTTACAATCTTCGCTGTTCTTCCTACTTGGACAGATTCTTTTACGTTCTATGTCCACAGTCGGAATGCGCTAGAATTTGAGGATTGGGGGGTAAGCCCCATCGTTGCGGCTGCTTCAATGTTGGTCTCGTAGGTTTTCAAGGAGGTTCTCATGTTATTGGCTTGTACAGTTTTGTTTTTGTAGATAGAGGTGCTTGGGGCATTGAGTTCACCGCTGCGTTTTGTTTTTGTGGATAGATACAATTTTGTTTTATTAGCTGAATGTTGCTGTCTTCTATGCATAGAACTTGATGAATTAGACTTGCTTTGGAGGTCATGTGAAGGCTTTGAGATTGAATCCGTTGGACTTGCGTTATCTCCTAAAATGTCCCCTTTAAGCACTATTTTCTGGAAAAATAGTTAACAGATAACAATTATAACAAGGTTTCTATGAGTGCAGGGCAGTGGAGACTCGCAAGGCTTTCTGCACACGAGAGACTTGAAAATGTAAGCTGTGATCCTTTGTGATCTTCTGATGCAACTGATAAAAACTAAGCTAGTCCTTTTTTTCAATAACATGATGGGTCATATTTATAATTTTGAAATCTGTAAAAACAGCAAGTCAATTATTCTTATGTTTTATATGTTTATTAAAATTCATTTTGGTCCTTTGACCCCCTGATATACTTGTCATCAGCACCACACATGCTTATACCCTGTTGTCGTTGCTTTCTTTAATATTATCTGTCTTTCATATGTCAAGCTATCTGCTAATTATCTTACAAATATTGCAGGGATGATAAAAGCAATATGCTCAGAGTGCTTGTTGCAACTGATTGCCATCTAGGATATTTGGAGAAAGATGAAATACGTAGGTTTGACTCGTTTCAGGCATTTGAGGAGATTTGCTCAATAGCTGAGCAAAACAAGGTTTTGATCTTTGTCTTGTGACCACCTTTGAGTTGAAAGTTGCTGTTTTTGCTGAAATATAATACTCTTTTTAGTGTTATACTATTTGTTTACTTGTACACATAATGTAAATTGTCTACTTTCTGCTGCTATTTCTGTACTCCAGAGTCGTACATTTAGTGGCAGGTCACTATGGTTGCTTAGACCATTTCTGTCTTCCTCTGAAAGTTGAAACTTGTAGTTCATTTTCTTGTTACCATATCATTCTTCTTATAACTGCAGGTTGCTTCTCTTCTAGATAGACAGCATACCATGAAATTTTGCCACTGCTTTATTAGATCAGTGAATTTGATTGATCTGATTTGACCACAGGTAGATTTCATTCTTCTTGGAGGTGATCTGTTTCATGAGAATAAGCCTTCAAGGTCAACTTTAGTAAAGACTATTGAAATTTTAAGGAGATACTGTCTCAATGATCGGCCAGTGCAGTTCCAAGTTGTTAGTGATCAGACAGTGAACTTCCAGAATGTGTATGATGCCTAATTGTCTCTTTCTTATTTTGTCAAATTAATAGTGTCAACATGTAAAATGTTAGTTGTCATTCATGTAAGGTTTTGAGAAATCTACTAGTTCAAGAATTGTTATAAAAAGGAGTTTTCTAGATGTGCATCGTGCCTTAAATTTTGCTTTTATATTAGGAGGGAGGGAAGGAATTATATAGATCCACAAAAAATTGCATTCGATCCATAGAGATGGAGGGAACAAAATGAACAATGCTAGTAACTTCACGTGAACCAGTTTTTCCTGCATGGCATATGTTTTGCACGTCATCATCAACTCGATGATACTTATAAATGTGATGTATAATTTGGATAAGAATCAAGTTCTCCTTTTCTCATTGTACTTGAAAACTTAAGCTTTTGTTATGTGTACCTGCAGATTTGGCCATGTCAACTATGAGGATCCTCATTTCAATGTTGGGTTACCGGTTTTCACTATCCATGGGAATCATGATGATCCTGCTGGTGTGGTACAGTGTGAAGCCTTATTTCTATCTTAAATCTTGTTCCAAGAATCTGTTTATTTTATCATGATTACATGATATACAGGGTCATGATCCATTTAATTGTGTTCAATGAATGAGTTATAAGATAACCCTAAATGAGTTCCAATTTTATTAAAAGAAAACAATTGCTAAAAGTTCCAATTTTATGTTATAGTATTTTTCATACATAACCTTTAGATCTCCATCTAGAAAGCTGCGAAAGCGCATATAATATCATAGCAAGATAGTGAAGGTACCAAAGAGCTTTTATGTTTCAACTTTCAAAGCTCCTTCCAGGTCAATCATCTTTGGATCGTGCATTCTTAGTTGTTTAAATTTTTCTGAAATATTTTTGCAACATGCTATAAGATGTATGGTAAAGAAGTTCAATATGATAGACATTTATGCTATTCATCATCTTTGTATATGGTTGAATCATTCGTGTCAGAGAGAACAAATGACTTGTAATATGCAACTATTATAAGGTCTATAATTGTTTATTTAGTTCCTCATTAATTAGTTGAGATCAAATATAAGAAAAGTAGAACTGTTGGTGTTTTGTGGTCGGAGCTGTGCTATGCCATTAAAGAAAATTTATGGTTTGTTATCTTGTTTGTGACTCATCTTTCCAGCATTGTCATCTGTCTGGTTCATGCTTGTATCAAACACTATGTAATGTTATGTCATTTTCTTGAACTTGTACTATTTAGTTTATACATGGGTGGATGACCAAGATGATGTATGATAGAGAGCCTCAAATAGTCAAGTTAGCTTTAGTTGCTAGATTTTATCCAAGCTCCTGAGCTCATTGCATGCCATGGTATCCTTTTTAGGATTTTTTTGGGAAAAAATATTATCGAGCATAGGTTTCTTATTTATTTTTTTGTATGTGATGTTCACTTTTTATTTTAAAGAAGTCCTTCCTTTTGATGTTTGATGGCTACATAGTTTCAAAATTTGCTTTGTATTTAACAAACTAACACATTATTTGTCATCCATAATCCTGCACAGGATAACCTTTCTGCCATTGATATCCTCTCTGCAAGCAATCTTGTGAACTATTTTGGTAAAATGGTCCTTGGGGGCTCTGGTGTTGGTCAAATAACACTCTATCCTATACTTATTAGGAAGGTGAGTATTTTTAGCTTTGAGGCTCGGCGTTGACAACAATTTAATAGTTTATAATATTCCAGGGTACAACATCAGTTGCTCTGTACGGCCTTGGAAATATTCGTGATGAACGGCTCAATAGAATGTTTCAGGTACTCTTGCTGCAACTTATATGTTGTCTATCTTAAATATTGTAGAGGAATACTGTTCTACCTCTGATGTTATTTGTTCATGGACAGACACCACATGCAGTACAATGGATAAGGCCAGGACACCATGAAGGATGTCCTGTGTCAGATTGGTTTAATATCCTGGTTCTTCATCAGAATAGGTTATACATTCTCTGAATTATTATATAAAATGTTTGATTCTTTCTTCTCGGATATCACTTAGTGATTATACCATGGTTGATTGTCCTGTTTTGTCTCCATAGAATCAAAACAAATCCCAAGAATGCAATAAACGAGCACTTCTTACCTCGTTTCTTAGACTTCGTTGTGTGGGGCCATGAACATGAATGCCTTGTTGATCCACAGGTATTAAAGTATGTATGATTCATCCTTGGATTTTGCTTTACAGAGGCTATTCCTGAATCTAATTAATTACATAGGAAGTACCTGGGATGGGCTTCCATATTACTCAGCCAGGTTCTTCAGTTGCGACATCATTGATTGATGGGGAAGCAAAGCCTAAGCATGTACTTCTGTTGGAGATTAAGGTGGTGCCGTTGAAGATTTTTGTTGTCTCTATTTATCTTCTAAGTTTGTGTAGCCATTGTGACATTGATTATGCTTATATTTTTCTGCATATAGGGCAGCCAGTACAGGCCTACAAAAATACCTTTAAAGTCAGTCAGACCTTTTGAGTATGCTGAGGTAAGGTGCTCGATTATTGCAAATTGTGTGTTTAAGCATTCATTTCTCTAAATATTCTCATCAACATTTTAGGTTGTCCTAAAAGACGAAGCTGACATTGATCCCAATGATCAAGCATCCGTTCTTGAACATCTGGACAAAGTGGTATGGAAAAATTATCTTGTTTCTGCAACAAAGTTGCATTAGATTAAATTTTATTTAAGTTGAAACATTTGGGAACCACTTTTTGTCATGCTTGTTCTCCTAATCTCAGCAAGTTTTCAATTTCTTAGGTGCGAAATCTGATTGACAAAAGTAGCAAAAAAGCAGTAAGTAGATCACAGCTCAAGCTACCATTGGTGAGAATAAAGGTAGAATTGATTAATATTTTTGTTCTTTTTCTTTGTAATACATTTACTCATTTCCGTTTGTCTTTAATACACCTGAAATATCTTCTATAAATCTCTTCTTTAAGGCCTTGGCAATTCACCTGAAACATGTTCATTAGTGTATCTGGCTGGCCTGAGATAATTTGGGTTGTTACACCATCAATACCCTCTCTCTCTATCTCTACCCTCTGTATGCGAATGTTTGTTGTTGGTATGTGAGAACGCATAGATTTCTGCCTCTTTGATCATTTTCTGTTTTTAAAATGTGGACAATTTTGACTTTTTTATACTTGTCTCAGTCTTTCTATGAAAATAAAATGTGTAAGTTCATCTTATAGGTTGATTACTCTGGGTTTTCAACGATTAACCCTCAGAGATTTGGCCAGAAATATGTAGGAAAGGTATGTTCAGTGTCATAATTGAGTGACTACACCAATATTAACGAGTAACCTTTATATGCTAATGCATAACTTTGTCCTACATATAGGTTGCTAATCCACAAGACATTCTCATTTTCTCCAAAGCTGCAAAGAAACGCCAATCTGCTGATGGTACTAATTTTATCATACTCCATGCTAATATTTGATTGCATTGCATGTACAGTGTTTTTGGTTTTAGTGCTTCATTCTTATAATTTCGTTATCATTGAATTATCCTTTTATATTAAGATGAAAATGGCATTGTGTCTATTGAATAACTGGATAAACATGAGGAATCTGAACCTTAACAAAAGCTGTTCAGAATTAAAATGTTAAAGAAGTTCATGTCTGTGGGCTCAATTGTATATGAACTTGAGCAGTGAGATAACTAATAGCTGCAAATACCATTTGAAAAATATATTTGGGATTAAATGTCTCGGTAAACTTTAAGTATCTTCTACCTTGCTACAGTCGGAACCTGTACACTTAAAGGTAAAATTTAACCTGGACAAATGCATATCTTAATGGTCAATAGATTTCCTTTTTTTTTTTGTAGTATTATGTAGTTTTAAAGTGGAACTTTGGATCTTGATTGGAGCTTTCTCGGCATGATTGAAAATTTGAACAACTAAGAAAATGGTGCAAGAAAATGACAATATAGGAAATCATGAAAGCTTCGAAGTATGTTGAAACATCTGAACACAATACATTCTTTAGATTCATTTTGCAAATGGTGGGATCTGTTAGTGCTGGATTTACCAAGTGTTTCTTCGCTTTGTTTGGAGCACAGTTGGAGAACTCCAATTCATAACTTGGGTTTATTGTAGGGACTTATAGCTTCACCATAATGGTGCTCCAGGTGCTATACTATTGAGTTTGGTGATTCCCATGCCTATCTGAACTTAACAACATTCTTGTACATGGTTCATATCTATGTTCTTCTGAGTTGCTATGGAATTTGCTGTATGCTCTCACTTAAAAAAGGAGACTGTTTTTTGCTCGATTGACATTTCAAACTATAAGTGCTTAATTTTTTTTTGTGCTTAGTAACTATAATATTTTTTCTTAAAGTCCATATCTCCTGCCCATTTTGTCTAGTATAAGTTTCCTTATGCATTACGCAGATCATTGATTTTCCTAAAATACTAGCAGCAGCTTTCTTCTTTTCTTGAATACTGTTTGTTTTTCTGCTGTGGCAATCTTTTTGTTGAAATTGAACAGCTACCATGAGATCCTTGTCTGTTTCCATCATTTTCTGAACAATGATATTGTCTTGAGTTAATATATCTCATTCATTGTAGAAAAGATCGACGAGTCTGAAAAACTTCGTCCAGAAGAACTAAATCAGCAAAACATTGAGGCTCTAGTTGCTGAAAGTAACTTGGTATTTTTATTGGAACTTTCCAATTCTCGTGTTGTTGACTTCAATTACTGGTATCTTATAACAATGGCACAATTTTGTTTCACAAATGGATGTGTAGTTGTTTGTTACATTCCTAAATTTTTAAAAGCCACTTCTATTCAGGTTTTGCTTTTATCCTCATTAGCCTTAGCCATGCACTTTTCTTTTGATTTATTATATGAAAATTTTGTGTGGAAATTTCAAGTTATTCTATGTGAAGTATGGAGCGGCTAGTACCGCTATGACTCTTAGTATATGAGATGACTGTTGCACGAATCTATGACATGGTAATATGTAGAAGGCTTTAGTTACAAAGAATGGGTATGGGTATACAGCTTAAATAATTTGGATATGCATTCTTCAATGTCCAAAGATATAATTGAAAGTATTATTATTAATTTTAAATGTCATAATTATGATAACTATTTTGCAAGGTTTTACATACCAGTGTACCGACATTTTGATCTTGATGCAGTACTAATCTTGGCGGTATACCTTGCATCTGCTTGATATATTATATTTTTTATAATATAGTATTAAATAAATATTAAATATATTAAAAAAAGTAAATAAAGGGGTGACGTCGCCTCGATCTCTCCCTGCGCAGGGAGAAAAGTCGCCCACCAGCTGTGGGCGGTGAGGGTGCGCGGGGAGAAAAGTCTCCTGCAGGCAGCAAGGGCGTGCGGGTGAGGTACTTTTCCTCTTCTTCTTTCTTCTTCTCCTCTTCTTCTTTCTTCTTCCTCTTCCCTTTTTTTTCCTCAATCTACCGCCGACGGTCGATTTCTCCTTCAATCGACCGTCGACGGTCGAAATCGACCGCCAATGGTCGATTTTAACGATACTGCTCGGTAGCGGCCAGTCCGCGTACCGATCAGCTACCGGACCGGTATGTATCGGGCGGTACGAGCCTTACTGCTCAGTAAAGAAAACCTTACTATTTTGTTTAAAACACTTATAAGTAGTTGCAGATTTATCTAAGCTAACCACTTCCTTATAAGTTTAAATAGGACTACTTTTTACTATTTCCTTTCTATTTTTTTCTCTTAACTTCTCTTATCTTTTCATTTTGCTCTTAGAATAAGGTTTAAGTCCATGACTTTCTTCTCTCTCTTTCTTTTATACATACACCCGTTCACTTAGTGACGAAAGCTACGGAGAGCATCCTTACTTCCTCTTTTTCATTTTTGGTAGCAGCAGCCATTAGACATTGTATGATACCTCGCACCTATGCTTTAACATGGGTATGGTGGGTGTTCTTGCAAATTCCAAGCATCAATGTTTTGAAGGACCATACAAATATAGAAGGGCAAGCCTTGATACCATGACGAGCTCGTTTCTTTTTTACTTGGGTGACTTGAGTTTTGAGTTACGGAAGCAACCTCTTCGCTTGTAGGGTTAAGATTGTGTACATCAACCTTCTGCAGACCGATATACTGATAAGAGTTGTGCATGAGCCTTGCTTTTTTTTCTTTTTCTACATGCAAATGTACAAACATTGGTACACCTTAAAACAAACATAAATGACAACAAAGGCAATTTAATGTAGGATCTATGATGAGTCAATATAATCTTATTGGGGATTGACATTTGTCCGAACAGGATCATACCAACTGGAATTCAGTGGTTTGGGTATGAAAGGGACTGCAGACTGCCTCTTTTCAGGTGGTTTGGTTCATTTTTTTTCCTTTAAAAGTGGCAGCAGCTCAGTTTTTATTAAAAGCATATTGTAGCTCTTTGGGCTCACGATCTGCTCTCAATCATGGCACCAAGCCCCATCGTGGCCTTTGGTGCCCTCTCCCTTTTGCTGTTCATCATCCAACTGTTTGTGCCAGACCGCTTGCTTACTGCTAAACTGTCTGGCACCATCGGCCTTCTTGTTCTCCTGTTACTTTTCATCTTCCATCTCCATGGTGCCTCTTCCTCCCCCACTCTGCACCTCCCCCCTTCTAGGTACCATGGTATGTGCCAGGCTGGTGTGCTTCCTGAATTGCCAATACTTGGTCTTAACCTGCAATCAAAGATGTTTCATTAACTCTAGCCCTGGTCATCCAGGTTACAAAGAAGCCACTGTAAACAAATGTGAACGATGTTAAAAAACTCAGTTACCATTCTGGTTTCTATCTGCAAATTATAATACTACGTTTGTAATTTTTACTATTTCATGCTTCGATCTGTGCTATTTTATTTCAATTACCCAAACTGCAAGAAGCTGCTGCAGGATTTAAATTATTTGGGGTTGGCTACATGGTTCCTTTTCCTATATTGAGCTTTTCTGATCGTAAGATCACTAGTTATTTTCTTAAGGATCAAAAAAGCAAAGTTATACATGATATGTTAGTGTGGTGCATATTTTTATGGTTTCACTGGGGCTATTTAAAACTTGGAACTTCCAACCTAAACTCTTTATTGTTTATGATTGTATTATTGTTGTCAACGTTGCATTTCTACTTACATTTCCGTATGTGTTCAACTTCAACCATTTCTCAGCATTTACTTATAGGATTTGAAATGTAGGATATATTGTTAGGACCCCAGCTGAGTCGGGTCCTAGTCAATTGAGTTGAGTCCTTAGATTAGGTCTTGTTGGCCGGCCTAGACCTGACATTAGGTCGGCTAAGAGTAGATTTGGGTCCATTATAATAAATCAGCCCAAATCCTAGTAGGGTTAGGATTCGGCTGAACTAGAGTTTGGTTAGGAGTCGGAGTTGGATTCGGGTCGGGTCAACCAAGTCAAGCTTTTAATCAACCCAATTGGCCGCCCACCTTGATGAGAGGAAGTCAGCTAGGGCTGAGAGGAGGCGCTAGGGTTAGAGAGGAGTTTCACTTAGCTTGGGACTCTCTCTAGGGTTTGAGTAGGAGTTTGATTAGGAGTTGGAGTCTTATTAAGAAGAAGTTTACTAGAAGTACGAGTCCTATTAGAACTAGGGTTTGGGAACCCTATGATAGAATCCCACAGGATTCTATTGTGGATGAAGATGGAAAAGGGGGATAAACGACAACTTCGAGGGGATCGGGCCCCCTAGATTACTTTGAGGGGATCTGCCTCATAGGGTTTTGCCATTTGGCTAAAACTATATTTTTTCATTGATTGCTTCATAAAAGAGTTTACATCATTATTTATAGGGCTCTGCCAAGAGTCCCTCTAGGCTTGGACTTAGAGTCCACTAAACTTGGACTCTTAACTAACTGATAGAAATTCCTAACTGAAAATAATAACCGACTCCATCCTAACCGAAGATAAAAACCAACTCTAATCAACTCATAATTGACTTGATTGGGCTCATCCGACCCATAACTGACTCTGATTGAACAAACTAACATGACTTAGCTTGAATTAACTAGGAACTGAAGGACCCGACCTAGCTAGGGTCCTAACAAACTTGCCCACTTCAAATCAGCCTTGTTCTCAAGGCTAAGCAGTATCAGATTTCGAGAGCACTTCAATATTTGCCACGCATCACGACTCTTGGATCGATTAAGTAGGGTCTCCCTTGGTGAAAGCAATGGTTTGGTCTTCTCATGCAGTTGCCATTGTAGTCTTCTGGAGAACCCTTTTTATCTGATGACTAGTGGTAGTACCATGTCTTCTTTTGAGGATTGCCACTTCGAAGTCTTCTTGGAGCATCAAAAAAAAATCGACAAGTAGTTGTTTTATCTTTGAGCACATTTTATCACAAATTAGGATTTGCCCATTAGCAATCTTATCTTCAGATTTGGCACAACCTTCATGATCAGACTCCACATTATCAATTTTTTATTCCTCCTTAGATAGTTCAATTGTTATAAGTTTGTCACGGCCTTTATATTCGGGCTCTACATAGTCAGTTTTTATTTCTTCCTTAATTGGCTCAACCATTAGAAGCTGCTCTTGTTTGTGATTGTCTATGTTGACCACCTTGAAGTCCTGTCTATTGAAGCTTCTGTTTCGACGAGTGTCCATAATGATTTTTCCTTCATGTATACTGGCGAATGATACGGCTGTTATCATGTTATGGGGATGACGAGCTTTAACTTGCACCGAATCTCGGGATTAAGTCCCTCGATAAATTTTCTCACCAGTTGCATCTCGGACCAATCTCGGGTTTGGTTCGATAGCTGCTCAAATCTACTCTGGTACTCCTGTACTATGGAAGTTTGATGGATTTTGGCCAGCTGTCCATTAATGTTCTTATACTCTGATAGTCCGAAGCGAATCAGGAACTCTCTCTTGAACTGTCCCCACGAAGGGACTTCGTAATAGGTCTCGTACAAATCATACCACTGGTTCGTATCAGCTTCGAGTTGAGTGAAAGTTACCTCCACTATAGATTCCTCCGGAGTTCTGTGAAAATGAAAAAAACTTTTTAGCACGTGAGATCCAACCGATTGGGTCTTTATCTTCCCATCTAGGAAACTCCTTGTCTTGCCCTTGATCATATTTTTCAATTTTGTTCTCTTTAAGACTGAAACTTTCAGCATGCTGAGATTTGTTAGGATTCTCCAATAAACTTCTTTTGAATTCGTTAAAGAGTTCTTACAGTATGTTCTCCATACGGGCTTCGAATGCTTCAAATTTTGCATCCATCGGTGTTTGCTGCTGTGACACTCGTGGTCAGAAGGTAGCGACGGCGGTGTGACTGCGTGGTAGCGACGGAGAGCAAGTTTCACAAATTGAGGGTGGTAGCAGCGAGGGTGCAGCAAAGCGGTGGTCGTGACTGATGTGGGAGAAGATGCTAGAGTAGGGAAGAGGCAAGGGGAAAAGAGGATAGCGGCAGCAGCAGCGAGGGCTACGGTAGGGGAGGTCAGCGGTAGCGTGGGCTACTGGCGGCTGATGGAAGCAAAGGAGGGTGCGACTGCAGCTGCTATTGAGGAGGGTACAGCTGGGAACGGCTACGGCAACAAGTGGTTGAGGGATAGTGATTGTGGGGCTGACAGCAATGGAGGAAGCAAGAGCGTCTCTGGTGAAGGCGTAGAAGATGGCGGCGGTAGGGGAAGAAGATACGGCTGGGTAGCGAGGAGGGGAAGGGAGGAGGATGGCTGCAGCCTTTGGTCGCGCGGCGAGGAAGAAGAAGGGGGCAACGGTCAGGCGAGCGAGAGCTAAAGCAGAGGGGGCGTTGGAGAAGCAACGAGGTCCGGCGAGGAAGGTGAGGAAGATGGCAATTGGGTAGCGAGGGGAGAAGGGATGGTAGCAGCGACAAGGGAGGAGGCAGCAACATTGTGAGGAGTGCCCAGTGGGTGTGAGCAGCAAGGTGGCGACATCGCTGTTGGTGCTTCACAGGGAGAGGCCCGACAACAATAGAGGAAGAGGGCAGCGGCGATCGTCTCTACATTGGGTCTAGGTGCCAAGGTGGGGAGGAGAGCCCTCCGGGAAATAGAGGTAGCGGCCACGTAGCAGCAATGGGGGCTACGGCGAGGGTTATGGTGACTGTCTCTACATCAGGTGTAGGCGCCAAGGTGGGGAGGAGAGCCCTCCGGGAAATAGAGGAGGCAGTGGTCGCGTGATAGCGATGGGGGCTGCGGCTGATGGATAACGACAGTTGGCGTCAGTGGAGAGGAGGGGAGGAACAGAGGTGGCCAACGACAGTGGCAGGGAAGAGAAGATGGCAGAGGCGGCTGTGTGAAGATGGCTACGGGAAAAAGGGGGATGGTGGCTGGAAGAGGAGATCAAGGTTGCGGCAGGGAACGAAGACCGCTGGTTGTGCACTACCGAGGGCTGGCCGGTGGCAGATGAGGAGATGGTAACGGTTGGTGGCAGGGGAGGAAGAGAGGTAGCCGACTTCAATCTTCTTTTTCTTCTCTCTCTTTTTCTTTTTTTGATGAACGCTGCAGCGAAGATGATTGTAGCAAGGTGGCTGGGGAGGCAGATGGAGATGAGAAGAGGCGGTGCAGAAGACGGTGACGACGATGATGACAAGGGCGACAGTGAGGAATCACAACAGAAACGCTGAGGATCGCTGTTTTGATACCAATTGATAGAACCCCACAGGATTCTATCGTGGATGAAGATGGAAAAGGGTACAAACGACCACTTTGACAGGATCGGGCCTCCTAGATCACTTCAAGGGGATTTGCCTCCTAAGGTTTTGCCATTTGGCTAAAACTAGATTTCTTCATTGATTGCTTCATAAAAGAGCTTATAGCATTATTTATAGGGCTTTGCCAAGAGTCCCTTAGGCTTGGACTCTTAACTTACTGATGGAAACTCCTAACTGAAAATAATAACTGACTCCATCCTAACCAAAGATAAAAACCAACTCTAGCCAACTCATAACTAACTCGATTTGGCTCACCCGACCCATAACTAACTCCGACTAAACAGACCAACATGACTCAGCTTGAATTAATTGGGAACCGATGGACCCGACCTAGCTAGGGTCATAACACCCTATATAAATACTTGTAGCCATCACTTTTCATCAAGCAATAGATCAATCATTTTCAGCCATAGTGGCCGACCACCAAGGAGGGAGGAACCCCTATAGAGTTCCAAGGAGGGCCGATCCCCTACAGAGGTCAACTAAAGCTTAGAATCCTGCGAGGTTCTAACATATATATAGGGTTCGTTGTACCGAGTTGTATTGCTCGGTGCAGGCAGTACGTATTTGTCCAATAGGGGACCGATAAACAGACCGTCCTCTATCGGACGATACCCGTTACATGACCTTGTATCGGGCGATATGGGGTTTGTACCCATTAGTAACAGTTGAAATCCGGTCGTTGCCGATCAAGGGCTCAGATTGCCCTTTTTCAAACAACTAATTTGGTCGTTTGAACCATAGGAAAGGGTTTTTAAACTCTTTCGTTTGCCATAGTTGTCCGCACAGCGTGCAAAGGCAAAGACAAGAGAGGATGGCAGTAGCAGTAGCTGCACCGTTGGAAAGAATTGAGATAAGCAATGAGACATATTCTTAATCGCATTCGACAACCCGCCCAGTCCAGAGACATGGTAGCAACATGGACAACAATGCCTCGACCGATGATGGCGGTGACGTTAGGGGGTTGATGGTCTCGTCTACATAATGTGAGGGAGGTGCATAGATCGAGGAGCAATTTTTTTACACATACCACTCAAGATTCAGATTGAGGTACTAGTCAAGTTTATACATAAAAAGGGAAGGGGAAGGCTCTAGATGATTTTGAACAGATACAACAAAGCCTACACGATGCAGACAAGGAAAAGCTCATCGTTTTCACAGGTATCATTATGAAAAATCTTACGACCAACAACAGTTCGATAATAGTTGGTTATACTTTTTCGAACAGTAGTACGGTGATCGATCTTATGACATAGAGCAGTGGAGTAGTGGCGAAAGTAGAGATTCTGATATTCTCCATGCTTTGTATCAATACATATCAAACTCGTTTTTGCCTTAGGAGCCGCCTTAGACAAATATGGTTCACGATGATCAAATTATGACTATCACCACAATGATGTATCAATGGCATATAGTGTATCAATATATTATGTCATGCGATCATTTTCAGGATCGAGGACCTCGTTCTACCACCCGTGGAGTCTCATCTTTTTGTGGTAAAATAAGGTATGTCCATCGATTGAATACTTGATTCATTTAAATCTTAAACTTTAAGTTATTTAAAAAATAATTTAGTAATTTAAATTATTTCTTAGTAGATAATTCAATATTAATTGAACAAAGGTCTGAACATATCACAGAGTTACTCCGTAAAGCTCGAAAAGATATGTCTCTATTCTTTCCTAATTTATATTATTTTTGCTAAAACTATACTAAATTTATATTTATTTTTACCTTAAAAAATCTAATTTTTTTATTCTTAAGAAATTTTTGAGCTATTTTTGGTAATTTTACCATACCGTCAATATGCCCAGGTGTACTGACATATGGTATATTGGGATGCCTTAGTACGTACCATACCGATGGTTGGTCTATACATCAGTATGGATCGATAAGGCAAACCTTGATATAGATATTTTTCTTTGCAATGATTTCTTAACTTTGTTAATTAGGCCTTTCACTTAATATTGAGAAAATTTTATGGAAATTTAGTCAGTAGGTCAGCTCCTAGATATTTTTAATTATGGAACAACTTGCGTTAAGAGATTTTATTGCGGTTCGTTATTGGTTTCTGTAAGGAAAAGGTACTTTTTTCATATTAGTAGTTGCAACTTGGGAAAGTTGGTCTAGGTTCGATGTAAACCAAGGTTCGCCATACCACAGCATATCGCTTGGTATGGGTGGTGGTGGTACGTATCGATCCGACAAGGGACCTGTTTGGGTGGTATACCGGTATCCTCATGTATCATGTGTCGATACGCTCGGTATAGCTCGGTATGTACTGCATCACCAGTTGTTCGCTATATCGGTACGGATCGGTAAGGCGAACCATGATATAAACCCCTAACAATTCGAGACTTTAGGCCCCCATTTTTAACAAAAATGGAATTTTTTGCATCCTACATAACCTAAACTTCAGGCTGGGCTCTTAGCAGCGGGTTTGGTTAGGTCTGGCTGGATGGGGTTGGTTTACACTTTACATGGGTTCTATATTATTAATTGATAAAATCTGAAACTAAACAAATATGTAGTAAACACTTCAGACTTATTGGGTTCAACTTGGGAATAGGTTAAACTAGTTTGAATTGGTTTGCGACGAGTTGGGGGTTAACCAAACCAAATACAATTTGGTGTCTGGTGGAGATTCTCAAGTCTCAACAAGCCTCATGTCCAAGTTACAGCCTGCTCTATTTTGTAAGATGCTGCTCTATATTTTTATATATGATTTAGTTCAGTCAGCTTGTTGATAGGGTCCCGCATGGATTCATATGCTTGCTTCTGTACGATGGTAAGTCCGTAACAGGATGGTGGGGAGAAGAATATGACTTTTGTACATAACCAATATGCTTGCTTTAGTACTGTCCAGAAAAGCTGATTCATATGATTGTTGATTGGAAAAAGGAAAAGAATATGGACATTGTTATCTCAATATCTGATCCATATAATTATTTACAAACTTGGGTTCTACATTAGATTGTGAAGTTTAATTTTTGCAAGGAACAAATTTTAATCTTGACCAAGGTAGTCAAAGAATGGAAAGTAGAGCAAGAGAGTATGATTCCTGGTAGTAAGAGAAGAAATATACTGTGATAGCCTGAATCAGAAGGGCTTAGAGCCAATTGCAACCTAACTTTGCCTTAGAAGAAAGGACTTCTTGACTTGAAAATTGCATTAAGATCAAGTGATCAAATTTGAAAAGTTATTAAGCTGCAAATAGTAAGCTGAGAAAACCTGTGGCTTTTCCTATTCTATGTCGCAGCACAAGAATCTAGAGTGATCTTGTACCTCATTTGTACCTTCAAAATTTCACTTGATAGTCCAATGAGTTAGACAAAAGACTATTCAAGACCTACCTGGTTTTCTTTTTCTAAAAGTTGGTTCCCTTCTACTGCTATCTCAATGAATAATTGCATGGTAATTTATTTAAATCAAACCTCTTTTTAATTACTCAATTGGAAAAAAAATGAATGGTTGTTCCCAAGATCTGGAGGGACAAAGTCATTTCTTCAGATCTGATTTGATCTAGATTTTTCCTCTTGATGAAAGTCTTAATCTTGTTAATTTGGTCCATGGTAGTAGAAGTAGCCAAATTTGTACAGTACCTAAAATGTGTTGGATATTGAATATGCATCACAAAAGGATTATTTTCCTATCTTATTTCAAAATAAATTCGAAACCGTTGATCCCAATGACATTTGTTTGTGAATGCAACTGCTTGTGCAGAAAATGGAGATACTCCCGGTTAATGATTTGGATATTGCATTGCACGATTTTGTAAGCAAGGATGACAAGATGGCTTTTTACTCTTGCTTGCAGAATAATCTCGAGGAAACACGGGTAATCTTTTTGACTTCTAGTTTGAAAGATAACATTCTTCAACTGCTGTAGCTTGGATAAGTGTTACTAATTCCATTGATCTGGGTCTGTACAGAACAAACTGGTTGCTGAAGCAGATAATTTGAAAATTGAAGAAGAGAACCTTATTGTCAAAGTGGGCGAGTGCATGCAGGCATGTACATTATGTTATTAATCATGTTCACCGGATGGCCAAATAATCAGTAAAGATATATGTTATTGCCTAGTAAATGTCTGTTCTACAGGAACGAGTTAAGGAAAGGTCACTGCGTTCCAAGGAAAGTGTGCGAACAGCAACAGGCTCTCAGAACATTCGGGTTACATAGCATGAACTAATCCAGACATTTAATAAATTTAAAATACATGAACAATCTGTTTCTTGTATATGATTTCAAATGTTGGTATATCCAGGGCACTAGAAATGAGAATGCAACTGGCCCTACTTTTAGTGATGAAGAGGATACCAGGCAGATGCTCTCCATTTCAAAGTCTGCCCAACGAAGAGGTGGGGCTTCTAGGAGAGGCAGGGGCAGGGGTTCTAGCAACCTAAAGCAGATGACTCTAGATGGAGGAACTATGAGAACCCGCCATTCTGAGAGGTTGTACTGTTTCAATCATGAGTCTCTGTGCCATGTGGTTATCAGATGATATATTTATGTTAAATCTTAGAATTTTTCTGTTCTGCTTCAGTCATTTTTGTGCTATGCACCGTATATTAAATCCTACATTCTATACATGTCTTCCATGACTGTATTTTTGTTTCATCTATTCTGACACATGATTAATTTTTCATTTTTTGTTCTTGTAGATCAACATCAGGCTCTGCATCTGTTGCGACTAGAAGTATTGTGGATGAAGGAATTGACTCTCCATCAAGTGAAGAAAGAGAGAGGGACGAAATTAATGATCTTGTTGAGAATTCTGTGTGTTCTGTTTTTGTTTTCCCTTTCTTTGTCTATACTTTTCAAATATCAATATATGCTTCTAACTTTAATTCAATTATTTTCCTTATCTGAAGGAACCTGAAGAAATTAGTAAAGACAAAGGCCGGAAAAGAGCTGCACCTCGAGGAAGAGGTAGAGGTTCCACATCATCCGCAAAGAGGGGACGGAAATCAGATTTTACTTCTATCCAGAGCATGCTTATGAACAACGATGGTGATGACGACGATGAGGATGATATCTCAACTAGACTGAAGAAAGTTCAGCCTCAGGTATGTACTCTGATATCAGATCGTCTTTTATTCTACAAATTGGGCAAGCCTGTCGATTGATTGAGAGAAAAACAAGTTACACATCATGCACTCCCTGGAACATTCATTCTTTTTCCATTATACGCATCGTCTCTTAGGAGTTTTGAATGGCACTTCAAAATTTTGATTATGTTGCACCATTATCTTAGTTTTAAGATCAATAAGACTTTGTGGATGTGCATCATCCAAGTACGGTCTCCTTGATAATTTACGCAATATCACCCCTCAGTGGTACATAAAAATGAATCAAACCCTGAAAAAATGAAACAAAAGTGCATTCTGATTAATTGTACTAGTTATTTAAACCTGCGAGATTATGAGTGGACCTAATGTACAAACTAGAACTCAAAGTTTGGCAGTTCCACAAGTTTGGCCACATATATTCCGATGCTTGCAGAATATACTTACATCGTCCACCTGTTTATTGTACGTTGCAGGTAACCAGAAACTATGGTGCTATTCGGAAGAGATGATGTGGTTGAGGTCATTTTGATGCGCAGATGCGTCTAAAGAATTGTCTCGTTATCACAGATTTGTGCTATTTCCCTTCTCTAATATTCATTCACCTTGGCCTAGTTTTCGGTTTCGGAGACTTGGTGTGGATGTTCTGAGATTCAACTTGAGAATCATTTCACCCTTTTGTTCTTTGGGAATGTGTTTTGTGGCCGTCCTTGATAAGAATCTGATGGTCTTTGAGAACATGACGATGACCGTCGAATCTTGTCTTCACTTTCCGAAATCATCTGCGTAGAGTGTGTGCGGTGGCTGACCGACCGAGGACCCTCAGCTGTGGAACGAGAGGAATTAAAAAAGGCAAAAAAAATGAATCTTTTACCTTCATAGACTCTTTTGTCACCTGCAAATGAATCACCTGCTTATTTGCAATATGCAATCCACTTTCATAATGGGGTATGTCGTGTTTACAGATTGGATTGCAGCTAAATAGTGGATGTGGATTCTCTCTTCGTCTTGCAACATGATATTAATGCACACGTTGGCTTTCGATCTATTATAATGGGGGTAATGTCGTGTGTACAGATTGGTCACATTTGCTGTGCTACGACTGTTATTACTCGCAGACTATGAACAATTCCATACAATTATACCCTGCATGAATAGATCCATCCACACGTACATTGTAATCCTCGGATGAACTCTTTCTTTGAAGGATATATTGACATCTCCTTTTCTCGTATGGAAATTAGAAAACATGATCATCATCTACAATACAATAGAAGGTTGAAAGATACATACATATATATATACACACATATATAGAAAAATATTCTTGAGGTTGGGAACTTAACTACGCATTTAAAGAGTCGTCCTCAAAAACTGTACAACAAGATATACTACGGCCAAGAAGAGTGCAATCTGATAAGCATCTCTCTCGAAGTCATCATCTCTTTGAAAGAACTGAACCAAGTAAATAACATGTCAGTTGTTGAGAATATAGATGTTTGTTTATAATGAGATAAAAAAACATAGAACCATCATTACAACACAATATATACACATGCAGCCACTAACATAGTAACGAGGGAGAACCTCTCAAGTTTTGCCGGTCATCAAAATGGTAAATCCACAAAAGCATCATGGGGAGCATCAAATGAAAATGTCAAATAGATGACCGGCAATCTTTCTTACCGACATGTTTTCTACTTTGAAGTTTCAATCCTGATGTTTTCACCAACATGTTTTCTAAGTGGGCAATCTCTCTCTCTCTCTCTCTCTCTTCCTACTATTTTTGTTTCTCTGAGGAATCCCATGGGGCATCTAACTTATACACTTGTGTTGGGTTTCTTAGACCTCTTACCATAGTTGTGTATCTGCAGTTTAGGAAGCTGATAACTCTGCAGGTCGGAGTCAAGGCCTTTAGCTTTCACTATCAATTACTAATTTTTATTATAAAGTCAAATAAGTTACAATAATATATGGGGATATATCATCACAGGTTAACAGAACAAACATTTCCATACTTGTGAAAGATGGCTCCACCAATATAGGGTCTGGAAAGAAGTATATTTTAAGGCTACTTCTCTCTCTTAAACCCTTGAAGCCAGTGACAAACTATGCTGTGTTCTTTATGAAAAGACATGCTGATCAAATGCAACATATATTACTTATTGCTCCTTTTTCTTTTTTTTGCCAATTTGAAACATAGTAATACAACTCTTATAACACTTTACACTTCCTCTCTCTCTCCTAAATATGATAAACTATATATTCTCGGCAAACTAGATCATTAGTCTCTATATGTTCTAACTCCAAGTTCATATTTCCCTCGAGTCCCACCCCTCTATAGGTGAGCCGAGTGCCTGTTGTGTTCCAGGCTGGCAAGACCCTTGCGGCCCTTAAGCATGTCACCTGGTTAGGGTGTTGGACTAATAGAGGCTTTCTTCGGTTCTCGTTGGGACCCTTACCATTTTTCCTACTTCCCCCGTGTTATTACTGAATCGATCCCTCTTTTCAATCGATTCACCCCTTTGTATCACTAGATACAACATCCCCCCATCGCCTTCCCTCTTGATTGACAGCAGCTTCCAAATCAAGGTTCAACCCCATGCTATTGAAACCTCCTCAAGGTAGCCCCTCGCGTCCAACTCCACTTTCCCTTTTGATACTCTCTGGTGGACAAGATGACTGTTGCATTTTAGAAAGTAGCAGATGGAGCTTTCACGGATGGTGACCTTCTGGACGATGAGCTGGAGGTACAATGGTATGTCATCACCGAGACATCCAACCATCCAACGAAGTTTAGAGGTGCCCCCTTCAGGGAAGTCTAAAGCATTTCTTGTTTTCTCTCAGACATAAAAATGAAAAAAAAAGAAATAGTTGGAGAAGGCGATTGCCTTGGATTCTCCACAAACTTATGTGGATAATCTCGCTGTTAGTTCTCCCCTCCCACACACAATTGATCCATGAACATCCTCTCGTGGGACTGTAGGGGAGAACTTCAAAAAGATTGTAAAAAAATTATCTTTAATTTTATTCAAAATTATCACTTGAACTGTTTAATCCTTTTATAAACTCATCTACAGGAAGATGGTTTCAGGGCTTTTATCCGGCGAATGGGAAAGCAATGGTCTAGCGAGTTCTCGATTGGCTCTAGCAAATCTAGCAGCATTATAGTGCTGTCGAGATCGGACAAGCTAAAATCCACCTTAGTAAGTAGAAACCCTCAAGCTCTCAATATAGTTTTACAATACAAAAATATGCTCCCTTGGCTTCTCTCAGCCATTTATGCAAGTCATTTTTCCTCTTTGCTCAAAGCTTTATGAAATGAGTTTCTTTCCAGTATATTGTCTAAGATTTCATGGTTTCTGGTGCAGAGATTTAAATTCCATGGTATCTTTAATTTTATTCAAAATTATCACTTGAACTATTTAATCCTTTAGAAACTCATCTGTAGGAGGATGCTTCCAGGACTTTCATCCGACAAATGGGAAAGTAATGGTCTAGCGAGTTCTTGGTTGGCTCTAGTAAATCTAGCGACGTTATGATGCCATGGATATTGGACAAGCTCAAAGCCACCTCAGTGGGTAGAAACCCTGAGTAGAAACCATCAAGCTCTTAATTTAGTTTTACAATACAAAAGAATGCCCCTTGGCTTCTCTCAGTCATTTATGCAAGTAATTTTCCCTCTTTGCGCAAGGCTTTATGGAATGAGTTTCTTTCCATTAGTATATTGTCTGGGATTCCATGGTTTATGTGCAAAGATTTAAATTTCATTGGGTCTCCGAAGGACAAACTTGGTGGTTGTCAATTAACTCCATCTCATTCTGTTTTGGATTTTAAGTACTTCCTTTTTTTATCCTGTTTGTTGGGCTTGGGATTTGTCGGCAATCGTTTTACATGGTGCATTAGCCGTTTTGGTAGAGATAAAATTGATGCTCACTTATATTATGCTTTGGATAATGAAAGTTGGATTTCTTTGTTTGATGAGTGTTCTATTTCCCACCTCCCCAAGGTCCTCTCTGACCACTCCACCATTTTAATCAAGGCTGGACATCAGGTTGTCAACTTTAGACCTCGTCCGATATTTAGGTTTGAAAACTTTTGGCTTGAAGAAAATGATGAAATCAATTATCTGGTTCTCAACTTTTCTCCAGATCTCTGTCTCTTTAATCCCATGCTGGGCCTCCACTAGCACCTCTCCTCCCTTAGCCTTTCCCTCACAAATTGGAGAAGAGCCAACAACCACAAGCTAGAGGACTCTATCAAGCAAACCATGAGGGAGCTACCTGATCTGGAACTAAAGAATTCTTCTGAATCCCTCTCTGATTTGGAACTTAGCCAATTTCCATCCCTCCACAATAAATTTATGATCCTTAATCATCAACTTCACCTTAAGTGGTGGTCTTGTGCCAAAGTTCAATGGCTTGAGAAAGGTGATAAGAACGCTAAGTTCTTCCATAAAATGACTTCCTTCAGATACAAAAGAAACCAAATTACTCTTATCACTAAGGAGGACGACACATCCACCAATAATCCTGAGGAGATTATCTCCTCGTTTGCCCAAGGGTACCTCTTATCTTTGGGCCTATACCCCTCCAACAATCTCACTGATTGATCCTTGTGCCCAACCCTCCCTCAATTACTTGCCTCATCCTCCTCTAGCATTTGCTCTCTATGAAATTGAGACTGTCCTATTTCAAATGGGCATTGGGAAGAGCCTGGGTCCTAATGGATTCAATGTTGAATCTTATCGACATTTCTGGTTTAAACTCAAAACCCTCCAATCTGTGGTCATTCTCTGCTTTTCACACTTCCAACTATTGTCTCCCCTTGAGTTGGGGAAAACAATACTTGTCTTTATTCCTAAAAAATATAACCCTCTTGGGGTTAAGGACTTAGACCCATTGCTCTTTGCAATGTGGCCTGCAAACTCCTATCCAAAATGTTAGCAAACCGTATCAAACCCTACCTCCAAAATCTTATCATTTTGGAGCAATCAGCTTCTGTTCAGGGCAGAACTATTCATGACAATATTCTTATTGCTAATGAACTTGTCCACGCTCTTTCCAAATCAAAAGGCAAGAGCCTCCCCTTGTCTTCCTGAAACTTGATATTGACATGGCTCCTCTCTCTTGGGAAGCGATCCTTCAGGCTTTTTTACCAATATGAACTTCCTCCCGTTTACACCAATTGGATCCCTGTGCATGTATCTCCTCTCCCACCTTCTTATGTTTAATTAACAGACCCCTTTCTAATTGGTTAGTTCTAGCAAACGCATTCGATAAGGGGACCCCCTTTCCCCCTACCTATTTATTCTTGCTCAGCATATCCTCTCCTCAATATCTTTATTTTGTGCACAAAAGCAGATTATCCCTTTCAATCTGAAGGGGGTGAACATATTGCATCTAATGTTTGCCGATGACCTTCTTATGACTTTCCATGCCAATCCAAAAACCTTGTTCCAATGTCCTTAAGGCCCTCAGTATCTTCCAAAAGCTTACCAACCTAAAAGTCAACTTCCACAAATCCAACATCTACTTCTCCAAGTATGTGTCACCTGCCTCCAAACACTTGGTTGCAACTCGCTGGGCATAAGGGAAGGGCACTAGCCCATAAAAATATCTTGGCTCATATATTTCCCTTGGCTACCTTCCTTCAAGCTTTCAAACTGACATGGTTGACAAAACCCTTTCTCAGGTCCAAGGATAGTATAAGGGTCATATTTTCTAGGCTAGGAAGATGGTACTTATAAATTCTATGATAGATTCTATCTAGACCCATCTTATTTTCAATTGTAATATCTTTGATTCCATCCTTAATCATATGACTCACATTGCTCGGAATTCTTTTGGAACTTGAACGCTTCCTCCCGTATAAAACGTATCAGTTGGGACACCATTTCTAAACCTAAGGATTGTGGGGTCTTGGCCTTCGTTACCTACTAACGGTCAACAAGTCCATTTGTGCCAAGTGAATCTTGTCAATCCTTAACAAATCATATACTCCTTGGGTTCATATTCTTCGAACCAAATATGGGGGAACTTCACCCTTGGATGACCTTGCCTCGACGAATCTCTCTTGATCCAGGCGTAACATCAACCACCTTACTAGGAGCATTAGAAGAGGCTTTAGGAAGCTGATTGGTAATGGTATCAACACCGATATTTGGAACAACCTTTGGATTGACAACACCCTTATTAGTCGCTGGCCTACACTGTTTAATGTGGGTGAGTACAATTTTTGTTCGGTTTCTGACTTGCTGATTGCTAACTTTTGAAATGCTTCTATTCTTGAGCAGCTCTTTCGTCCCTCCCTAATTGAAAGGATTCTTAGAATTCATATTTCCCGATAATGATAAGTGGATCTGGTAATCCAATCCCTTGGCCTCTCTTTCTATCAGTGGCGCCTATCAGTATATCAAATCAAACTCTGGAGATGAGGGCTGACAAGGCTGGAAGGTGATATGACAAAGCTTTCTATTTCACCAAAGGTTAAACTCTTCCATTAGAAACTTCCTAAAATCGCCTCCTAACATCTGATTTGTTTGCACAAACTACTCCACCGTTAGTTTGATGCTTCCTCTGTTTGTAAGCTGCATGTTGATTCTTCCTTCCATATATTTCTTGAATGCCTTGTTGCTACTACTTTTTGGAACCTACTTCAAAGCAAAGCTAGGCTTCACTTTAAGTTCTTTGGCTCCTGGTCTACGAGTACTTGACTTAGGGAAGAAGAAGGTTTTACCAAAGCCAAGATCACCCAGATCCTTTTTGTCATCTCCTATGACGTGATCCCTTTGACTTAATAGAAATAAGGTCAGATTTTGCAACCGCCCAGTCAAATCTTCATTTTTAGTTTTCAGGAGTGTGCCCTCATGAATGAGTCTAGAATATGATGGCTTGTTTTTGTCACCTGATTCTTCTATAGATACAGGCTTAATTTGCACTTATCCATCCACTGACACTATTGTTGTTGGATGCTCCTCATACAAGGCTCACAACTCTGCAATGGTTGAGGCGACGACAGTACATGAAGCTTTAAAACATGGGAAGCCCAGCGATGGAAGCACAATAAAGATCCATTATATTGATGGTTCTCAGGAAACTCCTTGGTTTCTCTGTGGTATCATTGCTGATGTCAAGCTTTTGATGAACACTATGCAGATTTCATGTTTTACCTATATACCTAGAGCTTGCTCTTTTGGGAGAACCTCTTGGCTCTCCATTTTTCTGTAAAGAGGACGATGCTTGTAGATTGTCCAGTCCTCTAGCTGCGTTCTTCTAACTTCAATAAAATTTTTTGCTTTTTCAAAAGAAAGAAAAAGCTCATACTTAGTCTTAATATATATATATATATATATATACATATATACTCAAGCATCAGTCTCAACTAACTTCTGCAGTTATCATAACATACATTCTTATGCTAAATTACTGTTACATGTGCATGTTTTGAATAAGACATTTTTTCCATGCTTGCCAAAACAAGAAGACACATGTTCAGGGAACTTTAATGGAAATATGCAGAAAAGTTTACCTTTGTCGGATCACCAGAAGGGTCAGGGTAGATCTCCAAGTTCTCTTTTTGGGTTGAGGAGCGTGTTGCTGTATTCTTAGCAGCATCAACAGTATCTTTGACAGATTCAACAATGGAGAACAATCTCCTGGAAATCCAGAAATACCCCTGAGCAACAGGAGATGATTGAGACAAATCCCATGACTCTTCATGTTCAATAACTTGGCCACTTATCTGGTTTAACGTGAAGCGGGAGACCACTCCAACTTGTAGGCCTCCTCCTATGCTTGCAATTGCAGGGTTTTTAGGTTTCCCTTTCAGTGTCCACTTTATGCTCAGTACACTGGTTGATAACATTACCATTTCCTGCACCGTCTGAGACATGCATCACAGTTAAAAGCTCAGTAGATGCATCTCAACTGCATTCTGCTCACAAAAATATGAAATTTGTGCTTATTAGTAATAACAACTAAAACTAATACCCACAGCAGTAACACAGTTTTATTTAAATTGCAAATTTTTGTCCAGTAAGCTACTAAGTAGATGGGGAATAATTTGAACTAAGACAGCTCAAATAATTATAGATTCAGGCATCCCTGACCGATGGGCACTGGATTCTAGATTAAAAGAAGTAAAAGATAGTGGTGCAAACAATCAAAAGTATAAAGAGATAATAGCAGTACAAAGTCTTTACCACTGATGGATTTTCCAGTGCATCAGTTGCCCAAAGAGGTCTTTTGTATTTTTCACGCCCAACGAAGCTCCTAACTGGATCCTGCATCAACATGAAGTCTACACCATGATACCTAGGCATGGAAATGAATAGATTTTTTGGTGAAAAATAACAAACATCCAGGACAAGTTTCACAATCAAATAACAATTTTCTGCTTATAAATTACACTGCTCATAGTTAGGCATGTGGACTTAATTTATTAATCTTCTCTGCCGAACAAAGATCAAAGCAGGGCTGAACTAGATCACAACCTTGATTTAGATAACCAAAAAATTTCTTTATGATCACTGAATCACAATGCTTATTAGTTCCAAATAATCAAGCAAGCGAAGAATTCTACACTTGAATAAAGATGAAAATTAGGCAACTCATACTGAAGGTAAATGTTCTGGTTATCATTTCAGAAAATTAAACATGTATATTTGAAGCAAAAAGAAAACTAAAACATCCACAAGATAGAAACATGAACCATAATGTTAAGCCACTAGGGGAAAAAACATCCACCTCACTAAAAAAATCTACACAGGTGGAAGAACTAAATTTTGTAGGATTAAAATAATCATTAATTAAAGGCGTCAAGATGTCATTATTAAAAAATTTTCGAACATGAGAAAAGAAAAGAATTTTCTTTCCCACTGCATGTCACTAAAAATTGAAAGAATTCTGATGGTCTCTCCAAATTATACAATGTAATCCAGACAAACAAAAAATATATATAAGTTTTGAAAGCTCTCCAAGTAACCAGAACAGATTAATCTCATAACTATTCATCATTTAGAATAGGTTGTCCAGAATAATTACCTTATATTTGACAGAAACTGAATAAGATCCTAGGGCACGATTTCCTTCTCGCATCTCTAGTATATCCCGAGCGAGTTGTCTTGCTGTTGATTCCACCTGAGGGCTACTAATGCATTCAAATTCATTACAGAGTTCACCAAAGTCCAAGCTATCAACTAGCTTGTCAGATTCAGATCTTTCATTTGCGAATTCCAAAGACGTCTCAGTTTCTTTAGACCCATCCACGACTGTATGATTATAGATCAACTTGTTAGAAATCTCAGAAGAAACTATAGACAAAGAAACAACAAGCCAAGAAGCATCAAGCATAAAGCAAAAGCTTCTCCTTTCAGGAAGAATTGCCATATGTAGCTCCATGCATATACATGAGGACAAGCACACATGCACACACATTTAGGTAAATATGCAAGTTTATGCAATAACAAAGGCCTATTTACATAGATACATATTCGTATCTATATGCAGCAAATGCATAACAAGTCCTTTAACATTTCCGTGTCCTCTCATTGCTTGTAAGGATGACAAGTTTATACCAGACACATGATGCACTGGGCTGATCTAGTCTACTTGGATGGTATTCAACCAATTTTACATTGGAAAATTTTGATCAGGATCAGAATGAGGATGAATCACTTATTCGCATCCCACAATTTCATGCAAATAATTTTCTTACTATGAAGGGCAAGCTTTGGTACTGTATTAAGATTATTCTTATGTGATTTGGATGATGAGAGTTCAAGTACCAAAAATAATGTCTCTATTGTTTAAACGTACTCCTATCAACCAATTGTGATTTGGAGGGGTAACTATAGATTATCCCCTATAGTTAACTATGGTTAGCATTCCGATCCCTATACTTTAAAAAGCATTAATGGGTTCACTTCACTTACGAAGGTGAAACATTTAACCAACGTTTTACTTACCAGTCCGTACAAGCGTACCAACATTTTGTCGGTACTAGTATAGTACGGTACCATGGCAGTATGTATAATGTGTGCCATCCAGTATTATTAAATTATTATAATATAATACAATATAATATTATATAATATTATATTATATTAAAATATATTTAAAAAATAAATGGGCTATGTCGCCTCGGTCTCTCTCCCGGTAGCGACGATAGTCTCCGTGGGCGAGGCGGCGTCTCATGGCGACCCGCGGCGAGGGCATGCAGGCATCATGCAGGCGAGGACGACGGCCAGGTAATTCTTATTTCTTCTTTTCCTCTTCTTTTCCCTTTTTCTTCTTCAATCGACCGTCGACGACCAATTTTAGTGGTACCGCCCGATAGCGGTCGGTCCATCGGTCAGCTACCAGACCGGTATGTACCGAGCAGTACGGGGCCTTACTGCTCATTAAGGAAAACCTTGCATTTAACTCAAATTCTTCTTAACTTCTTCAACAAAAAAAATCACACTTGTTGTCACGTTCAAAAAGAGCATGAATGAAAAAGGATAAAAACATAATTTTATTATTTTTAAATTATTAAATTTGTATCCACTTCTCGCCCCAACCGATTTTTCTTCCTCTCTTCTTTCTGACCTACTTGCGCGACCACCGCACCAACTGACCGCTGGCGCTCCTGCACCGCTCGACCCCGCTGCACCGGACCCGCTCGACCGTCGCCTCTCCTGCACCGCTCGCCGCCACCGCACCTGCTCGCAATCCCTTCTTTACTATTTATAACCTAATTTTAATTTTTTTAATATTTATAAACCACCCTTGATAGATGAACTTAAATACCGTCTTTTTCTCCTTCTTCCACCCCTTCCATCCCACCAACCCCCACTCCACCTCCCCCCCACCCCACCCCCACCCTCTTCTTTTTCTTCTTCGTCCTCCTTCTCCTCCTCTTCTTCTCTATTTATAACCCCATTTAAAAAAATAATAATAATTATACCTCTTGGAGGACATTGTGGTGGGGACGGCGAGTGCGAGGAGGCAGCATCGGCATTGGAGAGCGTGGGGTAGCGATCGATGACGGCATCGGTAGGGAGCGCGAGGGAAGTGTCGGCAAGGAGTGCGGGGCGCATTGGCATCGACAGGGAGAGCAGAGTTGTGGGGGAAGAAGAAAAAGGAGAAGAGAAATAAATCGATAATATTGGAGCTATGCATAGTAATATATATATATATATATATATATATATATATATGTATATTACGGAATAGTCAATAGTGACTACTCAGGTTAAAACGAGACTTGAATGGACCAACACCAAGAAAAGCATTTCATCAAACATCAAACACGCGGTCGACACGGCCAAGCTCAGGTTAAATCGAGTCTACATAAAGAACCGATCGACGCTCTCCACGCGCTCGACCTACCCCGAGTGAAATTTGAATCACATCGTAGTGAAATGACGGGGCAAAATCAAATTGGGAACTGGCAATTGACAATCCCCACAAGACCAGGAATTGTACGTCGTATAGAGTCGCGGCGTGTAGACAGAACGATCAAAACACCGATCCAAGCACAGAGGGACGAGAAGGGTTGGATACCTCGAGCGAGGAGGAGGCGGCGACGAGCTCGCGGACGAGGGGAGGAGCTCGAAGTCGAAGTTGTAGTCGACGTCGTTGAGAGGAGGAGAGGGCGGCGGCCGAGCGGACCACCGGGAGATGGAGGCGGGGAGAGGGCGGAGGAGACCGCGGCGGAAGGCATCGGCAGCGGCATTCGGCGGACTTGGGTCGGTCAGCCCATTGTAGGGAGGATAGCGTCCCTTGATGATCTGTCGCTCGCTCGATTCAATTCCTTGGCCGCCGTAGAAGCCAGAAGACGAACAAATGGCGGGCGTTTCAATCCATCAGATAAGGCGGTCCCGCCTCCACGACTCTCCGTCTCTCTGTGGTAAATTAAGAATCGTTTGATGGGCCTAATCTATAACCTTGGGCCGGGCTGTATGCATTATGGAATCAATTTAATTACAAAAAAACGTTCGGAATAAACTCTTATCGGTTTAAAAAAATCTTTTTTTTTTTTTTTTTTTTGGGGGGTGTCAAATGGGACATCAGCTGAACAAGATCAATTGATTTAACTTAAACTAGTGGATTTGAAGCCCCATTACAGGAAATTTTGATCTAATTTATATATCATAAAATTGAGACTTCAAACGTGAAGTAACTCAATAAATAACAAAAAAAAAGAAGGCTGATCACAATTTTTTTCTCGGGAGGGGACGATGTCTCTCCATATACCATCTCACATGTTAATAACATAGTAGACAGGAGCCTCATGGCTCAGTAATTATTGACTTGCCAAAATCTAAATAGAAAAGTAATTTTGGGTTTCCAGACATCACAAGGTCATGGGATTTACAGTTGACTCCTTCCCAGCCCATGCTGCAAAGCAACAAAAGGGTTAAGGCGAAAAACTTAGAGAACCATTAAAAGTAGATAAATTATATTCAACTACATGGTACCCAAAATGAGATTAAGGAACAGCTTCATGACATCCAAGTGTTCTTGAGATCACAATGCCATGACAGAGAACACTAGATGGAAGTACATTCCTCATTGGGATGTTTATGAACAGTAAGTAATTAATACACACTGATTAAAATGGATCAGATTCTAAGTCCTTCCAAAAGATTTAGGTCGCACATAAATGATTGGACTTATCTAGCACAAACCACTTGATTTTTTTTAAAAAAAAAAAAAATCAAGTATGGAGCAAAATGCCATCCCAGTGAAGAATTCTGCAGGATTGCATTATAAATACCAGATCTTACCTCAGATCCGATAGAACTTCCTGATTAGTTTTGAAAAGATGGAACACCAACAAGAAACCTTTTTGTTGCCTCAAGTTTCTTTTTTTAATCAAACTAATTTAAAAAATCATAACATTTTCATTGGCCAACAAAATCATATTTCTGGAAGCAACATGTAAATCTTTTACAAATTTCTATATAGATAGTGACAATTGTTATGGTCATGTCCACATAACTTTGAACTAAATTATGGTCATGGAAACATAATTTAGTTCAGATTGTCATTCTCTATACATTGAATAAAAACTATGATATGCTTCTTGCTATTCTTTGATTCATAAAGGGAATAAGTCCTGTAACTCTTTAACATCCCCAACTTAATATGTTATTTTAACCAGGAGACAAATGTACATTTGCAAATTTGCAATTATCACAAACTGTGATATCATAAAAAATGCAATGCCCAATGTATGTCTTGGTAAATGGTTCCACAACTCTCAAAAAAGCATACAGTGTAAAAAGCATGACTATGTTGGCCCTAAAACACAGAAAATGAAGAAGTTCATTCAGAAGATACAAAAATCAGATATTGCTGTGAAAGTTACCATACCAATAATACCATACATGCCTGCTGGTACTTCCATACTCAAAAAGAGTCTGCATAGGGCTGTCTCCTGCTGAGAATCTGATGACAAATCATTCGCAGTGTAAGATTAAAATTGGCTTGTGATAATTTTGCACAGGCAAACCAACCAAAAGGCAATCCTTATTGGCTAGAATATTCCAGTCAACACAACCAGGCAACACCAAAGAAAATAGCTGAATTTGATGTTTTTTATATTCCTTATGTTATTTTTTATTACAGCTTGCTTCTAGTTATTCTTCATATCATCTAACTGATTTGGGATTTAGGATCAGAAAACTCTTCAGCATTTTTCTGCTAGCATACCCCTAATATGCTTCCAAGAAAATTAATATCTAAATCAGGTGTAGACGAGTTACTTCTAAATTTTAATACACACATTTTTTGTGATTCTTTCCTGAAAATTACTAAATTTCTGAGGCCCCTAAGATTTCCTATTAGATAAGCCTTATTCTACATCAAATAGAGCAGATTTCCTCCATTGAAAGTCATGGTTAGACCAACTCGTGCAATCTCCCTCATAAACAACTTTCCTGGATGAGAATGATTTCCCCAAGTCCTAGATCTGATTATTGGTCACTCCTTCAGACTATTACTGACACAGTTTACATTCTCAAAACCAGCAATGTTTAGGATAGATTGCAATGTTGACAGAGGAATTTTTTCTCAAATTTTATAGAGATAAATCGATCAATTACAACCTCAATATATACCGATCCATTCATCCACCTTGCACTACTCCATCTGAGACCATAATATATCCAAACGTTCTATACATTAAATTGTTATAATATTCAGGTCAGTTCCATCTTCATCCAACACAGAGTCCCAGTATTTCGTCAATTTTTCTTTCAAAATGCACATCACATTATATGTTCTTCAATGTTAGCAAAATTCATCTGTCGTTTTTAAAACAAGACCTACCTATACTGATATGTACCTCTGTCTATGTACATGAGTATTATCATTTAACATGCACATAGAGGTACAACAGCTGTAAGCATAGACACACAGATGGAATACAGATAGTAAACTATAGTTTAAAAGGTAAACAAGGCTAAAATTACAATGTGTCAGCATGTCGCATCAAGATAAACAAGTACTACATAAGAAAGCAGAGATGAAGATAAAGTGGAACAGAATGTTAGCTGGAGATATTGTGTTGATAGTCATCACAAATCAGTGTAACAGGGTTGTCCAGTCAACAAATTGGAAAACTTACTGCAAGTGCAGTAACAGAGATGTGATTGCATAAGCAACAAATGAAAAGAACACATCCAATCATAAAATAAAATCAGCAGAGTTGGCTATATGCCAAAGTCATCTACTTTGATTCTCAGAAGCACTATTGCATCTTTTATTACTAATCTTGAAGTCACACAAATTTGTATATAGAGATGGATTATGTATAAAACAAAACCAGAGTGCAGTAAAGAGAGAGGGGATGATGTTCAGGAAATGGATATTGATGATGCAACAGATTATATAAGTAATACAAGCAGAACAAAATATAGAACAAAAAACAAAAGGAAAGAGAAAAAAATCAGAAGAGAAAAACAAAAAAGAAGAAGTGAAGAGTGCCTGTTAACCCTTTTAAGGAGTTCTTATATACAACCGACTATCATTTATAATAGGACTTATTTAAATGGAGACTTGCTCATGACACTTTCACATCTATGTATGATTGAAAAATAGAAAAGAATCATCATGTAAAATTTTGCATATACTGGATCAGAATCTTGCTATAATTACAAGACTGTAACTGGAACGTTATAGGAGAGTAACCAGTCAAAGAAATTTAGACATATGATGCGGATGCAACAAACTAATTTCATCATAGCTTAATCTCTTTTAGGAGTTAAAACCACCAACTTGCAAGGAACAAGGAAAACCTAAAAAAACCAATGAATGGACTTCTTTGACAGAGTACCTGAGCAAAAAGAACCGATAACAACCTTCAATTCGATACAGACATTGAATTGAGAAGCTCTAATAATCAAAGTAGGATGAATCATACTGGAGACAGTAGAGACATGCAATAGGTTTCTACGATCATTGACAATGATATCCTACCTAATTGATTCAATTCAGCTAAGACAGAAAAGACCCACATTACAGCTAATACAATATTGCATAAGCTGAAATAGCGAGATCCAGATAAAAGTCGAAGGTAAAACAAACCTGAAATAGCATCTTCTATCTTGTGTAAGTTGAATAAAGAAAACTTACAGTGAAGGCCATCCAATGAAAATCCTTTTAACTAATGGGCGCCAAGGCTTGTCAACCATTTATTACACTCACACACTTCAAGCATTTTCCTTGTTGGATAAATACTTTTTTGTCTATAAATTAACTGAAATTCTCTTGCTTGTGCTTGCAAAAATTGAATAAGAAAGAATAGTACCCATACTTCCTGCCAGTTATGTACATGTTTGTCCACAACAACCTCCTATGCTGTGTCAAGTCCCAGATGTTCTTGCTTGACCGCATACATAATTTGTTATGTTGGCTTCCACCGGATTTCTTGGAATTCACACCCTCATCCCCAATCCAAGGAAAGTTTCACCTGCATACTATTACTTATTCCCTTTACTTCATTCTTCATAATTCTCTTATAGTTTCAAACATAAACCAACCAACTTTCACATAAATATTATCCCAAAGATGAAGCTAACCTCGAAAACATGTAACTTTAATTAACATATATTACATTTAAATTCTCTTCTGTTTGTTCTCTGCCTGTCGTTGATTGCCTAAATCATTTCGCACAATCTCGCATAAGCAGCAAAACTTGTAGAATTAACAGACTGCCAAATGCAACAAAGAAAGTACATAACGGAAAGCCATGCGCATCTGAGATCATGTTAGATCCAACTCCACCCAACAGCAAACGAGCATCATTACATCTTGGTCGATTCCACTCTCTTTCGCAGAAGCGAAAAGCAACAAGAGAACAAAAAAAAAGAAAGCCTAAGAGTGCGCAGCGATTTCAGGCGATACCAGAAAATCGCTATTCATCTGCAATGACTCGCTCCTGGGAAGAAGAAGCGGAAGCGGCGGAATCGGATTGGGACGTGATGGCGTCTTCTTCCCTCAGCTGGTTATCCATGTCCCTTAACCTCGTGGTGGCAACGTTCGCGATGAGAACTAATTGGAAAGGGCATGATCTGCTTAGGGTTTTCGACGAACTCTCTTTTCCACGGAGAAGACAGCAAAAATGTGAGCGATTCAGAAGTGAGTCGTACCTGTGGCAGTTCCCAGAGTCCACAGCCACAGGATCTTGAGGGCGGGGCTCTTCTCGCTCCACCTCGGCACCATGTTTCGCTTTCTTGTTGCAGCCGGAGAGAGAGAGAGAGAGAGAGAGAGAGAGAGAGGGAAGCGGCTGCGAGAGCGTGGCGGTCATCCCTCATAAATGTCGACCCAAACCAGCAGTGCCAGGTGTCATGGGTGGTCAAACCGCGCAGGACGAGCATGGTTGATGTGGACTATTACGACAACCATTGTTTTATCATTTATAAGATAAAAATATAATTATAAAATTTAGATCGGACCGATCAATCGAACAAAAATAATAATAATAATAAATAGAACTAAACCTTAACAAATTGAAATATTCTCGAGTCTTTATTAATTATCAAATATAATTAAAAATTATAATAGTAATCTTTTTCCAACAAACTTTATGCATGCATACTTTACTTTGTGCATATTAAATACTTGATGGATTAGCAATTCGTGGATGCTCCACATGACTCTTATATTGTATCGTCAACAAGCCTTCTTTGGTTAAGGGATCCGTAATCATCGATTTCATGTTAATATGATGAGAATCTACTTTATACTTTTTTTTTTAAATGATTCAGCATGATACTTTACATCGTCATGTTTGATATGATAACCTATTTTATCATTCTTAGAAAAGAACATAACGATTAAGTTATCACAATAGGCTTTTATTAGTCGAGCAATTGAATTGATAATTTTTAATCAAAGTTCCATAATCATAATGTATATGTAATAGCCTCGTATCAATTATTAAATTCAGCTTGTGAAACAACTATAGTTTGATTATTACTTTTCTAAGATACTAAATCATCAGATAATAGAAAGATATATTGGGAGATAGATTTTCTAGTCTTCACATATATACCAAAGCTTGAATATGAACATCCAATCATCGCCATATGATCAGAATGACTATAATCCAGCATATAACCCTTGATTCTTATAAATATCTTATGACATTATTTATAACTTTTCCATTTATCATTCATGGATTACTTTAATATCTATCAAGCATCTTGATTGTAAATGATATATCAGGTCTGCATACATCAAGCTCCTAAACACGGATGCATATGACACATTTTTTATATGTTTTTTTTTTTTATTCACTTGTGGGTATTGATTCTGATTAAATTTATTTCATTTAATAGTGGGCACTATTGACAAAGAACAATCTTGCATTCTAAGTATTTTTAGAATATTTTCAATAAGATACTTTTGAGATAATCCTAATGATATTTTAGATATATCTTAATGAATATGTATGTTAACAAAATAAGAGGTTTCACCTAAAATCTTTATTTTAAAATTTGGAGAAAGAAGTATCTTGGTTCATGTAACACACCCTAATTATTACTTACAACATGTCATCAACATATAGGACTGAAAAAATTATTTTACTTCCACTAACCTTAACATATATTCATTGATCTATAATATTTTTCAAAAAAATAAAAAATTAAATTGTGAAATTTAGTATACTACTATCAGGAAGGTTATTTTAGCCATATATTGACTTTCTTAAGTTGCATACTAAATGACTTTTATCATAAAAATCTTTAGGTTTATCATAACATATATTAACTTCTTTCTCAAGAATATCATTTTCATATTCATTTGAATTAATTATAAGTTTAAATAATATTTTTCATATCACATTTGGCATTCTATCTTTCTATACTACTAAATGCATCATTTTTTTTTGTCTTAAAAATTTTAGGTTATATAAAATTAAGTAATATATTATAGATATGATATGATTGAATAACTGATCAGTCAATAATAAAAAAAATCAGATTATCGTAAGATTTTTTAAGAGATGACTTTGATGGAAATAACTCTCCTAATCAATTATCCTAAATACGTGATATAATTTCATTATATCATGAAATTATCCATACATTCATATATAGAGAACAACCTTGTATTCTAAATATTTTTAAAATCTTTTTCATAAGGCCCTTTTGAGATAATCCTAATGATCTTTTAGATCTATCTTCATGAATCTCTATATTAATAAAATAAGTGATTTCCCCTAAAATCTTTATTTTAAAATTTTGAGAATAAAAATGTCTTGTTTCAAGTTAACACACCTAAATTATTGAAAAAATTATTTTGCTTCCACTAACTTTAACATATATACATTGATTCATAATAGTTTTCAAAAAATAAAAAAGATAATTAAATTGTGAAATTAGTATACTACTATGAGGAAGCTTATTGTAGTCCATATATTGACTTTCTTAAGTTACATTCTAAATTACTTTTATCATAAAAATCGTTAAGCTGATAGATGTATACTTCTTTATCAATATATTTTTTTCATATTCATTTGAAGTAATTATAAGTTAAAATACTATGTAAAATATACGTATATATCTTGGCACATTTGGTGGACTTGTTGAATAACTTATCATTTATATAATCCCCACAAGTTTTGAAATCAATAAAATCCGGAGTTTTAAAATTCTATTATTTACTAATCTCTTTATCTTTACTATGTAGACATGACATAATCTTCTGTGTCATAAATTAGGGAAATAATCATTAATAATATTACCATGCTTAAGTCTAGTATTTTAATCACGTACAGTAAAATAATAAAGCTCAAAATTTGAATCTAAATAAAATTTTAATAAATCATCAACTAAAGATTTGAGTCCAGTAATTCTTTTTTGTTTTATGAAATGCTTAATATTTTTTTAAATGGAAAAGAAACCCATTCGCATAAGTATTGAAACAAAAAAAAAAAAAATCTAGAGAATGATGAAGCATAAAAAAATAAATTTTTAAGATCCAAAATAAATCTAATTTTTAAAATAAATCTAAAAGTCCTATTGCCTCTTACGGTAGAATGCATTCGATTACCAGAATAAATATTCTATTCATTTTATCTCAACTTCTTTGGATTCAGAAAGCCTTGTATAATATTTATATTCATAGATTGACAATCTAGAACTAATACACCAAATTACTGTATTGATAATTTTTCTTTTTCTTTTTTTTCTTTTACGACTACCTTTTCTCTTTCACTTACAGCCCTTGTTAGTGAGTGACTAGGTGAGCACCATCTTTTTTTTCAATCTTTCTTCCTCTTGTACACACATAATAAAAACATTGTTAATTGATCATTTTGTTTTATCTATGTTATAGAAAATTTTAAATAGGCCAAATATCGTATGAAGATAATTAAATATCAAATAGACAAAAAATGATTTAGATATTTTAACATTTAAGGACTTAAGTTGAGCAGCATGATAATTCAATATCCCTCATTTTTATTATGTGCTTAGGTAAGTATCAAACTTCATGCTTGAAAGTATTTTAATTAAGATGGTAGCAAGTATCTTATTTAAAGTTAAGAATTGTTCTTCCGTGACTTTTATAAATTGTTTGGCTTTGTTGCATTGAGCCTCAAATACTTTTATTGATATAAAAGTAATTGAATCGCTCCCATTACTCATATATTGGTTTTACAAGTGGTACACTTAGATTCCATGAAAAGGGATGGTTTATCAATATCCGTATATCCAACAATCTGCAGAACTTTTTCTTTTTAATCATAAAAGTTATCACCAAAGTAGGAACCTGAGTACTAAGAGCAGAAGAAAAACTACAAAATTAAAAAAGAAAAAAGAAATTTAACTTTATGCTACAAAGCAAATAGTTCATATTAATGCAAATCCTAAACTTGGTAAGAGTAAGGTGCATCATGCATAGAATATACATCAAATTTAATTTTTTAATTAATAAGATTGATAACAAGACTACTAAAATAATCTTCCACACCTGAGTCTAGGAAAATTAAATACTCAAATTATCATCTTATTTTAATTAATTTATAAAAGATAATTATCTCTCTGTAGGGCTAAGTGCTCTATTTTCATAAGCCAAATACAATCTTATTTGTTGTCATTTGTCATTTTTAACATAAGTATTTGAATGTAACTATCATCAATCAGTATTGTATTATGACTTAGAATGTTGTGGCTACTCCAAAGTTACAAAAATATTGAAACCTTATATGACATTTCATAGTAAACTCATTAACAGATCCTCATGTTGATGTATCAAACATGAAATAACTAAAATCACATTGAGCAAATATATGTACAACAAACCACATAAACCTTGTAAGAGAATCTCAACATACATAACAAAATACGACTTTAATATGATCGAAGAGACTTGTCAATCACAAGTCATATAATAAAAACCCACTCAATGTGCTTAAAATAAAATCAAGTACCAATATTTTAAAATAATCCAATATATACTTTTTTTTTAAAAGTTATATACCTAAAAACCACTTTGATAGTTTCAATAATGATCAGTATATAGTAGTACCAATTTGACAAATCGGATAAACCCATTATATAACAATTATAATGGCTAAAAGAAGAAAAATACGATCGTGACAAATCGATTATGAAATAAGAGAACCTCAAGAGAATACTTTTGAGAATACCAATTTGAATCATTATTCTTGATCGAATTAAATAATTTAATTCTATCAAAAAAAAAAAAACATCTTAAATTTATACTTTATATCCTAAACAACATGGATGAAGCATGACTCTAATAGCACTTATGTTAGTAAAAATAATTCATGAATTAAATATATAGTAAAAAATAAAAATTGCCTCTAGCTATATTTGTCAATGCACAAGATTTTGAATGAAGAACAATAAGCTCCCTACATTATGCACTCAAGAACAATAGTTTATGTATTATGGATCTTCAAATAATGCCTATACCTGAATGCATTATCCTTAATGCTTTCATCCAACATGAAAATAATTTAAAATATTTTAAGATAACATCCTCATTTATGACTAATAAAAAAAATTTATATTTGATCATCGATGTTATGTAAATTATATGATCATTACCATGTTAATATTATAATTGAAACTGTAATTTAACATGTGGACCATATACATTCTAGGATTCTAATGATGTTTGAAAATTTTTAACATTCTATTTATATAATTATATCGAAATTGGTAAGTGATGGAAAATGAGATTTGGAACTGTAATTTTATTTTTGCAAACCACTTATCGAGCAGATTTCTAAAGATTGAAATTTCTCAACCTCCTTACGAGGATAAGTTATGTGTTGGAACTACACATTTTTTGTAAAGTACTTATTGAGTAGATTCACAATATTAAAATCTCAGGATAAGTCATGTGGAATTCTAATACTAGCGACAATTATCAACCAAACTTACTTATAAATATATTAGAGATAATGAGAAGAATATCCCTATTGTGAATAGGGCTAAGGTCCATTTATTATGTTAAAAATTGTAATCCATTGTTGTTACTTTTATCATCAATTTATTTATTGATGACGAGACTCATATAGTTTTTTATTTAGTTTTTTCGAAACTGTATGGTCATTATATGAGAATCATTTGCACTTTCAATTTAAATATACAAAAAAAATGTTTCTTGGCTTAACGAAAGGGATAAACTATCTAAGAGTAGTGTATTACTTCTTAAATCTCCTATTGGATATAGCTTATAGTTGATTTGAAAAAAAAAAACATTGATGATATTATTTTTTAATGGGAATTATATATATATATATATAGCTATTGACTATATGGTGAATTCTTATGACCTCTGATCTATCTGAAGGGATTAGTAAGTTATCTTAATTAATTTAATTTATTTGAAGGAAAAAAAGAGTATATCCAAAAAAAAAACAAACAAAATCCTTAGCATTATTATCAAATATTTATTGCATCCTTATATTATTCAGATTGAATAACTCAGGCTCTCTTCATTTCTAGAAATCAGCAAAGAATGGAATAATTACAGTCACAACCCTGTTTCCATGTAAGTCTCAAAGTTGCATCGACATCACCCTCATTTAAATGGTGCAGTAGCTTTCAATAAATACACACATTGTTCTGTGTCTTGATATGTATGACCTCTATAAATGCTTGTGAAATGTGCCACGTAACTCAGATTATAATTACATGGATTCCCCAATACCTAAGCATAATTTAAGAGATCAAATAAATTGAGAGGGAGGGGTAAATTGGTCATTCCGCCACAACCAAACCCTAGGAAGATAATGGAAGGACTAATTTGTAAAATATTAATCTTTAAGAACATGCAAATATTGAAAGAATAATTAATGTGCAAATAAGTAAGAGTTAGGGACTAATATTGACAATTCCAAAAATTGAGATCCATCAGTTTCCGTTGGTAACAACACATCAGATGATGGAATCACGGCCGTCCGTCGTAAACAACAAACGACGCTGCATCAATTAACTACCTACCCCTCGCTCTCTTTTCACTATCTAAATCCCCAAACTCGCCTCCACTTGTCACTCCGGATCGCCCCCCCGCCGCAGCGATGGCTTCCTCGTCCTCTCTTCACGCAGCACCGGCGGCCGCGCCACAGGTCTACGCTTCCGCTGCCGCTGCCGCCGCCGCCTCCTCATCCTCTTCTCGCCGCCGCCCGACAGCGGTCTCCTTCCCTCTACCTTCGAAGTCCAAGAAGCATCTCCTTGTCCCCGCCAAGGTTCTCTCTTCCCAGTTTCCTATGCCATTTCCTCTCGATATATCCCCTGTTCTAGATCTCGGCAGGTTTTCGAACAAGAAAGCTTCTTTAGCTTCTCTAATTTGGTTTCCGTAATGGCAACACTCAAATGCTGAAGAAGATGAACGAACTTTCACCTTTTACGTAGATTTCGGAGTTTGCTGTTCTTCTCGTTTCTTGACGAGTGGTCTAATTTGTTAGCTTGTAGATCAGAATGAAAATTCTGCTTGTTTGGTCGGCTTCTCAGATTTCATTGGAAATGCTAACATTTTCAAACAATGATCATTTCTTATTCATCATCTTGATTTGCTGATTTCTGGAGCTGAACGACGTCAGATTGCTTTCGTCTTTGTTTTCTTTTTCCGATGTTGGAGCCCAAACTGGAATTGTGCTTTCTTTTGGGTGCAAAAACGTTTCCTCCTTTTGTGTTTCACGGATACATATCATTATTACTAGGGTTTCCATATTGTAGGGTTTGGGGCTTCCCAGAGACCGTTCTGCCATCGCGAAGGCCCAATTGAATGAGGCAATCACTGTTTTAGCTTAAACTGTTTCAGATTAATTTATGTTTTGGCCCAGTCTCGGACAAATTGTTTTCCTTGTGTCAAGGTTGCTGGAGGACCTGCCAATGATGCTGCGTCTTCTAACATCAAAGCGGAAGCTTCAGGACCCAAAGGGCAGGATGTGGAAGCAGGAAAGCCATCCCTCCCATCCGCTCCACCATCGGAGGCAGCGATAGCCGAGTTTATGACTCAAGCTGCAAGCCTCGTAAAGTGAGACATATCCCTCAATCACTTTGCTTGTTTCTTCTTCTTTCAACAGACCCTTGTGGCATACAGTAAAAATTGGCTTTTGGTCACATCTTTGATGATGCAGGCTTGTTGATTCAAGAGACATTGTTGAATTGCAGCTGAAGCAAAATGATTGTGAACTTATCATTCGCAAGAAGGAGGCTTTGCCTCAGCCTCCAGCACCAGCCCCAATTGTCATGCAAGCCCCTGCTGCTCCTGCTTATATTCCATCTGAAGTTCCACCGCCACCTGCTGCCCGTGCACTCCCGTTACCTGCCGCTGCTTCATTGGCAGCGCCTCCTGGTGCTGCATCTGCCCCTAAGGCTTCCAAGTCATCTCATCCTCCTCTCAAGAGTCCTATGGCAGGGACATTATACCGAAGCCCTGGTCCAGGCTTGCCCCCATTTGTTAAGGTGATCAAAAGCTTAGAGTAATGCCTATGATATCCAATGATATAAAAATAATCTTTGTCTAACATGTTATTTATTACATCTTACATCTGTTCACATGTTTGGTAGCCCGGTGACAAAGTCAACAAGGGACAAATATTGTGTATCATTGAAGCTATGAAGCTGATGAATGAAATTGAAGTAAGATTTCCTTCTTAGGCTGTTTCTATTCTACCATTCTATTTGAAACATTCTGGTTTTGGAACCTTCTTTGCAAAATTGCAGTAGTAGAGTGCGTCATTTTTTTTTTACTTTATCTAATTGCAGGAAGCTAATTCATTGATATGAATTGGAACTGCTTTCTTAGCTAACTGTTCTCAAATCCACTTATTTTAAAGAGAAAAATATGGATGCTCACTTTCAGAAACTAATTCTCTATATATGGTCTGTCTTGGGCAAACAAAAGCTTACGTATATTAGATTTAAACTAATTGTATTCTTGTTTCAAACCATATACATGATCTCTTGCCAGTAGTACTTTTACTTTTCATAATTATTTGATAATTCTGCCATTAAGGAAGGGTCACATGTATAAGAAATTCTTTTCTTCTTTGTTAGAAACTTAATGCAATTGGATTGGTACATTAAGTACAGAATGTCTTTTGTTGAATGTTAGCAAGCTGATTCAGTTTGCTGATTTTTCCCTAAATTTATGCCCCAAAAGGCTATTGTGAGAACACCGGGAACATTGAAGACATTCCGATGTATTGTGTGTCTCGTTACACTGATACTGTTGTTCCAAAGAAAGGCTGAAAAATGGCTCGAAATAAAAAAACCTATCTTATTATATATAATTTATATTTAGATAATAATAAAGTCTATCTAAGCCATAAATTATAAAAGTTTAGCTTTGTCCTTTTGGATCTATCAAGGAATAATTTTGTCGCACGGTCCGTTGTGGAAGGAAGTTGCCTCTATTGATGAGAGTGAGCCAAAGTGAGTGAAAGAGTGGGAAGAATACTTAAAGGGCCCAACATTCAAATTGACCATTGGGACTTGATTTGACCCGAGTGCTGATCAGTATGGTTGAAATCTAACGATTACTGACCCATATTGGTTAGTAACAGTCGAGTTTGGATCATATCGGGCTATACAAGAGGGGTACTACATGGTGTTACGACATATCGTCCGACGGTTGGTCCGTGTATCGGTCAATTGGTGGATCAGTACGTACAGCCAATTCTCTTCCATTTTGGGTGGTACGTCAAATCATGAGTCCTTGAAGCTTGAGATAAGATAATTATTGCCCCCAGAATTTCCACTTATCTAGTTGCGGAAGCCTTTCTTGATCCATTTATGAATTTAGAGCAGTGATCATCTCCAATCTTCATTTTAAGTTTTTCAAGAAGATAAATGTTGGTACTCCAACATGGCTCAAATTCTATTTGGATCTGACAAATTGAAACAGTTGTCTAGGAGGAAAAAAGTTACATCAGCATTGGAGAATCCTTGAGCAGGGTCTTTTTTTTCTTCAATTTAAGATACTTCTGAGTTATAAACTGCCAGCAACCTCACTTCTTAGACATGCTTCTGTAGTTTTTTGTACCTGAGCAAACTGCAAATTGTCAAGAGCATAAAAAATGGACAACCTAATCCCACCAAACATCATCTAGAAATGGAAAAGCTCTATATAGAACTATTTCTTTGGCAACTGGATTAATAAGATGTTAGTTTGGTTGCCATCAGTGAGGATTTTAAGTTCTCTCTACTCCACAAGCATGGTACACTTTCTGCAACTGTATAATATAATATCTGATAACACTTCTCCATCAATAGAAGACCATGTCTGTTAGGCTTTGGGAATCTATTTTTTGCTTTTATCTTATCTTGATTTGATTTTTCAAAAGACAATCTTTCCACTAGTCCGTCAATTTAGTGTCATCCCAATAACTTGCATATTCTTTATGTTTGATTTGGATCTTATTTGATCATGTGCCTCAGTTTTCCTACCCAAATAATTGCTTTTTTCACTTTACTTTTTAAAGAGAAATATAGTCGATCTTCTTGTGAGGTTTCTAAGTAATGCTGATGCAATTATGTCCATAATGACTTTTTGCACCATTTAATTTCACAATGAAATCATGTTACAAGAAAGCAAAGTAAGGATCTTCGTTCAAGTGCAAATTGTACAAAAGACTACAGGGAAAAGATATCTTACAAAACTTTATTTGTTTAACCGCAAAATCCTTGTATGATTGTCATAGAGGAAAGCACCAGAAAGGATGGATTGTTAAGAACAAGCGTATATTGACCATTTGACATTTGTCTCTTCTCAGGAAGCTTTTTATCAGTAAGAAAATGCAATCTTTTACTTTTTGTCTGGAGTGATATCTTTGACAAGCAAGCATTCTACATTATAGTTTGGCATCTTAGCACCAACACACTTGTACCTGATGCTGTGATTCTAACTGTAACAACTACATAAGTAGCAAGTAGTAGAATTAGGGTTTGAATTCGTGCAGAGAAATGACCATATTTATGAGGTTTAGCAAGTATGGCTCTGTTAATGTGGTATGGCAATGGCATACTCTTTTCTATTATTAAGATATAAAATACTAGCAAAATAAGCTTTCAAAATAAATCATCAATAACGGTAGAGTACATGCTTGCTACACTCCCTTCTAGAATCTGTCAATTTGTAGGCGAAATTCAAACAATATTAAGCATCTCTAGCAGTTGATAGGACGTGATGTAGCAATCAAGACCGAGTTTTCCAAAATGACATATTCAAAGAGTGGCCTTTTTTCCCATCGAGAGTTTGGCCTTCAGAAAACTCTATGAATGATTAGTTTGGAACTTAAAATGGAACCTGTAATTGGTTACTCTTGCCTTCAGTCTGTATTTCTTTAATGTGTTTATAATTTTTTTATTTGTATTCAGACCTCGTGAATATCTTTTCGTGTGGATCTCCATTGTGCAGGCAAATATTATATGAGGTGCCTCTACAACATCTAATCTGATCCAAACGTTAAATATCCTAATATCATGTTTAAAAACCAATTTGGATCCCACTGAACATCAGAGCGAGTTCTATAAATGGAGATTCTAAAACCACCAGATACCTAGTACAGAAGAAGAGCAGTAGAACTCTGAAATGATGAGTTAGAATTACATTAAAAGTCAACTTCTCTGTGTGGTTTGTCTTGTTGACAACGTATGCTGATACAATCCTCATGATACTATAGATATGGTTGAGCTTAGAAAGAGACATATGCTCAGATTATTCTGGATTCAAGACAAAATCTAGAAATATATGGAAGCAAAAAATAAAATTTTCTATTTATGTTTTACAGATGCATCTATTACCTTCCTTTCCTTGTTATTTATAGTCAAGACATGGGAGAAATAATTATATTGGAAAGTTGTAAGTTCAGTGAAAGCATAAGAATTTCGTGAATGCTCTTCGCATGATTTGATCTTGTGTGCTTTGATTGCATGATGGAACATATTTTACAAGTTGAAAGACTCCAGTTCAAACTTTCATCACTCTACTCATTATAATATTCTTAACCTTTCTTGATTTTGGTGTTTGAAGAAACTTGTATCTTCTTAGTTTATTTGAGGTACTTGATAAGCTTTTGATTGTATGCAAAACACCCAGTATGAATTTATTGTCTCATGATGAATGAGCCACAGCAGCTTTAGGTTCCCCCGGTCATAGAGTGGGAGTTTGCCATATCCAGCATTTTGTTCATTACTTGGATCATATCTGTAACTCCGATAGAGAATGCTAAGTAGATCTTTGTGTTTGATACTGTAGCTAATTGGTTCATATGTTTGACATCAGAGCATTCTTCACCCTTGTAAATCCAATTTATAATTAATTTGGCCATACTAATGATGAGCTTTCTTACCCAATTAAAAGCAACCTTTTTCCTCTTTGTTGGGTGAATGTGCATGTTGTATTCTTGCTTAGCCCAGATATCTGGTTGGCAACCAAATGCCCAAAGTACACTGTATCTTTGACGAATCACACCATGTCCGCATTTTCTGTTTAAAATATTGTCATCACTATATGAAATGACCCTCACTGTGCAGGCTGATCATGCTGGAACAGTAGTTGAAATATTGGCAGAAGATGGCACACCTGTGGGCATAGACCAGGTTAGTATTCACTTTGGTATTTTATTCTTAACTAAATACACATCAACGCTGACTTTGCTTTCTTGGCATACAATATGCAGCCAATTTTCATCATTGAACCTTAAAAGGTCCCTGCAAGGTGATGGATGGCCCAAATTCTGATTCCTTTTTCTTTTAGTTTCTGCCGAGTCTAGTGGAAGCTAACTTTTGCGAGCGAATTAGTTGATGATAAATTGGTGTGAGTATTCAAGTTAATATTTAGTCACAAAAAAATGTCTCTTTCCTCTGAGTTGCAATAATTAGTTGTTTTCATGTTCTCGGGTTAACATCAAGTCACATTTGAGACTTTGAAGTTGAGTGGTGTTGCTTATCTTCCTTATCTTCTATCTTTTTGACCACTTTGCTGTGTCGCATAGATTTTAATTCTAGTCAATTTATCTGTATTTAAGATTCTATTTGCTTTGGTAGTCAAAATATGATTCCCTTGCTAAAGAATTTGCTATTATGGGTTTATCGTTGTGGCTAAATCAAAACGTAGCAATATTTCTGGTCCATTATTTATTGCAGAAGCGAGCTTTAATTTTCAGCTAGCAAAACAATTGACTGTAACCTTCAAAAGAGGGTGAACCCTTCTTTGCAGTGCAGCATTACTGTCCTAGAGTTTGCACTTCCAAGGGCGCCTTCCCTTCTGTTCCTGATGTTGGTAACCATGACACTCTGTTCAACCTTATTTTGTTCAAGAAGAAATCTTCTAATATCTTCACGGCTGGTATGACTGCCACAGGCATTTTTATGAAATAAGATCTGAATTTTTTACGCTTGTCATCTAATCTATGCTAAGCTCACATTACTTGCAAAGAGCTCTGAGTGAATAACTGATGATTTTGTTGTTATATATATCTTTCTTCTGTAGGGCAATAATGGAGTTGTAAAGGAAGAAACAACTCATCTGGGTCTTTAGGTGCACATATAGAAATCAAATACTGGGTAAACCCCACAAGATATTAGCAGTGGCATCACACCACCAATTGACTTCCTGATACTGGTAGGTGCTCATTATAGAGCCAGCTTTTCTCTGTTTTGTGATACTAAATTCCTTTATCATGATCACTAATTTGAGCCCAGTAGGAATTAGATTTATCGCAAAAAAACACTTGGTAGCTACTATTACAAATATTTATTTTAGGAGACTGTTTTTTAACGGGAGTAAAAATTACAGAAACAAAAAAAAAAAAAGAAAAAAACAATAAGGAATTGTTGTATTTAGCTTTAAAATTATAAGATATATTATGATATATATTTGATGGCTTCCTTTTGGTATCATAATATCGAGACTTTGAGATTTAATGGTACTAAATTATTGGATGAGGGTTGTTATCCGAGCTGAGCTGGTTGCACCGCAAAAAAATGATGTGTGTATTTATGTACACACACATTTGTTTTGTTTGAGAAGGTCTCTTATCCGGGTGATTGATCAGTAGCGAACCACTAGGATTGCTGCCATGTTGGCTTGTAGATGAAGAGTTGGATTTGTGTTAGTGACTGTTTCTTTCATACGGAATATGGTGGCCAATATTTGTGATATGGTTGGTGATGGTGATGGTGATGGTGATGGTATTGAGATAGCATTGGATTTGATGGTCACCATTATCCCATGAGTTTAGGTAGCGATCACAGTTTGTGCGGATAGCAATAGCTTCCATATCTTATAGCCACCACCCATGTCATGTTTCAGGAATTTGGTTTTTTTTTTGTTTTGTTGTGGAGACAGCAATCCCATGAATTTATCATTGGGTTCATATCTAGTTTAGCTTGTTGATGGTAACAGATATTTGGGGGCACTTTGATAGGAATCCCAATAGCATCCCATCTGATTTGATTGCTGCCACTCATGTCTCGTATGTTTTAGCTGGTCATGACAATCTGTTGGTGATAATAATCTTTATAATATAGTTGTATTTTTTTGTTTTACTGACTTTTTATTCGTCCTAACCTAATTATTTTTTGTGGACAGAGTCGTAGTGATCACAATCTGATTTGATTGGTCAACGCATCTGCTTAGTTTACTGGACTAATTTTTTTTATATATTTTTTTATTATTGATTTGATCCGTTGAACCCTTTCAATTAAAAGAAACCAAAAAAAAAAAAAAAGGGGTAAAAATACCCTCAACTTCTTTGAGGACTATGTTGGAGACTTAAGTGCCCTTTAGGTTAGGGACTTTGTCCAAACATATACACTCATATTTATTGTTTTCGAGATGGCTTAGGGTGGGGGGAGGAAAGGATGTTCTCCAAGCATCATACATTTTACGAAATATTTTTTTATTAATTCCTTAAAGATTTATAAAAGGACTTGTGGAGTCGAAGTGTAGAATCGAGGCTAATTTGGGTTGGAAGGTATCTGTCCACAGAAAAATAGATTTATTTTCCTGAGTGTTTTTTATGTTTGCCCAATGGATTGTTTGATTGCATTGACCAAAGTAGTACAGGATCGCATAGACTAGCTTAGCTTACTTAAGCGTTATTTTAGCTTGACGGCTAAGCATAAGCGTCAATTCTTCACAGTGAATTAGTGATATATGCTTTGTAGACATTATTATCTCGTATAATTTTATAAAAGCTATTTTGGTCACGAGACTGTAGTCATGTAACGAAGAAGAGCCACCAGTGTTTTAACTTGATCCAACCTAGAGGGAGTGGTTTATTCTATTTTTTTTTTTTTTTTTTAAAAAAAAACGCATATGAGGATCTGGAATAATGGTTAGTAAAGGCGATTGCTTGGGGATCAGGGCCCCTGATATAATTAATGGGTAATTTTTCAGATGAATTTTGCGTCTTCTGGATAAACCAAAATTGATTTGTAATGGTAGATTGAATCAACCAACTTTTCAAAGTCAAGGGAAGATCCCTGTAGAAGTCAATGACTTATTTCATTTTAGGATTCTTTGAGGAGGAATTGGATTGGGAAAAACCTGAAATCATTTATCTCAAACTTGGATCGAGTAGGGACATTGAAAAAAATATGTGTGAAATAATTTCAAGGGTATTATGGCATAATGTTAAAGTCTGATGGCATTGCATTTGTAGATCGTGGAGTCTTTATCACAAGTATTAGCCCCTTGTGAAACAATTTCCAATAAAACAAGTGGATTTTAGGAGCAATAGAAAATTTCTATAAAGTATGCCAATCGTACTAATTGGAATACGAGGCATAGTTCATTTGCTTGAGAAAATAATAAGCACCTTTAGCTATCCTTTTACCCTTACACACCAACGGTCCAATCCCATACATCATCACAGGGTGAATAAGAAATTTCATTAGAGTTAATACGACTAACTAATTTTTAGTCGAACCTTTTCGATGCCAACTGGATGTCCTTCATCAAAGTTGAGATGTAAACAAAACAAAACAAAGCAAAAAGAAAAGAAATGAAAAGAAAATTTTAAAAACAATAGCAAGTAAAAAAAAAAAAAAAATCTAAGAATTATGAAAAATGTTGATGGACAAACTATCTATTACTAATATATTTAAGGAAGTCACCCTCTCTTGTTTCTTATCCCTTATTATTCTCTCATTGCTCTCTCCATTTCTTTGCCATCCTTCCTTCTTTCACTATCATTTATTTTCCTTCTTTTATTATAACATGTTTTTTTTTTTTTTTTTTATGCCATTCAACTCATTGGAGTTTATGTTTTAATATTTTGGTGATTAAATTTTATAAATTCATTCTATAACAAAATGATCTTTCACAACTCTTTTTTTTTTTTTTTCATAAAACTTTTCAATCAATGAACCATTGATCTGAGGTTCAAATCTAATAGCTTTAATCAAAAACTATTGTCGAATTCTTATTTTCTTTATTCTTCAAAATCACCCTTATGTATAGTTTGACAACTGAAGTATTCTGAACGATCATGAAGCAACATTTGTAAATTCCATCAGCACAAAAATACACCCTCTAGTACCTATTTCCTAAAAACCATTATTAATGGCTTGTTCTTCTAGAGAAAATAGAACATATTACATCTGCAAGACCACTCTCCATCGAAATAGTATAATAATATATCCCACAGCAAGTCTTTCACATGCAACCACCCGGTGAACTGTTGTTTGCAGACTTGCGATATTAGTTCGTTCTACCTTCTAAAATCCTTTGCTCCTCTTTCTCTTTTTCCTCTTCGCGAGACATCGAGACTTGTCCGCAACTCGTTTTCAAACTAATCAACATTCTCTTTTACAGGTCTTATCACATTATGTTGAATAAAAAAATTATCCTAGAGTGTAATAAATAGCCAAAACCACTTAATGTGTAAAACTTCAGGTTATCGGACTTAGGTATAAAAAAAAAAAAAAAAAAAAAAGCTCTTCAATTTTCATTTTCCACTCTGGCAAGATAAGAGTGATACAGGATTCAATTTGACATAAATTTTCATGATAACCACGTTTGGGCTTCCAGATGGAGCCCCAAACCAACACTGGTTGACATATCAACTGCACAACTCGAGTGAGAGAGACATTATAATTTTCTCCTCTCTCCTACGATGTTCATTGTTTTTTACAGCCAATGAAACAGTACAGATGGTAAAGTTCATAATTACGCAAAATTTCAAATGTTTAATCATAGCATATTGGTCCTCAATAATCTGGAGGCGTGTAAATAAGTATGAAAATATCAACTTGATTTCATGGTCTCAATGGCAACAACTAAATCATCATACTTGGCACCTGTTACTTCCTTTACCACCTTGCCATCCTTGAGAATCTTAAAGGTCGGTACAACTTTGATGCCCAATTCCTTAGCAAGGGTCTGCAAGGAAAATTACAAAGATCAGAAAGGATTAAGTAGAGAAGGCGAGAACCCAGTATAACAATAGCATCAACATCAGCATACCTTGTTTTCTTGATTGCAGTCGAGCTTCATAAATACAACATCAAGATGCTTCTCGGATAATTCTTTAAATTTCGGGGCCATCACCTTGCAAGGCCCACACCTGCAGCACCACAAAGATTTATAGCACCAAGTAGGAAACAGGAAATAAAATGAATGTGCTCTTCTGCAACAGGTAGGATAACATAGTTCATTCCTTGAACGACCAAACTGATCATGTTTAAAGAGAAGGGTGAAAAATGAGCTTCTAACTATATATTTTCATTTTCTTCAAAAGTAAACAGCAATCTAGAGTTAAATAAATAGCCAGAATAGCTAGCTCAGGCAATGACAATGTACATGTTGTTAGATGTGCAAGCCTCACATTAGACAACTGACAGCGATTAAAGAAGACGGAAGAAACAATGCTGCAACTTATTGATGAACTGGATAACCCACAACTAGATGCAAATAATAGCTTGCTAGTGATGGCAAAATATGAAATTGGGAATTTTTGCAACACGTGTGTACTCTAGAAATCATTCTTTGTTCAAAATACCCTTCTTATGTGTTCATATATAATCATGTAAATATTTTGCATATATGCTCTAGCATATATATTAAAGGATGTAACATGTTTTCTTGTACCTATAATATTCACATATCCTTGTTACACATTAGACCCTTAAATTAGTTTCGATATATTCTTGTTATGCATTAGACCTTCATGTTAAAATTCATCATTTCTTTGAGCACAGAGACTATGGAGTTAAAATTGGGACTTACAACACCAGAAAGTGCCTATTGTGTGTTATTTTCTGAACAAGTCTATTGTGTTATTGAAGGAAATTTTAAATATTCTTTTTCAATCAATACCCTTTCAAATTATACCCAGCTGTTGACCAATGAAACTTTAAAAGGAAAAGTAAAAAAAAATAAGATGTCACACACCAGACGTCATTTTCACAGGGTTATGTGATAAATATGCATAGGCTGAACTTCTCTGTGTATATGATTGGAAATAAATATACATCAACCATATATAAATCAGCCTAATAAATAAAGTACAAAATTCGATAGATTTACTAGCTGAAGACAGGTTTGAAGCTTATACCAATAAGAGAATCTGCAGGCTTACAATTTCAAAACAAGGCATACATGGACAAGTTTTTCATATGCAAAATATCAGGGGAAATGTTCATTGCATATCAGTCCCTGCAAATTACTCTTTACAAACACATCCTCGTAGAGATATAGGTAACCTCTCCTAAACTTCTTTAGCACAATTTTAGGCAATAAAAGCTAAAAAAGCAGCATGGTTCTGACAACTTAGCCCAATGCAATTGTAAGATCAGCTGCTTACGTATAGGTCAACACATTTTAAGAAATAATATAGATGTATAGGATGTATAAATGAGAATGTTAAGATGGATGTGTAGGTTACAAGAAAAGTTTAAACAAACTTGTCATTTTGGAACAACTAAGGTAGAGTGGACAGTTTAGGTTAGAGGTCCAATAAGACAGAGACAAAGGCCTATTATTGGAAATGACAAAAAAAGATTTGATAATGATGAGCTTTAGTGCAATGGTATGGTTGCTCATTTACGCTTAGGAGATTAGATTCAAGTCACTAAGATAAATTTTCTTCTTGGATGGTAAGATGCAAACGATGTCACAGTCTAACCTCATTTTAACCAAAAAAAAAAAAAAGTTATGAATCTTAATTTGATTAGTGACATTGCCACCCTCATCAGAGTTCAATGGTGAGAAAAACAATATTCATGCAGCTAACCTCAATATAGTTTAGACCTCCCAGCTTGTCGTTTGTGTAAAATATTATCTTGGAGACAGATCCGGTACCTTAAATTTTGGCTTCAGCATGGTGCATTTATTGTTCACTGACTGATCATTATCAAACATTTCAAATCTTTTACTTGTGGATCGAATGTACAGGTTCAAAAATTTTGATTCTTATCGATGCCACTGCATTTAGGTAGATGACCCCAATCAAAATTGTCTCAGACAGACAACTTAGCTAGGACATGAACGATATATCCTGTGGGATTCACAACACCAAAACATTTGTAACAATCTTTGTTAAGAGACCAAAATGTTGGTAACAAGGGTAGATACATCTTATAAGGAGTGGCATGGTTTATAGGCAGGAAGCGGTTAGATTTCAACAAACTTTTTCTTATGTATGGAAAGTAGAAATGTTTTAAACTCTACTTTGGCAGGCTTGTTAGAAATAAAGAATTGCCATATTTCTTAAAGTACAGAATATGGTTTATCAAAGATGGAATCACAACTCCAAAAATTTGAAGTCATAGTTCCAAATATAAGGAATTGTGGTTTCTATAAAGTTTATAAAAGGGGTATTCTAGGGCATATGCAATGTTCATACTACTAAACTCAGAACATGTTGCTTTTCGGGAAGAACAAGGATTTGAAAAAAAAAATAAAAGGAAAAAAAGCTCTGTGAACTTATTCAAGTAGAATTGAGACCACATAAAAGGTGTTTTTTTAGTATTAACGGAATTTAAGTGTCTTCCAACAGCTTCAGCTATTCAGAATTCTTAACGGACTGTCTTCCTTTGAATTACAACTAAAAATAAGGAATCTAAAAACGACTGATATATAATCATTAACGCTAAAAGTAAATGTTGCAATTATAAGGTCAATTGGGCGTTCTAAGAGGTTCAAATACATTATCCTACATCTACTGAGAGAGAGTAACTAAAAGTACTTACTGATCCAGCATGGAATGCTGATCATTACCATATCAAAAGATCCAGTTTCACATCGATGTTGGCCAGCAAATCAATCAACCGTAGGACAGAAATTAGGTACGCAGAGGGAGGAACGGGCCGTAACCTACCACTGGGTGTACATGTCGAGGACGACGACCCTATCGCCGGCGGCCTTGACAAGGGGCCAGAAGGTGTCCTTGTCGACCTCCGTCACCTGCCCGACGGCCGGCATGGCCGTCTCCAAATTCGACCTCGCCACGACGGCGGCCCTTCGGTTGCGGCCAGAGGTGGTCAGGGGCTCGCCTGGGGACCGCCCGTGGGGGCAGCCCAGGAACCGGCTCAGCGAGGAAGGAGGCTGGTTGCCACAAGAAGACGACGGCGATGACGTGGTCGATCGAATCGAGGGGGAGGAGAAGGCGATCCGAAGCGCCATCGGCAATTCTAGAGAGAGAGAGAGGGAGAGAGAGAGCGCGCTTTTGCGGACACAAGGCGAAGTAGATCGTGTGGTTGTGGGGCGAGAAATATAGGATCCAAAGATGGATGTTGAGATGACGGATCTACCCCTGTAAGAGTGTGTTGGAGCGGTTGGTGTCGCTCTCGTTCTGAAGAGACGAGGGTGTTACGGTAAATTTGTTCCACGGGTTCGTTCCGGCCGCAGAGAAGGTGGGCAATTTGGAGCGTAGCGGTGGCGATATTTTATCGGACCAGTCTTGTTGACGCGGTCTGATCCAAAAATAACGGATTCGGATGCAATATGAAATGCGGATTTCAGACAGACTTGTCCTGTTATAAATTCGGGTCGGGTCCGAATAACCATGCAGGTACTAACTGCTAAATCTATCGAATCGGATAGGATCCAGACAACTATATTTTTGATTATTTATTTAAACAAGTTGAATCAAACCAATTGGTCTTGAGTTGATCCATGTTAAATTGGGATCCGAATCAGATGCGGGTTTAACATTTTTTTAACTATAAAAATCATACTAATCATATCTGATCCGAACTTTTTCTTTTTTTTTTGTCACCTTCGCCACATAAAAAATGTGCATCATTTGATTCATTAAAAGTACTAATCATTCATTAATGAAACTATCCAAGAAACTGCTTAATTACGATTTCACGAGACTAGGATGCTTGTGGTTTTTGTTGTCTTCATCACTGATACGACATATCTTGCCCCTATTTCATGGGGGCCCCGGATCGTCATGATAAAGTCAGTCAGGCATCTCGAGCCAATTTAGCTCCGTGACCTTAGGATAAGTCGATCATCTGTCCCATCACTCGAGAAGCACGAAGCAACGTCGTATAGTCCATACAAAATTGGTGCCCAGTGTACGGTCCAGCCACCTGAGGTTTCAGCATGCATTAATATTTACGTATGTTGACATCGATATCCATTAAACATATGCGTAGTTGACCCAAGGCCAAAGATATAAAAACCACCCTCATCAATAGCATTAGGGGAGGAAAAAAAGATACATATGATAACTCTTGATCTTTCCTAGAGCTCTAGCTCCGACTAACTTGAGCATCGGAGAGGTCGAGTCGGGGGACCCTCCGTCCGACCCCGGCCTTTATGTAGGATGCGATCATCTGACAAGAAGGGATAATCCTCCATATCTCAGAAGGTCTACCCGAAGATCCTACGACTGGGTTTCCCGCTTATCCCCTTGAGAGCACCTCGAGGAAGAAACCCACCTGGCGTACTCTATCCTCGATCTTGGGGGACAGGCTTTCTTCTCTCTCTCTCAGGATGGGAATGCTCCGTCCCAAACCTCGAGTATGTACTGGAGGCTATTCAATGACTCGGGGCTCTATCCCCTCGGGGAGGTGCGACGCATCCTACTATCTCGCCAGAAGCATTCCTTAGCCTCACGTAATAGTACAGTCCATCATTCCCTTCATTCCTCAGCTCGCTAATCAGATTGCGCCAACACTAGCGTTATCACCAGTGCCCCAACTGAATCTCTTTCAGGTGCCTCTGGTGTCCCAACCAACTCTTTTCTGAGTACCTCCGGATCCTCCAATGCTCGACCGACAAGCTCGAGATAGTTGCTCGCCGGATGAAGAGTCGTCTAGAGTAAGGTAACATCCGCCCGAGCATGGGACTTCAGAGGTCCCATCGGCTCCCACGAGCCACCCTGAGCCAGACATGTTGTCGTCCGACTCCTTGGATTCATTTCAAGCCCAACTACGCTAGATCAACTACGTACTCGATGAAGTCCAAAGAGAGTTCCACAAGTTAAAGGTAGAACATGGGGAAGGCTCTCTTAGGGGATCCCCTTTCATCTAGGAAATCTAAGATAAGTCGATCCCCCACCAAACCACTCTAACCCCCAACCCCCTTCCCACCCCACACAACCCCACCCACCCCAAACTTCCATCTACCAACACTGGAGGCCTATAATGGAAGCTTTGATCCGATAGAGCATGTTGTCACCTTTTGAGCCCATATAGCTCTGTATGGCATATCTGATACCCTAATGTACTAGGCTTTTTCGACTATGCTTCGAGGTCCTGCACGAATGTGGTATATATAGTCGGCTAAAGCTCTTTTCGATCTCGTCCTTTGATCAACTAGCAAGAGAATTCGAGTCCAACCTCTTGGCCAGCACCATGCCGAAGCCATCCACGGCTGTGTTCATCGGTCTGAGTCAGAAGGATGACGAGCCCCTCTCTCGTTTCATCTCTTGCTTCACCATGGAAATCAGGGTAGTATTCGATGCTTATCCCTCTTTGATCATGCAAGCATTCTTAATGGGGCTACGATCATCCAAGTTTTTCTATTCATTGATCGAAAGGCCATTGACGATCATACTCGAGATGCTCCAGCACACCACCAAGTACACTACTGCCAAGGTGTTGGTAGTAAGGAAATGGGAGGACCATAAGAGGTCGCGCATGGAGAGACCCCAAGGCCAACCATCAGAGCCCTAGAGGAGGCAACCCGACTGGTCGGAACCATCTTACGCAAGGTCGCTTCAATCGTCTCTGAACTCGACCAAGATGAAAATTTTTCTCTAGTTAAAAGAAAAGAGGCTCCTAAGGACGCCTAACCCCATGAAAACTCCACGAGAGCTCAGGGATCGGACGGAGTATTGCCGCTTCCATCGAGATTATGACCATGACACATAGAAATGCCACGACCTCAGGAACTAGATTGAGGAGCTCATATGCAAGGGATACCTCGGATGCTATGTGAAGAGGCCCTGAGAGCCTTCCCCATTCTCTCAGGGACCGATAGAGAAACATATAAATGTCATCATCGGTGGGCTGATGTCTAGCGAAGATAGTGTGTCGGGCCACCATAGAGAAGTGCCCCAAGCTAAAGGATGAGCCGAAGATCACCTTTGAGTTAAGGAAAACCTAGTACCATGAACACGAGGATGCTTTGGTGGTCTCAGTCCGTATCTTCAACACCTAGGTAAAGAGGGTCATGATTGACACCAGGAGCTAGATTGACATCCTGTACTTTGATGCCTTCCAGAAGCTCAGGTTAACCACCGCTAACCTATCACTGATGAGCTCTACCCTCACCTGGTTTATAGGTGACTCCATCGCCCCCCTTGGGATGACTATTCTACTCATCACCATCGAGCAGGAGCCCAGATCTAAGACCATGATAGTCACCTTCATGGTAGTTAACCTACCTCAGCGTATAATGTCATCCTTAGCCGGTTGGTTCTCAACAAGCTGAGGGCAATTGTCTTAACCTACCATCGCTATGAAGTTCCCAACCCGAGCAGGGATCAGAGAAGTAAGAAGCGACCCTCGGGTGTTTAGGCAATGTTACCTGACTACTGTCACATTGTCGAAGAAGTTAAAGACTGGTTATCCAATTCCTGAGAGAGCAGAGCTATCGCGATTGCCTTCTAACCACCCTTTGATCAATCTCCATGAGATGTATAAGACCTTGCGCCAGCCAAAACCCACAGAGCAGGTGTTAAAAATCTCCCTCAACAAGCATCAACTTGACCGGGTCATAAAGATCGGGTCCGTACTCCTAGAGAAGGACCATGTTCAACTTATTAACTTCCTAATAAGGAATGCTGATGTTTTTGCCTAGTCACTTAAGGACATGCTTGACATCGACCCTAAGGTCGTGCAACATCACCTCAGCATTCCCCCCGAGGTGCGATCGGTGAAGCAAAGGCCACGAAAATTTACCCTAGACCAACATAAGGTGATTAACAATGAGGTGGATCGTTTGATGGATAAATGAAGCTAAGTACCCACAATAGCTCTCCAATGTAGTTCTTGTCAAGAAATCTAATAGAAGCTGGAGGATGTGCGTTGATTATACCGATCTCAACTGGGTATGCCCGAAGGATTGTTACCCCCTCCCGAGGATAGATTGGTTGGTCAACCAAACCTCGGGGCACGAGCTCCTCATATTTATGAATACCTTCTTGAGCTATAACCAGATCCGTATGGCTCTTAAGGACCAACAACACACTACCTTAATCACTAGTAGGGAAGTCTACTACTACAAACCATGCCATTCGGCTTAAAAAATATCGACGTGATGTAACAAAGAATGGTGAATTAGATATTCAAGGATCAGCTTAGGAGGAACACAGAGGTATATGTCGATGACATGATTGTGAGACCCAACTGGAGGACCTCACCGAGACGAATTGAACTCTCAGAAAATTCGGAATGCAGCTCAACCCTACCTAATGCGTCTTCGAGGTTGGGTCAGGCAACTTTCTTGACTTCGTTAGTCACTAAAGGGAGGTAGACGCGAACGCGGAGAATGTCCAGGCTATAACCAAGATGTAACCCCATAGACGATCAAAGAGACATAATGACTCATAAGGGGGTTGGCCGCCATTAACTGATTCATATCTTGGTTCAGAGATAAGTGCCTCCCCTTCTTTCGTGTGCTAAAGCACGCTAAAGATTTTCAATGGAACTCCGAGTGCCAGGAAGCCTTTGAAAAGCACACCTTGCCCAACTACCACAACTCACCTCAACCAGCCTAAGCGAACCACTCTGCCTATACCTGACCACCTCTTAGCACATAGTCAGCTCGGTTCTGGTTCGGGAAGAATCAGACACACAGAGGCCCATCTATTATTCCAACCACGTCTTGAACGGGCTTATGGAGCAATATCCTCAATCCAGAAGTTGGCCCTGGCCTTAATTGAAGCAGCTAGAAAATTATGCACCTATTTTAAAGCTCACATTATAAGAGTGGTAACCGACTAGTCCCTTTGTCAAATTCTTTCTAACTTTGATGCCTCAGGATGAATTCTCTAGTGGTCGGTCGAGCTCAGGGAATTCGATGTATAGTATGTCCCGAGAATGACCATCAAAGAATATGCTCTGATAGATTTCATTTTCGATTAATCTCCACCCCAAACAAGGGACTACATCGCAGGAGTGGACCCTATTCGTTATAGTTCAACTAACACTAAAAAAAGAGTATACCTCGTCTTGAAGGGACATGATGATCACCTATACAAATGAGTGCTCCACTTCGAGTTCAAAACCACTAAGATGTTGCTGTCATTAATTCGTAATAATTGCTTGGACTCTTAAACATTAGGCGAATTAGTGATCATCTTAGCCGTTAATCATCCAATTTTGGTAGCTCATTATTGTCAGACCTGTTTGTGTACTCACTATCATGGTAAGGTAAGGTAAGGTAAGATTTTAGCTTAGCATTTTGCTTAAACGGTTGATTGGGATATTTGTGCATGAATCTTAAAAAATAAGGATTTTGATTGCTAACGTTGCTACTATAAATATATTTCTCTGCCCAATCGGATTGTCTATTAGTACCTAAAAGAGAAAAGATTAAATTATGCATTTCACCTACAATCATCAACTTAATTGTTAAAAGTAAAAAATAGTTTAGTTACAATTTTTTTTATTTATTAAAAATGATACAAAAGAGAACAAACAAAAATGATTTGAGGCAATGATCTTAGGATTAACGATAGTGTAATAGAGGATTAGCAGTGTGACATGTTAAATCTTTTGCAAGTGTAATAGAGGATCCAACTGTTTTTTTTATTTTATTTTGTATGCTTTCAAAATGATATAAAACGAATATTACAAACAAGAAGTATCCAAAGATGTGAACACAAACTAATAATAATGCTTCTGTAATAAAGAGATTTATTTTGTGAGTTAGCGTGAAATATGTCACATTAGGATGATATGGGAAAGATGGGGGAGAGTAAGTAGACTTGTATTACATGCGCGCTTCATTGATAGAAAAAAAATGTTAAAGCGAATATGCAATTAATTGGATACCAAAAATCTCCGTATGCGGCCGCAGGAGCTGCATCGAGAGTTAGTCTTGCTTACCTTCAAAGTTCCTCAACATGCAGTCTCACAGGAACACCTTTTAAAAAACCAATTTCCTGTACGTGGGAGGGAGCACAGCTTCTTCACCTGTGTGATGAGTTGGTCCCGTGTCTGCTGCAAAGACATGGTTGGGTCCCTTGTCAACTTGCTCACAACTTCCTCAACATTCAAGTTGGCTTTCGGATGATAGTATGGATTTATTTGACCTGAGAAATAACTTTTCTCAGAGTCTTTCTTATCTATGCTAGCGTCATCCTCGCTTGACTTCATGTCGTCACTCCAAGAATGGATGGCTGGTCGTCCAACAGAACTAAACAAGGGAAACATCGTGCTCTCTGATGTCGAGAATCCATTACCCTTCTCTTTACACCAACGGCGACAGCAGGTAAGTCATCAAAATTATCATATAATGCAGTGGTTGCCTCGATTCTCTTACCAACATCGGATGCTCCCTCATCCGATTTCCGATTTCATTTGGATTGCTTGCACATTTTTTTGAGGTGCCGACTCCATCATCATTCTGTTCTGTTGAGAATTGATTCATGATCGTTAAAATTGATTCATGATCGTTATTAATGGTGAATGAGATAGTGAGATAGTGGGATGAAAGAAGTGGTGTGAGATAGTTATTATTATGTCCTATAAATATGACCTTAGTAAATGAAGTGTGTGTATTTAGAGATAATCTTGTAAGTGTTCTTGTTCTTTTACCTCCTGTTTAATACTACGTCGTTTTCTTGATTGAAATCGTTTTCCGTTATTTGGATCGCAGTATTCTGTTTTATTATTTTCTTACTCCTCCTTCCCCAACATTTGTGGTATCAGAGCCTTGTTTCAATCTGAACTGGGCATCTTCCGAAATGACAATAAGTTTGCTTAAAGGAAAGCATCTTCCGAATTAGTTTTGGGCAGAAGCAGTTGCAACAACATTTTATTTATTCAATATTTCACCGACAAAGGCTGTTATGAATCGAACTCCTTTTGAAGCTTGGTATGGTATAAAGCCAACTGTAAGCCATCTAAGAATTTTTGGTTGTATTGCTTATGCTTTGGTAAATTCACAAAATCATCATAAGCTTGATGAAAAATCAGAAAAATATATCTTAATTGGATATTCTGCACAATCCAAAGCATATCGATTATATAATCCTGTAAGTGGCAAAGTTATTATTGACAGAAATATTGTATTTGATGAAAGGGCAAGTTGAAATTGGGAGATCAATGAAGGTGAAACACAAATTCGTGTTCCAGCAGAACTAGTTACTCTATCGAATTAAGTGGCAGATCCTGCTCCAAGAAATTCAACGTCAACCTCACCCAGTAGTAGTTCAAATTCAACAAATGATTCCTCAGATGAAACCCCTCCAAGAAGGTTTAGATCACTAACAGAGATTTATGATTCAGCATTTGCTTTATCTATTTCAGATCCTATAAGTTTTGAAGAAGCAGTTGAGGAATGTCGAAAATCAATGAAGGAGAAAATCAAGTCAATTAAGAAGAATGAAACTTGGGAGCTAATGAATCAACCGAAAAAAAGAAAGCTTTTGGATCGAAATGAGTATTTAAAATAAAGTATAATGCAGATGAAAATATCGAAAAACATAAGACTCGGTTGGTAGCAAGTGGAGCCATAACATGAAGTATTTATAACACAGATGAACAAGTTGCAGATATTCTCACCAAGTCACTTCCGGTTCAGAAGCATATTTATTTTATGTCTCAAATTGGTGTATATAACTATGAATCAAGGGGGAGTGTTGAGAATTGATTCATGGTGGTTACATAGTTATTATTATGTTCTATAAATAGGAATGAAGTAGTAGTGAAAAAAAGAGAGTGTGTGCATTTGGAGATAATCTTGTAATTGTTCTTATTCTTTTACCTCATGTTTACTACTATGTCGTTTTCTTGATTGAAAATATTTTCATTATTTGGATCATAGTATTTTATTTTATTATTTACTTGCTCCTCATTCCCAACATATTAAAAAAAAAAAAACAGCAGTCTTTTCGGCTCTCCAATGAAAGCAGAGCCTCACATGTCCTTAAGATAAAATAAGCGCACACATAAGGAAGCCGAAGCCAAGCGATTTAGGACCTTTACTAACGGGGACGGCAGGGCTCGTTTCAGATGGCAACGTCTTGTGCTTCGAGTTGACCGAGACGGTGGTGGAGCTCACCGGATTGGCTCTGCCGATCGAAAGAAAGGAGTTAGTCGAAATGTCAAGACGGATCGAACAAATCCAAGTATTGGGGACCAGGTGGACGGGGACCTCGGCGACGAGGGCGGGCGCGTAGTCGGGAGGGAACTCGAAGAGGGAGAGGGTGAAGCGCTTGTCAACGACACCGACGTCGAAATGGATGACGCCGGAGGTCTGCTCGTCGAGGCGGATGGCGCGGACGGGGAACCAGAGGAAGAGATCCTGGGCCACGACGCCGGAGAGGCCAGCGATCTGGCCAGGCGAGATGGTGCCAACGATGCTGGCGTTGTACCGCACCTCGCTCTCGGTACAGCCGCGCCTCGAACCGCCCCTCCTCGTCCACGTAAAACTCCCGCACCCCCTTGGGCAGCAGCCCGATGGGCAGGCCGTGGGACCGCAGCACCTCGGACGCGCTGCCACCGTGACGGCCGCGCCAAAGAAGAAGAAGGAGAATAGGAGAAGGAGGCTCATACCGAGTTAGGTTTTTCTTGTTTTGATTCTGAAGAGAAGGGAAGAAGAAAGTAAGGGATGTTGAGGGTCGACAACGACTAACACCTCTCCTGTGCTCTCTCACCGGAGAACGAGAGGAGGCGGCGTTGGTGGTGGTGCATTTATTGTTGGTTTGGGTTAGAGGGAGCACGTAGCACAGCCATACACGCGGGATGTTGGAAGCGCAGGTGGCGACGCCACTTGAAGAACACCCGAGTGTTTTGGCCAGCTTGCCTACCCACCCAAACTGCGGAGGACGCCTTGTGCGCGGCCGTCGGAAGGCATCTCAGGGTCATTTTATTCCAAAAAGTTTTTGTTTTTGATTTTAGGTAATTTATATATAAAAAATCTTAATAATAAGGTTTTTTTTTTACCAATATGATATTTCCTTATTTGATTTTTACTCGGAATACCTCTTTTTTTTTATAATAGAATCCAAATATCATTTATAAAATTATATATATATATATATATATATATATATATATATGATGTCTGTTGACCATGATTTACTCTGATTTATTTGGGCTGAATTGATTTGTTTGACATGAACGGAACAAGTTCAAGTGTTTGATTTATTATTACTAATTGGTTTTGATTTATTCCTTTTATATCTAAGATTATCCTTCCTTTTTTTTCCAAATCATCATGCACGTTCAACCAATGTTAACCTTCTTGCTAGTGGTGGTCATTATCGTTGCTATCGTCGTCGCTTATCATCGATAGGAAACTAACCTAGTGCTAGCACAAGCCATAACTCCCACGAAACCTGTAATAGGTTGCCATCGCTAATTGGTTATTGTCACTATCCACCTTCCTACTAAAAAATCTCAACGGAAGCATCATATGTACAGTAAAAGATTAAAATAAAATAAGTTTTTTACGTAAATTAAATCATTATGCAAAAGATTGGATTGCGAAAAAGTCGTAAAACTGAAAAACCGTATGATGTAAGAGATTATTTACATAAGGAGATCGTATATCCCTGTTTTTTCATATCTGGATGGAGAGGATAAAAGAGGTCAAGTATCATCCTCTCTAGCGGTATCCACACGATGGATTGCTACAACGATACTCCTCCAATCACAATCTTAGTTCTCATAACTCTTGTGCAGAGGAAGAGAGGAGAATAAGAGGCGGTGGCTAAAGCTATAGCCTACCAACCATGAGCCTCCCCTCTTATTCATATAGAGCCACAAAAAACCCTAGGGGTCCAATAATCTCCTTGTATTATTGGATCTCTATCCAATAATCTCCTTTGGCCTTTAATTGAGTTTCATGTAAGGAGCTCATTAGCACAGAGTCTCATCTAATGAGAATATATGCTAATTGGATTTTCATCTAATTCTTTATTCGCTGAAGCATCCATCATATATATGTAACCATCTAGGCTTGATACCGAGTTAGCTGTGAGTCGCTCTCATCAGAACTCCTTCTGATATAGTAAATTATTATCTCCGTAATAATTCACTCGACTCATCGACTATGGACGTACTAGGCCACTGTGTCATAGTCCCCAAACGATACGGGGGGATCAAATCCATCGAACATGTTTGTCCACAGTTATTATATATCTATAATCCCTCATCCAATTAATATCCCAAAGATTGTATATTGGACATGGTACTATCAGGTCATATACGGAATCCATTTGAGACTCGCTCTAATCGGATTCTGCCGAAGAACTCCTTCTCTCTCAATCCGAATGACCCTTGCTAGAAATTTTGTCCGAGCAAGTACATACGGGATATTCCTCTCAGGATACTGAGAGTGGATGATCCTTTATTGGCACTGAATTTACCTTCATAAGGTTAGCTATCAATCCCAATAACCAATTGTACTAGATCTGAAACTTACCAAATCTATAAGTCTGACATCAAAGAAAGGAGTATTCATACAAGGCATCCTTGGTGTCTCAAGTCAAAGGACCAAATACACAACTTGGACTATGAATTCGCCATCTGACAATAGGTATCATCAGCCATACAACACTGCATAAGCGGATCAATTAGTGAACTCATTCTCTAATAAGCACATGTACTATATCCTTAGTATCTTCACACAAGTGGCTATGAGATCAGCTGCCTCCATCATATGGATGAGTAAATAGTAAGTACACTCGTATGTTCGATTATCTCGATGTCCTTCTTGAGTAATCTATGATCAAGATTATTTAGAATCTATTTTTAAAGGTGAATCGATCTAATTACGTAATCTTATTATGATCAGATTCTCATTACACAAAACCAAGGACGTCACAATATATATGCAACATATAATATAATATAAGAATATGTCAATAATAATCATAAGTAAAAAGATCACATAGCGTGTCACACGTGCCATCACTCACGTGATTGGCTTATAGGGCACCTGTAACTAGCAATCTCTCACTTGACCTAAAGCCAATCACCTATGTGTCTGATCCATATCAGACCTATGTGATGCTCAAATATAATATGAGCCAGTGGTTTCATTAGTGGATCTACAATGTTATCTTCGGATGAAACTCTTTGTATTGCTATATCTTTTCGGGTCATAATCGCTCTAATCAAATGGAACCTCTTCAGAATAATTCTAATAAGACATAGATTCCCTTGCTAGAGCTATCGTTCTGTCACTATCGCAGTATATGGGAATTAGCTCCACGCTACTTGGTACGACTCCCAAATCCCTGATTGACTTCTTCATCCACACCCCTTCCTTTATTGCTTCTACTATAGCAACGTATTCCACCTCTATGGTTGAGTCAATAATAGTATCTTGCTCAGAACTCTTCTAGCTTACTAGTCCTCCATTCAGGGTGAAAACATACCCCGAGTTCGACTTGCTATCATTAATGTCAGACTGAAAACTCAAGTCCATGTAGCCCTCAGCCCGGAGGTTACCTCCTCCATATACCATAAAATATCATTAGTCTTTCTCAAGTACTTAAGGATAAACCAGGATCTGCTTGATACCTACTTATGACACTCACAACATGTGCTATATCAGGCGTGGTACATAGCATAGCATACATGATAGACCCTATCGCTGATGCATAAGGTATCTTATCCATTGATGTGTGTTTATCTAACATGTGTGTTAGAGAAAGAATTGTAGGTCTAATTATGACAGGATCAATGGAGTTACAACCAGATAATAGGCCAAGATCAAGCTTAGGCATCAGGCCGGGATCAGACAATGTGGTGGGATCTCGCAGGGAGTTCGCTAGAAGATTCGCCGAAGGGATCGGGTAGCTCGCTGGGAACATGAAGGGAGATTACCGAGAGAAGATCGGAGGACTTGCCACAAGAATGCCGAAGGCTACCGGATTGGCGAAAGTTGGGTCTAAATTAAGCTTATGATTATTAAGTGTTATAATCATTGAGTCTTAGTTAGAAGTAAGTTCTAATTGAGTTTGATAGATGAAATTCAAATCAACTCAATAAGGTAATCGGATCCACTATTGGGTTTGGTTGAGCTCAGGTTGAACTCAATCAGTTGACTAAGGAGTTGTCAATAGAAAGTCAAAGTCGGAATTCAAAAAGTGGAGGGAACCAGTTTTACGGAGAATCCGATAGGTAAACCACCTGCCAATAGCGGTGACCACTAGCTTTCGACGGGTAAACCACCCAAGTGGCGATTAAACTGCCATACCATAGAATTCGGGCAGCGGCTAGCAGCTGACGGTGGGTAAACCGATCGTACCCAGTTTTTTTGGGTATGTTTGATTTTTGGTTCCAAAAATCTGAAGCCACTTGTGTTACGATCAATTGGTACTTGGGGGGTTGAATTAGTGCAAGCTAAGATTTTTCTTTCTAAAGCAAAAGATTTTTGAATAAGATAGAATAGGAAATCCAAAGCTTTTTATTTTTAATAAAATAAGTGAGTGATTAAAAGTAAGAAGCTAGAAAGATAATCATGTTTGAGGAAAATAACTTATCGTCTTGCTTTCAAAGAGTTTAATTTAGTTGGAAGCATCAATTCAACAACATTCAAGCAATGAAAGTATGAAACACTTATAATTTTATAGCGGTTCGGTGCCAGCGGCCTATGCCCACTTCCGAGTCCTCCTTCTTGAGGCACATCAGCATCCACTACCAATCTTCTTTGGGTAAAGATCAAACCCTTACACTTAAGCTTACAAGGGAGACTAGATTTACAACTCTAAGCTCTCTCCCTTATCATTTTTCTTTTTCTTATAATTCTCACATAATATTTTCTCAGAATATAATCTCCAAAAAGTGTTGTTCTGAATGTAAGAAAACTTGGGGTATTTATAGGCCCTAAATTGACTTCAAAATCGGAGCCAAAATCTAACTCACTCGAAAAATTCGGGAACGAGCGATTTACCCACCATCCTAGGTGGTTTACCCACCATCCTAGGTGGTTTACCCACCGTCAGCAGTTGACCGTCGCGCGGATTCTGTGGTATGGGCGGTTCACCCGCCACCTGGGTAGTTTACCTGCCGAAAGCTACTACCCACCACCCAGATTCTGTGGTACGGGCAGTCCAACCGCTGCTCACTGGCGGGTTACCTATCAAAATTCTCGCAGAAGTGGTTCCCTCCACTTTTTGAATTTCGGCTTGACTTTTACATTGACTAGCTCTTTAGTCAACTGATTGAGCTCAATCAAACCCAATCGTGGACCCAGTTGTCTCATTGAGTTGATTTAGATTCTTTCTAAATCCAACTCAATTAGGACTCTAATTTCTAACTATAACTCAATGATTACAACACTTAGTGATCAATTAAGCCAAATTAAAGTCTAACTCTTGTATACTCCGGTAATCTTACAGTAAGTCCTTCGGTCTTCTTTCCGGTGATCTCTCTTCACGTTCCCAGCGAGCTTCCCGATTCCTTCGGCGAATCTCCTAACGAACTTATGGTGAGATCCTATCGCATCGTCCGAACTTGGCCTGATGCCTAGGCTTTATCTTGGCCCATCATCTGGTTGTAATTTTATTGATCTTGTCATAATTAGACCTACACGTTGCTAATTATGACTTAATTAAATATAATAATTATCAAAATATCCATCATACGATCATCCCGACTCCCGGCACAATCTTTTGGCGAACTTCCTTACGCCATCCTGGCAAACTTCTGATACCCTTGGCGAGCTTCCGACACACTCTTGGCGAGTTCCCAAACGCATCGACTCGATGCATGGACTTAACCTTAGCCAATCCTGATTGTAATAATCCTTCTATTATAATTAATCATACATCAATCAACTCTAACAATCCTGTTAGATCAATAATCCATCAATTGATTTCATCATCAAAATCCAAAATTCAACAACTTAGGGTCTATAAATACTTCAAGTATTCTTGCATTCACAACACCTCTTTTGGACAATTAACTTCTATGAAAAAAAATTGTGAGTGATTTGTAATAAAACGAAAAGGAAATGGAGAAAGCTTAGAGATAGAAATTTTTCTTTAAGTCTCCCTTATAAGTAAATGTAAGGGTTTGATCTTCACCCAAAGAAGATTGGTAGTAGACACCGGTGTGCCTAAAGAAGAGGATTCGGGAGTGGACGTAGGCCGTTGGTGCCGAACCACTATAAAAATCATAAGTGGTTCTTTGCTTTCATTGATTACATATTTATTGTATTAAGGCTTCATATTTAACTCATCTTTTAAGAAAGCAAAGTCTTTACGATAACTTCTTTATTTTAAACGGTGTTTATCTTTTCGGTTTGATTATCTACTTAGCAACTTTTCTTTGTTCACTCAATCATTTCACTAAGAACGAAAAGTTTCGATTTCCCTATCTTGTTTTAATCGAAAATATATCATCTAAAATAAAAATTTACACTTGCATTAATTCACCCCTCTCCCCTCCCCCCCCTCTCTTAGTGTCAAATGATCCTAACACATGATAAACCCTATCACTGAGGCATAATGTATCGTATCCATGTCTACCCTTTCTTCAGGAGTCTTTGGAGACATACTCCTAGAAATTGATATTTCATGTCTCATCGGTATGAGACCTCTTTTGGAATTCTCCTTACCAAACCTTTTGACAATGGAGTCTATGTAACTAGATTTAGACAAGCCAAACATCCTTTTTGATTTATTTCAATAAATCCAGATCCCTAAAATATAGGATGCTTCCCCTAAGTCTTTTATGGAGAAGTTTTTGGATAGCCAAGTCTTTATTGTGGAGAGCATTATTGCATCATTCCCAATGATTAGGATGTCATCCACATACAATATTAAGAAGGTGAAAACACTTTAACTTGCATTTCTGTACACATAAGACTCATCTTCATTCTTAATGAAGTCACAAGATCTAATTATCTCATCAAATCTTATGTTCCAACTTCAGGAAGCTTGCTTTATCATATACAACTTCGGAAAATTTCTGGATAGCTAAATTATGTTCCAACTTACCTTTCAGCCTTCATGTACATATAAGGCTGTATTATATACACCTCCTCATTAAGGTTGCCATTGAGGAATATTGTTTTGACATCCATCTGCCAGATCTCATAGTCATAGTGTGCTGTAATGGCAAAAAAAATTCTAATGGATTTAAGCATGACTATTGGTCAAAAGGTTTAGTCATAGTCAATTCCTTATCTTTGACGATATCTTTTAGCTACTAACCTTGCCTTATAAGTCTCCACCTTTCTATGTACTCCGATCTTCTTTTTGAAGCTCCACTTGCACTCGATGGGTACTATATCCTCAAGTACATCCACAAGGTTCCAAACCTTGTTATATTACATGGAATATATCTCAGAATTCATGGGTTTTTGCCACTTCCTGGAGTCTATACTCATAATAGCCTCATCGTAAGTTTGAGGATCAATATCCTAAGAGTCCTCTCTATTGATATATCTTACATATCTTTCAGGAGGGTAAGGTACTATGCTAGACCTACGCAAAGTTGAAACTTGTGTGTTAGGTACTTGAACATACTCGGGCTCTGGAATGGTGCTTGAGCTAGGTTCTCCAACCTCACTCAACTCTATCTCACTCCCACTATTTCTACCAAGAATGTGCTCCTTCTCAAGGAATATAGCTATCTTGGCAACAAAGGCCTTTCGATCATCGGGATGATAGAAATAATACCCATAAGTTTCCTTGGGGTATCCCATGAATATGCATTGTTTTATCCTTGATTCCAACTTATCGGGGTTGTGTCTTCTAGCGCGGGCAGGACAACTATAAATCTTAACCATCTTAAGATCAGGCTTCTTTCATTTCTATATCTTATACGGTATAGATATTACCAACTTTGATGTAACTCTGTTCAGAAGATAAGCTGTGGTCTTTAGGGCGTATCCCCATAAAGAGATAGGTATGTTAGCGAAACTCATCATGGATCATATCATATCTAATAGTGTATGATTTGTCCTTTCTAATACACCATTAAGTTGAGGTGTATAATGAGGTGACCACTGGGATAAAATCCCATTATCCTTGAGGTAATGGGTGAACTCCGTACTCAAGTACTCTTCTCCTCGATCTGATCGAAGAATCTTAATACTCTTTCTAATCTGGTTCTCGACTTTTTTCTTATATTCTCTGAATTTATCAAATGTCTCGAACTTATACTTCATCAAGTATACATGTCAATACCTAGAGAAATTATTAGTGAATGTAATGAAGTATAAGTAACCACTTATAGCTTGAGTCGATATGGGATCACATACATTATTATGTACGAGTTTCAATAACTCAATGGCTCTCTCTCTAGTTTCACTAAAAGGAGAGTTGGTCATCTTCCCACAAAGGTAAGATTCGTAAGTTGCATATGACTCATAGTTAAATGAATCTAAGTATCCATCATTCAGTAACTTTTGAATCATTCCCTCATATATATAACCTAGCCTACAATGTCATACGTATACATTATTCACCTCATCTCTTTTTCTCTTAGACATATTTATATTCATGATGTATGGAAAAGTATCTAACACATATAAGCCATTTATAATGGTCCCTTTAGTGATGATCTCATCATCCATAATTATTGAATAATTATTATTCTCAAAAACTAATTTATATCAATTAATTGTCAAACAAGATATGCAAATAATATTTTTGATAATGGAATAGACAAAATAGCATGCATCTAATGCAATAATAGCTCCACTAGGCAGATGTAGGATGACATCCCCAATAGCAATTGCAGCAACTCTTGCTCCATTGCCTATCTCGCCTATAGCCAATCTCCTAGGTCTTATTAGAACCTGCAATGAATTGCAGATATGATAAGCACACACGGTATCCAATACCCATGTGTTATCATGAAAATATGATAAGTGAAGACTGACCATGAATATACATGAAACTTCTCCAAGTTTCTATTTCACCTTCTCTACAAGATAATCATTATAGTTTCTCTTTCAATGCCCATTTTAGCCGTAGTGGAAGCACTATCATTTATCTTTTGTTAGGTCTTTCTTGATAATCTGTGTCTTACCCGGTCTTTCTTTACCCTTACCTTTCTTAAGGATCTTGCTGGTCTTCCTCCCTCCCTCCCTCGCCCAATAATATTATGTGTTGATAATAAACCTGTCCGGGCATGGATTAGCATGTCTCCAACAACCACAACTACAAAACTTTGATATAGACCGACAAACTACAATAGTACAATATTTATGCAAGCTCCAAATCAATGGTACTACTAGTAACCAAATTAACTATATAACATAAGTTAAGACATAGTATGATGTTTTCTAAAAGTTACCAAACATCTTGAGTGCTTGTGCATGATCCCATGATTTTGGATACTTACAAAATGGTTTATGCTCCAACTCTAACATGTCTTTCACCTATCTAAATCTAAAAAAGAAAAACTTCAAAAAATAAGTGGCTAAGTTCACTAGTAAATGGATTTGTAAAATGCAGCCTATTAGACTTTGTTCTGTTAATGAAAAATTCACCTATAAAATATATTAATCAATTCCATCAAGGAAACAAAATAAATGACACTGACTACTAAACACAATTACAAAGTTCTCATTGAATAGTTACCATAAGTTAAGCTATGCAACTGATAAATAAGCACCTCCTGCCATGTATATAACATCGGTTGCATGATCAATATCATTTGGTCACTACTGTTCAAAATTCAAATACTAGATACCTGCTTTCAACAATTGCTGTTTTTATATCCATAAATAACCTATTTCTAATATAAGAGACCAAAACTCTATATAAATAGTTTAATATGATAACCTACTGCTATTTTTATGACCGTCAATAAATAACATCACCAAAGTTACAAAGATAGTTAAGTATAAACCAAGGTTCATTGTATCGATTCATAGTGATATATCAAGTTTATCTCGGTATGTTACGGTACCTGATACCGAGCGATACCCATAGTGTATGCCACTCAGTATATTATAATATTATATTAATATAATATATATTAAAAAATAGAGAGACGAGGCATTGCTTTGTTCTCCCTTCTCGTGCGAGGAGACATCTGGTTATCTCGATGTCCCTCTCGAGTAACCTATGATCGGGATTATTTAGGATCTGTGTTTAAAGGTGAATCTATCTCATTATCGTGATCTCATCACGATCCGATTCCCATTATGTAGAACTAAGGACATCACAATATATATGCAATATATAATGTAATGTGAGAATATTCCAATAATAATTATAAGCAAAAAGATTGCACAACGTGTCACATATACCATCACTCACGTGATTGGCTTCTAGGTACCTGTAACCAGCACCTCTTGCGCAAATGGTTGGTCATTACTTTGAATGTCAATCTTGGATGCTCGTTCATTTGAGTGACTCCTTTCCCTACATCTCAATATCTATTTCTCCTAAACGGTCGCGCATGCTAGCTACCCTCCATGCAGCCTAACTAGGTCCCCCATATTTGCATGTCAAGTTTTTCTATATATGCTTGTACCACTCTAGTATCATATATTATGAACTTAGCTAGTTTTGCCTAAGTTGTGTAATACCATTGCATATTTATCCATAAAGGTTAGCCTCACCGAAACCTCTTATGGTCCCTTATGATCTACAAAGAGAAAATGGGTTAGAGAAAACATTTTACGTGGGATCAATAAATAACCATTTCAGCAAACATTTTTACAGCTAATGCAAATTACAACCATGGACTTCATAAACTCTACACAGTCACACACAAATGATCATAGGCCATTACAAATTGAAATCCCTACAAGTGTCCGCATGACACAACTCTCATTTATAAGCAGAAAACGGCTACGAAAGCTAACCAATCCTAGGTTGCCAAGTCTATAGGTAGCTCGCTACTTGTTGTATAAGGCATGTACAAAGTCCTTAAAATACATATATATATATATATATATATATATATATATATATATATATATATATAAGCATTACATTGAGTACCCTCTTTATATTTTTGTCCGTGCAAATGCGGTAGGATGAACTTTGTGCCATGAGTTCGGGCATCAGGTTATAAGATGAGTTAGAGGTTCGGACGAAGTGTTGGATAATCAAATGATATGTCAGAATGCTAGACAACATGCTGAAAGCTTTGTGATTATAATTAAAGTGGTTAAGTCTTGATCGTAGTCGTTAAGAGTAAAAGTAAATTAGTATTAGATCGAAATCATACCAACTTGATTTTAAGTGTATTGGGCTTGAACTAAGGTTGAATTGGGTCTGATGGAAGGCCAATTCACTGACCTGGGATTGGCCTCAGTGGTGGTATTATCAGGCCCAAGTGATGGTACTGCCTAGATAGTTGGAAAGTACTATTTATGCTTTTCCAGGTAATCCGACGGTGGTACTACCCCTTATTAGTGGCAGTACCACCCAGTGACAATGGTATTGTCAGTATCCTTAAAACTTGGGGATTTAAAATTTTGACTCTAATTCTGAAGACTTTGTGGGTCTATAAATACCCTAGTCATTTTTACTTGATAGAAGCATACATAAGTGCCAACAAATAGTGAAAAGAGATAGAATCCTTGAGGTTAAAGTGTTGTAAACTCTTGAAGTGTTTGAGTCTCTTCCTCCTTGATTTTAGCGATTATTCTAAGGAGGTGTAAGGTCTTATGTAAAAGAGTTTATGTAAAAGTTATCTTAAGCGTGGTAAAAGAGAAGGGTTCTAACAAGGGTAGTTGATCTTTGCTCATTGGAAATAATATTAGTAGTAAAAGCCGATGGCCTAAAGAGAAGAGGAATTAGGAGTGGATATAGATTGGAATGACCAAATCACTATAAATCGATTGGTATTTCTTTGTTATTGCTTATTAATTTACTTTACTCATCACTCTTACATAAAATTTCAAGTTAAATATATTTTTGATTCATATTCTTGTTCAAACTTTTCAAATCAGATTTTTTTTATGATAACACTAATTCACCCCACCCTCTTAGTGTCATCATGATCCTAACACACCCATGACGTCACCTCATTCTTCAAAATATTAAGTTAAGGGTTATAATTACATGAACTATTTTAGGAGTTATTTTTTTTCCTAAATTAAGTGCTAGAGGAGTCATGTAGATGTTCTTAGGAGGATACCATTTGGTCATATAGCACATATTCTTAACGTTCCTATATATCAATACACTCTTGATAATATTTTAGAATACTAGAGTGGGAGATGTAGTTTTATGTTCGGTGGTGTCGTAGTTGAGTCTAGCCCAATTGATATTACTTTGATTTTGAGAGTTTTAAACCGTGGACAAGTGGTAGATGTTGAAGCAATAACTTGGGGTTGTATGTTTAAAAAAAAAATATTTTAAGAGATCAACAATCTTATCAACAAAATGTGGAAGATGTAATATATAGGCTAGTTTTGAGTGATGATAGTGTCGACATCATCAACTTTTATCACTCGTACAGTTTATATATATATATATATATATATATATATATATATATATAGTTTGTTTATATATTATTTTTATCAAATAAACAATACTCCATCCTCACGTTACTATCTTATGTTAATCATTTGGATTCGTGGACAAAGTAGGATTAGGCGATGAGTATTCATTCTTATCTTGTCATTAAAATTTCAACTATCGATTGATGCTAGATGATGGCACCAACATCAGTGGATATCTTAGAGAGTTTGTAGCAATATTAATAGTAAACTAAATTTTATTTTGACGTTGATATGATAAGCTCGATACCAATTACTTTTTTTAATATTATATTTGCTAATATTTTTATAGGTATAACAATGGGAGTAATGTTGATATATTTATTCTATCCCATTTTTAGGATCACCCTTTGACTGCGGAGTATCAGCAATTGGAAAGTTGTCGACTTAAGATTAAGGTTAATAACTAAGAACAATGTAACTATGTATTCATAAAGAATCATTCATTTGAAAATATGGACATTGTCTTATAATTTTATATATGTTTTAGTATACTGATATGTCAAGTGCTCGCTTTGACTCCTATAATATGATTGAGTCACATCTAATATCGATTAATATTATTTTTATTTATATATTTGAAATGTGTTACTTTATTTAATATATTATTTTATTTATATGGCACATGTTGGTAAAGAATTAAGTGTAAAAAAGGACAAGGATGAAATCAAAAGATTGTATAAGATAGTTAAAAAAAATAAAAATAAAATAAAATCATGGGTTCAGTTATGTTATGACTCGAAGCTTTAAGGAAGCATAAGATATCTTTAATGATTGATCCATTATCTTTCTTTGGTAGGACATTCATTCCGTCATATGTAAACATTTGAAAGCATCGATCATGGGCTGCTCTGTCACACGTCCATAGGCTATATTAGCATTAATATATATATATATATATATATATATATTAATGAAATGAAAGTTGCCTTTGAATATATGTATGACATTAGCGGTACGTGATGTTGAAAAGAGAATATTTAACAAAGGTGATAGAACCAATTATATTTATAATAAAATTAATTTGATTATATATTTACTATTATTTTTTATTTTACATAATTTACGATAAGATGAATAGCAATGAAGAAAAGCTTCAAAATTGAAATATTTTAGTTGTCGAATTATATTTGCTATAATTGATTGAACTATCATTTGTTATTTGTAGTATAATTTTGAAAGATAACACATTTATGTGTGAATACAAAATCATTTTGGTCAATATTGAATTTGAGTAAGTTTATTGATATAGAAGTTATAGATAATTTTGGCCATCATTGTTTTTGTCGAGTGATTTTGAGGTAAACAAGTGTATATTTTTTGTATTTTATTCATTAATATTTTGGATCAATTAATATTTTTGTTAGTTTTTCAATTATAGCAAGCATATCTCATTCAATTATAGCGAGCATATCACTCAATCATGATATATTTTTGTCCCATTATTTAGCGACAACCATTGGCATCTAATGGTGATAATCTTCAAGAAAATATGTGTTTCCATTATAACTCACTCCCCAAAAAAAAAAAAAAAAAAAAATCACAGTCCAACATATTTAGATTAATGATAAGAAGTGTTCTAATGTGATTCCTTTTTTGATAGTATATATATATATATATTATTTATATTAACTATTTATTTATTTGAAAATAAGTACATAGTTTTAAGAAAAATATCCCCTATTAGTTCAGACTCTTCTCCATTCTAGTGTTTCAGAGAAAACTATTAGTAAAGGATGGAAGAGAAAAGCGATGAAATGGCTTCAATAAGACAGATCATTGGTGAAACAAGTCAATCAATTTTGTGATTATTATGCTAATTGATTAATATGTTTTGTAGGAACGATTGCACAGTATTCATTCTTCATGAATACAGGAATCACTCGTTGATTGGCAAAGAAATACAAATTAGGCAAAGTGATATTTTGTGGTATTGGATGATTATTATTTTATGGTGAGTCCACTCAGAGATTTGAGTGTCATGTGATGAAATATTTAATTTTGTGTTGAAACATTGTGTTGACATTGGAATAATTATATTTGGTACAATATAATTTATGTTCTTACTATTGTTTTTGACAATATGACTTCAAGTTGGTAATATGATAAATGTTATTGTGAAAATTTAATATGTTTATGGATTATGGTAATTGAAAATGTCTTTGGTTTATGATTCATTGTACATGGTCCTGTTGTTTTTCATTTTTTTTTTTTTGTATAAATCTAAGGTGTTTCATTTTCAAAGCAAGATATTTTTAGGTCAAATCTATGATCGAGTAACCCGAGTACAAAGTCTACGATGACAACAAGCGAGGATGTTGGCAATAGTGAGATTAGGGCTCCTTCACACTATTAGGGCTACCCCAACATATGTTTATCAAGGCTCCGCATACATGTTTGAACATCGATAATGATGAAGAGGGACTTACTTTTTTTTTTTGCCATCCCTCGAATGGTGATTAGCATGTGATAATTTGGATAAAATCTAGGCTCAAATGAATTAGATCAAATAGCTAGGATTTAATCGAATCAATTTGATTTAATTCATCTAAAAAAAATTAAGTCAAACTAATTTATCATAAATTTGCCAATGACCCTTTTATCATTCATGAAGGATCGATAACAAGAGCGAAAGCTAAAAAGAATTTATAACTTGTTCATTGAAAGGCATTTAGAAATAACAAGCTGATCCAGATTTCGTCAAAGTTATATAGATACAATAAGAGCCACAAAAGATCAACGTGATTCAGATAAGTCCATACCATGAAGATAAAGTCCAGTCTTTAAGGAATGATAAAATTCAATTCATATTTTGAAGAATAAAGGTGATTCAGTCATGGTAGACCATATTTGAAATTGTAGATAATTTTATTTTAGATTTTTCAATGCAGAATTCATGAATGATCTATATTCATGAATTAGGAATATGAATATTATTTAATATATTTAATTAGTTTATTCTTTTTGTACTTTGCTTTACTTTATATAAAGAAGGCTGACCCTCTTTGTAAAAAAAAAACTTAGAGAAATATAATCATCCTCCAACGCCAGTGACTGTTTGTTTTTAAGTTCTTGCATGAATTTTAGAACTTATCAAGCTTTTATACTTATGACATTCAAAAACCCTAAATCTTTACTTTCTTTTTTAACTTATCAAACATTTTAGTTTGTGACGTTTTGAAAAATCAAAGTGTTGTTGTAATCTTTTTTCATTTTATTATTTGATAACGTGATTAGAATAATTCCTCTTACTTCAATCTTGAACAATTCATCTTGTTTCAATTCGTTGGAGAGTATTAATTTACATTCCATATGTATTATAGCTCTTTAGCTATTGGGGTGTATGGTCACTGGGTTGATGATTTCCACCATTTGGTATTAGAGTTCAACTTAAATTTAAGGTTTTCATATCCATTTATTTGCTATCTTTTAGCATTTCCTTTTCTCTTCAGCATCATAACTATAATTGTTGTTCTTCCTTCATTGATGTGCTCTTATTCTTCTTCTTTATTTATCCATAATTTATAGTATAAAAAGAAAAAAAAAAGAAAAGAAAAAAATCATAAAGTCAAAAAAAAAAAAGCAAAGGAAAAGGGAGAGAGACAAAATCAAATTAAAGGTAAAAAAAAAGAAGAAAGAAAGATCAGAATTGTGGATTCAAGAAAATTCCAAATTATAAAATTCAATCTTGTTCATTTAATTCTTGTTCCGATTTAAAAATCTCTCTTTATTCCAATTTTTTTTTTCTGTTCATTTGATATTTCAATTCAAATTCTTGAATGATTGAAATGTAATATGTACATCTTTAAATTGGCCTATATTTTTTTCCTACTTTTATACCTACCCAATTTCACTATTCTTGAACTGTCATAATCTGAATTATTTGTTCAGGTACTTTAGTTCATCTAAGAACCTAAAGAACAAAACAAGAGAGATAAAAGGCAAGAGTGGTGAGATCAACATCGAGAAAATCCAAATCTTGAGTGAGACACTTAAGAAAGTATTAGTGAGATTGTTCTAATTTTATTTTTCAGGTTTTAACAGGTCTAAAGAAAAAGAAACAAGTTCTACATCAAATGATATTTTGGTTCAGGCAATACATTTGAATATATGTTTAAAAAAAAATCAAAAAATAAAAAAAAAGAGAAGCAAAGGAAAAAAAAAGAGAGACAAAATCAAATCAAAGGTTAAAAAAAAGAAAAGGAAATATCAGAATTGTGGATTCAAGAAAATTCTTGCAAATTATAGAATTCAATCTAGTTCATTTAATTCTTGTTCCAGTTTAAAATCTCTCTTCATTCCAGATTTTTTTTTTTCTGTTCATTTGATATTTCAATTCTAATTCTTGAATGATTAAAGTGTAATACATACACCTTTAAATTGGTCTATATTTTTTTTCTATTTTTATACCTACCCAATTTCACTATCCTTAGTTCATAATCTGAATATTTGTTTATGTACCTTAGTTCATCTAAGAACCTAAAGAACAAAACAAGAGAGGTAAAAGGCAAGAGCGGTGAGATCAACATTAAGAAAAGCCAAATCTTGAGTGAGACACTTGAGAGAGTATTGGTGAGGTTGTTCTAATTTTATTTTTCAGGTTTTAACAGGTTTAAAGAAAAAGAAACGAGTTCTACATCAAATGATCTTTTGGTTCAAGCAATGCAGCAACAATTTGAATGTATGTTCAAAATAATGAAAAATGCAAGAGATCAACTAGAAAGGCATGATGATACAATTAATAGATTACAATCAGGACCATGGTGTGGGAAACAACTAACCTTTGTCAATGCTGAATATGATGGAGTAGCAGACATGGATGATGACTAAGTAACTCTAATTGCTCAAAAAGTTAATCCTATGAGACAAACTAGGAGAGGACATTTTAATGGTGTGGACAGAAACATTGGCAGCATCAAAATGAAAATTTCTTCTTTTTAAGGGAAGAATAATCGAAATGCCTATTTGGAGTGAGATCAAAACGTGGAGTTGATCTTTGAATGCCATAACTACTCCGAAGAAAAAAGGTAAAATTAGCCGTTGTTGAATTTTATGATTATGCTATTGTTTAGTGGGATCAATGGTGAAAGGTGAAGACTTGGATGGAGATGAAATAAATCTCGAGGAGGAGATTTGTCCCTAGCCATTATTATAGGGTTCTGCATCAACGACTGTAAACTTTGACACAAGGTTCCATAAGTATTGAGGAATATCATAAAGAGATAGAGATAACCATGATAAGGGCTAATGTGGAGGAAGACCATGAGGCCACCATCGCTAGATTCTTGGGTGGATTAAACAAGAATAATCTTGTAGAGTTGCAACACTATGTGGAGATTGAGGACATGGTAAATGTAGCCACGAAGATTGAGAGGCAACTTAAAAGAAAAGGCACAATGTATGATTCAAAACCTTATTCGGTTTCTTTTTCTTCTTAAAAATTAAATTGGAGTAAAAAGAATGATAAACCCATTGTTAGCCTAAATTTGGTGAAACTAAAGGCAAAAATAAATTATACGACAAGGGTAAATATAAGAATCAATTGAATCAAACTACAGGCATTAAGTATTTTAAGTGCCTTGGGCATAGACATATGGCACATGAATGCCCTAATAAGAGAGTTATGATAATAAAGGATGAGATTGTAGAATCTTAAAATGAGAAAGAGGATGATGATGACCCTCCATCATTAGAGGATGCTAGTGATGTAGAGTATGCGAAAGGTGAAATTTTAGTTATTCAACGCACACTTAGTTTGTAAAACAAAATTGATGAACATGGTGAACAACGTGAGAATCTGTTTCACACTCATTGTTTAATTGCTAATAAGTTGTGTAATATGATTATTGATAGTAGAAGTTGTATAAATGTGGCAAGTACCTTTCTCGTGGAGAAACTGAAATTACTTACTATCAAACATCCAAAACCTTACAAGTTATAATGGTTGAATGATAGTGGTGTGGTGAAGATAAATCGATGAGTGTTAGTTTCGTTCTGAATTGGTAGATATAAGGATGAAGTTTGGTGTGATGTGGTACCTATGTATGCTGGTCATTTGTTGTTGGGAAGACCATGACAATATGATCGAAGGGTAATATATGATGGGTTCAAGAATTGTTATTCTTTAATCATGGATAGACAAAAATATCAACTTAGACCTTTACCTCCAAAGAGCATTTTTAAAAACCAAATGCACATAAAACAACAATATGAGGAGCTTGAATCTTAATTAACCAAAAATTTGGGGAGGGAGCAAAAGAGAGAGAAAAATAAAATATGTGAGTTGAGTGATAAAAACAAGAGTGATGGGAAACATAACGGGAGAGAAAATAAGGAAGACCTAAGCGAAAGAAAAATGAGTGTATATGCCAAATTGAGTGATATAAAGAAAGCCTTAACCATGAGGCACCCGATACTTGTACTTATGTATAAGAACATTTTGATTGTGTATAATGAAATTAACAAAAAATTGCCTCATGCTATTATTGATCTTTTGTAGGAAAATGAGGATCTTTTGCTCGAAGAAGTTCCAAATTGTTTACCACCAATTAGAGGAATTGAGCATCAAATAGATTTCATTCTGGGAGCAAGCAAACCAAACAAGCTAGCATATAGATGCAACCCTGAAGGGACCAAGGAAATCCAAAAGCAAGTAAGTGAGCTTATGAAAAAGGATTATGCTCGAGAAAGTATAAGTCCTCGTGCAGTTTTAGTTTTTTTTTTGTGCAAAGAAAAGATAGATCTTAGAGAATGTGCGCTGATTGCAAAGCCATCAACAAAATCACGAAAGTAAGTGGAGCAAGTCTTAACTACCTGACGTATGACAAGGAGTTTTACACTTTGATAAGAGTGTTAAAGACATAGCAGCACTCTCTTTGTTATCGATCCTTCATAAATAACAAAAGGGTCCTTGACAGATTTATGATCAACTAATTGAGTCATATCATTCCCCATTTCCTCAAAAGTATTTGTCCTCGAATTAGTACCTTCATTACCTATATTAAACAAAGATAAATTAAAAACATTGAAGGTTACACTAATATTGTCATACTCACCTGGTAGAGCTAGCTTGTATACATTGTCATTGATTCTTTGAAGGACTCGAAATGGACCATCTCCTCTTGGCATTAGTTTAGACTTCCTTTGGCTAGGAAATCTTTCCTTCCTCGACTGTAGCCAAACCCAATCACCGGGTTCAAATACTACTTGCTTTCGGCCTTTGTTATGTTGTTTATCATATTGTAGAATTTTCTTTTCAATTTGTGTCCGAACTCTTTCATGCAATGCTTTGACAAAATCAGTTTTTTTAATTACCATCCAAATCAACCTTTTCCCAAGGTAACTGTAGTAAATCCATAGGAATTAATGGATTGAACTCATACATAACTTCAAATGGGGAATGGTTTGTTATAGCATGCACACTTCTGTTATAAGTAAACTCGACATATGACAAACATTCCTCCCAATTCTTCAAATTCCTTTGAATTATGACTCTCAAAAGTATTGATAAAGTTCTATTTACTATCTCTATTTGTCCACCAATTTGTGGGTTATAAGTGGTTGAATACAATAGCCTTGTACCCAACTTGCTCTAAATTATTTTCCGAAAGTGACTAAGGAATTTCACATCACTATCACTCACAATTATTCTTGGAATTCCATATAATCTCACAATTTCTTTGAAGAATAATCCTACAACATGTGTTGCCTCATCTGTATTGTGTTAAGGAATGAAATGTGTCATCTTGCTAAACCTGTCAATAATAACAAAAATAGAATCTCTCCCTCCTTTTGACCTTGGTAAACCCAAAACAAAGTTCATGGAAATATCAACCCAAGTCTCACTAGGTATAGGAAGAGGAGTATATAACCCATGAGGCATTACTTTAGATTTAGCTTATTTACAAGTAATGCATTTCTCATATAATCTCTCAACATCTCTTTTCATGTATAGCAAAAAAAAAAAAAATCATTTAACACATCTAAAGTTTTTTTGATCCCAAAATACCCCATTAAACCTCCACTATGTGCCTCTCTCACAAATAATTCTCTCATTGAACATTGAGGAATACACAACTTATTTTCTTTGAAAAAAAAACCATCATGCTTAAAAAATTTATCAAAACCCCCTTTCTCACATGCCCCATAAACATCAGCAAAATCATGATCAGAATTATATAAATCTTTAATATACTCAAAATCCAATAAGTTTGCATCAAGTTTAGAAATTAGAGCATACCTTCTAGAAAGAGTATCGACAATTATATTTTCCTTACCTTGTTTGTACTTGATGATGTATAGAAAGGATTTAATAAACTCCACCCATTTTGCATGCTTGAGACTTAGCTTTCCTTGTCCTTTGAGATATTTTAAGGACTCATGATTGGTATATATAATGAATTTCTTATACCAAAGAGAGTGCTGCTATGTCTTTAACACTCTTATCAAAGTGTAAAACTCCTTGTCATACGTCAGGTAGTTAAGACTTGCTCCACTTACTTTCGTGATTTTGTTGATGGCTTTTCAATCAGCGCACATTCTCCAAGATCTATCTTTTCTTTGCACAAAAAAAAAACTAAAACATTGAAGGTTACACTAATATTGTCATACTCACCTGGTAGAGCTAGCTTGTATACATTGTCATTGATTCTTTGAAGGACACAAATTGAAAAGAAAATTCTACAATATGATAAACAACATAACAAAGGCCGAAAGCAAGTAGTATTTGAACCCGGTGATTGGGTTTGGCTACAGTCGAGGAAGGAAAGATTTCCTAGCAAAAGGAAGTCTAAACTAATGCCAAGAGGAGATGGTCCATTTCGAGTCCTTCAAAGAATCAATGACAATGTATACAAGCTAGCTCTACCAGGTGAGTATGACAATATTAGTGTAACCTTCAATGTTTTTAATTTATCTTTGTTTAATATAGGTAATGAAGGTACTAATTCGAGGACAAATACTTTTGAGGAAATGGGGAATGATATGACTCAATTAGTTGATCATAAATCTGTCAAGGACCCTTTTGTTATTTATGAAGGATCGATAACAAGAGCGAAAGCTAGAAAGATGAAAAGCTATATATGTCCTCATTACCTATATTAAACAAAGATAAATTAAAAACATTGAAGGTTTAATGGGGTATTTTGGGATCAAAAAAACTTTAGATGTGTTAAATGATTTTTTTTTTTGTTTGCTATACATGAAAAGAGATGTTGAGAGATTATATGAGAAATGCATTACTTGTAAATAAGCTAAATCTAAAGTAATGCCTCATGGGTTATATACTCCTCTTCCTATACCTAGTGAGACTTGGGTTGATATTTCCATGAACTTTGTTTTGGGTTTACCAAGGTCAAAAGGAGGGAGAGATTCTATTTTTGTTATTATTGACAGGTTTAGCAAGATGACACATTTCATTCCTTAACACAATACAGATGAGGCAACACATGTTGTAGGATTATTCTTCAAAGAAATTGTGAGATTATATGGAATTCCAAGAATAATTGTGAGTGATAGTGATGTGAAATTCCTTAGTCACTTTCGGAAAATAATTTAGAGCAAGTTGGGTACAAGGCTATTGTATTCAACCACTTATAACCCACAAATTGGTGGACAAATAGAGATAGTAAATAGAACTTTATCAATACTTTTGAGAGTCATAATTCAAAGGAATTTGAAGAATTGGGAGGAATGTTTGTCATATGTCGAGTTTACTTATAACAGAAGTGTGCATGCTCTAACAAACCATTCCCCATTTGAAGTTATGTATGAGTTCAATCCATTAATTCCTATGGATTTACTACAGTTACCTTGGGAAAAGGTTGATTTGGATGGTAAGTAAAAAAACTGATTTTGTCAAAGCATTGCATGAAAGAGTTCGGACACAAATTGAAAAGAAAATTCTACAATATGATAAACAACATAACAAAGGCCGAAAGCAAGTAGTATTTGAACCCGGTGATTGGGTTTGGCTACAGTCGAGGAAGGAAAGATTTCCTAGCCAAAGGAAGTCTAAACTAATGCCAAGAGGAGATGGTCCATTTCGAGTCCTTCAAAGAATCAATGACAATGTATACAAGGTAGCTCTACCAGGTGAGTATGACAATATTAGTGTAACCTTCAATGTTTTTAATTTATCTTTATTTAATATAGGTAATGAAGGTACTAATTCGAGGACAAATACTTTTGAGGAAATGGGGAATGATATGACTCAATTAGTTGATCATAAATCTGTCAAGGACCCTTTTGTTATTTATGAAGGATCGATAACAAGAGCGAAAGCTAGAAAGATGAAAGAAGCCATAACTTGTTCATTAGAAGGCATTTTGGAAGGAACAAGCTAGTCAAGATTTGGAGAGCCAAAACAGATCAATATTATTCAGATAAGTCCATACCATGAAGAGAAAGTCTAGCCTTTAAGGAATTACGAAATTTAACCCATATTTTAAAAAATAAAGGTGATTCAGCCATGGTGGACCATATTTGGAATTGTGGATAATTTTATTTTAGATTTTTCAAGACAGAATTCATGAATGATCTAGATTCATGGATTGAAAATATGAATGTTATTTAATATATTTAATTGATTCATTCTCTTTGTACTTTACCTTACTTTATATAAATAAAGTTGACCCTCTTTGTAAAAAAAAAATTAAAGGAATATAATCATCGTCCAACACTGGTGAGTGCTTGTTTTTAAGTCTTTGCATAAACTTTGAAACTTATCAAGGTTTTCTGCTTGTAGTATTTAAAAACCCTAAATCTTTACTTTTCTTTTTTATTTATCAAACTTTTTAGTTTGTGATGTTTGGGAAAATCAAAGTATTATTCTAATCTTTTATCATTTTATTCTTTGATAAATTGATTAGAATAGTTCCTCTTACTTCAATTTTGAATGATCCGTATTGTTTCAATTCATTGGAGGTTGTCAATTTACATTTCATATGTATCGTAGCTACTTAGCTATTGGGGTGTATGGTTGTTGAGTTGATGATTTTCACGACAAAAGATATTTATTATATTTTTATGATTTTATCGATAATATATAGGTGAAAATCTTAAAAAAGATGTTGGCTTATGAAAACCAAATATGGGGGCACCAACGGCTAAAATCCCATTAATAAAGGTTTTTTCTAAAATAAATTATCTAATATTTTTTTTCTTAAAATAGTAACAAACGAGATACATAGAGATAAATAACAAGGTAAACTTGTCAAATAATTATAAATGATGAGTGACTTATTTGCAAGTTGTAAAGAAAAGTAATGTACCGTCTATATAGGGAAGGCATATGTGCTTACTTGTTGGCCTCGTAGGTAAAAAGATTATGAACTCTCTTAACAATTAGTCCTCACAACTGAATATATATATATATATATATATATATATATATATATACATAAAAGACCACTCTGGTCTTGTCACAGGTAAGGGCAAAGACATGAGTGCATGCTACTATACAGAGAGAGATGGCTCCTCGAGTCTCTTGTCGCCGCAGGTAAGGGCAAAGGCATGAGTGCGAACTCGTAGAGAGAGAGAGAGAGAGAGAGAGAGAGAGAGAGATAGATGCGGCTAATCGAGTGTCTTTGTCGCAAGCAGGTAAAGGCCACAGTGATGCAAGAAACTTCCGGGAGTTTTGCTGCATGAGAAACCACTGTGATTCGACAGATCTCTCCTCCTCCCACTGGTAAATGGTCCATACAAGGCCCCTTGGCATCCTCTCCCAAGAAAACTATCAAAGACATGCAAGTCCAAGTTTGAGACGCACGGGTGGGTTTTCCCAACATTTCATTCAGTCCACATCAATAGTTTCAGCACACAGCACAGCACATCCCCTTCGTCATCTGTGTGCATCCTCATCACCTCGCTCTCACAAACACAAGAAGCTAGCCATATGTGCAGCCAGCCCTCTCGTCTTCCTCATCCACATATCTGTAAATCCAAAAAGGAACAGATGAGAAGCATGAGCTGAGCTCGAATATTCCTGGTGCAAGTTATGTCCTTTTTATGTTGTCGTCCTCAGTTTGGATTAGAAGGCAATGTACGCGCATGCTAATGTCTAAGTTTGTCATGAATCTGATCTTGATACCTATCTAGATAACTAGACATTGAAAGAAAAGAAAGATACCTTCTTGCTTCATATATCATACAATAAATACTATACAATTTATACCATGTCAATCCACACCATACAAGACTACTTTTTTGCTTTACTTATCAATTTATAATAGGGAGGAGACATACGAAGAGAGGTGGAGGAAGACTTTTCTTTTTTTTTTTAATAAAAAAAAGGGGGGCTCATTCATATAATTAATCTTAAATAATTAGAACTTAACTTTATTATTGTTTTCGTATCATTGTACTATGGAACTCATTGCCAAGCCCATAGTTAATGGTATCATTTAACGTGAAACTTTTTTCTTCGTAAATCAAAACTTATATATCGAACCTAAACCTAAGTTCTTAATCTCCTTAGTCATGTATGTGGTTCTAATTGTTCTTGCATGCCATGCCATAAGAATCCCATGTTACTGTGCTCCTCCTTTTGATAGGAATAATGCTGTGAAAAATTGGGTCAACATCGTCACTGGAGGGGAAAATTGTATGATGTATATATATTTTGAGAAAGCAGATTGACTGGGCAATTTATCAATTAATGGACTTTAGTGTAGTCCATATGGAATTTGACCGGATAGATCTTAGCAAGAGCAGGTTGTGATATGGGCTGGCATTTAGATTATTTCGGCTCATATTGTTAGTAGACATCATCATCAGACGATGATGATAGGTGTGGCTTTATCAAACAAAGTTGAGGTCAGCTAAGTTGATTCGACGAGCGAGTTAATGGTTAGATTTATTTGATTCGGGTTTCATTAAGCACCTTTTATCATCACATAATTCCAAGTAAAATTTGGATCATCATCTCTACTCATCCCTTTCGGATCTTTGCTGATCCTTAAGTAAGTCAAATTAGTGAATCATTCATGTGGATCAGTAAACTTCCTATTGAGCGTTTAAACTTTACGTTGCAAACAAACTGTGATGAAAATTAAATTACCCAACATTAACATTACTCTATACACCATTTTCTTCGCTCTTCTCAAATTGTGGTGACCAGCCTCGATCAAACATGTTTTAAACTAAATGATAAATAGATTTATGTGATTGACGAATTGGGATTCATTATCCAACTCAACACCAACCCTTCCCTTATGCACAACCAAAATCGATGGGATTTCCAATTATTACTCACTCGTTAGCCATATAATTTTTGCGGCTGATAACTCTCTCTCTCTCTCTCTCTCTCTCTCTCTCTCTCGCTATATATATATATATATATATATATATATATATATACACACATAAATGAAACTTCTCTCTAAACTATCCATCAATCAAAATAATTTGGACATTGCATGGTGATGGATCCATCTGGTAATGTGTCACGTACACGTGCATGTGCCTACGATGAGTTCTTAAACGACGACTCATTGAACACCATCTACTTTGCTGTCATGCAACAATCTCTAATCATATCACCCTTCCTATCTTATGCGTTAGGTCATACGTCCATTCTACGATGGGTGAAATGATAACCACCTCGGACAAGAGGGTTGTACTCCCTTGTCAAGGTTGCAAATTTCCATATCAATTACTCTTGATCATTTTCATATATATATATATATATATATATATATATATATATATACACACACACATATATATTTGATTTAACAATATATCGATATATACCAAATGATGATATCGAATTCTATGATCATTTTGATGATTGATCAAATCAATAAATAAATATTTAAGATTGTGCTTTTAAGTTCTCAAGTTGCTTGGAGCCCTGCATTGAAACTTGATTTCTTAAGTGCCCATTTTATCTTCCTTGATTAGGTTACTAAATATTAATAGTGCATGCATGGAACGTATGTAGTTTCTTGAACTAATTATGTAAAACCCAATCTTAGATATTGTGGAATATTTATTTGAGTTCTATAGAGTAGCATAAAAGACAACTTTTATTTAATTTTTGAGCCTATATATTCCTCTTAAGTTAATGATTTTTTTATATATATTTATCTCTCTAGATTTAAACTTAGTATGTATATCCATGCAAAGACCTGAAAGAACTGCAAATTAGATTCCCTTGTCGTTAATTTATATTTGACTGACCGACTATCAAACCTAAGATTATTACTTAATCAACACTAATATCCTCTAGACGTTCCCCATTAAAATGATGGTAAGAATTCTAAAGGTGTTTTAGATATTTGTGTATTTTAATTTTTATATTCGGACTAACAATTGACATTCATCATTATTATTGAATAACCATTGGATGGATATTAGTGTGGAGATATATAAAATGAAGCACTATTAAAATTTATTGGAGAAAATGCACTATTTCCAAACTTCTGAAACAATAGATATGTGAGAATAACCCTTCTGTGGGGGAAAAAAAAAATTAAGGTAAACTAATTAATATATGTGGTAGGTGATAGAGAGTCTGATTAATTAGGAAGGCTAGACCCTTGTCAAAAAGACTTCATATTATGCTTACTTTGTAAGCTAATCAGAATATATAAGTATCATAAGGTGCTTCTGTGGCTGCAAGAGATTCCATAAATGAGAGGGAATTGGATGGATGCCTTCACTGATCAACTTGCTAATAGAATTAATCATGTCCACACTATTCCTTCTTCCGTTTAGCCCTTCTTTCACAAAAGTTGGAGAAATATTTTTCTCATGTTGAAGGCATCCTCAATTGATGCGCAGATCATTGACCATGTTTGTTTTGCAACTCTTCTAATATGAATTTTGAATGGATCATTATTATTATTATTATTATTATTATTATTTTGTCAGTAGTCGAGACTCAATGCAAAGAGCCTAATTAATATTTGCTGGACATGCTACGTCAAGTGTACTACTTAGAACCAATATCTCTCATTATATCAACATAGCCGACACTAATATAATTATTTTTCAGAGATGTCTTCATTTTGAATTTACTAAACTGGGGTTGAGTTCTATAGATATTTTATGCCCACAATGATCGAATTGTTATTTAATTTTTCAAAGAAGTTTTGTCGAATGCACCCGTGAAACAATCTACGAACCAAGTTGTTACCAGATACAAACTTCAAATGCTATTTGACACTCGGACTAAGATGGGGGTTACAAGATGTTTTTTTTTTTTTTTTTTTTTGTTGTTCTTAAGTTATATCCTCTCTCTTCCATAGGCCAAAATACTACTACTGGGAAAAAGGATTAGTTTAGATCAATCTCATCGTGTCACATCAACAATCAAATTTAATATTGACTGCGTCAAACCTCCATGCAACTCTTCAAATGCCAACCTCATTAATATCTCTGCTTCTCTTCTAATCAACAACTCGCTGGTGTTCCTTGGAATAATCTTATCCACTGAAATATATATCGCAGACTGCATCGATTTAGATATATATATATATATATATATATACTTAGTTAGCTTCATCTTCAAACTGCTTCCATCCCCTCCCTAGTTTCATATGTTCAAGATGTCAACCTCAGCAGGAATCAACCACTGTGAGCAACACACATCCATATTGTGGACAATAGAAGATATGTTATGCCTTGCCTGGCTTTATTATAGCACAACAGTCGTGGTCCAAAACTTTGCCAAGTGAATTAATTAATTAATTAATTAATTATACAGGTTAGCAGGACAGCAATGAGCTTTGTATATTGATTCCTGGAACTAAATGCATGTACCAGAAGATTATACATATAGTTAGGGCCATGAAAACTACAGAAATCAAATTGAAGAATCTGCATGTGCACCAGCAATGCAGTGAACCTGAGAGAAGGGTTTTGGACCATACACATGCTTTTCCATGACAGCAGTGTTTAGTGCGTATGATACAATGAAGCTAATGTGTCGCCTTTTCCAGCAATGTGGAACGTTAACAGATTGAAGCTGACTCCCCCTTGTACTACTGCTCTAACCTTATCTCTTCTTACCCATCGATGTGTACTTACTTGAGACACCCAAGAAATCAATTCCACGGCAAATCACACCCGATTCATACGTCGGCAGCGTTGGTATTAGGGATCCTTGTATGAGAATTTAGACATATCCTTGTCTCTCTCTCTCTCTCTCTCTCTCTCTCTCTATATATATATATATATATATATATATATATATATATATATAAGTAAAAGCCGGTCCATTAGGCATATCTAAGTTGCTTCATGACTGACTCCTAAGTGATTTAGCTCACCATCATGTCTATGCATACACTGTACATGCATATAGGTTCCAAGTATTTTTAAGGAGTTGTGATTAGATTCAAACACTTTGATGAATTAGAATTAGAAATTGAATTAGGGATCTAAGAGACTTATATACTATAAATAACTCTTGTATCTTTAGATTTGGATGAGGAAGAGGAGCAAGATGTGAAAAATTTTTCGGTGCTCTTGAGTTTCTCTATAGAGCTTTTAAAGAGGATGAAAGAAAATATGTAAAATTTTTTTATCATGTTTAATTTATAAGGTGTACAAGGAGTTGTGTTTGAATAGAGATAAATCTCTTGTTTAGAATGTTGATCTCTAGATTTTTTTTTTCTCTCTCTTTTTTTTAAATTTTGATATCTTCTCTCCCGCCCAATGTATGTATACATGAAGAAATATTAACTCTTTGGATGAGCATCCAAAACAGTGTTGTTGATTTACTGGATTGACACGATGTGAGAATGGAGGAAATAAAAGTTTCAATGCAAAAAAAGACTCGAGAACACTGATCTTATTCTAATTGACTTATCCATCTCAAGATTGATCAGTGTCCTTTACCCACAGAACTTAAGATGCTCACGACGAAGGAAGAGAATTTAATTTCCATCACAATTCATTGCACTATTGAGTCTGTCCACACACATATAAAGATGCAAGCACACATGAAAGCAAAACTCATGTGCACCACCATAAACGTCCGCCTTGCACTCTGTTGTATTTGTTGTTCTGGATTTGACCCATCGAAACAACTGGTATCATTGTCACTTATCCAAAAGTAAATTCTATTCTTCATAAGATTCAATTAAGGATTGCAACCACCCATATTATATAGTATTTCTGAGTTGGGGTGAACAATTGTTTGTGGTTGCTAGTATAGTTAATTATGGTGCACCATGTTAGGGTACATGGTGAAGAAGAAGAAGAAGTAAGAGGGGGGGGGGGGGGGGGACGTCGAGCTTGTCGTCGTTGTTCTTCTCTTTCTTTCTTATGTTGTTGCGATAGGAGGAGAAGGAAGGAAGGAAGGAAGGAAGGAAGGGAGGGAGAAAGAGATGGGTATGTCATGGACGTGAAACCAAACGGAGAGGAGAGGCAAAGGAAGAAACCAAAGTGCCGTGATAAAGGCAGAAAGCTAAGGGGGGGGAAAACATGTTCCCATCACCCCCCACCAAGTGGGTCATTTACTCCATGTGCACTCATGTGGTGGTTTGCTCTCCCATGGCCCCACCACCCACTTCTCCAACCCCTCCTTCCTCTCTCTCTCTCTCTCTCTCTCTTTTTGCTATCCATAAAGTGGCTTAATGAGTTAATAGTGTTCCTCCTATGTACATACTGTGCCATCTTTTGCCACCCATGCATGTTTTTGTAGCCACGAAATGGAGGAGATCTCTGCATGTTGACCGCGTGTGTCAGAGTTGGGATTGCCCTTCCCCTTTCCCCTTTCCCCTTTCCCCTTTCCCCTTTCCCCTTGCCTTGTGTGTCTGAGATCAAGCCGGACCCCTCTTGTGTGTCAGAAGAAGAGCGGCAATCCTAAGAAACCGTACCTTAAAAAGACCCCTCACCTCGTTATATATCCAATCCGATCCTATCTTCTGATCCCTTTATAGCCTTCTCTCTTTCAGTCTCTCTCTCGCTCTCTCACTGTCCTCCTTCCTCCTCTATGGAACCAAAGAGTTGCAGTGGAGACGGTAACCCCAATCGGAACCTTCACCCCTCCAAGCCCTTGATGGCCGCCAACTTCCTCAGATGCCTCTCTCGTATACAGCAGACCGCAAGCAACTCCTCGGTCGGCAGCCGCAGCCGTAGAATAAGGCGCGCTGCTTACGCGTCGATGGCCTACTCCGCCGGGCACAGGCGAGCCTGGAGCCGGGCTTTGCTCCGTAAGCTCCGCTGCCGAAGAGCCAGGCCTGTGATCCTTCCCAGGAGGCCCAGGATCGCGAGACCTCAAGTGGTAATAGAGATCGATCGAGCTGAGGTTCTTCGCAAGCTGGTACCGGGAGGAACAGGCATGGACTACTGCAGGCTGCTCGAGGAAACAGCGGACTACATAAGGTGCCTAGCCACGCAGGTGAGGCTTATGCAAACGGTCACGGATTCGATCTCTTCTTAGGATGGCTTTAGAGGTAGAGGGTGAAGAGAGCGGTGGTGGTCAAGAGAAAAAAAGCTGGCGTGGTGGTCTGGTTGGTAAGTGCAATACGCTACACGAGGCCTGTACTCCATACCTACAACATGTTACTGCCGAGTAGAATGATTTATGCATGGGTTGTTTGATAGTAGATATGTTCATGAACCTTAGAATTTGTACTTAATTATAAAGACATGGTATTCTTCTGAATCAAAACGAGACATGTCGAGATAAGATAATAACACTCTCACAGTCCCAGCCATCTGTGTGCTTGTCATGGCTGATAAGCGACCCACACCTAAGTTTTCTGATGGACATCTGCAAGTCTTGCAGGGTCGGGGAGATGAGAGCAAGAAGGGGGAGGAGGAGGAGGGAGGGAGGGAGGCGTTCTTCACCTCGGTAGGTCCCAGCAGGGCTGGTGGTGGTGGTGGTGGTGGGTCCACCGACCATGCCAGGAATGGTTTGTTTCGTGCTCTCAAAGGCTTGGACGACATAACCACAAGAAGGGGATCCATCTTTTTCTAGGGTTTCCTGCTTGTTTTTGGAGTTCATCCCCACCCACCAAGTTATTCCATCACCTTTTCCCAGTGGGACTTCACCTGCTGGTTCTGAGTGCTGCTGTCAATCCAATCCCCGGACTTCGATTCTCCACTGGGTGGTTTCGCTTAATCCAGTCTTTGTTCTTTCCTTATTTTCGTATTATGGATAAGGTGATAGAAAGCACAATTCCCATGCATAAACAAGACACCCCTTTTTCTATCTTAAACCATCATCATCTCAACTTACTTTCAAAACCAAACATCAGGGCATCATATCCTCCATCTCATTTATTATTGTTGCAGCTTTCATAAATGAACCAAGCATTTAGTGTTGCAAAGGTAATCTTAGTTTAATTACTTGGGAACCCATCGATCTATTATAATCAAAAGTTGGTGCAGGGAGTTGACCTACACATTTAGTGTCTCAAATTAATTAATGCTTTAACTGTGCTTCAGATTAAGTGTGTTCGAAGGCAGTCATCATGTTGCTCTACATCTACTTATCTAGATTTCTATTTTGTACTTTATTATGTATCTTTGGTAAACATTTCTTGTTTTTTTGTCTACCTTATAAGCCCTTTGATCTTAATACATAGTTTTCTTAGGTGTATTGTTTTTATTTTCTTTTATGATTTTTCAAGCCAATTCACTCTCCAATAATCTGACCCGATCCTTTCGGCTTACAAAAGCATATATGCTCTTTGACATAATTAGAGTGACTAATAAATTAACCTACATAAAGAAGCAGTACATGTTATATGCATCTGCTTTTTTTATATAAGCTCATGTGTTTGACTTATTAGTGAAACTACAATTTTTTTAGATGCTTTTAGAATTGATGCCTTGCACGAATCACATTCTATTTTCCTGTACTACTATTTTTCAGATTGTAGATATAAATATTTTTGTTTTTTCACCGTTAACATTCTGAAAAAAAATAAAAAAAAAAAGTCAAGTCAGAACCTTAATGCATCATCTTAACTGAGAATGAAATATTCTTGCTAAAATTCTTAATTATTATAACATGCAATTCATAGTTGGAAGACCATTTTTTTCTACAAAATCTGTAAAATCTCTTGATTACTCGAGTGATCATCATGTGTCTTAGTTATCAATTTTGGTACTTCCTAAAAAATGGGCCCTAATAGTGTTACACTATTTTGGAACACAACAAAAGTGAAACTTTTTTGATGTATTCAATATTATTCTGATTTGTGAAAGTGCTAACCTTTTAATTAAAAGTAACAAAAAGAAAAAAAAGAAAAACCATCTAATTGAAGCAAATGATGAGATGTATTTTTGGCTTCACAAAAAGTAATGTAAATAGAATTTTGTGCCACCAAAATGTTATATTGATTTTTATTGTAAGCTAAAATTATTTTCTATAAATGCTTATCCTTTGATTTTAGAATAAGTGTAGTGTGTATATATAAAATTTTTGAGATGGCAGATTCTGCTGATTGTTAAAATTTTGATTGATTCATCCGTTCCCTTAAATTATAAGTCAGCACAAGAGAATAAAAAAAAATAGTACTCTTAATTAAATGTTTTCATAAACATTGTCATGTTCCACAGTTCCTTGTAGTCACAGCAATGAAGTTTCTCCAGATTCATGTTTTCTTGTGTTAACATCAGCAAACTATAACGACCATGATGGATTGTTATAGTTTGGTAATGTCATCAATACTGGACAATGTAAAACCTATATATTTTCCTCCACATTAATTCCATTGCGACTGTACGAGATCAGCAGATCGTATTAGTGGAATTATAAAAATCTTCATGCTAGTCTCTTTTTGTAGTCTAAGCAAATGCATGATTTCTATATTATACTGACATATCATATTAGTGATTTGTATATCCCAGTGTGGCTTACTGCTCCTTATAGGGAACTTATACTAAAAAATTGTAATAATTTCTTATAAAAAAAAGTTTTAAACAAATCAAGCATCATATACATAAATTTAATTAATGTGTTAAAAGTGTGTAATCAACATATGATACAAGAACTTTTATTTACAGATTTGAGTGACTGAGATCTCTTTGTAAGAGCTTGGTTGATGTAGAGCTATCAATTGGTGGCTCTTGTTTTTGACATACCCACCATTCAAGCAACAACTACTGTACAACAAGATAATGAATACACGTCTGCTTAACATCATGAAGTGTGTGTTGTGTTGTAGCAAATGTGACTTTGTGATTTCTAATTGTCAATCCATGACCATAATCTACTCATGTAAATCACCCAACACATATCACTAGTTTTCATTAGTTAGTCTGTAGTGATTGTCTCCTCTTATCGTGTAAGGCATCCAACATAAATGCTACTTCAAGATGATATAACCTCGTGGTGTTGTCGAAGACTTCATTTTTTTTTCCATAAGGCCAATACTTCAATTTCATAGCAAGGAATTTGTCTCACAGAAAACAAAAAATAAATGGAGAGATAAGCTAACACAATCACTAACATGATTCAACAGTTAATTAATGCTAGAGGCGGAAAATGACACATAAACTACTAGTATGTTTCCCTCAGTTAATTAGCTTAAATATTTTTTTAACAAAAAGACAAGAATAGTATTGCTGTAAAGTAAAAGATAGTACGAGGTATAGCATGGACATATCCAACTATTTCAAAACAACATAGGAAACAAAGGACAGCCCTAAAAGTCTAGAAAACATAAAATATATTATCATTCAAAGCCCCATTACATTAGCTAAACAATATTGTGTAAGATATCTTCCAATCTATGACAGAGGTTTATGAGGTAAATCGTAAGGTGATAAGCTTCACAATAAGCAATAATGATGGGGAGAAAGATCCAAAGATCTCTTATATATATATATATATATATATATATATATATATATATATATATATACGTGTGTACATAAAATATGTGAGAACCATTTTTTATAATAACTCTGTTGAGTACGTTATGTTAATGATTTGGTCTAAAATTATTTATGTAAGTTATGATCATTAAGTATGATCTTTATCGTCTATTATAAGTTCTTATTTTTCTCTCAATAACTCTATTTTATTAAAAATTTCTTGGATTAGTGAAACTATGGTCATACCCATTCAAATCATAAAACTTTTAAAAATTATAATTTTTAAATTCAACATCATGATCACTACGAATAGAAGATATATAAAACTTTTTTTAACTAGTTTACAAAATTTTATAAAATATTTGAAATAATTATTTTTTTAGTCCAAATGTATCTACATTAATCATCAACAATGACAAAATCATATTTGATATTAATAGGTCCAAATATATCCATATGAATTATTTGTGATGGTATATAGATACTTACTTGATTTTTTGGTTTAACATTACTTATTATATGTTTTCTAGTTGGCACACATAACAAATTATAATTTTTATAAATTTAATTTTAGACATTCATCTTACAAATTTTTTAGTTCCAATTTAGGAAATTAATTTCATAGTAGCATGTTCTAGTCTCCTATGTCAAACCCATGCATCATTCAAAATCAAAAAATAAGTTACATCATAAAAATCATCAAGATTAATGGTATAAACATTATCATTTATTTAAGCTATCATTGATTTTATTCTTATTTAGTATTTCTATGATGAAAGCATTAGATTTAAATTTAATAGTATATCTATTATCAAAAAGCTAGTTAATGCTTATAAAGTTATATTTTAAATCATTTATCAAAACACATCTTTAACCAAGAGATTTGATTTGTCGTCAATATTTCCAATGCCAATGAATTTTCTTTTATTGTTATCTTCGAAGATAACATATCCTTTATCTCACCTAGTGAGCTTTGAAATTTATAAGATCCTCATTCATATACCTTGAGCATATACCTACAAGAAAGAGAAATATATTATAGATACTCATTTAACTTCGGGTCCTTCATATTTAGATCTATCTTTCTTATCTTCTGGCTTTAAATCATTTATGATTTCTTTAGGAACTTGTTATACTACGTACTTAAGCTAAGGTATTGCCTTGGCCTGGTTCTGCCTACGTACACATGGGTGCTCAGGACTCTTCATTGGTGCCCAAGGGATATGCAAGCTCCTCGGGACATCGATTGGTAGCTCAAGAACCCAGGCGATCGCCTCGTGTTGGAGTCGACTTTTGGTCCTTGGCGAAGCTACAGCCGTCCGGAGTATGTTGTGATGTTTCGAGGAGAGTTGCTTGTCCTCGATCGAGGAACCTTATTTAGTTGGCCTCCGTCAGTGGAGCTTCTCTCTTTGCGAGTGCATCTTTCCACTTCTCAGTTGGCTCCCCGATCGTCGACGCTTGCACTGAGGCCGTGGTTAAGAGAGGGGAGGGGGGGAGGTGCCACCCTGACTCAACCCCTTCGACGGTCAAGTCAGCTAGGTGAATCGTTCTGTGTATTATGTCTAGTGTGGAAGAAGGATTTTTTGCTCATTTGCCTAGGCACCTTTTATATTACCTAGGGAGATAAAAGTCATACAAAGTGAGTTAATGCACATAAGTGGTAGGTCAGTATCGTACACTAGTTGGTGGCTAGACCCTCGACCTGTCTGCCAATTCTCACTGTTATGTTAATTGCTTTTATTTGTATATGCAATAAGCACAATCCTTCTATGGGTTGTTGTTTGAGTTGAAATAGTTCATCCTACAATGTATGTGACATATGGAAGGAAACCTCACGATGGAGGCAGGTGATACGGCCTGGGCCTAGCCTCTCGAGTGGTGGTCCATTGCAATGCTTCTTCCCGAGACCTTAATCTGCCATATCATTCTCCCCCACCCCACCCCCCACCCACCCTAAAAGGGAGTCACACCTTAGGAGAACTTGGGTGCGTGGCTCATGGTTGGGGCTATGCTTGCTTCAAAGACTTTGTTTCAAGAGTGTTGGTTTTTAAGTCAGAATAAAAAATAATGAGATAGGTTGGGATCTAAAGCGGGCAGAGTTGATTGAGACTTATAGTCGGCATAAGTGACCAGGTGGGGATTGTGTTCGTAAATGAGGACTTTTGTCTTGTGTAGATAGCCCCTCGGAGGTTGTTTAGAATCAGAATTCCTCTAGGAGTCATCCGAGGTTGGAGACTGATTGGGTGCTAGAAGCTTAGGAGCCCTTCATTTCTGTATTATGGGTAAGAGCTCTTTGAGAGCTCGATAGGTCTTGAGAATCTATTTAAGACTAAGAGCCCTTCAAGAGCTCGGAAGCTCTTGAGAATCTGTTCTAGATTAATAGCCCTTCGAGAGCTCGGAAGCTCTTGAGAATCTGTTCAGGATTATGAGCCCTTCAAGAGCTCAGAAGCTCTTGAGAATATGTTCGGGACTAAGAGCCCTGTGTTATGGACTGAAATCCCTTTGTTCCAGACTGAAAAACCTTTGAGAGCTCAGAAGATCTTGAGAATTTATTTGGTACTAAAAGCCCTTTGCATGAGACTGAAAGCCCTTTGAGAGCTCGGAAGCTCTTGAGTGTCGAATCTAGACTGAGAGCCTTATGTTCGGGATTAAAGGCCCTTTGTTTGAGATTGAAAGCTCTTTTTTCGAACTGAAAGTCTTTTGAGAGCTCGGAAGCTCTTGAGAATCCGTTCGGGACTAAGAGTCTTGTGTTCGGGACTGAAGGCCCTTTATTCATGACTAAAAGCCCTTTGTTCAATATTGAAAGCCTGTTGAGGGCTCGAAAGCTCTTGTGTTCGGGACTAAGAGTCCTATGTTTGGGACTGAAGGCCCTTTGAGAGCTTAAAAGCTCTTTAGAATCTATTCGGGACTAAGAGGCCTGTATTCAGGACTGAAGGCCTTTTGTTCAGGACTGAAAACCCTTTAAGAGCTCAGAAGCTCTTTAGAATCTAATTAGGTCTAAGAGCCCTATATTTGGAATTGAAGGCTCTTTGTTCGGGATTAAAATCTCTTTATTTGAGACTGAAAGCCTTTTGTTCAGTCAAGATCTCACTCGAGCAATATTGATAATACGGGCTAAGAGCCCTTGTGATTGGTTGGGATTTTACCCAAGCAATGTTGATAATATGGGCTGAAAGCCCTATGAAAGGGCTATAAGCCATTGTGATCGGTCATGATCTCGCCCGAGCGATGTTAATAACAGGGGCTAAAAGCCCATGTGATTGGTCGGGATCTTGCTCGAGTGATGTTGATAACAGGGGCTGAAAGCACTTGTGATCGATCGAGATCTCACCCAGCGAACGATATTAATAACAGGGGCTGAAAGCCTTGCGAATGGGCTAAGATCCCTTGTTAAGTTGAAGGTACACCTTAATTAGATGTCGAAATGTTACGGGCTCAAAGTAATCTGTGACGTTTCGTAGTAACGAGGGTTTGAGTTGTCATGTTGCAATTGATCGCTTGGGTGGTTTGCTTCCTCCTTAAGCGATTTCTTTTATTGCTATTCGCTTATTAATTATAGATCTTTCTAAGATTTTTTAAAGTGTCACTTCATACCTGTCTCTGACAATTGAAGAGCTTTCTTGGGATATCATGCCAAGAACCTTAGGACTTACGTTTTGAACTGATCTTTATAAACCCAAGGGGAGCTTACTGTTTCATTAGTATTTTAATGTTCTTATCTCCTCATCTTGATTTCATTACATGCTTTTTATGCGACGTTTTGATCCTCTGCCCTATCGAAGAGGTCCGCCTGACATTCTCAAGGTGGCGGGTGGGGCACTTCGGCAAGATCTTGGTCATGGTGCGGCTAGTTGGCTACCTCTCTTCTTTGCTTGCCAGTTCTTGATCGAGGGACCTTATCCATAGCATCTTGTTTTACTATGGGACTCAAGGTGAGGGCCTCCATTATCTTGGTCATGGTAAATCCGTCTACCAAGGCGGCCCCCTTTTCGAATGAGTCCTAAACGATGATTTTTATCTATAACATCTTGTTTTACCTTCCATTTCGTCCACCGATCATGAGGCCCCATAAAGTTTTATCAACAGCCCTTATGGCTGCGGGTGCTTAACCTAGTGCAACAACCCAAATGAAAGAGGCCCAAGTTTTAAAGCTTAATCTAGAGGGGCCCTAATTGAAGGATGGGGAGGCAGAGGACCTCCCTTCGACTAGAGAGGACTAAGTGGCCAAGGGCGGGGTTTGCTCCCCTGCTCTCCTGGAAGTGATCTCAGTATATATGGGCATCAGCTATCCATTGTCGGAGGTCGACAAAACCTAAATCTGATTAAGAGGGGTGCCTCTGCGCTTCACTGTCAGGTAACAACTTGAATATGACTCCCTTTTCATCAGAGTTCAGTTTCTTTTTATCACATACAAAGTCTTTGTAATACACTTAATTTGTTATAAGTAGTCTTATTTGGACTTTACTAGCTAATAAAAGTGAATCATTCTCTTCCACTTCTGTGTGTCAATAGCTGATGATGAGTGTGTTGCATTTATGCTAGAGTCTTGGCTCTTCTGGACAATATTCCTGCTCGCGAGGAAGAGGAAGAGGGTATGGCCCCTCAAACCCGGATTAGGGGTATGCATGCAGGTGATCCAGCCCGAGTATTCTTCCAGGTTCACATGTGATGTTATGTGCTCAAGCGACATAGGGCCCTCCTTCTAGCGCCCAAAAATGTTATACATTTTACGTATCAAGGCTAAGGTGTCGCCTCGGCTTGGTTTTGCCCATGTATATATGGGTGCTCGGGTATTCTTCATTGGCGCTTGAGGGATGTACAAGCTCCTCCAGACGTTTGTTGGTAGGTTAGGAGCTCAGGCGATTTCCTTATACTGGAGTCGACTTATGGTCCTTGGCAAAGTTGTAGCCTCCCGGAGTCTGTTGTGATGTTCTGGGGGGAGTTGCTTGTCCTTGGTCGGGGGACCTTGTTTAGTTAGCTCAGTGGGTAGAACTTCCCTCTTTATGAGTGCCTCCTTCCACTCCTCAACTGGCTCCTTGGTCATTGACTCCTGCACCAAGGCCATGGTCGGGGGGGGTGGGGAGGTGTCGCCCTAACACGGCCCCTCCGATGGTCAAGTCAGCAAAAGTGAATCATTCTATATATTATGTCTAGTGTGGAAGAAGATTTTTTTTACTCGTTTGCCTGGGCACCTTTTATTCTACCCGGGGAGGCAGAAGTCGTACAAAATGGGTTAATGCGTGTGGGTGGTAGGTCGGCGTCATACGTTGGTCAGTGGCTGAACCCCTAATCTATCTGCTAATTCTCACTTTTCTGCTAGTTGCTTTTATTGTATATCTATAGTAGGCATGATCCTTTCATAGGTTATTGTTTGCATTAAAATAGGTCCTCCTACTATGCAGGGGATGTATGAAATGAAACTTCATAGTAGAGGTAGGTGATGTGGTCTGGGTCTAGCCCCTCGAGCTGTGGTCCGGGACAGTACTCCTTCCCAAGACCTCAATCTGAGCTGAGTCGACTGTAGCTACTTGGCTTTTGGAAGGTACATTGAAGTATACATCGGATAGGCCAAGACATATCCTATCAGAACCCAAACTAATTTAAGATTACTACATTTCTTAAGAAAGCTTGTATAAGCGATCAAACTTTCTACAAAGGTTGCACTTAGCTTATGAGGAATATGTAGTATTGGTTATTTTATAAGTTTCGCTAGCTTTTGATCTGTGTTACTACTTATCAAATCAATATCTTTTTTCCTAAATGCACAATCTTCTTTAGTTGGAATCATATTAAATGATTTATTTCTAATTTAATATTTATCATAGAAACAAAATTTTCTTTCTAAGTGATTCTATTATATACTATCAATAGACTCCTTTAAGTAATGTTCTAGTTTCTTATTTATGGTAATTAAATCATTCTTTGTATTTTTCAAAGCATGCAATTCTAATGATTTTTGAATTAACTCATTTTTAAATTCAAGATTATATGATTTTAAATCTTTACATTTAGTGCAATAAGTAGAAGATGTTCATATATAATTGTCATGCTTATTTTTCAATGCATCAAATTCATTATTAAGAGAGATATGATCATGTTTTTAGCAAATTATAGTTTTTTATCAATCTCTATAAGTTTATTATATAAATTATGAAATATTTCAAATAATTCATCATATTTAAAAAATATTTTAGGAGAGTCAAATACCTCATCATTGAAAGTCATTAAAGCACTTATTCTTCATTGATTTTCTTTTTGCCCTTTGACTCATTTGATTTATCCCATGTTGCTTTAATTACTTTTTTTTTATTGGGTTGACAACTTTTTTAGTTGATGATACTTATTTTTAAAATGTCTCGACTTTTACACTTATAACATATGGCTACATCTTTCTTGAGCTTAGTTTTTTTTATTACCTTCTCATCTTAGAGAAGGTATTGAATGACCCTCTCGATTGCTTAAAAAAGTCATTAGATCTCTCTTGGGTATCAATCTAATTGAAAGAATCGGGTTTTGATACTAATTATTAGGATTATAATGACACTAGGGGGAGATAAATTAGTGCTATAGTAACATTTAACCAATATTAAAATTCAATCGATAAATCTATATTGAAAATGAGATTAACCAAAAATGAGAGTAAAGGTTACAAATAAAGTAAATGAATAAGCAACAATAAATCAAAAGCAAGAGAAGAAATGTAAATCAATTTATAATGGTTTGGTCTTCCCGACTTACACCCACCCTCTAATCCTTTTCCCTCGAGGCTTACATCAACTTTCACTATCGATCTTAATTTCTCATGGGTGAAGAACAACTACCCTTGTTACAACTTTTTTTCTTTTAACGAACTTACGAGAGAACCTTCACACTCACTCTTTTACAAGATTTCTCACCTCCAACTTAGAATTACCTCTAAACTCAAAGAGGAAAAGATTCAAATAATGCTCAAAGAGAGGATTTATAAAACTTTTATACTCAGAAATAGATGTTCCATTAACCAAGCCTGAGTGAAGTATTTATAGATTTTGAAAGGCTTCAAGAATAGAGCTAAAAATTTAAATCCTTGAAAATTCAGGGTACTAACAGTAATACCATTGGTAATGGGTGGTACTACTATCATAACGGGACTGTAAATCATGCCTTTAGCGGTATTACCACTGGTCTAGGTAGTGGTACTACTATCATAGATATAGGTGGTACTACCACCAAAAATATCAAAAAAGCACAAATAATGCTTTTCGACTAACTTACTACTACTTAGTCCTAGCGGTACCACTACCTAGGCCTAGCTTAGGCTATCAATTTGACCTTCTAATATGTCCACTTCTACCCTAGTTCAAACTTAATATGTTCCTTAATAAGTTGGTATGATTTCAGCCCAATACCAACTTAATTTAAATCAAAAAAATTTTGATCAAGATTTTAACAATTCAATCACATATCCGACATAATTATGAAACTTTTAGCACGTTGTACATCATTCTTACATGTCATATGATCTTTCAGCACTTGATCTGAATACACATCATCCTTTCCTTCGACATATCGTTTTATATATTGATATGTCGAGTTTCTCATAACATCCGATCTTTTGGTATAATACTCAATTTTTTCGACATGATGCTTGAACTTATAGCATGAAGTTCAATCTTTGGCATGTCTACCAATCCTCTGATTCGATGCTCAATTTTTGATATTATACTTTCCCCACATAATATTTTTTTGATGATTCGAGTCCGTGATCGAAGTATTTCCTACGTCACATCGCTCGATCTTTTAATACTGCATTTGAACTTCTAGTACATCGTCCTTTCCTTTGACATATTGTTCGATCTATCGGCATGTCCACTTTTCTACGACATTAGATCTTTCTGGTACAATGTCTGAACTTAAATAATGAAGTCCAATCTTTGGCATATCAATCAATCCTCCGGTTCAACATCCAATTTTTAACATGATACTTTTCCCAACACAATGTCTAATTTTTCTATTTTAACAATTTACCCTTTGATGATTCGATTTTGTGATCAAAGTATTTTCCATGTCACTTATCTTGAAAGTGTATTAGTCCATAAGTTTATTAATTTATTTTATCATCAAAATCTAGAACTCAATATTAAATTCTATAAAGATAAGTAATGAGATTGTTATCGAATCTTTGATAATTGGATCTCTTGGGTTCTATTATCACTTTCTTCGAGGAGAGAAGATTTCAAAATCAAAATAAACATCTTAAACATCACAATCAAAGAATTTGGATAAATCCATAATATTAATATTATTTAACAATTCTTGACCATATCTACAATAGAAATCAATTTTTATATTATATACGAAAACAATACAAGAAATGCTCTCTTGAAGTAACCCAAACTCAAGCCTGAACCCGTCGTACACGCTCTCATATAAAACCTAAAGAAGTCTTTTCTTAATCCTCTTTAATTATATTATAGAAAAACTCCAATAGTCTCTAATATGTCTTTAAATCCACTAGAGAAACCTCCTATAGCACCCAAAGTATCTTTTGGATCCACTAGAGAAAACTCTAATAGCACCCTAAAGAAGACTTTTCTTAATCTTTGGCACAATACCCAATTATGACATTATCCCTGAACTTATAGCATGAAGTTTAATTTTTGGCATATCGATAAATTCTCTTATTCAATGTCTAATTTTCGACATAATATTTTTTTTTTACAATATCTAATTTTTCTACTTTAACAATTTGTCCTTTAATGATTCAATTATGTGATCGAAGTATTTTCCATGTCACTTATCTCGAAAGCATATTAGTCTATAAATTTATCAATTAATTTTATCATCAAAATTTAGGATTTAATAGTAAATTCTATAAAGATAAGTAAGAAATTATTATCAAATATTTGATAATTGGATCTCTTGGATTTACTATCACTTCTTCAAGCAAAGAAGACTTCAAAATCAAAAGAAAAAATCTCAAACATAGAAAATCAAAGAATATGGTTGGTTTAATAATTCTTGACTATATTTACAATAGAAATTAATTTTTATATTATATGAGAAAACTGAATACAAGAAATGTCTCTCTTGAAGTAAACCAAACTCATTGATGAACCCATCATCCACTCTCTATTCCTTTTCTCTTGAGGCCATCGACTTTCACTATCGATCTTAATTTCTCATGACAAAATATCAACTACCCTTGTTATAGCTTTTATTATTTTAATTGGTTTACGAGAGAACCTCCATACTCACTTTTTTACAAGATCTCTCACCTCCAAGTTAGAATTACAAGTAAACTTAAGGAGGAAGAGACACAAGTAATGCTCGAAGAGAGAGTTTATAAGACTTTTATGCCCAAAAATAGGTGTTCCATTAACCAAGCATGAGTGGAGTATTTATAGACCTTGAAAGGCTATAAGAATGGAGATAAAAATTCAAATCCCTGAAATTTTAAGGTACTAGCAGTAATACCATCAACATTATGTGGTACTACCATCATAGTGAAACATGGCTCTGGTGGTACAATCATTGGCTTAGGCAGTACTATCACTGCCCCAAGTGATACTATCATCGGTATGAGTAGTGTTTTTCAATTGACTCAAGCGATACTACTACATGGGCCTCACGGTACCACTACCCAGGCCTGGTTTAGGCTATCGATTTGGCCTTCTAACAAGCCCACTTTAGCCCTAGTTCAAGCTTAATGAGTTCCTTGATAAGTTTTTCATGGTTTCAGTCCAATATCAACTTAATTTGAACTAGAAAGATCTCAATCAAGACTTTAATAATTCAACCATATATCCAGCATAATTATAAAGCTTTCAGCATGTTTATATATGCCATTTTGATATATCATCTAATCTTTTGATACTTCGTATGAATATCCGACACATCATCCTTTCATTCGAGATATCGCCCAATCTATCGGCATGTCCACTTTTCCACAATATCAGATCTTTCTCGTATAATGCCTAAACTTATAACATGAAGTCCAATCTTCGGCATGCTGATCAATCCTCCGGTTTGACGTCCAATTTTCAATATGATACTTTTTCCTGCACAACATTTGATTCTCCTATTTTGACAATTTGTCCTTTGATGATTCGAGTTTGTAATCGAAGTATTTTTCATGTCACTTATCTCGAAAGCATATTAGTCTATAAACTTATTAATTGATTTTATCATTAAAATCTAAGATTCAATAGCAAATTTGATAGAGATAAGTAATAGATCGTTATCGAATCTTTGATAATTGGATCTCTTGGGTTCTACTATAATTTTCTTCAAGAAGAGAAGACTTTAAAATCAAAAGAAAAATCTCAAACATCAATAATTAAAGAATATGGCATAAATCCATAAGATTAATATGATTCAATAATTCTTGACTATGTTTACAATAAAAATTAATTTTTATATTATATGAGAAAACTGAATATAAGAAATGTATGTGGAAGTAACCAAACTCAAGCCTGAACCTATCATACACCCTCTCATATAAACCTTAAAGAAATCTTTTCTTAATCCTCTTTAATTATATTAGAGAAAACTTCAATAGTGTCCAACATATCTTAAAATCCACTAAAGTAACCTCTTATAGCACCCAAAAGTCTCTTTTGGATCGACTAGCACCCTAAAGAAGTATTTTCTTAATCCTCATTTGGGTTAATATATGATCTTTTTGGTATAATACTTGAATTTATAGCATAAATTTTAACTTTTGATGTATCGACTAATTCTTTTATTCGAAGTCTAATTTTTGACATGATATTTTTTCTTGCACAACGTATGATTCTTCTGTTTTGACAAATTTGTCTTTTGATGATTTGAGTCCATGATCCAAATATTTTCTGGATCACTTATCTTGAAATCATATTAGTCCATAAACTTACCAATTGATTTTATCATCATCCGTTGTTTTATAGATGAAAGGATGAAGTCGTAAGTTAGCAAGGACGATTGCCTTGTCCCTCTTATTGATTGTGCAAGTCTTCCGTTAGTTGGAGTAGGAATGGGATTGAGGAAGACTGGGTTATTTAGAACCCTCTTATTGGCTGTGCAAGTCAATCTTAAGTCTGAGCAAAAATGGAATTGAGGAAGGCTGACTCTTTAGGCTGGTCGTATAGTCTTCTCGTGATGCGAGTGGGACTTGAATTAGGTCTACTATAATGAGAGCTTATGTTAGTCTGAGTCGAAGCTTGAGATTGGGCTTACGTTGGATTCGATCATATTGGATTTGGATTAGAATTTGACTTGAACTTCAATTGAATTGACTTGAATTGGATTTTGATCGAAATCCAAATCTATTTGCTAGGCTTGAGTTGTGCTTCATTAAGTCAAAGCACAACTTTCCTATGTTATATGACGCAGTCTGTTATTAAATTTTATTTTATCCACCAAATCAATACAACCTCCAAGTCAATTTAGTAATTTATGCACTAAATTCATTATATGTCAACCTACTAATTAGACCAACTCTAATTCTACATTGGACACATTTAAAATTTCCAAAAAATTCAAATTACAAAACATTACATGTTGATCCTAATTGGTCAAATGGGTATGCATTTGGTCAAGTCAACTCCATATGGGTTGCGTCCTTCTCAGTCTAATATCAAAGAGGAGCAAAAAAAAATATAGATTTTGGCATGTAAAGTGAGGAAAAAAACTTTATTTCTGTGAATTGATTCATACAGGCCAATATTTCCTTTTATTTCTGTTTATGGCTTTAGTACGTGTAGAGTCTCAAATATGAATAATCTAATTAATTGTCTCAAATAACTAAGCACAAGTGAAATAGAAAAAAGAAATAAGCACCTCATAGAGGCTTAGAACTTGATTTGTTTTCAGTTCTGATATTAATCTAAATGATTGATTCATTCCTCAATTACCTTTTCAAAATTGTATATTAATTATCATTTTTATTTTTACTTCAAAGAAATTTATCTATACATCCAAAAGCACTTTGATTTTTTTTTTTTTTTTTTTACGTTTATATAGCTTTCAGATATATTTTTTGTATTCAGGCCCATTAGACTAAAATCTTGAACTACCATTATTTATCATTAAAAAATACTTGAATTTTTCTCAAGGAGATTTAATTATCTATATTATTAGGATTTAAAATGAAAGAGAAAAGAAAATGTCTGAACATGTTTGTTAGTTTTGTCATCATCTAAATCATGCTCTTTGATTATATGTATCACCGAAGTTTTATTCCTATAATATTATCTATATGTATTGTATTATTAACATAACAAATATTTTACTTTAGTTCCCAAATATGTTTTAACCTCTTATCCACTGGTTCAACCAAGGAATAAGTGACTCGATCCTGTTTCGATATACTCTAAATTGTCCTAAGCTCCATAGCAGTCAAGATCAACTGATTTGGCACAAAAAGCAAGAAAGAAAGAAGGAAAAAGAAAAAGTCCATTTTTTTTTTTTTTAAAAGTATTCATTAAGATGACTTTGTAATGGAATCATGAATCTGATAAAGCACTAAAAAGGATATGATACGATCTATCAAAGTCCTCCTTGCCTACTCTTTTATGCAAAGATGCTCGAACGATAATTATTTTGAGCATCTTATCCATATATGCTGGTCAACTCCTTCCTCTTTTCTGCCATATGCAAACATGCGGTTGAATGAATGCTTTCATATCCTTCCCAAGGAACAGTAGGTGGATGTCAGAACTTATATTTTGTTCAGCAAACAACGTACTTTCATATGTTTACTGAATGGATTTTGTGAAGCTATTCTCCTTGTTGTTTATCCAATGGAACATGTAAAGATTGTCATCAGTCTCTTTATAGATCTGCTGCTGCTGCTGCTGCTGCTGCTGCTGCTGCTACATTGTTCATCCTCCTGTCAAAAGAAGCAATAGGGGTTGGGTGTCAAATATTCCGGAGTGGCCCTCCTTCTTGGTATCAGAACAGAAGAATATGTTCTACATGTTCAGGATCACTTCAAGGATTGCAGACCAAAGGCAAAATAATTCCATACCTGATTTCCTCCATCGCCAGCAGTATAAAATTGCGAAGCAAGCTCTACCACATCCATCGCAGCACCATGAAGCTAATGTCTTACATGGAAATAAGAGTCCATCTTTGGTAGCCAAGGATGACTTGCCTGTGTCCTCCTTAAGGGTTTTTGTCTGGGCTTCAGGCGACCGCTGTGGCTTCACAGGCAGTCTCCTTGGCTATTCTGAGTGACCTTTATCTCTCGTGTTAGACCTCAGCTTCATCACCATAAACTGATGCTTAGGTATGCATAAGCACGAATCGTACGCAAACTACACCTGATTTAGTATAGTATAATCCTTTTTTTTTTTTTGTTGTTTCTTTGGGCGGACCACAACTCTACCTGATGGCTCATCTTCCTTGGATCAAACTACAGTTTGACATGGAACTCATCTTCGTTGAATCAGGTTTGATCTATAATCTAAATGTTACATGGCTCATTTTTATCTATAATCTATATGTTATGGTATGTTAAAGTTTATCCTCACGCGGTTAGGATGATTCACTGATACACATCTATGGTTTTCATTGAGTCATACCACAGCTTAACCTAATCTTCATTCGATTAAATCACAATTTGTCTTGAGTTATCCAAATAAATTTATTATGATTAATCATAATTCTGTCAACTTGCTTTAATATCGTTTTTTTTTTTTTTTTTAAACGAGAATTTGAGTTTGAGGTGAATCCGATAGTATAATCATCAACAAAGATCGAATCATCAATACAACCTAAAAGCTCAATTGATTAAAGTTATGAACTAAACTCATTACATTGACATCAACTATCTCAGTTCTTAGCTACGTGGCATTAAAACTCCAGTCCATCTCTATATCCATCTTGTAAACATGAGTGAATATTTCTCACAAGTCAAACCTAAGTTAAAACGAAACAACAACACATCTATGACCTAATTCCAAGCCAATTCTTCAACACTTTTTCACATTTTCTTGATTCTATGTCTGTGAAATTTGTCTCGGAACAATATGACCAGTGATGGAGAAGAGACACCTACCCACCTTGTTGTGGCACTTTTTGTTGGAGATAGAAGAAGAAACACCCTACCTTGTGGTGTCACACGGGAAGCAAAGGTGTATGCTTCCATGTAAATAAATAAATACATTCAAGTCTCGACTCTTTCCCATTTAACAACTGTCTGACATTTTCAGCAAAAAAAAAAAGAAAAGAAATCGATTGTTATTTATACTGCTGTTGACATGCCATGGAGCCTCTAAATTTTTTGTCACCTATTGAGAATTGGTCTTAGTCAAATAACAATAATAATAATAATAATAATAATAATAATAATAATAATAATAATAATAATAATAATAAAACTTTTTTGATCCTTTGAAGGATATAATACATTTTTTTTTTTTTTTGCAAGATTGAATGAAGTCGTCTAACCCCACACCCAACAACAGTAATGATCTTGCCGTGTAGATTCTCGTAATGTAACTAAAGCATGCAAACTCACAATACCTTTGAAGGATATAATACATTTTTTTTTTTTTTTTGCAAGATTGAATGAAGTCGTCTAACCCCACACCCAACAACAGTAATGATCTTGCCGTGTAGATTCTCGTAATGTAACTAAAGCATGCAAACTCACAATACTTTTGAAGGAAGCATCGCATCCTAAGCTCAGTCCACCTCTTTATAAGTGAACTAATAAGAGTTACACCACACTGGGACAGTTCTACAACCACATTTGTGAAAATGATAATTATTGTTATTGTTTCAAATGATGTACAATAAGTAAGCAATTAAAAGTCAATGATTTTTCGATGTATTGAAAGTATAAACTCAATTTAACTTGGATCATCCACTAATAGCTTAAGGTAGTAGGGCAAAAAAGAATACAGTGTATAGGTAGCGGATTCAAGTTTAGGTTTGTAAGAGATTAATAGACTACTAGAGCATCACCAGAAGAATGAATCAGTGCGTAAGTAACTTTCACTGTAGTAGTTTTAGGCTAATTATGAATTCTCTCTCGGAATTAGTTATCTTTAGTATCTCGATCTCTATATTTTCAAAAATTATATTAACCTCTCTATGCTTATTATGAAAGTGAAACATTTTCAAAAATTACATAACCTCTCTATTTCTTAATTTTTAATCCTATGTAGGGATCTCAATGTTTCACTTTTGTAAGTATATATGTAAATCATAATTTAAATTTTGAAAATATAGAGATCAGGATACAAAAGATAGTTAATTATAAAAAATAATCTATAATTATCCTAGTAGTTTTTATAAGAATATTTTTAGTTGTCATCGAAGGTTTTCCTTTCACTGCTAACAAATTTATAAATATTCTTAGTTATCATACCACCCAAATAGGCTGAAGGACCCAATGCCATTTATCCACGTTAGGATTAAGAAAAATATAAAACATCCAAGATTCTATGTCACTATTTCATTGGCCATTTTTAATAAAATAAAAAAAACTCTCTTGATTGAAGCACATTGTAGAAGGTGGCCATTTGTAGATAGAAATGTTAGAGATCCAAAGTTCCTCCTCATTGTTGACCTTCGTCCTCATGCCTATCAGCTTCTTTATCCTTTATCCCTCCCCTAAGGCTCTTAATGGTCAGGGGATGGATCGTGTTTTAAGTGTTTCAAGGTATCATACTTTGTAGTAAGGAATTACTATGATTCCTTTAGCGAGAATTTACTTTGTCTTGAACATATCTATACTTACTAGTAAACCCCCAATTGGTCTTATCTTTTATAATAACGTCGCTGTTAGAATTTTAACGGTTACATTTTTTTAATTTTAAGGATCACGTATATATAATTAAATACATATTATTGTTTGATTAGTTAAAATTAAAATAATTTAATTAAGGTGAAGTTATTTGGCTAAGGGACATATTTATTATGAAAATTAATTGTGTGGATACCGTAAGTCATATTTCTAACTTAGTAACGTGACAAGCTAGAAATATGAAACATCATAATTCATAATTTACGGTTATGACTTATGAGTATAAAAAGAGGGTTATGGTCCCCGATTGCAAAATAAGGAATGAAATTTCTCTTCACCTGTTAAAGAAAAATCAAAGGATTTTGAAATAAAACTTTACAATTGGAAGGCCAATATATCAATCAATCTAAAATACTCTAATGGATTCATCAAGTATGCTTTTATATTAATATGTTTCATAATTATTGTAAGATATTATGTATGTTATTGAGAATTTAACAATATGAAGAAAATATTCTCAAAAGGTCTTGGATCTACAAGGTATGTATGATCTATATTTGTTATGATTAAATTTCCAACAATGGTATTAGAGCCATCCTACAGTGATTATTGAACATCAATGTATGTTTTTTATATATCTTAATGGTATTTTGATAGTATTTTAGTTTGATTTGATTCTATTATCGTTGAGGAATACAATAATTTTATGAACTGTCGACTTTATGAACTTTTCATTGATAATATTATATGAACCGTTGATAGTATTTTACAAAATTTTTCTGGTCTCTTATATTATTTGTTAAAAATGATTCTTATATGAAACAAGTATTTGATGCATTGTCTTTAATTTTGTCTAATCGGCTTAAACACAATATTTATTCTATAAAGTTATTTACTAATATAAATTGATTAAGTTTACATGAGTTAAATATTTGAATTAATAAATTAAAGTCAAGCCAATTTGACTAGTATGGTTCAAATTCAATTAGTGATTATAAAGATATTTAATATTAGATTGATTAATTTAATACATGAAGTGACCAAAGTGACCTCTCATGACATTTCTCATGAAAATATTAAATGTAATGTCTATTTACCTAAGGGAAGACCAACCCGCTTCTCTTATACAATCTAGCACTCATGATGAAAGGAGACTATTTGAGAAGTGGGATATGTCTAATCGCATGAACCTGATGATCATTAAACACAGCATTCCAGAGACCTTTACGGGTGCAGTGTCCGAAGGGATTACCAAAGCTAAATATTTTCTTGCTGAAATAAAAAAATATTTTCTTAAAACTAATAAGGAGAAACAAGTATTCTACTTCATAACTTGATTTCCATGAGGTATATTGGCAAAAAAATATAGTGGAGTACCTTATCAAGATATCTGATCTTGCTTTAAAGCTTAAAAACTTAAAGCTTGACTTATCAAAGTACTTACTTGTCCATTTGATTATGATATCTCTTCCTGCACAGTTCAATCAATTTAAGGTAATTTATAATTGCCAAAATGATAAATGATCTCTTAATGAGCTCATTTCATATTGTGTGTAAGAAGAGGAAAGATTAAAGCAAGAAAAGACTGAAAGTACCAATTTAGTCAACACCTCTTAGGACAAGGGTAAGAAAAGAAAATATAAATCTGAAAAGAATGAGGCTAATAAGGGTCCAACACAGAATAAATAAAATAAGGATGATATTTGCTTATTTTGCAAGAAACCTGGGCATCTGAAGAAGGATTATATCAAATATCATGCTTGGCGTGCTAAAAAGGGTACATTCTTCACTTTGGTTTGTTCTGAAGTCAATTTAACTTCAGTATGTGGAAATAATTAGTGGTTAGACTTCGGTGCAACTACTAACATCAGTGTTTCAATGCATGGTTGCTTGAACTACCGAAAGCCTAATGATACTGATAGATGCATTTATATGGGTGATGAAAAATCGGTAGATGTGGAAGCTATAGGCATATTTAGATTATTATTATGTACTAGACATTATTTGGATTTGGAAGACACTTTTGCTGTACCGTTATTTAGACATAATTTAATTTTTGTTTCTTACTTGGACAAATCTGACTATTTTTGTTCATTTAGAAACAATCAGTTTACTTTGTCTTTAAATTTAAATGTAATTGGTACCGGTTAACTTATGGCTTATGACAATCTATATTTGCTTGATACTATAGCGTCCTATCATGAATCACTGAATGCAGAATTACGATGTACTAAACGTAAAATTAAAAATTCTAAGTGTATTCTGGCACAAACGTTTGGGACATATCACTAGAAATAGAATTTAAAGACTTATGTTCGAGGGGATTCCTAATCCTATTGATTTATCAAGTTTAGATATTTATGTTAATGCATTAAAGGAAAACAAACTAAACATAAGAGATCAGGTACAAATAAAGCTACGGACATCTTAGAATTGATACATACAGAAATTTGTGGGTCATTTCCTATAGCTTCGTGGAATGATCAATAATATTTTATATCATTCATAGATGATTACTCTAGATATGGATACCTATATCTAATATATGAAAAGTCTCAATCTTTAGATGTGCTAAAATTATTTAAAGCTAAAGTTGAAAATTAATTAAGCAAAAGGATAAAAAACGTTAGATCTGACCGTAGAGGGGAATATTACTATAGAAATAACGCTCTAGGTGAACAATGTCTAGGACTATTTGCTTTATACCTAGAGGAGTGTGGAATTATCCCTCAATATACAATGTCAGGTTCACCTAACATGAATGATATAGTTGAAAGACAAAACCGCACACTTAAGGATATGGTAAGAAGTATGATTTCTCAATCTACTTTACCAGAGTCACTCTGGGGAGAAGCAATAAAGACTATAGCTTACATTCTTAATAGAGTACCAACTAAAGCAACTGCAAAAACACCTTATGAGCTTCGGACTGGGAGAAAGCCTAGTTTAAGGCACTTTCGTGTATGGGGTTATCCAGCTAAGTCAAAACCTTATAGGCCTAGTGAAAGAAAATTGGAACCCCGAACAGTAAGCAGTTACTTTATTGGTTATTCTGAGCATTTTAAAGGGTATAAATTTTATGATCTCAAATCAAGAAGTATTTTTGAGATGAGTATTGCAATATTTTTTGAGGATATTGAATTTATAGGGAGAAATAAAGTTCAAGACTGTACCTTTGAGGAAGAATTATTTCAATCTAATCCAATTTATATGGTGGTTACTGATGCATCAAATTTAGTACCTCAAAAGGATATAGTCATTTCAGCTCCTATACCATGAGGAAATTATTCATGAGGAAAAAACTCAATATCCTCAAGAACCCATGCCACAAGAGCCAACACCTTTGCAACGATCTACTAAAGAAAAAAGGAGTGTCATTTCGGATGATTATATGTTATCTCTCTAGGAACATGAAGAAAGTAGTGGTATGATGAAAGATGATCCAATTAACTTTCATTAAGCCATAGAGGATTCCAATTCAGATAGGTGGATTGAAGCAATGAATCAAGAGTATAAGTCCATGCAAGATAATAAAGTTTGGGAACTTATCCCATTACTAGAAGGCGTGAAACCCATTGGTTGTAAATGGATTTTTAAAACCAAAGGGATTCTAATGATAATGTGGAAAGATATAAGGCACATCTTGTGGCAAAAGGTTATACTCAAAAGGAAGGGATTTACTTTAAAGAGACATTTTCTCAATGAAGGACTCTTTTAAGATAATTATAGCTCTAGTTACATATTTTAATTTAGAGCTTCATCAGATGGATGTTAAAATAGTGTTTCTCAATAGAAACATTGATGAAACAATTAATATATTATAATCAGAAAATTTTGTATTAGGAGACCCAAAGAAAATGGTTTGTAAATTGACAAAATCCATCAATGGACTAAAACATGCATCCCATCAGTGATATCACAAATTTCATCAAGTAATTCTCTCATTTGGTTTTGAGGTGAATATTGTTAATGATTGTGTGTATCACAAGTTCAGTGTGAGCAAATTTATTTTTCTGATATTGTATATTGATGACATTCTACTTACCACAAATGATATAGGCATATTGCACAAAACCAAGAGATTTCTATTAAGAAATTTTGAGATGAAAGATCTTGGTGATGTCTCTTTTGTATTATGAATTCATATACACCGGGATAGATCTCGGGATATTTTAGGACTATCACAAAAGAACTATATTGATAAGGTACTTAAAAGGTCTAACATGCAAAATTGTAAACCAAGAAATACCTTTATCGGAAAGGGAGATAAGTTCAGTCTCAATCAATGCCCTAAAGGAAATCTGGAAACTTAAAAAATGTAAAAGATCCCCTATACATCATCAATAGGGAGTCTAATGTATACACAAGTTTATACGCATCCGGATATAGCATACATTATTAGGGTGTTAGGCAAATATTTAAGCAATCTAGGTATAAATCATTGAAAGACAGCTAAAAGAGTTATGAGATATTTAAAGAGGACAAAAGATCATATGCTCATATATAGGAGATCAGATCATTTGAATATCATTATGTATTCTGACTCTGATTTTGCTGGATGCCAAGGCAGTAGAAAATCCACTTCAGGCTACGTTTATATGCTGGCTGGTGGGGCAATTTCTTGGCGTAGTGCCAAGCAATCTCTTATTGTTTCTTCCATCATGGCAACTGAATTTATAATATGTTTTGAGGCATCCAATCATGAAATTTGGCTGAGGAATTTTGTCACAGGGCTACAATAATACAATAAGTTGAAAGACTTTAAAGATACATTGTGATAATAAATCAGTTGTTTTATACTCTAACAATAATAGAAGTTCGACTAAGTCAAAGCATATTGATATTAAGTTCCTAGTTATGAAAGAAAAGATATAGATAGATTTTCATAGAACATTTATGGACAAAGTTTATGCTGGCAGATCATCCCTCAAAAGGTGTACCACCTATTGTCTTTCTTGAGCATACTACTTATATAGGTGTGTTAAAATTTAAAGAAACTTCAGTTTAGTGGGAGGTTATAAGATGCTTGTTATATATTCTATATCACACTTTATATTTGTATAAAGACATTTTATGATCAGAAATAAAGTTATAATTTATTACATTTTGTATATTATGGCTATTAATGATCTCATCAAGAAAAAATTGGACCAGTTGAGAATTGACATGTATAGATCACATTCATATAATTTTTTATTTATGTCATTTGGTTATGTTAATATTAATGATCAGTGATGGGTTTAGCTATGATTGATATAGTGAAAACCGCTTTGGTCATATATTAATATGGGCAATGGATGAGATTATGTTGTATGTCTTGTTAAATAATGGTAATAATTTTGAGATCTTAAAGTGTACCACATTTGACAGAATATATATGTGACTCAGTGGGAGATGTTAAAATTTTAAGGGTTACACCCTTAGAATTTTAAGGGTCACATATGTATAATTAAATATGTGTCATTATTTGATTAATCAAAATTAAAGTGATCTAATTAAGGTGAAGTTATTTAGCTAAGGGGCACATTTATCATGAAAATTAATTATGTGGATATCGTAAGTTATATTTCTAACTTAGTGGCATGATAAGCTAGGAATATGAAATATCATAAGTCATAATTTACAGTTATAACTTATGAGTATAAAAAGGGGTTATGGTCCCCGATTGTAAAATAATGAATGAAATTTATCTTCACACGTTAAAAAGAAATCAAAGGATTCCGAAAGTAAACTCTACAATTAGAAGACCAATATACCAATCAATCTAAAATACTCAAATAGATTCATCAGTACGCTTTTATGTTAATATGTTTCATAATTATTGTAAGATATTATGTATGTTATTAAAAATTTAATAATATAAAAAATATTCTAAAAAGGTCTTGGATCTATAAGGTATAATATATGTATGATTCATATTTGTTATGATTAAATTTTCAACAGTCCCAACCTAAAGTTTTGATATAGTTGTTCCCCCAAAAATACTTTCCAGAAGTTCTTATAATTTATCTATGATTTTGTACCAGACATTGGAGTTAAGCACATAATAGATTAGAATATTATTGATAATAACATTTATAAGAACAATATTTTCCACCCTTGGATTATACTCTTAACTTTATCAATTAATTCAGTTTGATAGTTTTTAGCTAATTTTCTATAGTGACGATGAATCAATCTCTTCTATCTCTTATTTAAATAAATTTGATTAGTTAGAAGTTATTTTATATATCATAAGTTGCCACATGGTAACATACTAAATAATTATGATCTAGTTTTTTAGTTTACTCAAGGAAGAAAGAAAATATGAAAAGAATATTTAAAAAATAAATTATGATTGTGATTAAACAAATCATGATGATAGATTTTGTGAAGATTAATCACTACTCAAGAATATTATTTTTTTGAAAAAAGGTTAAATCATATATTTAATTTGATTCAATTGTAATTTTTTTACTTTTCTATTTTCTTTTTTTTCTTGTACTTTGTCTATAGAAAGGGGCAAATCAATTAGAAATAGATCAAATGAGTTCTTTCCCACTATTAGTGGTGTGAGACAACATTTATTTTTCTATGGCATGATTTCATCATTCATATGCAGGATGTGCAACTTCCGACGGATAGAAATAAGAGAGGAGATTGAGAAAGAAATAAAGTACACATATTTATTCCTTCACTCATATCTATTTATACAAGAAGAGAGAAGATTAAAGGATTGAGTGTTGAAGATTTTCCTCAATAGTCTAACCATTTGGTTACAATAATTTTATCTTTTAATATACTCTCGCAAGATCGAGTTCCTGTCAAGGATGCCGATCTTGGACCGATAAAGTGAAAATAACTTGCGAGAGAGTAGCTTCATGAGGGAGTCCGCCAATTGATCTGTCGTGTAAACATGAGAGACATGTAGTTGATGATTTATCACTTAATCTCGTAGAAAGTGAAAGTCAATTGCTATATGTTTCAAACGAGAGTGAAACACTAGATTGACACATAAGTAGGTAGCCCCGATATTATCATAGTATATTATAGGAGTAACAGAAGAGCGGACGTCAAGTTCTTTGAGTAGATTCATTACCCAATTAAGTTTGGTAGTTGCAGTTGCAATAGAGCTTCAGTGGTTGACCGAGCAACTATCTTTTATTTCTTGGAACTCCAACTGATTGGATTGGCTCCTAAGAAAATAATATACATAAATATCAATGTTATATCATCAAAGTTCCCAGCCCAATCAACGTCAATATAAGAATGAAGTTTAAGTAGAGAGTTTTTGTAAAGAAATATATCATACTTAAGAGTACCTTTAAGATATCGTAATACTCGTTTAATTGCGGACCAATATGTGGTAGACGATCTATGCATAAATTGTGACAACTTATTAACTGCAAATGAGAGAAGAGTTGAAATAACATTTGTATCCTTCATGTTTGTCTTCACTAATAAGTCTTGAGTATACTTTCGTTGAGAGAGGAAGAGTCCCGAAGATGTAGACGTTACTTCCACACCCAAAAAATAATTCAAGGGACCGAGATCTTTGAGAAAAAATTGGCGACCAATTTCTTAATGAATATTATGACCTTCATAGAATTATTACCTATCATAATGATATCATCCACATATACTAGAAGATATATATTATACTATTAGGTTGTTGACGGAGAAATAAGGAAGTACCAGACTTAGAGTTAGAGAAGCCGACTAACATAAAAAATAAGCCAAGTTCTTTGTACCAAGCTCTTAAAGCTTGCCGAAGTCTATAAATAGCCTTGTAGAATTACAGACATATTTTAAATACTGAGGATGAAGAAAACTAGGAAGTTGCTTCATAAAGACATCGTCAGTTAATATTCCTTGTAAGAAGACATTATTCACATCAAGTTGTCTCAGGTGCCAACATTTTGAAACTGCTAAACTCAGAATCAGTCAAATTGTTGTGGATTTAATAAAAAGACTGAATGTCTCTGTATAGTCAACACTAGGATGTTGATGAAAGCCTTTGGCCACTAAACGGGCCTTATACCTGGCATTGGACCCATCAGAGTTCCGCTTAACTCGAAAAACCCACATACACCCGATGATATTTTGTGCGGGATGAAACAGAACAAGTGTCCAAGTAGAGTTATGAAGGAGGACATCATATTCATCACACATAGATTGATGCCAATAAGGAGACTTTTGGGCTTGAATGACCGTGGTAGGTTCACAGGTCCTAACAGAGAGAGTCATAATCATATTGAGGTCAAGAACCTGATGTGGTTTGAAAATATCACTCTTAGAACGTGTTGTCATAGGATGTCCAAGTGATTTAAGAGATGAAGGTGGAATGGGTGCTGAGAAAGTAGTAGAACAGGATGAGTTGGACTAAGGAACATTAGCACTAGTAGGCTGAGGTGAGAGAAATGCTAGTGATTGAGTATCCAAAGATTGGATATCTATAGTAGGAGGTATGTATGCAGAAGGAGAAGAAAAAGAGAGAGCAAGATATTGTATTGGAGGAATGCTCCATTCATATATATGTGCTGGAGTGGATGATTCTTGTGGAGGCTCATTGGATAATGGCATGTGCCACTGATACATATTCACCGGAGTAGTTGGTACAGTAGAAGATTTGTATCGGTGAAATAGAAAGGAGGATTCCATAAAGACAATATGATAAAACACAAAGACCTTATGAGTCAAAGGATCATAGCATCGATAAACATTATATTCAAAAGAGTAATTAATGAAGATGCAAGGCTTCGACCGTATGGCTAGTCTATGTGGTGCATAAGGACATAGCCAATGATAGCAAACATAATAAAAAACCTTAAGTTTCTGAAGATTTGGGGATTGATGAAATAGTTTTTTAAATGATGATCAATTGTGGAAGACTGGAGTAAGCATATAATTAATTAGATAGACTACAGTCTAGAAGGCTGCAGACCAAAAAGTAGTTGGCATAGAAGCATGATGGAGAAGTGTGAGACCAGTTTCAACTATATGCCGATATTTACGACCGGTTGAGCCAACTAGTTGAGGAGTGTATGGAGGAGACTTAAGATGTTGAATACCACATGCTAACAAGTGTGGGGTTAGTGTTTGGTATTCACCTCCATCGTTAGAATAAACTATTGTAATCGTAGACTGAAAGATATTTTTCACTATTTTTTAAAAGTAAGAAAGATTGTAGAGACCTCAAACTTATGTTAAAAATGATAAACCCAAGTAAATTTGGTAAAATAGTTAGTAAAGATAATATAGAATCTGTATTTGTCAAACAAAATACTTGGTGCAGGACCCCAAACATCAATATACAGAATTTCAAATGGTTGCGTGAAAGAAACAGAAGAATTTTCAAATGGTAGTCTATGACTTTTATTACCAAGACATACATCACAATGAGTAATAATAGAGCTAGCTTTAAAGGATAGAAGAAAATAATAAGAGAAAATCTTTTATAGAGTTGAGGAAGAAGGGTGACCAAGACGACGATGCCACACATCCATTGAAGCAGCAACAAAAGAGTAGGCAGTAGGCTGAGAGATTAATGGTCATTGGTAGATGTTATCTTTACTCTTGCTTGAATTAACGATGCCCCCGTGCTTAGATCCTTGATAAGAAAGTAGTCAGAAAAAAAATTTAATAGAGGTATTGTTTTGTTTGCATAATTGAAAGACAAAAATAAGATTTTGTTTGATATGAGGAGCATACAACACATCACCGAGTATAAAGTTTAGATAATACGAATTAAACATTATTGAACTAGTATAAGTAATGGGAAGTTGCTTACCATCACCGATGATGATGTCATCGTTATCACCATAGTTGTTGTGAAAGGACAACTTCTAAAGATCCAAGGTGATGTGATGGGAGGTGCCAGAGTCTATAACCCAGGAATGTTGATCAAAAGTTGGGCAACAGTGAGATGCGCCTAGGGTATGGTAGCTAAAGGTCGAGGATGAGACCGATAGACCTTAGCAAAGTGACTAACCTTATCACACAGCTGGCAGACTATCCGTTGTTGAGGCATAGGAGCAGGATGCCAAGGCTGTTGGTAATTGATGTTGCTACCTTGAGATATGGGAGTAGGACGCCAAGACCATTGGGAACCGTAGTTGATACTTGGATTATGATAAGGCAGTGCCTGCCCTAAACCCTTGTTGACAGGCTTAGAATACTGATTGCTCTTCTTTTTAGATTTATGACTTACTTGAGCAGTAATAGGTGGTCCTGGTGCTTTATCTTCGCACTTCAGATATGTCTCGTAGTCAGTAAATTTGTCATACAGCTCCTCAAACAATAACCAAGAGTTGCGTGCCCATACTGTTGTTGTCAATTCTTTGTACTCAGCCCCAAGACCATTAAGGGTGTAAACGATAACTACATTATCACCGAGGTTATATCCTATTAAATCTAAATTATCAATGATAATCTTTATGTTTTGAAGATAATTATCGATGTTACTTCCTTCTTGTTTGATGTTCATTAGTCTTAAGAGGAGGTCGAGCATGTGAGTGCGCGAACGATTTGTCAATATAATTTACAACTTACACCAGGCTTTAGCAGTAGTAGCATAGTAAGATATAAGTGGTGTGACAGAGGCTTGAATCGCTTAGAAAATGAGATGATATTGACGTAACCATAATTTATGCTCTGATTTGGTACTTGACTTGTGACCCCCGGGATGTCGATCATTTCTGATGGACGACTGAAAGATTCATCAACATAACCCAATAAATTATATCCAAAGAGGAGATTAGAAAATTGAATACGCCATGATGCGTAGTTCTCTCCTATGGATAATTTGATGGGGATGAGGGCTGCAGCATTGATAGAGACAAGCCCTGTATGTAGAGAAGTACTATTACTCCCGATGGGGATAGTAACTGAAACTTGAGACGTAGATGATAAAGATTAAGAAAGAGAATATCAATTACTATCGCAGCTAGGTCCGAAAGATAGAAGCTACTAAATTGCAGTATTGTGGTCCCTGCGGACGAGGGATATATGTTGCTCTCGGTCAGAATGAAAAATGTAGCAAGGTCGTGTATGTGGGCTACTACAGCAAACAGTTGAGAGCTGAGAGGTGTTGATTGTTATGATTGGTGCAGATCACAATGTTGGTGACCAATGTCACCCAATCTATTTTATTATCGGCCAAAGACTTGCGTCGACCACCGATAAAGATGTTGAGGACAATAGTGGTCGGTAGTTAGGAGCAGAAGGCAATAGCTGGCGATCAAGGCGGAGCACCGGTGGGCAGCTGATGGAGGAAAAAAAATGTAGTAAGCAGAGTAAGCGGTAGGTAAGGAAGAAGAGGCAGTGGTCAGGTAGCCGGTTAGAAGCAGCTGACGGCAGCAAAGGAAGGCACGGTTGGGAAGGGTGGGGCAGCAACATGGGGAGCAGCTACAGCAGTAAGATGGTAGAGGAGGAATGCAATGGCACGGTTGGTAGCGGTAGTAAGGAGGGTAGGGGCGTGCAGCTGCTACGCTGGTGGTCAGTGATAGGGAGCAACGGGTGGCAACTGTAAATGGCAAGGGAAGAAAGGATAGAGAAGGAAGTCTTGGCTATGAAAGTGACTGATCTTGCTGTGGAGGGAACGGTGGCACTGGTTGTGCATTGCCAAGGGCTGGCCGACAGAAAATAGCAAGATTTGATGTGGGCTGAAGGTGAAGGTCGTGATTGTGGTTGGCGAGGGCTGCGACTAAGGCCGACGAGGCCTACGGTAGTGCTGTGGAGGAAAATGAGCTCTCGCAGAGTGCTGTGGTAGGGGATGACAAGTGCAGCAGTAGGGAAGGAAGATGGGGCAGCAAAGGGCTTGGCTCCAGCATGAGTAGAGGATCATCCTCTAATATGGAGAGAAGACAGCGGTGGGTGAAAAGATGCTGGCGACGGGTGGAAGAGATTATATCATCCTTTAATCTGTAGATCATCCTTGGATCTGCAGAGTGCTATGGTAGGGGATGGCAGCGCGACTGCATAGCAACAGTGGTGGTAGCGGAAGAGGGTACTACTGGAAGTGACTGCAGCTCTATTTTGTCAAGAAACAGAGAACTGACGAGAGCACAAGAGCCGACGCCGGTTGGCTCTTTGCTGGGAGAGAGAGACGCTTGGTAGTCTTCTCGTCACCAAGAGAAAAAAGAGAGACGCTCGACCGACGGCTGGGAGAAGAGACAATGGGTAGTCGACGGAAAGATCCGATGACGGCAGGGAAGATCCAATGATTGCTGGAAAGATCAATGTTGATTTGGTGTTGGTTCTTGTCCAACACAATGGCAGTAGGTTTGAAAAGGAAGAAGAGCCCTCACTACATGTCGGCGAGAAGAGTCAGTGCCAAAAGAAGGAGCAGTTGCCGTAGGAGAAGAAAGATGCAGAAATGCCTCTGGTTTTATTATTGTTATTTGCTTATGGAAGAAGCAACAATCGAAAAGGCATTGCTTGGTCTACGGCTACAGAAATGCCTCTAGTTTTACTACTGTTGTTTGCTTATGGAAGAAGTAGCAATCGAGAAGGCGATGCTTAGTCTGCAACATGCAGATGAGGTAGGAAATGGCAAGGGATGTGCTATCGTTTGACAGCAAGAAATTAAATCTCTCTTAGAGAGAGCGGTGCTCTGATACCATGATAGAAATGAGAGAGGAGATTGAGAAATAAATGAAGTACACATGTTTATTCTTTCACTCATACCTATTTATACAAGAAGAGAGAAGATTAAAGGATTGGGTTAAGGATTTTCCTCAACAATCTAACCATTTGGTTACAAAAACTTTATCTTTTAACAGGGATGACATCAGAAAATAATATTGGAAAAATTTTGATTAGTGAAATCTAAATTAATTAGTCAACCATTTATCGTAAAACCAAAAAAAACCTCCTCTTCCAACAACTAAGTCAAGTTGAGAGAAAATGTGTGATATTCTAGACCTTTGGAAGTTGAGATTGCTATGAAACTCTAAGGGTATTGTTAGCAGAAGTTCTATTGCAAGATGAGAGAAAGAATGTTTGGGTAGTATAAGACTATTTATAGAGATTGAGGACGATGCTTCATCTAGCCAACCACCCACTCGACTCTAGAATGCCTTGAGAAGAGTGGGACATGTGTGGCAATCCTAACAGTCTAATGTTTATTCAGATTGTCGGAGAAGTCATGTTGAATCTGTCATGATTTACGTAAAAGGCATGCAGTGAGAAACCACCATGCCATGTTTTTCTATGACCGTAAGTGGGCTCAATGTATGATTGGGTGTCAGATCTTTTCTAATCCCTTTGGATTCTCCTGCCTATCAAAGGAAGAGGCATGTGTGGTGTGCGCCCTTGTTGGCCCTTCGTGCCTCATTGTATTTAGCCTCTATAGCCCTAACACCATCATACGTAGCCCTGTTGGCCCTTTGTGGGCCATCGCACTAGCCTTTTGGCTTTTTGTGTGCTAGGGCACCTAACCTTTTGGCTCTCTATGTATCATCACACCCAGCATTTTGGTCCTCCATGCCATACCATGTTTGGTCTCTCCAATCATGGTACCATTGCACATGGCCCTTTATACACCACAACACCTAGTCTTTGGGTTCTTTATGTACCATCGCACTCAGCCTTCTAGCTCTCTATGCACCACCATGCCTAGTCATTTGACCTTCATTGCCCCACAATACTCAACCTTATTGCTCTTCATGCACCATCATGCCTAGTTGTTTGACTCTCGTTGCACCATCACACCTAGCCTTGTAACTCCTTATGTGTTGGTCCTCTAACCCACGATGTGTTACTAAGCACAACTTTCTAATCCGTTGTATGTTATCATTTATCAAGGCATTAGTTTACTTCACCCCCCACATGAGGCTCTAGTAATTGCTGAAACTGTTGTGATAAACTTATTTGTTGTACCTCACCATGCCATTATGATCAGTTTTACCCTGCTCCTTCGTTGTTACTTCCAACACATTACTAGATCAATAAGAAACATGTCAGGAGGATTGACTCGAGCCAACTAAGTTAGGAAGACTAAGTCGGCCAACCAAGTCAAGTAGGCTAAGTCAGTCATATTAGTGCCAACTTGATGGGAAACTCAGGGCTATATATTTATTACATTTCTCCCTAATCCTTAAATGAATACTAGTTTTGACCCAATTCACGATGCTCTTCAACTTATAAAGTGGGGGCATGCATTGTAGCCGATAAGCTAGCAAATGGCCCGACACCTGTTGAGGATAGTTCCAACCGATCTAACAGACAAGCACAATTGCCTAAAGTCAGTACAAATAGTTGTAACCTATTCCTACTAATGAATTGTGTAACTTCCTCATACATCCACTATAGAAGGGAGTCCCATAGGTACACTCAACACACGAATAAATAATAAACTTAACTTGTCTGACTCATCCAACTAGTTTGGCTTACATGACTTAGTAAGTGACTCGAGCATCAAAAAAAAATATTGTCAAGATTGTCTCTAACTTTATTTTATAGGGATTGCATGTCTAAGTTCAAAGAATTTTTTTTTAGATCCTCTAAAAAAAGAACAAGGTTGAATATGAGTAGGCTTCTAGGTATGATAATCCAAAATCAATCCTAACAATAAGAGATTACATATATTTATTTATTTTATTTATTGTCTCATTAATTTAAATAAAATATATGAATTTATTTTTGAATAAATACTAAAAATATTAAAAGGGATAAATTTATTATAAAATATTTAATGAGCATTTGAAATATAATTTTATCAAATAATAGTTATTTATGTTAATATATATTAAAATATAGTTTTCATCCATGTTGTCGCGGACAAAAAATATAAACAAGGTGTTCGACGTAATACTCATGTTTGTCCGTGTCCTTCAATTTTTGTACATGCTTTGCACAACAAGTAGCGGGCTTGCAGTAGGATTGACAGCCCTCGTTTGGTTAGCTTTCATAGCAGGTTTCAGCTTGTAAATGAGAGTCGTGTCATGTTGCTATTTGTGTGGACTTTAGTCTATAATGGATTTTGATCCTTTGTGTGCAACCGTTCAGATTTTAAAAATCCATGGTTGTAATTTGTATTGGTTATATAAATTGTTTGCTAAAGTGATTACTTGTGGATCTCATATGAGATATTTTCTCTAACATATTTTCTCTTTTGTAGATCCTAAAGGACCCTATGAGGTTTTGAGGAGGCTGACATATGTGGATGGATACGTAAGTATACCGCACGATTTAGACAAAACTAGCTAAGTTTATGACAATATGTCAAACACTCATATCATTCAAAAACTATATAATCATTCAAATTATTTTTTTAACCATATATTAAAAATATAAATATATTCTAAACACGAACTTATTTATATTTCTACGCACATGTGACTTTTCACTTTGTGATATAACCAAAAGTCAGAAGGTATATATAGAAGCGATGGATCTTATGTTATATAATAAAGCACAATAAGGTCGGAATTCAAAAGTCAAAAGGTATTAAACACTATACTACTACTTAATCCAATACCTCACATGGGCTTATATCACATTTTATCACAAAAAAAATTATGTTCACAATTGACCTTAGTGCTAGCAGTCAATGTGTGCGCGCGCGTTTGTTGGTCTAGTGGATGCTTGTTGGTATAAAGGTGGTGGACTTAAAGATGGTAGACTAATTATGAGAACCTTATCCAGAAACTGGTCAACTCCCTTTGGCTCCTTGAGCCTGATATATATACACATAACATAATGCTAATTACATATCTTGTCTAGGGAAATGTAGGTGACACCAATGAATCTTCTCCAGTAAACATGCTTTCAATGGAGTTGTTCTTGTTCATTGAATGAAAACTGTGAAGGTATGTTATAATTCTCTTCAAAGATCTCCTATCCAAAAGAAATCAAGTAGCAGGATTGATGTCAATATTCCCATATGGTCCCTTTTGTATCACATCATCAGAAGAATTTGTTCTACAACAAATCCAGGAGACAGCCAGGGATTGCAAACAAAAGGCAATTGGTTATGCTCAAGGCCATGGGTGAGCCACGTCGTTGTCAACCCATCTGACCTCCTCACTGTTATAAATAGGTAAGCAACAGCTGCGACTTCCATCATCACCAACCATGAAGGGCTGTCATCCATGGAGATAAGAGTCTATCTTTGGTAGCCAAGGATGACTTGCCTGTGTCCTCCTGATGGTTTTACTGGCTTCAGAAACCATTTTGGATCCACAGGCAGTCTCCCTGGCTATTATAAGTGACTTCTATCTTTCATGTTAGGCATCAACTTCATCATTTAAAAGTTAGGTTTAGTGATAAGTCCTCCAAATGGATGAGGAAGAAAAGGTTCAGGTAGATTCTTCGGTAAGAAACTAAGCTAGCTAGCTGTGGATATCCAAAAGCCTTTCCGCCAGTTGCGTTCTTTGTCATAGGACCACAAAGAAGAGTAACTAGTGAGATTTCTTACCAGTTTCAAGCTGTTTTGCTGCAAGACAAACATTCCTCACCTTCCAATGAAATCGATATTCCGGCAACTGGGGCACATGAAATAACCACTGAGCATAATTATTAGACTGAAAGCAAATTGGTGGCTGTCTTAGGATCAAGCTTAGTTGCCAGATAGCAAAGATGGATAGGCTTTCACTTGCACTGGAAAGCTCCTAATTGAAGTCCATGGTTATTGATCATAAGCACAAACAGTCCATTGAGTCAGTAGTGACAAACATGCAGGATTTTTTTTTTTAAAACTGGCATCATTGTTTTTTAATATGGAGATCTATAAGATGCTCTTTCTTTCTTTCTTTCTTTCTTCTTCTTCTTCTTCTTCTTCTTCTTCTTCTTCTTCTTCTTCTTCTTCTTCTTCTTTTGTTTTTTTTTTTTTTTTTTGTTTTTGTTTTTGGAATAATCATCTTGATTTCTATTAATGTCTAAATCTATCCATTTGTGATGCATATCATCCACACTGAAGGATTACACTCAACCAGGGGAACTGCTATCAAGTTTGCAAGGTCACCGTGGCAGTCCCACATGGCGACATTTATTTATCCTTGGTTACACCTAACCCTAGGTTACAGTTTGGTCCCATCCAAGTGATAGGAATTTGGTGACGAATGGTCGCTGAGTCTTCCCTTGCAATGGCATCAAATGTGGCTACTTTTGAGGAGAAAACTAAAAGATACGAGATCAATCAACATGCAGATGTGAAGATGTATTACTAATGAAGAAATGCATGAGAGGCAATATAGTAAGTAGTAAGTACAAGGCAATGTGAGGGTAAACATTTATACCCCCATGACTTGTCTAAAAATATATGGCGACAAGTTTTACTGGATTTGAAACTAAGAGATGAAGTGGTTCAGAGGCAATGTTACATCTAAATTGTTGATGGCATGATATAATTACTCCTAGCCATCATCTAAATTGTTGATGGTCTGATATTGGACATAAAGACAAGACTTGATTTGATTTGTAATTTAGCTTTAGTTTTAAACATCTTAGATTAGTGGTTCAAGTCTATCAAGTTAACGATATAATTATCTTATCATGTCGGATCATAACAAATAACATCAGAACAACTCAGTATTAAATATGGTGAGAAGCTTGAGTAAAAACAATTAAGTAATTCCTCCTAGCCATCATCCAACAAATATCATCTTTTCAAGAGATGTTAAGAAAATTGAGTACTTCAAGGAATTTCTAGTCTATCATTATGGACCAAAAGACTCCTTTCTACAGAAGATCTAAAATTGCAGCAGATGTTTTGGAAGGAGATGACAAAACAAAACTAAGTTTGTTTGTACAACTTTAATGTACTAATAGATAATTTTATTAAAAAATAATCTTGGAATTCTAATAATAAACCTTGTATAAGAAAGTAACCTCCAATGAATAACTTGATGCAAACGTAGCTTCATTTTTTGCTTGGCATAATATATATATATATATATATATATATTATATTGCTAAATGATGAACATGAGAACCCCATCTGCCATCACTCTCCTCTTTTAGCAGAGATGGGCCACATGAACACTACCTCCCACCTCCCCCATATGCATAAAGAGGAAGCAGACATTAGCAACTGGCAAAAATATGATCTTTAGCAGAAACATGCACACACTTCTCTCCATTCATTGTCCCAACCTGAAGCTTATTCCAGAATTCATATGCTTTTTAGTGAGATAGCAACTTGGAGAAACATCTTCTCACGGCACATCTGATCAATCTTTTCCCCTTGCAGAAAAAAAAGGGAACCAATGACACTCAACTCTCTATTGGGAAGGGCTAATGGCTGTCACTGTTTTACTATTATTCTTTTCATTGAAAAGAATTAAATTTGATTTTTGTTCACTGAATCATGCAAACAAAAAGTGGAAACTCTATTCAAACAGGAGACAGATATGAGCTTCGAGCAGCAATGTCGGTCCAAGTGCAGATTAATGTAGCTCCTCCAATCATGGACAAATATTATTTCTTTTGACACAAGTAATGGTCTTTTATATCGTTGATATACTTTTTTTCTTGGTAGTGTGTTGTAAATTATGCTTAGAAGATTCTTCTATACGGTTCCAGATATACAAAATATTATGTATATGCATAACTTGAAATATATATATATTTTTTTATCATTCTTTAAGTTTACTGCAATTCAATACTGAATCACTAAAAAATTTTAAAATCCATGGATATGTTTTTTTCTTTCTTTTTCTTAATGAGAATCGCTGACACTTGAAGTTCCCACCTAAATAAGGAAATGGTTAAACATCCTCAAATTCTAATTGAATCCTAAGAATTGATTTATATCGATCAGATACAATTATTCTTTCATTAGAAAATCTTTATAAAACATATTTTTTAATATTAAAATATCATGCAAATATTATTTTAATATATTTTTCCAAACTTTTTTTTTTTATTGGGATTTGATTTTTCTTGAATGCTTTTCTTTGGCCTTTTCGACTTGTTGATTACTATTAAATGATATGAAAAGAGGTAGATGAAGATTTAACATTTAAATAATTTTAATATATTTAAAATATATATTTTTTAATCTCAATGATGATAAAAGATTCATATAGTCGATTATAAATAGTTAAAACCTTATAGATTTATTGTTATTGGTGTCTTATATATATCCCTATAAAGTTTGAAAATAATTATTTGTCATTAAGAATTTTATATATACATATGTATTATAACACCAAATATCATGATGCTCTATGTATGTCACTGCCATAATCATCCCTCCAAAACACACAAATTGACCATTTAAAATGACTACTTACTAACGTTGATTTGTTTAAGTTAAAAAAATTATCCATAAAAATTTTAATATTATAATAAAACTTTAACTTGTAGTCATGCAAATTAGAGTTTCAATTAACAAAATTAACTTAAAATAAATTTTAAAAAATTAAATTATAATGACGTATACCCAAGTTGTGTTTTGAATGATAGTAATGATAACAGTAAATCTAGAGAGATAAATATAAAACCTTAAAACCTTGGAGCGATATATATGCACAACTCATTCTATCCAAATTACCTACACCCCTTTTTTAATACGGTCCAAACCCCATGAATCAATATTTTGTTTTTGTTCTTTTGCTCGATCAAATTGTAGTATAATGCATCATGTGATTATTTTATTTTCTTAATTAGCTTCAAATGCTAATTATAAAAAGCATATTATATCAGTTTTAGGCATAATAGCATGCAAGATTTAAATCTCCCTTTTACATAAACTAATGGGCTAATTTTGAAGTTTTGCTGCAATAAATCTCCTTTATTTTACGGATCATTGTCTTTTTTAATCATGTTGTTTGATGGATGGAGCCAGTGAACTAGTGGTTACATAAAAACTACATAGGATTTATGATTGAAAATAAAAAGAAATAAAATAATTCAAGATAAAATATCTGTCACCCATTTATAGGGATATAATTCTAATTTACATTTTCGAGGATTTTTATGGAGAAGAAATAGGAATGAAGTATGTTGGGAATTTTATTTGGTAAGTTTTTCAATGATATATAATTTATCTTATAAATAACTCAGAACGGGTTATAGAATTCTTAGATTGGGATACAGTTAAATAGAACTTGTCTTTTATTAAGGATTTTACGATACTTAAAAAAAAAATTCTTTTAGTTAAGCAATCAAAAAAGTTACGTGGTCTTATTTTGTTAAGCAAAGCAATCAAAAAAAAGTTATTTCTTATGATTTACCTTTTTCATAGTGGAAAACATAAAAAATATTTTTATATTTAAAATATTAGCATGATGATAATATAATAATCCCATCTGTAAAAGGCTAAGAGTTTGTTAACGATTGAGGGTTCCAAGTTTTTTTTTCAAAAAAAATAAATAAATAAAGAAATATTACATCATATATTATTACGCTTATATGTGAATTCGGATTTGAAACCTATCACTTATGTACTAACTAACTAATTTAGATATCTCAACACAAAATGTTTCGACACAAAGTCTTACTTACTCAATAAAAATTTTATATCTAAAAAATATTAGTAGAATCAGAATAGTTATCACATTTATCCTCCCGACATGGCACCGTGTAAAAAGTCGTACGCTGTGAACTTTCAAAACAGGGCGCGGTGCCAAATCAAAAGACGCCGTCCGATTCGCCCGCTCCCACTTCCTCCACCGTTGATGGTCATGCGTTCGTTCGCATGTCCCTCGAGATCTCAGACGCGATTTAAGTATTTGAATTCGGACGCTCCGTACGTGTCACCACCACTTAACCGTTACAATACTCGCTTCTCTCCCTTCTTCAATCTGAGCTCTGAGCTGCAGACTGCCCCACACACACACTCTCTCTCTCTGTCACGCCTTCGCTATCCCATCTCTCCTCCACCAACCTCTCCTCCTCCATTTAGACCCCTTTGCTCGCCACCTCCCACAACCAGATCGAAGAAGCAGAGCGACAAGGTAGGAGACCAGCAAGGAGATCCCTCCTACCCGGCCAAGGAACAATGCATCCCCAGGAAAAATCACTGGCCGGCTTTGAGGGCGTTGTCGTCTCCGATCCATGGCTCCAGAACCAGTTCACCCAGGTCGAGCTCCGTTCCCTCAAATCCCAGGTATGCTAACGACGACGCCTATTCCTTGGACCGGTTTCTCTCTTGCCGACGTTCTTTTGATTGATCGCGGTCTTCTGTCACCTCCAAAATCTAGTTCCTCGCGGGCGGCGGAGGCCGAGGGTCCCTCACCCTCCGCGATCTATCGGCCACCATGTCGAGGCTCAAGATCGCCGGCGACTGCCTTACCGAGGACGAGCGGGCTGCCTTCCTGACAGAATCCTATCCCGACCTCGACCATCATGTCGACTTCGAGCTCTTCCTTCGGGTCTGTTTCTACTCTGTTGATTTATTTCATTCTTCTTCTTTCGGCGGATGTGCATTCTAGTAATTTCTTTGATCTGTTAACAAAGAGGGATTTGTGTATGCTTTTGAAGGTGTATCTGAAGATGCAAGGGAGGGTTGGTGCCCAGAACTCATCATCGGCCTTCCTCAAGGCCGCCACCACCACTCTGCTCCACACCATCAGTGAGTCCGAGAAAGCCTCCTACGTCTCCCATATCAATAACTACCTTGGCGAGGATCCCTTCCTCAAGAAGTACCTTCCCATCGATCCGATGACCGATGATCTGTTCGAGATAGCCAAGGATGGCGTTCTCCTCTGGTGATCCTCGGTTCCCTCCTTGTTATCTTTATCGTTGGCTATTCTTGAAGTCTGTCGATTAGGGAGCAAGGAAGGAAGTTTGATGTTTTTGTTCTGCCTGTGAAGTAAACTTATCAATTTGGCTGTCCCCGGGACCATCGACGAGCGGGTGATCAACACGAAGAGAGTGCTGAACCTGTGGGAAAAGAACGAGAATCTTATGCTGTTTCTTAATTCAGCCAAGGCCATTGGGTGTACCGTGGTTAATATTGGAACGCAGGACCTAGCTGAAGGGAGGGTTAGTATCTCTTGCTTGTCAGTACCGTTGGTTCAAATCAGTTTTAGATGTTCTTATGTTCCACTGAAGTATGCTGTGATCCTTGTTTTTCCTTCAAAAGTTCAAAATGGAATTACTCATAGTTCTCATGAAGCTTATGTTTTGTTGTCTGCTTATTACTGGTATAATTCAATAAATGCCTCCTTGATTAATTGTGAAGGCATCTCTGATCATTATCTTCCTACTGTTCTCATAGGAGCAAGAGTACCTTAGCATCTTTGTTGCATAAACTGCTATTACTTGAATCTGAGATTAGAAAAGGATTATCAACATGATTTAAAGTTTCCCATGGTCTCAATTTTCAGGAAATACTCGACTTTGACTCTTGTATTGCCTCTGCTTGCTTCTATTATGGTAACAGTCTCTTGGTGTAAGAGTATCATTAACATTCGGTGCATTTGCTTTGGCCACTGACATATGGCACTTGCTATTTCCTTTAACATGAGATGGTGGTTGGTTAAGATCCTACCATCTCTCATGCAAAAACCAAATAGCAGTCTTGTGCATCTTAAGTGTGAGTAACACTTTTCAGAGCATTCAACATCGATGAAGATATGTATGTATGTATGTATGTATGTATATATATATATATATATATATATATATATATATATATATATATCAATATTTCAGCTAATTAAGCTGTTTTATTTGTTTGCCATGTAATTTTCTATTAGGATATTAGTTCTTGATCTTTTCATAAATTCTTTTTAAATCATTGCTCAGAAGATGTAAAGAGGGCACCTCCCCCGGTGTAATAGTCCTATAATGTTGCTGATTAAACTTTTTTGGTATAGAAGTGAGACGATAATTGCTGTGAGAAAGGTACTACTCCATTGAGTCTCGCAAGCACTTGCTTGTACAAATTTTTAGCATGTCTAAACACATCGACTTTTTGATATGAACTTTTTAGGCATGAAGTTGAAATGTATTTCTGAATATTGAAGTTCTTAAGTATCATGAAATTGGCCTAATTTGTTTGATATTCAGAATACCATTGAGTCTCACAAGCACTTGCTTGTATAAATTTTTAGCATGTCTAAACACATCGACTTTTTGATTCTTACAAACTTTTTAGGCATGAAGTTGAAATGTATTTCTGAATATTGAAAAGTTCTTAGGTATCATGAAGTTGGCCTAATTTGTTTGATATTCAGAATACCTTTCACTTTAGTTATTGACCATATATTTTGATCCAATTTTCTTCCAATGATGCCACTTCTATCATTTGGTTGGATTTTTGTTATTCATAATTGGTTAACCATATTTGACCTCACTGTAGTGGCTAATACTTGATCTTACATTATATCTTCTATTAGGTTTCACTATGCAGTAGTATATAAGAAAATTTTAGAAAATAATAAATTAGATAAGGCTGTCCGCTATTACATGATATATCATGTGGATGAGATAGTGGCAAATATTGACATATTCAGTTTCATTCTGTATGTAAACAAACTCAAGTTCACAAACAGACTTGCGTTGAAACTAAAACGGTTTTGCAATTGACATTAATTTATTTGCATCATTATGCTCATTTTGTGCTAAGGGCTTGAATTGTTATTATTATTTTGTATCTGATAACATACTGAAATTATTATCTTCTTTAACCTTCTGCAATTCAATGTGCTTTTGTGAATCATTTACTTATCATTTGTTTTTGCTTTGCAGCCTCACCTTGTGCTTGGACTAATATCTCAAATTATCAAGGTATGTCTCTATTCTGATGCATGAGCAATATCTATTTTGTTGTCTTCTAGTGATCACTGGATAATTCCCAACTACTATAATGGAAAATGGATCTTAACCTGTGTTTCTTATAATATCACTATCAGATTCAGCTTCTAGCAGATGTTAACCTGAAGAATACTCCTCAGCTTGTAGAGTTGGTTGATGACAGCAAGGTACTTGATATGTTTTTTCTTATAGCTATTACATCTTAAGATTAGTAGTGGTTGAAAGCTTTTCACCAAGGTAAAGCTCTAAACTATCTTTAAGTTCATTTGGATTCACAGGATGTTGAAGAGCTGATGAGTCTGCCACCCGAGAAGATTTTACTTAGGTGGATGAACTTTCAGCTCAAGAAAGGTGGCTTCAGGAGGTTGATAACCAACTTTTCATCAGATGTGAAGGTACAACCAATATAAAGATTTTAGATATTCATTCAGTCCTCTTCATCATCTTTTTGCTGCCATCACTCTACCAACCAACCCCTCCCATCTCTTTTTCCATTTGTTTGCCTTGTCTCTATATACCACATGTAGAACATCTAAACGCCAATTCATGAAATGACCTAAATCAAGCCTGAAGTAGTTACCAGACAGTCCAAGGATTCTTTATGTTTTAATTATAAATTCCAAAGAGATAAGTTATGGTTGAAGATAACTAATCCAAAACTTGTCATCTTTTCCTTCTCCTTTCTACTCCATTTATGTTCATTTTCATTGTATTCTTCATGATGATATGAATTCAGTTTGTGACAGAAAAATTGATATAGTGTCGATTCTGTACTCCTGGTACCCTTGTTATAGTAACAGCTAATCCAGTCATATCATCTGTTTCTATTTCAGGATGGAGAGGCTTATGCTTGTTTGCTAAATGTTTTGGCTCCTGAACATAGTAGGAAGCCTTATCCAAGCACAGTGAAAGATCTTCTTGAAAGAGCAAAATTAGTTCTTGAACATGCAGATAGGATTGGTTGCAAAAGATATCTGACCCCTAAAGACATTGTTGAAGGTTCACCAAATCTTAACCTTGCCTTTGTTGCGCATATTTTTCAGAAAAGGTGAGAGTCATTGGCCTTTTTATAATCTAAACATTTTGAGATAAATTTATGTAGAAAAAATTGCTAATATAAAGAAGAGACCAGGATTTTCATTAAGCTGCTTAGTTTGATTATTGTCTTAACATGATTGCACCTTGCTTGTACACTAGTTACATGCTTCTCTTTGAAGGTATACTGTGTACATTTAAATAAATTTATCTGCAAAACTTATTCTGCTAGTTGTTGCATTTTTTTCTGAGAATATTTATGTTATAGATACTTGGACTTCATTGTCTGCTATTATAATCATAGAAAGAGCACAGATGGGGACCACAATCATTAAACTAGTGTGATCTTGAGGGTTTTTTACACAAACAGAAGCTCACCTTTTGCTGCTAATAAGTATACTCTACAATCATCACAATTGTACTTAATAACAATAACTATGTATGTGGATGGTTTTGCACTCAAAATTTTATCTATTTGATTAGTTGGTTGACTTTTTGCAAATAATGTCTTAGGTATTGACCTAAGTCCTACGAGTGCTAAATGGATGTCTAAAAATATCATTGTCTTTCTGAAAATATTGCACTGCCTGAATTAGTTCTTTTTCACAAGGTTTGACATACCGGTCCGTATCGGTGTATCGAGTTTATCTCGATCTGCACGATCGATCGTATGTATAAAGGTATACTAACCGGTATATTAAAATATAATATAATATTAATATATTAAAATATTTATAAAAAAAGAGAAAAGGGGCGGTGGCGCGCGGGCGACGATGGCGTGCGGGCGAGGATCGCACGCGGGTGCTAGGTATTCTTCTTCTCCTCTTTTCTTTTTTTCTTCTTTTCCTCTTCTTCTTCTTCTTCCCTTTTTCTCTCTCAATCAACCGCTGATGGTCGATTTCTCCCTCAATCGACCATCGGCGGTCGATTTCTCCCTTCGATTAGCTGTCGACGGTCGAAATCGACCGTCAACGATTGATTTTTGGCAGAACCGCATAATAGCGGGCAGTCCGTGTACCGGCAACCTAACGGACCGGTATGTACTATCTATATCGGGCGGTACAGGTCGAAATTACAAATCTTGCTTTTTCATATAACAAATCCCAGCTTGCCATAGTTAACCTGTCATGTTAGATATTTGCAAAAGTTGGACAACATGTATCTTTACAAAATAAAGGCAACTTAAGGTGGAAGCCATAAATGGTTGCTTAAATGGTATATCTGAAACTATAAAAAATTCTTGTTATATCTTTCTTACAAATTCAATTCTATTCAATAACAACTTCCTTAATTGACATCCTAATCTAGCTCATATCTAATCCCCAGCTTGCCAGAGTGAACCCATTCATGTTAGATTTTGGAAATGTTGGAGAACATGTATCTTTGCGACAAAGTCAACTTGATAAGGAGGAAGCTATAAATGGCTGCTTAGATGCTAGATCTGAAACTTCAGAAAACTCTGCTCACAAGCTCATACTTTTCTTATGTAGTCAGTTGCATTCAGAAACAGTTTTCTTAAATTGACAACCAAATCTAGTTCAAGAGCCATGCCTTTTAGCCTTCAAAATCGAAGTGTAGCCACCTAGGGGCCCTAGTGTCATATAAACATAAGATTACAATAAGTCAACATGATAAGGACATGATTATGATGGAAACCTAGAATCAACACCACATAAACATGTTTGACTCAAAAATAAAGCAAATGACACATTTTAAGAGTAATTAATATTAAGTTTATTAGTTAAATTGAATATTTTGAAATAGAACATGAACTGAGATGAAGATAACCCATTGACCAACTGAGAGTTACACAAACATATGAACTATGTGTACAAGTAGTCAGTAAATATAAGTAAGAAAAATCATGTGATATCCATATAAAATTGCAAATTATCTTTTTTCATATGCTGATGAAATATAAAGAGAGTTGAGTTTCAAAATTGGGTACAATACCAAATGTTCAATCTAATGACACAAAATTCATATACCTATCAACACTAAGTATAGCTCAAAAGTGAAATTCATTAATGGTTAACCTAAATCTGTTATTATGTGACACTCATAATCACCCAGATCCATGTCTTTCTCAGAAGGGATGTCATTATAGTTGTCCTCGGTGAATACATCATCAGCCAAGTTCCACTTATAAGATAATTGCTTATTCTTCTGGCCTTTCAACCCAAAATTTAGGATGTATAGCACAAGGCTATGGCAATTGGTGGTGGGTGGAGTTCTAGATCTTTTCAGCAATATCGCCAAATTTAGACCATCACTCAAAGAGATTGAATCTATTCAAGATTAACTGAAAATACAGTTTACATGATAATTTGCCCAGTTTGGAACGACAACCCCAGTTCAATTAAGCAATTTTCTGGCTTATGCGCCGTAGAAGGTCCAGCACCAAAGATACCATTTTATGGAAACAAATCAATATGGATCTATCATGTGTTACGTAGGAAACAAGAGGAAACAATTGAGCATATTTTCTTCACATGTGGATGACCCAGAATGGGATAAAATGATGTATGTAGAGACCGTTTTTATAATTTGTTACACCGAGATAGAAATGGTCCATGAAGAAAATGATGCGAAGGGATAGATTTATATGTTCATTTGTAATTAATTGAACAGTTGTATTTCCCAGGTAAAAGGAATGGACAATGAACAATCTTCATCCTGCTGCTAAATCCTACTATTTCTTATACATGAGAAAGGATCTTGAGATGTTCTGGCATATATAGTTTTCATTTTCTCCATCTTGTTAGTATTTATGATGTAATTTTTTTTATGCATTATTTTCATAGAGGAGTGTCATGCAGACTTTTCTATGCTTGGTTTTCGTGGTAATGTGGTGACTATCCCTCTCTTCTATTTTTCTCCTTCATGTAACTTTTTACATTGTTCTTAATATTATAATTTATAAGTGATAGATGTATCAATTTCGCATGCCATTACACCTCAAATATTCTTTGCAATAGGATATTATGTATTGCCTGTTACCATAAACAGATGGGTTAAAAACATTAAAAAGTGTGGCTTCACGTTTTCTATAGTCACTTTCAAGTGAGGGTTATACCTTTTATTAACATATTTTGTTGATGAAGAGGTTTTTAATTATAGTTCTACAATCTAATTTTAGTTCTACCAATTTGGCATGCCATTACACCTCAAATATTCTTTGCAATAGGATATTATGTATTGCCTGTTACCATAAACAGATGGGTTAACCACATTAGATGTGTGGCTTCACATTTCTATAGTCACTTTCAAGTGAGGGTTATACCTTTTATTAACATGTCTTGTTGATGAAGAGGTTTTTAATTTTAGTTCTACCATTTGATTTCTAATGGATAAGATAAATAAAATAACAAGCATAGATTGCTGAAATTTTTGAGAATGATCAAGGAATAAATCTGAGTATCATAAATATTAATTCATCCTCCACTAAAACCTTCTATCAACTTGAAATTTTAGTGAATAATTGATCGAGTCGATAATGGTAAATATGGGTCATCACTTCCACGTTTATTTCTTGTCCTGAGGTATATCATTTGCACATCAAAGTAGGAGAGATTTCTACTAGTTACAACTAGACTTAATTTTCTCAAGTGTATACAAGTGTTTCATTCAAGAAATGTGGCTTACTAAGTATTCTACATATACTTAGTACCCTCATTAATTATGAAAATGCTGTATCCACATCTTGTTGAATGCATGTCAAGATAAATTAAAAAAGAATGTTCACTTCTTGTTCCTTTCTTTGATGTTTACCTTATGCAAAGTTTTATGACATAATGGACAATTTTGTTTTATACAAGTTGCAACATTCTCAGAAACTTAAATAATAGAATTTCTAAAAAATATTAATTTTGTCTAATATATATTCCTATACCATATGAAACATCGGTGTTAATGTAATTTAACTTTTTTGGATGTGTACTTTAGCTGTATGAATTTAATGTTTCTTTACATGTGTAGTATTTGGTGGGTCTTTGACCTTTGAGAGGCCAACAATTGCAAATATTCATCTACACCTTATGCAGAGGTAGATCTAATTTATTTTCTACAGGAATGGATTATCATCACAGATGAAGCAGGTCACATTTCTTGAAGCAAATTCTGATGATCCACAAGTTTCAAGGGAGGAAAAAGCATTTCGATTATGGATCAACAGTCTTGGAATTTCAAATATAAATAATGTATTTGAAGATCTTAAAAATGGGTAAAAAATTTATAGTTCTTATGCTAGTGTTAAATATTGTTTTTAAGAGATTTGGAGCTGGCATTCCTAATGACATATTTATAATTTAACATGCAGATGGCTCCTTCTAGAGGTCCTTGACAAGGTCTCTCCAGGAATAGTTTGTTGGAAGTCTGCAAACAAACCTCCAATAAAAATGCCATTCAAGAAAGTAGAGAACTGTAATCAGGTGGTCAAAATTGGGAAACAATTGAAATTTTCCCTGGTTAATATTGCTGGACATGACATTGTACAAGGGAACAAGAAACTCATATTGGGTAAGACATCTGCAGATTTCCTAAAAATTGATATAAGTGACCATTAAATATATCAAACTAATTTTTTAAAGTAGAGCTGGATCATGGGACAAGTTGAAGTTTTTCTTTAAGTGGCTTATTAGCACCTAAAATATATATTTGTGATTTAGATTATACTAAATCTGTTTATATTTCTGTTCCAGCTTTTTTGTGGCAATTGATGAGATACAACATCCTCCAACTTTTGAAAAATTTGAGATTCCATTCTCGTGAAAAGGAGATAAAAGACATTGATATATTGAACTGGGCTAACAATAAAGTAAAGGATTCTGGAAGGTACTCACGGCTGGACAGCTTTAAGGTATTCCACATTTGCCAATTGTAAGGCTATGTTGACATTTGATGTACTTGTTCCTGATCATAGCATGAAGGCCTCAAATAGAATGATAACCTTAAATAGAAAACGAGAAGTTTACACAACTACATTGCTGTTAGTAATGAAAGCTCTCTGTTTCTTGGTTGTGGTTTTATTAGAATCTCCCTCTGATGTTAACAACTGAAGCTCTTTTTTTCATGTTTATGGTTTTATTAGAAATTCTCCTCATACTACTAATTCATTAAAGCTTTTAAATCTTAATTATAGTTCTGTACGTCTATTAGTAATTACAGGAATATTGATTTTATGTTTTGATTTGCTTTTCTTAGGTTCCAATAAATAATTGGGAACTACAAACTATCTTCCTTCTTTTAATGACTATTTAGCTAAATTTAGGAGCATTGTACATTTGATCACATATTGCAGAGGAAAACATACATCTTAGTTTTGCATTCTGCAATAAGCAGATAGAAAGAAATGCCAACAAAAATTGTTGGATTGATTATCTTTACACTAGTTTGATTTCAGACTTTGTCTTCTTATGCTTATGAATAGAACTTTAACAATATTTCTTGTATTACTTTTTATTACATAGAACAATCTTAGGCCAATCCTCTTTCCTGAATTTGCAGGATAGAAGTCTTTCAAGTGGAATTTTTTTCCTTGACTTGCTAAGTTCTGTTGAGCATCGAGCTGTGAATTGGAACCTAGTAACTAAAGGACAAAGTGGTATGCCCAAGTTTTACTCACATGAATGGATAATCACTTCTGAAATGTCTCATTTTTTCGTGTTGCATTAAGTAATGTGCATTCAATCATTTTTAGTGTTTTTTTTGGAAAGTTCAATCATTTTTAGTTACATTTCTTTGAATTTTTTAGTACAATTTTGTGCTAGATGGTTATATAGGTTGTCTTCTGGACATCTCTAAAAGAGACAATGCACTCTATTACACATGGATATGGACATGGGCTCAAACAAAACGTATATAATATTGAGAAGTAAATCTGTCTGATTTACATATCTATTGTCAATCCTCAACATGTCTTAGAGTAAGTGCAACTTATGAATGATACAAAATATAAATAAGTGGAGATAATACAAGCGTCTTAAGTTATTTGAACCATCAGACATATGCCAAGATGAAGCATTAATGTCGTAGCTGAACACGGCATAGACCTAGTTTTGTGTTTCGTGGATGCAATAGTTAAATGAGATTCACCAATTTGCAATAGTGATGCAAGAGGTAAAGAGGAGATCAAGGAAACATTAAGTAAAAGCAGCAAAAAGGTTGCTGATGGCTTTTAGTTTGACAACTGATACTGCCATAGAGCTGAATTACAGAAAAAAAAAAAAAAATTGAAGATCTACATACACAATTGTGGCTTGTTATGGTCACAGTTTTAATTTGCATAGAGTGTTTTTATCAAAAATAATATCTCTTGTGAAATAAGAATCTCTTTATATACATGAGAAAGTAGGTTTGTGTACTAATTCAGAGCATCAATATGTCTCTTTATTTTCATATGATATAGGAAATCTCTTTATATACATGAACATGACTCTTTCTTGTCCCCATTCATCAATAATTGTAATTGCTTTTGCTTTTGCTTTCTTAACCAACCCTGTGTATGGTTCCAATTCCTTCTCCTGAATATGCTTGTAGATCGCTTTAGCGTTATTTCTGATGTGCTTCTGAGTAACTTTACTCGTCTGGACTTGGATCTTACAAGCTTCCATAAATATGTTAATAATGTGTCATACAAGTATTTTAAATATCTGTTTTTAGCTGCTAGATATCTTATACAAAACCAATGAAAGCAGCTGGTCATGGGCCCCACGGTATAAATTTTCTTTATTTCTGTGGCAGATTTAGAATTTGACTAAGCAAATGATGCATAAATTAACCATCCCCAGACCCACCCCCTCTGTCAGTTGGAACCTCATGCACGTGACTGTTCTTTTAATTTTTTAGAAAATTGACCATCAAGTTTTTGTTGCATCTGGTTTCTGTTGTGGGGTGCTCGAGGGGTTTGGTATGCATTGCACCAATGTTTCGTCCATCTGATTGAATTCATACCAGGCCCTAATTTGCAACTTTTCTTGCTCTGCATGAAGACTTTTCTTTAACAATATATCAAATCCATCTTCTTTTCAGCCATGGAGAATGAATCTTACTTCCTATAGAGGCGTCAAAGAAAATGAACCGGTCGATGATCCACTTGCAAATTGTTCTAAATTGGAAGATGCAAACTTTAGCAAGTTGCTTCTTTATTCCATATCACAACACACTGTGATCTAATGTAGGATGAGATGACAATTCAATTGAGATATCTCCATGTCTCTGTTCAATTATCCTAGAAATTCATAAGGAAATATCTTGCTTGAACTGGAAAATATTCTTAATCAATATCGTTGGACATAAACAAACATATATGTTTTATCACTCATGAAAAATTAAGGTCTAATTTGTGGAACAAATGCAGATGAAGAGAAGAAAATGAATGCCTCTTATATTATTTCAGTGGCGAGGAAGCTTGGTTGCTCTGTGTTTTTACTTCCAGAAGATATAGTAGAGGTAACTTCATAGGGTGGATGGATGATATACAAAAGCCAGTTTACTATTCTATATATTTAAACTACCGACAGATAACATCATCGCCTTCTATCTATGGTTTACTTCCCTCAGGTGAATCAAAAGATGATGCTTACTCTTACTGCCAGTATCATGTCCTGGTACTTAAAGAGACCAATCACACGGGACGGATCAGTGTCTTCGGATGGAGAAAATGGAAGTTCATCAGAGAGCACCTCCAGCTCCACCACCTCAGATGACTCTGGTTCAGAATCTTCATCTGATTGATGATAGTGGAGGTAGATAATTCCGACGTGGTCATATATTCTGACAATATCATCTGACTCAGTGTGTACATCTTTTTGTTCCTTTTTTTTTTTTTTTTACTACACCTTGATAGAAAAATGTTTGGCGCAGGGAACTGATCCAAATAGCAATCTTCCTTTTTTTTTTTTTTGCTTTATGAGTTGGGTTTGTGGTTGCGTTGCTCATTAAGAAATGGTATTTGATTGAGAAGTCGAGCTGGTATGATTGTATAGGCTAACCCTAAATTTTGCTACTGGTGTCTGATTTATATTGTGAACAGCAAATATTATATATATATATATATTCTTGTATTAGTGGTTAGCAGTTTTTTTGCCTAGACTGCGTCTATCTTGTTCTTGGTGTACGGTTGTTTCTTTCTGCTTCTTTCACACCTGCAAAACTTGAACTGGAAACTTCGTTAATTGCATCAGATTCACAAAAACTTTTTCTCAGATCTTTACAGGATAAGGTATAGATCGTGACAGGTATGCTATGCTCCCAATGAATTTTCCCGCTTCATAAGAACATGATCACAAAGATCATCAAGTTGTGTGAACATTGTATCTGCTGGATGGATCATCATCTCTATTAATTAGAATTTGTACTTCAATTGTTGATCTTAAATTTAGTCCATGAAACATCATCCATCGAAATCAAGTTTCAAAGTCATTTTTATGCTGTTAGCCAACATCAAATTTTTTTTATGTATTTGATTAAACAAACAGGCCTAGTACTGATTCTTGGTGAATTATGCAAACCATGATTGATCAAGTCATTGAGCTGTCCAATACCAAGTCATGGTTGTTGCCGAGTTTAATATTGAGATATAGAAGGGCAAATAGCTTATTTCCATGCTTTGAAATGACAGATACTTAGAAACAAAAAGAAAGAAAGAAAGAAAGAAAAAAAAACCCTTCTTTTAAAGGAAGGAAATAACTTTTTGCATGTGAATTATTTGGGTCGGGTCCACAAAGCTCAATCAATTGCCCTAAGAGAGCGCCGTGCATTTTATTATCACCATCTTGTCATCGATGTGGAATCCAAAAGGCTAATGATGCCAAGGCAGCCATGCTTTCTCAAAGTTGGAAACTGACAAAGATATACCATAGAAAAGAGAATGAGCAAATGCCACATCAGCACACTGCAGCATCTAAACCTAGAGATGAAAGTGAAAAAGGGACTGCATCTTTGAGCTTTACTCCTCTAAATTTATTGCACACATTTGAAGAAAGGCCATTGGGATTTAATTAGATAAAATGACAAGTCTCAAGAGGAGGCTATGCTGTTAGGAAAGAACCCAATAGCTCGGTGGTTAATCAATAGATCAGATTCACAAGATTGCGATCTAAAAACCTGCTGGAGTTTATTTTTGGACTCAAAATTCTTTTAATGATGGCTATTTGGACATCATATTTGAGCATTGTACTTAAGCAACAAGCTGATAAAGAAGTAGGATCTGAGATGCAGTGGAGTGAGAATGGACAAAAGACAAGCCATCCCCACAACAGGTAAAGAGGAGCTAAAGCTGCTTTTGGCAGCACCAACACAAAGATTCCAGCTTTTATTCTTTGCTCATCAAAGTTCTTCTTAGGTTGCAGCATGACCATGACTCAAGTCTCCACTTACTGCTCTGTGTGTGCATTGGGTGGGGTTGTTGGAGGAACATGGAGGTCCACTTGTTGAGCTGAAAGGACAACTCATGGTGAGAACCGAAACATGGGATATGTGGAACATGAGGCTGAGATGCATTCCCCCACCCTTTTTTTTTTTCCCTTTATTTATGTGTTTATGATGATACTTCAGAGTTCTTCTCGATCAGTCATTTGCATTTTATGTTGATTCTGCAGTCATAGAGCTTTTCTGAGGAGAAAGAGAATGCATGCACTTGCTTCAATGAAGAAGATAACAGAAGCAGAAAGAAAGCTAAACTAAAGGGGAACTAAATTAGGTTTCACAATCCATACAGAGAACTTGAACTTTCTGACTCCTTTAAAGTACAAAGGAAAAGAGGGGAAAGAAAAACAGAAGACTGATATCACTGAACACAGCCAAAAAAGACTATGAGGATATTATGAGTTGAAGAAGATCCTAAATTTTTATCTTCTTTCATTTGCATTCTCTGCGGTTTCCACTGGAATCGAACTTTTCCTTTTTGTCTGCTGTGCATTGGGTTGAGAGTTCAATCCCCGAGTCTTTTCTGTAACCCTGCTATCAACTTCTCCATCTTTAAGAGAAAGGTGCTTAGCATCTTTCAATCAAGATGGTAGCTAATTCCACTGATTACACCACAGCAATGTTTCGTATGAGTGCAAAAGTGACAGATAAAAAGAGAAGATATCAAAAGCTGGATCAAGAACATCTGACTGCAGAGAATGCTGCATAAAGAGAACAGAAGCATACTGTTGAGGTATTAAGAAGAAAAATAAGACTTTGAATTTAAATTTTGTTTCTTCAGCCGCTTTGGTACACCTTATGATACCATCTATCATAAATTTGCCATTTGTGCAAGTCACAGGAAGGTGGTGTCGGAAAACCTTTTAACATTAGGTGGTGTCAGAAAAAAATAATTAGCAAGCGAATGCACGAGCAAACTATCATTATTGCTCAATAAATAACTATAATAAGTACAAAAAATAATTAACAAGCGAATGCACAAGCGATACACTGACTCAATAAATAGTACAAAAACAACTATAAGGTTTATTAGGCAACAATAATAATCACAAACTTGTTGATGTTAGTTTGTGTATACTTGAGTATATCACGAACTTAATAATTTGCCTAAGTCGTGCGACCATATGAGAATCATTAATTAATGCATATATAGCTATGATGAAAAATCTAAAAGTTGGATCATGTGAGATACTTAATCTAGAATCCACAAGTCTGTTGGAAAGTGACCCACCTGTGTGCTTCATTAGCCTGCTTTTTCTACTTTCTTTCTAGTGCTGTTGGACATTTTTCTTATTCTCTATGATACAAAATTATCATCATGTTGATGCATTACATTCCTCTGAAACAATGGACAGTCACAAATTCTGACAACAAAAAAAAAATTTGTTATTCTCACATATGTATCAAATTGAAGACAAAAAAAAAAAAAGCTTAGCTTGCTAAAATTAACATTTAATAAAGGTTCAAATGAACAAAGTTGAAAACTTGACAATGTTTTATGGAGGTGCACCAGAATCTTCATACATTAACAAGCAGGGCAATTAGAGATAACACAGAATCAAGGAGATTAAACTCATATACCAAGGGAAGCTTTACTTAAGTGAAATGTTTATTGATGTCTACCAACCCCCCTAAAGTTGATGACCCCTCAGTTAGTTCTTTAGCAAAATTTCTTAATAAAAACTAAAAAAATAGAAATGTTTGATGATAAATTCTAAATAAATAGGAGAAGCCAAATAATTCCTGTGAACAATGCTGCATAATCCCTCAAAAACATAAGGAGTTCCAGATAGCTAATAGCTTCTTCCATTTAACTCAATCCACAACTATCACATTCCTAATAGCAGAGTACTTACTACTCATCACCCATTACATGAGGCAAAAAAAAAAAAAAAAAAAACGAAGAAGAGATTAACAGAATAAAAAGGAGATTATAGAAACACCAGTTCTTTGTAAAGCTGCTCCCTTCTTCCCTAGCAATAGGCAATGCAATTGAGGCAGAGACACCATGCACAAAAATTGGACAACATTTTTTTCTGCAAAAGAACAAAGAGAAGAAAATAATTATAAAAATTAGGGGGGGAAAAATTGTTTCCAAGCATATCATTAGATCCCAAAAAAAAAAAAAAAAGCCTGGCAGAGTCAAAAACTCCAGACTGTAGCTAATAACTTGGGACTTGCCTTCTTTGGCATTTGATCAAACAGCTCTGGAGGTATCTTGTAAAGGTCCTCATCGACAGCCTTGGGCTTCCGAAGCTCCTGCTTCCCACAGGGATTCATCTTCTCCCCTCCTCTTCTCTCTCCTCCCTTCTTCCCCTTTAGGCCAATGAACGAACACACTAAAAACTAAAGGAAAAAACACCGAACCCAGCAACGAATCAATGTCAAGATCCAACCTAACCTTTGCGGTCTGCTGATCTTTCTTGTATGGTGACAGCACCCGAAAGAGATCCTCACCATCTCCTCCAAAGAGACGAGGTCGTACCAGACCAGCCTCCCTCGCAGATTCAAAGTACTGAGAGATCGAGATCTCGTCGTAGAAGTTTAAGTTCCAGTGACCAAATGCCGGGACCTGGTACCTTGTCATCACATCCTACGCATGCAGCAGACACATCAAACCATGACAGTGCAGGAACCAGGGATGAAGCAGCTTCGAGTCGTTTGCCTTACCTCCATTTCCTTGGAGAGCAGGAGAGAGGCAGGAGCTATCGCTTCAAATGATTAGATAGGAAAAGACAGAGTGCATGCAAAGCTTCTTAGGAAGAGGGAGGGGCTGCAGATCGCGTGTAGTGCGCTGTGATGCTGATAAAGTTGTAGCTTTGCAGCTGAAATGTATCTCATGATACATGCGACGGAACGGGAGCTACCATACCATCGCATGTTTGCCGCCGCTGCTGCCCAGGTTTGGAGACTCGAGAAAGGTGAAGGACAGCGATCGTGGTCCAAGCAGAGGATTAGGAAGACGAAGAGATGTGGGAGGAGACGGGAGGCTTTTTGGTGGGTTTATCTCCACCGTTGGTGTGACTCCAGTGCAGGGAGACCCCAGATTTGACCATCTCCTATACGTAGAAGGAGCACAGAGAGAGAGAGAGAGAGAGAGAGAGAGAGAGAGAGAGAGTGACGCATCCAGCAGCACTGGGTACGTCGAGTGCTATTACTGCGAAGAAGGGGCGCAGAGCATCTTCAACTCGCCTGCCATCACGCAGGAGGAGGACACCGGGCGAGCATGAGGCCGAATCGACCAAGCCATGCATCGAAGCAGATGAAGCTGTACTTGGTCCCTGTAGCTTTATGGTGTTTGGATTCTTCGTGTTCGCAGATATGTGGACACAGTCAACTGTGCCCACAGTTTGACTAACCACGTCACCCTTCGCCTTAGCAGCAGCAGCAGCAGCAAACAATATGTACTTTGTCCGATGAAGGTTCAGGAGTCATGAAACACACACACACACACACACACACACACACACACACACACTCCCTCCTGCTTTATGAGGGGTTTACATGCTTTTTAATGCCTCTGTAATGATCCACTCCCATTCCTTACATAGATATTCTTAATGTTGGAGTTTGTCTCGTAGCTTTAGAGCTCTTGTGCTTGCTTGCACTGTACCTAAAGATGAGACTTTTAACAATCAAGGGAATTAAGGTATTAGACAGCAGTCTAATAAAAATTTGCTCCCTGCCAAACTTTCAGCTCCAACTTAGCATATACCTGCAGACTCCTCTTCTCGAAGTCCTGATGAATGATCTTTGTAGTGTTCAAATGGCGGGCGCTCAGCTTCCAAGTCCTGATGGGAGATTGAAACGACCAAAACGCTCTTACAAAGCAACTGATGATCAGGTATCTGTGCGATGGTCCTGCCGAGATGTAGGTTACTTTATTCATGATCAAGAAAAAAAAATTTTATATACGTAGATTCAAATGGTTTCAGTAACTTTTTGGACTGCTTCTCACTAGTTATTCTTGGCATCATCGCATTCCTCTTTGAATCCTGGCCTTGTACAAGTCTTTAACAACAAGTATTAATTCACTCGTGTACTGCTGGGGATCCAAGGCGAATCCATACAGGGTCATCCTGCCCTTGCTGACAACCACCATCGGAAACATGTGCTCACCTTGATTCGCCTGTGACAACAGTTGAATCGTAGAACACGTCTGGAGCAGGAAGATGAAGTTGAGCGGGCGGTTTCCAATGCAAGAATAATATATACTGTATGAAAACCAGATCAAAGAGTGGTCCTTCCCCCCCCCCCCCCCCCTTTTTTTCTTCTTTCTTTTTTGAAGATAGAAGAACAACACTCCTTTGGTTTTGGATGATATTTTGATTGAAGACAACAGTTGAATTGTAGAACATGTCTGGAGCAGGAAGATGAAGTCGATATAAATGCATGAACATTCATGCAAAGTTCAATTACCATGTAAGAGAAATCAAAGAGAGACACAGGTAGGTAACATGGTTGGGACACACAAGGGAAATCGATGACCGATGGGCAGCAGGATGGTAATTGATGAGAGCACTCTGTGTGCGGTGGGGGACCTTTCCATGCTTTGGTTGCATGGAGCTGCAACGGGACGTGAAGTCTATCGCGGTTCGTCACCGTCACACCACCATCACATCCTTATATTGCTGAAATGGCTCCTCCTTTTCCACTGTACTCCACCTCCTTTCCTTTCCTCTCTGCTGCATCTCGAATTAGATATGGCCTCAAAGAACCCCTCCGATAACACCTTTCTCTTCTTCTTCTTCTTCTTCTTCTTCTCCATGGTCCCCATTTGTGCTCTTTGCCGACCAGGTTCCATGTTCTTTGACGATCACTCCTTTTCCTTCTCTTTCTCCAAAGATTTGCTGCGACGACATTTGATTCAGAAGTTCTATTGCAGGCTTTGCAGGACAAGTAGCTCACACAAATTTCCTTCCACTAAAGCATGGCAGCAGATCACCGGTAGGAATGGAAACGCTAAACCTAAATGTAGCTTCTATCGTCGGTATCAACTTCCCAATTGTGCATCTTTTTTAGGAGATGGCAACCACAGAAGGGTCGTGGAGATGGAGGGATCGGAGTACAAGGAGGCTGATGATAGGATCCACAGCTCCGACGTGCACCTACAACGAGTGCAAAGGTTGTCGACTCAAGTGCAGAGCCGAGCAAGTTCCGGTGGACGCCGGCGACCCCATGAACAGCGCCTACCGTTACAGATGCGTGTGCCACGGGTGACCCAACCAAACCTTGAACAGCTTTGCGTCGTGGAGCTCGGTGACACCATACTGGCTTTTGTTCCTCCATGTATTTGAGTTACCCTACGTGAGTTTCCTGTTCATCTTCACTTCGATCTCATGGTAATACTTGCTTTTGCTCTACGTACGTTTTCATTTCAGGGTAAAGAGTTTTTTAGAAACCTAGTTCAAATCCAAAAGAATGCTGTAATATATTTTGTGAAGATGGAGAAGATTATCATATCATTATATAGTGCTAAAATAAATGGAAAAATAGTAGTTGTACATACTGAGGGAGAAAAAAAAAAAAAGAGGAAAAATCTGATAGGAACTGTGAAGGCAATTAAGTCTTTTCCATCGAGCAGGGATTTATTACAGTAGTTTAGTACTACTGCTGCTTAGATATTTTCAATGTTGTGGTCGATATGAGCAGTTTAGTAGCTTAGAACTCTTGTGCTTGCACCATGAACAAAGATAGAGCTGCAGAATCCTAATCTAAGAGTATTAATGTTGCAGATGATACCAAAAGAGTGCTGTGGTATTTTGTGATACTACAATAAATGAAAATTTTTCTCTTACTTTATTTATAAGACAAGACTTCTTGAAGAACTTGCAAACCCTGATCTGTAGCTACATCCCAAGCTGTAGAGTGCCATGTGCTATATTTTAGAAGTGGGCTTTCAGATGATCTCTACATCCTGAAGTCATCTTATCAGATATCATCATACTGTTCCCTGGTAATCAAAATGCATGACATTTGAGAGTTGCACAACGAGCCAACAATTATCATCGACATAAAACTGTTGTGTTTCTTTTGTTTTTTTGTTTTTTTTTGTTTTCTGAAGAAAAAAAAAAAAAGCAGATAAACTACTATAAGAAACTGTACTAGGTTTTGTGACCAATAAATGTAGTGGAGGCCCACATCTAAGCTTTTGGAGAGCAACCAGGACAAGCATCCATTAATGCACTGGTAAAGCAGTATCCCCAAGTAGATGTCTCAGCTGCATACAAGCCGAGCAGCTAATCTTCCTTAATTGCAAGATAGATAGGAACAAAAGCTACAGTACTGTCGTCAGATACTATCTTCCCTGACTTGTACAATCTGCAAAAAATACATAAAAACTGTTTACTACATCAGCATGCACTGTGTCTAGCATATTTGACTCAGATTTAAATTTAATATCTGTCTTTGGAGACGGTGGACGAGATTTAATATGTTGTTCTGATGGAAGCCAGTGCTGCAAAAACAGTAAATTCATGGAGATGTCATCGTACATGCCTTTATCATCTCTTCTGCATTCATGTGCGCACTGAAATGCATGACTTACCCCCCCCCCTGAAACATTTTAATCGTTTGAGACGAAGCAATAAAAATCTGGTCCTTTCTCTGGGCTGAGCTGGTCAAAAGCTTCATGTCCCTCCACCTCTCAAAATCCTTGCCACAAGGAAGCACTGAATCCTTGAGCGGTGGCTTGAACCTGAGGGGATGATGATGGCTTTGCATACAACCCATTGCTTCTCCCTTTTCTTCTTCGTCCTCGGGAATTAGGGTTTAAAGAACTGGTGCCCATCCTCCCTGTTAGGGTTTGCAGAGTATGTTGATTGGCAACCGAAACTATCATCGTCTTTGTGAAAGGGATACATTACTGAATCACTGAAGAACCTCACAATCTCTGACCTCGACTGCTTTCTGCGACACTTGGGTGATATCCCACCAGTTGAGCAAATCTTGGGAGGCATATCAGTGCTATCATATATGGAGAAACGATAGGGCATGTACTGCCTAATTGGTGGACAAACATTCCAAGCGGAGACATCATGCGTGCTTATCTGTACTGAGATACGTACGCCCACTTACGGCCAGACATCATGCATGCATGCATGAAGTGGTCCTTCTGATGGGGGATCATCATCATCACCATCACCATCACATGGCCACCCTCCTGTGTGTTCCGAGTGCAACAGTACTACTGTTCCATGGCAAGGATGCATGTTGTACGTGCATGGGCGGGCTATGATGGGCTCCGACGGACCTCCTCCTCTTCTTCGTCGTCGTCGTCGTCGTCGTCGCCCTCGGCGCCTCATCGTGCTTGTCGTGTCCTCAGCCGGATATCCTGCTGCTATTCGAACAATCATACTTCGTCGTCGTCGTCGTCGTCGCCCTCGGCGCCTCATCGTGCTTGTCGTGTCTTCGAGGGGGCGGTGCGAAAGCAGACGGACCTCCTCCTCTTCGTCGTCGTCGTCGTCGCCCTCGGCGCCTCAACGTGCTTGTCGTGTCTTCGAGGGGGCGGTGCGAAAGCAGACGGATATCCTGCTGCTATTCGAACAATCATCTATACAATTAACAGGGCCCAAAGGCACTTTGATGCAGCAGAAAAAACCTCTTCTTTGTTGGTTAGTCTCACAGGATTCAGTGCTCTTATCTGCCAAAACTTGCTGTGATCTGCTAATTTTATTTTAAAAAAAAATCATTAACGCACATCACGCTTACACGTCGATTCAAATGTGAGATTTATCGTTTATATAATATATCTCAATCGAGATGTGCTTCTTTCTAGTAAAAAAAAAAAAGGAAGCCATATCGTTAGACTCACATGTTCTAATTCAATTTTTACTAATGCCGTCCCCCATATTCGTTTTTACTTGATGCATCCCTTTTCTACTTGGACTAATGAATTCTACTTAAATGAGTTGATCACAAATGTTATTAAAAAATTCATAATTTGGATAATTAATTTTCATTAAAAATAGAAAAATAGTATTGATCATCTTAGAATCATATCCTAATGATTTTGTGAAAGTTTGAGTTTGGCTTAGTGAACTAGTTTACACTCAGAATTGAACTTAGTTATACTTCATCAGGTATGGGTTTTTTTTTTAAAAAAAAAAATCCTATTTTTTATATTTAGTTATCATAAAATTTTTAAAAATAAAAAGTGATACTAATCATTGTAAGATAATGTCCTAATGATTTTTTTAAATGTTTGGATTGGTCTAGTGAAAGTTGACTAGGTTATACTTCAATTTCAACTAAGATACACTCGATCATATAATATATATAAACAAAAAAGTTGACTAGGTTTAGATAATTGATTATCATAAAAATTTTATAAAATTAAAATTTTAATACTAATTATATTACAATTAGATATTTGATTATCATAAACAATTGAGTTGGTTTCGTGAAAAATAAATTAAGTCACACTCGATCACTGAACATATTTAGAAAATCTTTAATCTTAATAATTAAATTATTATAAAATTTAAAAAATATAAAAATGGTATTAATTATTCTAGAAACATGTCAGTTATTCTCTAATCAGAGTATCGAGTCAAAATTTTAAATTTTTAATAATTAATTATCATAATCGTTTAAAAATAAAAATATTAATCTTTTGAGAATCATGTTATAGTTGTTTTGTCAAAGTTTAGATTATATTGGCCTAGTGAAAATTGATCTAGTTACACTTGAGATTAAACTAAGTTACGTGCAATGATCAAACCTATCTAAAAAAGGTCTCTAATTTTAATCGGGTTTAGTTCATGATTTTTTTTATTATTTATAAAGAAAGAATGACCCAGTTACAAAGAGACATCAATAATAATAATAATAAATCAATATTATGAGATTTTTTTTATTATAAGATACCTAATTATATCTTCTCCAAAATACTTCTACCAATTGAACATTCTATATATTCTTCCTTGTTCATGATTCAGAAAACATATAATCTTGTTTTACAAACTCAGAAAAACTGCCAATCTTTTTCTGTGAGAGACAAGTACTGCTGTTAATTTGAACATTCTCTTTACATAATTACCACATCCCAAATGCACTTGGATGTAGTCAAATAATAATAATAATAATAATAATAATAATAATAATAAAACTCTTCTAACTTGTTTGAGTCTTGTTTAGATTTCCATATTACAATCTTCACCGATTAACTATGAAAGCGTGTCAAAATTTTCTATGACAGACAAGTACTGCTAATTGAACATTATGTATTAGCAGGACCTAAGGCACTTTCATGTAGCAGAAATAACTTGTATGGTGTTTAGCTCACATGTGTTGTGAATTGATTCATGGTAGTTACATAGTTAGTTAACATGTTTAGGAGTAGTGGCTCCTGTTTAGGAGTTGTGGAGGTAGTTTATGAGTTAGTGGGGGTAGTTATTAATGATGGGTGAGATAGTGGGATGAAGAAAGTGGTGTGAGGTAGTTATTATTATGTCATATAAATAGGACCTTAGTGAATGAAGCAGTAGTGCAGAAAAGAGAGTGTGTGTATTTGGAGATAATCTTGTAAGTGTTCTTGTTCTTTTACCTCCTGTTTAATACTACGTCGTTTTCTTGATTGAAAGTGTTTTCCGTTATTTGGATCATAGTATTCTGTTTTATCATTTCCTTGCTCCTCCTTCCCCAACATTTGTGGTATCAGAGTCTTGTTTCAATCTAAACTGGGCATTATGGCTTTTAATGGCAATTCTCTGTCTCAACCCCTTATTCCCATCTTCTCGGGCAAATCCTACAAAATTTAGAGTATCAAGATGAAGACTCTATTCAAGTCTCAGGATCTTTGGGACTTGGTAGAGAATGGATATGCAGATCCAAATGAAGAAACTAGGCTAAGGGAGAATAGAAAGAAGGACTCAAAGATATTGTTCTTCATTCAACAAGCTGTGCATGAGACAATCTTCTCAAGAATTGCAGTAGCGACAACCTCAAGACAAACTTGGTTGATACTTCAAAATGAATTTCAAGGCTCATCGAGGGTGATTACGGTAAAACTTCAAACCCTTTGCCGTGAGTTTGAAATTTTGTTTATGAAAAGTAATGAATCAGTGCAAGATTTTCTTTCTCGAGTGACTGAAATTATTAGTCAAATGAAATCTTATGGTGAACATCTTCATGATCAAATAATTGTTGCAAACGTTTTGAGAAGTTTAACTCTGAAATTTGATCATGTTGTTGTAGCAATTGAAGAGTCAAAGGATTTATATACCTATTCATTTGATAAACTAATGGGTTCCTTGCAAGCACATGAAGCAAGATTGAACATGTCACTGGAAAAAAGTGAGGAAAAAGTATTTCAGGTTAAGGGGGGAGTATTCTACTTCAAAAGAAGACAAAAAATCAATAGGAAGAAGACGTGACAGAGGAGGATTTCGTGGTAGAGGAAATGGAAAAGGAAGAAGAAGAGGACACTTTGATGGGCATGATGAAAGGCAATCAAATTATGATCAGAAAAACTACAAGAGTGGAATTCAATGTCACTATTGTAAGAAGTTTGGTCATATGAAGACAAATTGCTGGAAAAGAGAAAAGCAAGCAAGTTATGTGGAAGAAAATGAAGACAATATTAAGTTGTTTATGACTCATTCACAAATTAATAATATCTCGGATAATATTTGGTTTTTGGATAGTGGATGTTCTAATCATATGTCAGGCATAAGATCAATATTTATAGATATTGATGAAACTCACAAGTTGAAAGTTAAACTTGGAGATAGCAAGCAAATCCAAGTAGAAGGAAAAGGAACAATTGAGGTAAAGACAAATCAAGGGAAGGTAAAACACCTTGATAATGTTTTCTATGTTCCTAGCTTATCACATAACTTGTTGAACGTTGGACAATTGATAGATATTGGATATTCAATTATATTTGATGATGGTTCATGCACTATTAAAGATAAAAAATCTAGCTTGATTATAATAAATATTTGCATGACGCAAAATAAGATGTTTTCAATTGATGTTTCAAATATTGAGAAACATGCCCTTGTTGCAAATCAAAAGAATGAGACAAATTTATGGCATTTGAGATATGGACACATTAACATTAAAGGTTTAAGGTTGTTAAATATAAAAGAAATGGTTTGTGGATTGCCTAAAATTAATACACTTGATGTATGTGAAAGATGTATTTATGACAAACAAAGTAAGAAACCATTTCCTGTTGGAAAAGCATGGAGAGCATCTAACCGTCTTGAATTAATTCATGCTGACTTATGTGGACCTATGAATACAAAATCATTTGGGGGAAGTTGATATTTTTTATTATTTACTGATGATTATAGCCGCATGAGTTGGGTATATCTTTTGGAATTGAAATCTGAAACATTTGATAACTTTCAAAAATTCAAGGCACTTGTAGAAAGACAAAGTGGTAGATGCATAAAGACATTTCGGACAGATAGAGGTGGTGAATTTATCTCTAATGAGTTTAATTCTTTTTGTGAAAAAAATGATATTCGTAGGAAATTAACAGCACCATATACACCAGAGCAAAATGGTATAGCTGAACGTAAAAATCAAACTGTTGTCGAAATGGCAAGAAATTTGCTTAAAGGAAAACATCTTCCGAATCGGTTTTGGGCAGAATCAGTTGCAACAGTAGTTTATTTATTGAATATTTCACCGACAACGGCTGTTATGAATCGAACTCCTTTTGAAGCTTGGTATGGTATAAAGCCAACTGTAAGCCATCTAGGAATTTTTGGTTGTATTGCTTATTCTTTGGTAAATTCACAAAATCATCATAAGCTTGATGAAAAATCAGAAAAATACATCTTAATTAGATATTCTGCACAATCAAAATATATCGATTATATAATCATGTAAGTGACAAAGATATTATTAACAGAAATGTTGTATTTGATGAAAGGGCAAGTTGAAATTGGGAAATCAATGAAGGTGAAACACAAATTCGTGTTCCAGCAGAACTAGTTACTCCATCGAATCAAGTGACAGATCCTGCTTTAACAAGTTCAACATCAATCTCACCCAGTAGTAGCTCAAATTCAGCAAATGATTCCTCAGATGAAACCCCTCCATGAAGGTTTAGATCACTAACAGAGATTTATGATTCAACATTTGCTTGATCTATTTCAGATCCTATAAGTTTTGAAGAAGCAATTGAGGAATGTCAAAAAGCAATGAAGGAGAAAATCAAGTCAATTAAGAAGAATGAAACCTGGGAGCTAATGGATCAACCGAAAGAAAAGAAAGCTTTTGGATCGAAATGGGTGTTCAAAACAAAGTATAATGTAGATGAAAATATCCAAGAGCATAAGACTCGGTTTGTGCCAAGTGGAGCCATAATATAAAGTGTTTATGGTACGGATGAACAAGTTGCAGATATTCTCACCAAATCACTTCCAGTTCAGAAGCATGTTTATTTTATGTCTCAAATTGGTGTATGTAACTATGAATTGAGAATTGATTCATGGTAGTTACATTGTTAGTTAATATGTTTAGGAGTAGTGGCTCATGTTTAGGAGTTGTGGAGGTAGTTTAGGAGTTAGTGGTGGTAGTTATTAATGATGGGTGAGATAGTGGGATGAAGAAAGTGGTGTGAGGTAGTTATTATTATGTCCTATAAATAGGACCTTAGTGAATGAAGTAGTAGTGCAGAAAAGAGATTATGTGCATTTGGAGATAATCTTGTAAGTATTCTTGTTGTTTTACCTCATGTTTAATACTATATCGTTTTCTTGATTGAAAGTATTTTCCGTTATTTGGATCGTAGTATTTTGTTTTATCGTTTATTTGCTCCTCCTTCCATAACAATACGTGTTAGATTTTTTAGAATCTTAACTTACTAAAACTGGTGTAGAGTTGTACTACTTTGTCACATCAAGAAGAAAGCATCTCTTGGTACTTGTCCACTAAATGTGATGGTAAATTTGCAGCCAAAATTGACCTTGGGAGTATGCTTGTATGATTTTGTCAACAATCATAGCTGAATTGTGATCAACAGTCATTTCCTTCGTACTTGGCTAATTCTTTGGCACCACCATGTATTTATTTATACAAGCCCGGTTGTTGTCCTACTCTTAGATGAAGTACTTGCGATGAGGAAGCTCGTTGGCTTCTTCGTTTTGTTGTCTATTACCGCACAAAACTTTTTATTCTTTTTGCCTTCTTGTCTGTTAAAAAATGGTCGTATCTTGGTGGTTCTTTGTTTCCTGGCGAGCTTCCTCCGTAAGAGGCTCTTTCTTCTTTGGTTTCAACACGAAGAGTGGGAAGAAAGTTCAACCGTACAAATTATTCAAGTTCAAGGCGGTGAATCAATTCAACCATACAAATTTGCAATGAAGATTTTAAGAAGAAATTTGTCGGTGGTTTTTTGTTTGTTTATCAGATAATTGAAAGGATTGGCAAATGGAGGGGTACACGATGACATGGATGAAAGGGATAGATAATCTTTGATGCTTCTTTAGGTGGAAAGCTTTTCTACGAGTAAATGTTGATTGCAGGTTCGTGGATTTTTTTTTTTTTGACCATAGATGTCGTGTTTAATCTTTCTGGTAAAGGGGCTCAAAGTGTGAGAACGCTGCTATCATATAATATTTGGTTACCATATAATCAATCATTTATTTCTTTTAGCCAAAGGAGAAAAGGTTTTGTTATATCTATCTATTTATTTCATCAGACAATTCCTAGTTTTTCCTTTAGCTGTATTCTCAATCCGCATCAAGATTTCCTCTTTTTTTTTTTTTTTCCTTTTTGTTCTGTATCGTGGAACTGAAAATTTTGTTGTTTGCTGCTGACTAATATAGTTGGTACATCATTTAATAAACTACAGTTACATGTTTGCAATGTAATGTTTTCTTAATGTTCCAGCGCAGCGGCGGGTGAAATGGAAAGCCAAGTGACAAGTTAGCCGAGTTAGGAATCTATAAATATTGCTATTGATCCTACATTTTTTTTATTTTATTTTTTTTTAAAGGTATTCCCACTCTATCGAACCTTATTGGACGGATTCCTGCATTAAATGAACGAGGCATTTGCGTCTCTTCATCCACATTCCCGCTTCCGCAACTGTTCCCCTTATATATATCATTTATTTCATCGTTTCTTTGTAACAGGCGTTTCAAACCAAACGAGGGGGGCCGGGGGGCTTTCGCCGTCATGCCGACGCCACGCTGACGTCAGTGGGTGAGGATGGTAATTTGACTTCCGAAGACGCCGGAGGTAGTCGGTCAGGGTCAAACCAAACCGTCGTACACACTGCACGCCCTCCCTCTTCCAGTTTTTAACGGACCACTAACCTACCCATGCCCACCCTCATACCTAAAGACGAACCGGGACCCACCTCAATGGTTAGTGCGTCGCTCTTATGCGTCTCCCCTCCGGGCCCCGCGTGGCGGGTGCGAGCCAAAAACTTTTCCACCACCTTTGTCCCATCTATTTCATTTCATTTCATTTCATTTCCTAGTTGGAGCAATGCCACCCTTTCTCCACCTACGATTCTCTCGCGCGCCCCGCCAAGCGTGACGTGCACGCACCGGGGTGTTGCTTTTCTTCCTTCTTGCCACCGTGGGCCCCGTCCCGGGTGTTCGCCTGTGTGGCCGGCTTTCGGTCTCTTTTCCTTTTCGTTATGGACGCAAGAGTGAATGCCTCCGTTTCCCACGGGGCGCACAATAGGTATCAAGAAATCCCTCTGGCCTCTCCACATTCCTAGCAAATAGATGTCTCCCACGCGTTCGGAACTCCTCTACTCCAACGTTCTCGCGATAACAACATACACACTGTCGCCTTCCACCCTTCCTCCTCCCCGCTTAGTGAGTTCGCTATAAAGCGAGCTTTAAGCTTTCCTACCCCCTCCTACCACCGCCACTGTTGGCAATCCACATTATAGTTAGGTATCTGTTAGAAGCTTTTCCTCTGTTTGCTTCGTATCCCTCGCTTCATTTTTAATTCCATTTCCACCCTTTCAAAGAGAGAGCCACGAGTAAGAAGAAGATGGTGATGAAAATGAGTAGGGCTTTGCTTGGAGCAATGGCCACTTTAGGGTTTCGCTTCTCTCTCCTCCTCCTCCTCCTCCTCCTCCTTTCCGCCGTAGGCTACGCTGGCGCAGCCGGTGCGTGCTCTTCTGTGGCCTTCTCCTCGAACCGCGTCTACGCCGCCTGTAGCGACCTCCCCCGCCTCTCGTCCTCCCTCCACTGGTCCTACGACTCCGCCTCGGCCACCCTCTCCCTCGCGTTCGTCGCGCCGCCCGCCAAACCGGAGGGCTGGGTCGCGTGGGCGATCAACCCCACCGGCGACGGCATGATTGGGTCTCAGGCCCTGATCGCGTTCCACCAGTCGGACGGAGCGATGGGGGTGCAGACGTACAACATTACCGGGTACGGGTCCATCTCCAAGGGGCCGATCGACTTCGAGACGTGGGATCTGGCGGCGGAGTCCTCCGGCGGAGTCACGCGGATCTACGGAAAGATGAAGCTGGCGGCAGGGACGACGGTTGTGAAGCAGGTGTGGCAAGTGGGGTCGGCGGTGGTGAATGGAGTTCCCCAAAAGCACGACCTACAGCCGGACAACCTGCAGTCCAAAGGAACGGTGGATCTCATCAAGGGAGCGGTCTCCCTGTCCGGGGGTACCACTACCAGAAAAAGGAACGTGAGTCAAATTTTTGCGAACCTTCTTACTATTTCCCTAAAAGATCCTGACAATTGACGTATATTAAAGCTATTCCTTTTGGTTGACATGAAGTCAATATTTTAGGTAGAACATTGAAATGAATTTTTTAAGAGGAGATTTTTGGTAGGAAATTTTACCAACTCTATTGGGAATATAAATCTAATTTCTATTATTTCTTCAAAAAATTAATTTTCCAACTTATGAAATGGAAAACAAGATGCTCGCGTCCTTTTTGTGAGATTTTTTTTTTTTTTTTTTGCTGGTTTGATTGTTTACATTGGCTCTGTTTTACGATACATGGTGTAGTGCTGTCTACTTGTAAGATTGTTTTTTCCTTTATTTTTTTATTTTTATTTTCCCTGTCGTTGCTCTTCCAAAAATTTCAACTCTCGCTTGTTTATGTTTGCACAATGCTGTTTTATCATCTTCTATTACTAGAACTTTTAATAGAGATTATTTCGTGTACACACTGTTTAGCTCCATTTCTCCACCCTTTGACTGTGGTCTTCTGTAATCCAAGTTCGAGCATTTACTAATTTGTTTTATTTTTGTATCTGCAATCTTCTTTTTTGTCACTTTTTTTATAGTTCGAAAAGGAGAAATTGTCATTTCTTATCACCATGGTTCATTCAGGAATGCATCTTTCATGTTAATAAGGTTATAATGGGTAAATATTTTCTGCCCCTTGTATGTTAATTCTCTTGTTATCAGCAGTTCTTCAACTACTTATAGGAGGACTTCAATTTCTTCTGAGAAGTCCCTTTTAGTAGCTTTGACTTAGCATAAATTGGGGATTATGAAAAATTCCATTTCCAGCTTCTTGAACTATCTCTCTTGCTTTGGAACACAACTGACACCACATCTATGGGGAATAGATGGTGGTGACATCAAGCACTCCAGTGTCTCGGAGTGCATGTTGATTTGTTACCAGTCTCCATCCTTTCAACTCTGCTCTCTAAATATATGTTGTATATGTTTATATCAGGACATATATGGGTCGATTTCTTTCAAGCATGTGGGCACAATTTAAAAGTGTGCAGCAGCATGCCAGACAATCACATTTTGATGTGGTGGTATGGGAATGGTTCTCTCAACATTAGTGATTGAAATGGAAATATATTGTTGTCGTTTACCGAGTTTTAGGATGCTCTCCACTGCTGACTTTCGAGTTTGGCGTTCCCGATAATCCCATCCCAGTATGATTATCTGTATATTTACTGATTGAAATGGAAGGAAATATATTATTGTGATCAGCAGAGGTTTAGCATGATAGAACTGCCATAATTAGGAAAACAAAATTGGAGGGCGGACGGACTAATTACGATACAACAACAGAAACAGAATGACGCATTGGCAGCAAATCCATGTCAAAAAACGATAATTAAGGTTTGGTATACCAATCTACAGTGAATTGTGATTTGACTAGTAGCTAAATTGTAACTCCTCTAGGTACTGATGCTTCTATTTCCTAATATTACAATTGATTTCAGACATGTGAATGTTCGATAATTTGCCTGCTATACAGGTGCATGGAGTATTGAATGCAGTGAGTTGGGGGATCTTGCTTCCCATTGGTGCAATCTTTGCTAGATATCTGAAAACCTTCAAGTGCGCAGACCCTGCATGGTTTTATCTCCATGTAACATGCCAAATGATTGGCTATGGTGTTGGAGTTGGTGGCTGGGCTACTGGCCTCAATCTCGGAAGCAAATCTAAGGGAATCCAGTATACCACCCACCGGAACATTGGCATAACCCTTTTCTCTCTTGCAACCTTACAGGTAAGAAGAACAAACAAACATCTCTTCTTTTGATGTGTCAACAAAAAACTGGCAATTTTTTTTTTTTTTTTGCTCTTATATATGTATCACACACATACACACACACACACACACACACACAGTGCATTTTCCCAGATGCTCAACCTAGCAGACAGTGGTGAAATAGGTTTAGTTTCTCAAAAACTTGAAGTTCTTTTACTGAGATTTTTTTTCTGTTGAATTTTTCGGATAAAATCGGTGCTTATGTGAGATGGCTGACTCAAAAACATGGTAGCTTTTACGAACTGGGTTAAAATCTTTAATGGTGTGATTTTTCTTATGGCTTGATTGGTTTTGCTTGATAGGTTCTTGCACTATTTATGAGGCCGAGTAAGGATAACAAGTACAGATTCTATTGGAACATCTACCATTACCTGGTAGGATACACTGTCATTGTCTTGGGCATTGTCAATGTGTTCAAGGGCCTCAAGATCTTGAGTATTGATCATAAATGGACAGTGGGTTACATCATTGCAATTTGCATTCTTGGTGGTATTGCCCTATTCTTGGAGCTTGTTACCTGGCTTCTTGTAGTTCTCAAGAGGAACTCCGAGAACCCTGCAAAACCTTTTGATGGATCCAACTCTAATGGTGTGCAGCATCCACTGTCTGTCTGATTGATCGATCGATCCATCCATCTACTGTTCACCCTTGTGTCGCTGACTTCCAAAATTTTATGGTGTTTTAGGTTCTTCTCTTTTTGTTTGGGAGTATCCTTATCGTATTCTATTTTTGTTTGCAGGTTTATCGTGATAAATTAAAATAAATAATGCCTGAAATTTTCAGGGCTTTCGTTCGTATATTTAATCAATGGATTTAGAATATTACATCAATATATATATATATATATATTCTTTTTCCTTCTTGTCCTAGTGTTTCCAGTTTCAAATCTTTGTCCCTAAGACCACTTCTGAGTTGATCTCCGTTTCATAATCAATGGTATCAGGTTGGTTCCGGAGGATCTGATTCGACAATGCTGATGACTGCTGTGAGCTCTAATTCCATACAACTAGAAAATAGGATTGACAAGTGAGACAAAAATCTTAAAAAGTATGAAGCCAGAGGTGCGTATGTTTGGTTTAATGAAGAATGGCCAAAAATCCACCTTTAAAATCCACAAGCTGCAGCAGCACACAATCTGTTTGTTTGTTTGTACTCTGTTTAACAACAGCTCTAAATTAGAGAGCATGGAAGCGGGTATCAGCGTGACACCCACTAGCAACTGTCTCCCCCATGCATAGTTCGCCTCGCCTGACGGCTATACCAAAAAGGGCAGTAGGGGTCAAAAAGAAACTACGGTGACACGATGAGTGACCATGATTCCACGGTGAATTGCAACTCAAGCATGATTCACTAAATTGATATCTAGTGTTCTATGTCTTAACACCATAATGAATGAATCTCGCCATGTCACATTTGGATAATAAGACTAGTTACAACTTTGGTATATGAATACTTATAAGTATCATGTATATGTCATCGATGAGTCGGTCCGATTGGTTCACTAGCTAATGTACATGCTCATCCCTATGTCTCCTTCGTACTGATGTGAGAGTGATAGCGTGACAAACCAACGTAGGATATCCATAAAGAAGGCGATTCGTTGGGGTCGATCTAGCCATGGAGCGGTAGAGGAGCTCGGATCTGCTCGTTTGTAGGGCCCTCTCTTGGTTGCCAAGTCGTCTTCATACATTGATGTTGTCTCTTGGCCGCTAATGGTCTTGCACGTCAAGTCTGTGCTGGGTGGTTTCTCGATTCGACCCCTACAAGTCTTTGCAAGGTGGATAGAAAAACTATTACTTGCTCCCCCCCCCCCCCCCGCTTACTTGCCTGGAGCATGGTTTTTATATCTGGGCATCGAGCGGTTTTGACATGCATTTAGCCAAGGCGCCTCTTCTTCTGAATGGTAGAGGTATCTAATCAGTGCAGCTTACTATATGGCATTACTGTAGAGGTGCTGCTCTAGAAGTCAACTTCAGGGTATGTTTTTATACCTTTGAAAGATGAAAAGAGAATTTATGATTGATAAAAGATAGGATTTAGATATGATTTTTCCAACTGAATGAGGAAATCTCGTATGTTAGTTGAGGGAAATCCTCCTTTTCATTATGTATAAATAAACGATGAATCAATGAATCAATGAATCAATAGCATTTTCATTACTTCTTCTTATTTCCAACATGGTATCAGAGCCCCTCTCTCTATAAGAGAGATTATCTTTCTTTTATTCACTATCTAATGACAGTTTCTATCTCTTCTTGCTGTCAAACGACAGCCTCTCGTTGATATCAAAGCCACTCTTCACGGCTTCTATTGCGTCGACTTCCTTTATCCATTGTCAAATGACAGCTTCTATGACTGTTTGTCTGCGACGACTCTTCTTTTCCGTCGGCTTTCTCATTCCTCTACTAAGGCGTCTTTATACATGAGGTCGTCTTCCTCGTGCACCACCATTATCGTATCAGCTCCAACGAGCAATGACACCTTCCCTACCCCATCTACAGCAGATGACGGCTTCTATATCTCCGGTGCCCTCCCAAGCCTCTCGCTTATTCTTTCTCTCTACCGAGAGCACCTATAAGTGTCATCGCCCATTGTCTCTCGATGCTTTATAGAGAGGGTGTAGCAAGTTCTTTTTCGCTATTAAGCGATAACAAATCTACTATGGCAGTGCTTCTCTCATTGTTCTTTAGATTCGTCGGCCACCATCTTCCTCTCCTCCTCTGCTGGCAGCGTCGCCTTGGTTGCCAGCCCTCACTACTGCCACGACCTTGCTTCTGCTACCAGCGTCAACCTTGTTATGATCGTCGCCCTCGTTTCCTCTTCCTGAGTAGAGATCAGCGATGCCGTTAGCCGCAGCGTCACTGCCTCTCCCGTGCCACCCGCCACCATAGTCCATCTCCTCCGTCGCTAGCCGCGCTACCAGCGGTCACTTTCAGCCATGCCCTCTACCGCTGCCACCATTGCTGCCACACAGCCGCGTCGTCATCCTTTGCTACAACCCTTGCTCTTTGCCGCTGACATCACCGTCAAAGTCAACCACCGTTAGGTCTTCACCGCAACTTCCTTCCTTTAGTTTTCATTGATATCGATTCAAGATCGACATCCTTAGTTCAAGATCTTGCCATGATAAAAGATAAGATTTAGTTAGGATTTAGATATGATTTTCCCAACTGAATAAGAAAATCTCGTATGTTAGTTGAGGGAAATCCTCGTTTTCATTATGTATAAATAAACGATGAATGAATCAATTGGGCATTTTCATTATTTCTTCTTATTTCCAACAATGATGTCCTCCCTTGTCATCAAGGAAGAGAAGCAGGTTTAGGATTGTCTTCCTCGTAAAGGGGGTTGAAGAGAATTTGTTAGGATTATCTTCCTTGTCATAAGGGGTTGAAGAGAGTTTGTGATTATCTTCCTAATTAACGAGAAGGAAGCTTGAGTTTCATTTTGAATAAATGACCTAGATGATAGGTGGCATAGGGAGCTAGAAGGTGTCAATATTATCTCTGTCATTCACCCCCCTTAGAAAGACATCCTTCGGAGCTTTGAATGGAGTATTTGAAGCATGTTGTTTTGCCATAGGTTTTGATCCGATCTTTTTGAGGCAGCTGGTGTCCCTCTATGGGGTTGTTTGCTCTTTTGAGTTGGAGTGATGGTTTATTAACCTAAGGGTTTTCAGCTTGATCACTTTTAAGCGGGAGAATAGACCTGCTATGGGGTTTGGTTTGACCGCTTTTAAGCGGGAAGATGGACTCAGAGGGTTTGGTTTTATCATGTCATTATGTAAAGATTGGTATGTGAAAAGCCTACAAAATAAAAAACTATGATATGTGAGAGATTGATTACCTAGGGAGATCACATATCATAAAAAAATTCTAGATCTAGATAGAGATGATGAATAAGGTCAAACGTCCTCTTCTCTAGCGGTATTCACACGATAGATCTTTACAGTGGTGCTCCTATAATTGCAGCCCAATGCTCATAACTCTTGTGCAGAGGGAGAGAGGAGAATGAGGGGGGCAGCCAAAGATGCAGTCTCTCACTAATGTGTTACCCCTGCCTCGATTTATAGAGCCACAAAAAAAACTTAATGGATCCTACCTTAGTAGGTATTGGATCTCCATCCAATTATCCACTAATCTTGGATTATTGGATCTATATCTAATAATCTTAATTGGCCTCTAAATAGGCCTCATTCAAGAAGCTCATCAATGTTAGGTCTTATCCAATAATAATAAGGGCTAATTGGATAACTCATATCCAATCCTCTATTAGCTAAAACATCCACCATATGTGTGTAATCTACTGGTTACAAGTGCCCTGTAAGCCAATCACGTGAGTGATGGCACGTGTGACACGCTATGTAATCTTTTTACTTATAATTAATATTGGCATATTCTCATATTATATGTTACATATATATTATGACGTTTTTGGTTCTGTGCAATGAGAATCGGATCGTGATGAGATCACAATAATGAGATCGATTCACCTTTAAACACAGATCGTAAATAATCCTGGTCATAGGTTACTCAAGAGGGATATTGAGATAACCGGATAGATCGATATACTATATACCCATCCATATGATAGAGGTGGCTAGTCTCATAGCCACTTGTGTGGAGACAATAAGGATATAGTACATGTGCTCATTAGAGAATGAGTTCACTGATTGATCCACTTATGGAATGTTGTATGGTTAATGATATCTAATGTCAGATAGTGATTCCATAGTCCCAGTTGTTATCTGGTCCTTAGATTTGAGACACCAAGGATGTCTTGTATGAGTACTCATTTCTTTGACACCAGACTTACAGGTTTGAAAAGTTTAAGATCTGGTACAGCTGGTTATCGGGATTAGTAACCAACCTTATGAAGACAATTGAGTATCAATAGAGGATCATCTACTCTCAGTATTATGAGAGGAATATCCTATATGTGCTTGCTCAGATAAATCTCTAGTTAGGGTCATTCAGATTGAGAAAGAAAGAGTTCTCCGGGAGAATCCGATTAGAGCAAGACTATGACGGATTTCGTATGTGACCTGACAGTACCATGTCAAATATATGACCTTTGGGATGGATGAGGGATTATAGATACACGGTAACTATGGACAGACATGTCCGATGAATTTGATCCCCCTATACCGTTTGGGGACTATGGTGTAATGACCTAGTACGTCCATAGTCGATGAGTCGAGTGAATTATTATGGGGATAATAATTCACTATATCAGAAGGAGTTCTGATGAGAGTGATTCACGACCAGCTCAGTATCGGGCCTAGAGGGCCACACACATATGGTAGATGCTTCAGCGAATAAAGGATTGGATAGAGATCCAATTAGCTCCTATTCTCATTAGATGAGACTCTATACCGATTAAGGCCCAATTAGAGGCCTAAGAAGATTATTGGATAGAGATCCAATAATGTAAGGTTAGTGGGTAATTGGATGGAGATCTGATACCCACTAAGGCAGGAGCCCTAGGGTTTTTTGGTGGCTCTCTATAAATAGTAGGGGAGACTCATGGTTGATAGACTACAACTTTAGCCACCACCTCTTATTCTCTTCCCTCCCTCTGTGCAAGAGTTGCGAGATCAGATTGGAGGAGTTTCACTGTAGAGATCCATCGTATGGATATCGCTAAAGAAGAGGACGCTTGACCTCCTTCATCTTCTCTATTCGGATCTAGAATATAGGGATATACGATCTCCCTAGGTAAAATCAATCTTTCATACATCGCAATTTTATCAATTTTTTATATTTTTCTCGTGACCCTAATATTTTACATGAAGATTTGATCTGCGTGGAAAACCAATTTTTGTTTTGATTTCCACTGCACATGTAATGCACCCGCTGAGGTTTTTCAACATAATCCTCTAAGCCCAATATCGAGCTAAACGTGAGTCCTACCTGTCATAACTCCTTCTAACTTAATGAATTATTATTTGATAATAATTCATTCGATTCATCGACTATGGATGTATTAGGCTACTGTGCCGTAGTCCCCAAACGATACAAGAGGATCTTATCCATTGAACCTATCTGTCCTCAGTTATAGTGTATCTATAGTCTCTCATCCATCTAATATCACAGAGATGATATATTGGATATGGTACTATCAGGCCTCATATGGAATTTGTCAGAGTCTCGCTCTAATTGGATTCTCCCGGAGAATTTATTCTCTCTCAATCCGAACGATCCTGATCGAGGATTTGTTTGAGCAATAATACTTGAGATATTTCTTTTACGATATCGAGAGTGGATGGTCTTCTATTAACATTTAATTATTTTCGTAAGCTTAGCTATTATTCCTGATAATTAATTGTACCCGATTTGGAATTTTTCAAATATATAATTCCGATATCAAAGAAATAAGTACTTAAATAAGGCATTCTTGGTGTCTCAAGTTTAAAAACTAGACATACAATTGGGACTATGGAATCATTGTCTAATGATAGGTATCATTAACCATCTAGCATTCTATAAGTATATCAATTAGTACACTTATTCTCCAATGAGCATCTGTACTGTACCCTTAGTGTCCCCACACAAGTGGCTTTGAGATCAATCACCTCCATCATATGGACATATATATAGTACATTGGTCTATCCGATTATCTTAATGTCCCTCTCAAGTAACCTATGATCGAGATTATTTAAGGTCTATGTTTAAAGGCGAATCAATATTATTATCGTGATCTCATCATGATCTGATTCTCATCGCACAAAACCAAGGTCATTTCAATATATATATTTAACATATAATATAATATGAGAATATACTAATAATAATTATAAGTAAAAATATTGCCAAGCATGTCACACATGCCATCACTCACGTGGTTGGCTTGCAAGCACCTGTAACTAATAATCTCACACTTCACTTAAAGCCAATCATCTATGTGTCTGATCCTTAAGATGTTGAAACAAAGCCTGAGCCAACGACTTTGTTAGTGGATATGCAATGTTATCTTTGGATGTAACTCTTTCCGTTGCTACATCTTTATAGGCTATGATCTCTCTTATCAGATAAAACCTTCTCAGAACAAGTACGATGAGACCTGAATTTCCTTGCTAAAGCTATCGCCCTGTTATTATTATAATATATGGAATCACCTCTATACTGCTTAGTACGACTCTTAAAACCTTGATGAACTTCTTCATCTACACCCCTACTTTTACTACTTTTGTTACAATAATGTATTCCGCATATGTGGTCGAGTCAGTAGTAGTATCTTACTTGGAACTCTTCTAGCTTACTGTTCCTCCATTCATGGTGAAGATATACATTGAGTTTGACTTACTATTTATCGATGTCGGACACGAAACTCAAGTCCCTGTAGCTCTCAACTAGGAGGCTGCCTCTTCTATATACTAGTAAAAGGTCTTGAGCCATTATCAAGTACTTAAGGATGCACTTTACTATCTTCCAGTATTCTAAATGTGGATCCGTCTAATACCTGCTCGTGATACTCAGAGCATGTGCTATATCAAGTCTAGTACATAACATAAAATATATGATAGACCCTACTGCTGAGGCAGAGGGTATCTTATCCATGTGTGCCTTTCTACATGAGTCTTTAGGGATATACTCCTAGGAAATGATATTCCATATCTCATCGGTATGAGACATCTCTTGAAATTTTTATGCCAAACTTTTTGACAATGGAGTCTATGTACTTAGATTAGGACAAGCCAAGTATCCTTTGGGTTTATCACTATAGATCCAAATTTCTAAAATATTGAATGCTTCCCCTAAGTCCTTAATGGAGAAGTTTTTAGATAGCCAAGTCTTAACTATGGAGAGCATTCTTATATTATTCCCAATGATTATGATATCATCTACATATAGTACCAAGAAGGTGATAGCACTCTCATTCACCTTCCTGTACGTACAAGGATCATCTTCATTTTTAATGAAGTCATAATATCTGATCACCTCATCAAATATTATGTTCCAACTTTAGGAAGCTTACTTCAGTTTATAAATGGACCTGAGCAAACTACACACCTTATCTGAACTCTCTATGGATATGAATCTCTTTGACTATATCATATACACCTCCTCATTAAGGTTGTTGTTAAGGAATGAGAGTTTCACATCCATATGCTAGATCTTATACTCATAGTATGCTACAATGGCCAAAAGAATTCTGATAGATTTTAGCATGACTATAAGTGATAAGGTCTCATCATAGTCAACTCATTGCCTTTGACAATATCCTTCGGCCATCAGCCTTGCCTTATAAGTCTTGACATTTCCATCTACTTCGATCTTTTTCTTAAAGATCCATTTGTAACTGATGGGTACAATACTCTCAGGCGCATCCACAAGGTTCTAAACTTTGTTGAAGTATATAGAATCTATCATAGAATTCATGGTTTCTTGCCACTTTCTAGAGTCTATACTCATAATAGCCTCCTCGTAGCTCTAAAGATCAACATCTTAAGTGTCATCTCCATTAATATATCCCATATATCTTTCAGGAGTATGAGATACTCTGCTAGACCTACGTAAAGTTGGAACTTGTGTGCTAAGTACCTAAACAGACTTAAACTCTAGAATGATGCTTGAGCTAGGTTCTCCAACCTTGCTTAACTCTATTGCACTCCTATTGTTTCCACTAAGAACATGTTCCTTCTCAAGGAACACACCTCTCTTAGCAATAAAGATCTTCTGGTCCCTGGGATGATAAAAATTATACCGATAAGTTTCCTTAGGATATCCCACGAACTTGTACTGTTCTGTGCTTGATTCCAACTTGTTACAGTTATGTCTCATAATATGGGCAGGGTAGCCCTAAATCTTAACAACATAAAGATTGAGCTTCTTCCCTTTTCATATCTCATATAGTATAAATATTACCGATCTAGATGGAACTCTATTCAGAAGATAAGCTGTTGTCTCTACGGCGTATCCCTAGAATAAGATAGCAAGATCGACAAAACTTATCATAGACTACACAATGTCTAATAACGTGTAATTCCTCCTTTCTAGTACACCATTGAGCTGAGGTGTATAAGGAGGTGTCCATTGGGATAGAATCCTATGGTTTCTAAGGAAATGGGTGAACTTTATACTTAAGTACTTTCCTCCTCGATATGATCAAAGAGTTTTAATACACTTTTTCATTTGGTTCTCTACTTCATTCTTATATTCTCTAAATTTTTTGAAGTTCTCAAGACTTGCTTCATTAAGTACATATGTCCATGCATAAAGAAATCGTCAGTGAATGTAATGAAGTATGAGTAACTGCCTATAGTTTGAGTCGACATAAGACCACAAACATCACTATGTATGAGTTCCAATAACTCAATGACTCTTTTTCCAGTTTCACTAAAAGGAGAGTTGGTTAAATTTTTACGAAGGCAAGTTTTACAAGTTACATATGACTTGTAGTCGAATGGATTGAAGTATCTATCTTTCAGCAATGTTTAAATTCTTCTCTTTGTTGGGAAACCTTAGCAGGTACAATACATGCGCAACGAAAATCAAAATATAAAATCGATTTCCTATGCAGATTAAATCATCGTGCAAAGATTAGGGTCATGAGAAAAACGTAAAATTGGAAATCCACGATATGTGAGAGATTGATTTTACCTAGGAAGATCGTATATCTCTGTATTCCAGATCCAGATAAGAAGGAGGTCAAGCGTCATCCTCTCTAGCGATATATATATATATATATATATATATGTGTGTGTGTGTGTATATATATATATATACACACATATACATATATACATATATATACATATATATATATATATGTATATATGTATATGTATATATATATATGTGTATATATATATATATATATATATATATATACACACATATATATATATATACACATATATATATATACATATATATACATATATATATATATATATATATATATGTATATATGTATATATATATATATGTGTGTGTATATATATATATATATATATATATATATATATATACACACATATATATATACATATATATATATGTATATATGTATATATGTATATATATATATGTGTGTATATATATATATATATATATATATATATATATATATATATATATATATATATATATATATATATATATACACATATATATATATATATATATATATGTATATATGTATATATATGTATATATATGTGTGTATATATATATATATATATATATATATATATATATATATATATATATATATATATATATATATATATATATATATATATATATATATATATAGATGTGTGTGTGTGTGTGTGTGTGTGTGTGTGTGTGTGTGTATCAATAAACAACCATTGTTCCATTGTTCCAAAAAACTGATTTGTATCCATTATTTGTTAAATAAGAAATGAAAATAATTTTTAATGATCGAAGGAATGAAATAGCATGTGTCTAATGCAAGACTAATTCTATCAGAAATATAGGGTGACCTTGTTAATGGTTTCCCATCTTAAGGTTCATCTCATCACTTGTCAATATCCTATGCTTGGCCAGAACCTGTAACGAATTACGAATATGTGATATAATGTTGGTATTTAATACTCATGCATTATCATAACTTTTTAATAAATAGAGATCAATCATGAATGTATCTGAAGATTCTCGGAGCTTTTATTTTGTCTTCCAGTATCGATCTATGCATTGGCTTTGTCCTTTATTGGGTCCTTTTTAACAACTTTGCCTTGTCTAGCTTGCCCTTGCCCCTTATTAAGGGTTTCTACCTTTCTTTTCTTTATGATCTCACCAATATACACAACTAGTTTCTTTTTCTTGATGGAGCTCTCAACCTCCCTCAACATATCGAGGAGTCTATAGAGAGACACCTTAATTTTGTTAATATTAAAATTTATTATATTTGAGAAAAGGGTCCTAGGATAGACTAAAGTATGAGATCCATACACATGTTATCTTCTATGATCATTCTTAGACCTATGAGCTTTTCTATCCACTCAATCATCTTAAGGACATGGTTCTAAATCGATGCCCCTTTATGTCATCTATGCACGGAAGGAACTCTTGGATATCTTATACCACTGAGTCCTTTCCTCTTCCTCAAATAATTTGCAAAGATGGAGGATGGATCTAGCATCTATCTTTTTGTGCTGCCTCTACAACTTAGGAGACATAGAAGCTAACATGTAGCACTGAGCTATAGTGAAATCATCTACATACTTCGTATAGTGAGTGATTTCATTCTCAATCGCCACTGCTGGTTATAAGTGCCCTGCAAGCCGATCACGTGAGTGATGACACGTATGACACGTTGTATGATCTTTTTGCTTATGATTATTAATAGCATATTCTCACATTATATTATCTGTTGCATATATATATTCTAATGTCCTTAATTCTGTGCAATGAGAATCATATCGTGATGAGATCACGATAATGAGATTGATTCATCTTTAAACACAGCTCCTAAATAATCTTGGTCATATGTTCCTCGAGAGGGATATCAAGATAACCGAATAAACTAGTGTACTATATACTCGTCCATATGATGGAGGTGGTTGATCTCATATCTACTTGTGTGGAGATACTAAGGATATAGTATAGGTACTCATTGGAGAATAAATTCACTGATTGAGTCACTTATGGAATGCTATATAGTTAATGATACTTAATGTCATACAGTGATTTTATAGTCCCAGTTGTACATCTGGTCCTTAGACTTGAGACACTAAAGATGCCTTGTTTGATGACTCCTTTCTTTGATGCCATACTTACAGGTTTAAAAACTTCAAGATCTAGTACAATTAGTAATCGGGATTGGTAGCTAACCTTACAAATGTAATTGAGCATTAATAAAGGATTATCCACTCTTAGTATCATGAGAGGAATATCCTATATGTACTTCCTTAGACAAATCTCTAGCCAGGGTCATTCGGATTGAGAGAGAATGAGTTTTCTGGGAGAATCCGATTAGAGCGAGTCTCAGACGGATTCCGTACGTGACTTGACAATACCATGTCTAATATATGGTGTTTGGGATATTAGTTAGATGAGGGATTATAGATACACGATAACTGTGGATAGACATATCGGATAAATTTGATCCCCCTATACCATCTGGGGACTATGGCATAACGGTATAGTACATCTATAGTCGATGAGTTAAGTGAATTATTATAGGAATAATAATTCACTATATTAGAAAGAGTTATGATGGGAGCGACTCACGACCAGCTCGGTATCAGACCTAGAAGGTCATACATATATGGTGGATGCTTCAGCGAATAAAGAATTGGATGAAGATCCAATTAACCCATATTATTATTAGATGAGACCATACACTGATGGGCTCCTTGTATAAAGCCCAATTATAGGCCAAAGGAGATTATTGGATAGAGATCGAATAATACAAGGTTAGTGGGTAATTGGATGGAGATCTAATACCCACTAAGGTAGGAACCTTAAGATTTTTGGTGGCTCTTTATAAATAGAGGGAGGCTCATGGTTGATAAGTTGCAGCTTTGGCTGCCCCCTCCTATTTTCCTTCCTCCCTAAGTACAAGAGTTGCGAGACCTGAGACTGTGATCAGAAGAGTATCGATGCAAATATCCATTGTATAGATACCACTAGAGAGGAGGGCGCTTGACCTCCTTCATCCTCTCCATTTAGATATGAGAAAACAGGGATATATGATTCCCCTAGGTAAAACAATCTCTTATACGATATAGTTTTTTAGTGTTTGCAGTTTTCTCATGACCCAATCTTTTACACGATGATTTGATCTGCATATGAAACCTATTTTGTTTTGATCTTCCACTGTGCATATGATGCTCCCGTTGAGGTTTCCCAATAGTGGTATCAAGGCCAAGGTTGCTCGTGCAAAAATTAGTTTTAAACTACGTGTGATGAGATTACATTGTATAGAATTATTCTACGTGTTCTTGCTGCATTGTCATAGAGAAGTCAATGAGGAAAGGGGGCAACCAACCATGGCCAGGCCCTCTACAAGGGCAGTCGGCCATGGTCAGGCACCTGTAGGGTCGATCTCCCGTGGCTAGGCCATAGGGGCAGCTTCCCAACCTGCTAAGGGTGGTGCTCGCCCATGGCTAGGTCGCAGGGGCAGCGCCGGTGGCCAACTCAAAGAGGGGCAGCGCCCACAGAGGCGTTGCCTGCAGGCATGATGCCCGCCCACCGGTGGCGTATAACGTTGTCGCTTGCATAGGGGCGACGGAGGCGCAGTGAGGGCAAGAGCTAGGGTTAGGGTTTCTTTTTGATAAATGGACATTTTTATCTCTTAAAATTTAAGAAATTCTAGGGTTTATCCTATACCAGAATATCAAAAACATCCTTAATAATTTTAGAAATTCTAAGGATTGTCCTCTTGTCCAGAATTTTGAAAATGCTCTTGATAATTCTGAAAATTTCGATCATGTCCTGATTTCCTAAAAAATAATTAATTAAATAATTAATTAAATAATTTAATTAATTATTATATATCTAGTAATCCTATTTGTGATGTGATGTGTGTATGTGATGTATGACGTGGATGGACGATCATGAGCTATGTGTTGTGATGTGTGTAATTATGATTATTATTATTATTATTATTATTATTGGGGCCTGTAAGCCTATATTTTTCTCGTTTATTGTTAAGTGTACATACCTATGATTATTTTGTAATTATATAAAAATATGTGGTGGGAGCATAGAGGTGACAGCGGGACCCACGATACCGTGGTGGGAGATCACGATGTATAGTGATGTGACGAGGATCTAACGAAATCGATGATAATGAGATCAACGATCACATGACATAGAGATGCACCGATACACACATAGATCCTACTATGATTGATTAGGCCTATTGGCTCTAGCTTAATCATATTAGGTGATAGCTCATAATCATCCGATATAGCTTGCATTATATATATATATATATATATATATATATATATATATATATATATATATATATATATATATATATATATATATATATATATATATATATATATATATATATAAGAGATTGATATGAAATAAAAACCCATCTTGCGATAATATTAAGTCGGTAAGCATTAGGCAATAAGATTAACCCATGTGACCTTTCATTGTTATAGGAAGAAATTGAATCATGACATAGGTTGAGTTAGTTGAATCTCTCGAGGCTCACCTATCTATGTGACCGAGTTCTTGCTTATGACATATAGATGTCACCGATGACTTGAGGATATAGTATGACTTGGTCGAGCAGTCGAGAGCATATCAATCGAATCAGACTCATCTTGTAATGATGGTGATGACTTAACTGAATTTCATGATTAGTTGAGCAGTCGAGACCATAATGATTCGGAGGCCAAATATGACAAGAATCACAAGAGTTATGATTGATAAGAGTTATCTACCTTTTAGGCTTAGTGTAATTAGTCGAGTAACTCAAGGTTGTACTAAGATGTCGATTAAATCCCGATCCCCACTAGGAGTCTGCTGGAGACTTTTGTCTCACGTGTCGAGGGTGTCACGTGATTCGCTAGAAAAATAGTGGGAGTATATTAAATTATGAGCTCATATCTTATTTAGTTTTTCTCTAAAATTTGTATGTTATTTATTTATTCTATATCTTATTTATCAAAAATATACTTGCAAATCTCCTGCGTGGTATACTTGATGCCAACCGTCTCACTGGTCTTAACTATACATATTAGCTCCGTAATTTGAGAATAGTTCTCATAGTGGAGAAAATCATATATGTCCTTAACATGATTTTGACCACACTGGAGGAAAGGACAAGCGAGGATGAGATTGCTCGCTTTATGAAATATATAGATAGTCCTAGATGATAACCTATGTATTGATCTTATACTCCTATCTCTATCATATTCCTTTTCATAGTTCATTATTAACTATAATATGAATAAGTTTGAGGTGACTCTACTTGAGTTCCTCAATATGTTGAGAGAAGCTGAGAGCACCATTAAGAAAGAGAAGCCAGTTCTCTATATTGGTGAGACCAAGAAGAAAATAAAAGCCAGTAAAATCCTTAAGAAGGGCAAGGGCAAAGAAAGACTAGGTAAGGCAAAGGTTGCCAAGAAATATTCAGTAAAGAATAAAGGACAGTGCTTCCACTATGGTCAAGACAAGCACTAGAAAAGGAATTATAAGGACTACCTTGCATATAAGGTGAAGCAAAAGCCTAGAGAAGTTTCAGGTATATTCATGATCAGTCTCCACTTGTCAGATTTTCATAATAACACATGATTATTAGATATCGGGAGTGCTTATCATATTTACAATTTATTGCAAGTTCTGACAATATCTAGAAGATTGGCCAGAGGCGAGATGAACCTTAAGATGGGCAATGGAGCAAGAGTTACTACAGTTATTGTTGGAGAGGTCACCCTATATCTGCTTGATGACGTTATTATTGCATTGGATACATGCTATTTTGTTCCCTTTATCAATAAAAATATTATTTACATCTCTTGTTTGATAATTAATAAATATAAATTAGTTTTAAAAAATAATAGTTATTTAATAATTATGGATGATGAGATTATCATTAGAGGGACCCTGATAAATAGCTTATATATGTTATACACTTCTTCACACATCATGAATATAAATACGTCTAAGAGGAAAAGAGATGAGGTGAACAATGTAGACGTATGACATTGTAGGCTAGGGTCATATACATGAGGGATAGATTCAAAAGATACTGAAAGATAGATACTTAGATCCATTTGACTATGAGTCATATGCAACTTGCGAATCTTGCCTTCGTGGGAAGATGACCAACTCTCCTTTTAGTGGAACTGGAGAGAGAGCCACTAGGCTATTGGAACTCGTATATAGTGATGTATGTGGTCTCATATTGACTCAGGCTATAGGTAGTTACTCATATTTCATTACATTAACTAATAATTTCTCTAGGTATAAATATATGTACTTAATGAAGTATAAGTCCGAGGCCTTTGAGAAATTCAGGGAATATAAGAATGAGGTAGAGAACCAGATTAGAAAGAGTATTAAGACTCTTCGATCAGATCGAGGAGAAGAGTACTTGAGTATAGAGTTCACCCATTTCCTCAAGGACCATGAGATTCTATCCATCCTAATATATACCTCCATAAACACCTCAGCATGATGCTTACCTTCTGAATAGAGTTCCATCAAAGTCAGTGGCATCTATAACATATGAGATATAAAATGGGAAGAAACTCGATCTTAAGATGGTTAAGATTTGGGGCTGTCCTGCCCACATTAGAAGACACAACCCTGATAGGTTGGAATCAATGACAGAATGATGTACATTCGTGGGATACCCTAAAGAGACTTTAGGTACTATTTCTATTATTATGAGGATCATAAGGTCTTTATTGCCAAGAGGACTGTGTTTCTTAAGAAGAAATACATTCTTGGTAGAAAGAGTGGGAGTGAGATAGAGTTGAGCGAGGTTGAAGAACCTAGCTCAAGCATTATTCCAGAGCCCAAGTCTATTCAAGTACCTAGCACATAAGTTCTAACTTTGCACAGGTCTAGCAGAGTATCTCACCCTCTTGAAAGATATGTGAGATATATTAGTGGAGAGGACTCTAAGGATATTGATCCTCAAACCTATGAGGAGGCTATTATGAGTATAGACTCCAAGAAGTGGTAAGAAACCATGAATTCTTAAATAGATTTCATGCACTCTAACAAGGTTTAGAACCTTGTGGAAGCACCTGAGAGTATCGTACCCATTGGCTACAAATGGATCTTCAAGAAGAAGATCGGAGTGGATGGAAACCTTTTTATTTGATGCTGGTAGTTAAAGGATATCGTCAAAGGCAATAAGTTGACTATCACGAAACCTTTTCACTTGTAACCATGCTTAAATCCATCAAAATTTTTTTGGTTATTACAACACACTATGATTATGAAATCTGACAAATGAATGTGAAAATGACATTCCTCAAAGGCAACCTTGAGGAGAATATGTATATGATATAGCCAGAGGGATTCCTATCTAAAGAGAGTCCAAATAAAGTGTGCAGGTTGCTCAGGTCCATTTATGGATTGAAGTAAGCTTCCTGAAGTTGGAACATAAGATTTGATGAGGCGATCAGATCTTATAACTTTGTTAAGAATAAAGATAAGCCTTGTGTATACAAGATGACAAGTGGGAGCGCTATCACCTTCTTGGTGTTGTATGTAAATGACATCCTAATCATTGGGAATAATGTAGGAATGCTTTCCACAATAAAGACTTGGCTATCCAGAAATTTTTTCATGAAGGACTTAGGGGAAGCATCATATATTTTGGGGATCCGGATATATAGAGATAGATCTAAGAGGATGTTTGACTTGTTCCAATCTAAGTACATAGATTTCATTATCAAAAAGTTTAGCATGGAGAATTCCAAGAGATGTTTCATACTGATGAAATATGTAATATCACTTTCTAGGAGTATGTCCCTAAGGACTCCTGAAGAAAGGGCAAACATAGATAGTATACTCTATGCCTCAATGATAGGGTTTATCATGTATGTTATACTATGTACAAGCCTGATATAACATACGCTCTAAGTGTCATGAGCAGGTATCGGGCAGATCCAGGTTTAGAACATTGGAAAGTAGTAAAGTATAATCTCTAGGTTAAAGACTAAGAATCTTTTACTAGTATATGGAGGAGGTAATCTTCAGGTTGAGGGCTACACAGACTCGAGTTTCCAGTCTGACATCGATGATAGCAAGTCGAACTCAAGGTATGTTTTCACCCTGAACGGAGGAGTAGTAAGCTGAAAGAGTTCCAAGTAAGATACTACTATTGACTTGACCACAGAGGCAGAATATATTGTTGCAGTAGAAGCAGCAAAAGAATGTGTGTGGATGAAGAAATTCATCACAAATGAGTCATACAAAGTAGCGTGGAGCTGATTCCTATATACTACGAAAGTGATAGGGCGATAGCTCTAGCAAGGGAATCCATGTCTTATCATAATTGTTCTGAGGAGGTTTCATTTGATTAAAGAGATCATAGCCCATAAAGATATAGTAATAGAAAGAGTTCCATCAGAAGATAATATTACAAGTCTATTAATAAACCCGTTAGCTCAGATTGTATTTGAGCATCATAGAGGTCTGATAGAGATTAGACACATAAGTGATTGACTTTAGGTCAAGTGGGAGATTGTTGGTTACAGGTGCCCTGTAAGCCAATCACATGAGTGATGACACATGTGATACACTGCACGATCTTTTTGCTTATGATTATTACTGACATATTCTCACATTATATTATATTATATTATATATATATATATATAGTGATATCTTTGGTTTTGTGTAATGGGAATTGGATCGTGATGAGATCACGATAAAGATTGATTCACCTTTAAATATATATTCTAAATAATCCCGGTTATATATTACTCGAGGGGGACATCGAGATAACTAGATAAATCGGTATACTGTATACCCATCCATATTTAAAGGTGTATTGTATACCTTTAAATATATAGCTACTTGTGTGGAGACACTAAAGATATAATACAAGTGTTCATTGGAGAATGAGTTCACTGATTGATCCACTTATGAATGTTGTATGATTAATGATACCTAATATTAGACAATAATTCTATAGTCCCAGTTGTGCATTTGATCCTTGGACCTGAGACACTAAAGATGTCTTGTTTGAGTACTCATTTCTTTGACGCCAGATTTACAGGTTTGGAAAGTTCTAGATATGATACAACCAGTTATCAGGATTAATAGCCAACCTTATGAAGATAATTGAGTATCAATAAAGGATCATCCACTCTCGATATCACGAGAGGAATATCTCATATATACTTACTCAGACAAATCCCTAGCTAGGGTCATTCGGATTCAGAGAGGATTTCTCCAAGAGAATCTGATTAGAGTAAGTCTCAAACGGATTCTGTATATAACCTAATAGTACAATGTCCAATGCACGATCTCTAAGATATTAGTTGAATAAGAGATTATAGCTATATGGTAATTATTGATAGATAGGTTTGATAGTTTTGATCTCCCTGTATCGTCTATAGACTATGGCGTAGTGGCCTAATATGTCCATAGTCGATGAGTCGAGTGAATTATTATGAAAATAATAATTCACTATATCAAAAGGAGTTTTGATAGGAGCAATTTATAGCCAACTCAGTATCGGGCCTAGAGGGTCACACACGTATGGTGGATGCTTCAATGAATAGAGGATTTAGCCTCAATCTCATTAGATGACCTGCATTGATGGGCTCCTTCCATGAGGTCCAATTAGAGGCCAAAGGATATTATTGGATAGAGATCCAATAATTAAAGGTTAGTAGGTAATTAGATGAAGATCCAATACTAACTAAGATAAGAAACCTGTAATTTTTTTGTAGCTCTATATAAATAGGAGGGGAGGCTCATGGTTGATAGGCTATAGCTTTGGCTGCCCCCTTCTATTCTCCTCTCTCCCTCAATACAAGAATTGTGAGACCTGAGACTGCGATTGGAGAAGTATCGATGCAGAGATCTATCGTGTGGATACCGCTAGAGAGAAGGACACTTAACCTCCTTCATCCTCTCTAATCGGATCTAGAAAAATGGGGATATACGATCTTCTAGGTAAAATAATCTCTCACATGATATAGTTTTTTTATTTTTGTGGCTTTCTCACTACCTAATCTTTTGCATGAAGAATTGATCTACATGGGAAACCTATTTTGTTTTGATCTTCTGCTATGCATGTAATGCTCTTGCTGAGGTTTCCTAATAGCCCCTACCCTAGGCTTAGGCATCACTACATCAAGGGCATGCCATTTTCTTTACCATAAAAATAATTCTCAGGTTGTGGAGTCAACCTTTGTAGTTTAAACTAATGAGACGATTTGCATCAAGTATGCCACATAAAGGATTTGTGTAATATCCCTCATTTCTATTTGTTTATAAAAAATATTTATAATATAAGAAATATGTTTTAAGTTGTTTATAAGACTTAGTTATAAAAAATTGAGGATCTATTTATCAAACTAAAGGACTAAATCATAAATATTAATAATACAAAGACTAAAGTATAATATACACAAAACAACAACAAAAAAAAAGGCAAATAGAATTAAGAGGAGAAGAATGGATTTGGGGTTTATGGATTTTAACGAAATCCACTTATTTGGGATCAAAATTTTTAAAAGTATATATTCTAATCTTTTTCTACTATAATTGATGTCCCTCTAGTTTGGATGTAGAGGTTTGAATCTAAAAAATTATCAAGATTTTGACTCTTCCATAGTTTTTTAAATATAAATCCCTACATCGATTTCCAATTTAAGCAAAACTTATTTGATCTGAATGAAGATTTGTGATCTTTCTTTTGATAGCTTATTTTAAGAATTTAGAGTGGATTTGGACACCCAAACATCTAATTGAATAGACCCTATAAATTTGATAAAACAAAGACCAAAATTTATGGCATTTTGTTACTAAATTACTTACAACTCCCTCTTGGAGTCTCTGATTTATGCAAAACTTAATTCAATAGAATATAGATTCATAGATCTTTCTTTATATATTTAGATTAAAATATTTATAATCTAAATGATTGCCTAGATTTCTTTTTCGATTGACCCTATGGATTCTATAAAATATGGACCATAATTTTTAATCTTTTGATACTAAATTACTTATAACTTCCTGTTGAGAACTCTATTTGGAGTAAAATATATTTTTTTAGAAACTAGACACCTAGATCTTTCTTTAGATATCTTGATTGAAAGATTTAAAACATAAATACTTACCTAGTCATCTGTTGAATTCGATCCTATAGATTCTACAAAATAAAGATTTTGTTCCCTGACCTTTGGTTATCAAATCATTGTAACTCTTTGTTAAAAATGAAACTTATTTTATCTGAAATTAAATTGATTTAGCTTTCCAATTACACCTTCTTGAGTAATTTAGAGCATAATTAGTAGTCCAAATAATTCATGAAATATGCATCTCAAATTCTGCCAAGATCGAGCTTTTGTTGATTTTACCTATACCCTTTGGAAATTATTTTTAGCTAAATATTCTTTCTTCAATTGAGCCTTATATTATTGCTTTGATTTTTTTTATACTTTTGTCCTTTATTCTTTGTCTATTTAAATGCATTATATGAAAGTTTATGTTTGCATCGTATTTATTTCATACATGCACATGTATATTTTTTTATTCCATATGTGCTTCCGATATATACCAATTTTATTACTCAGAATGTCTTTTTATACTATAATGTTTGTGGGATTATATGAAACTTTGTCAGAAATGGTAAAAGTTATTATGCTTAGAGCCCACGATGCTCTATCGGCCCCCTATGACTTCACCTAGACATGGGTGGATGGAGCTCCCAAATGTGGGAGACTTTTGTCTTGTGGTCATCCAGAAATGATAGACCATATTTGTTTGTGATCTCACTTCATCTGCTATATTTTTTTATATGATATCTACAAGCATTGATTTTGAGTTTATATGCGCTTTGGATAAGAATGGAATGAACATGATATTAAATATGATATTTGAGCCTTTATTTTCTTGTTTGCTCATTTTATTATCTCTAAAATAATTCAAACACCTTTGATATGCTTTGAAATAATTCATACGCCTTTGATATACTCTGAAATATATTTATGACTTTGTTATATGCTGAAATATTTCGTATGTCATTAATATACTCTTGAACATCTTTTCATCTTTAGTATGCACCTAAATGCTTCATATGTCATTTGATACATGCCTAAATATTTCTTACGACATTGACATGTTCCAATTTACTCTGTATTCCATTTGTTATGAAACAAATATGTTTTGAATGAAATGACATTTGTAATTTTATATCTAATGAGTTGATATCCATGAATTCTTGAGGTAAACTAATCATTTACCTCATATTTTGACACCAAGTTTATTTGAAACTATCCTATCTTACCATGGATATGTTTGTTACTTGCTGAGCTTTGTAGCTCAGTTCCTTGCTATATTAATTTTTCATGTTAGCTCGTCACTCATTGAAGTGTTAACATTGGGTTGAGGTAGTGAAAAGCTATACAGATTTTGGGCAAGTCTTGTTGGGTGATATATTATGGTTGTTATATAAATATATCTTGTATGAAATAAAATGTTGTCGATGAATTTGAATTTGATGTACCATATAAAGGCTTTAAATGACCTCTCATGTTTGGAATTTTGGATTGTTAAGTTTAGTCTAAGATGATATAAAATTATGGTAAATGGTTGGTTTTGCAAAAATGTAGATTCTCATGAATTTTATAAATGTGGTTAATATTCGTTAGGTTGGCTTTGGGTTTCATAAATATTTGAGTGATTTGATATATGATTATATCATATATTCGTTAGGTTGGCTTTAGGTTTCATAAATGTTTGAGTGATTTGATATATGATTATATGTTCTGAATGAAATAATATTTGTAATTGTATATCTAATAAGCTGATATCCATGAATTCTTGTATCTTTGCCTCGTATTTTGAGACCAAGTTTGTTTGAAGCTGAGCTTTGTAGCTCACTTCCTTGCTATATTTATTTTTCAAGTTAGCTTGTCACTTACTGAAGTGTTAAAATTAGGCCTATGTAGTTAAAAGCTATACAGATTTTGAGCAAGTCTTGTTGGGTGATATATTATGGTTGTTGTAAAAGTATATTTTGTATATAATGAAATGCTTTTGATGAATCTGAATTTGATATATTATGTAAAAGCTTTAAATGCCCTCTTATGTTTGGAATTTTGGAATATTAAGTTTAGTCTACGATTATATGAAATAATGGTAAATAATTAGTTTTGCGATTATGTAGATTAAAAATTTATAAGTGTGGTTAATAATTTGTTAAGTTTTTTTGTTTTCATAAATATTTGAGTGATACGATGTATGATTATAAATTACACTCGTTTTATGGATTGAATTTTTAAATTTAAATGTTTCTCATTCTGGATTAGATTATTGATGAATTATAATATTATTGATTTATGATAGGTTCATGCCTCTTGAATGTGATAATTTGGGTGACATGACAATTTGCAAGTGATATTTTTTTGAAAATAAAGATATAGTAGATAATCAATTAAATATATATTTTTAGATTTTAAAAAAAATAAGATATACACTTTTATATTATTGTACTCCCATTATTTTTTCATGAAACACATAACACCCTCGGACATGTGAATCAAAAATCTCTGATGGATTTCTGATGGGGATCAAGATCCAATTGACGTCTTAGCATAATCTCGAGGGACTCAACCAATCATACTAAGCCCAAAAGGTATGCAACTATTTTCAATCACAACTCTTTATTATTCTCATCCTATTTAACCTTAAAATCCTCATGACCTCGAGAGACTCAACCAACTATGATGTTTAGTTAAGTCGATACTATCATTATAAGATGAGTTTGATTCGATGATATACCCTCGAGGGACTTGACAAAATATACCATACCCTCAAGTCACTGATGACATCTTTATGTCATAGGCAAAATCTCAAATCTTAATATATGTGAGCCTCAAGAAACTCGACCAACCAGTCTATATCGAAAAATAATTTTTACCTATAATGATGAAAGACCGCATGAGTCAATCTTAATGCATCACGTTTACCAACTTAATATTATTATTAGAGGGGTTTTTTATTAGATTTAGTCTCATAGTTAAACATACATGTCACAAATATATATTTAACATATATTTATATTGCATGCAAATATATATATACCTAGTAAATGTATATATATATATATATATATATATATATATAAACATCTACACTAAATGATCATGGACCAAGACCTATCGTGATCAGGCCTGAGCCAAAAGGCTATATCACAAACAAAAGTTCTATGTGTTTCTCGACGCATCTCCATCCCCAATGATCACTTGTCTCACCCTCAATGGTCCCACTAGCACATGATCATCAGTCTCATTTTTATTGGTCCCGTCAGCACCTCCACACTCCCGCTGCGCCTTCTCGTGCAATTATAACTTAATTACAGGCACGTAGGCCTATAAATATACAAATCACATAAATAGGATACCTTGATCTCATTAAGGGGAGGTATAATTATAAGGGAGATAGAATTACTTGCCAGATTTAATGAGAGAGAGAGAGGAAGGCTCGTAAGCCCCAATAAATAATCACATAAATAAGAATCACATATAGTCTATGATTATTTGTACATCGCATGTACATATACATTAGTGATTAATTAAACTCTTTACTTAATAAATTTTAAATTAACCCTTAATCCCATAGGAGACCCTAGTTGTTAGAGTTCCTAGCAGCTAGGAAACCATGACCACCAGGACTCCTTGGCCATGAGGAGTCCTCGGCCATTAGGACTCTCGGCTAAGGAGAGCTCTTGGCGAAAGGGGGTCTCAGCCAAGTGGCTACAAGCAGCCCTCAGCTAGGCTGCAGGTCATACCCCCTTGTTACCCTTTCCTAGTTTTGCTGTCAACTCTTTGATGATAAAGCTTTTTGTCATCTGAACGTTTTAGATACAAAACACAACTAGGAAAGGGTAGCAACTAGTTTATATAAAAACTGATTCTACACAACATACAATTAATAAACGATCATCTTACAAGTAATTTTGCTTTGATACCATAGTTGGAAAACATTAGAGAGTATCACATATACAACAAAAAATAAAAATAAAAATTATTTTCTAAAACAAATATTATTGAATCGTTGTGTGATGATCAAGAGTATAAAACTCAAATGAAAAATTATATCAAGAGGATGAGATGTTCTCACCTAGGAGCAATCGTATATCCTCTAAATTGAGGATCATAGATCATCGGATGAAGGAGCTCTCATGAACTCTTCGTTAGCGGTAATCTACATAGAGAACACAATAGTGATGCACCTCTCATGCAGTGCCTTCTCTCCTCATGATAGTGCACCACCATGTAGCAAGGGGGTGGTAGCAATAAGCAAGAAGGGTTCAGCCCTCTTACTATCCTCTCACACTATGGAGGGGGCTCACAGTAAGCGAGAGATGGAAGAAATAGATGAGGAGGTCGGTAACTATATAGGTCCAACCTATGACCCTTGGAGCCCCTCTTATATTTATAGAGAGCCCCCTTTACTAAAACCTAATGGATCATTCTTGATTGGTATTGGATCCCATCCAATAACCACTTTAAGTTCTATTTGTCTCACCGAATGAATCCATTAAAATAGAGGCTTATTGGATATCCTATATCCAGTCCTCTATTCATCACATTATCCATCATATGTGTGTGACCCTCTAGGCCCGAAATTGAGCTGGTCGTGAGTTGCACTCATCAAAATCCCTTTTGATTCAGAGCTCCTTATGATTCAGTGAATTATACCTATAATAATTCACTCAACTCATCGACTATGGATGTACTAAGCCATTATGCCATAATCCATAAAGGGGATCTAATTCATTGGACCTTTCTGCTCTCAGTTATCATGTATCTATAGTCCCTCATCCATCTAATATCTCAGAGACCGTATATCATGCATGGTGCTATCAGTACCCATACGAAGTCTATCCAAGGCTCGCTCTTATCAGATTTTCTTAGAGAACTCATCTCTCAATCTAAGTCTCTTATCAGATTCTCTTAATCTGATTGACCTTGGCCAAAGATTTATCTGAGTGAGAATATACGAGATATTTTTTTCATCATACTAAGAGTGGATGCTTCTTTCTTGACATTTTATTTTTGTAAGTATGACTATCATTCTTAATGATCAATTGTACTAGATCTGAAACATTCACAACTATAAGTCCAGTGTCAAAGAATGAAGTATTCGAACAAGTATCATTGGTGTCTAAGTATAAGAATTAGATACATAACTTGGACTATGGAATCACCATTTGACGATAAGGTATCATTAACCATTCAACATTTCATAAGGGGATCATTCAATGAACTCATCCTTCAATAAGCACCTACACTATATCTATAGTATCCTCACACAAGCAATTATGAGACAAACTGCCTCCATCATATGGATAAATGTATAGTACACCAGTCTATCCAGTTATCTCAATGTCCTTCTCGAGTAGCTTATGACCAGAAATATTTATGATCTATGTATAAAGGTCAAATTAGTCTCATTATCATGATCTCATCATGATCCAATTCATATTGCATAGATTAAAGAAAATATATATTCATTATATAAGGTGAGAAAATACTATTATTAATATTAAATAAAAGATATTGTGTAGTACGTCACACATGCCACCACATACGTGATTGATTTGTATGACACTTGTAACTAGCATCTCATTCATCTAATATCCCAAAGATCATATACTGGGTATGGTACTATCAACCTCACACATAATCCATCTGAGTCTCACTCTTATCGGATTCTCTAGAGAACTTCTCTCTTAATATGAGTCTCACTCTTATCGAATTCTTTCAATCGAATTGACCTTGGTAAGAGATTTGTTTGAGTGAGAGCATATATGTTATTCCTCTCATAATATCAAGATTAGATAATTCTTTATTGATACACAATTATCTTTGTAAAGTTGGCTACCATTCATAATAATCATTTATACCATATCTGTAACTTTCATACCTATAAGTCCAATATCAAAGAACGGAGTACTCAAACAAAATATTCTTAGTATCTCAAGTCCAACGACCAAATGCACAATTGAGACTATGGAATCGTTGTTTGACAATGAAATATCATTAACCATCCAACATTCTATAAGCAGATCATTCATTGAACTCATTCTCTAATAAGCACTTATACTATAACCCTAGTATTCTTTTAACACAAGCAGTTATGAGACTAGTTGCCACTATCATATAAATTAGTATATAGTATAATGATCTATCTGGTTGTCTCGATGCCCTTCTCGAATAACCTTTGAACATGAATAATTAGGATCTCTATTTAAAGATCAAATTAGTCTCATTATCATAATCTCATCATGATCTAATTCTCATCACACAAATTAAAAGACATCACAATATATATTCGTCATATAATATAGAGTGAGAAAATATCATTATTAATATTAACCAAAAGAGATTATGTAGTATATCACATATGTCATTCCCATACGTGATTGGCTTGCAGGATACTTATAACTAGCAAATTCATCAATAAACAACGTACTTATAATTTTAGCTTCTTCTAAAATTTATAATTATCACCTTGAAAGATAAGAAGAAGTTAATTATGAACCATTACTCTAATGCTTGCAATGTTCTTTTTCTTCTTTTCTAGATTTAATATCGTTTCTTCTTTTTTAATTGATATGCTCTTGTTGATTTTTTTTTAACTATGCTCTGACTGGCTTTTCTATATGAGAGTGTTATCAGTACCGTTGACTGATGAGTCATCCTAATCAATTCGCAATCGAAGGTGCAGGCTCATCCCGGTGTGTCTTCCTAGTCGACGTAGGAGGCTTGACGAGGGTGAGGTGGCGTTAACTATCCAATCGAAGGCTATTCTGCTGTTGGGTATCCAACTTGGAACGACTAAGTAAATGGACCGAGATCCTCCAAGCTGTAGTGTTCCTCCTCTAATGGTTGGACCACCGAGGTGTCTTTAGGTGACTAGTGACCTTGCATGCCAGACCAATGCCTAGGGTTGCCCGACATGGCCCCTCTAATGCTTAAGTCAGCAAAGGAGAGAAGATAACAATGTAAGCTGTAAATAGAGTGTGTGTGTAGAGGTGTGGTTAATGTCTATCTCTCCTTAAAATGAGCTAGTTCACAGGCCCACTTATTGGTTAACTCAAGATAAGATTAGTTTAACAACCTGATCATTCTAGTCTCTGATCCTAATAAGATAGGGTGTTATTGCCAATTCTTGGCATGGGGCATTTTTGGGATGTACTGTGACATTATTTGGGAGCTAATGATGTGGAGCCCTATTTAGGTATTAGTCTTCATGGCAGATGAGTTGGCATAGACCAAAATTATCTCTATCATTTGCCCCTCATCAAAAGGGTGTCATCTGGGGTCTTTATTCGAAGGGCACACTATGGGGTTTGCACTCTGATGGGGATTCGTTGGTTAGAGTATTGGGAGTGTACTGAGGTCTTTGTATCAAGTGTACGGCTATGGAGGAGCACGAAGGCTCGGCCTAGGTACTATTCTCTGAGATTCATGCTGAGTTGCTTGGCTCGAGAGAGAATTCTTTTTAAACTATTACTTATTAGAGGTGTGACCCTCAGGTCTTCGTGCTGAGTGCACAATTAGGGGGAGCACAGAGATTCGGCCTATGTGTAGCCCTTGGCTTTCTATATTGAGTGCATGGCTAGGGGGCGTATGGAGGCTTAGCCTAGGTGTAGCCCTCGACCTTCGACACCGAGTGCATAGCTAGGAAGAGCACGGAGGCTCGACCTAGGTGCAGCCCTTAGGTGGGTGTGCTCGATCACATCAAAATGGGGAATTAGACCTGTCATGATACTTACGATGCTCCTCTACCAAGGGAGCCTTATGCTATCCCAAGGCTTGACATGCTTTAACATGATGTGCTTCCCTTGGAGTCCTAAGGGTGACTACGGGTGTTGTGTCTATGGTGGGTCTGAATTTAGTTATCGTGGAACAATCAGGAGATGTAAGGGTCAGGCGAAAGCTTGAGGAGGCTTGGAGGGCACTATTGAGGATGAGGCAGAGACACCAGACTTCTGAAGCCCAGATCTGGCTTAAAGAAAACCAAGTAAAAGCTCGAGGAGGTACTGCTGCCATGGATGGGATGGAAGTATAAGGTTGTTGAGGCTTTGGTCCTTAGCTATCCTTGGCCCATCCAGGGTTAGACTTAGCCACATTAAAGCTGGTCTAGATTCATTTGGAGGTTTTGGCTCAATTGCGTTAAAGCGGGACATCAGATATGCTCAAGATCGAAGTTTCCTAAGGAGTAGGTTTTGGCTATTAAAGGGCATCCCACTTGGGATATGATAGGCTATCTTATCTTGATAGCTTATGCCTTTTCCTATGGGGTCCTCTACAATAGGATTGATGTGCTTAGGGATCAGAACCCTCCTTTGTCATTTCAAGTACTCAAGCATTTATGTAGGGATATGCAATACGATCTTCACCATCATTGCTCACATGGTCCCTAGGTGTGTCATTGCATCAAATTGACGCATACTGGTTAGGAAGTTGCTTTTATTTAGTACTCCTTGACTCATCTTCTTTCATTACTATTCCATCGCTGCTCTAGCCATCTGATACCTAGCACAAATCAAAATGTCTTCTTCCATTAACAATATTATGGCTTCTCCTATGGGACTCATCTTCATCTGACGATAACTTTTCGATTGCTTTTCGCTTGACCTCCTGATGTTGACGAAGTGCTGAGAAGTCAACCACCTCCTCGCAGATGGTGGTTCAGGTAAGCTCCTCGTCAATGCGGAGCAAGCCCTCTAAGTCTCATGCGACCTCGCAGGACCTGATCCGGATGGAGGAGGCCCACAATTATAGTTTCATGATCACCTTACGACAATCGGAAGAACTACGTATTTATTTTCGAGTTCCATAAAAAATCATCATCTCTATTCTTAAGGGCAAGGATTGCTCTTATCACAGATTCTACGGGGTTTTCTACCTCTTGTAGATGCCCTGGAGGTTGGGTTGCACCTCCCTCTACCTCCTGTAGTGACTGCTTACCTAGGACATCAGCAGATTTTGTCATCCTAGATAGCGCCGAACTCCTAGCACTTCCTGAGCGACTTTCTTAGGACATGAAATAGCATGGGTCTGGCATCGTCTTATGAGCTATTCTACTTATTCTTTTGGATGAGCCAAGGGTCGAGCAACTAATACCCTTGCGGGGTTTAAGATCAATGGGGCGGGCTCCTGTGATAAGGGATGGAGGAGCCGCTTCTTTATCATAGATGGAAGTGAAGATTAAGGCTTCCCGGTAGTGTGGGCAACACATACCATTGACAACGTGTTGCTTGTTTTGTCCATGAGCGAAACTGAGGCTCTAGAGAAAATACAAAAATTCTTCTCCACCAGGATCACAGAACGGGAGAAGGAGGCGCACTCAATGGAGGCAACTCCCCCCTGACCCTTTCGGGTAGGGTCTCTTCCGTTTCTTTCCTTCTGCAAGTTCTCATTTGCCTACATATAACCTTCATTCTATAGCATTTTGACAGGTGTGGATCTCCAAAGTGTGAAGAGACGATGCCCTGGCTCGACGACGGGTTACCGACGGGCAAGCGACCATCATGGACCCAAGGTTCCACTTGCGGCCCATTTGTTGGGGCCTACGTTAAAGTTCCTCCTTCTTCGGGGTCCTTCGAAGAGGAGGTGGGCCTATGCCCTTGCAAAAGGTATTGGGAGGTTCCTGCTGAGCCTCTAGAAACTCTGCCTGTGGGGGATTGCCACTTGCGACTATAAAACTAGTTCTGGTCCCTGCTCCAGAGTCACCCATGGAGTGGAGTTCCCTTAGGGACCACCCCCTATCTTTCTTGTAGGGCCTTAGTGGGAGGTCCTAACCCTATTCCTACTACTTCTTCAAGGGTCATAGATAAAAATATAAAGAGGGTGTTCGACGTAATGCTCATGTATGTCTGTGTCTTTTGGTTCTTATATATACTTTGTACAGCAAGTAGCAGGCTAGCAGTAGACTTGGTAGCTATAGTTTGGTTAGCTTTCGTGGTCGGTCTCGACTTATAAATGAGAGTTGTGTCATGTAGATACTTGTGGGGACTTCGATTTGTAATTGACTTTGATCCTTTATGTGTGACCATTCAGAGTTTATAAAGTCCATGGTTATAATTTGCATTTGGCAATATAAAGTATTTTCTTAAATAGTTGCTTATTGATTCTATGGAAAATGCTTTCTCCCATTTTCTCTTTGTGAGTCCTAAGGGGATCATAGGAGGTTTCGGGGAGGTTAATCTTTGAGGATGGACACGTGATGGTGCACGACTTAGATAAATCCAGCTAAGTTCATGACAAAAGGCTTTAGGCCCGACCTCGAAACCATCTAAAGAGGTTACCTCTAGGCAATCGGTATCCTTGCTCCTGACCCATACTACTCCATCGCTCGGGGCGGCGGTTCCATATGTGGAGTCATCTACTGAAGAGGGCCTTAACTCACTACTATCTCCGACGGGGGTGGGTTTGCATGTAGAATCTTCAGACCCTTCTCTGAGTCTATCGATCGTAGTTGCCTCTAGGCACCTAGTTCCATCCCTGAGTACTCATTGAGGCCCCATTGGGAAAGGCTAATGGAGGCCCAATGGCTATAGGAAGAGGCTAAAGCAGTCGCCACCTATTACTGGGGTTCACTTAGCATGCTCTAGCTAGGCTAGTGTACCACTGTTCAAAGGTGTTGGTGGATCTTTGCCCTCGCCACGAAGTCCTGGTAAGGCATCTTCAAAACATCTTATGTTGTTCTTATATATCGTTTATGAACATCCTATTCATATTCTCGTGCATCATCATCACTACTTGAAGGCACTCGTTGATCGTTTACAGGACACGAGGGCACTGGTCGACTAGCTTTCGAGGGATAACGCTATCCCGTGGGCTAAAGTGGGGTAGTCTGAGGAGGAGAAGAAGGTGACGGAGGCCTGGGCCACCAAGTTGACCTCATAGCTAGCTCAGGCCCACCTACGAGCTGAAGAGGCGGAGCAACACCTTGCGGAGGAGTGTAAGGAGGCAGACTCTTAATTTAACGAGTTGAACCTAGAGTTGGGTTGGGCCGTCTGTCGTGCCAAAGAAGCCAAGGCACGGGTGGAGGAGGCCCTTGATGAGGCATTCGTAATTGAAGACATGACTGTTGAAAGTATCATGTAGTGTAAATAGAAGATTGAGACCCTCCGTCATGAGCTAAAGAATGCTCACTAGCAACTAGGCAATATCATCAAGGAGACAAAGCAACTCAAGGAGTAGCTATCAACCAACTCTGACGAGCTAGTGGCTATGCGGTTGGCTGCCAAGGAGGCAAAAAAGGTCGGGGAGGAGAGGAGCTTCATCGTCAAGTGGGAGAGGAGGGTCTTGGCCTCCTATAAGGAATCTGAGAAGCTCCGTTGCGGCCTCAAGTGCACCAGCCAAGTTTTATACTAGTTCAGGTACCAGATTGCCATCAAACGTTTCAAGACAAGGTATCTTGAATGCGAGATCGATGAGGACTTGTTTGAGGAGCTTCCCTCGAATGTGGAAGTGTTTGCGCCCACAGAGGTTCCCTTTGATGATTGCGCAGCCACTCCTCCATCTTTGCCTCCTCTGTTCTAATGTCCTTGGGTCCTGACGACCCTTCCTTTTTTTCCTTTGTCTTACTTCTCTTTTTTTTTTTTTTGCTTTCCCTTGAGATGGCCTCTACTTCTATTATAAGTTTTGTTCAAGTTAATGAAGAACTCATTTCAGATGTCTTGTGAGACAGAGGCCCTTAAATTTTGACTATTATTGAAATGTACTCTTTGGGGTGGGGGGGCGTGGGGAGGGAAGAAGGGTTGGGTTTGGTGGGGGATGGTAGGGGGTTCCTCTAGCTTTGATTCTCTCCTTCCTAAGCAAGTAGAATTGAATGCTGATCTTATGAGGCCAAGGGTGGTATTGTTAATTGTATGATAGGGTGCGAAACCATGGATGCTCGATCCTGATGCCAAGGCTAGAAGAGCGCTCCTAATAGGGTAAATGCGAGACTTTCCTCTGCTCTTTAAGAAAAAGGAGGAGCCTTTCTTTGCCTTAGAAGGTCTATTAGGAAGAGCAGAAGGTTGCACCTATGACGTTCGACCCTCCTAGTGCTAGAATAATGATGTTATGAGTATCATTGATTGAGGACTAGGTCCAGTTGATTCGTTGCCGAAGGTGCAAACTCATCCCAGTGCCTCTCCCTAACTGACATAGGAGGCTTAATAGAGGTGAGGTGGCATCGACTATTAAGTAGGAGGTCATTTCATAGTTGGGTATCCGACTTAGGCAACTAAGTAAATAGATTGGAATCCTCCAAGCTGTCGATTTCCTCCTTTGAAGGCTCGACCACCTTGGTATCTTCAGGTGATTGACGAAGCGCCATGGGATTATTCGGCATGGCCCCTCTCATGTTTAAATCAATAGAGGGGAAGACAATGACATAAGCTGTAAATAGAAAGTGTGTGTAGAGGTATAGTTAACATATGTGCCTCACTCCAAATGACCTAGGGATTCCTTTTATATCGGGTCTATGAGCCCACTTACTAGCTAGCATGGGATAATTACAGTCTGACGATTTGATCATTATGATCTCTGATCTTGATAAGATAGGGTGACTATTATCAATCATTAGCATAGGTCATTTTTGGGACATATTATAACATTATTTGAATGCTAATGATGTAGAACCATTCTTAGGTGTTAGTCTTCATGACATATGAGTTAACATAAATTAAATTATCCCTGTTACTATAGAACTTCGGGGTCCCTCTCTTAATGTTTAATTAAAATATTTATTAAGTAATTATTTTTCATTGGAACTTATGCACTCGGGCTTTATTTACATAGCAAATCTAACTGAGTTGCTTACGAGAGAAGATCTTAAAACATATAGTAGGCTCTTTCATACATTATCCATACACTTTTTTTTCCAGAAGAGACATGAGCATTGGACTTTAATCAAATTATTATATATTTATATATATATTAATATTTATATAGTGAAAGGGTACAATTATAGCATGTATATTTATATAGAAAATCTTCACTTCAATCAATTTCCAAAATTTATTATCATTGTTCGTAATATAAATGCAAACATTAAAAGACACATACTCTTGAAACTACATTCAATATGTGTCTCATATAATTTATGTCTGTCCCCATTAGGCTATAATTAAGGAGACTGTCTCATATAATTTATGTCTGTCCCCGTTAGGCTATAATTAAGGAGACTTTGGACTTTGTATTTTCGACTTCATTATATGTCATAGTAAACTAAGAATCGTAATTAGACTCGATTTATTATTCTTAATTTTATTATATATCATAGTAAGTTACAAATTCTAATTAGGCTCAGTTTAGTATTCCAAACTTCATTATGCATCATAATAAGGTACATAGCCAAATTAGACTTTGTCTAGTATTCCTAACTTCATTATATATCATAGTAATAGCTATAAATCCTAATTAGACTCGGTTTTTAGTATTCTAGACTCCATTATATATACATGGCAACATCCTCCATGGTCTCCCGTTAACTTGCATCTCTTTCTCTCTCTCTCTCTCTCTCTCTCTCTCTCTCTCTCTCTCTCGCTTATATATGGATAGATCTGTCTGTAATCTATCTCATTCATTTGACGCCATGGCGTTGGAGAAGGATGTGTGCGGTGCTGCTGGCTGTGGGATCGTCGACGAGCCCGGGATAGTCAACCTGTGCTCCACCTGCTTTTGGGAGTTCTTAGTGGAGGAGGAACCGCAGTGGCCGGCGGCCAGGCTCTTACGTCCCGACGCAGCAGGCGGAGCGACTCCGTCATTTGTGTTTGAGGTTCTGTCTGCAGATGGCGCAGCGACGAGGTCGAACGGGAGGAGTACCGTCGTAGAGGCGGGGATGCCACGGCGTTCGATGGCTCCTCACTTTCGTGGGTGGAAGCGCTCTCACATTGCTTCATCATAGCCTACTCTTTCCTTTAGTTTTCGTATGTTTTCGCTGAATAGAAGAGTGGGTGGTGATCTCGTTTTGTATTACTGACATAAAAATAATACCTTTAGCGAAGAGTCTCTTTAAAAACTTTATTCCAATCTTGCATAAGGAAAGCTTTTTTTTTTCTTTCTTTTTCGTCGTTAGGGCAATCTTTGCCTAACGAAGATTGATGGTATGAAATTAATGACACGAAGAAAGATTGTATTGAGTGAGAGCGTGTCTTTGTGAAGATCATAGATTACGTTTCTCTCAATACAATTAATGTTCGCTCCCATACCATTTAAACAAGTAATTGATAGAAGATGAGAACACGCATACTCAATTTTACCATAATTAGGTGAACATATTAGATAATTTTGGTCGTACTCACGGTGATAATAGAAAATTTGAAGTTAATTAAACATAAGGATTAATTAATTAATATCTTATCGTGTTTTCCGCAGATACTTCAATATCACTGCTTTCTTTTCTGTTACGGTGATCAACGACTGAATCCCGCTTTTTCTCCCGTCAGGGTTGACGTTATCTGCCACGTCACCCCTGATAATTATACTGGGGATCTAACTAGACCGCGTTTTTTACGAGATAAACCTCTTTCAGTTGTGTACGGTTGCGATCCAACGCGGTGTCGTCCCCATATTCTCGACTGCTCTGTTTGGCGGTAATGAATGCCCCGTCTCTCCAACCCGCCTCAACCCCTCGCCGCCCTCCTCCGCTCCTCCGCCCGGCGCCGGGATCGCACCGCTTGCCGAAAGCTGCACGCTCACCTCCTCAAGTCCGGTCTCCACCAACGGCCTCCCTTTCCCTCCGCTCTCCTCGACGCCTATGCCAAGTCCGGCCTCCTCTCCGACGCCCGCTACCTTTTCGATGAATTCTCCCACCGAGACGCCGTCCTCTATTCCGCTCTCCTATCCTCCCTCTCCCACTCCGCTCGCCCTTCCCAGGCATTGTCCCTCTTCCGCCGCATGGTTTCAGTGGACGCCGTCCCTCCTGATGGATTCATCTTCGCAACCCTTGTCAAGACCTGTTCTCTTATCGGCTCCCTTCGCCTCGGCAAGCAAGCCCATGCGCAGTTCCTTCTATCTTCATTCTTTACGGATGATGTTGTCAGGTCCTCGCTCGTTGACATGTATTCTAAGTGCTGTGCTGTAGATGACGCTCGAAAAGTCTTTGATACAGTACCGGATAAGAATCACGTCTGCTGGACGGCTATGGTGTCCGGATATGCTTCCAATGGTCGGAAGTCAGAAGCTTTGGAGCTTTTCTGGCAGATGCCACGGAGGGATCTCTTCGCTTGGACGGCTTTGATATCTGGGTTCCTCCAAAGTGGTGATAGTTTTGATGCCGTTAAGTTGTTTGTCGAAATGAGGAGGAGCGAAGTGGAAATTGACGATTCTTTTGTTCTCTCGACGGTTGTTGGTGCTTCTTCTGAATTGGCAGCTCTTGAATTAGGTAGGCAACTCCATGGTCTAGTGTTGGCACTTGGGTACAAATCAAGCATGATTCTGGGAAATGCACTTGTTGACATGTATGCAAAGTGCAGTGATATTCGCTCTGCAAGAGCTGTTTTTGAAGGACTTGTCATGCGAGATGTTATTTCCTGGACAACAATGGTTGTTGGGGAGGCACAACATGGTAGAGCCATTGACGCATTGGATCTGTATGATAAGATGCTCCTTGCTGGGGTGAAGCCAAATGAAGTGACCTTTACTGGGTTGATTTACGCTTGTAGCCATGCTGGACTAGTCCAGAAAGGCTGTGAATTGTTTGATTCCATGGAGCAGGATCATGACATTAGGCCCTCGTTGCAACATTATACATGCTTGTTGGATCTTCTTAGTCGGTATGGCCATCTAACTGAAGCAGAAAATGTCATTAATTCAATGCCATATGTGCCTGACGAAGCTAGTTGGGGAGCTTTGTTGAGTGCATGTAAAAAGCAGGCTGATACCTCGATGAGCGTAAGGATGGCTGACCAGTTGTTGGGTTTGAAACCCAAAGACCCTTCAACTTACATCTTGTTGTCAAATACATATGCTGCTGCTGGCAAATGGGACAGTGTGGCTAGCATGAGGAAGTTGATGGCTGAAATGGATGTCAAGAAAGAGCCTGGTTACAGTTGGATTGACTTGGGCAAAGAGAGCTGTTTGTTTCGTGCTGGGGAAGTGCCATATACTATGAGACATGAGATCATCAGATTGCTTAATGAATTGTCCAATGAGATGAATAAGAGAGGGTATATTCCAGATACAAGGTCTGTTATGCATGATGTGGAAGAGAACGAGAAAGAGCAATAACTTTTTATGCATAGTGAGAGATTAGCCGTTTCCTTTGGGCTTCTCAAGTCAATTCCAGGAACAACAATCCGGGTGATAAAGAATTCTAAAATTCATCAGTGAAATTACTGGGAGGGAAATTGTTGTCCGAGATGCAAATAGATTCCACCATTTCCAGGTTGGAAAGTGCTCTTGTGGAGATTTCTGGTGACATCATATCTCCTAATGCTGCAATAATATATCTGGTCATAAGAAAGCAAGCATGCTACAAGTGTCACCGTTAAGAGCTTCAATTAAAAGGTATTGCTTATTGATAGATATATTTATATATTTTTTGTTTTAAGTGATTGATAGTATTTTCTTGATGCTGGAAAATGCATCTTTTAGAATTTGCCTGCTGGGAGTTCAAACTAAACTGGGATGTTGAGTGAGATGAAAAAGTATTATTTTATTGATAGCAATTATGAGAATCATATAATTTAAAACTTTATTTGATAGTTGATCTGTGTATAGCTGAAGAGGGAACATCAGCTGAAGTTTTGTGTGGCTTGCTCAATGTCAAACTGTGGCCCCATCTATGAAATTTTAGTGTGGATGACGTGGGTTTAAAATGTGTAGGTAACTTGTTTCCATACCCCACATTGGTGGAAACCTCGTGCATTAGGTACGTCCCTTTATTCAGATTTCACTAGATAACTATTCTAGGTATCCGGATCAAGAAATTCTATTTCCTTATTTTTAGACCATGAATAGGACAAAGTGGAGTGTGGCCCTGGATGCCACCATAAAGTTTCTACTTTATGACCTGTTCCCCCACTTCATGTAGAGCTTCTTCATCTTGTCTTGCATTTTGGCATCTTTTCAGTTCTCATATTTTATGTTGAAATATATTTGTTTTGTCATTTTAAGATAATGCTATTGTTGGTGAATGATTGTCCCAAGCTTGCGCTAGATTGATTTGATGGTGCTCTTTTCTTATATGCTTAAGAAGATGATGCTTTAATTGTGTTTGCTATTGTGCATGATGGACAGACACCATAGGGAATCATATTCCTTTAATTGTTGGAATCATATATCTCTTTGTGGATCCTCATGGTGGGGATGCATGACAATTGACAACCATTCATTTTCACAAATCAAATGCAGTTCTTATCTACTTGTTTCACTGATTGTGATTGTTGTTCATAAATGTCATTAATTTTGATGAGTTCCATGCCATGATTGATAGATAGTATCAGAAATTTTTTTTTTTTTTTTTTGCAAGTAGAAAGAGTTATAGAACAAGTAGGTGAAGTTTGTCCAATTGATCTTTTCAGCACATATTCTGGAAATAGAAGCAGGAATTTTTCTCCTCTTGAGCAAAAATGAGTAGTGATAAACTCGACGGGTAATTAATTACTTGTGGAGTGAGCATTAGGGCCATATTGTGTCTTTTTGGTAAATATTTGGTATTTCTCTAAATAACTAAAAAAGGATTAAAACATTTCTAAAAATCTATTAAGTTGTACTTCCTGCCATATTGTGCATTAAAAACTAAAAGATCACCCCAAGACACAACTGAGCACCCTCTCCCATGAGCATGCTCATGAAGGGATCGACTGAGAGATTCTTTAGTTTCCAAACAGAAAATATGGATGAAATAGAAAAACTAGATGGATCACCAAACTATATTGCCCAACACATCTGCGAAAAACTGAAATTTTTCATCCAATACAAAGAGTGGATTTGACTTGTTCTTTCATAGGGTTCAATGATAGTTTGAAAAAGAGTTCCAAAATAAAACAGCAGCAAGATAATGTTATAATTATATTCCTCTGGGAAACTGAGTTTTACTTTAGGTCATATGGTGGACTATGCTGCTGAGTTGCTTAACAACTAGATGAGCATTTTCCTCTTGGTCTTCATTTGTACCTTGTACTTGACTTTGTAAGAAAATGTAATTTTGTAGTTGACTGTAATAATTCGTTCTATAATGTAAAAAAACAGTGTTTCTCTCTTAGAATGTTAGGGCCGTCCTGATATCTGCTAACTTGATGTTCCATTGGCTGTTTGACTGTAGGTGCTTCTTGTCATAAGTTTGCCACAAAAAAAAATGCCCTCTTCTGTTATCAGAAAGGATAAGAGTGTAAGTGTATGATAAGAAAAAGAAATGGGAACATGCAAGTACTAGCATGATGATTTTTTCCTTTGAAATCATGTTGAACTTTCATAACAAATATCATCTGCCACATTCTTCTCTCTAAGAAGACAAACACCGTAAACAGTTCCTTTGTGCATACCTCTCTGCTTACATCTATCAATTATTCAGGCCTGCCTTCATCTGCACAAAAATGGCTTGTGCTGTTTAAAGGATTAGATGCTTGTGCTTTGTTATCTATCGCTACCATCGCTTGCATTAAGGATCAGATGGATGGTTGGTACTATATCTTTCCGCATTCCCAAAGCAATGTGCAGTTCTTTCTATTTAGGAAAAAATAAAAAACAAGGGCACTTGTAGTTATTTGTGGCTAGTATATGATAGATGGGACACATTTATTTATTTTTTATGATAACATTTCTTTTATTTAATTATGTGTATTTGATGGGGTGTTTGCGAATTAGGCATCGCCAGAATTACTTATATCTTTGTTTTATTCTATTCTTTTTGGACTTCCTTTCCTGATTTAACTTAGATAAATAATTGTAAACCAATAATAATAACAAAGTGCCAAAGATTATGCCAACCGATAAGGTAATTATCAAGCTCATCCAAATGGCTCGATCATATCAGACCAAGGATTATGTCGGCCTCACCAGTCAGTTCGGTCACATCAACCTGAGGTCCACATTGACGTCTCAGGCTATGTCAACAGCCACCTCGGTAATCCCCAATGGCACCTCACGTGACACCACTGACCTGGTACGAGACCGTATTGTCAGTCGACAATCTCGTCGGACGAGGTCCCGAGAATCGACGAAGGTAGCGATCGACGCAGAATCATATCTACGGGTCGGTCGAGGGTGTCGCTCTCATTAATAGTCTATATACGGCTTCCCTCCGGCCTCAAGTATAAATACCCTAATTGTAGCCAACAGAAAAGAGAGGCGAACAGAACTTTCTCAACATCTCGGCTCTCAACCTCCACCCCATGCAAATGGTGCCATTGGAGGGGCCACATCAGACCAGCTCGATCGAGGCTTTCTTGTAGGGCCCATTTGAAGACCCAAGCGACACTACGGTAAAATCTCGACCTGAGGAGCCAACGCAGAAATTTCCTTTGAGTCCCTAATCGAGCCATATCAATTCTCTAGTCCAACCCGAACAATCCTGCACACATGGGCTGAACCATGCCGCACTGACCCTTGTCCATGAAATAAAATCCAACAACACCAACAATAAAAAAATGACCACTTTTTGTGTTATGTTAAATGCGATTTCTAAATATATGTCCCGTCAAAATTAGAGATTTTCATATTTATATCTTTATGTTCCAGTTATATTTTCCTGTCAAACTTGAAATTCATGTGATATAAGTATTATTTTAAAAAATGAAAATATATTAACAGTGTTATATATTTACAAAAATCATATATGAGAGAATTGTAATAAAAATATTGATAGGGATGATGACTAACGATTAATGAGTATAATATGATTACTTTTGGTTCATCCTCATAGTAGAGAGATCTAAATGCCATTGAAAATATTTAAATATCTTTGATAACAAATAAGTGTTGAGAGCATTTCAAAAATTTTAAATTTTTTTATAGTTATAAACACGCATTCTTCGTTGCTTTCTAAGTGCAAATTGTTTCCATGTCATGGGCAGTCTTCCTTCCTTTCTTTTCTAGATTTACTCTGTATAGTAGTTGTATAGTTACTCTATGCCGATATTTAATACAGATTTGTGGGGTGCTCTCTGGATTTTCTCATATATATATATATATATATATATATGTAATTTTCTATATCATGTTCAATCTAACTTTGATTTCTCTCATTTGGAGAAGGTGTTTGCCCGAGGAGAGGAAGAAGAGGAGAAATAAGGAAAAAAAAAAAGAGTGGGTATTTACATATATTTACAAATAGATAGTTTAGAAATATCTAAAATTTTTAAAAAATTATAAATAGTAAAATGGGATTGTAACTAGTAATCTCCTTTTGAGAAAAAGATTATTTTGGTAGTCTTTTATCTTTTTGGTGCCAAAAAAATCTAATTTCACAAATATCACCTTTGATTTTGTAGGGCTATACATATGTTCTACCTATCAATTTGTGATCAATAAAAAAAATAGGTACCAAGCTCAATTATTTTGCATTATCAACAATGCAACATTTATATAATTAAGAGTTGTTGGATATTGGTTTAACCACTATGATGGTAGTTTGCCATTTTAATAAATATTCCAAACATATACACCTCCCCAGTGTGACTTGGTGTTGTAAATATCTTTTTTTTTTAAATTATCCTTTTAAAGAATTTGATCCACAGTAGAATTACAACAAGGTTATCAATTCAACACTAATTCGACTCTAAAACTCAGAACATATTACATGAATGTAAATACTTTCACATAGAACCATATACTTCAACATTATCTCTTATATTTGAGGGTTTAAACTTATATACATCTTTCAAACATTATGGATACTTGGTTTCAATCACCTAAATGAGCTAATCTGACTTAGTTTGTATTTTTATTTTCACCTGACTTTAATGTCATCTTATAGGTTGTAAGCCAACTCCAATAATTATTACTAGACTTCTCTAATCCTTAGCAATAAGAAAAAAAACTAATCTTTTACTTATCTATTTGTCATCTCACATAAATGTGCAATACATACATGACCAACAATATATATATATATATATATATATATACATGTCATAGTTGGATTGCAACATTATGGATCTTACTAGCAAATATTAAATCTTGAAATTTGAACTAAGAAATATCAAACCATGCCAACAGATGACATATGAACTCTGGGCTCATACTTTTAACATATCAACTGCACTATTGACACACTGCAGTTTAATTGAGTATCATTGAAATGCATATTTTTAACCATGACATATGAAAGCCTAATCTCAAATCAGTATCATCCATTTTTTTTTTTCTCTCATTTGTATGGTCAAAAGGATATGGACATGAAGCTAATTAATGCAGTTCCACCCACCTCTTACATTAATTGTTCCTGGCATTATTATCTTTCATCTTACATTAAATTGTTCCTGGATCAAGGAAATCTTTCTCTTTAGACTTCCTCCAAGAAGTCGTCGACATGCTGTCAGCTGCTATAAAGGAAGCTTTCTTTATGCTGCAAAAATCATCATGTCATTCATTTGGCATCAAGCTGGAAAGTGAAAGAAACCTCTAATTACAAAGCATGACAGCGTAGCCCTCCCTTTTAATATCACTCGTAAATATGATATCTTTTCTAGGCTTTCTTCCATGTAATATCTGTTAAATTAATCATATTATATGTATTTTGCTAAAAATTAATTTTATCACGATCGGCCAAATCACTAACTCATTATGTTTAAAAAATTAATATTAATAGACTCATCTAATCCTATAAATCATTATAATTTTTTTTTAAACTTTTGATCTACTATATTACTGGGATATTTATTCAATGACCCAAGATTCTGTCAAGCTCAAAGCCAAGCCAACATATAGTATGGAATTATGCCTTAAACATCTAGCCAACAATATCATAATGATTTTATTTTTTTTTAAAGTCATGATGCGTATATTTGAAAATTACATAGATGAGATTTATGATTAGAAGAGGTGAGATGATTAATATTATTAGTATGATTTAAAATGATTTGAATATAAAATATAATTTAAATACTCAATTTAATTAAATTTATGTTTTCTAACACATCTTAATAATGATAAAAGATCGTATAGTCAATCCAAGTAGTTAGAGCTTGCACTTGTATTATTTGTTGTTATATGCAAATTATGTCCGAACAAAAAAAAAAAAAAAAAGTCTTCCTTACGCTTTTGACCTAAACAGTGCTTATATCTGAACTTAAATATGTATGACTATGGATAACTACGAATTAAATGGGTAGAAGGTGAGAATGGTGGTTGGCATTTCAGCTTTAAAGGATTGTAATATCAATGGCTTTAAGAACACAAAAGAATAATGTTGCTGGTTGACATGCAATGTTGGATTTGATTTCTTTTAGGTAAAGTGTTGTTTATCTCCTGCATTATTAGTGTCTAAAGTGGAAGAAAAACTACAATATTCATATAGGTCATAATATTTATTATAAAGCACCCAAGTTTACTGTGGCACATCCACTTTCTTACTAATTTTTTAATGATATTTTCCTTTGTAACCTATTTTTGTCTCACTGCCCTAACTTACCTCAATCGGAAGATATATTTTGCATTGAGACCAAAAATTTTGAAGGACATGTATCTGTGCTTCAGGAAAAGGATTTATTGTGGAGTATAATGTTAATATCATGACTTCGGTATGTGTGTGTCTACATATAAATGATTAAGTAATGTCTCGTGTATTTATTTTATTATAAGTGGATGCATTGGCCATGAAGGTCGTATGGACCCATTGGATTCTTTTTATCATAATATAATAAATACTTTGGTCATGTTAAGTACTTTAAGGTTTTTTTTTATCGATTTATTATATATAAAAGGATGATTTGAATATATATATTTTTTATCATAGATAAATGTATCATGTAAGGGGACATAACGAGTGATTCAGATAACCTTCTATCCAAGATGAATGCATCATATTGAGTATTTTATTTTATTTTTTTCTAGTTCTAGGTGCATGCATCACAGTAAAGAAATGCTCTTGTTTGTTTTGGGCATTTTAAATGCTATATTTTTCCTTAAGCAAATACATCACATGCAAAAGGGTTGCTTTTGGGTCGCATAAAATACTTATTTTTTTTTTAATCTTATAGGATGCATAGTGTAAAAAAATAATCATGAGGTTGGAGGTTCTAATCTATCTTATATTTTAAGTATTGTCACATCTAAAAAAAAATATAAATATCTTGAGATGATTCGATCGATAAATTTTTTTTCTAAATCATAACATATATATGTATCTTATTTCAATTCATTCTATCTAAAAGATACATCCAAAGTAACTCGCATGATGGTCACGTTAGTAACTGTTTATTATGGATAAAAAAAATATAATATGTTTGAGTATTTGATAGAAATCAAGAATCAGAACATACTTAACAATGATGTCTTATATGATGTTAATTTTATAGTCATCATTCGCTACAAAATATTAAGTGGCATAGCAAGAGAATATATTTTTTATATCTTAGACTAATGCCACTTAATATTTTATAATAATAAGAGAATTTTATTAAGTGATAATAATAATAATAATAAATATTATTATTATTCTTCTTTGTATAGCTTTTATATATACCTAAAATTAACTTATAAAAATATAGAATGATGTTCAAAACAAAATATACTCCCTTTCCTACATGAAATATTTTTATTGTAGCTATAGTTACCATCGTCTATCACCTCGTCATTATATTCGTCACAATTGATGTACCAATATTATTATCGATAAATTACACTACTAATTACTATCAATTATTATTATTATTATTATTATTAGAATGAATTGCTAAGAAAGTTCCTCATTTACGTCTTAGTGTTCCTTTTGTTTTTCCACATTGGTGCTCACAATTTTTCTATATCCCAAAATAGCCTAAAAGCAAAGATTCCCCGCCCTTATTATTGACTAATTCATAACGTGTACTGATCTATTTGTATATTTTTAAACATATTATAAAATTTTTGGCACTTTCACAAGATCACTGTAACACTATATAAAAATAATATAACTAAGAAACACAAACTAATATAGTGATCTTTTGTGGGTTTCAAATGACTATTGTTATTTGTTTAATTAGAGCATACCATATCAACTCATCTGATATATTTTACATCTAAAATATTAGTGCGATGGTGTGTACTATAATCACTTGTTAAAATTTATTTTAGCTCCAATGTATTTTAAGGTGTTGACGACTTTAACTTTCATAGATTATAGAGCAAAGAAGATACAAACAATTTTTTATTTTTATATTAATTAAAGTAATTTTAATACAGTTACAATGTTTTCGTCACCTAGACAAAAAGGTATTACAAACCTAGACATACATACTATAACTAAGAAATAATTACTAGAAATATAATATAAATTAATTTATTACCCTTATGGACCTTGAAGTGTGTATTCTTATTGACAGTGTTTTTAATATAATTATGATATTTTTGTTATCTTCATGTAAGGCTATAAAAATATAATAAAAAAAGGGCACGTCTAAAATAAAAAGCTTAAAATGAGGATGTTTCTTAAGAATTTGATATTATTATTATTATTATTATTATTATTATTATTATTATTATATTGAATATTTACTAATAAGGTATTAACTAGCTTAAGTGATAAAAAAAATTGATAGTTTATCATAAAGTCTTACATTAGAATATCACCTTTGTCACTTATCTTTGGTGAGAATAAAAGGGAAAATCTTTGCTAATGCCATCACTATCCATTATTATCATTACCATAATTAGATGGCACTATAATGAGAACCAATATATTAATTATTGTTGCTATTAGGGTTTATTTTTTAAAAAAAATCAAATATATATATTTTTTTACATATGTTAATGGTTGAATTTTTCAGTTTCCAACAAATAAGTGATTAAAATAAAATTTAATCCTACAATATCAAAGGTGAAGGTTGTTATGAGTTATATTATGATAGGCATATTTGGTATACCGCCACTTTGATTATTCGCCATATATGTGGCCTCCAACATTGTTAGGCACTAACCACTACGGTCATAACTAATTAATACCCTCACCTTAATTAACGCTATCATCTTTTTTTGTTATCATCCATTAGTTGGCTACTTCTTTGAATACTATCAACAGAACTCTTCCCCTTTATTATTTAATCATAATTCAATGTGTAAAGCAAATCGATCGTATCTATTATGTGGAAATGAAGAATATACTTTGGTATACGTTTCGAGGATATCATTTATGGTAAGAGTATTCCTCTTCGCCCTTGATAAATAGAATATTATCATTTATGATTTTGGGATTTGAGTTTTTTTTTTTTTTTTTTAAACTTCTCCTCTTACTTCCATTATTTCACAAATTCAAAGTCAAATACTCCTCGTGTGCTAATTTTTCAATCTACATGAGTAGATTGATGATTAATTTTATCTTTAAGTTATCAAAACCATGGCAACTATCCAATAATAATAATAATAATAGTAAAATTATTATATAAAATATTCGTTAGATTGAAAAAATATCATAAATATAAGGACGTCGCCAAAATCATATCATTATGTAGAATAGGCAAGGAAGGATATATTTATATATTAAAGAGATGTCTCAATGAACTTTTTTTTTTCAAGTAAATTATCCTAAATACTATCAACATAATTCTTATTTATATTATTATTATCATTTGAAATGACAACTATTTTGTTTGGGGTCGATCGTGACTCAACACATAGAGCCAATCAACCATAGTTTCATGGCATTAGTTGAAAAAGAGTATTTTTTGAAATTATTTTTTTTATTTTTATCTAAAATATTTTTTGAAGGACTAATAATCCACTAGTTTTTGAGGTCACAATCCAACTTAAGAGAGCCATCTTACACTAATTGCTGGATCAAAAAAATAATACATCAATATGTATCGGATCAAAAAATATCATGAATATAAGAATTTCTCGGGAAAACAAAATATTCATACCAAATATTCTAAAAAAGAAAAAAAATTCATACCAAATATTCCTAGAAATTACATCGATTGGCGTACCCATTGGAAATGTGGTAACTCTACTTAGCAAACAAGTAGAAGAAATAACGTGTAAAGTGAGGGACAACCACAAAGGCTTATTACATGGTTTCTTCTAATTCATCTCTCTCCCTCTCTATCATACCGTCTCCTTTCTTCTCTCTTTCCATCAACTCATCCACTATCCTCCATCCCTCATCCTTCATCGTCGATTTTGTCACATTTTCATTTTTCATTTGTTCAAAAAGATGGGTCCCGTCTCCTTCAGCCAATCACTACTCGACACGTCTGCGCAGAACTTGTTTGCTGGTCATGGCAATTATATAGAAAGATAATACACATCCCTATCCTGGAGAGGAGATAAACAATGTGAGGTAGGTCTCATCACACTAGTATAAACTGTTGTGGCCAAAGTATTATCGTCAATATCTTATCATAGACAAGTAGACAATTAATTATTAGGAATGGTGTTATAAGGATAGGGATTAGATTGATAGTCATCAAGAACTAAGGTTTTGGATCCCTCCATATGGTTGATTGATTGATTCCTCAACAATATTGATTGTTGATGTGAAAATTTATACTTCCATCACACATAAGGAATGGTTTGTAGAGAACACAACAAGTCTTATTTTAATTAGTATTGAGATTTTGGCATGAAATTAATTATATATGTTATAAATTTATCCTTGAAGATTACAACACTTTGACAATATTGATCTGATGCAAGAGGGTTTCGTTATGTTAAGGAGTCTTTTTATATATATATATAGTTTGACTTTGGATATATTATTTTGATTCAAACCATCACATTAAACTATGTTGATATTGGTTATTTGGCTCCTCATATAAAAATAAAAAGCCTATTTTGTTTACTATTTCTAAAATATGTTTAACTCAAGTTAATTGTTAAACAAATGTGACTTATGGTGGATGTTGAAAATCATATGAAATATGTTGGAACAAATACACTATTTCTAAGCTTTGAAAGGATTAAAAAAATGTTATTATATTTATGAAAAACCATATATATATATATATATATATATATCATTTATTTATGTGCCCTTTAGGATGTACTTCTTGAACATTCATCAACTAAGTCCAAGTTTATTGTAGAATAACTAAATAAAAGTAAAATGCTAAATTTACGTAATCATAGTCAGTTTAAAGACAAATTGATGTATCTTAAAAAATATTCTAATACTAAAAATTTAAGAATGATTTAGATATCTTATATTTGTATATATATTGTTAATAACGACAAATTAATCTTTTTTAGGATCACAAATGTCTAAAGACAGTGATATAGAGAGGATCTTGATATTTGGAGAGATATATAAGTATATCAAAATTTATAATGGCAAATAAGATTTTTTTTTTTTTTTTTTGGCGATGATATATATAAAATATGAAATATCTTTTATGGTGTCATATATTTCATTTTAATATATTTTTTATAGACCATATGGCCATCCAAAACCTGGTGATCATCCAACAAACACAACTGGGATGTTAATCTTTCATTACCACTGGATTAATTTATGCTAAGACTCCTCCTTTACTAAGCCTAATCGATCTATTTTTGCTCTTTTTTATTTACCTTGCGGCCCTCGGTGACTTTGTAGCTTCTACCCCCTGGCGTTGACCAGCACCAATGGTTGACCTTCTTCTTTTCTCATCTAGATTTTGCACCTCAAGATGACATCATTTAGCATGTGGCTTTTGGTTCTCAGTTTCCAATTGACCAATTGTTCTTCCTCTTCCCACCATAAACTTTCTCCAATCTACACCGTAAAAAATCTTTATGAGTTCCTTTCCTTTTCTTTTCGTTTTAATCTTTTATCGGAAAAGCACAAGTTAAGGCGACAGATTCTGCGTTATCATACATATATGAATTCTTTTGTTTACAGCGAAAATACTATTTGATGACATAAATAAAGGAAATAAATATAACATTAATTCTGAAAGTGAATTCAAGTTAAATAAATAAATATATATATATATATATAATATTGCCAAAGTACAAAAATTAAAAATTGGAAGCCAAATTTAATACCATAGAATATGAATTGATTAAATTTTAGTACCAAAAAATAATTAAAATGATTAAAGTGGTATTATATTCACCTACATCATTACAGCATCAACTAATTATACACTTTAGATTAATCCAACTTTTTGTTTGCCGATTAGCCAACTTTCTTCCACAAATCAGAAAGCGTTTTTTTTTATTTTTTAATATTAATAAAAAGAGCGTAAAAAACTTAAGCCCGCATAACTTTGATATGCGACGCTCATCATTGGAAGAACCACCCGCGTAGTTCCTCAATGCGACGCCATTATTACAAGAACCGTTTAAATGACTAAACCACCCTTATGACCCCCTCTGCTGGTTTTCGTCTTATGGTTTACCAATCCCACGGCGGTCGGGCGGTAATTTTATGGATTTCGTAGTCTTTTTAAGTAATTTGGCAATCGTCGTTTATAGTCCATTTTTTTATTTATTTATTGTGTGGGGACCTCTCGCTTCGCTTCCTCCGGTGCTTTCCTCCACCCTCGCTTTCATCTTCTTCTTCTTCTGCGCTCCTCCTAATCCCTCGCCTTTGTCTTCCGATTGAAGCAACTCCCCTTCGCCTCCCACCGAGATCGTCTGCTGCTGCAAGGGCCGCCTTTCAAAATCGTTCCTTGATGTGCCTCCGCCTCGATGGTGCGCGATCCCCTCCTCCCTCTCTGTTTCGGGTTCTCTCTTGGGCCGTTATCGTGTCGATGCATTGTGTTATTTGGGTCCGGTTTTGATCGGTTCCTCGATGACTTGAAGCCTCTTCCTTAATATTTTTTTCTTGGCCTTTTTGATTCTTTTCCCTTGGTTTAAAAGATCGAATTTTTCCTTTCCTTTGATAAAGATGTTATACTGGCTCTCGAAACGAATCTTCTTCGATTGCATTTTTTTTTTTTTTTTTGTCGCTGTTGATCTTGGCTTTGTAATCCGAAGGTTGCTTCTCTTCGTTTAATTGGTAAGTCACGTAAGAAACAAGTCTTCCTTTTCCCCCTTTCTATGTTGCTGTCGAGTGAGTTGCAACGTCTTGCTGCTTATTCTTCTTTTTTCCTTTCTCTGTTGGAAGTGAATTCCTTCTTCGTTTTGGCAATTGAGTTGGTTATGTTGGATTTGATGGACTCGTCGCTCATGCTAAAATCTTTATTTGGTATCGTTGGTACGGCAAAAGGGGATCAGTCTTGGTCCACCAAATTGAAATAGATTGCACTGTTTTTGATTGCGAATATTATCGACAGTTTTAAAGCATGTAAGTGGAAAAAATCACATGAGAGAAATTAATAGTGTCTTGACCTTTTCTTCTTCTTCTTCTTCTTGCTTGACGATGACTCCTTTTTTTTTTTTTCCCCTGTTAGAAGTAAATTTCTTTTCTTGTCTGGGGAGTTGAGTAGGTTGTGTTGGATTTGATGGGCTAATCTCCCGTGCTAAAGAGTTGTTGTATCGTTGGAGCGGTTAAAGGGGATCGTTCTTGATCCATTAAATCAAAAATAGATAGGACCCCTTTTGTTGATTGTGAATGTTATGTACGGTTTCTTAAGCGCATATAAATAATGGACAAGATATGTGAAAATGAGATTACTAGTGTGATTGATGTTTTCTTTTTTTGTATCCCTCATATCTGTCTATATCTGTCAAATTAATGGGTCATAATCTTTTTAGCTTGTAGTTTCTATTTTGAATTTATGCTTGTGATTTGGTCACGTTGCAGGTGAATTATCCCAGTTCGGACCAACTGGGAAATACTTCCAGATAAATGGAACAGATCTGCTGTAGTTTCAGGGTATCTATTTGGTTGGGCACTTTTTTGGTTGTAGTGTTGGGGGAGGTGTTGTATACTGGTCTTGTTCGATGCAGATGATAATAGTTGATTGCATCTTGTGGAGGCTGCCATAAGCATGTCAATCATGTTTTGGGTGATGCATTATCACTCATGTCGTGACAGCAGTTTTTTTTACAGCTACATAAGTACATATGCAATCGGCAATTTCTCCTACCTACAAGTTGGTGGAATTCACTGTGAAGCTGGTACAGAGCCTGTTATTTTAAGTTCTTTGGGAGTTAAGTGATAAGGTCTTACTTGTTTGCTGGTAAATCTTCATTATGGAAAAGTAAGTAAATCACAACTGCATTTCTTAATCTAATTTTCATGTCAGGCTGGGGCTTATATGGTCACATGCTGTTGATCTCTTTTAGGTATAAACTGATAAAGGAGATTGGCGATGGAACCTGTGGAAATGTTTATAAAGCACTCAATAGAGAAAATAATGAGATAGTAAGTGCGGAACCTTCCATCAGATGAAGACACCTTCTGAGCAACACTCAGCTTACCAGTTATCTTTTATTTACAGTTGTTTTTTTACCAATATTACATGGTAAATGCGAATCTGCCTTTGGAAATGGGAACTCAACAAAAATAAAACTATTCTATGATTACTGACCTAGAGTACATTCTTATGAATCGATGACAAAGAAAAGAAAAAGATAAAAAAAAGAAAATATATCACTACATCTGATGAACTTGTTGTAAGATAGATCAAAATGATGAATGTGTTTGGCATGTGTTTTAAAACCTGATGAATGGATTGGCATGCAGAACTAAGGATCTAGAGAATTCTTTTGTTTGGGTCATCCAGAACCTCAAACAAATAAAAAGCCTTGGCTAAAGCACAAAAACTGTTAAAAGAATGTTTCATCAAGTACACCACTGGCAGCACCCACTTCTGCTGTTTAGTCAGCTGGGCAGAATGATCTCTCGCTGGTCCTTCATGTCACCATGTCACTGATTCCTTCTGGGGAATACCTTTCCTTCTGGGGAATACCTTCCCCTTATTTCCTGGTTGACTCATGATAGACCTGAAAGTAAACTTGGAAATTTGTCTTGATTGCTAGGATGGGTTAGCATCTTGTTTTGTTTTATAATCACTGTTTTTGAATTAATTTGGAATCAACTTTTTTGTCAGTAACATTTTCAAAATTTTAGATACCTGATATTTCTTTGGTCACTGAATCTGAGAACTTTATGTCAGGTTGCCATCAAGAAAATGAAGAGAAAGTTCTACTTCTGGGAGGAATGTATGAATCTACGTGAAGCTAAGGTGCATCTCATGTTATTTTTTGGAACCTCACCATACTGCTTTTGATGTTTATTCTGAACTTAATTATGTGGTTCGTGAAATTTAAAGACATTATTTTGGCAGTCTCTTCGTAAGTTGAATCATCCCAACATTGTCAATTTGAAGGAGATCATTAGAGAAAATCATGAGCTTTTCTTTATTTTTGAACATATGGTGAGTGGTCTACCTTTCATCTTGAAGTAAGAAGAGTTATATGTTTGTTTCAGTAACAGGAAGGATATTACCATGATGCTGATTTAGGAAGATAAAAGAAATTGGTTTTGCTTGATCTGGGAACTTCTTTAAATTTTTAGAATTTAGGACTCACAGGTTCCGTTTCTTTTTAACTTTTTCTCACTGTTTAAGAGTAAGAAACAGTTATCATATTATAATATTCTCAAATTGAAATATTTAAATATCTGAAAGTGTCTGTTTTTAGTCATGTAGTTTATCTATTCTGTTTTTGGACCTTATAACCTTATACAATGTAGATATTCTTCATATCTGTAGTATATCTCCTTCGTATTGTAGTCTTTTCGAAAACTATGCTTCTACTGCACCCTGTTTCCTGGACAAAATTCACACTTGATTAATCAGGCCAGATTGGGCCAATGCACCATGGGTCTGGGTTGAAACTGGCATTATTTAGGTTTTTGTAATGTGTGCAAATACAAGATATTTTCCTTATAAAAAGATTTGATCGCCCATTACACGCTCGATGAATGTTTTCTTCCAGGAATATGAGGTTATTATGCCAATTGTTATTTACTCCATTGGACATTATCTGATGTGAATACCAAATTTCATCATTTTCAATCTTCTATTGTGCAAAATCTCATTGCTTTTGAATTAATGTGTCCAGGATCATAACCTATACCAGGTCATGAGAGATCGACAAACTCCTTTTACCGAGAGGGAGATACGGAGCCTCATGTCACAAGTATTGCAAGGGCTTGCGTACATGCATAAGAATGGATACTTTCATCGGGATCTAAAACCTGGTATTTGTTCAGTGCCGTTTGGTCGGATTATGTTGTTTGCAATCAAAAGCTTATAAGCTATACATTGATCTCAGAGAATCTTTTGGTGACTCGTGATTTACTCAAAATTGCGGATTTTGGATTGGCAAGAGAAGTAATGTCAGAGCCTCCATATACTGAATATGTTTCTACAAGATGGTAAAAAAAAGACATTCAGTTGATATAATAAGTCAAATTCAAGCAAATGTAAACTGGCATAACAATGAGTTGCTGTAGGGTTTATAATTATCTGACTGGTAGTTGATTATTTCTGTCAAGGTATCGGGCTCCTGAGGTGTTATTGAAATCTTCGACGTACACCCCTGCAATTGGTAGCTAATGATTGATCCTTGCTGGTTCTTCTGTCATTTGTTTATTCTTGATTTTCAATTTTTACAGTTTGCCATTCTTTGTTGGTTTCATTTGTTTTCCATTAATGTAAGATCAGTAATTTTCCTGCATACATTTGACATAGTTCATAAGATCTTAATTTTACTTTCCTATAAAATATATTTATCTCATTTAGACATTGTGTTCATATATGTTGGTCCCTGGAACTTGGTTTCTTAGGTCAGTTTGTTTTTACCGATGAACTTCATAGGATTTATAACCCAGGAAAATCGTGAAATATCCTTAGCTGGCTTCTACTTTTGTAGTGTCTTTTATAACCCAGTAAAATTGTGATCTTTTACTTAATGATTCACTCTTTTGATGGATCTACATCTTCTTAATAATTTAGCAAAATATTTGTTTCAAAGATCTTTTACCTGTTCACTAAACCACTAAAAAATTGAATTGTACCTAACATATTAGTACAAAAAAATAAATTGTAGAACAAACGTATGTGAATTCTCACTTGCTGATGTCAACATAAATGTTACATGGGCAAGTTTATTACTTCAATTGGCACTGGTACTAGTAGCTTCCTTATCAAATGAAAAAAATTGTTCTGCAAAGCTTACTTTTTTATGCCTCCCAGTTTGAGAGAAATCCCTCTGAAATCAAATGATATTTGTGGGTATTTTAAAATATATATACTACTCTGAACGGCATGATCATTACTTTGGGGCTCCTAGTATATTAATTTTAGCTTTTCATATCCACCCTCAACTCCACTGTTGGAGTTGAGTTTGCTTCATCTAGATTACTATTATAATCAATTGATGATCTTCGGAATTAGATGGAGTAATTTTGTGGGTATTGTCTTAAACCAAACATTGAAGTTCTTTATGCCAAGCATAAAGTATATCAAGGTGAGATTGCCATGCTACATGGGTGCTTCTTGTTCGTATGACACAAATCTACCTATATCAACAAGGATTGTCGCTAGTATTGCATGACCTGCACCCAACTCTCATAATTTTTCTTTGTGGCATTATATGTGACTGCTAGTTCACAGCAACACATCAATCCAAAAGGTGGAAAATTAGTTCTAGTTGACTCTTTTGTGGTATCTGATTATGTTGTAACATCCACATGTTTGAATCTTCAATAATTCAGCTGACCTTTGTGACATAATCTGCCCAGGGTACATACAAATATAACAGTACATGTAAACAGCTGATTTTTGAAGTTGCAAACTGAATTTGTACATACTAGTAGTCAGTTTTTTGCTGTTGAATAAGTCATATATCAATGTTTTTACAGATATGTGGGCTGTCGGTGCGAAAAAATATGCTTTGTCACTGTTGGTATATGTTGCCACATATATCTTATTCATCATTTGGTTTCATTGATAGGACTTTTTTTTTGTATAAAGTGTTGACCTCTAAGATCTCTTGGTGCTTTATTTTCTGCATAATTTCTGTCACTTATATAACCCATAGGTGACTCTGCTCTTCATTTTTAACTCTCCAACAATATATTTTCCTGTAACCTATACAAAAATCTTTCTTTAAGTTTTGATTTAAGGCCACTACAAAACTTTTCTGCTTATGGGTACTTTGAAATTTCTTGTATATGTGGTCTACTTGATGCACACTAGAACCTGTACATATTTCTGTTGCCTGAATCTCTGGTTTAGTTATTTCTCACAATTTTCTGCACAGTGAGATAGATCAGATATACAGAATATGCACCATTCTTGGGACTCCAGATAACTCTGTTTGGCCAGAAGGGATGGTCCTTGAACGATCTGTCTATTTTAACTTCTTTCAGGTGTAAATCTATGTATTTTCCAGTTTATTCTAGTTCTTCGTTGTGTTCCGTATATGATAACTTTGTTTTCTATCTCATGAAAAAGTTTCAGCCTGCCAATCTCTCAGATATTATTCCTAATGCCAGCTTGGAAGCAATTGATTTGATTCTGGTTGGTTCATCTAATTCTTATTTCCTCTTATGCTTACATTTTATTTGTAAGTTCTGGATCGTTCTTTTACAGTAATGGTGTTTTCTATTTGTAGCAATTGTGCTCCTGGGACCCACAAAGGCGGCCAACTGCTGAACAGTCATTACAACACCCTTTCTTCCATGTAATGTCCCAGATACTCGATTGTGCTTTGACTCTAATTGAAACAGCTCTCATCTATATACGTCTTTTCAGGTTGGCACGTGGGTTCCATGTCCTCTCCAGGATTCTTCTCAACTAAAGAAAAAACAAGCTGGTGAGCTGCCAGTGACAAATGATTTGAAGGTAATAGGCTTACACAGATATCAAACTTATTCGCACTTTTGATTTTTGTAGGAGATAAGCCAAAGCTTGAATTGAATCTATGGGATTTTGGCACAGAATCAGACGATTGCTTTCTTGGTTTAACACTAGCAGTCAAGCCTAGTATTCCTGACAGAGGTAATTTATAATAACCCTTATCTTTCCTCCCAGGTTTTTTTCCATAATATCTCAGTAGTGATTCTTTGAATTTTGATTTTCAGACAGTTAGGTTTATTATTGACTACTAATTAGAGATCTACTAGATTCTGTCTAAACTCTGTATGTTGATAGTTAACCAGTTTTATGTTTTAACCATGTGGTAAATCCAGACACTATTGGGGCAGAAGAGAAGTTCTTAAAATATTTTTTTCATCACGGTCTTCATATGATTTTTCTTTCTTTGTGACTTAAGGGCTTGGTTCCTAGAAAGTTTGTGGAGATTTTTCATCTTTGCCTTGACTCCTATCAGAATTAATTTTATGTAGCTTGTCATTTTGCTTGTAATCTCTATTAAGTTATTGTGCCTGTGCCTCAGTTCTAACTACTTCTATCTCTTTAATTTTCTTGCAGATGTTGGAAACCATTGTTTGCAACAACCAAGAGAGGTAAATAAGCAGCAGCTGTGCTAGGCATATACAAGTTCATGCTTGCACTCAAACAATGCAAACATGCATGCAAGAACAGATTTGCATGATTACTAAAAGTATCCATATGCTGTCTTCTGATCAACCATCATTTCTGCAATTTTTCCGCATGCAGGACTTCTTGTTTTACACCAGATATCAGGACCACTCTAGTCAATCAGGTTACTCTCACTTCTGATTGTGTTATGTGCAGATTACTCTGGCTAATAATTGGTAGTATAAGTCGATGAAATCACTAAGGAGTGGTTTCAAAAGCTCAATTGAGGATCTGTTGTTTTTTTGGAACTTTGTTTTTGTTTAGAGATAGTGCAACAATCCGTCGTCTATTATATGGATACTCTCTTTGGAGTATTTGCATGCTTGTGTAAACGAGCAAGTATGCTAATATGGGCATCAACTGGAAAGCCTCTTTGTAGCTTCTAGGGCTGCTGGATTTATGCAGGAAGCTGAGGATACGTGGATTTGGCTATTTGTCTGTGTTGAAGTCAAATTTAGGGCGACAAATCTTGTCTTTCATGGCTTCTATGAATTGGACATGGTTTCTCTAATGATAATAAGTGAATGAAAGTTGGATCTTGTTCTTAGCCATATAAATTTGTGCTCTATATTATTTTACGGCTTATCTTTTGGTCTCTCTCTCTCTCTCTCTCTCTCTCTCTCTCTCTCTCTCTGCTCTGGTAAACAGCTAATGCTTCACCCTTTCTTTCCTATTTTACATTGATCAACAAGTCTATTTTGTAATTTGCGAGTTTCCATTTGAAACCACTTTTCTTGTCGTCTTGATTACTAGAGAGTATGAAGAGTTACTGTGTCATTGTTGTGTCCTTTAGCCTGTCTTGGCCAGATTCAACTTTGCATTGCTATAGTCAATCCTTTTCTTCACCTTCATTTTTTGTTGTCATATGGTGGCCCTTGACTGCTTGTCCTGCAATGTAAATGATCTTGTGAAATTTTTTTTGCAAATGTTTGCTTTAAGGACTTTTTGAGCATTAAAATTCCATAAATGTCAATTGGAGGGTCGATGTTGGTCAATTTCTTTTGAACGCCCAGATGTTTGCTAATTGGTTCATGGTAACTTATACTTTTTGTTTATGGTATAATTATTTAAGGTATACACCTTTTTTTAATGGGTCCTTACTTATCATGGGCTTTTACTTATTTTCAGTTTTACTTTGAATGGAATTGGCTACAGTTATTTTGTAAATTTTAGGAGGATGTTGACTTGGTTCTGTTTTTTTTTGATCTGGTTCAGTCTATTGGCCCTTGTTATCCTCAGATCACAACATCAATGGTGTGAGAAACATATCTTCGTTACCATCACCGTACATACTAAGCAGGTAATGGTCTCGTGATTTCCAAGCACGATATGTTTGAATGTTGGTGTGTATGCTTTGATTAATTGGAGAACTGGTTCTTGACTTGCTTGTTCTTAGCCAAGCTTCCTTAATGACGGTTGGGGTTCCAGAATCATCCACCTTCACATTCCCTGCAGTGCAGCCAAACCTCCTGGACAACAGTGCATTTGGACCAATGATGTCTCTTTCTTCGCCAATCCAGCATGGTCGCTTGTTTGAGTAACCACCTTTTTGGGGACTTTTTTTATTTTATTTTATTTCTTTCTTCATCCTTTTTTTTTTTTTTTCTTACAATTATACAAAAAGATTGGCATTTGAGACGGTCAAATAAGCGGCTGAGTAGGTGTGGATGTATGTAGTTTGCTATTTTTGTAGAGAATGATCTACAGAATAAGAGACCCGTTTGTACATATTCAGTGAAGTATAATGGGAACTGTGACAAATCTAATGAATGATAAGAAGAAGATTCATGTTGGAGCTTAAGATGTATAACTCTTTCAGTTGTGTGGTCTCTTCAGATGCTTTTTGAGCACACAATTCTACTGTTTTATGTACGATACGATTAAAATTATTGCCAAACTAGTTTCATCAATGGTTGATTGGGCCTTTTCACATACATCCTGTGAACTCTACCAGCAGATTTGCAATGTCGTCAGGATTTAACATTTAGTGGGGCAGGGAATGTTGCAGTTGTGCCTGCCATCACATGTGAGTTGGGGTCCACGTAAAAGTAACAGGAATTTGTGGTTCTATCATATTTTTATTTAAAAGTGGTTGTGTAGTTGTAGAGTGAAGAAGTGAGAAAGCCAACAACAGCAACAAGAATCACCAGCTGTACGATAACTTTTTCTTTTGAGCGACCACCAATCCATATATATATATATATATATATATATATATATATGTCATCTCCCCCACTGGATGGGATAATGCTGCTCTCCGTCTGCTTCCCCTCAAGGTTCCTACGACCCCCTCCCCCGCCTCTCGACGCCACTCTATACAAGGAGTTGCTGAACACAAAGGTGCCTTCTTCCTCTCGGCTGCTCAATCGATGTTGCTTCCGTGTCTCTATCTATGGTTGGCTAGCCGGATGCTTCCTTTTGGACGATAAGCTCTTAAAGATTTAAACGAAATCGAGCCTCCGGGTGATCCATGATACACACAAAGAGGTAGGTCTTTGTTGTTTTATGAGGAATGACGGACAAGCTTCTACGATAAATTTTTAGGTAAAATTCCTTGGCTCCTTCAAATCTCTGCTTCCGAAATTTTTGGGGGTTTGCGGACATGGTTGGGGGCTTCTTCTGCTTCCGGTTCCACTCTATGGAAGAGATGAACAAGGAGGTTCTCCGTGAAGAAGGATCTTACTTCTTCTTCCGTGGCTAGCCCTTAACCCTCCTCACCCTTTGGAAATCAAATTTCTAACCCCTTCTTCTCTTAGAATGTACACTTGGCTTCAACTTTCGGATACCCTCTTCAACTTTTGAACACAACATTTCTTCCTCAGATTGCAGCCCATATAGATAGATACACATCTCAAGGTTGCGTAAGTTATGTTGACCCAGCCTAGGGGTACATTTGCTCACATTTTGTTTGTTGTTAAGAGATCTCACCATCCCTGTTCCACAAAGATATTTGGATTGATAATATCCCCTTCTTACCTTGCAGTCGACTCGGTGAGATGACGAGCTATATAGTTTTTATTGTTTGACCTTTTGAATATTCATGGTTGCATATCTTTTCCATCGTTTGCCATCCGAGAGGAATCATAAGATTCATATTCCTAGTATTTATACGTTATGATGATTTTTGGGTTTGGTAGTCCAATACTTTGGACTCGCTGTCTTCGAATGGTGCCCATCGGTTTATGAATGTTTGAGTCTTTGCATAGAAAAGAGGTTTTGGAAACGAACGATATTGACAGCTTCTTTCATTTGCCCTAAAAAATTTCCAACTTTTTTTCTACGGAAATGATCTACGAATCGGCTCCCCCTACTTCATTCAGCCCCACCTCTTAACATCACCGAACCAGTTATTGTTCATAGCAGCTAAAAGATTTCCCCAACTCCACGTTGTCCTATAAATAGCGGAATATTATATCCATAAATCCATCATATTCTGACTTCCTATTTCACTCCATCATGATATCAGATCTCTCTTTCTCTTAAGATAGATTAACTCCTCACCTTTTCCCTCTGGCGACGAGAACAAACACCCCACGGCTTGTGAGAACGCCGTTTGGTGCCCTCTTCCGCACTGCAGAACTCCAGACCCGCAAAACTCAGTCGGCACCATCCCCAGCCCTCGTCGCCCTCCTCGGCTCAGGCAGAACCCAGCCAATAGTTCCAGAGCAGAACTCGTGTGGCTTGACGACCTTTGTGTTGTCATCGGCCGCTCTGGTGCCATTCCAGCTCTCGTCGCCCTCCTCCGCTCCGGCAGCAGAACTCGTGTGGCTTGACGACCTTTGTGTTGTCATCGGCCGCTCTGGTGCCATTCCAGCTCTCGTCGCCCTCCTCCGCTCCGGCAGCAGAACTCGTGTGGCTTGACGACCTTTGTGTTGTCATCGGCCGCTCTGGTGCCATTCCAGCTCTCGTCGCCCTCCTCCGCTCCGGCAGCAGAACTCGTGTGGCTTGACGACCTTTGTGTTGTCATCGGCCGCTCTGGTGCCATTCCAGCTCTCGTCGCCCTCCTCCGCTCCGGCAGCAGAACTCGTGTGGCTTGACGACCTTTGTGTTGTCATCGGCCGCTCTGGTGCCATTCCAGCTCTCGTCGCCCTCCTCCGCTCCGGCAGCAGAACTCGTGTGGCTTGACGACCTTTGTGTTGTCATCGGCCGCTCTGGTGCCATTCCAGCTCTCGTCGCCCTCCTCCGCTCCGGCAGCAGAACTCGTGTGGCTTGACGACCTTTGTGTTGTCATCGGCCGCTCTGGTGCCATTCCAGCACGTCGCCCTCCTCCGCTCCGGCAGCAGAACTCGTGTGGCTTGACGACCTTTGTGTTGTCATCGGCCGCTCTGGTGCCATTCCAGCTCTCGTCGCCCTCCTCCGCTCCGGCAGCAGAACTCGTGTGGCTTGACGACCTTTGTGTTGTCATCGGCCGCTCTGGTGCCATTCCAGCTCTCGTCGCCCTCCTCCGCTCCGGCAGCAGAACTCGTGTGGCTTGACGACCTTTGTGTTGTCATCGGCGGCTCTGGTGCCATTCCAGCTCTCGTCGCCCTCCTCCGCTCCGGCAGCAGAACTCGCCCAGCTTGACGACCTTTGTGTTGTCATCGGCGGCTCTGGTGCCATTCCAGCTCTCGTCGCCCTCCTCCGCTCCGGCAGCAGAACTCGTGTGGCTTGACGACCTTTGTGTTGTCATCGGCCGCTCTGGTGCCATTCCAGCTCTCGTCGCCCTCCTCCGCTCCGGCAGCAGAACTCGTGTGGCTTGACGACCTTTGTGTTGTCATCGGCGGCTCTGGTGCCATTCCAGCTCTCGTCGCCCTCCTCCGCTCCGGCAGCAGAACTCGTGTGGCTTGACGACCTTTGTGTTGTCATCGGCGGCTCTGGTGCCATTCCAGCTCTCGTCGCCCTCCTCCGCTCCGGCAGCAGAACTCGTGTGGCTTGACGACCTTTGTGTTGTCATCGGCCGCTCTGGTGCCATTCCAGCCCTCATCGCCCTCCTCGGCTCCGGCAGAACTCGCACAGCTCGACGACCTCCGTGCTGCCATCGGTAGCTCCGGTGCCATCCCAGCCCTCGTCCATCTCCATATCAACGGTGCCACCCCTACCCCCACTGCAGCACATCCCTTCTGCAATTCCAAAGGCGAGAGTTGTAAAGAATTAACTCGGGGAAAACAAAAGCATGCCTGTTATCCAAGTTTAACATCTATTTATTTATACACTAATTGAAAGACAGATTTATCTCATATGATGAACGATATCATCTCGTTCACTTAGGAAAATTTGTTACAGCTAACATACCCCCGTAAGATCGAGCTCCTGTCAAGAACGTCGATCTTGGACCGATAGAAGAAAAACAGTTTACGAGCCAAAGACTTCGTGAGGAAGTCGGCCATTTGGTCAGCTGTGTGGACATGAGAAACACGGAGCTGCTTGCGGGCTACTTGATCGCGGACAAAGTGAAAGTCAATAGCAACGTGCTTCATGCGGGGGTGAAAAACTAAATTTGCACAAAGGTAAGTGGCCCCGATGTTATCGCAGTAAATAACAGACATAGAAACAAAGTGGAGTTGAAGTTCCTGAAGCAAATGGCTAATCCAATTGAGTTCAGCAGCAGCAGCGGCAACAGCCCGCTATTCAACCTCGGTAGTAGATTTGGCAATCGTCTTTTACTTTTTAAAGCTCCAGCTTATCGGATTAGCACCAAGAAATACAATATACCCTGATGTAGAGGTTCTATCATCAACGTTACTGGCCCAATCCGCATCAGCAAAGGCATGAAGCTGAGAGAGAGATTGTTTACGAAGAAAAATACCATGATCGATAGTCCCCTTGAGATAACGCAAAATGTGTTTGACAGCAGTCCAGTGCAAAGTAGATGGTTGATGCATAAATTGAGAAAGGAGACATTGGGACGAGTGAGTGCTAGATATTGTAAGGAGCCAACTACCTGTCGATATAGAGTAGAATCTATAGCAGGACTACCATCATAGAGTTGTAGCAATGCACTTGAAGATATAGGAGTAGAGACTGTTTTAGTGTCTTGCATGTTTGTCTTAAATAGTAAATCATAAATATACTTTCGTTGTGAAAGAAAGAGACCAGAAGATATAAATGTAACCTCAACACCGAGAAAGTAATGCAGGGTACCAAGATCTTTAAGGGAGAATTGTTCTGTCAATTGCGTAATAAATGCTTGAACCTCCGTTGAGTTATCGCCTGTGATAATAATATCATCCACATAGACTAGGAGATAGATGGTGCACCCATGATGTTGGCGTAAAAATAAGAAAACATAAGACTTAGAGTTGATGAAGCCAATTGAAGACAAGTATAGACCAAGTTCAGTATACCATGCTCGTGGAGCCCAACGAAGTCCATAAATGACCTTTTTAAGTTTACAAACATGCCACGAATACTAAGGATGTATAAAGCCTAGAGGTTATTCCACAAAGACATCTTCAGTGAGGGTCCCTTGTAAAAAGGCATTGTTAACAATTAACTGACATAAGCACCAACCTTTTGATATTGCCAGACTTAGTAGAAGCCGAATAATAGTAGATTTGACAACAGGACTAAATGTCTCAGTGTAGTCAACGCCAGGTCGTTGATGAAATCCTTTGGCCACAAGTCGTGCTTTATAGCGAGCAATTGAACCATCGAGATTCCAATTAATTCGAAAAATCCACTCACACCCGATAATGTTTTGTGTGGAGAGAGGAGGGGTAAGAGTCCAAGTAGCATTGTGAAGAAGAACATCATACTCCTAACACATGGCTTTACGCCAATGGGGATATTTTTGGGCCTGAGAGAAGGAAGTTGGTTCAACAGAGTCAAAAGAGAGTTTGGTGCTAGCATGCAAATCTAGAACTTGATGTGGTTTAAAGATACCACACCTGGAACGAGTTTGCATAGGATGCTGGGAGGTGACAGTAGGACTAGGGGGTAAGGGCTGTGGGTCAGTACTGGTTGAGGCATACGGAGGGACAATAGAAGTATCCTAGGGTGGCGAGGACAAAGACACTGGGGGGGGAGGAGAGGAGGAATAGGGAAATTATGGAACAGAAATAACAAGTGAGTGTGGATCTAAAGAAGACAAAATGCAAAATGGAGAAGGAAGATTGTTTATAGAGATCCAATGGAACGACAGATTGTCAATGATCTCGAAAGGGAAAGATAGACTCCACAAAAATAACATGTCTGGAAATAAAGACTTTAGCAGAGTGAGGGTCATAACATCGATAGGTGTTATGTTTAAGAGAGTACCCTATGAAAACACAAGGTCGAGATCGAAGTTGTATTTTATTAGAATTGTAGGGACGTAACCATATATAACATAAACAACTAAAAATTTTTAGGTTTGTAGGTTGGGGTGTTTTTGAAATAGCCTTTCAAATGGTGAATGATATTGTATGAGAGGAGTAGGCAAGTGATTAATAAGATAAACAATAGTTTGAAAAGCGACGGACCAAACGGTAGAAGGCATGGAAGCTTGATGGAGCAATGTGAGACCAGTCTCAACAATATGACGATGCTTACGCTTAGCAGAGCTAACCAGTTGAGGGGTATATGGTGGGGACTTGAGATGTTGAATACCAGAGGTAGTGAGATAAGATGCAAGGGCTTGATATTCACTGCCACCATCAGAATAGATAGTTTTAATAGTAGTTTGAAAATAATTCTCAACCAAGTTCTTGAAGTTAGAGAAGACAATAGTAACCTCAAATTTTTTACAAAGAGGATATAGCCATGTGTATTTTATAAAATAGTCTACAAAGATAACATAGAATCGAAACTTGTCAAAAGAGACAACTGACGCAAGACCCTAGACATCAGTATAAATAACCTCAAACGGTTTAGAGTAGGAAACAGAAGATGTACCAAATGGTAACCGATGACTCTTATTACTAAGACAAGCATCACAGTAAGTAATAATAGTATCAGATTTAGAGATAGGAATAGAGTAGCGAGAAAGTAACTTTTGTTGAACAGGGGTTGAGGGATGACCAAGATGTTGATGCCACATGTCGATTGGAGTAGCTGTAGAGACGTTAGCAGTAGGTTGAGTGAGATACAAGGTGGAAGGCCATTCATAGATGTTGTCTTTATTCGGATCGCGAACCAATGATGCTCCCGTGCTCAAGTCCTTGCCAAGAAAATAATCATGAAAGAATTTAGTAGAAGCATGGTTTTGTTAGCAAAACTGAGAGACAGAGATGAGATTTCTTTTAATGTGGGGTGCACATAAAACATTATCGAGTGTAAAAGAAGTGACATTAGAAGTAAGCTTCATTGAACCAAAATGAGTAATAGGAATTCTGTTACCATCACCGATGATAATATCTTCATTTTCGCCATAGTTGTTGTGGAGCGATAGGTTCTGGAGATCAGAAGTAATATGGTGGAAAGCACCAGAGTCCACAATCCAATTAGATTGACTGTCAGAGGGAGTCGTCATGACATTTGCCCGAGGCCAGGCGGTGGAAGGCGAGGTCAAGACCAACAAACCTTTACCGAGTGATCGACTTTATCACATAATTGGCAGACAACTGGTTGCTGAAACATAGAAGGAGGACAATGTGGTTGAACTACAGTATTCTGACGAGTGTTGAAGTACAGAGAATGGGAAGGCGGTATTGATGGAGAGGGACCCGTAGAAGTGGGAGAAAAGTTGGTCACACCTTTTGAAGCATTCTTGCGGTATTTATGATTTTGCCGGTTGGACTTCTGGTTGAACTGAGCCATGATAGGAGGTCCTGGCAAGGGTCCTGACAGCCTATCAGCACGCTTCAGGTAAGCTTCATAGTCGGTGAGCTTGTCATAGAGTTCTTCAAAGCAAATCGGAGAGTCACATGCTCGAAGTGCGGTAGCCAATTCTTTGAACTCGGTACTCAATCCATTAAGCGTGTGGATAATAACTTCTTCATCAGTTAGAGAATGACCTATCAAAGCTAGGTCACCAATAATCATTTTGATATGTTGTAAGTAATTGGCAATAGTACTTCTCTCTTGCTTAAGGTTCATAAGGCTGGAGAGAAGTCCAAGCATGCAAGTCAGGGAGCGATTCGCGAAGGCAGTGACACAAGAGGACACAAGCAAAGCAATGGACCCCGCGATAGAGGCTTGAATTGCCTGAAGTATTAGCCGATCTTGACGTAACTATAGCTTATGGGCAGAATTCGGTACTGGGCTGGGTTCTCCTGGAACATGTATCATTGCTGATAGACAACTAAGAGAACCATCAATGTAGCCCAATAAATCATAACCAAAAAGAAGGTTCGAGAATTGAGCCTGCCAGGATGCATAATTACCACTCTTGGATAATTTAAAAGGAATCAGGGAAGCGGCATTAATGGAGGTGAGTCCTGAATGCAGAGTAAGATTATCAATAGGAAAAAGTGTTAGAGCATCAGAGGTAGAGGAGGAAGACATCAGGGAACCAATAGTAGATCAAGGGAAAGCAAAAGTTAAGTGATCTCGCTAAGAAAACAATGTCAAAAACAGTAGGAGTGGGAGTAGGAAGCCAATTAATAAGTAATATGACTGAAGTGTACAAAGAAATTAACGGTAAAAGAAATGAGAAATGAAAGGAAAGGAAACACTACCGTGTCTTGATACGACAAACAGCAGTGTTGGATAGTAAAAGCTTGTTGGAACCAGCGATCGGGTGCAGCAATACTGCTAGAACTAGCCCGTTCGAAGAGAAATCTAATAGTGAAAGAAGGAAGAGATTGCCATTGTTGAAGGGAAGAAACTTAGTAGGTAAGTGACCGTCGGTAGCTGAGAAGAACACAGGCTGCGACGGTTGCCCTCCAAGAACTAGACTACAAGGAGGTCATAATTCGGGGAAGCTGCATATGAAGTTCCTTAGTGCCGGCCAGCAGAAATCGACGACAGTGACAACGGACGATGCTAGCACCCTTGGAAAGGGGAATGAATACGGGCAACTTTAGTACAACACCCGACAATTCGAGGTCGTCGCCGAAGCAGAGGTAGCACTGTGCACCTACAAGCAGAGTGAAGGGAGGGAGCGGGCGGGGGGAGGCAGCACTAGTGTCAACGATGCTTCAAGCCGATCTCATTGCTTGATTAGAATCACCATCCTTCGATCGAACGACGCGGTTGGAGGTGGCAAACCAGTGAGCAAGCATTGGATGGTGGATCTCGGCGGCAGTGAGCGCTTGCTGAAGACCGGTGCAACCAGACACACACTGGATGAAGGGAGGGCTATCAATCTCTCTCTTTCTGCACTTGATGATGTTATTGCTGCTGTGAGAATGAGGCGCAGTCACATTGCTTATAGGAACAACAAGCTGACTCAAATCCTCGGTGACTCGCTAGGCCACAATTCGAAGGTTTTGATGATTGTGCACATCAGTCTTGGCGACGATGATGCTACGGAGACTGTATGTTCTCTGAGCTTTGCTAAAAGATTTAGAGAGGAAGCCGAAGACTTTCAATGTCGTGTGACAGTGGGAGGAGAGAGGGGTTAGCCACGAATCAGAGCCCCTATTGCGGCTGATGGGGCGGGCTGCTGCTGCAGCAAGAGAATCAATCGATGTGGTAGGGCAGTGCTTTCGTGTTGATAAAAATAGAGGAAAGAGTGCTCTGTTTCATTAATAAAATAGAGATCCGGTTGCAGCTCCGTAGAGAAGAGGAGAACAGGGGTTCCGATCGAATGGTCACCCCTTGGAGAGCAGTGGAGGAGCCGAGATCAGCGGTGGTGAGGATGGAGGCAGTGCCACGGTGTTGGTTCTGCTGCTTGGCGACGAGGCCACGGTGGACGACGACACGAGCGGTCTCCGAGGTGGCGGACTTGAGTTTGATTTTATGTAGGACATATGGTGTCTCAAGTCTAAAGGCCAGACACACAACTGGGACTATAGAATCGTTATCTAACGATATGTATCATTAACCATATAACATTCAATAAGAAAAACAATTAGTGAACTCATTCTCCGATGAGCAACTGTATTATATCCTTAGTGTCCCCACGTAAGTGGCTATGAGACCAACCTCCTCTATCATATGGACGGGTATATAGTATACTAATATGTCTAATTATCTCGATGTCCCTCTCGAGTAACCTATGATCGAGATTATTTATGATCTATGTTTAAAGGTAAATCGATCTCATTATCGTAAATTCAACATAATCTGGTTCTCATTACATAGAATCAAGGACATCACTATATATATATATATATATAATATAATTTAAAAATATGTCAATAATAATCATAAGTAAAAAGATCGTACAACGTGTAACACGTGCCATCACTTATATGATTGGCTTGTAGGGCACCTATATGTCTAATCCCCATCAGACCCCTGTGATGCTTAAAGACAATTTGAGATAATGGCTTCATTAATGAATTTGCAATGTTATCTTCGAATGAAACTCTTTTATTTCTACATCTTTACGGGCCATGATCTCTTTAATAAGTTGGAACCTTCTCAAAATAATTCTAATGAGACTTGAGTTCCCTACTAGAGCTATCGTCCTATTAGTGTCGTTACATACAGGAATCGACACCATGCTGCTTGGTACAACTCTCGAATCTCTGATGAACTTCTTCATCCACATCCCTTCCTTTGTTATTTTTGTTGCAGCAATGTACTCTACCTCTATGGTCGAGTCAACAGTAGTATATCCAACTTATTGCTCCTCCATTCAGGGTGAAGATATATCTTGAGTTTGATTTACTATCATCGATGTCAGATTGGAAAGTCGAGTACGTGTAGCCCTCAACCTAGAAGCTACCTTCTACTTATACTAGTAAAAAATATTTAGTTATTCTCAAGTACTTAAGGATACACTTTATTACCTTTAAGTATTCCAAACCTGGATCCGTCTGATATCTACTCATGATACTTATAGCATACGCTATATCAGACCTAGTTGATAGATCATATCATTGAGGCATATGGTATCTTATCCACGTTTGCTCTTTCTTTAAGAGTCTTTGGGGATATACTCTTAAAAAATAATATTTCATATCTCATCAGTATGAGTCATCTCTTTGAATTTTTCATGCCAAATTTTTTTACAATGGAGTCTATGTACCTGGATTAGGACAATCCAAACATCCTCTTATATCTATCTCTATAGACTCGGATCCCCAAAATATAGGATGTTTTCCCTAAGTCTTTCATGAAAAAGTTTCTAGATAGCTAAGCTTCAACTGTGGAGAGCATTCCTACATCATTGATTAGGATGTCAATCACATACAACACCAAGAAGGTGATTGCTCTCCCACTTACCTTCATATACATACAAAGTTCATCTTTATTTTTAATGAAGTCATAAGATCTTATCGCCTTAGCAAGTCTTATGTTCCAACTTTGAGAAGTTTATTTTAGTCCTGGATAGACCTGAGCAATATGTACACCTTATTTGGACCTTCTCTGGATACGAATCCCTTTGGCTATATCCTATATACATCTTCCGTAAGGTTGTCATTTAGGAATATAAATTTCACATCCATCTGCTAGATCTTATAGTCATAGTGTGCTGCAATGGCCAAAAGAATTCTGATGGATTTTAATATAGTTACAAGTGAGAAGGTCTCATCATAGTCAACTCCTTACCTTTGACGATATCCTTTTGCTACTAGTCTTGCCTTATAGGTCGTCACCTTTTTATCTATTTTGATCTTCTTCTTGAAGATCCATTTATAGCCGATGGGTACGGTAACCTCAGGTGCATCCATAAGATTCCAAATCTTGTTAGAGTACATGAAATTCATCTCAGAATTTATGGCTTCTTATCGCTTCCCGAAGTCTATACTCATAATAACCTTATCATAGGTCTGAGGATCAACATCCTAAGAGTCCTCTCCACTGATATGTTTCACATATCTTTCAAAAGGGTAAGGTACTCTATTAGACCTGCGCAAATTTGGAACTTGTATGCTAGGTACCTAAACAGACTCTGGCTCTGGAATGATGCTTAAGTTATGTTCTCTAACCTCGCTCAACTCTATCTCACTCTCATTGTTTCCACTAAGAACGTGTTTCTTCTCAAGGAACATAGCTCTTTTAGCAACAAAGATCTTTTAGTCATCAAGATGATAGAAATAGTCCCCACAAGCTTCCTTGGGTATCCCACAAATTTGCACCATTCTATCCTTGATTCTAATTTATCAAGGTTGTGTCTCCTAACGTAGGCAAGGCAGCCTCAAATTTTAACAACCTTAAGATTGGGCTTCTTCTCTTTTTATATCCAGTATGATATAGACACTACCGACCTAGATGGAACTCTGTAGATCGACAAGGCGTATCCTCAGAATAAGACAGGTAGATCGACGAAACTCATAATGGGCAACACCATGTCTAACAGCGTGCAATTCCTTCTTTCTGATACACCATTTAGTTGAGGTGCATTAGGTGTCGATTGGGACATAATCCCATGGTCCCTGAGGAAATGAGTGAACTTTGTACTCAAGAATTCTTCTCGATCTGATCGAAGAGCCTTAATACTCTTTCTAATATAGTTCTCTACTTCATTCTTATATTCCTTGAATTTCTTGAAGGCTTCAGACTTATACTTCATTAAGTAAATGTGCTCATACATAGAGAAATCATTAGTAAATATAATTACAAGTAATCACTTATAGCCTGAGTCAATATGAGACTGCATACATCATTATGTATGAGTTCTAATAACTCAGTGACCCTCTCTCCAGTTCCACTAGAAGAAGAGTTGATCATCTTTCCATAAAGGTAAAGTTCATACGTTACATACGACTTATAGTTGAATGGATCTAAGTATCCATCTTTTGATAACTTTTGAATCCTTCCTTTATGGGTATGACCTAGCTCAATGACATAAGTATACCTCATTCACCTCATCTCGTTTTCTCTTGGACGTATTTACATTCATGATGTATGGATAAGTATCTAACACATATAAGCCATTAGTCAAGTCCCTCTTGTGATGATCTCTTTGTCTATATTTAGTGAACAACTACTTGAAATATAAATAATATTTTTAATAACAGAATGAACATAATAGCATACATCTGATACAATAATAGCTCCAACAGGCAAATGTAGTGTGATATCAACAATAGCAACTGTAGCAACTCTTGGTCCTGATAGAACCCTAGGGTTCTATCATGGAGGAAGAGGGTGGAAAAGCGGGATAAACGATCTCTTCGAGGGGATCGGGCCTCCTAGATCACTTCGAGGGGATCTGCCTCCTAGGATTTTGCCTTTTGGCTAAAACGAATACTTCTCATTGATTGATTTTTATGAAAGAGTTTACAGCCTTATTTATAGGGCTCTGCCAAGAATCTCGCTAATCTTCAACTCTTAATTAATTTAATAAACTCCTAACTATAAATAATAACTGACTCAATCCTAACCGAAGATAAAGATTAACTCCAACCAACTCATAACTGACTCGATTGGGCTCACCCGTCTCATAACTAACTCCGACTGGACAAACTAACATAAATCGACCCGATTTAATCATGAATGGATGGACCCGACTTAACTAGGGTCCTAGCAGACCCGCCTACTTCAAATCAGTCTTGCCCTCAAGACTGAGCAGTATCAGATTTCGAGAGCACTTCAATATTTGCCACGTATCATAACTCTTTGATCAATTAAGTAGGATCTCCACTTGGTGTAGGCAATGGTTTGGTCTTCTTGTGCAGTTGCCATTGTAGTCTTCTAGAAAACCTTTTTCATCTGATGGCTAGTGGTCGTACCATGTCTTTTTTTTAGGATCGCCACTTTGAAATCTTCTTAAGGCATCAAAAAGAAATAGATAAGTAGTTGTTTTACCTTTGAGCATCTTTTATCACAAATTAGGGTTTACCCATTAGCAATCTTATCTTCAGATTTAGCATAGATTTTATGATCGGACTCCACATTATCAATTTTTGATTCCTCCTTAGCTGGTTCAATCATCAGAAGTTTGTCACGGTTTTCATATTCGAGCTCCACATTGTTAGTTTTTATTTCCTCCTTAATTGTCTCAACCGTCAGAACTTCTTTTATTTGCGTTTGTCTATGTTGACTACCTTGAAGTCTTGTCTATTGAAGCTTCTGTTTCGATGAGTGTCCATAATGAATTTTTCTTCATGTACACTAGCAAATGATACGGCTACTATCATGGTGCGAGCATGACGAGCTTTAACTTCACACCAAATCTCGGGATTAAGTCACTCAATAAAATTTTTCACTAATTGTATCTTAGACCAATCTCGGGTTAGTTCGATAGGCGCTTAAATCTGCTATGGTACTCCTGTACTATAGAAGTCTGATGAATTTTGGCGAGTTGTCCATTAATGTTCTTGTACTCCGATGGTCCAAAGTGACTCAAGAGCTCTCTCTTGAACTGTTCCCATGAAGGGACTCCGTGATAAGTCTTGTATATATCATAACACTGGATCGCATTACCTTCGAGTTGTGCGGAAGCTATCTCCACCATTGATTCCTCCGGAGTCCTATGAAAATGAAAAAAAATTTCAGCACATGAGATCCAACCGATTAGATCTCCATCTTCCCATCTAGGAAACTCTATCCTCATGTGTGTGTAACTTGTGTCCTACCTATGGTCATATTTTTTAGATCGACTCCTTTTGAAACTTTTACCATGTTGAGTTTTGTTGGAGCTCTCTAATCGGTTTCTTCTAATTTCACGGAGGAGCTCTTGAAATCTGTCTTTCATACGAGTCTCATAGGCTTTAAACCTTGCATCAAGTGCATTATCTATAGTCATCGCATAGGATTGTAGGTCAATGATGTTCATTTTTTTTTTGCTATCGAGTCAGGGGCATGAGTTTGCATCGTAGATGTGGTCGGACTTGGTCGCAACGAGATTGTAAGTGTAGATAAACAATAGGAGGAGAGAAAGATGGATGCGGTTGCTGGAACTTGGCTAGGTGGCAGCAACAGGATGAAGGTGGCTACGGTAGATGCGACTGTAGTAGAGGGAAGAAGATGAGGGCTGGCCAGTGGTGAGGAGGAGGCAACAACGGGTGGCCATGGTAAGGACAAGGATGACTGACAGGAGAAGGTAGTGGTGGTGGCCGGCGAGGGATGCAGTTGTGACTGCAGCTACAATTTTTTGGAGGAAACGAGGGTAGCGGTCGCCACGGTAGGTGGTAGAGGCTGGGAGCAGAAGGCAGGTGCAGCAGGGGAGCGACGACATGACTTGGTGCAGGCAACAAGAGAAGGGAGATGGTGGCCAGGAAGAGAAGGAAGCAGCGAGGTCCGACGAAGGCTGCGGCAGAGGGAGAGCAGCGGGGTCCGACCGGTGGTGACAGTGGCAGGGAGGAGAGGAACAGAGGTGGCCGGCGGAGGAAGAGGAGGGTGTGGCCGAGGAGGTTGCTGCAGCTGCAATGGTAGAGGAAGGAAGGTGCGGGCGCTGCAGAGGGGGGCGGCTGTGGCTGCAAGGGAAGATGGCATCAGTTGTCCGACAGTGATGAAGAAGAGGAGGAAAGGAAGAGCAGCGTGGGCAGGGATGGCCGACGACGGTGGCAGGGAGGAGAGACAACAGTAGTCGGGGAAATGGGCAACGACGATATGGCTGGGTAGTAGCTAGCAATGATGGCAGGGCGATGGCCGAGGGCTGGAGAGGGAGGAGGCTGTGGCGTCAGTGTGAGGAGTGCCCAACGGTGGTTGCGGTTGAGAGCAAGGGAGGCAGCGACTGATGCGGCGCTGGCTGATGATAGGAGCAGGGGAGGAAGAAGGGGTTGGCGTGAGGAGGGCAGCGATGATGTGCAACTGCTGCGGTAGGAGAATAGGAGAGGAAGAGGGCTGGCAGCAGGTAGGTGGGGAGGAAGAAGGGGGAAGGTGCGGGGTCCTTCTTCTTCTTCTTCCCTCTCTCTCTTTTCTTTCTCCCTTTCTTTCTCTTTCTCTCTTTTTTTTTTTTTTGGAAGATGAGGAGAAAGGAGGGGTGGTTGCGGCTTCTTTTTCTTCTCTCTCTCTCTCTCTCTCTCTCTCTCTCTCTCTTTACAGCAAAATGGTAGATATGACGATGGTGGCGACAATGATGATGTTGACGATGATGATGGCAGCGACGATGAGGACGAGATGAGTAACCATAGAATCACAACAGGAACACAGAGGATCGTTGCTCTGATACCAACTGATAGAACCCTAGGGTTCTATCGTGAAGGAAGAGAGTGGAAAAGGGGGATAAACGATCTCTTCGAAGGGATCGGGCCTCCTAGATCACTTCGATGGGATATGCCTCCTAGGGTTTTGCCTTTTAGCTAAAACTAATACTTCTCATTAATTGATTTTGATGAAAGAGTTTACAACCTTATTTATAAGGCTCTACCAAGAATCCCGCTAATCTTCGACTCTTAACTAACTTGATAAACTACTAACTGAAAATAATAACTGACTCCATCCTAACCGAAGATAAAAACCAACTCATAACTGACTCGATTAGGCTCACCCGTCTTAAAACTGACTCCGATTGGACAGACTAACATGACTCGACTCGATTTAATTATAAATGGATGGACCCGATGTAGCTAGGGTCCTAACAGGTCCATTACCCATCTTGAAGTCTATCTCGCCTCTGGCCAGTCTCCTAGGCCTTGTTAGAATTTACAATAAATTACAGATATGGTAAACACTCATGATATCCAATATTCATGTGTTATTATAAAAATATGATAAATGAAGACTAATCATGAATGTACCTGAAGCTTTTCCAAGTTTATATTTCACCTTCTCTACAAGATAATATTTGCAGTTTCTCTTACAGTGCTCGTCTTTGCTATAGTGGAAGCACTGACCTTTGTCTTTAGTTGGGTCTTTTTTGACAACATTTACCTTACCCAGTTTGCCCTTGCCCTTGCCTTTCTTAAGGGACTTATCTGCCTTCTTTTCTTTTTGGTCTCACCAACATAGAGAACTGGCTTCTCTTTCTAGGGCAAAGTCATGTCAAGGACATACGCGATTTTCTCCATCATGAGAATAATTCTCAAATTGCAGAGTTAATCCATGTAGTTTGCACCAGCGAGGCAGTTGGCATCAAGTATGTTACGTAAGGGATTTGCAAGCGACATATTTCTAACAAACAAGATGTAGCATAAATAAATAATATACATATTTTACAAAAAATTAATGATTAAGATAGATACTTCTATCTTAATCTACTCCCATTATTTTCTTGGTGAATCATATGACACCCTTGACACGTGAAACGAAAGTCTCCAGCAGACTTCTAGTGGGGATCGGGATCCAATTGACGTCTTAGTATAACATCGAGGGACTCAACCAATCACACTAAGTCCAAAAAGGTATGTAACTCTTGCCAATCATAATTTTTTGTGATTCTCATTATGTTTGGCTTTCGAATCATCATAGTCTCAACTGCTCGGCCAATCATAAAGTTCAGTTAAGTCATCACCATTATTACAATATAAGTTTGATTTGATGATATACCCTTGATTGACCCGACCAAGCATTACCACGTCCTTAGGTCATTAGTGACATCTCTATATCGTAGGTAAGATATCAATCACATAGATAGGTGAGCATTGAGTGACTCGACCAACTCAACATATGTCGTGATCCAATTTCTTCCTATAATGATGGAATATCACATGGGTCAATCTTATTGTCTCACACTCATAACAGGGGTTTTATTGTTTTATATCGGTTATATCGGTCTCATAATATATTGCATCACACACATACACACACACACACACACACACACACACACACATATATATATATATATATATATATATATATATATATATATATATATTAGGTATATAATCACATATGCATACAACAATTATAATAATAATAATTATTATTATTATTATTATAAATATAATAATAATAATAATATGATTAGGCCCAAGCCAGTAGGCTCAACCGCGCCTCTTCATGTAATTACAACATAATCACAAACACATAGGCCCGATAATAAATAACAACAACAACAACAACAATCATGTAACAACATCATTATCATCATTTACATATATCACAACACATGGCTCATGATTATCCATCCACATCATACATTATATGTACACATCATCATGTAGGACTACTAGATAATTAATAATGAAATAAACTATTCAATTAATTATTTTTTTAGAAATCAGGATATGTCAAGAATTTCTAGAATTGTCAAGGGCATTTTTAGAATTATGGATAAAAAGGACAAACCTCAAAATTTTAAGAATTATTAAAGGTATTTTTGGATTTTTGAAAAGAATGATAGCCCTCAAAATTTCTCATATTCTAAGGGATTGTATCATCCTTTCTACCCTTGTTCTTGCAGCATTCACTATAGCTCCTATGTAAGCGTCAGTGCTGCATGCCGTCGGCGATCATCCCTAATGGGCATGCGGTGTTGCCTCACGAGGTCACATAGCTCGTAGGCGGCCTGCCCGCGGGGTTGTGCTCGCAGGTGACTGTAGCCTAGCTATGCTTGTAGGGGGCTTGGCCGTGGGCGGCTAGTTCCTCGCACACAAACAACTTGCCTGCGGGCACTACATACGCTGCCAATTGTTTCAATGAATACATAAAATATTCTACATGATTTAATCTCATCACATGTAGTTTAAAACCTAACCTTTTGCATGAACAACTTGGCTCTAATACCACTATTGAAAAACCCAGTGGTAGCATCACATGTGTAGTGGAAGAACAAAACAAAATTAGTTTCACATGTATATCAAATTGTTGTGTAAAGATTAGTGCACAAAAAACTCATAAAATAAAAAATCGTAATGCGTGAGAGACTGATTACCTAGAGAGATCATATATTCCTGAAATTTCAGATTCAGATAGAAAGGATAAAGGAGGTCAAACATCCTCATCTTTAGCGGTATCCATATGATAGATCATTATAGCGATGCTCCTCCATTCACAGCCAAAATCTTGCAAGTTTTGTGTAGAAGATGAGAGAGAGAGAGAGAGAAGAATATGAGGAGGCAACTAAAGGTGCAGCCTATCACTAATGTGCTACCCCTGCCTCCTATTTATAGAGAGCCACCAAAAAACCCTAGGGATCTTACCTTAGTGGGTATTGGATCTCCATCCAATTACTCACTAATCTTGAATTCTTGGATCTCTATCTAATAATCTTAATTAGCCTTTAATTGGGCCTCATGCAATGATCCATCAATGTTGGATCTCATCTAATAAAAACAGGGGCTAATTGGATAATCTCTACTCGCTGAAACATCCATTATATGTGTGTGACCGACCCTCTAGGCCCAATAACGAGTTGGTTGTGAGTTCTACCTATCAGAACTTTTTCTGACTTAGTGAATTATTATCTCATAATAATTTACTCGACTCATCGACTATGGACGTACTATGCCACTATGTCATAGTCCCTAGATGGTACAAGCGATCTTATCCATTGGACCTATCTATCCTCAGTTACCATGTATCTATGGTTCATTATCTATCTAATATCCCAGAGATCGTATATTGGGCATAGTATTGTCAAGCCACATACAGAATCCATCTGAGCCTTGCTCTAATCAGATTTTCCTAAAAAACTTCTTGTTTCTCAATCCGAACGATTCTGGCCAGAGATTTGTCTGAGCAAGAACACATGAGATATTCCTCTCATAATACCAAGAGTAGATGATCTACACTCAATTGCCTTCATAAGGTTGATTACCAATCTTGATAATCGGTTGTACTAGATTTGAAACTTTTTAAATTTATAAGTCTGGTGTCAAAAAAAGGAGTATTGAAACAAGACATCAGTAGTGCCTGAAGTCTAAGGACCAGACACACAATTGGGACTACGAGATCTTTATATAACGATAGGTATCATTAACTATACAACATTCTGTAAGCAAATTAATCAGTGAACTTATTCTCTAATGAACATCTGTATTGCATTCTTAGTGTCCCCATATAAGTGGCTATGAGACCAGCCACTTCCATCATATGGACAGGTATACAATATATCGATTTATCCGGTTATCTCGATGTCCCTCTCGAGTAACATATGACCAGGATTATTTAGGATCTGTTTTTAAAGCAAATTAGTCTCATTATCGTGATCTCATCATGATTTGATTTATATTGCATAGAACTAAGGACATCACAATATATATATTCAACAGATAATATAATGTGAGAATATGTCAATAATAATTATAAGCAAAAAGATCACACAATGTATCACATGTGTCATCACTTACGTGATTGGCTTGCAGGATACATTTAACCAGTAGTAACCTCTTGACTTCATCTACCCTCAATATCCAAAGCATTATGGACTTTGTCGAGCTCAAGAGCTTAGTACACATAACTTGGCTCGTTTTTGACATCAACTGGCTTCATTAATTCTAAATCTAATACATCATTATTTCTACGTCACCAAAATAGAGGTACAATATATCTTTTGGTATATGTGAATAACATTACTGTCATGGGCAATAATCCTTTGAAGATCAAGTCATTCCTAAAGCACTTGTCAGATCGATTCTCTCTTAAAGATCTATGAATCTTGAGCTACTTTTTGGGAGTGGAAGCAACATATACATTTTTAGGACTCTTCCTATCACAACAAAAGTATATTCAAAATTTATTATCAAAGACAAATATGCAGGCCGCGAAAGAGGTTTCAACTGCCCTCTCTACTGGTGAATCACTTAAATTAAATGATGAAAGTCTTACTATAGACCCTACTTACTACCGATAAGTTTTGCTCCTTATAGTACTTAGCTCTCACCTACCCGAACATCTCATTTGCGGTCAACAAATTATCACAATTCATGCATCAGCCGTCTACTACGTATCGGTCTATAGTCAAATGGATCTTGCGATATCTTAACGGGACCCTCAACCATGACCTCTTTCTACACCAACAATCTTCAATTCAGCTCTATGTCTTTGTCGATGCTGATTGGGTAGGGAAATTTGATGATAGAACATCCACGTCAGGGTATATTGTCTTCCTTGGAGCTAATACAAACAGTTGAAGTTTTAAGAAGCAAAAGACAATCGTACGGTCTAAAACTAAAGCTGAGTACCATGCCATCCCCACTACTAATTAGGTCATGAATATGCTCAAGGAACATCACATATATTGGTGTGATATAAATCCTCCCTCCTCACTGTATAAACAGGAAATATTGTGTCGGTAAATTCATCATCTTCTTCTCACTTCACAATTCACTCAATTAGTTTGTTTTGTCTACCATCTATACCAAGATTTTACTTCACATATATTGGTGGAGTGTCCTCCTATAGCAGCACTCCGCTTTTGATCCCTCCTTGGCAAAGACAAGAGAGTCCAGTTCCAATCTCATGGAACCCTGGGCTTGTAGTTCCTGGTTGGAACAAAGGCAGGAAACTTGCATAAAAGCCTACTTACTGCTCACTGGATTCAATGACTCAAATCTTCCTACCCAAATAAATGCCCGAAGGTCCTAGGAATTTGGATCCTTCCAATCCTCAATAGCCACAGAGGGGGTTAAATTCTATTCTGCGATGGCTCCTTATCTTGCCTGCAGCTTCGGTGATGTTCTTCACCTCAATTTCCACCTCTACACTCCCGATGGGATGTGCCTCCATGAATCCGAGGAACATCTTATTAGTCCATTCACATTTTTCGTATCAACCAACCCAAGAATTTGGAACTTGTAAAGCACATAAACCTCTGGTTCTCAGCTTGTTTGTCGAGTGGATGATCCCACCCTCTTCTTGTTAAGTTCGTTTGATGCTCATAAAAATAATTTACTTTTTTTTTTAAAAAAAAAAGAATCACAAGCTATTAAATTCAAACTCTTTAGATCTTTTATTGTCATTGAGCTTTTATACAAAATGATTATATATGGAAAAATCGAGCCTAAGTTTATTATTTTCAACACTTTTTTCTTTTTAGGAAAAAAAAAGGAACTCCAGTAATCATGGTAATTTTCTTTTTTTTAATCGATTAACAAACGATGTTTGTTTGTATCAATTTAATTAACTTTTGTCTTAGAATTTTTTTTAATATTTTCTCACATGTTAAACTAATTTATCTTATAACTATGGATTATTTTTTTTATTTACTAATCTAATTCCACTTTGTTGTTGCATCACATCACAAATGAGCACATGGGTTGTCATGAATGGGAAGATGGATAATTTAATTAATGTGACCGACATGAACATTTAAGGCTCATGTGAAAAATAGAAGTCATTTCATATAATGTTTTTAATCATATTTATATAAACTAGGAGATGACTTATCCATTGAAGTTTTTTTTTTTTTTTTTACTTCTCTTGAGTAAACATGTTTCTCGATGATAGACATTCTTTTCTCATTTTATAAATTCAAAGTTTTGATCCTCTTTCTCCACCTATATAGATTTCAATATGTTATGTTATGTACATCAAAACCAAAGGGATTAGACTAGAGAAATTTAAAGCTTTATTTTCTCAAATGATCCTCTAAAAATATTTTCAACGGATGAAGACATGTTCTTTAGTTTAACTATTTTATGAAATTCATTAAATTAATATTTTAAGTGTAAAAAAATATATCAGATAATAGATAAACAGGCCTTAGACAAACTTAGATAAAAGATGGAGGAGATATTAGACACTGCATTGCATCATCATCTAGTTCTTACGGTGTTGATGTTTTCTATTTTCTAATAAACTTAGCTGAAGTTATTTTTATAGTTTAATCTGGCTTTTAGGATTGATGCATTTGTTGCAGCAACATCTACTTACTTGTTCTTGCTGATCAAAGCTTCTCTCTCTCTCTCCCTCTTTCTCTTTTCTGAGGGATAATCTAATGTTACAAATTTGCTGCAGAATTCTGAAGTGAAAATATTTAGGACAATTCTAAGAAATGGTTTCTATTTTAATTGGAAGAGAATCCTTCTACTACTGCCAGTAATGTCTAGATTTCTGGACATCAATTTCTTTCTTTCCAAACAATCTATCTTTTATAATGCAGCAGACTCAAGCTTTTTTGTTTCATTTAACTTCCTAGTCATAGAATTTAATTGTAGGACACCATGCATCAGAATTGAGGGCAAAATGACCTGCCTCATACCTTGCATATACAGAGCTTGGTACTAGGTTTATTATTATTATTTTTCTACAACATATATCAGAATAAAATCTTTATTAGAGAATAACAACAATCAAAAGCAGATGAAAAGACTTGGAGAAACATTCCAGATTGCATAGGAAATATGGTACATAAAAGTCAAACATGTTCAGGATAAGGAATACAAGTGATGTTTGAGGCTCAAGATCTCAGATGCTGATCAGTAACTCAATTCAGTATGCTTAATTTGAATGCAATCATTCATGTAAATTTAGATGCCAATCCAAAAAAAAATCCCCAGCAGCTAATTTGGATCTACCACCTGCCTTTCTAGTCAAACAACAATACTTGAGTTGCTGGCCATAATTAGGGAAGGTCAATCCAAGTCTTACACAAGTCCAAAAAAAATCCCCCTCACTACCCTATGAGATCCAATCTGGAAATGCCAACCTCATCATTTTCACTCCCAATGTTAATTGGCATAAACAATTGTTTTATTGTCTCATACATAGTATGATCTGATACAAAAAGTAGACAGGATCATATATATGAACATGTTATAAATGAAATAGAACTGTGTAGATTTACATCCAACAGCAAAATCTCTTCTTCTTCTTCTTCTTCTTCTTCTTCTTCTTCAGCAAACAAACTCAGTAGAGCACTAAATTGAAGGAAAAGAACTAAAAGAAAGAGAAACCATGAGTGCCATTCTTGTTCAGTCTTGGCTTCTCCTCCCATTTCTTATTCCTCTACACCATCATCATCATGTTCTTCTTCATGGCCATTATTATCACTTATCCTTTAGCTAATATTGCTTCTGGTAATGATGAAGATTAATCTGTGACTCAGGAACATTACAACACTCACTGCACACGATCACGCCGACGCTGCCGCTCCCTCTTCTTCCTTCTCCTCCTCTCCGGCGTCCTTGTTGACCGCTTTAGGAGTCTGTACACCGTAGTACTCGACGTACCACTTCACGAACTTCCTCAGCCCGGTGGCGAGGTCGGTGGTCGGCCGGTACCCGAAGTCCCTCTTAGCCAAGCTGACATTAGCGTGCGTGAAGGGCACGTCACCGTTCTGCGGCAGCATGACGACGTTCTTCTTGGCTTTCTTCCCAAGCAGGTGCTCCAGGATGCTTACCATCTCCGCCACCGGCACCGGAGAGGTGTTGCCGAGGTTGTATACCCTAAGCTGGGCCGGGCCCCGCTTCTTGCCGCCGCCGGGGACGCCCGTGCTCTTTTTGGCGGTGTTGAGGGCACCGAGGCAGCCCTTGACGACGTCGTCGATGTAGGTGAAGTCGCGTTGCACGGCGGTGCCGTCGGGCATCCGGAAGAGGGTGATGGGCTTCCCGGAGAGGATGCTCTTGGTGAAGGAGAAGTAGGCCATGTCGGGGCGGCCCCAGGGGCCGTAGACGGTGAAGAAGCGGAGGCCAGTGATGGAGAGGCCGTAGATGTGGTTGTAGGTGTGGGCGATGGCCTCGCCGGCCTTCTTCGTAGCGGCGTAGAGGGAGGCGGGGCGATCGGTGCGGTGGATCTCGGAGAAGGGGGCCTCGGTGTTGAGGCCGTAGACGGAGGAGGAGGAGGCCCAGACGATGGCTGGCTGGGGGTCGGCATGCTTGGCGGCGACCTCGAAGAGGGAGACGAGGCCGGCGACGTTGGAGGCTACATACGACTGGGGGTTGCGAGTGGCGTAGCGGACGCCGGCCTGGGCAGCCAGGTGGAGGACGTGGGAGAAGGGAACAACGTCGAACAGCTTCGCGAGGAGGGCGCCGTCATTAATGTCGGCCTCGAGGACGAGGACCCCGTGACTGGATAGCAGGGCCTGGCGGGATCGCTTGAGTGCGGGGTCGTAGTAGGCGTTGAAGTTGTCGAGGCCGACTACGCCGTCGCCCCGCCGCTTCAGCGCGAGGGAGCAATGGGTACCGACGAATCCGGCGGCGCCGGTGACGAGGACGGATAGGCCATCAGGGCGGCGGGGGGCAGCGGAGCGGCGGACGTCCCGCTCCCAGTCGCCGCCGCCATAGGAGCCAGAGGAGAGGAGGCTGCGGTGGTTGGAGTGAGGAGAGGAGGAAGAGTAGTGGGAGCTAGAGAGGAGGAGAGGAGGGTAATGGAGGAGGAAGAGGAAGATGAGGATGAGGGCGGCAAGGAGAGTGGCGCGGAAGAGGAGGTGGGAGGAGGCGGCGATGAGCTTGGAGCTGCTGACGCGGCGGAGGAGGTAGCTGTTGTAGCGCTCCAGCTTGGAGCTCTTGCTCGTGTCCGGCGGAGAAGCCATCATGATAGTATCAGCGCAATATTGACAATTGAGTTAGCACTTCTCTCTCGCTCTCTCTCTCGCTCTGTCTATGGTGGTGAGATGGGAGCTGGAGGAGGAGGAAGGAAGAGAGAGGGAATATAAAGAAGCAAGTGAGGTGGGGGTGAGAGAGAGAGCGAGAGAGAGAGAGCGAGAGGTGGTGGGAATGGGGTCGAGAGTGAGGTTGGATGCCACTAGCTCCACTCCCTTTTCTTATTCCGTCGCCTTCTACCTCTCGGTCTTTAGCATGTGCATGAGAGACGCAATGGACCAGCCATCTCATTATTGTCTACTACTGTTACTTCTACAGAGGTGGAAGATGACAGGTGAGAATGGAGACTGTATCTGATATTTACATATACAATGATATATGCATCACATAAATCCAACTACCAAAGCTTAACTATGCAATGTCTTTCCACAGTTGTTTAGAGCAGTATTAAGGATCTTATTTACCTGTAGATAAGTACAAACAAATTATTATTATTATTATTATTATTATTATCATTATTATTATTATTATTATCATTATTATTATTATAAATTATAAATCTAAATTATTTGAGATCAGTTACATAAATTTTTTATCTTCTTTAAGATCTATAAAAAATTATATATTTAATGAAATTAAGAGCATTTAAATTTTTATTTATAATTTCTATTAAAGACCTTCTTTTAAGTCTTCATCTATCTCTTTTCATATTAATAATATTAATTATTTTAACTTTTCTTACTATTGTATCTAGATGTGTCCAAAGCATATGCCCATATCTATTAGATGATTTTTTTTTTCATCTTATCTTCTATCCATATTAAATTGTTATGAATTAAAGTCTTTATTTTTCTATTTATCATAATAACTTTATAGATCCATCTTAATATTTTCATCTCTCACAATACTTGAATAACTAACACTTAGATGCATGATTTTATGACTATCTTATAAAATTTTTCTTTTAATATCATATGAAACTCTTAATGTTCTTTATAATTTTAACCATTCTATTATTACTTTATGAATAATATCTTCATCGATCTCTTTATTTTATTAAAAATATTAATCTAAAATACCTAAAGTTATTATTTGGAAGATTTCTTGTCCTTTCAATTTAACTATATTTTCTTGTCTATTTCTAGAATAACTAAGATTATATTTTATATATTCAGTCTTATTCCTACTTAATATAAAATCTATACTTTCTAAGACTTAGCTCAAATTTACAATTAATTTATCTTAAACTTTTATCAGCTAAGATAATATTATCGGTAAATAATATATATTAGGGAAGTCCATCACGTAATTAACTAGTAAGCTTATCTATTATCAATATTGAAAGGTAAAAACTTAATGTAGATCATTGGTGTTATAATCCTATGCTAATAGAAAACTCACTATATATACTTTATATAATTTTGATAATAGTAATTATATTATCATACATACATTTAATAACATCAATATAATTAGTGAATACACTTTCATTTCTAAGACCCACCATAATAAATCTCTAAGAACTCTATCATAAACTTTCACTAAGATAATAAAAACTATATTAAATATTTTTTATATCCATATTTTTTATTAATTATCTTAATAAATAAATTAATTTTTAGAGATAAGTAACAAACATAATAGATATGAAGTAACTACGAGACAATCTCAAACATGGCTCATTGTACAATTATAAAGGACATAATATTAATAAGTCAACCGTTAGCTGGTATTGCCTCTCATGTCTCCTGAACATGAGTTATGATTGTTTTGAAGTCACTGTGTTAAATAATATAAGGGTTATAGTTTATTTTAACTCAATGGTTTTAACAATCGATTACTTAAACTTTTATAATTTATTAGTACCTAAAATAATCCATATATTTTCAGAAACATAACATATAAATTTATCCCGTCAAATCTGAGTTACTAGACTCTGACGTCAACGTCTATTTACTTGACATGATGATTCATAATAAATCATTATATAATGATACATGTAATTTAAGTTTTAAACAAGATTAAGCTCTATTTTAATCCATGTGGTTTTGACCATGAACCTCTTAAACCCTTATGACTAACATGTCTGTTAATACTTTTTTATCAATTCTTAAAATGTAATATATAAGCCTATTCCATCAAATCTAGGTTAGTAGATATTAGAGTTTGCTTACTAGCATATTGACTCACAATACACCAGTGGTATAATGACACATATAATTTAAGTTTAAAAAAGTGTTAAGGTTCATCTTATCAATGAAGATGAAGCGATGGTCGTCGTAACGACAAATGAAGGCGAAGAAGTAAAGATAGAAAAAACTGGAGGTAGAGGTGAGAGAGAGTTGGACCACCACATCATAGGTGCAACGGGTGAAGGTGCAAGAGAGGATGAAATGGGAGACGATGACGATGAAGATGCCTAGGAGGAGGAAAATAGACCATAGGACTACTACGTGACTAGAGTTAGATTGGTCGATGCACATCCACCTGAGGTAGGAGACTAGAAGCTCCTGAGCTGGCCGTTAGCATAGGAGAAGGCTGCGTGCATATAATGATCTGCTAGGCAACAGTAACTCGGTATTACTATTAGTGATCGTTTTCACGATAACGCCTTATCTTGCCATTGATATTGATTTTAGTTTTTTTTTTAAACTTAAACTATACATGTCATTATCTTCATGATTTATAAACATACTCTAACATTTGTTAACTCAAACTTGACGGGGGAGACTTATATACTAAGTTTTTGAGATTGTACAGATTACTTTAGACATGAGTAAATCATAAATGCTTAAGTGATCCATGACCAAAACCGTATGAGCTAAGATGAATTTTAATCTTTTTTAAACTCAAATTACATGTGTTATTAAACTTAATAGTTTATTATGAGTCAGCATACACATAATTAAGTAGACTCTAATATTTGTTTATTTAGATTTGATATGAGAAGTTTATATGCTATGTCTTTTAAGATGTAAGGATTATTTTAAATATGAGTAAATTTACATCTTAATCTTATAAAAAAATCCTAATGCTATTTCAGTCTCTAAAATAACTTATAACTTATACTATTTGAAATGGATAATTTTTCTATAAAATACTTATATTTTAGATATTTCACAATCAATATATTCTATTTTTAAATAATATTTATAATTTAAAAATATCTAAATTGCTCTTTAAATTTTTTTTGTCTATTATAATATTTTGGCCAGTATAACAAAAACACCCCACTTGAAAGCAATATAAATGAGCAAAAATAAAATCAAAATACACTATAAATCATTTGATATATTATAGTATGATCAAATAGGTACTGTAATATTTTAATTATAATATCACAAAAAAAATTAGCTTGTTATAATATTTTAACTGCCAAAATAAAAATACTATAAAACCTACTAAAAATATTATCAATTTTCCAGATAGATTCCCAGCATTATCCAAACCAACTAGAAGTCTAAAAATAGTATCATAATGGTCTACGAGAGTAATGATAACCAAAGAAACATAGTATATTTCAATAGTGTTGTTTTAATATCTTAGTAAAAAATATTATAAACGGTATTGAAGAATATTATAACAGCCTAAAACTGATAAAAATAATCAAAAAATTTTGACGGAAAAATTCTAAGGAGTATTTTTGGTATTTTTATATTAGAAGTATTACTTAAGAAAAAAAATAAAAGAGGAGGCATCAATTTAAAAAAAAAGCCAAAATCTAAATATTTTCTAAAAAAATTATCCATTTGAAAACTATATTAATTAAAAATCCAATATTTGCTATATGACTTAATTAGTGATAGTGCTTCAAAGCAATTAAGACAAAATAAAATAAGTGAAACAACACTTCTGTCTCTATATATAAAATGTGTAGTTGAAGAAAGCAATTTTAGTAAATGTATAATTGTAAAATGCTATAAGTGTTTAGGAAATAATATATAAAAAATATATTTTAAATATGCATTGATACAAGTGTTGTTTAGTGAATTATATTTCAAAAGTTCATTGAATATTCTGTATCAAATTTATTATTATAATATTTTAAATATTTATTCAAATGTGAATATATACTATATTTAAATTAGTAAGTAAATAAATAAATGAATGTACGTAATCTTATTTGAAATTTTATATGGTCCAAATATATAATAAAAAAGAATGTAATCATATAAATAAATATAAAATAACTTTTAAACATAAATGAATAAGATCTCATCTTATAAAGAACATAAATCATGTTAACTCGTTACTAAATTATTTTAATAATTTTATAATTTTAGATAAAATCATATGATACTTTTTAAATTAAAAAAGAAAATCGTTAGCATCTCACAAATGCTAAGATGGTAAGGTTACCATAAGGTAATATCAATATTTGAGCATTTTCAATGTAATATCCAGATTGATTTGCAAAAAATATCAAATAATAATTCAAATATACTTTAGGCTCTCAATATATATTACAAATGTTTCCTGAAACACATCCCAATAGAGTTACTATATAGTTTTGATTTCAGTTTCTAACCAAAATCATTTTTTATTTATTTTATTTATTTTTCTATTAATGTTTAATTAATTAATTTATTTCTCCTTGTTCAAAATCAAATCAAAATCGCCTTGATTTTGTATGGAATCATAAAACTATCTCTGTTTTAGTTTTTCATCGATTCAATTCCTGAGTCGAATAGTCAGGACTAAGTTTATAGTATTCATAAAATTATTGTATTCTTGAATTCATATTTCATATTAAAAAAAAAATTAAGATATGTTATATTTATTTATGATAATTTTTTCTTTTCAAGGGCTGGAGGAGGCATGTGAACCCATCAAAAGTAGGTCTCGAAACAATCCAACAGGTGATTGACTACATGAACAAATAAATGCCTTAGATCCAACCAAAATAATACCCAAATGGAAAGAATAAATACTCCCATGTCATAGGGATGCGTAGTTTAAGCAACAACTGATCATAAATGAACCACCTACCAACGTTCAAGCCTCATCTCTTCATATCTTTAGACTCAAAATGGTCATCATCATTGGTCCAGTAGATCCATCGATATTTTCTCATATATATATATATATATATATATATATATATATATATATATATAAAATTAGGTTTCATAAACACTGTATTAACGTTACTGATTCGTTAATTAGATTTGTGAGTAAAGAACATGTTTCTCCTCAGTTGTCGTTACAAATATGCTTATTACTGAATACCAAATCTTTAAACAAGAAAAAAAGAGATAAGAAGGGCAAAGCTCATATATTTTATTTTATTTTTAAATATAGTTGATGTGATCAATTTTGATTATCAATCCGACATGACTAGATAGTTTAGTTTTTGAGTTGTCATATGTCAAAGAGATAAATTATGCAAATCATGAGTCATGAGTGAAAAAGACTAGGGAAGGGTTTTTATTATTTTTGTTGAGATGGGAAATAATTATTTCTTATAATTCTATAACTGTTGATTTAATTTTTTTAGAAACATCGCTTTGTGAATAATCCAACTTCACAAGTCGCACCTCGAAAGTAATGATCATATGAGCACTCTTAAATTTCTCTTGCGTGAGGACAGCTTAGACGAGATTCTTTCCAGCTGAGACCCAACCAAGAAGAAAGTATTGAAGATTCACAAACCGGTGCTGTTTGTGTGATCATTCTTTACTGATGATGATGGCTTCTTTCTGCATGCTGAGAATGATAAGCTTTTCCCCACTCTGCAAGCTGGTGGGATTGCATTACTCTCTTTACTCCTCGCTGCTGAAGCGCCGCACCGTGTGACCACCATTATTGCACTCTCGCTCAACCAGTTATTTCCTTGCTACATGTTGCTTCCCGCATACTTGACATCAAATATATCAGTCAGTGGTTCACAACACGAGGAACTATAAGTCAAACGCTTCAACGTATCCTGAGATTGGATGGATAGAAGAGAAAGCATGAGTCTTAAACGCGCAAGTAATTTCGATGATCATGTTTTTTTTTTTTTTTTCTTTTTTTTGTTTATATATATATATATATCTGAGGCATTGATATTTGAAAGCATACTCTATAAATATATTTTAGACTTCAAATATTAGTTTAGTGGAGTCCGAGTATAGTGCAACTTATTTATTTCAGTTATAACCTGAATCCATAATAAATGAAATTGAAAAGTCATACTAAATCGGTGAAGACTTTATCGACTTATTATAAAGTTCTCACTTCAAAACCCACATTCATCATCGCTTACCCTTTGGGGGTGTCGAGAAAGAGATAACACAATGCAGAAACGTTGTCATATAAATTTTTTACATCCAAAAATTATTGGCCTCATGTTAATATCCATAATTTGCTTATTCTAAGGTCTTTTAGGTGTCAGATAACTCACTTGGTCAAGACTTTATCCGCATGATACTAACCCACCTTCTTGACTTACTCTTTGCCTTATAAAGAGCTCAATGGGTGATATAGAAAAACCCGTCAAAAAAAGTCTGCCTTGGAAATCCAGCTTTGCCAATAATCTTGATAGCTGAAATAATTATCGGAAGATAGAGAGTGCACAGGTGAATCATGCCTGGCTTCCTGCTGATGGCTTTTTTTTTTTTTTTTTTTGTTTTAAAAAAAAAAAAGCATTGCAAATGCCTCATCCAATTGATTAGAATTCTTGATTTCTTTTATGGAATCTCAGTAATAGTAATTATTATGATTATGATTACTACAGAAACAAGAGGAAGTTGATAGATATAGGTCATGTATATATGGATTTACGTGCAACAAGAAAAGACTTAAAAAAACGCATAGCTTGGATCCTCCTGGATTTATTTGCCAATGGCCACACGATTTCTTCGCTTAACAAAGGTGAATCAGGGAATGATGGGGTAAAGGGGTTTCCTACACTCAAGTTGAAAGATGCATCATCAGATTACAGACTTGATATAAGAAGCTGTTCTTTGTGTACATCCTTGACTGCAGCAGTTCATTCCTCTTTCAGGTTTTCGCCCACTTCTTTCCCCGGTGCGGTGGTGTATGTCTCCACGATGGCCATTCCCAGACACCACCAAATGGGTCAGATGTGTCTTAGAAAACTGGAAGCATTAAGTGCAGCAGCAGCAGTTCATTCATGGGGAGGTGGTGGCCTCTCCATTCGTTGGCACCGCCGTGTTGGTCAGCAGTGGCTTCGTACCAGATTGCAGTGGCTTGTCGACATTTGCCAAATCCACTCGTCGCAATACTTGGGATTGAATATGATTTGACCAAATCCCCTTTTTAATGTGGTGGTCATTCACATCATCTGTTGACAGAGTGAATGAACAGAAACCACAAAGTTCCAAGTGCTTTTTCTCACTGGTTTGACTTGGATGTGGATGTTCCTGCTTGTCGAACATTAGTATGAACGGCGGGCGGGTAGAAAGTAAGATTATTTATACCTTTTAATAAAATCTTTTTAGGTTTTCCTTTACCAAACCCCAACTTAGGTGTGTCCATAGAGAGCATATTATTTTTTTATTTTTAGAGTTTCGACTCATACGACTGTAAAATCATATCATTCATTATGAGGATGATATTAGAATAATCATTACTCATGATGATGTGTAGAACATGATCTTTTTTTTTTTTGATTTTATCCTAGATATACAAAACAGTCAACCTCAGGTGAGTCAGATTTAGGACATTATTAGTCCTAAATCTAGGGAAAAAACAATAATCTTGTGAATATTACCATTCTCAAAAAAAAATCTTCATATGCCAGCCCACAGCTCACCCAAATCTAATTATAGGACCAACGCATCTTGATACACTAGAATCTATTTCTCTCACGGTTGTCGGGCACCTAACTCTCCATACCACTTTCCATGCCACAATTGACACCGACTCCTTCCACTAAACTAATCACCCCCTTGCAAATTATTCTAGAGAGGGAAACACAAGTGTTGCGGACCATTGAATTGACTGAACAACTTGCTGCCTCTCCCATGGTTCATCTGATGATGGGATCTATACAAAGTTCCATTACTGATGGAATGAGACACCTCAACCCACTACAACGGATTTAAGAGTGTAGTTCTGAAAGAAACCCAAGTTTATTACCCCCATGATGAATTTTTTATCAGTCGATTTGGATCTTTGGATCCACTGGCAGCAAACTAATATAATTAAATTTCATTTACCGATAACATTACCAATGTCAAACAAGTTAGTATGCAATCAATCACTCACAAAGACAATAAACTCTCTCTTTTCCGTATGTTCTTATTTTGTTGTTAAAAAAAAAAAAAACAAAACCAAAGTTCACTTTTATATACTTCTTTTTTGGTGCACTTCTTAACATGCTTTGGTTATAGTCTAAAAGCTGCTTAGGTTAACGCAAATCTTAAAGGTGCCGCTAATGCCAAATTACTATCCATTATCATTTCGATGACCCTTGCCACCCAGTGGAGCTTAATATCACAGATAAAACTACTATGAACACCAAAGTTTGTAGAAGAAAGTAAAGCAAGAAGGAAGAATCAAAAGAAGTCAATAGCCTCAGGTGAAGCCAGTCTACTGTGAGTTGGCATGGGACACACCACTAGATTCTTGGACACAGGAGGAGACTTTAAAAAAAAAAAAAAAAAATGGTCTCTCTGTGATATCAGTGCTTTTGTCGGTGGAGACTGCAGAGACGTCGGGCTTCAAATCTGCCACTTGAGAAGTCCACAAACGTACAAATGCGAGCCTCAGATAAGTCATCGGAGTTGGACTAATGGCGGTCTGAGAGTTGACGGAGGAGGAAGCTGAGGCTGTTGTACCTTAATGCATGCATGCATGTTGTCCAGGAAAAGGTGAACTGCAGCTACTGATTAAAGAAATCAGTACTGCAGATGCCCCAAACTCTTGGTTTGAAGAGGAATTGGACAAAAAACAAGACAACCAACCAAAACCTCCTCTCCTTCCAAGGCTTTCCTCCCATTAGTTAGTTGCTAGCTAAATTAATCCTCCACATGTTCAGATCTTTCCTTCTGGATTTCCTGTAAAAAGAGCTTACAGTTTTGTAGTGGAACATGAACAGAAGTTTCCGTTAAGTTCCCAACATGAGAAGAGTCACACACAAATGGGGTTAGGATGTTGGCCACCTGAGCATGGAGAATGGTCACAGTCATCTGTAACTTTTGATGGAGTCATACATAGGCTCTACTTCTGTGGTTGGTGTGGGGGTAAAGGTGATCCAGATTGGGTTGTGCAACCTCTATGGCAAGCATTTGGGTTCCTTGTATGATTCTATACATGAAGAATCTAAGAATGAGGTAGAGTGTTTTTTTAGTGATTTTAGATGAAGCAAGATTTTATCTCAAGATCTTACTAGTAAGGATCAAGATCCTTACCCAGATAGGTATTTTACACCATCAAAATTTGGACAACTGTCTGTTCTTCTTGAGAACAAGAGCTGCTGCAAGTACTCAAAACTTAAACCTCATCAAGACGAGGATGATACCACAAGGTTAAGGCTCTATAGGCTAATATTGTTGCCACTGTGTCATCTTTAATGTTAGGAGGTAGAAAAAGCTTCTGCTTGAATCAGATATAAGCTTCCTCCTTCAATACTCTATTAATGCAAAGAATTACTATCTTCAGAGCTCTACTGATACATGCTGAATGAATTATGTGCCAAATATTTGTTTAAAGATTTGGCAAGTACTTCCCTAGCGGATAACACATGCAGCAGAAAGCTTGATGCTTCAGTAGGACATACTAACATGAGTCATTTGACAAACATATTCAAGTCTTTTGAATCAAAAAATTCTGAGATCACAGACTAAATAAGGTAGCTTCAAGATCTATCTCACAGATAAATGCCAACGCACAATAAACTAATTTCATGCTAAGGAGAAGTAAAACTTTTGGGGATTCCCAATGCAGCAGCATGTAACAATCAGTATGTTCAACACTGCCAGAAACATAATTCATAGAAGAAGGTAGCATTCCTTGATCGGGAAAAGGACATATCAAACTATAGCAGTCAAATTAGTCAAATAGATCAAGAAAGTTAAGAAATATAATATTTTGTTTTGTTCAAAAGACAATTCTATAAGAGCAGATAAGCATAACATGTTGAAAGGAAGAAGATAAAAAGGAAAAGATAGCATCAATTGCAATAACCACCAAATCACCGAGAATTCGTAAAACACCGACTAGAAAATCCATCCATCTTTGAACAATGAATAAACTAACATTTTGATCCCAAAGGATGGATCCTACAATAAGACTAATGAAAATACAAGAAAGAAAAGACACATTTACGAAAACAGGATTGAATAACATTTATTTCTCTTGAGGCACGATAAATGAACAACATATTAATTAAACATATCTGTTAGCCATGTCTTATACAACTATTTCCGTCCATAAACAATAACATTGGAAGGATGCTGTAGATACCAAATTAATACAAGTGAAAATTAATTTTCTTTAAGATTATTCTTCAATATTATGCAAGGAATGACATAAAACGAAGTCATTTTGTTGAATTTGATGCTGAAGGGCCCTAAAGCCACAAAGCTAGTGACTTTTCGAAATTTAACAGAAAAATGATGGTAGCACTGAAAGCATACACTTACTTGGCAATTGGATTCTATTTGTATTCACGAATCATTCTTGTCATGCTTCTTCAGCATGAACAGGAAATATGTATCATCAAATCTAAAGATTTTGAGATGTAATCAAACAAGATCACACCTCAGAAGGAGTGCTATCTGCAATTGTCTGCAAAAGAAAAAAAAAAAAAAAAATTCTTGACTCTTGGATCAGTAGAAAATTGACCCAAAACAGAAATTGTAGCTGTGTTGCTTCCTACTTTCTCAATCCCTCTTGATATCGTGCAGATATGGTGGGCTTCCACAACAACCATTACTCCACTATTGAAGATAGAATATACTGCTTCTGCTATCTGCCTGGATAATCTCTCTTGCACTTGAAACTTGCAAGCAAAGGAACGAAAGATTGACTGCAAAATAGATTGCTTGATACATTTACCTTCTTGTTTATTCAAGTAGCATATGTGAACAACACCATGGAAAGGCAGGAGATGGTGCTCACACTGCGAACAAAAAGGGATGTCTAACACAGATTGGATCTCATTCAGGCATATGTAACATTTACATCCATCACACCATACGGACTCATTTTACTATGACCGTTCAGTCTTAACTCCAAGTTACAACTCTTCAAATTCATAAGCCATTGCACGTAGCGATATGTGGTGCCCACGAGTTCCTTCCGTAATGGATCATCACCAAGAGAATGGAGAATGGAAGCCACCGTAGCCACCATGGCAGCATATGTAACTCCAGTCTTGGAAGAAGTCTTACCATTTTGGGGGCTCCTTGAGCAATGCCCATTCCACAAAGATATCTCCAGACACCAAGAATAAACAAGAGAGAGGTTTGCATCTCCGCTGGTAATGTGCCCACCTCTTAACTTAGGTTTTAACTATCGGTTCGTATCGGTGTATCGATATTTTTCTCGATATCGATACAGTATGGTACCAGGCGGAATATACAGTGCCGACTACCTAGTATATTAATATATATTATAGTATAATATAATATAATATAATATTAGTAAATAATTAATATATAAAAAAAGTAAAAAAAGGGGGCGACGTCGCCTCGATCTTTCTCCTCGCGCCGGAGAAAAATCTCCCGCAGACGAGGGCGGCAACGGCATGCGGGCGACCCGCAGGCGGTGACGGCACGCAGGTGAGGATGACGCAAGGTACTTGTTTCTTCTTTTCCTCTTCTTCTTGTTTCTTCTTTTCCTCTTCTTCCCTTTTTCTCCCTTAATCAACCGCCGACGATCTAAATCGACCATCGACGACTGAAATCGACAGCCAACAATCAATTTTGATGGTATCGCCCGATAGCGAGCGGTCCATGTACCGGTAACCTGGCGGACCAATACATACCGCCCAGTACAGACGGTACAGATTGAAAATACAATAATACTTCAAAAAGTCATCCCACACAGAGCTTCTCTCTTCCTTAGGAACTCTAGAACTTGACGAAACTTAAAACTTGTTCTCACCTTTGCATATGCCATACCTAACTTGGATGGGTATGTAAAGGTGGAACTGCAACTGTGGGCTTCAGGAAATTGGATGTGCCAACAATGAAGAGCAGCTGGCTTAATGCTGTTGTGCAGTGCAGAACAAACTTCATTTGCCAGTCTTTGTGGGTCTTGAAGTCTCCTTGCATATATATATATATATATATATATACATCTGCAACTCGGGGCAGCTTGCTTAGGTCCACAACTCCCTTTCCAGATGGCACATAACCAACATGGCACTGGATACTGAATGGAAGCAAGCAAGATTCACAGTACGAGAATAGATTGATGTCAGTGACAACAACTAGTCCACTAGCTCCTCCTGCGTGACCCTTTCCAGGCTCCAGGCTCCAACCCAGCTTCTGGAAACAAGGCACCTTGTACAATGTTGTTTACTTTCTGTTTGTAACCTACACAAAATGGAATGGACTACCTGAAGACTCGAGATAATTCAAAATTTCTATAAGATCAATGATTAATCCTTTCTTAAGATATGTCATGCAGTAATTGTGAGCAAAATATGTAGCTAAGCACGATGGCACTGACAAGATATATGCTTTAAACATCAAATTCTGAATGCACAGAAATCCTCCTGCTGAGGAACCCAGCATGCAGTAACTTATAAACCTCTGTTAACTATCAAGTAAAAAAGAATTGGCAAAATAAAAGAAAATAAATTAATAGCATTCCTATGTTTCCTGTGGTATTCAACGGCAAGGAAGCTTCGACTAGCCAAAGTTACAATCTATAACACACACACACATCCTTTGAATTAAATAAATTCATTAGGATCACAAAGACTATCAATATAAGATCTATGTCACAGGTAAATAGCAAACAACTGACAAGCAGGGCATTCTTGAAAGATACATAACTGACATGCAAAGACATCAACCAAACATTTTTCTGCAGAAGTAAATTAGCATCCAAAATTATCAAACGCTCTGAACAGGGTAGCACAATCTCATAAAAAGGGTACCTACCATAAATCGATTTGTCATTCCTTCTCTTATGATTTTTGTTCGTGATTACTTTTTATCATTCACTTTACCTTTAATTCTTGCTCACACTCAATTTCTAATTAATTATATTTTTTCAAATACATATTTTCCTCGATCAAAATTTAAAGTTGGTTAAAATTTGCTATGGTACTAATTAACCCCCCCTCCCCCTATCCCCCCTTTGTTTTTTCTTTTTCTTAGTGTCATTAAGATCTTTATACATGTTTTTCCCAAATAAGATCGATTAAAATTTATCGTCGTAATAATTAGCCCCCTCCGATACAAGCCAATAGAACAAGCAATGTAGTATAAGATCATTGTCCTTCTTATTAGTAGATTGTTAATGCAAAATCATCTACAAAAGAAATCAAATTTTTACATACAACAATGTCGTAGTACTATTGTCTTATATGTTCAACTGGTTTTGAGAATCTAGGGCACAAAATCAGAATAAATTTATGATGCTTAGTTGAGATTTGTAAGCATCTTGAAAATCTATTAGGCAATTATAAATTACAACTTGAAAAAGAAAACCATCAACAACCAAACTAACTAGATTCAGTAGCTACCAAAAAAAAAGTAGGCTAGAACAAAGACCCAAAGTAAATATAAAATCTCAAGCAACACAAGTTATAGAACAAGCAAAATAAGAGAAATAAAAAGATTCATATTCTCTCACTAAGACTTCAAATGATTTAAACTACAACAAGATACAAATACAAACATGATGACCCAATCTAAACAAAATGACTAGAAATAGGAACTTCGTCCAGTTTGATTCACTAATTAGATCATGTAGACCAAAAATAGTAAAATACCCTCAATTCTATTTGTTGTCAAAGGTATTTGAATATTTTCAAAGGGCATTTAAATCTTCTATCATTAGGATGAAGACAGTGAAACCCTCACTCATTTTATGCACATTTCTACTCTTGTAATTTCAATCATCATATAACTATCATTAGGATGAAGACAGTGAAACCCTCACTCATTTTATTCTATAATTTTAACATAACATATATGTTCTAATTCAAATTTTTTTAAAAAAAGAATCCGGAAGTCCGACTAGTTCATCCAATTCAACTCATGATCTAGTGATTTTGATGACTATGCAAGCTAATTCTATAAGTACAATATCAGGTTAATAGTAAGAAACCTTGATAATATGTGCATACTTTCTTCATCAAGATCACAATCATAGTTTCTACAGAGATATATATCATGAAAGAGATTATTACAATGAGGAAACCACAAACAAACATTGACTCTCGTTGAAGAGATTACAGTCAAGACAAATGAAAAATTATGCTCAATCCTAATTATTATTACCATTACAGTTTTTCCACTAACATCAAAAATATTATTATTAAACATGGTTAAATTTAATCATTTTAGAGAACGTGTTATTAGATTTACCTACCGCTTGGACTGTCCTATGGCATGTACAAGTGGGCCATCTTGACTTCGGCTTACTCCACGAGAAGCTCTTTCATGGATGTGCATGCAATATTTACCACACTTAACAATAATTTTAAGACTGGATGCATTCAATACTGAAGCAACATAGGTTCTATTCTTATATAATAAATGAATAGGGAAAGTGAACATAAACTAGGATAAACATATGGATGATTTATTGTATTAATATATGAGTTGCAAAAGATTTTGTGAAGATTAATAATATGTCATACTTTTATTACATAATTGATTAATAATATGTCGTACTTTTATTGTATTAATATATGAGTTGCTAAGAAAGATTAATAATATGTCATACTTTTATTACATAATTAATTAGAGATGATCTCAACAATCCTTAATCTAAACTTCAGCTGAGCCTTGAATGTGCCATAGTTCGACCAACCCCTATCCAGGAACCTTTTGAAGCCTCAAAACCCCATTCACCCAAGCAAAGCCTAAATCATATTAGCTCAATCACTTTAATCCCAATCCTAGTAGAACTAGGATTTGGGCAACCACATAATTGATTAGGGCAATCACCAAACAAGAGAGGTGCCATTTCTTCTTGGAGTAGGAAAAGGTTCTCCACTAGCCCTAGAAGGAAAGTCCTAAATCCTTAAAGACTCCTGTCTACAAAAAATGAAGAGCCCCATCTAAAGTAGCCTAGAAGCAACCTCAATCGAACCTAACCTTAAAGCTTCTACCAAGAGAGAGAAGAGAGCCAAAGATAGAAAAATTCTGCAAGGTGTTATAAGATCTCTTGCTACAATTCCTTCTACCTCAAATTTCACCGTTTAGAGTCTTTTAACACTTTATCTAGTTGTTTTGAGAAGACCCGAAGTCCTACCACTGGCTCTGCCCCTCAAGAGGAGGTTTTAAGTTTCAATAACAAGAGAGGAGATCAAAATTGATAGTAATTTATTTTCTACTGAGAGCACCCATTTGTTGTCTAAAAACAACCTACATTTGAACACTTTCGTTAGTCATTTATCATGCTTTATTCCGTTGCTTAGCCCTTGTAGTTAACACTTTAAAATCACAAGTAATAGAGGTTATTTTATTTTAATTTTATAATTATTCTTAGTAATATCTCCCTCCTTTGTCAAAAATTTCATACGAGAGATTGATATATCATCAAACTCGAATCCCATACAAATCAACATTAACATATTATTAAATGAAAGCTCCAAAATACTAGAAACCAAGATTTGCCGTATCGGTCTATATCAACGTATCAAGTTTATCTCAGTATATTATAATATAATATTATATTTTTATAATATTATATAATCTTAATATAATAATAATATAATATATATTAAAAAATAAAAGGGGGCAACGTCACTTAGGCGACGTCTCGTTCCTTCTCCCTGAACAAGGAGATGTTTTTTTCCCTGTGTGGTGAGAAGGAATCTCCCGCCGACGAAGAAACGCCCATGGGCGATGGATCATGTAGGTGACGGACCACACGGGGGAACTAGCGAAGAGAAGCACACGCGAGGTATTTTTTCCCCTCTTCTTCTTTCTCTCTTAATCGACTGTCAACGATCAAAATTGACTCCGACGACCAATTTAGGCAGTACCGATAACAGACGATCCGTGTACTAATCAGTTGGTGGACCAGTACGGTTGTCCAATACAGGGCCTTACCACTCGGTAAGGCAATCCTTGCTAGAAACATCATTTCAAATAATTCAGATTCTTTAAGAGTACAAACATGAATAGTATTTATAGGTCTTACGACATAGTTTTTTAAAGAATTATTTTCTATTCAAAAATAACATTATTCAAAACCCAATACGAGCAAGGAAAACATCAATCAATAAAACAACAAAATGAACAACATTTATAATGGAAGCAAATGAAATTAAAATCTACTTTTAGAAAGTAATCAAGAATAATAGAATGGGCAATCCTTTACCATTTAACAAAGTGAAGTATTTAATTCAAGATTTAAGTTTCTACAGCAAAAACATATAAAAACAAGTAGAGAAAAATATTAAATCGGCACATCATTTCTCTGGCTTGCATCACATGATATATTGCATAATTTGACTTTGAAACTCTGATAAAAAATGATTGTCGACATAATCAAGGTTTGCAATATCGTATTATACAGCTCTGTATACTTAGTACGTACCGATCCGATAGAGGACCGATATACTCGGTACAACTCAGTACCTTAGTATACTATGTGTCGATATGCTCGGTATAACTTGGTACGTACCATATTGACAACAGATCGATACGTTAGTACGATACGAGATTGCAAACCTTGGACATAATTATCTCTATTATACTATCTTGGAGTAGATTAAAGATTTACTAGTATATATGCTTTTCAATACAACTACTTTTACTAACTTAATCACAAAAAAATAAAAACATGCACTTAAACCCAGGGTGATTAGCGCATAGTACATATTAGATGTTTTTTTTTTGTTAAAATCGGATACATGTTGTTGTCCCTTTAGAAACAACTATAGAATTTCATATTAAATTTTGAATTTAAATATAATATTATGACCATCATCCATTGCTAGAATCAACCGTTTCAACGAAACCACAATATTGAGTTTCAAGTCTATAAAGTTTAATAAAGCACATTGATCTAAAATTGATTGTTATATAAGAAATAGTTAATAAGTGGTTTTTGCTTGCAAATTTTAAAGTTCTCAAACATAGAAGAAATTTATCATCAATACATTTCACTACTATAATGAATTGTCCAATTGATACCACTTCCATGGACATCTAGATCACTGAAATAACTAGAGTATTTTTATATCATAAAAAGTTGTTGCTCAATACAAAAGTCAGATCTGTAGGCATAATTAATACTTCAAATCCTCTAAATTATGTAGTAACATGAGAATACCAAGCATATAGATCCAAGTTTAAAACCAAAAGTAGAAAGAAAAAATTTCTCACTTAAAAACTAAAATATCTTGAGAATAAGCTAGTTTAGTTAATGTGTGTCCTAAGTGATTGGGGAAGGGATAATCAGAGTGGATTCAAAAAAATTGTTGGCCTTGAATACCCAACAGTAGTATTGCTTTGTAATGATGTGTGCTAGCTTTAATAAGAAAAAAAAAAATATCTAAGTCATTTGAGATCATCCATGGATGCACCAAATATAGGGATAATCTCTTGAAGAGTATGTAAAAACTCATTCACTCATCAAACAAATGTATAATATAGCAATACCCTTACTAATAAATCCAAAAGATCTGAAAGTTATGTTCATGAATAAGATTAATCACAAAAAAATCCTATCTGATTAACCAGATTGCTAAGACAAAATTCTGATATTTGAAACCTTAGAAACATATTTTTAGAAAAAACAGAAATGTGCAGACAAAATTTTACAAAATATATTTTTTGACTAAAAAAATATCCTAATTAGTGAAAGTTGTATAAAAGTGCCACAATAATACTGAAGCTCAATATATGGCACATAACTAGTAGGGACTGACCCAATCCTATCTGACCCTATGTGATCTCATATGTCCAAAGTTTGCTAGATAATCAACATATTCTTTTAAAATGTGGGCTTACAAACAATTACTTAATGCTTTTAGATTTTGACTTCCAAACATAATATCCAATTGTGATCTATAATATGAATAAATATAAGAAAAAATACTCTTTTTCATAAAATCTGATTTCCTTCTTTAACATGATCCATATGGGGTCCGGGTTCGATGATTCATCGATCCGAAGAATTATACTGCCTCTTAGATGAAAGTTTTAATAGAGAGAAATATGAGCTAGAACATCAAGCGTAAAATCCAAAGAAAACAACCACAGCTAAAATGCCAAATACAAGTATTAAGGCAATGGAATAAAAGTGCAATAAGAGACTAATAGATGCATAAGGACATAGGTTGCTTTTGGATAGCACGTAGGTGATCTTTGCAGATTGAGGATCGCTGCTAGTTTTAATCTCCTCATTCTACCATGCTGCTGGAACCTCCTAAGGTTTGGACAGCAAGTAATAGGCCTTGGAGACTTCTCACAATAGTTGGACAGAGCTTGATGTAGAGCTTCTGCTCTTGGAACTTGAGGAAGAAGGGTTGTAGCACGAAGGCTTGGGTGCACCTTGTAAAATTTCTTCTCTCTCTGCTTCTCTCTTCTCTTGCTCTTAATGGAGGCTGCAAAAGCTAGGGTAGATTGGGCTACTTGCTATTATTAAGTGATAAGATTACTGTAACAACTTTTAGCTAAGCTGTTGAGAGAAATCTTCAATAGTCTTATCCTTTTAATATTTTATTCTCCTATATAAATAGGTATAAATAAAGAATAGATGATGTACTTCTTTTCTTTGTTTTCAATACATCTTTCCTTAGTTTCTATCATGGTATAAGAGCCGCTTGCCTAGAGCAAGCTCTCTTCTCGCTGTCAAACGGCAGTAAGTTTCCACCATTTCTAGCTGCATGCAGAAGCTGCTGTCGACTCCTACCCATCTACCGTCGCGGCATATCTACCTCCTCTATCAATAGGAACCAACGAGATCAGCACTAATCTCTTGGTATCATCTGTCCCTTTTCTACAAAATCGCATCTGTGGAAGCTGGAGACGTATTCCTCCGGTAAATCTTCGGTCGCGATCAACAAGAACGCCTTCCAGGCACGCACGCCAATCAACGCCACGTAGTCGCAACCCTCTTCCTCTGTTGGACAGCACCTTGTCGCATCTTTCGATTGCTTCTTCCATGTACAAACAATAGCAAACCAAAGGCCTTTCTACTTCCTCTGACAATGACCTTGCCAACGATGTTGTCCAACTGCGCCTTTCCTCTATCGATGGAACCTACAAGATCGGCATCGACCTCCCAGCATCATCTCTTCTTTCACTGCTCGTGAAGCTGGCCAAGGTCCCTGATCACGAGCGCACTCTCATTGCCCTATCAAGCTTGGCACCGCACCAGTTTTGCCTAGCCGTTCGCACACTGCTGCTGCCGCCAATGCCGCAATCGCGCTCGCCTCCCAAAGATCCTCCTCCACCTCTCCTGTGGAGGAGAGGACGATTGTCCGTAGAGGTCATCCTCGGTAGTGCCCAGCGAGCACCACCATCTTCTTGCATCGTTGTCCTACTACCTGCTGCCGAAGCTGTTGTACCTTGCTCTAGTTTCCACACAGCTACAACCCTCTTCCTCCGGTGGACAGTGCCTCGTCAATCTCCCAACACCGGCAGTCATCAACTGCTCATTCCCTTCTTCGATGGCTGATTAACTCCTCCCTTCGCTGTCTGCCTTTGCTCCCAGTCGAGGTTAAAGAGTTAAAGAGAAGAGTAGGAAGCTGCTACATTTGCTTCTAGCCACCTACCCAGTAACAACAGCCTTCTCTCATATCTCTACTGCCTCCTGTAGTGGCTTATTTGCATAGCCTGCAGCCTTCTTTCTGGTACACGCCGGATCTACAAGCCGTTCACCACTACATATCTTTCAGACCCAAAAACAATAGTGCTTGGTATCCTTCTCCCCTAATGTCTTCCTCTTCTACCTCTCAAGTTCCAGTTATTGTTCCCGTAGGAAGCAGTAGTGCTTCTCAACATATAGGGCTTGTATCTATTAATACTACAACCCTCATCCTCGTCAAATTATCCAAAGGAGGAAACTACACATCCTGACATGCTAAGTTTTCTAATCTCCTCTTTGGCTATGATTTACTAGGCTATGTTGATGGATCTTTCAGTTGTCCACCAGAAATGACCACCATCTCGGGGGCACCAAGTCTAGTATCAAATCCGGAGCATAAGTTATGGTTACGTCAAGATCGTCTCATTCTTCATGCAATTCAAGCCTCTGTTGCTGGTTCGGTCACACCACTTATATCTTCATGTGCTACTGCTGCTGAAGCCTGGTGCAAGTTGCAAACTACATTGGCTAATCGTTCACGCACTCGTATGCTCGGCCTCCTCTCACGACTCATGAACACCAAACAAGAGGAAAGTACCGTTGGTGATTATCTCCAACATATAAAACTTATCATCGATGATTTAGCATTAATAGGGCACCACCTCAGTGATGATGAAATTGTTGTTTACACTCTTAATAGTCTTGGAGTTGAGTACAAAGAATTGACAGTAGTAATACGGGCACGTGACTCATCGCTATCATTTGAGGAGCTGTCTGACAAGTTGAATGAATACAAGTCATATCTAAAGCATGAAGATAAGGTTCCAGACTCACCTATTACTGCTCAGGTGAGTCACAAATCAAAAAAGAAGAACAATCAACATTCTAAACCTATCAACAAAGGACTTGGACAAGCTCTGCCCCAAGGAAGCAACATCCATCACCAACACCTTGGCGTCCTGCTCCCATGCCTTCAGGTAGCAACATCAACTATCAACAACCTTGGCGACCTGCTCCTATGCCTTAACAACGCATAGTCTGTCAGTTGTATGATAAGGTTGGTCACTTCGTTAAGGTCTGTCGGTCTCATCCTCGACCTTCTGCTACCATGCCCCAAGCACATCTTGCTGCTGCCCCGACTTCTGATCAACATTCCTGGGTTATGGACTCTGGCGCCTCTCATCACATCACCTCGGACCTCCAGAACTTGTCCCTTCACAATAGCTATGGTGGTACCGATAATGTCATCATCGGTGATGGCAAGCAACTTCCCATCACTCATATTGGTTCAATAATGCTTAATTCGCATTCTCATACTTTTACACTCGGTGATGTGTTATGCACTCCTTATATCAAACAGAATCTTATTTCTGTCTCCCAATTCTGTAAACAAAATAATATATCTATTGAATTCTTTTCTGACTCCTTTCTTGTCAAGGATCTGAGCACGACAACATCGTTAGTTTAAGGCAAGAGTAAAGATAACATCTACTGGTGGCCATCGATCTCTCAGCCCACTGCCAACTCTTCTATTGCTGTTCCAATGGATGCGTGGCATCATTGTCTGGGTCACCCTTCTTCCTCAACTCTCAAAAATTTTTTTTTATGTTATTCTCTTCCGTCTGTTAAAGCAAATTCTAGTGTTACTCACTGTGATACATGTTTTAGTAATAAAAGTCATATATTACCTTTTGAACGTTCTTCTATCTCTTGCTCACAACCGTTTAAAATTTTATATACTGATGTTTGGGGTCCTGCACCAAGTATTTCATTTCATAAATTCAAATTTTATGTTATCTTTGTTGATTATTTTATCAAATATACTTGGTTGTATCATCTTCAACATAAGTCTGAGGTCTCTAAAACCTTCGTTACCTTCAAAAAATGGTGGTAGTCCACAATTAAAATAATTTACTATGACGATGGAGGTGAATACCAATCTCTAACACTATACTTGAATACCTGTAGTATTCAACACCTCAAGTCTCCTCCGTACACTCCTCAGCTAGTTGGCTCAACCGAACGTAAATATCGGCATATAGTTGAAATTGGTCTTACACTTCTCCATCATGCTTCCATGCCCACTATCTTTTGGTCTACAGCCTTCCAGACTGCAGTCTATCTAATTAATTGCATGTCTACTCTAGTCCTCCAGGATCAATCACCTTTTGAAAAACTGTTTCATAAACCCGCAAACCTTCAGAAACTTAGAGTCTTTGGTTGTGTCTGCTATCCTTGGTTACGTCCTTATGCATCACATAAACTAGCCCCATGGTCAAAACCTTGCACCTTCATTGGTTACTCTCTTGAACATAATGCTTACCGATGCTATGATCCTTTGACTCACAAAGTCTTTATGTCTCGTCACATGGTCTTTGTGGAGTCCTCCTTTCCATTTCACTAGTCCAAATCTCTTACTGTGCCAACTACTCCGCTGACTGTACATCATTGGCACATGCTATTATCCAATGAGCCTCCATAAGAATCACCCACTTCAACTCACATACATGAATGAAATGCTTCTCCAATACAACATCTCGCTCCCTCTTTTTCCCTCCTTCTTCTGCATACATACCTCCTGCCTCAGATATCCAGTCTTCGGACACTCAATCACCAGTATTTCCCTCACCCTTGCCTACTTCCACTACTGTTCCTTAGGCCGACTCACCCTATTCTATTACTTCTCCAGCACCCATTCCACCATTATCTCCTAAACCACTTAGATATCCCATGACAACATGCTCTAAAAGTGGTATTTTCAAACCACATCAGGTTCTTAACCTCAATACAGTTGTGACTCCCTCTGTTGAGATCTGTGAACCTACCATGATTATTCAAGCCCAAAGTCTCCTCACTGGCGTCAAGCTATGTCTGATGAGTATGACACCCTCCTTCATAACTCTACTTGGACACTTGTTCCATTTCATTCTATACAAAATGTCATCGGGTATAAGTGAGTTTTTCGAGTTAAGCGGAACCTTGATGGGTCCATTACCAGATATAAGGCCCATTTAGTGGCCAAAGGCTTTCATCAATGTCCTGGCATTGATTTTAAGAGACGTTCATCCATTTGTTAAATCCATAATAACTTGATGTCAACAATGCCTTCTTACAAGGAACATTAACTGACGATATTTTTATGGAATAACCTCCTAGTTTCCTTCATCCTCAATATCTGAAACATGTCTGTAAACTCCACAAGGCTATCTATGGTCTTCAGCAAGCTCCATGAGCTTGGTACAAAGAATTCAGCTCGTTTCTAATGTCAATCGGCTTCTCTAACTCTAAGTCTGATACCTCCTTATTTCTCTGTCAACAACCCAATAGTACAATATATCTCCTAGTCTACGTGGATGATATCATTGTGACTGGTAATAACTCTATGGAGGTTATAATGTTCATTAAGAAGTTGGCCGCCAGATTCTCCCTCAAAGATCTCGGTCCCTTGAATTATTTTTTGGGAGTGGAAGCAATGTCTACATCTTCCGGACTCTTCCTCTCTCAATGGAAGTATACTCAAGACTTATTAGTTAAGACAAATATGAAGGATGCAAATGTTGTTTCCACTCCTCTTTCCACTAGTGAATCGCTTCGATTACATGATGGAAGTCCTGCTACGGATCCTATACAATATTGACAAGTAATTGACTCTTTACAATATTTGGCTATCACCCGTCCAAATATTTCATTTGCAGTCAACAAGCTGTCCCAATTCATGCAAAGACCGTCTACTACACATTGGTCAGCAGTTACAGGAGTATTACATTATCTTAATGGTACTCTTGACTATAGCATATTTCTCTACAAAAACTCTCTACTCCAACTTCATGCTTATGTTGACGCTGATTGGGATAGAAACGTTGATGATAAAATATCGACATCTGGGTATATTATTTTCTTAGGTGCTAATCCAATCAGCTGGAGTTCCAAGAAACAAAAGACCGTTGCTCGGTCAACCACTGAAGCTAAGTATCGCTCTATTGCAACTGCAGCTGCAAAACTTAATTGGGTGATGAATCTGCTCACAGAACTTGACATCCGCTCTTCTGTCACTCCTACCATATATTGTGATAATATCGGAGCTACCTACGTATGTGCAAATCTAGTATTTCACTCTCATATGAAACATATAGCAATTGACTTTTATTTTGTACGAGATCAAGTGATCAATCGACAACTACGTGTTTCTCATATTCATACGACAGATCAACTGGCAGACTCTCTCACGAAGCCACTTGCCCGCAAGCTATTTTCACTTCATAGGTCCAAGATCGGTGTCCTTGACAGGAGCACAATCTTGCGGGGACATGTTAAGCGATAAGATTACTGTAACAACTTTTAGCTAAGCTATTGAGGGAAATCCTCAACAGTCTTATTCTTTCAATATTTTATTCTCCTATATAAATAGGTACAAATAAAGAATAGATGATGTACCTCTTTTCTTTGTATTCAATACATCTTTCCTTAGTTTCTATCAGCTATAACTTTTGGGTGAGGGCTGGCATAAGGAAAGTCCTACCTATATTAGGAGTTGGTGCCACTCTCTCCTTGTGGCTACCCCTATTTTGGTGAGGGTTGTCTTAATTGTAGTCCTACTACGACTATGATTTAACTAAGTGACCAACTATGTCTTGGGATTTATTTGACCAAATAAGGTTTTGAGGTTTCATAGGACCCTTAGATAGGGATTGGCCAACTTGGTTGAGTGGTATTGAGATCATCACCGATCACAGCTCCTCCAATTTGGTAATTCATGTTTCGGTGAATCTTGAGTTGAAGTTGAGAAAATTCTACTTTAGCAGTTTCTTTGAAGAACCATCTTTCAATCTTTACCCTTTGTATCCAATTTGAAATATAACTTTCATGCCTCATTGGGTGGTAGTGGATTTCTTTTTGATGATAGTGATAACTCTTTATAAGTATATCTCTATGTACTGTCACGGGCTTAGCTGATTCTGCCTAAGCCATGCGGCACCAATGTGTGTCCGTCCGTAAAGGTCAGTCTTCTCCAAGATTTCCTAGGGTCCCTTAAGACTTACAAAAGAGAAAATGAGCTAAAAGGAGTAATTTCAACGGGATCTACAAGCAATTGCTCAAGCAAACACTTTATAAAGCCAGATACAAATAACACCCATGGACATTACAAACTCAGAAAGGTTACATATAAAGGATAATGGTCCATTACAGACCGAAGTCCCCACAAGTGCTTACAAGACACACTCATATTTACAAACCAAAATTGGCTACAAAACAAACCAAACTAGGGTTGCTAATCCTACTACAAGTCTGCTACTTGCTATACAAGGTATGTACACAAACCAAAGGACACAAACATGAGCATTTCATCGAACACCTTGTTTACATTATTATCTATGACATTCTCCCCCACTTGTTCCTTCGACATCCTCGTCGAAGCCACTATAGATGCTGCATCTCTTGGTATTTTGCTGAATCTTCAATCTTCTGCTTTGGCTGCAATATGCCCCTTTGGCTCCCAGCCACTCTCTGTCGTTGTTGTTGAGTAGTTGAACTCTAATCCGCTATGCTGCTTCAGCTCACCAATGATTGAATCTGGTGTGGGGTTGGCTGAGTTATGCTGATCCTTGTTGACTCTTGCGGATCTTTCTGATGAAGGAAAAGACTTACCTTATTATGCGCTAGTATTGTAATATACTCATGTCGCTTGAACTGGATAGATGCTTGTTGGAACTTTAACGAGCATCACCTCGTAGACTTTAAGATTTTTTAGGTCCTTCCTCCATAATGTTTGCCCATTGATTCTTCTTCCACGTTTAGTTGTCACTTCCAAGTAGGTTTGCATCGCTCCCACTTTCGATTGGCATTCAACTGAGAAATGAAGTGGATAATCTACTCTCAGTAGTATGGATCACTAATGGTAAGGATTTGATAACTATTGTCTTCTATAAGCTTTCTTTGAAGGGTCACTAAACTTATGCAGAGCTCTTTTGCTGGATAAGTAAAAGAACTGGGATACTTGACTTCACCCATTCTCTTAGTAGTTGAGAAGACAAGGCTTCACTCACCTCCTCGAGTTAAGAGAAGGAACATTTAGATTTTTATTTTTGTACTAATAATCTTTTTTAATATGTCTATTTTTTTTGTAACAAAAACATCGATTGCTTTCTTTGTTACCTTCATTCATGTTCCTCTGACCTTCAGTTGATCGAACACGATCTCTGTCATTTTGATCTCTCTTCAGATCATATTTCTGATTTTTCTTTTGATCCTTCTTGTGATCTATCTTTATTTGAAGAACATGTTTCAAAGTTTTATCTGAAGGTCTATTTACTTTTTGTTTATGAACTAAAAGAGAACTGATTAATTCATCACTAGACAATATACTTGTATCTTTAGCTTCTTTTATAGCAGTAGAGATCATATCAAATTTTGGAGATAAACTTTGTAAAACTTTTTCTACTACAATTTGAACTTTTAAATTTTTGCTATAAGATCTTATTTGATTTACAATCGAAGAAACTTTTAAGAAGAAATCAGCAATAGATTCATAATTTTTCATTCAAGAGTATAAAATTCACATCGAAGAATTTAAAACTTTAAAATTTTTACCTTATTAGTGCCTCCAAACACACTTTGTAGTATCTTCCAAGCTTCTATTGATGTTGATGCCATCATGATTTTGGGAAATAGGGAATCACCTATTGCTTGTTGTAGCATATAAGGGGCTCTTGCATCTTTCTATATATTTTCCTTCATTTGATTTTTTTTGATCTTTTGTAATATTAGTATCCTGCAGATTATACTGAACAAAATCATCTTCTACTAAATTCCATAATCCATATAAAATAAATAGAGTTTTCATCTTAATAGCCCAAAATTGATAATTATCACCTTAGAAGATAGGAAGAAGTTGATAAGGAACACTTACTTTAATGCTTATCATCTTTTTTTTTCTTAGATCTACTAGTCTTCCTTTCCTTTTAATCGATGGACTAGATTTACTTTGAACTAAGCTTTGATATCATTATTGGTTTTTTTGTAGAACTTCAAAGAGAAAGAGAAGAGAATAGTATATAAAACTTGGAATACTTTAAATCTATATTGCTTTGGAATGATCCAAGAGCACCTATTTATATTGATTAAAAGATAGAGCACTGATATTTTAAAATACTAAAAAAACTACCATATCCCAATAAATTTTATACTCATTTAATCTAAATTTAAATTTAAATCTTTATTTTTTATTTTATCTAATTCTAACACTGACCAACAAATAGATCTAAGCGAGCACAAACTCGTGGTTCCTTCATGAAACACCTTGGCCACACGATGGGGCATCCTCTAGAGGCCCTCCCGCTTAGAGTCTTCCCTAAGGCTATGCAGCAAGACTCGCACAGTGTCCTCCATCCCCGACTCGCACCCTATCCCTATTATCGCAGTCGCCTCTAATCTGGCCCCGTCCTCGAGCTCGTATACAAGGCAGCCAGCGTTAACAGACCCCATGCCTCGATCTGACAAGAGGAATATCCCATGTGCTCTCGCTCAGGTAAATCCCTGATCAGGTTGTTTGGATTGAGAGAGGAGTTCTCCAGGAGAATCCGATTAGAGCGAGATTCGGACGGATTTCGTATGTAGCTGGATATAACCATGCCTAATATATGATTTCTGTGATATTATATGGATGAGGAACTATAGATACATGGTAACTAAGGACAGACAGGTCCAATGGATTAGATCTCCTATACCATTTAGGGACTATGGCACAGTGGCCTAGTATATCCATAGTCGATGAGTCGAGTAAATTGTTATGAGATAATAATTCACTAAGTTAGAAGGAGTTTTGATATAAAGGACTCATGGTCAGCTCGGTGTTGAGCTTAGAGGGTCACACACATATGATAGATGTTTCAATGAGTAGAGAATTGGATATAAGTTATCCAATTAGTCCCTGTTCTCATTGGATAAGACCCAACATTGATGAGCTCGTTGTATGAGGCCCAACTAGAGGCCAATTGAGATTATTGGATAAAGATCCAAATATCCAAGATTAGTGGGTAGTTGGATGGAAATCTAATACCTACTAAGGTTGAATCCATTAAGGTTTTATGGTGGTTCTATATAAATAGGAGGCAGGGGTGACACATAGATGATAGACTGCACCTTTGTCAGCGCCACCCACCCCCCCTCCTCCTATTCTCCTCCCTCCCTCATCTTTTACGTAAGAGTTACAAGATTTTGATGACGATTAAAGGAGCATCGCTGCAACGATCCATCGTGTGAATACCACTAGAGAGGAGGACATTTAACCTCCTTCATCCTCTTCATATGGATTTGGATTTTTAAGGATATACGATCTCCTTAGGTAATCTATCTCTTATATATCGTAATTTTTGATTTTTGCATTTTTATACACCAATCTCTGCATGATGACTTGATGCACGTGGGAAACTTATTTTGTTTTCTTTCTTCCGCTACGCATGTGATGTTCTCGCTGGGTTTCCCAACATGCCTAATATACGATCTATAAGATATCAGATAGATGAGGGACTATAGGTACATGGTAATTGAGGATAGATAAGTCTAATGGATTAGATCCCTTGTATTATCTAGGGACTATGGCGTATTGACCTAGTACGTCCATAGTTGATGAGTCGAGTGAATTGCTATGGGATAATAATTCATAAATTCAGAAGGAGTTCTAACAAGTGTAATTCACGGCTAGCTTGGTATTGGGCCTAGAGGGTCACACACATATGGTGGATATTGCGATGAGTAGAGGATTAGATATGAGTTATCCAATAAGCCCTTATTTCATTGGATGAGACTCAACATTAATGGATTCCTTGCATAAGGCCTAATTATAGATAAATTGAGATAGGGTAATTGGATAAAAATCTAATTCCCACTAAAGGTAAGATCGTTTAGGGTTTAAAGATGCTCTCTATAAATAGGAGAGGGGTGGCAAAGAGGGAGCTGTACACTTGGCTGCCCCCTTCTTTTCTCCTCTCTCACTTCTCTTCTCAGTTGACCACCTCTCTCCTTGGTACGTGAGGACAACAAAGAAGAAAGGAGTTCTTCCACGCTTGCTGCAGGGTGGTGCTCAAACACTGCAAAGAGAGGAGGACATCTGACATCCTTCATTCTTTCCTTTGGATCTAAGTTTTTGATAGAATCCTAGGGTTCTATCGTGAAGGAAGAAGGTGGATAGGGGGATAATCGATCTCTTCAAGGGGATCGAGCCTACTAGATCGCTTCGAGGGGATCTGCCTCCTAGGGTTTCTACCTATTGGCTAAAACTAAATTTTCTTCATTAATTGATCTCCATAAAAGTGTTTACAACCTTATTATAGGGCTTTGCCAAGAGTTCCACTAATCTTTGACTCTTAACTAACTTGATAAACTGCTAACTGAAAATAACAACTTACTTCGTCTTAACTGAAGATAAAAATTAACTCTAGCCACTTATAACTAACTTGATAAGGTTCACCTGACCTATAACTGACTCAACTAACATGACTCAACCTGAATAGATAGACCTGACTTAGCTAGGGTCCTAACAGACCCGCCCTCTTCAAATCAGTCTTGTCCTTAAGGCTGAGTAGCATCGAACTTCAGGGGTCTTTCAGTCTAGGATATTTGTCATGTGTCATAATCTTTTGATTAATTAAATAAGGTCTCCACTTTGTGTAAGTAATAGGTCAGCCTTCTGGTGTAGCCGTCATTGAAGTCTTATGAGGAAGTTCTCCATTCGATGATTACTAGCAGTTATGATCCTGCTTCACGTCTTCCTTTGAAGATCACCTGCTTTCCATTAATAAAAAACTTCATAATTAGTTTAGAAAGATTCCAAGTGACATCACCCAGAGTTGACAACCATTCAATTCCAAGCACTATTTCGATGTCCTCTACTCCATTTTTCATCACAATGCTAGTACAACCCTTTTGCTGATCTTTCCTAGAGCTCTTCTCTGGTAAGTCTTTGAGTGTTTGGAGTGGAGGGAGGTGGGGCTATCGGCTTGCTTACTACTAGTTGATTTATGCTTTTATTTCTGTGATTGTCCCTGTTGAGCTTTTCTTCGTGTATACGAGCGAATGATATAACAACCATCACAGTACGAGGTTGTCGAGCCTTAACTTCGCATCGAATCTCTAGATTGAGCCATTCAATAAATATTTCCATTAGTTGTTTTTTGGACCAGTCTTGGGTTTGGTTTGAGAGGTACTCAAATATGCTCTGGTACTCTTGTACGGTAGAGGTCTGACAGATTTTGATGAGTTGTCCATCCATGTTTTCATACTCCGATGGTCCAAAGTGAATCAAAAACTCATTTTTAAATTGCTCCCACGAGGGTTCTCCATGAATATGCTCGTACCAATCATACCATCGGATCATGTCTCCTTCAAGTTGAATGGAGGCTATCTCCATCTTGGATTCCTCTAGAGTCATATGAAAATAAAAATAATTTTCAGCATATGAAATCTAGCCAATCATGGTTTCCATCTTCCCATCTGGGAAACTCCACACTTATGCATGTGTATCTTATGTCCTGCCCTTAATCATACTTTTAGATTGACTCCCTTTGGAACTTTCACCATGTTGAGTTTTGTTGGGACTCTCTGATTGGCTTCTTCTAATTTTGCGGAGGGGCTCTTGAAATCTGTCTTCCATGTGAGCTTCGAAGACTTTAAATCTTACATCAAGTGCATCTTCTATAGTCATCGTGTAGGATTGTAGATCAGTGATGTTAGGTTCTTTTTTCTGTTGTCAAGTCAAGGGCATGAATTTGCATCACAGAAGTGGTAAGATTTGGTCACAATGAGATTGTTGGTGTAAGAATCACCAATATATCAAAAAGCTAGTTGGAGATGGTGAGGCAATAGTGGTAGCAAGGAGTTGTAGTGATGGCAATAGGGAGGTGCGGCGAGAAGGGCACGGTTGGAAATGGCTGCGACAGCGAGGGCAACAGCGGCAAGGGAGGAGGCAGTGATGGGTGGCAACGACAACTGGCAACAGGTGGCAGCGGTGAGGGCTGGCAGCAATGACAATGTTGCTAGTAGAGGAGGAGATTGGAGAGGGGCATCGATTGTGGCTGGCGATTGCTGCAGATGTGGGGAAGAGGTTGGGCAGCGGCGGTGGTGGAGATGCAGGGGAAGGAAAGCATGTCTGAGAGTAAGGGACGTAGGGGATGCAGCGGTAGCAGCAGCAAGGAGGCGATGATAGGGAATAAAGGGGAGGAAGAGAGATGGCAGAGGCAGCTGTGACAGCAAGCTGGTGAAGGATAGTGACCGTTGACGGGTGGCAACAGCGACAAGGGTAGTGTACTATCGAAGGTTGACCGACGACAGATGAGGAGAGGAGGAATAGAGGTGGTCAACGGCAATCCTCCTTTGGGTAGGATGATGATGCGAGGGAGAGGGCAGCGGCGACGTGAAGCAGTGGTGGGTGACGATGGGGAGGCAGATGTTGTAGTGGCAGGCAACATTGAAGAAAGCCGACTGGAAGCGGCTGCGGTAGCAAGTGGTGGCCAGCAGCAGATGAGGGAGGAAAGGAAGGCAGTGGTGAAGGCCGGCTGGAAGTGGCTATCGTAGGGGGAAAGCAGAGGAGGCAGAGTGCTGTGGCTAGAAGCGACTGTGGTTGAGGAGGAGAGGAAGGCAGTAGTGGCAAGGGTAGTGCGCTGCCGAGGACTGGACGTCGGTAGATGAGGGGATGGCAACGGCTGGGAGTGGTTGCTACAGAGGAGAGGTGTCAGCGACTGTGGCAGTGACGAGGGCTGCAAGTGGTGGCTGTGGTTGAGGAGGAGAGAGATATGGTGGCCGATGGCTGAGAAGAGGGGATGAAGAAGGCGTGCAGCTGTGGCCCTTCTTCTTCTCTCTCTTTTTTTTCTTTTTTCTCTCTTTTTTCATTTTTTCCTTTTTTTTTGTTGGCTATTGATGATTGCAGCAAGGTGGCCAATGCAATAGTGATGATAATAATGGTGGCGACGATGGTGTAGATGACAAAGGGAGCGACTACGGAATCACAGTAGGAACACCAAGGATCGATGCTCTGATACCAATTGATAGAACCCTAGGGTTCTATTGTAAAGAAGGTGGATAGGGGGATAATCAATCTCTTTGAGGGGATCGGGCCTCCTAGATCGCTTCGAGGAGATCTGCCTCCTAGGGTTTCTGCATATTAGCTAAATCTAATACTTCTTCATTGATTGATCTCCATAAAAGAGTTTACAACCTTATTTATAGAGCTTTGATAAGAGTCCCACTAATCTTTGACTCTTAACTAACTTGATAAACTCCTAACTGAAAATAATAACTGACTTCGTCTCAACCAAAGATAAAAATCAACTCTAACCACTTATAATTGACTTGATAAGGTTCACCCGACTCATAACTGACTCGACTAACATGACTCAACCTGAATAGATGGACCCGACTTAGCTAGGATCCTTACAGTTTTCAGGGATATACAATCTCCCTAGGTAAAACATCTAACATATAATGAGCAGATTTCTCAGTTTTATGATTTTTCACACACCAATCATCTCACGACGATATGATAAACGTTGAAGACTTTTTGTTTTTGTTTTGCATTGTGCATATAATGCTCCTAATAAGATTTCCCAATAGGTACCATCCAGGCAGCAGTGGTACTACTTGGGTTGGGATGGTATCGCTAGAGCCTAGATTCCCGAGCTCTGTTCAGGCGATAGTATCCTCTAACGTCAGTAATAATACCGTTGATACCTCAAAATCTTGTAGATTTAAATTTTTGGCTCTATTTTGAAGCCTTTAGGGGTGTATATATACCCCAGTCATCCTTGTTTAATGCAAGAACGAAATCTTAAAAATTGAAGTATTGTAAACCCTCTTGAAATAATGTTTAAGTGTCTTTTTCCTTGAGATTAGAGATTATTCTAAGGAGGTGTGAGGTCTTTTATAAAAGAGAGGTGTAAAGGTTCTCTCCTAAGCCTGTTAAAAGGAGAAGGGTTGTAGCATAGGTAGTTGATATTTATCCATTGAGAAAAGATCGATAGTGAAAGCCGATGATCTCGAGAGAAGAAGAATCGAGAGTGGACGTAGGTCGAGATAATCGAACCATTGTAAATCGATTTGCATTTCTTTCCTTACTTTGCCTTGTCATTACTTACTGATTTACTTACTTATTATCCTTACTCTACAAGGGCGGCCACCCGAGGGTAGCGATGCTCGCCCACGGGGCCGCCATGGCATAGGCATGCGTGTGTACAATACTACTGCCAAGGGGCGAGTGGCCCGCTAGAAGGGGGCAAGAGGGCTAGGGCTTATTTTTTATAAAAGGACAAATATACCCCTTAAAATTTAAGAAAATTTTGGATTTATCCTTTTGTCCAGAATTTTAAAAATACCCTTAACGATTCTAAAAATTCTTGGCATGTCCCAATTTTCAAAAAAATAAATAATTAAATAGTTTAATTAATTATTAAATATCTAGTAATCCCACATGGTGATGTGTACATGTGATGTACATTGTTGATGGATGATCATGAGTCATGTGATGTGATTCGTGTATTTGTGATTATTATTATTATTAGGACCTGCGAGACTTTATTTTTCTTGTTTATTCACGGGCCTACATGCCTGTGATTATGTTGTACATGTGATGTACATTGTCGATGGATGATCATGAGCCATGTGATGTGATTCATGTATTTGTGATTATTATTATTATTAGGACCTGCGAGACTTTGTTTTTCTCGTTTATTGTCGGGCCTACATGCCTGTGATTATGTTGTAATTATGTAAAGAGGAGCAGAGAGAGTGTGAAGGTGACAACAGGACCCACGATGTTGTGGTGGGCGATCACGATGCCTGGTGATGCGCCGAGGATCCGATAGAGCCGATGATAAAGAGAAGGATGATCACAAGGCATAGAGATGCACCGATACACACATAGATCCCATTGTGAGTGATTGGACCCACTAGCTCGGGCCTATTCACATTAGGTGACGGCTCATGATCATCCGATATGGTATGCCCCTGTGATATGTGTTTAGACACTTACTATATATATATATATATTGCATGTGATGTAGATATATATATTAAATATGTATGTGTGTGACACGATATATTAGGAGATCGATACAAAATAAAATCCCTCCTAAGATAATATTAAGTCGGTGAACGTGAGGCATAAGATTGACCTAGGTGGCCTTCCATCATTATAGGAAGAAATTGAATCACGATATAGGTTGAGTTGGTCGAGTTACTCGAGGCTCACCTATCTACGTGATCGAGATCTTGAACTATTGCATAAAGATATCACCGATGACCTAAGGACATGGTATGCATGGTCGAGTCACTTGGGAGCATATCATCAAATCAAACTCATCTTGTAACGATGGTGATGACTTAACTGAACTTCCTGGTTGGTCGAGCAGTTGAGACCATGATGATTTAAAGGCTGAATATGACGAGAATCATAAGGAGTTGTGATTGGAAAGAGTTACCTACCTTTTTGGGCTTAGTGCAATTGCTCGAGTCACTTGAGGATGCACCAAGATGCCAATTGAATCCTGATCCCCACTAAAATATATCAAAGACTTTTGTTTCATATGCCGAGGGTGTCACATAATTTGCTAGGAAAATAATGAGAGTACATTAAGATAGAAGTCTATATCTTAATTAGTTTTTCCTGCAAAATTTGTATGTTATTAATTTATGCTATATCTTGTTTATCAGAAATATATCACTCGTGAACCCCCTATGTGGCATACCTGATGCCAACCGCCTCACTAGTCCAAACTACATGGATTGACTCCGTAATTTGATAATTGTTCTCACAGTGGAGAAAATCGCATATGTCCTTGATATGATTGTGCCCATGCTAGAGGAAGGGGCAAGCGATGATGAGATTGCTCGCTATATGAAGTATATAGATGATTCAACTTTAGCAAAATACTATATGTTGGCCTCCATGACTGCCAATTTACAGAGGCAACATAGGAGCATGGATGCCAATTACATCATTCTTCATCTTCGCCAGTTGTTTGAGGAATAGGGAATAACTCAAAGATATGAGATATTTAAGATTCTCTTCCGAGCCAAGATGACAAAAGGGGCATTGGTTTAGAACCATGTCTTGAAGATGATAAAGTGGATAAAAAAACTCACAGGTCTAGGAATAGTCCTAGAGAATAACCTGTGTATTGATCTTATACTTCAATTCCTGTCAGATTCCTTTTCTCACTTCATCATGAACTTAACATGAACAAATTTGAGGTGACTCTTCCTGAGCTCCTCAATATATTGAGGGAGGCTGAGAGTGCCATCAAGAAACAGAAGTTAGTTCTCTATATTCATGAGACCAAAAATAAAAGGAAGGCTAATAAGACCCTTAAGAATGGGCAAAGGCAAGGAAAGACCGGGTAAGGCAAAGGTTGCCAAGAAAGACTTGGTAAATGATAAAGGACTGTAATTTCACTATGGCAAAGACGGACATTGCAAGAGGAATTACAAGGATTATCTTATAGAAAAGATGAAATAGAAGCTTGGAGAAGCTTCAGGTATATTCATGATCAGTCTCCATTTGTTATATTTTCATGATGACACATTGATATTGGATTTCGAAAGTGCTTATCGTATCTATAATTTGTTGCAGGTTCTGACAAGACATAGGAGACTGACGAGAGGCGAGATGGACCTCAAGATGGGCAATGGAGCAAGTGTTACTGCAGTTGCCATTGGCGAGGTCACCCAACTTTCTAAGGTGATTTTTCTTTCTTCCTTTGTTTTCAATTTTAGATAAATTAGAAAAATACTATTAGGAGATCCTTATAATTAGGGATATGGTATCTTCTTTTTCTCTTTATACATTAAAATTATAATCCATAATCTTCATCTAACGTGGAGAGTCAAAACCATTTTGGTTAAAAATATTTTATACATATATAAATATCTTAACCTTTCATTTATTTCATATTACTAATAAACTTTCATTTTTCATCTACTAAACTATTAACTGTTATGAAACTCAAAACTCTTTAGGACTCAACTAGTTATTTAATAAGCTTAAGTATATATTTTTTATTTTTTTATGAAACAAATTGAGTGGTAATTTTAAGTGCCTTTTATTTTTTAAACAAAATAAGAAGATATACTTTTTTATTTTTTTATATTTAATGTAATTTTATAGCTTACTATCATAAATCTCATTAATGACACATCTCTTATCGAATGAGTTTCAATGCACATGAAATCTTTTAGATGTTTCTTACATATAATAAAAACAAAAACTATTGTAGTTGTCTTAAGCATTAAAGCCATGAAACTATAACAAATAATAATTCACTTAGCTCATCTACTATTGAAGTACCAGGTCACTACGTCATAGTCTCTAAATGGTACAAAGGGATTTAATCTATTAGAGATGTCTGTCTTCAGTTAATGATGATCATATATCATTAACCATCCAGCATTCTGTAAGTGGCTCAATCAGTGAACTCATTCTCCAATGAGCACGTGTATTGTGCCCTTATTATCCCTACATGAGCGGCTATGAGACCAACCACCTCAATCATATGGACAAGTATATAGCACATCGATTTGTCTGTTATCTCAACTTGAATTTAAGAGCACTAATGAAAAAATTTTGTTTTGAATTCAAGTTCATCAAATTTTTGAGATGACTTAGATAAGGGGAGATTTATTAATAATATCCCATCATAAATTGACCTATCATAACTTGAACTTATCTTTGATATAAATATCCTTTATGATATCAAAGTAGTTTTGTAATTGAAATTTTGATGTAAAGGGAGAGAAGTAGCATCATGATACCATGATATCCTTCTCTTTTTCTTTTTATGATGATAAAGAGGGAGAGAAAATTAGTAGCTTGCATATTTTTTCTTTTTGTTGATGACAAAAGGGGAGAAGTAATAGTAGCTTTTAACGATGTAGCAACTATACACTCTTATACATATTGTATTTGATGACATTAACTCATGACATTTGTTTGAGATATGTAACTATTTTGACATTTTAACTATAGATATGATGTGATTATTTAATTGAAATTATGCATTTGATTCTTGTAATGATTACTATTGAAAATCACTATAATTTTTTATTAAAATTATTTCGACTTGAATTCAAAAAGTAGTATTGAAATGTTATCATTTTTTTTAATTCGAGTTCATTATAATATTTTATTTTTAATTTAAAAATGAATGTAAATCTTAGGAACGAGAAGCTTCGATTTAAAGAAGCAGTAAAAATAATGGAGCGAAGATAAGAGTAGACGCACATAAGAGTAAAATGAGTATATAGTTTCAGATGGACCAAAAAGCTCCCATAAGTTATAGAATGTTATAAAAGATTTTATAAATTCTATTGAAAACAATAAATAAAAAATTATGCTCAATTTTGTTTCAAGTAAATAATTAATGATGACAAACCAAGGTTTGACTTACCGGTCGGTATCGGTGTACTGAGTTCATCTCAGTATTGGTACGGTACTGGTACCAAGCGATACGTGCAGTGCATATCGCTCGATATATTAAAATATAATATTTTTATAATATAATATTAATATATTAAAATATTTTTAAAAAGAGAAAAAGGGGTGACGTCGCCTCGATCTTTCTCCCCGCATAGGAGAAAAAGCGCCTGCGACCCGCGGGCGGCGACAGTGCATGGTCAACGACCGCGCGTAGGCGATATGTATTCTTTTTTCTCCTCTTTTCTTTTTTTCTCTTCCTTTTCCTCTTCTTCTTCTAGGATTTGGGCAACCATATAATTGATTAGGGCAATCACCAAACAAGAGAGGTGTCATTTCTTCTTGGAGTAGGAAAAGGTTCTCCACTAGCCCTAGAAGGAAAGTCCTAAACCCTTAAGGACTCCTATCTACAAAAAATGAAGAGCCCCATTTAAAGTAGCCTAGAAGTAACCTCAATCGAACCTAACCTTAAAGCTTCTACCAAGAGAGAGAAGAAAGCCAAAGATAGAGAAATTCTGCAAGGTGTTATAAGATCTCTTGCTACAGTTCCTTCTACCTCAAATTTCACCGTTCAGAGTCTTTCAACACTTCATCCAGTTGTTTTGAGAAGACCTGAAGTCCTATCACTCGCTCTGCCCGTCAGGAGGAGATACCGTACTATAATCAATACACTGATATGGTACAAGATTACAAACCTTGGGGTATAATTCTTCTTATATGAGCCTTTTAAATTATGTTCAGTGGCATGTCTTCAACGTAGATGATTCGAACCACCATGCGAGCATGTGTCCAATCAACTTGAGTCACGCAAGCATCATCCTACCCTTGTAGTTATAATCATAGAGATCAAAGTAAGTTTTGTTGATTTATCTATGAGTCTAATAACTCAGTGTTGATCGAGTCGGAGTGTATGTCAATACAAGCCTCGACTTGAAGGGGTCAAGTTTTTGTTGTGTTATTCTGTTCAACAACATCTTCATGATTTTATGTCTCTCTCTCCGCTATGACATTCTTTGCTAAGTTGTCCTTCATTGTTGGGTTAGCTTGAGCTTGCATCTAACCCATCACGATCTCTATCTACTATGCTAATCCTATCATTTGGTTAGTAAGGTCAACCAAATCTATTGGGTTGTTGCTCGTCATCCTGTCGGTGGTTCTTCTGTGTGGGTGGGGCTTAAAACTCTTGTAATTCTTGGACCAACTCTTCATATCCTTGTCTCATGACTACCATCCAAAAATAAATTAGTCTTAAAGTTCAAAAAAGTATTTTAATGGACCAAAAATAGAAAAATTGATCATTTATGACTTAAAATAGATATTTTGAGAAAAAACATAATAATTTCAACATAAATTGGTTAAAGTATTAATTAAGAAATATTAGGCTTTTATAAGTGCTTAAACTGAAAATATACCATTTAATGGTAAAAAATATTTGTTTGAATTGTTACTTTAATACCACCTGAGCTATATGGAATTCAAGTTTGATGTTCCATCAATCTGATACTACCTCTCGATGAAAGTTTTGGTTGAGAAAAGAAAAATCACTAGAAGATCAACATAAAATCAAAAGAAAACCTATGTTGCTAGTAAAGCTAAAAGGGCCGACTACAAGACTTCAAAGAATAGAATAGAAGTATGATAAGAGAGTTACTGATGCATAAGAAAGTAGGTTATCTTTAGACAACACTTAGGTCTTCTTGAATGATTAAGGATCACTATCGATTTCAGTCTATTCCTCTCTTGCTACTATAATCCCCTCTTCAAATTTAAATAATAGACAAAATAGGCTTCAGGGACCTCTTACAATAGTTGGATTGAGGGAGAAAAAGGGAAGAAGAAGAAGAAGAAGAGGAAAAGAAGAAAGAAGAAGAAGAGAAGAAGAAGAATACTTGGAATTGTCCTTGCCCACACGTCGTCGCTGTCGGTCATAAGTCGTTACCATGAGTCACCCATGGTCACCCATAAGTCACCGCCCACGGGTCACTCATGGGCAATTTTTCTCCCGTGCGAGAAGAAAGATCGAGGCGACATCACCCTTTTTTTTAACGTTTTTTAATAAATTTTAATATTTTAAATATAATATAATATAATATTTTAATATATTTTAATATACCGGGTGGTACGCATTGTGCATACCGGCTAGTACTGGTACTATATCGATACCGACAAAATATCGATATACCGATACAGATGGGTAAGTAAAATCTTACTAAAAACTGTAGATGACTTTTCAAGTAAAACTTCGAGTGATGAGGACAATGACATTGCACTATTAACCAAAAAAATTAAAAAAATAAGAAAGAACAAAAATTATAAAAATAAAAATGAACAAAAAAGGGATAACATTATATGCTTTGAATGCAAGAAGCCAGGACATTTCAAAAATGAGTGTCCTTAATTAAAGAAGAAGGCGCCACATAAGAAGAAGGCTCTCTCGGTGACTTGGGATGATTCAAACTTATCAGATAAAGAAGACCACATCAAAGAATAAGTTGTCAACTATGCTCTCATGGTCATCCATGATGAGGTAAGTGAGTCTTTTTACTATCTCCTTTACTGAATTATTGAATATTTTCATAAGCTTTATGATGAGTTTAAAAATTAGTAATTCTTATAAATTACTTAAGAAAGACCATGAATTACTAGTTAGTAGATTTGATCAAATACATGAAGCATCACTATCGCTTAGTTCATGTACCAACTATGAAACTTAAGATGAATTTAGAAAAGAAAACTTTGTATTAAAATAAATATTAAAAAAGTTTTGAAATAGGGAATAAATTTCTAAACATAATCCTTGCAAATAAGGGTCATGTTCATAGGAAAAAAGATATAGGGTTTGTTGGAAATATTCAACAATAGCCAACCATCTAAGTTAAAGGACCCATTCTAAACTTACCACCAAAAATAAAATATAACTTTTGTGATAGAATAAGGCATAAAGCCTAAAAGTGTTTATTTAGAAAGTATGCTCCACATAAATTAATTTGGGTTCTTAAAGGAACTATAGACAACCAAAAACCTTTAGATAAACTTGGTAAAACTCTTCATGAGGGACCCAAAGTAAAATAGATACCTAAATTAAAACCTTCTTTCATGTAAGTTTATTTCCAAACTAAGGCTAGGAGCACCAAATAGTACCTTGATAGTGGATGCTCAAGGTACAAGACCGGAGATCTAACTTACTTTTCTAAGCTCATTAGCTTAAATGAAGGAGGTATCACCTTCGGAGACAACAACAAAGGAAAAATCAATGAGAAAGGAACCATAGGTAATATATTAAACCTTTTGATTGAAGATGTGCTACTACTTGATGGTTTGAAACATAATCTACTTAGTATTAGCCAATTATGTGATAAAAAAATATTGTTAAATTTGAATTTAATGCTTGTATAATTGAAATGTCACACAAAAATAAATCTATAATTGCCTTAAGAAACAAAAATGTGTATACTATTGATATTGAAAATTTTTGTAATGAAACATGCTTTTCGACTTCAAATGATGATGTTTGGATTTGGCATAGAAGACTAGGTCATGCTAGCATGAAACTCTTAAACCAAATCATAACTAAAGATCTAGTAAGAGGTTTACTTATTCTTAAGTTTGTTAAAGATAAAATGTGTGATACTTGCTAAATAAGAAAGCTAATAAAAAGTAGCGTTAAGTCAAAAGATCAAATAAGCATCTCTAAGCCACTACAATTGATCCATATGAATTTATTTGGACCAATTGATACAACAAGCTTAGGAGGAAGCAAATATGTCTTTGTCTTGGTGGATGATTATTGTAGATTTACTTGGACTTATTTCTTGGCACATAAAAGTGATTCCTTTAAATGTTTCTCAAAATTTTATAAATTTATTCAAAATAAAAAGGTTTTATGATTTCGTCAATATGTAGTCATCATGATGATGAATTTCAAAACAATGAGTTTCAAAATTTTTGTAAGTCAATACATATATCCACAACTTCTCTATTCCTAGAAATACATAATAGAATGGAGTAATAGAAAGAAAAAATAGGAGCTTACAAGAAATAACTAGAATCATGTTAAACAAATATAGCCTACCTAACTATTTTTGGGTCAAAGTCATTAACGTGACATGCTATGTTTTAAATAGGATTCTTGTAAGACCATTACTCTCTAAAACTCCTTATGAACTATAGAATGGTAAAAATACCCAATATTTTATATTTTAAAATATTGGATTGTAAATATTTTATTTTTAATAAAAAGGATGCCTTAGAAAAATATTGATGTAAAATCTAATATTTTTATTGGTTATTCTTCTATTTCAAAAGCTTATCGTGTATTTAATAAAAGAACCTTAGTGATTGAAGAATCTATTTATGTTGTTTTCAATGAGATTTTTAAACTTAAAAAAATTAATTTTGATGATGAATTTGAATTTGATATTTTGAATTTAAATGAGAATACTCCTAAAAGCAACTTGGATGAATCTACTTCCAAATTCTTACATAAGGAGTGGAAGTATGTAAATGCTGATCCTAAGAAGCTTATCATAAGAGATACATCAAGAGGTATTCAAACTCATTCTGCTTTTAAAATTTTTTGTGCTAATGTCATATTTCTTTCTCAAGTTGAAGCTAAGTGCATTGATGAAGCCCTAAAAGATAACTCTTGGGTTAATGCAATGCATGAAGAGTTAAATTAATTTGAGAGAAATAAGGTATGGGAGCTTGTTCCTAAACCTAATGACCGTTTAATGATTGGTACTAAATATGTCTTTAGAAACAAGCAAGATGAAAATGATATCATGGTTAGAAACAAGACTAGATTAGTGGCCAAAGGTTTCAACCAAGAAGAAGGGATCAATTATGAATAAACCTTTGCTCCTGTCGCTAGACTTAAAGCCATAAGGATGCTCCTAGCTTTTGCATCTTTTAAAAATTTTAAATTATTTTAAATGGATGTTAAAATTTTTTTATTAATGATTTTATTTCCAAAGAAGTGAATTAACAACTCTCTAATTTTAAAAGTAGTTTTCTTCTGAATCATGTTTTCAAACTTTCTAAAGCTTTTTATGGATTAAAATAAGTCCCTCGGGCTTAGTATGAAAGACTTAGTTTTCTTTTCTTATTTAAAATAATTTTTTAAAAGGTAAGGTTGATACCACATTATCTTTTAAGTATTTTGAAAATAATTTTCTTATTATTCAAATTTATGTTGATGACATAATTTTCAATTCAACAAATGAATCATTATGTGAATCTTTTGCTAAGAGTTTGAGCCAAGAATTTGAGATAAGCCTAATAGGTGAATTAACTTTTTTCTTAAGATTATAAATAAAATAATTAAATGATGATATTTTTATTAGTCAAACTAAATATACCTTAGACTTGTTAAAACATTTTAGTATGGAAAATGCTAAGGCTATTTACATACCCATGAGCACTTCTACAAAATTAGACTTAGATAATAAGACAAAAAATTTTGATTAAAAAACATATAGCGGAATGATAGGTAGCTTATTATATTTAACTACTGCTAGACTAGATATAATATTTAGTGTTGCATATATGCAAGATTTTAATCCAATCCTAAACTTTCTCACCTGAAAGCAGTTAAACAGATATTTAGATATTTAAAGGGAACATCTAACTTAAGGTTATAATATCCAAAATCTAAAAACTTTGATTTACTTGCTTATACGGATGTCGATTTTAGAGGGTATAGAATAGATAAAAAAAGTACTACCGAGACATGTCAATTTTTAGGGTATGCTCTTCTTTCTTGGTCTTCCAAGAAACAAAATTGGTTGCTTTATTTATAGCTGAAGCTGAATATATTGTAACAAGTGTATGTTGTGCCCAAGTTGTTTGGATGAGAAATACGCTAGAAGATTATGGAATTATTTTAAAAAACATCCCTATAAAGTGTAACAACATAAGTGCTATCCGTTTAACTAAAAATCTCGTTCAACACTCAAGAACCAAACATATTGATATTATGTATCATTTTATTAGAGATCATGTGAATAATCATGACATATCTTTCGAATTTATTGATACGAAGCATCAATTAGTAGACATTTTCACTGAGCCATTAAATAAAGAGCAATTTGACTTTATTAGAAGAGACCTAGGAATGCTAAACTATCAAAATGCATGATTTGTTATTTTTAGAAATTCTTGATTTGCTACTTACATTTAAATACATGAGTAGCTCTTAGTTCTTCATGAATTTCTCAAATTTTTTAGCTCACTTTCGAAATAATTCTTGTTAAAATTGACATAAGAAGGATATTCAAATTTTTGCGATGAGATATATTTTTTCTTCTCAAAGATTATTCTTGTTTCATGAATCTTGATAAATGTTTACAAAAGAAGAATATATGACATGAACTTTTATAATGTTTGATACGAGCTCTCTTTTGTATCCTCTCTCAAAAATTATTTTGATTTAAGAATTTTTTTATCTTGATGAATACTTTCGAATGTATCCCTCCCTACTTAATATTTGTTCTTTTAAATTAAAATTTTGGATTCTTGACTCCCCTCTCTTATTTCTACTTCTTGCTTATCTACAAAAAGGAAAGAGAAAATTTTCATAAGAAAATTATGTTTTTATTCTTTGTTCATAAGGGAGAGCAATGAAGTATTAAACAATATTTATTTTGTATAAATATGAAAAATTTTGACGCATGTTAAGTTTATGTATCTTGAAATTAATTACTCATTATTTCAAAATTTTGACGGAGTTTATGTAACTTGAAATTAATTGCTCATTTTTTATCTCGATGAATACTTTAGAATGTATCCCTCCCTCTTTAATATTTATTCTTTTGAATACTAAATTTTTGGATTCTTGACTCCCCTTCCTTGTTTCTACTTCTTGCTTATTTACAAAAAGGGAAGAGAAAATTTTCATAAGAAAATTATGTTTTTATTCTATGTTACTAAGGGAGAGCAATGAAGTCTTAAACAATATTTATTTTGTATAAATATGAAAAATTTTGATGCATGTTAAGTTTATGTATCTTGAAATTAATTACTCATTATTTCAAAATTTTGCGCATCTTGAGTTTATGTAACTTAAAATTAATTGCACATTTTTTATCTTGATGAATACTTTCAAATGTATCCCTCCCTACTTAATATTTGTTCTTTTGAATACTAAATTTTTGGATTCTTGACTCTCCTCCCTTGTTTCTACTTCTTGCTTATTTATAAAAAAGAAAAAAATTCATAAGAAAATTATGTTTTTATTCTATGTTACTAAGGGAGAGCAATGAAGTATTAAACAATATTTATTTTGTATAAATATAAAAAATTTTAACGCATGTTAATTTTATGTATCTTGAAATGAATTACTCATTATTTCAAAATTTTCACGCATGTTGAGTTTATGTAACTTGAAATTAATTGCTCATTATTTCATCTCTTTTTGTAGATGACAAATGGGGAGAAATAGCATACTTATGACACAAATATGAAAAATAATACATATATGACAAAGGGGAAGAAATAGGATATTGATGAAAAATGATAAAATGAGATATTTTTTCTTTTTAAAGAAGAAAATTTTCAAATTGATTGTATGACTAATGCATGAATTTTGAAAATTTTAGAATATTCTTTAAATTTTAATATTTCAAGATTTGATGGTTGAAATTTATTATGTATCAATGATAATTTGATGATTTTTGAGATATTTGAGATTCATGGTATATTATTTCAAAATTTGATAAATGGATGTTATGATACTTGAATTCAAAAGTGGTTGGTTCTCTTGAAATTAAGTTTTCCTTATTTGGATTATGATATGGATTTAGGGGGAGTAAAATTTAACTCCTATCATCAATTGATTGTCATCATCTAAAAGAGGGAGATTGTTGAATATCGAATTTTGATGATAAAATCAATTGATGGTTTGTTGATCTAATATGTGTGTTAGAGATGATTGATGCAGGATTAACTACGATAGAGAAAGAAAATTATAATTAGATGTTGGGCTTGAATCAAGTCCAGGCATCCGGTCGGGGTTCAAACGATGTAGTGGGAACTCGCCAGAAGCTTGCCAAAGGTATCAGAAGCTTACTGAGAATTCGTCGGTAGCTTGCTGGAGGTGATCGGAAGCTTATCAGGAAGGCATCGAGAGTTCATCGGAAGAAGACCAAGAGACTCGCCGGAAGATTATCAGGGGTTGTTAAATAACTAATATTCTTAAAAACTAATTTATATTTACTAATTGTTAAACAAGAGATGGAAATAATATTTTTGATAATGGAAGGGACAAAATAGCATGCATCTAATGCAATAATAGCTCCACTAGGCAGATGTAGGATAACCTTCCCAACAACAATTGCAGTAACTCTTGCTCCATTACCCATCTTGAGGTCCATCTCACCTTTGGCCAATCTCCTAGGTCTTGCCAGAACCTACAATGAATTGCAGATATGATAAACACTCCAAATATCCAAGACCCATGTATTATCATGAAAATTTGACAAGTGGAGACTGATTATGAATATACCTGAAGTTTCTCCAAGCTTTTGTTTTGCCTTATCTGCAAGGTAGTCCTTACAGTTCCTCTTCCAATACCTGTCTTGGCCACAGTGGAAGCACTGTCCTTTATCTTTTGTCGAGTCTTTCTTGGCAACCTTTGCCTTACCCGGTCTTTCTTTGCCCTTGTCCTTCTTAAAGGGTTTTGCTGGCCTTCCTTTTGTTTTTAGTCTCACCAATATAGAGAACTAGCTTCTCCTTCTTGATGGCACTCTCAACTTCCCTCAACATATTGAGGAGCTTAGGGAGAGTCACCTCAAACTTGCTCATGTTAAAATTTATGATGAAGTGAGAAAAGGAATCTGGTAGGGACTGAAGTATAAGATCAACACATAGGTTATCTATCATCTAGGACTATTCCTAGACCTATGAGTTTCTCGATCCACTCTGTCATCTTTAGGACATGGTTTTCAACCGATATCCCTTCTATCATCCTGGCTTGGAAGAGTCTCTTAAATATCTCATATCTTTGGGTTCTTCCCTGTTTCTCAAACAGCTAGCGGAGATGAAGAAGGATAGAATATGCATCCATGCTCTCATGTTGCTTCTATAACTCAGGAGTCATGAAGGTCAACATGTAACATTTTGCCAACATGGAATCATCTATATACTTGACATAGCGAGCGATCTCATCTTTGCTTGTCCCTTCTTCCGGCATGGACACAATTGTATCAAGGATGTATGATATTTTCTCCGCATTGAGAATAATTCTTAAATTTTGGAGTCAATCTGTGTAGTTTAGACTAGTGAGGCGATTAACATCAAGTATGGCACGTAGGGGGCTTGCAAGCGACATGTTTATGATAAAATAAGATATATCAAAAATAAATAACATATAGATTTTATAAAAAATACTAATTAAGATATGGACTTCTATCTTAATGTACTCCCACTATTTTCCTAGCAAATCACGTGACACCCATAATGCGTGAGATGAAAGTCTCCGGCAGATTCCTAGTGGGGATCAAGATCCAATTGGCGTCTTAGTACAACTTCAAGGGACTCGACCAATTACACTAAGCCTAAAAGGTAGGTAACTCTTGCCAATCACAACTCATTGTGATTCCCTTCACGTTCAGCCTCCGAATCATCATGGTCTTGAGGGACTCGACCAATCATGATATTCAGTTAAGTCATCACCATTGTTACAAGATGAGTCTGATTTGATGATATGCCCTTAAGGGACTCGACCAAGTATACCATATCCTCAGATCACCGGTGACATCTCTCTGTTATAGGCAATAACTCGATCACATAGATAGGTGAGCCTCGAGGGACTCGTCCAACTTAACCTATGTTATTATTCAATTTCTTCCTATAACAATGAAAGGCCATGTGGGTCAACCTTATTGTCTCACAATTACTGACTTAATATTATCGTAGGAGTGGTTTTTTTATTTTGTATCGATCTCCTAATATATCGTGTCACACACATACATATTTAATATATATTTACATCGCATGCAAATACATATATATACATACATACATATATATCTAGTAAGTGTATAACACATCACATATGCAAGCCACATCGGATGATCATGAGCCGTCACCTAATATGTTAAGCCCGAGCCAATGGGCCTAATCACTCATAATAGGATCTATGTGTGCATCGACACATCTCCATGCTCTGTGATTGCTGATCTCGTCATCATCAATTCCGTCGGATCGTCGCATCACCATGTGTCGTGATCTCCCGCCACGACATCGTGGGTCTCGCTGTTACCTCCACGTTCCCGCTGTGCCTCTCCATGTAATTACAAATAATCACAAGCACGTAGGCCCGACAATAAACGAGAAAAACAAAGGCTTGCAGGCCCCAATAACAATAATAATAATAATAATAATCATAATTACACATGTCACAACACATGGCACATGATCATCCATCCATATCATACATCACATGTACATCATATGTAGCATTACTAGATGTATATAATAATTAATTAAACTATTTAATTAATTATTTTTTTGGAAACTAGGATAAGCTCGAAATTGTCAGAATTGTCAAGGCCATTTTCGAAATTCTAGAAGGGAGGATAGTCCTCAGAATTTTCAAAATTGTTGAGGGCATAATCATCTTTTTTTTCAAAAAGATGCACTAGCCCTCTTGCCTTCCGCACCGCCGTTTGCCCTACGTTGGCGGCGGTGGCATGGCGGCCGCCTTGCAGCATCGCGGCAACCGCCTTGCATCTGGTCATGGTGGCATAACCACTTTTGTAAGCTGTCCTATAGAAGGCCTTGGCCATGATCGACCGCCTACAAGTGGGCTTAGCGGTGGTCGGCCCTTTCCTCGCAGGTGAGAACTTGTAGAACGATTATATGTGATTCAATCTCATCACAAGCAGTTTAAAAACCAATCTTTCATACAAAAACCTTGGCTTTGATACCATTGTTGGGAAACCTCAGTAGGAGCATCACATGCGTAGCAAAAATCAAAACAAAAAAAATCGATATTTCACGCAGATCATCATGCAAAAGATTGGGGTCACGAGAAAATCGTAAAAATCGAAAGAACCATGATGTGTGAGAGATTAATTTACTTAGGGAGATCGTATAACCCTGTATTTTCAGATTTGGATGGAGAGGATGAAGGAGGTCAAGCGTCTTCCTCTCTAACGATATCCACACGATAAATCTCTACAGCCAAACTCCTCCAATCTGATCTCGCAACTCTTGTGCAAAGGGAAGGAGGAGAATAGGAGAGGGAGGCTAAAGCTATAGCCTATCAATCATGAGTCTCCCCTCCTATTTATAGAGAGTCACCAAAAATCCTAGGGCTCTTATCTTAATGTGTATTGGATCTCCATCCAATAACCCACTAATCTTACATTATTGGATCTCTATCCAATAATCTCCTTAGGCCTCTAATTGGGTCTTAACCAAGGAGCTCATCAGCATAAGATCTCATCTAATGAGAATATGGGCTAATTGGATTTCCATCCAATCCTTTATTCGCTGAAGTATCCACCATATGTGTGTGACTCTTTATACCCGATACTGAGCTGGTCGTGAGTCGCTCCCATCAGAACTCCTTTTGATATAGTGAATTATTATCCCTATAATAATTTACTCAACTCATCGACTATGGATATACTAGGCCACTACGCCATAGTCCCCATACGGTACAGGGGGGATCAAATCCATCGGACCTGTCTGTCCACAGTTACTGTGTATTTATAATCCCTCACCCAGCTAATATCCCAATGACCATATATTGGACATGGTACTATCAGGTCGCATACGGAATCAGTTTATCTTGCTCTAATTAGATTTTACCGGAGAACTCTTTCTCTCTCAATCTGAATGACCTTGGCTATGGATTTGTCTGAGCAAGCACATACGGGATGTTCCTCTCGCGATATCAAGAGTGGATGATCTTTTATTGACACTCAATTGCCATCGTAAAGTTGACTACGAATCCCGATAACCAGCTTTGAACTTTCTAAACCTGTAAGCCTAGCGTCAAAGAAAGGAGTACTCATACAAGGTATCCTTGGTGTCTCAAGTCAAAGGACCAGATACACAACTGGGACTATGGAATCGCTGTCTGACATTAGGTATCATCAACCATACAACACTTCATAAGCAGATCAATCAGTGAACTTATTCTTCAATGAACACCTGTACTATATCTTTAGTGTCTCCACACAAGTGGCTATGAGACTAGTCACCTCCATCATATCGACGGGTATATAGTACACCAATCTGTCCGGTTATCTCGATGTCCCTCTTGAGTAACCTATGACCGAAATTATTTAGGATCTATATTTAAAGATGAATCGATCTCATTATCGTGATCTCATGATGATCTTATTCCCATTGTAAAGAATAAAAGACATCACAATATATATGCTATAGATAATAAAATGTGTGAATATACCAATATTAATCATAAGTAAAAAGATCGCATGTGTCACATGTGTCATCACTCACGTGATTGGCTTGTAGGGCACCGGTAACCAATATCGTATATATTTTTTCCACTTGGGATGTCATTTATGGATAATTCTCTTCATCATCCCTAATATGTTTCAACATTATCCTTTGGTAAATTTTCATAAGCTAGCAACTCTTCTTTTACCTCACGTGGACACTTCTTACAAGTTGCTATATTTTTAAAATTTTCTACTAGATGTTGCTTTGCGCAAAAAATCCTACCTCTAATAGTCTTATCACAGAACATACACGTAACTGCATTAGGATCTTTAGGATCCTTTAGATAATTGTACTTCCATACTGGATCCTTTTTTATTGTCATTGGAGAATCTATTGAGTTGTTTTGTACACTTGTCATTTATCTTGAAACTCTAACAATAATTTCAAATAAATAAAGATTAGTACTATTAAAATTTAAAATCAAAATAATATACTATTTTTATATTATTAAAAGTATACTATTAATATACTATTAATAGTCCAATAAAGTATACTGTTAACAATCGATTAATAGTATACTGTTAATACTTAATATGCAGTATAGTGTTAATATACTGTTAAGTGTTAACAGTATAGTATACCATTGTTATTAATATAGTATGATGTTAATAATTAGTTAGCTTAACAGTATACTATAATGGTAAGTGTTAATATATAATATATTATTATGTTAATTACTGTTAACAATATATTGTTAATGGATTACTGTTAATAGTATATTGTTAACAGTAAAAACAAGGTGACGAGCTGAGCTGACCTGACTGAGAGAGAGAGGAACGGCAGCAACGGCGGCGAGTGGCGGTAGAGGTAGTGACGAATAGCAACGACTACAGTGGCGACGATGAAGACCAACAACTGTAGTGCCAATGGTGAAGAGAAGCGACAATAGCGAGGTGGCGAAGAGCAACAACGACGACGAAGACAGTGGCAGCAGCAGCAAATGAGGCAGCGGAAACGGTCAGATGGCGACATAATCTTGATTAGAGATGAGTAAGATTAGGGTTGACGCAGTATATATTACTGCGTTAGTTGGTTTGATTGAACAACTAACGTGAATGAGCAAACCAGGCTTTTTAGCCTGGTTCGATCGCTTGTTTGAACCTGGGCATTGGCCCGAAGCACTCGGCCGCCTGCGCTCGGGTGAGCGCCCAGGCAGCACCTCTTTGAAGCGCGCCGCTTGGAAATCTTACGAGGCGCTCACCTCACCCAAGCACGTAGGTGAGCGCCTAAGTGCCTCTTTTAATCACTGACCTCGACGAAGAGAACTCGGGGAGTGGATGTAGGCTAAGTTGTGGTCGAACCACTATAAATCTGTGAGCCTTCTACTCTTGTCTTGCTTACTGCTTTCAATTATTCATAATTAATTTAAAAAAGACACAAGCATCATCTTTCGAGTATCCTTTAATTGTTTGCCTATTCGTTTTCAATGAATTTCAAGAAACACTTCTGATTTCACTTCTTTATTTTGAAGCAAGTGTTTTAAATCGAGAATTTTCACACTTGAACTAATTCACCCCCCACCCCTCCTTAGTGCCAATTGATCCTAACAGTCTCCTCGCGCGGGATGAGGCGACGCCGCATCTCCCTGTGCGGGATGAGGTACCACATTGTCTTCCCGCGCGGGATGAGACAACGCCTCGTCTCCCCGTGCGAGATGAGGCAACACGTCTCCTTGTGCGAGATGAGGCGATGCGTCTCCTCGAGGCAATGCTGTGTCTCCTTGCGCGGGATGAAGTGCCGCCTTGTCTTCCCGCGTGGGGATGATGCACTGCCTCTTCTCCCCACACGGGAATTAGGCGTCGCCTCATTCTCTCGTTGCATCATTCTCCTACGAGGCGAGGCAACGCTATTTTTGTTTTTTTAATATATATTATATAAAATTAATATAATATAATATAATATTATATTATATTATATACCGAGTGATCTGCACTATGCATACCGCTCAGTACTGGGTATTGTACCATACAGACCGATAAGGCGAACCTTGCTTGTGACATACTGTGATCTCTTTGCTTATCATTACTAATATTTTCTCACATTAAATATTATCTGGATATACACTATGATAACCTTGGATCTGTGCAATGGGAATATGATCGTGATGAGTTCAGGTAATGAGACTGATTCATCTTTAAGCACAGATCCTAAATCATCCTGGTCATAGGTTACTCAAGAGTGGCATTGAGATAACCGAACATACTGATGTATAATATATTAGATCATACGATGGAGGCGGCTGGTCTCATGGCTGCTCATGTGGGGATACTACAAGTACAATGCAAGTGCTCGTTAGAGAATGAGTTTACTGATTGATCCATTTCTCAAATGTTGGATGGTTAATGATACCTAATGTCAAACAATAATTCTGAAGTCCCAATTGTATATCTGGTCTTTAAACTTGAGACACCAAGGGCCTTGTATGAGTCATTCATTCTTGACGCCAGATTTATAGGTTTGGAAGTTCCAGATTTGGTACAGCCAGATATCAGGAATAACAGCCAACCTTACTAAGGCAATTGAGTATCAACAAAAGATCATCAACTCTCGGTATAACAAGAGGAAACTCGTGTGTACTCGCTTAGATAAATCCCTAGCCAAGGTCATTCGTATTGAGAGAAGAGTTTTCCAAGAGAATCCAATTAGAAGGAGACTCAAATAGATTCCATATGAGGCCTGACGTTACCATTCCTAGTATACAGCCTCTGGGATATTAGATGAATGAGTAACTATAGATACACGATAACTATGGACACACAAGTCCGATGGATTAGATCCCCCTGTACTGTCTAGGGACTATGGCGTAGTGGCCTATTATATCCGTAGTCGATGAGTCGAATGAATTATTATGGGGATAATAATTCACTATATCAGAAGGAGTTCTGATAGGAGCGACCCACGTCAGAAACTGCCTGCCCGCAAAGGTTGTGCCCGCAAAGGTTGTGCCCGTAAGGGCAACGGAGGAGCTGCTTGCCCACAAAGGCTATGCCCGTGCCCATAAGAAACTGCCTACAAGCAAGGGTGATGGCGGCGGCGATGGCCATCTACTCATAGAGGCGGCGCCAGTAGGCACAGAGCCTGCTTGTGGGCAAACTGCAGCGTAGGCAACACTGCACAAGTGGTGCCTACCACGCGAGGCGGTTGGCCGCCTACGCAAGGCAACACTTGCCGCAAAGACTGCAACCACCCACATGAGGCAGCGCCTGCGGTAAAGGTAGCATCGCCTCTATGGCGTAAGGCATTGCCAACCGCAAAGGCGATGGTCGCTTGCGAGAAGGCGACGATCGCTTATGGGATGTCGGCTGCCGCCTGCGAGAAGGTGACGACCGCCTGCGATAAGGTAATAGCCGCAATCGCCGAAAGGGGATTAAGGTTTTTTGAATGAAAAGGACAATTTCATTCCTTTGAATTATAGAAATTTCGAGGTCTATCTCTTGCTAAGTTCGAAAAAAACCTTCACAAATTAGAAAATTTTACATATATCCTAAAATTCAATAAAATATTAGTTAATTATTATTATTTATCTAGTACTCCTACATGATGATGTATACATGTGATGTATGGTACGGATAATCATGGATTGAGTGATGTGTGCAAGCTTGCATTTTTCTCATTTATCGTCCGACCTATGTGCTTGTAATTATGTTGTAATTACATGAAGAGACACACGAAAGCCTGGAGGCGACAGTGGGGATCTCGAGGTCGATTTGAATGATTGTGATGCACTGAGGTGCTGACAGATCCAATGATGACGAGATGGACGATCACCGGGCATGAAGATGCATCGATGTACACATAGATCATAATATAATTGATTGGGCATGATCACATTAGGTTGTGGTCCATGATCATCTGGTGTGCTTGTGCATATGATTGCTATATGCCTATTAGATAAGTATACATATATTTGCATGTTATGTAAATATATATTAAATATATATGTGTGTGGCATATCATATTAGGAGACCGAATCAAAATCCCCTCTTACGATAATATTAAGTTGGTAAGCATGAGACAATTAGATTGACTCACGTGGCCTTCCATTGTTATAGGATAAAATTGAATCCCAACGTAGGTTGAGTTAGTCGAGTCCATTGAGGCTTACCTATATTGTGATTTGAGATTTTACCTACGACATAGAAATGTCACCGGTGACCTTGAGGACATGGTATGCTTGGTCGAGACCTATAAGGGCATATCATTGAATTCGACTCATCTTGTAATGAAAGTGATGACTTAACTGAACATCATGGTTGGTCATCCCTCGAGACCAGGTTCAGAGGCCAAATAAGATGGGAATCATAAAGAGTTGTGATTAGCAAGGGTTGCTGGCCTTGTTGAGCTTAGTGTGATTGATTGAGTCCCTCAAAGTTACACTAAGATGTTGGTTAGATTCCGATCCCTAATAAAAATCTATCGGATACTTCTATTTTTCATGCTGAGGGTGTCACTTGACTCGCTAGAAAAATAGTAGGAGCAAGTCAAGATAGAAGTTAATATCTTGATTATTTATTTTTCTGTAAAATATATATGTTATTTATTTATGTTACATCTCCTGTTTGTCAAAAACATATTGCCTTTAGACCCTCTACGTAGCATACTTGATGTTAATTGCCTCACTTATCGGAACTATATGGATTGACTCAGTAACTTGAGAATAGTTCTCACGACAAAGTAAATTGTATATGTCCTAGGTACGATCATACCACAACTTGAGGATGGAGCACCTCAGGAAGAGTTTGCCCGATATGCGAAGTATATAAATGATTCCGCTCTGCCTCAGTGTTGCATATTGGCCTATATGACTCCCAAGTTACAAAAATAACATGAAAACATGGATGCTAGATCCATACTCTTACATCTCCACAAATTGTTTAAGGAACAGGGAATGACTCAGCAATATGAAATATCCAAGAGTCTTCCATGCCAGGATGACTTTGGGGGCATCAGTTCAGAACTATGTCCTAAAGATGATAGGGTAGATAGAGAAACTCACAAGTCTAGGAAATGTCTTAGATGATAACCTATGTGTTGATCTTATCCTTTAGTCCCTACCAGATTCCTTTTCTCAGTTCATTATGAATTTTAATATAAACAAGCTTGAGGTGACTCTTCTTGAGCTCCTCAATATATTGAGGGAAGCTAAGAGCACCATCAAGAAAGAGAAACTAGTTCTCTATATTGGTGAAACTAAAAGGAAAAGGAAAGCTAGGAAGTCTCTTAAGAAGGGCAAGGATAAGGGCAAATAGGGTAAGACAAAAGTTGTCAAGAAAGACCCAACAAAAAATAAAAGCCAGTGCTTCCATTGTGGCAAAGATGGACATTAGAAGAGGAACTACAAGGAGTACCTTACAAAAAAGGCAAAGCAGAAGCTTGGAGAAACTTTAAGTATGTCCAAGAGGAAACGAGATGAGGTGAATAATAGATACTTATGCCATTATAGGCTAAGCAATATCTATAAATGAAGGATTCAAAATTTGTTGAAGGATGGATACTTAGATCTATTTGACTATTAGTTATATACAACTTGCGAGCATTGCCTTCATGGAAAATTGACCAACTCTTTATTTAGTGGAACTAGAGAGAGACACTGAGTTACTGGAACTCGTACATAGTGATGTATGTGATCCAATATCCACTCAGGCCATAGGTCGCTACTCTTACTTCATTACTTTCATTGACTATTTCCCTAGGTATGGACATGCGTACTTGATGAAGTACAAGTTCGAAGCCTTTGAGAAATTCAAGAAATACAAGAATGAAGTAGAGAAACAGATTGGAAAGAGTGTAAGACTCTTCAATCAGATCGAGGAGGAGAATACTTGAGTATAGAGTTCACTAAGTTCCTCAAGGACCATGAGATTCTATCCCAATGGACAACTATTTATACACTACAGCTCAATGGTGTATCAGAAAGGAGGATTCACATATTGTTAGACATGGTACAATCCATGATGAGTTTCGTCAACCTACCCGTCTCATTCTAGGATATGCATTGGAAACCACAACTTACCTTCTGAATAGAGTTCCATCTAAATTGATAATGTCTACATCATATGAGATATGGAAAGGGAAGAAGCCCGATCTTAAGATTGTTAAGATTTGGGACTACCCTGCCCACATGAGAAGATACAACCCCGATAAATTAGAATCAAGGACGGGATAATACAAGTTCATGAGATACTCTAAGGAAACTTATGGGTACTATTTTTATCAACCTAAGTACCAGAAGGTCTTTATTGCTAAGAGGACAATGTTCCTTGAGAAGAAACATATTCTTGACAGGGACAGTGGGAGTATGATAGAGTTGAGCGAGGTTGATAACCTAGCTCTGGTACCATTCTGAAAATCGAATCTATTCAGGTACCTGACACACAAGTTCCATCTTTGTGCAGGTCTGGCAGAGTATCATACCCTCCTGAGAGATATATAAGACATATTAGTGAAGAGGACACTCGGGATGCTGATCCTTAAATCTACGAGGAAGCTATTACAAGTATAGAATCCAGGAAGTGGTAATAAACCATAAATTATAAGATGGATTCTATGTACTCCAACAAAGTTTGGAACCTTGTTGATGCACCAGATGATATCGTACCATCAACTATAAATAAATCTTCAAGAAGAAGATCAGAGTAGATGAAAAGGAGGAGACCTATAAGGCAAAGCTGGTGGCCAAAGGATCATCAAAGGGAAGGAGTTGATTATGACAAAATATTCTCACTTGTAGTCATGCTGAAATCTATCATAACTCTTTTGGCAATTGCAGCACACTATGACTATTAGATCTGGTAGATGAATGTGAAAACTGTGTTCCTCAATGACAACCTCGAGGAGGTCTATATGATACAACATGTGGGATTCGCGTATAAGGAAAATCCAGATAAGGTGTGCAAGTTGCTTAGGTCCATCTACGGACTTAAGCAAGCTTCCCGAAGTTGGAATATAACATTTGATAAGGTAATCAGATCTTATAACTTCGTTAAGAACAAAGATGAGCCTTGTGTGTACAGGAAGGTAAGTGGGAGCACTATCACATTCTTATTGTTATGTATGGATGACATCCTAATCATTAGGAATGATGTGAGAATACTCTTCATGGTTAAAGCTTGGCTATCTAAACACTTCTCCATAAAGGATTTAGGGGGAAACATCTTACATTTTGGAGATTCGTATCTATAGAGATGGACCCAAGAGGATGCTAGGCTTGTCTCAGTCCAAGTACATAGACACCATTGTCCAAAGGTTTCTCATAAAAATTCCAAGAGATCTTATACTGATGAGAAATGAAATATCACTTTTTAGAAATATGTCCCTAAAGACTCTTGAAGAAAAGGCAAATATCGATATAATACCCTATGCCTCTATGATAGGGTCTATCATATATGTTATGCTATATATCAGGCCTGAAATAACGTATGCTCTGAGTGTCATGAGCAGGTACCAACGGGTGCAGGCTTGGAGCACTAGAAAGCAGTAAAGTGTATCGTTAAGTACTTGAGAAGGACTAAGGATTTTTTATTGGTATACGGAGGAGGAAGCCTCTAGGTTGAGGGCTATACAGACTCAAGTTTCTAATCTGATATCAAAGATAGCAAGTCGAATTCAGGTTATGTGTTCACCTTGAATGGAGCAGTAGTAAGTTAAAAGAGTTCCAAGCAAGATACTACTACTGACCTGATCACAGAGAAGGAGTACATTGCTATGACAAAAGTAGCAAAGGAGGGAGTCAGGATAAAGAAGTTTATCAAGGATCTGGGAGTCATATTGAACAGCGTAGAACCGATTCCCATATATTGCAACAATAATGGGGTGATTGCTCAAGCAAAGGAACTCATGTCTCATTCAAGGTTTGACTTACTGGTCTATATCGGTGTACCGAGATTATCTTGGTACCAGTATGGTACCGGTACCGGGCGGTACACATAGTGCATACCATCTAATATACAATATAATATTAATATATTAAATATATTAAAAAGAGATTGAGGCAAGCCGGTATCGGGCGATACACATAGTGCATACTGCCTAATATATAATATAATATTAATATATTAAATGTATTAAAAAAGATTGAGGCGATATCGCCTCAATCTTTCTCCCTACGCGAGGAGACGTTCCATCTCCTCGCATGGGAGAAAAAGCGGGCGAGGGCGATTACGGTGCGTGGGCGACCCGTGGGCGAGGATGGTGCTAGGTATTTCTTTCTTTCTTTTTTCTCCTCTTCTTTTTTTCTTCTTTTCCTCTTCTTCTTCTTCTTCTTCTTCTTCTTCTTCTTCTTCTTCTTCTTCTTCTTCCCTTTTTCTCCCTCAATCGACCGCCGACAGTCGATTCTCCCTCAATTGGTCGTCGACGATCGAAATCGACCGCCGACGATCGATTTTTGGCGGTACCGCCTAGTAGCGGGCGGTCTGCGTACCAACATGATTTTCTTTACCGAGAGTTAAGGCCCATACCGCCCGATACGTATCGGTCTGATAGGTACACGGACTGGCCGTTGCCGGGTGGTACACTAAAATAGACCGTCAATGATTGATTTCAATCGTTGATAGTCAATTTCGACCGTCGACGATCGATTTCGATCGTCGATGGTCGATTAAGGGAGAAATTGATCGTCGATGATGGTTTCAGAAAGAAAAGGGAAGAGGAAGAAGAAGAGGAAAAGAAGAAAGAAGAAGAAGAGGAGAAGAATAAATACCTCGCCCGCACGCCCTCGCCGCATGGGGAGAGAGATCGAGGCGATGTCACCGCGCCCTCGCTGCCCGCAGGTCGCCCGCGAGCCCTCGCCGCCCGCAGGTGACTTTTCTCCTTGTGCGGGGAGACAGAACGTCTCCTACGCGAGGAGAGAGATCGAGGCGACGTCGCCCCTTTATTTACTTTTTTAATATATTTATTATTTTTAATATTATATTATAAAAATATTATAAAATATTTATTAAACCGGGTGATACGCACTGTGCATATCGCCTGGTACTTGTACCATACTAGTACCGACAAAATGCCAGTACACCGATATGGACCGGTATGTAAAACCTTACGTACCGATAACCTGGCTGACTAGTATATACCGCCCATATTGGACGGTACATATCAAAATTGCAAACCTTGGTCTTATTAAAAGTCTAAGCACATTCTGAGGAGGTACCTGATTAGAGAGATCGTGGCCCATGGAGATGTAGCAGCGGGAAGAGTTACATCCAAAGATAACATTGTAGATCTACTAACAAAGTCATTGTCTCATATATTGTATTTGAGTGTCACAAGGGGTCGGATGGGGATTAAACACATAGTTGATTAGCTTTAAGTCAAGTGAGAGTTTGTTAGTTATATGTGTCCTACAAGCTAATCACGTGAGTGATGACACCTGTGACACTGATAATCTCTTTACTTATCATTACTGACATTTTCTCACATTATAGATTATCTTGATATATATTGTGATTTCCTTATATCTGTACAATGGGAATCAAATCGTGATGAGATCACGATAATGAGATCGATTCTTCTTTAAACATAAATCCTAAATCATCATGGTCATAGGTTACTCGAGAGGGACATCGAGATAACCAGATAGACTGATGTATAATATACTCGTTCATACGATAGAGGCAGCAAGTCTCATAGCTTCTCGTGTGGGGATACTAGAGGTACAGTGCATGTGCTAATTGGAGAATAAGTTCACTGATTGATTGACTATAACAAGAGTTTTGATAGGAGTGACTCACAGCCAGCACGATATCGGGTCTAGAGAGTCGTACATATATGGTAGATGTTATAACAAGTAGAGGTGCAAATATGAAATATCCACGGAGCCCATATTCTGTTGGATATCCAATAAGCCAATGTATTATTGGATCCTATTTATGAGATCCAATAAGAGCCAATAAAAAATTACTGGATAGAGATCCACTAGTCTAAATGGTTTAGGTAATTGGATAGAGATTCAATACCCAATAGGGCAGTTACCATTATGGTTAAGCTGTATGTACCTTTATAAATAAGAGGAACTTTAGGATTCATAGGCTAGAACTTCTAGTGGTTGCCCCTCCTATTCTCCTAAGCCTCTTCTCTTCCTCCTTGGCCCGATAGCCTTGTGGTGTACGTGGAGAGGCAAATCCCACAGCAATATGAGGATCGTCATTACTGCGTCTGTCGTGTGGATCACTACTATTGAGGAGAATGCAAGTTCTTCGTCCTTTCCATTGAATCTAGAAATTCAATGATATACAATCTCCCTAGGTAACACATCTCACATTATATGTGTGATTTTTGTTTTTATAATTTTTTCGCGTACCATTCAACAACGATCAAGTTCTTGACTTGGGAAATCAGCTTTTGTTTTTTGCTTTTCATTGCATATGAGATATCGATCGAGATTTTCCAGCAGAGGGTGTGCCCCTTGTTTTAAAGGATGAGAGGAGCATCAATATCTAATTTGAATAGGACTTATTAGGGCTAGCATATGGAAAGTCCTACCCCTATTAGGAGTTGGCACCATCCTCTTCTTGTGGCTACCCTATTTTGGATAAGGACTCGCTAATTCTATTTCTATTATTATTGAGACTAAGCTTAATGGACTACTACATCTTGGGCTTTGCTTAGCCAAATAGGACTTTGAGGTTTCAAGAAGCCCTTGGATAGGGATCGACTAGACTATTTGAATGGTGTTGAGATTGTCCTTAATCATAATATAAGCTCTTGCCAATTCCATAATGCTAAGTGGCCAAGCCTATCTGATATAGTCAATATCTTAATCCCAAAAGGTATATTCTAAAAGCAAAGCAATCACCATTAAACATGCAGGTGATAAAGCCCATCCCCCTACACTCATCTTTCAATGTGAAAAAATTATAGATGTTTGATTTAAATTAATATCAACAAACAAATCAATGGATTAAAACATCATGCATTTGGCCAACCCCTCTTTATTACAGCAAAAGAAAATAGTTAAAATTGTTACTTGTCTATATTGTCCACTGTAGACCAACTTCACAACTCCTTACATCAACATTTTAAGATGCACTCTAAAGAAAGGTAAAATAAAAATTCTAATATAAAAGATAATGTTCCTACCAAACTACAACCACATAATCTATGACACAATAGTTTTCCCAGAAATTTATATATAGCCATAGCCACAATCGGATAGGATCAAGAACACTATTGTGTTAATGAAGCTATATTAAACTAAATGATTGTCAAAGAAGCTAATAACCATTAGATTTAAAATATGAAACTAACAAAAATAATTTGAATATGTTTAAAAATAAGCTTAGCACTAGATATTTTTAAATCGATTAAAATAATGATCAATTTAAAAAATATTATTTTTCGTAAAGTAAAGAGTAAAACAATGAAAGCTTCTTTTAATATTTCAATAAAACTAATTAAGAATCAATTTGAAATAAGTTGAGAGATTGAAAGTTTGTATTTAACTATCAAAGAGAAATCAAAATAAAAATAAAAATAATTAAACCATACTCACATTTATAGTGGTTCGGCCTCAACCTGGCCTACATCCATTCCCAAATCCTCTTCTCCAAGCCCACTGATGTCAACTATCAACTTTCTTTGGGTGAAGATCAAATGCTTATAGCTTTCTCTCCTTTTTACCAGGCTTAAGAGATGAAGCTTATAACCTCACATGAGAGAACTACAAGTTTTACAAAACTTTCCTCTCTCCCTTATCTCTTTTCTTTTTCTTATAATTTTCACATATAATTTATCACAAAATTTCTACCTAAAAATTATTATATAAAATGTAAAAAAACTTGGGATATTTATAAGCCCCAATTGGCTTAAGAAGAATGGAGCCAAAATTCAAACGCACCAAAAAAAACCGGGTATGAGTGGTACAACCACCAGCGTTGTCCAAGAAGTGAATATCCATTAGATTTAAAATATGAAACTAATAAAAATTATTTGAATGCGATTAAATATAAGCCTAGCACTAGACATGCCAAATGAGGTAAAAATATCTAGAAAGAAGAATGTGACTATAGAGAAAACAATCTAAATAAGTTAATGCCCTAAAATTACTTTAAAAAAAATGTACAAAGACCTACTCAATGAATAAATCACATCAAAGGTGGAATGATAATTATAATCACCAAAATCATTAATGGTAATATTGTCCATAAATACTATTATCATTTCAAGATATAAGCTCAGTCAAAAATTTGGACTAAATCTTTAAAAACAATAAATAGATACTTTGCTATACTTGCAAATAAGAACCACCAGCATACCTCCATCTAATTGAACCTTCTTAGTTAACACAATCTGTCAATCAATCTATAAGGCTTGTGGTTAGAAAAAATGTCATGCCTATCATTTTAAATTTGCTATACTCCTACAAAAAAACTATTTAAAAATTCAATCAAAATCTTAAAATTGAATGAAAAATGACTTTCAAAATCAAAACCAACATAATTCGTAATACTTTTTCAAACTAATTGAAGATCATTAACTGAAAAAAGAGAAATAAATTCATTCTATTTTAGAAGAAATGTATTATCCATCATTTTAAATTTGTTGTGCTCCTATAAAAAAAATAATTTAAAAAAGAATCAAAATCTTAAAATCCAATTAAAAGATAATATTGACTTTCAAAATCAAGACTCATGGAGCTATCTCAACACTTTTTCAAACTAAATGAATATCATTAAGAGATATTGATTTCTTATGAATCAAGTCATTAAGTTTTAATATGCTATTAGGTTAGAGTTTATGTTTATCCTTGGATGCTTGAACTAAATTTCCATTAGACCAAATTTAGGGCTAAATTTGGCCTGGTTAAAATTTATATTTATTCTCGCATGTATAGCTTAAAATTTTTTATAAATTATTTTTCTTGCACAAGAGGAAAAATAAATAAAAATAAGAAAGATCAAAATGAAACAATAAAGCAGATCATAGCTTACTCCATCAATCACCTCAACTTTATAACATTGAGGTAGCTTCATCTCACAAGAAAAGTGTTTGGTGTGTACACTTTATGTCCCCTCAAAACTCTTTTGTTGCCCATATCTTTACCAATGAGAAAAGAAAAAGAATTCTTGCTTCAATGGGATTCTGGATTCTAACTCTAAAAACTTGAAAGAATTGATTCAAAGAGATCAAATTACATAAAGGATTAAAAAAACCCCCCTAAACTCTTAGTTTATAACTCTTTTCAAACTTGAAGAATTTGTATATGATAAAGCTATCTATGATATAGTAGTTTATTTTAGGATTCGTTTGTAAGATAATGAAATTTGTTGTAAAGAACATTAATTTTTTATTATTTTTCTTCTTACTCCTTTTTTCATTAAATTATGTGCATACTGCTTCATGGTACCTGGGATAACTTACATACAAAAGTTTTCATGATGCACCTAATCATATTAGTAAATAAAAAATATTTTCTGAGTTTAATTCATGAAAACAATACGAGGGATTATATCAATGAGAAATTTAAAGAAAGGTTCTCTCAGCATTAGGACTCCTACAATAAATGAAAAGCTAAAAGTATGAAGACCATGCTTTGAAATCCAATTATAATGTTTAACAATAGAAAATGAGAGTCAAAGAAATAACAAAATGTATAGTCATGAAGCACAAGAATATTATGAAATAAAAAAATTAAAAGTGATTGGCATGCAAAAGAAAAGCTTTAGTTTTACATTCCCACAAAACACTTATTTGATCACGTGCTAAGTTTGTTACAAAATCATGAATATACTTTACCTTTGTGCTCATTCAGATACCTAATCTAAGACTAGGTTTATTATATTAATACCTCTTTGACTTCGAGAAGATTCATTAATATCATTTCCTTGACCTTTTCTAAGATTAGAGTTCAAGAGTCAATGCACAAACATAAAATATTCACCAACATGCTATATAATTTAATAATTTTTCTTAACCTAATATGCTAGGTTCATATTCAACATTGATAGAATATATAAACTGTAGTATGCAATCAAATTGTAAAAAAATAAATTTGATAAATAAATTAAACATTAAGGAGAAAAAAAAGAGTTCAAATATCCTGACATTAACAACAAATTAATGTTAATGGTAAACTATATTGTAAACTAATTTCAATAATATTTTTTACATGAGGATATGTAACAAAACATAAAGGGAGCAACATAAGACTTAAGGTTATCCTTTGTTTTTGTTCAATGTTATAAGGTCTACTTCAGTTTGACTACATTCAGTAGCAACAAAATGATTATTGCAATAACGGTTGCTCATATCTTGATTCTTCTCCATTTCATCTTCTTTGAGATTAGATCTACAAATGCAACATCAATTACAGTCAATAGATAAGCCAGTTAAAGAACATTTACTAATCACAGAATTTAAATTTCATTTATATTACAACAAAATATCACAAAGATGCAAATGAGCATGGAAAAATGACAAGTAAATTCCATTTTCACTATATTGTGGCACACCTATATCAGAGCTAATGCAACAGATTAAGGATGATACAAGAATATTCATTTTTGCATTCAGACATTGAGATTATTATGGCACTTTTAGCTAATGAATGGATTAAATAGAAATGTCATGTATAAAGAACAAAGAAGGCCAATATAACTAGCATAATGCCATGATTACTCTACTGGTTTAAGAAGGTGTAGGCTTAGGTGATGAAAAAAGAAAAGATGCTTCTGATTACCTAATATTTTTTTTATTTAATTATACAAAAGACAGTGGGCCATGTCACTTCCCTGGCTTGTATTCTATAAGTGGCAATGATTTATGGGCTAGTAAGATGTTGTAGATTATATATGCCAGTTTTCAAGACAAATGTGGTTTATACCAAACCATCAATAACAAAATAAAAAAAAGTATATAATTAAGCACAAATTAATAGGTAAACATATATCTCAAATAAGTCAATAAATTACATGACCAGACTATATCCATGCTCATTTAAGAAACTGCTTTAAGTTGTAATTATGAAAAAAATCGATACATATCTGTGCAAATAAAATTATATCAACGCATTATCACTAATCATATTCTTAAAAAAATTGATTCTCTAGATAAGAAATTTAAAAGTGTTAGAAATAAACACAATATGAAGGAATCACAAGCCACAAATGTGGTTGCAAGTACATTTCATACATATTGTACAAGTAGTCATACAAGTGTATGTGGATGCATATAAAGTTATGTTGTTGTCCATGTACGAAGAAATATTACATATCAAGGTCATATTAGGCTTATATTATGTGGTTTTATAATCAGTATAGACAACTCTTTTGAACATTGCTTAGGAAGGAATGATATGTAAAAGTTGTGGATGTACTAAATTTTCACATATTTAACAAAATGATTATTTATGAGCAATTTGTCTATCCTTTGCCTTACGATACCGAACACCGATGCTACCTATTAAAAAAATTTGGTTTCTAATCATATAGATAAATAAACATAGGGAAGTATATGATACAGTTTAATGCATAAATTTATTCATATCTTAATATGATTATTAAAATATAATACAAAAGGACCACAAAAAGAAGAATTCAATGGTGGAAACCAAAAGCACCATAACACAACACCTATACTGTTGAATTGACAAAATAAAAACACAAAAAATCACTTATTATGTGACCTGCAGAATCCAATAGATGTGAAAATTGCTGAAACACTAAAAGCATCTTCCTTCATCCTTTACACAATCAATATATGTATATCACCTCTTCTTCCACCTTTCTATTCTTTCTTGTTCATCATATTCTTCCTCCCTCTCCCTCCCCCAATAATATTATGCGTTGATAATAAACCTGTCCGGGCATGGATTAGCATGGCTCCAATAACCACAACTACAAAACTTTGATATAGACTGACAAACTACAATAGTATAATATTTATTTAAACTCCAAATCAATGGTAGAGCAACCAAATTAACTATATAATATAGGTTAAGACATAGCCTGATGTTTTCTAAAAGTTACCAAACATCTTGAGTCCATGTGCATGATCCCATGATTTTTGATACTTACAAAATGGTTTCTGCTCCAACTCTAACATGTCTTTCACCTATCTAAACCAGAAAAAAAAAAACGTAAAAAATAAGTGGCTAATTCACTAGTAAAATGGATTTGTAAAATGCAGCGTATTAGACTTTGTTCTGTTAATGAAAATTCACCTATAAAATATATTAATCAATTCCGTCAAGGAAACAAAATAATGACAATGACTACTAAACACAATTATAAAGTTCTCATTGAATAGTTACCATAAGTTAAGCTATACAACTGATAAATAAGCACCTGCCATGTATATAACATCAGTTGCATGATCAATATCATTTGGTCACTACTGTTCAAAATTCAAATACTAGATACCTGCTTTCAACAATTGCTGTTTTTGTAACCATAAATAGTCTATTGCTAAGATAAGAGACCAAAACTCTACCTAAACAGTTTAAGATGATAACCATTGTTGTTTTTATGATCGTTAACAAATGTATTACCGAAGTTACAAAGATAATTAAATACAAACCGAGGTTTGCCGTATCGGTCCATACCGATATACCAAGTTTATCTCGATATGGTATGGTACACAATACCGAACAATATGCATAGTGCATACCGCTCAGTATAATATTATATTATATTATATTAATATAATATATATTGAAAAAAACGGAGAGACGAGGCATCGCCTCATTCTCTCTTCTCCCCGCGTGGGGAGACGAGGCGTTGCCTCGTTCTCCCGTAGGTAGTTCCCTTCTCCTTTCTCACCTCGCCTCCCGAGCGGAGAAGGAAGCCCGCAAGTGAAGAATCAATCGCCCGCGAGCGATGGATCGCGCGAGGAACCGGGAAGAGTAGATATCTCTCTCTTTTCTCCCTTTTCTTCTTCTTTCTCCCTTAATCGATCGTCGATGGCCGATTTCGATAGTACCGCCCAACAACGGGCGGTCCACATACCGGTATCCTATTGGACTGATATGTACCGCTCGTACCAAGCGGTATAGATCAAAACGAAGAACCTTGATACCAAGGGTTGACTTATCGATGCGTACCAATGTACTGAGTTCATCTTGGTATTGATACGGTACTGGTACCGAGCGGTACACATAGTGCATACCACCTGGTATATTAAAATATAATATAAATATTTTATCATATAATATAATATAATATAATATTAATATATTAAAATATAAAAAAAGGAGAAAAGGGGGTGACGTTGCCTCGATCTTTCTCCCGACGGGAAAAAAAATGCCCACGACCCGCGGTTGGCGATGGCGACGGCGAGGAGCCATGATAGGTATTCTTTTTCTCCTCTTTTCTTTTTTTTTCTTCTTTTTCCTCTTCTTCTTCTTCCCTTTTTCTCGCTCAATCGACCGCTGACGGTCGATTTCTCCCTCAATCGACTGTCGGTGGTCGATTTCTCCCTTCAATCGACCGTCGACGATCGATTTTTGACGGAATCGCCCGGTAGCAGGTGGTCCGTGTACCAACAACCTAGCGGACCGGTATGTACCGCCCGTACCGGACAATAAATGTCAAAATTGCAAACCTTGATACAAACAAAGATGATTTTCAATCCCACCTTTCTTATCAGAGCAAAGATGCAACAAATTTTATATATTTTAATGGATGACATGTATTCTTGCAATCCTTTTGAGATAATTAATGAATACAACAAAAATAAAGATGAAGTAAAGCAATATGTAACAAAAGCATATCTTTAAGGAGCTTAAGGATATATGATGAATTTATGGGACCTAATTAAATTAGGTTGTCACCTAAGTACACACAACAAACTTATAGTTTGTTTTATGTATAACCAAAACTCAATAAACCAATTCGAAAGTACCTTAGTGTTATAAGAAGCAAACAAACAAAAAGATCAAATATGGATTATTTAAATGTGTAATTCTTTAAAGGTTAAATATGAATTGCAATTTCATGCTGACCGACTATGACTTTGGCCGATTCGGTACATACCGATCTGTACTGACATACTAATACACGGTATGCCTAAATGTATCAATAATTTAAAAAATGCTAGAAAATCTATAAAAATACATGAAATTAGGAAACAACCTAAATTAGTATATTGTAATTATAACTAAATACAAATTTAGTTCTATTTTAATAAAAAATCCAAATAAGGAAGGGATTGCATATTTATCTTTTTTGGATGTTGATGAGCATCTTTCCATTAAGTTCTGAATGGTACTTTTGTTGATTTTGAATAAGACTTTGAATTTTTGAGAATGAGAGAGTAGCTAAATGAGAAAAAGTGTTAGGAGAAATGAGATTAGAAATAGGGTGAAAGAGGAGAGGAATGGAGTTAACTAGATTTTCATATGGGTCCAAGGGTCAAATTGACTATTAGAACTAATTTAATTTGGGCCCTTGATTGATATAGGTCAGTAATAGAAAAAATTTGACCATTTTGCTCAGTACTAAGGGTGTGTTACCTAATACACCCAACCCCAACTACTATACTGCTCGGTACAGGATGGTGCATATTCCGATCAACTATCAGATCGGTACATACTACCCGTATCTTACCATTTTCAGATGGTACATCAAACCATGCTTTAGTTGATCTTAATGATTTTGCAATGATTGAAAATTCAATAGAGATTGTTTTACAATATTATAATCTATACTAGCGATTATATTTTAAAGTTGTCTGCTTAGCGAAGATGCTTCAAGATTTAGTTATCATATTCCTGTCATCCTTGAAAGTTCATAAATCCTTCGAAACTAGTCCCTAGACATAATTATTTGATATGTCAAAGATTCTAGTATTATGACTCAAAATAAAATAGAATCTTCACATATCATAAAATAAAAACACAATTATTTGAAGTGTGTAGATAATGATATACAATAAACCTCAACATATCATATGATGTGGGTAAACCAAAATATGTGCAATAGATGATCCATGACATAATTATTTTGTATCGGCTTGGCTAGTAGAATTTGTTCTTTTATAATGAGATGATTAAATATTTATTATGTATATTTTTTTATACTGATATATTAGTGAAAATTACAAAACAATAGCAGAAGAAATTTTTTATCAACTAGCACCAAATTGCTTCACTACAAATCTTACCAATTCTCTTGATAGATTTCAGTACCTAGAGAACCATCACAACACATACCTACATCACCACAGAATTTAAATGATCATAAACATACTTGATGTAGCATAGCTAGTCACTATAGAACAATAATCATGTCAAAATAGATTTATTAATATTGACACCAAAGTTTAACACAATTTTTATAACTTCAGAACCCCTTATGGTTCACATCATGTGACAAAACATTGTAATTTTGGCATTTGAAGATAAACCACATCATGAAAAGTGTCCTTATAAGGTATAATTTTATAAAGCATATTCCCTTATGATTATATAAACAAGGTTAATATCAAAATAAAACATATGACACGCTTGGAACAATTACTATTGTGCAGCTGCGCAAAAGTATTCACCAATAATATTTCCATCCAAAGATAAAAAAGAACAATAGGTAGGTCATTGAGATAATGAAATATTAAGTATAGTGTTGGAAACATGTAACTCCTGTTGCTTGGTTCAAGTAGGTTTCGTACAGTGGAACAAGGAACTTGGAATACCCAAAAACACCAGCCACAGCCACAGTTAAGTATACTAGATTATGAAGAGAGAAGACGGCTAGCCTTGTATTTCTTATATGAATTACTACAAGTTCTTAACGTGGTTTGCATGATTCTTTAAGGGTATCAACCAAATCAAATTGCAACATGGTTCACCAATTCTAAACTATGTTCAAATCATCTAACATGGTGTAAAAAGTATGCAAGAATCACATGCAAGGAAAAATCTAATGCACTTGAAAAGGTTAATATTCTAAAACTTCATAAGAGATAGTGTGCAAAGAGAACATGTTGCTTGCATAGCATTTCAGAAAAGTAACTATTTTAAAGAATAGGGTGCCGACCTTGAAGAAAAAGCGTGTAAGAAACTGTGGGATATTTACACAAGACTAGAGCCCAAGTGAGGCAGAGCATAGATGATTCATTGAGCATAAGAGTTGCATTTATGTGTACAAGTTATAAAGCATATTCCCTAATGATTACAGAAGTTATAAATCATGTACATCAATGTCATAAGTAGCAAGAATCACAAGCAAGAGGAATTTCATGCAATTAAAAATGTTAATTTCCAAAATTTTGTGGAAGAAATAGCACAAAAAAGATGTGTTGCTTGTTTATTCAATAATATATAACATAACTAACCGACCTATTTGCAATTCTTGATCCTGAAATAAGCACATCAATGTTAGAATGAGAGTTATGCTCAACTAAGAAAAACGAAAACAGCCATGGTGAGGTATATACATATATGCATACATACATACATACATACATATATATATATATAGATATATATAAATATATATATATATATATATATATATATATATATATATATATATATATATATACATTGTTATATGTATGTATATATATGTATATACATAAATATAAATAGGTATATATATATATATATATATATTGATTAAGTAGACTAATTTATCAATGGACCTAGAAAACGGCAGTTATTGCAAGGTTTTCTTTGGCAAAGATGTTATTGCAAGTCATTGCAAGGTTGCTTATAAATAGCTTATTGATGGCCATGAAACACATACGAAACTTATTTGAGAAGCTGACTGCAAAGCAAGTTTTACCATTTCAAGGTATTCATCACTCAAAAAGTTTGGGAGGACTCTGGAGATATGCATTAAATTTTCAACAAATAGAAGCAAAACCTCATTATAGTTAGTAAATCGCAAGAAAGAACCAATGCTCTAACTCCATTCAACCAAATCATCTTCCCTAACATTTTCTACCTTTATAAATTTTTTTCTAAAATCCTTGTAGTTAGGAAAAGCATCCTGTGTTGAGGAATGAGTTTAAATAATTAAGAGAAGTTTGTAAAACAAAAGAATGATCAATAATGACTCTAAAAATCAAGTGTTTATTTATGACATTATCTATCTTTGTCAAACAATTAACAAGGAAAGCCCATATATTCATGGATGTTAGATGTTAAATTCCTTGGACTACAATTAGGCCTTCTTGAAACTGGCAAGTATCCTTTTGTTGTATTTGGGTCAATGATTTACATTCCATATAACACAAAATAGATTAACAAGTTAGTATCCATGGAGAAAAGAAGAGTTCAGATAGTTTACATCGTCAGGAAATTAATGCCAATGCTAAACAACTGTATGAACTTTCACCATTGACATCTTCCTTTTATGTTTATAGAGAGACAAAAGATGTAGAATCAAATCAGACATATAATTACTAATTATTCACATTCTTGTTAATAAAGCAACATACATTTGAAAGTCTACCACGACAAGTGTATGAAGGTCTATAAATACCTTCTAGGCCATTAGGAAACGCTAAAGTTAGAATCACTGCAACTGTGGCTATCAATAATGCAAGTCTCCATCAAGGGTCCTCCACTTAAATCAACTTCATGTTAAAGTAATACCTCAACACTGATTGTAATCATAAGCAAGGTATGCAATACCGATCGATACTGCCCATACCAGGCAGTATTTATCGATCCGTCCGGTACGATGAACCTGATTGCAATCATATATATATATATATATATATATATATATATATATATATATATATACCAAGCGATATGCTTGTGTGTACCGTTCAACATCGGCATACCGTACCAAGCTGAGCTCGATGTCGACGGACCGGTATGATGAACCAGATCATAATTAGTTGATCAGTTAGGCACATCAATCAATCACTAATATTGAGAAACAAAATTAAATTTAGACTTAAAAGGTACAGTTTGTTTTCATTCATGTAAATAAAGCAGTATACTACTAGAAGGTCTACCTCAGCTTGTTCAAAGAAGCAGCATGTATCTTATAAATTACTGGCAATAATTATTAGATCATTGCAATAATGGTTGTTATCACCTTATCGAGTATCTTCTGTAACAGAAGGTCCTCCATGTCAACCTGCATGACATCAAAGTTATCTTTCATCATTGGTAGTAATCAAAGTGATAACTCAGTTAACGCATTTACCAATTACATCTTTACTTGCAAGCTAAAAGTATTGTTTCAATTCCAACTAACCAAATCTTCTTCGTTAAAATTATCTTATCTTCTAATAATATTATAATGATGTTTACATCTAGTAAAAAGCATCTCATCCGTTAATTCAAATTTGTAGTGCAACTATCCATGAATGATGTTAAATAATCAGGCAAAGTTTGTAAAATAGAAGAAAGAACGACAGTGGCCTTAAGGATCAAGTATTTATTTACAAGACATGTCTTCCTCTTCAATCCACCACTGAGAACAACTCGCTATTAACTATTGATGTTGAATGGGTTAGGATTACAACTAGTACCTATAGAATGTGTAGACTTCAAGTACATAATATAATTCTAAGAAATAAAATAGATTAGGAAATTAGTCTCTAAGGAGGAAAAAGGAATTCAAATATCCTACTTCATTAGACAGAAAATTAATGTTAACTGTGGACTATATTGTAAACTGACTTCAATAATATATTTTGTATGAGGATAGCTAACTAGACATAGGCGAAGCAAAGAAGGCTCAACATTATTCTTTATTTTTGTTCAATACTAGAAGGTTTTGAGTAGAGTATGTTGTATACATGTCCCCCATAATCAATAATAATTAAATGATCATTTTGTTGCCTATATCTATTAAATGATAATGATATCTTCTGTATGAGGATAGATTACATGACATAGGAGGTGGAAGTCCTATTTTCTAAGTACATAACTTGTGCATAAATTGTCCCCTCAATAAGTTTTAAAAAAATTATACAATCTTTTTTGGCTAGGTATCGTATAAAGCGAGATTATGATATAAAAATGAGAAACACAACTTAAATTTATTGTCACTTAAGTGAACTTTCAGTGACATGGAAACCAAGACCTCCAATACAAAAGAATCATACTAACTTCTAGAGAATTTAAATAGGATGCAACATGAAACAAGATCAATACTAAAAAATAAGAAACACAATTGACATAAAACATGTCTTTTATCACACAAAGTAAGCAATGCAAAGAGAATTTTAAATGGCATGGATGCCAAGCCTCTAGAACACAAGACTTATACTAGTGATATAAACAGGTGCTTGGGAGCTCACATAGGTGCTCAGGCAAGATGAGATAAGGCCCAAGTGCCTCAATGAGGGCTTGAGTAGGCGCCTTCAACTGGGCACTGCTCAAGCATGTACTTGGGCCTAGGCGGTGGCCAAGTGCTCACCTAGCCAAAATCAACTTTAGATGATTAAAACAAGCTTGAGTTAAACCCAAATTAACTGATTTGATTCAACCAAGCCAGATAATCTAGCTCATTGATCCCCCATCCCAGACCTATTTCTTTTTGTATGTCACTCCGTCCATTAGCCTAATCGCCATAGTATTTCACCCCTACTAAGCAATGTTAGAAATAAACTTTCATTAACATTCATTTGTGATGTGCAGATTTGAGATGTGAGAAAAATCCAAGGTTTGTCGTCTAGCCCGGTACATCTCAATATGGACGATACATACTTGTCCGACAAGATACCAGTATGCGACCGCCCCATACTAGGAGGTACAGATTTAATATATAATATTATATAATATAATATAAATATATACTAAAATTTAGAAAAAAAATGAGGCGTCGCCTCGCCTAGTATTCCTGCGCGAGAGGACGAGGCGCCGCCTCGTCGTCCGACGTGGGGACGAGGACGATGCCTCATCTTCCTGTGCGAGGATGAGGCAGCGCCTCATCTTCTCGCCGGGGCGAGGCACCGCCTCGTTTCTCGTGCGAGGCGAGCTATGCCTCATTTTATTTTATTATATATTATATTATATTTAATATTATATTAAGTTATAACATATACCAATCAGCACTAAAGTGTATTATGTTGTAAGAAAAGGTAGCGAGTAAATTTCTAGTTCTGTCACTGATTTGCAAATACACCATCAACCTAGTGCTTTAAATATGGAAGAGAGTAATGATAATGAAACATAAAATATGGGATATGAAAATAAAAAAGTTAACAATTGCAACACAACAAATAACATTGTTCCAAAGTAATTCAAAGAATTAAGCCTCAGCATAAATCTCAATGAAGATTGTCTACTGAATTAGTAATGTGTCCAAAACTTCAACCATTTGAGAGTAGATTGTGGCAACCAACAAAAATAATCAAATAACAAATAACATTTCATTGACGACAAGTTAACAAATATAAAATGCATTTAGACAGATAACTTGAAGATAAGACTTTTACCATTTGATATATTTATATCTTCCAAGAAGCATCGATGTAACTCAAGCCAGTTATATCTTTCTTCTTAATGCTGTCAACACTTCAAGAACATATATATAAAGCTTACCTTTAGAAGAAAATTTTCATCTACTAACTCAAATTGGTAGTGCACCCATCAAAAAATGTTTTATGTAATCAAATAATGTTTTTATAATAGAACAAAATATGATAATGACTTTCAAGTTTAAGCTGCCAAGTATTTATTTAGAATGACTTGTTTACCTATACCAACTAGTTAATAAGTAAAGCTTTCTCCCCAATGTTGAAGTACTTGCCTATAACAGCACGGAGATAACTTGCAATTCTTGAGTATTCAGTTGTTATATTTTGACAATGATCAATATTGCTTGGGTTACATGTACCTAGTTATTGTAATGTAAATTTTATATCAAAACACAATAAGTTATTGCCAATAATAGGCTTGCTAGCTATGTTAGAAATAGAAATTCATTAACATTCTCTTTTGATGTGAAGATTTGTGATGTGAGGAAAACAATAGAAATAGAATTAACGAAGTTACTCAGGGGCAACTAAATAACAAATGATGAATTTGCTGATACATGGTTCAGCTCCTTGTAGAACTTCAGATGAAGATGTTTAAAAGGAAGATGAGAAGCGACAAATGACCAAAGACTATCCACAATTTAGGGCCAACGACCCTATTATCCCTAACATGCTACCACTATCAAAAGAAAAAAATCTCAATCAGATCTTTTCAAGAAAAGATAACTCATCAGAAAATAAAGAAGAAAAGTTAAAATGGCTTGTAAAAGAATCACTAGAACCAAGTAGTAATCACATCTTCACAAGGTGCTTAGTTACGTCATTCAAGACTTTCTTACTAGATTGCCAGCAAAAGCACAACTAATTTTGAAAAACTTGCTAGCATACTATGAAAAAATTTACAACGTAGAGAAGACTGAAAAATCTTTTTTAGAGGAAAAAGTGCTGATGCAAAAGTCCATGAAGAAAGAAGATGATGCTGAGCTCTTCGAAAGATACTATGCTTTCCTAGATAGACTTTTTTTTTACATGCTTTCCTGGATCTTCTCTACTGCAAAAGATACTATCAATACATAAAGAGTAAGCAAATAATCAAATCAACTGGACAATATAAGAATCCTTGATGAACACAATGAATTATATGGGATTGCTAAAAAAATGAGCCTTCAGGGTAAATCACTTAAAATGAAGCACAATAATGTATCGTCGATAGGGCCGGGGGCAGTAGAGGTTGACAAATGTGGGCATCAGGCGATCCATAAGAGAGAGAGAAAAGGGTAGGGAAGGTGCTTGTTTTATAGTTTTTATTTAAAAATATAAAAAAAAGATTATAGCATAGTCGAGACCCTTAACCAGACCAAGACCATATGGTAATCCAAGTTCACAGAGCTTATTGAGATTGAAGATCCATGGTGCAGACCACAATGTACCAACCCGCTTGATTTGTCATGCAATGGATCAAATAAATGCAAAATCTGTTCTTTCAAACTTATGCAACCTTTGTTGCATTATACTTTAATTTTGTTGAATTAAAGATGAAATTCATCCATTAGATTGCATTTAAATTATCACACTCTCCAGTTAGCACACAAAGAACAATGCACAAAAAGAGAACCCCTATATGCTTCTCAATGCACACCAACTAACCAGGCGTACTGCTCGGTACCAACACACCGTACCATACCGAGGTGAGCTCGATACGTTGGTACAGTATGGTTTGGCGAACCTTAGATCCAAGTATGACTAGAAATTATCAATAATGAAATCAAAATACAAAAGCCAAAAATCAAAAGGTAGACAAGAATCAGATTATGAATAACACTATTTAAAAAAAATTAAAAGAAATTAAATCTAGCAAATTAAAACTCACAAAAGAAGGACCTTTAATAGGTAGTACGTAGTATGCAAGTTTTTCTCCAATGCTTGAACCATTTGGGAGGGCAGATCAGGTGCTGCACAATCAACTCAAAATTGCACAATCACCATTTGAGATTAGAATGTGCACTGCACTGCTTAAGAGGAGAAAAAATAGAGAAATCATATAACATAAGGATCAAGATGCATAGCAAAGAGCAAAGAGCAATATATAAATACCAAGCATTTCATATGTTTCATACTTGACAAGGAGCAAAAAGTAATATATAAATAAATTAAGATCAAAAGACATGAGCTTAAGAGTCATATTTGTCATTTTATTTGATTTATCAATATCAAATGAACATATAACAACATATAGCAACATATAAGTAGATCAAGGTCAAAATACAAGACATGATCTCAGGAGTCATGTTTGACATATCATTCAACTCATTGATAAAAAACGAGCAAATGATAATATATAAGAGAATCAATGCCAGAATGCAAGGAAATTAGCTCAAGAGTAGTCATATTTGTCATTTTATTTGATTCATTCATAACATTGGAACAAATAGCAACATCTAAGTGAATCAATGTTAGGTGGCTATTGTCAACTCTTATAACAAGTGAGCTTTATTAAATTGCCACATCTCTTTTGAGAGAATCTTATTTTCTAGTTGGCCATATCTTATCTCGAGACTGCAAACTAACATATTCCAACGTCTGGTGCACCCTTTTCCCTATTTACTATGGCCATACAGCTATAATTAAAAAAAAAATCACAGTCACATATAACACCTAGAGTTAAGATGTATTGGAACATCTCATGCACAATAAACTTTAAATTTTATTGACATATGTAATTTAAATTTTTAAAAAAATTATATTAGTTCTTATGATTTTAATCATTAGTCATTTAAATCTTTATAATTTTGCTCATATTTAAAATAATCCTACATTATAAAAAGCGTAATATATAAATTATTAATATAATGATATATATAATTTAAATTAAAAAAGTTCATCTTATCAAGGAAGATGGAACGACGAAGACCATAGCGACGTACATTGACGAAGAGACAGAGGTAGAAGAGGCCGAAGGAGGAAGTATAGTAAGAGAGTTGGACCATCACATCATAGACATCGTAGGTGAGGGCGCAGGAGAAGATGAAGTAGGACACAATGGGGACAAAGATGCTTCGAAGGAGGAAGAGTGACCAAAAGACCATTATGTGTCGAGAGTCAAACTAGTTGACGCATATCCACCTGAGGCAATAACGAAACTCTTGAGCTCGTCGTCAACGCAGGAGAGGCTACATGCATATGATGTCATGCTATGTAGTAATAGCTCGATGCTGCTACTGCTAGTCGCTTCCATCACGATGTCTCCTTCAATTATTGATAATGATCTTAATTTTTTTAATTTAAATTATATATATTATTATATTAATAATTTATTGTGACTCAATTTATTCCGTAAATAAACTCCAACATTTATTAATTCATCTCTACTGATGATGAATTTTGATCTGCAATGATTTTGCAAGCAATCTCATGGCTGTCAATTGCCACATTACCTGGGACGTTGCTTTCTATTGCCATGCTCACTCTCTTTCTCCTCCTCGGGAACCTTGGTGCTTCTATAGGAGAGGTTGCCATTGTTGTGGAGGTTGGGAAGCATTTGTATTCTCCATCACAATCTGGCCAACTTCAGTCCTTTGCATGGATGTCAGCCTCTCTCGGGGGCATCCTTGTGGCATAGCCATCGACGAGCTCTCTCCCGAAACTATGTTCCTCATCTTTGTAGTGCTCCTGGTTCTCCAGTTCTTCATGACCATGTTGAAGTTGATAGAAAGAAAGGATAGAGTTAGCACACTAAGGAAGAGTAGGAGAAGGCAAAATCTTCTGTATTTCACTCAACATTTTTATAATTTCACAAACTCCATATCTTCATGACTCAACATATGGGGTTTATATAGTTCCCCAAGATACATTACATTTATGCAGATTTATGCAGTAAGAATGAATCTTTCTTTCAATAAACTCTTTCAAGAACCAATAACCAATTTGACTTGTCCTTCTATAAATATTTTCTCTTGAAGAAATGGACCTGTCTTCTGATGAAATTAATCTCTTCATGATAACTGCACAAGTTTAATTCCAACATTCTCCCCCCTTAAACTTGTTCCATCCAACATGCTAAGTTTTTTTCGAAGATGTTGAAATGTTTCAATTTTGAGAGGTTTTGTAAAAATATAAGCCGCTTGTTCACTTGTCTTGACATGGTGTAGCTCCACTTCTTTATTTTTGACATGATCTCTTATAAAATGAAATCTTGTGTTGATATGCTTTGATCTTTCATGGTAGACTGGATTCTTGGCTAAGGCAATAGCTGATTTATTATCAATATAAATTTTGGTTGACTTCTCCTGTGGCATATGAAGTTCCTGAAGCAATCTTCTTAGTCATATTGCATGACAAACACAAGAAGATGCTGCTATGTATTTTGCTTCACAACTTGATAGAGCAACTATATGTTGTTTTTTTGAAGACCAAGTAAATGTAGCTCCACCAAAATAAAATACAAATCCAGTTGTACTCTTTCAATCATCGTAGCTTCCAGCCCAATCACTGTCACTATATCCAATAAGATCCAGTCCTTTTGATGATGAATAGAATATTCCATACTCAATTGATCCCGTAATATATCGTAAAATTCTTTTAGCGATATTTAAATCAGAAGTCTTAGGAGATTCCATGTATCTACTTATTAAACCAACTCCAAATAATATATCAGGTCGAGTGCATATCAAATACCTTAAACATCCAACTAGACTTTTGTAATAAGTTGGATTAATATATTTACCTTCACCTTCTTTGGTCAACTTGGTGTCATACTCAATAGGTGTATCTATAGGATAACAATCTTCCATAGAAAACTTCTTTAGGACCTCTTTTGCATAATTTCCTTCTGAAATAAAAATTTCTTCATTATTTTGTATAATTTTGATACCAAGGAAATAAGACATTAAGCCCAAGTCAGTCATCTCAAACTCCTTCTTCATAAAGTATTTAAAATCTTTAATTATGGAGCTACTACTATCTGTAAATATTAGATCATCTACATATAGGCATACAAACATGATATCTCCATCAATGTTAGATTTTATATAGAGAGCATGTTCATGTGGACATTTAGAAAAAACGTTTTGAATAAAATAAGTATCTATCCGAGAATTCCATGCTCGTGGGGCTTGTTTAAGCCCATAAAGAGCTCTCTTTAACTTGTATACTTTGTCTTCTTGTTCATAAATAATAAAACCAGGGGGTTGTTGAACATATACCTCTTCTTCAAGAACTCCATTAATGAATGCTGATTTGACATCCATTTGTAAAATTTTCAATTTCATTTGAGCTGCTAAGGAGATAAGTAATCTTATTGTCTCCAATCGAGCAACTGGTGCGAACACTTCTTCATAGTCGATCTCATATTATTGTTTATATCCCTTTGCAACCAATCATGCTTTATAATTCTCCACCTCTCCTTGTGCATTTTTTTTGTTTTGAAGATCCACTTAACACCGATCGCTCGGTGGTCTTCTGGAAGTATAGTAAGCTCCCATGTATCATTTTTGTTGATTGTATTAATCTCCTCCTTCATAGCTTGTCTCCATTTTTCTTCTTTATAAGCTTCTTCAAAAGTTAATGGATCATATCCTGCAAAAAGATAAAATCGAGAAAGTTCATCATTATTACTATCAAATCTCTGAGTCACATCATATATCTCCTGGATCGGTCTTGTCCTTCTTATAATCGGACTTCTTGAATCATGTGACCTAGCTGATCTCGGTGATGATTCTAGTAAAGCCTCTTATGTGCTTGCTTGTATTATATCATCCTCTTTTGATGATATAGCTTTCCTATGTTGTTCATTACTTTTCCAGTCCCAATCTGTTGTTCATTAAACTCAACATCGCAGATCAGAAATATTTTAGTGCCAACCTTTGCTGATCGCAATAAGACTTGGGGAGACTGCAGGCTCGATATAAAGAAATGTTCTTCCGATCAACTAAAGACACTCCAAGGTTGGTGTTACCATATATGTTTTTGTTGTCCGACATGCGAGTTGGGTTTGAAATTATTCGATATCCATTTTAGAGTTCGTCTTAATCTGAGGTGTCGAGAAGCTAGGCATAGACTCAACTAGCTACACCTAAGGTGTATCTGATAATATCCTTTTGATACTTAAGTTAGTAAGAGCTCGTATCGAAGTTAGAGAAAACACACTAGAGGACCTTTTCTTTTTATAGTGTGATAGTTGACTGTTCGATAGAGACGAATGTCGATGATAATGGTTATTCACATTATTTGGCCACCATTGAGTCATGAGATCGTGCATCGAATTTGACAATTATAAAATAATAATTCTATCGAGTCGCTTTTCCATGTCTCATTTATCGAGAACGACGTGATGTGTCGGTGACCGTCACGTCTCATGCCCCGGATTAGGCGATTCAAATCGATCCTTTAAGAACCCGTGGATCAGGCATAAATAGATGTAATTCTAGATTTATGTGGTCAATGTCAAATAATACTTCTTCGTGTCAAGAGTGAGCTAATAATACGTGGATATCGGTTTCAGGACAACGTTCCGAACGCATCACGGGCGCCTACGGAATGTTCATCCTCTCATGCTACGTTCATTGCCAACTGGAGATGCGGATACATGGTTTGCAGATGATTCTCCAAGGATCGATAACACGTAAGCAACTCTACACTCTGAAACCTTCATCACTCATATATTATTCTATCGAAAAATGTTGATAATTTTGTTTCTTTCTTGCACCGATTGGGAAGGTGGGAGAGTACTTGATCGGAGTTCTGCTGTAAGGAAGATCGATTGCCCATATCCATGCAATTCTTCGTGTCGTAATGTTGCCAAAGTTTTCATGGAAGAGTAGCATTCTTGTCATATTTCCTAATCACAGAAATGTTTCTCATGCATGGATGCATGTAAGCTTATAAAGTGATATATGATAACTCTTTTATGTGGAGACATAACGGTGATGAATTAGTATATAATTATATGCGTCTTTGGTTGGTCTAATGTACAGGGTTATAAGTTTGTGGTACGATTTGAAGAGGGAAGGCTGAAAAGAAAAAAAATCTCTTCTTTCTTTTATATTTTTCTTATCTGGCAATCCGTCTTATTAACATTTTTAAAAAATGGTAGCTATTTTTGATTGATTGATTGATTTTTTTTTTTTTGCCTATTCTTAGATTAATTGATTAGTTGTATTCATTTAACTAGTTTCAAAATGAATAATCCCAACTATGTTTGGATGCCCAAAGTTTGGATCTCATATGCATGGGACATGAAATACATTCAAAATGTAGTGGTAGATGTTATGATCTTAAATTGAATTGACCTTAAATTTTGATCTTAGATGTTATGATCTCTTGCTACAGTTCCTTCTACCTCAAATTTCACCATTCAAAGTCTTTTAGCACTTCATCCAGTTGTTTTGAGAAGACCCAACCAGTCCTACCACTCGCTTTGCACCTCAGGAGGAGGTTTTAAGTGTCAACAACAAGAGAGGAGATCAAAATTGATAGTAATTTCTTTTCTACTGAGAGCACCCATCTGTGGTCTAAAAGCAACCTATATTTGAACACTTTCGTTAGTCTTTTATCATGCTTTATTCCGTTGCCTAGCCCTTATAGTTAACACTTTAAAATCACAAGTAATAGAGGTTATTTTCTTTTAATTTTATAATTGTTCTTAGCAATATCTCCCTCCTTTGTCAAAAATTTCATCCGAGAGGTTAAATCAGAAGTCTTAGGAGATTCCATGTATCTACTTATTAAACCAACTCCAAATAATATATCAGGTCGAGTGCATGTCAAATACCTTAAACATCCAACTAGACTTTTGTAATAAGTTGGATTAATATATTTACCTTCACCTTCTTTGGTCAACTTGGTGCCATACTCAATAGGTGTATCTATAGGATAACAATCTTCAATAGAAAACTTATTTAGGACCTCTTTTGCATAATTTCCTTCTGAAATAAAAATTCCTTCATTATTTTGTTTAATTTCGATACCAAGGAAATAAGACATTAAGCCCAAGTCAGTCATCTCAAACTCCTTCTTCATAGAGTATTTAAAATCTTTAATCATGGAGCTACTACTGCTTGTAAATATTAGATCATCTACATATAGGCATACAAACATGATATCTCCATCAATGTTAGATTTTATATAGAGAGCATGTTCATGTGGACATTTAGAAAAAATGTTTTGAATAAAATAAGTATCTATCCGAGAATTCCATGCTCGTGGGGCTTGTTTAAGCCCATAAAGAGCTCTCTTTAACTTGTATACTTTGTCTTCTTGTTCATAAATAATAAAACCAGGGGGTTGTTGAACATATACCTCTTCTTCAAGAACTCCATTAATGAATGCTGATTGGACATCCATTTGTAAAATTTTCAATTTCATTTGAGCTGCTAAGGAGATAAGTAATCTTATTATCTCCAATCGAGCAACTGGTGCGAACACTTCTTCATAGTCGATCCCATATTATTGTTTATATCCCTTTGCAACCAATCGTGCTTTATAATTCTCCACCTCTCCTTATGCATTTTTTTTGTTTTGAAGATCCACTTAACACCGATCGCTTGGTGGTCTTATGAAAGTGTAGTAAGCTCCCATGTATCATTTTTGTTGATTGTATTAATCTCCTCCTTCATAGCTTGTCTCCATTTTTCTTCTTTATAAGCTTCTTCAAAAGTTAATGGATCATATCCTGCAAAAAGATAAAATAGAGAAAGTTTATCATTGTTAGTATCAAATCTCTGAGTCACATCATATATCTCCTGGATCGGTCTTGTCCTTCTTATAATCGGACTTCTTGAATCATGTGACCTAGCTGATCTCGGTGATGATTCTATAAAGCCTCTTTTGTGCTTGCTTGTATTATATCATCCTCTTCTGATGATATAGCTTTCCTATGTTGTTCATTACTTTTCCAGTCCCAAATCTGTTGTTCATTAAACTCAACATCTCTTGTCATCACAACTTTATTTGTGATAAGATTGTAGAGTTTGTATCCATTGTAATTTTCAGCATAACCTAATAAAATACATTTCTGACTTTTATCTTCAAGTTTTGTTCTCTTTTCTTCTAGTACCATGTCATAGACTGATCTTCCTTCAAATTATCATAAGTCATTAATAAAACTTGATTTTCATTCTTCTCTTCCTTTTCAATAAAATTTGTCTTATCACCTTAATTGTTAGGATTATAATAGCATTCAAATGAGTAATGCTCATACCTTTTGTAAATATAGCATTGTATTTCAGACCTTTTAGAAATTCTGCCACGTCCACGGCCTCGGCCACGTCCTCGACCATAACCTCGGCCTCTTTGGCTAGAATTTTCTCTATCTCCTTCATTGTTTGGAGATTCTTGATAGGTCTGAGTTTTACGACCTCTTCCTCTTTGAAAATTCGATTCACCTTTATTTTCAAGAGTAAGCTTGGTCTGTAGTGCTTGTTCCACAATTCTTTCTTATGCTCTTTTTGTAATCCTTTGTTCGTGAACTTGAAGGGAACCCATAAGTTGTTCTAAAGACATTTCTTCCAAATCTTTAGACTCTTCAATCGCAACAGCAATAAAATCAAATTTTGAATCTAGTGATCTTAGTATCTTTTCTATCACTCTTTGATCACTTATTTGTTTATCATTTCTTCTCATTTGATGAACAATAGAAATAACTTTTGTGAAATAATCAGAAATAGTTTAAGAGGTACCTTATTGTAATTTTTTAAAATCGGCTCGTAAAACTTGTAGACGGAGTTTTTTTTACCTTATCAACACCACCAAATGCTTTTTGAAGCATTTCCCAAGCCTCTTTTGAAGTATTGCTGGAGCGATAATCTCGAACATCGTATCATCAAGCCCTTGGTAGATTGTGAAGCAGACCTTTTTCTCCTTTTTTTCTTCTATCTTTGAGTCGCTCTTTTGCTTTTGCATTCATCGCTCCTTCTTCTGCTGGACTTGGTTCAACAAATCCATCTTCTACAAACTCTTATACATCTTATACATCTTGAGAGCCTAGAAGAACCTTCATTTGGATGCACCATATGTCATAATTTTCTTTTGTCAATCTAGGGATTTGGAGTTGGAAGGTGCTTGAGGATGAAGCCATAGCTCTGATACCAATTGTTGAAGTTGATAGGAAGAAAGGATAGAGTTAGCATACTAACGAAGAGTCGGAGAAGGCAAAATCTTCTGTATTTCTCTCAATATTTTTATAATTTCATAAACTCTATATTTTCATGACTCAACATATGGGGTTTATATAGTTCCCTAAGATATATGCAGATTTATGCAGTAAGAATGAATATTTCTTTCAATAAACTCTATCAAGAATCAATAACCAATTTGACTTGTCCTTCCATAAATATTTTCTCTTAAAGAAATGAACCTGTCTTCTGATGAAATTAATCTCTTTATGATAACTGCACAAGTTTAATTCCAACAGACCATCACTATTTCTGAGAGCTCCCTAAACCTTCCCAAAAAGATGAACCACTCATCAAAATTCTCTAGCATCTGGAAAATTATCTTGGAGTAGCACTTGCCATATGTGTAGGTGTCTATGGTGCCGATCGACTTCTCGGGGTTTTCAGTAGGCATCTTGATACAAGCAGCTTGCGCCGTGCTGCCTCTCTGTTGGGCATCGTGGATCCCAGATGGCAGCAGGCCTGTCGAGAAAGACAAGTAGGGCATTCCTTCCTATTCTTTTGGGATGTCCTTCCTCGAGGTATATCTACATCATTGAACAGAGGATTCCAGCCAGAGGCCAAGGCTGGAAGCTTGTGCTCGAGTCCCTCATGCTATGAATCCCTGACCTGTCTTTAAGGCTGGAAGAAAACTCTCGATTCTGATCAGTTCTATGGGACAATTCCTGGTTGACAGGAATCCCTGACCTGTCTTAAGGCTGGAAAACTCTCAATTCTGTGGACGTGAACGTGTGTTGATGTGAATTAAAGCTATGTTTAGGGGACAATTCCTGGTTGACAGTTGTGAAGTTGGTATTTGAGGTGCATAAATGACAGCTTTTTGGTGCAAGAGGTTATTGTCGAAACTTTTTTGTGGTGAACCAACAAATGTTGCAACTCTGATCAGTTCAATCATCTCAGCTAAATCATCAATGAGGTATGTTATTTGCTAAGGGATCCATCAACACTTTCTTTCCTAGTTTCCTGTAGCGACATATGGTTTACAGCTTATATGTGTGGGATCTTCCGTCAACGACGAAAGGAATTGTGCCCCTTTAATTCTCTTTTATTATGATGCTTTTGAAACAATCCTGCTTTCCGATGTAAGAGAAGTGAATCCTGTTTGTCCATTACGACCATCTTCTCGTAACAGAGAAGTTTGTGCTCGATGAGCTATAAATGCCACAACGTGTGAAATAATACCGTGTGCCTCCGGCTTGCCATCCTCCTTCCACCGTCGGTTCATGATAAAAATGATGGCGGAGTGGAGGTGGGCGAGAGCGGTAACGAAGAAGCCAAGGGTTAGGCAGAGAGGATGAGGGAATTGTAAGTCACGAGGTATTTTTGTGTTATTGGTTCGTAAAAAGGTCAGGCTAGAAGTAATTTTACTTCATCTTGTAAAAAAGTAAATTAATCTGTTTAGAAGTAAATTACTTCATCTTTTAGCAAAAGGTTATAGCTTTACAAGTAAATCTGTAAGCATTTGATATGCAAGTGAGGAAGTTAAATAAGTATCTTAAAAAGATAAACAAACGTACAGTCACATTACAAAAGATTTTTAATTACGTGTTCGACGTAATGGTAAGTTATTGTAGGTTCTTCTATATGTAAAATAGTGAATCTGATCATCACTCAACACTACTAAAAATTTTTATCAGTCGTATACCACCAACGGGCTATAGCGTGTTGAGATAGTTAACATTTGACTCTACAGCGTTAGTAGAAAACAAATCATCACATACAAAAATTGAGTCATTTTAGGATAGTCTTGTCTACTCTTTCTTGTTTATGCTTTTTCAAGAAAAAAATAAAAAAATAAAAAAAATATATACTATCAAACAAATATACAGATAAATAAAAATAACAAACGATTCATTAACAAAGGTGTTGTGGGTATCAAACGATCATTTGTGACAATCTCCTCTTTTTTTGTTGACATTGTTATTGAAACTTGCTAATAGGCTTTGATGATTGCTTCTTCATGTCACAGGACGCCTTTTGGCTCCCAACTGATTTTCGTTTTGAAAATTTTTTAACTTTAAGTACCTCCCTCAATATGTGTAGTTCGTTGTACATAAATCTTATACTGGAGAAACGAGACTTGTCCCTCTTGGATGTTTATCTCGTTGGAGCAATTTTTCCTTTCACATCCTTCTCTTCATAAGTTCGGAGATCACCATCTTCTTGAACTACTACACAATATTGAACAAATTGTGTACTATTTTATCATCATGAATGTATTTGCTTGATTGTGACTTTTTATCAATATAACCCCTATTGTGTCTCGTAAGACCTAGCAATGTGTTAGACCCATTGCATATTTTAGCCTTTTACATAAGTACCCTTCTCATGCCAAAGAGAAAGTTTTTACCCTCTACGATGCTAAATTTTGATTGCCTTTGGATGACTATAGATAGTTTATTGTTCGCATACAAGTACTTACATGAGTACCAAATAAGTAAACCATTATATCAATGCGAAATGAGTGGACTAACTTGGGTGGAACTTAGTGAAGTGCCTAAGAGAGGCGATATAGAAGACAAAACATAGAGCAAAGGCATTAAGCTTTCATTGGATAGAGGATAAGGATATAAACTTTTACAATGTAAGAGCAAGATCATGTAGGTCTATGATTTTCTCATTCTGATCAGTAGACTCATCTTGTATGGGGTTAAAGTCGAGGGGGGTTTTACGTCACATGCACCTTACCTTAGTAAGGCAATTAACGGAGGATCTAAGGTGAATCCACTTGCATAAGCAAGTCGGCAAATAGAAGGCCTTGGAACGAGATAAGATAATATGAAGATGGAGACTCTTTAAGAATATATTACGGTGCTACCATTTGAGTTACCACAAAGAAAGCTATACACAATGGAGATTATGCTAGAAGTAGAGGTCTAGGATCCAAACAATGACACACTTACGTTAGCAAAATCGACGAACTTCGAGAGCTATTGGGTGACTCTATTTTGAAGTTGTACATCATCCATGTATGACTCGAGTGCAAGTGGACGAAGGTTGATTGCCAAAGGAGCGCACATAATCGGAAGTGGCAAAAGCCCTATCATGTGTCGATAAGGGCTAGATAAGAAAGATTATAGTCTAAATTCATCACGCAAAGATCAAAATTTATAATGAAGACATCACAAAGAGGTGACATGGAGCATTGGCTCAACTTAAAATAATTCAAGGCAATATGATGCACATGATACGAGTCCAATTAGTTCTTTTCAGTTCCTCGTTCTCAGCTTGGATGTTTCTCTGAGGCCTTGTCATGGATTATCCCGTGGATTCTCGCAGATCACTACTACTTCTAAACGAAGTACAGAATGGCCTTTCAACTCTTCTCGTAGGCTTTTCTGTCTTCTGTACTAACAGATTCGAATCAATGTTGCAGAATGGTTGGTGTCAAAACAGGAACATGGGTGTGCCCTCTCATCTGCTTACTCTATCTACTGGCCTTTCTACAAGTCGAAGGTGACAATGTGCCCATGACTCTGTTGAAAAGTGCAGTAGCTGAAGGCAGGTCTGTGTACCCATGGATTCTGTGTTGGATCTTATCTTCTTCATTCCTACGATAGTTTTTGGAACAAGTTCATTCTTGGATATCCACCCACAGCAGTTTTCAAATGAACTCATCTTCTTGTTTACCAGTTTGCTTGGATGGAAGTCCTCCAGCATATCATCTCTCCCCTGGTTCTGGCTCTGGTGCAAATAACTGGTTGGTTTTCGTCGAGGTCAGTTTTTTTTTTTTTTTTTTTCTTGAAGTAGCTTGCAAACATTAAGATTGGTACGTTTTTTATTATTGGCTGGTTAACCCATATCCAGATGTTGGATGCATATATGAGTTTTGTCAACATAGGATGGATGCCTGTCAAACCTGACTTCGTCATCTAGAACTGAAGCATGAGCTATGGCAATAGATATGGTGAATGGAATGCCTCTTAGATCATGATTTATCTTTAGAACTTTAATTCCTCGTAGTCTGAGTCTTCTATATTACATGCAACAGATAGATTGTTTTGCTACACAGTAGTAGGTGCAGAAAAATTCCTTTGATAGACAAAAAAAAAAAAATTAAAGTAAAGGTAGGTTTACACATTCACTGTTGAAAATGAAGTAACATCACTTGTATCCTTTTTTAATTATGTGTCTATTTGCTAAAAAAAGAGTAATGTACACCAAGATTCACAATTTAATATACCTGTAATGTATTGATCATGTTTTGTTATGTATTATATCGGTTCGTATCGATATACCCAACATCGATATTGTCGGTGTATACCAAGTTTTGAAAATATATGTAAAAAATAAAAAAATAATTTAGTACAATGCAAATGACAAACTATTGAATCTATAAATACCATTCATATCATACTACTCACTACATAAGCTTAACGAGCTATTTGGCTTGTCAATTTTATTTAGCCTAAGTCATCGGTCAAAAATACCTAAAGCTAAAGTAAATAATATTATATTCATCAAACTCTTAAAAGTTAACATTAGCTTTGTTCACAATTGGGGTATTACAATATTATAAATATCGACGTACATAACATATCTTGATCCATTGGAACATCTAAAGTTTCTAAAGAATCTGTTCTTGGTCAAGGAATAAATCCCTCCCTGGTCATTTTGCAGGGAGGAGGTTGGTGCAGCACTGTTGAAGATTGCGTAGTACGTAAGAGCGATTTTAGAGGTTCCTCTAATCATATGCCGCCTCTCTCCTTCTCTGGCATGTTAGGAGGCGTTCAGACAAGCAATCCTGGTATGATTCATCTTCCTTCTCTACCATTTGTATTATGAACACAATTTTTTTTATGCATGTCAGATTTAACTTTGTGTGTCTATCATTCAAATGATGCAATCAAATACGATAACAACGCCAACGATATGGATCTTTTGCTATCATATTCTTTACTTTTGGTTCTTGCAATGCTTGCAGACTTCTATAACTGGAACCGTGTCAAGATTCGGTACTGTGATGGTGCCTCGTTTACAGGGGACGTAGAGAAAGTAGATCCTGTGAGCTCCTAATCCGATACTTTATGATATATGTTTCATTTCCTTACCAAGCAACGTCGTATCGATAACATTTCTTTCACATCATAGGCCACAAATCTCCACTTCAGAGGAGCCAGAGTTTGGCGAGCTATAATGAAAGATCTATTGGCCAAGGGGATGAACAAGGCAGAAAAAGTATGTGGATGTAGAGTAGTCAAGGTCTTATCGCTCTCGAAGTTCCTGTTCTAACGTTGGCGATTGCTCGCAGGCACTTCTTGGTGGTTGCTCCGCAGGTGGATTGACAACCATACTACATTGTGACAGCTTCCGCAGTCTTCTCCCAGCGAGTGCAAAAGTGAAATGCTTCTCCGATGCTGGTTATTTCATCGATGCGTAAGTTCAACATCATACATGTGAGATAAAGAGCGATGTTAAAAAATATTGATGCGTATGAGATAAAAGAGATGGGTTCAGAGGATAGTCGTTTATGGCTAAGGATTGAAAGAGTATACTGGAATAGCTTAAAACTTTTGGATTGGATTGATGACCCCTAAATCTCTATCTGGCTCAAACGTTAACCACCATAAGTACTATGGTTTCTCTGAACAGGAAGGATATCTCTGGAGCAGACTCGATCCAATCCTTTTATAATGATGTTGTTCAACTTCACGTATGCTCTGGCCTTCCATGCTTCTGATTGATGATTCCCTCCAACCTTTTTGTGATGATAATTCTGTGGTGCTTTTTTGTTTTCTGTAGGCATCAGCAAATAATTTGCCATCTTCATGCACGTCGAGGTTACCACCAAGCAAGGTGGGAAGTAATACTTTCGGGAATATATATCAAGTCATCTGACCTACTCTTTGGTTACGTGAATACATGCAGTGCTTCTTCCCACAGAACGTGGTGGCCACAATGAAGACACCCCTTTTTATACTCAATGCAGCATATGATCAATGGCAGGTTATGACTTTAATGAGCTATACTATCTTAAATCTCCTCTCGTGAAGGTTTCTACTGTGTGACGTATGTTGCCTAATCGGTGAGTTCGTCCACATCGCAGATCAGAAATATTTTAGTGCCAACCTCTGCTGATCGCAATAAGACTTGGGGAGACTGCAGGCTCGATATGAAGAAATGTTCTTCCGATCAACTAAAGACACTCCAAGGTTGGTGTTACCATATATGTTTTTGTTGTCCGACATGCGAGTTGGGTTTGAAATTATTCGATATCCATTTTAGAGTTCGTCTTAATCTGAGGTGTCGAGACGCTAGGCATAGACTCAGCTAGCTACACCTAAGGTGTATCTGATAATATCCTTTTGATACTTAAGTTAGTAAGAGCTCGTATCGAAGTTAGAGAAAACACACTAGAGGACCTTTTCTTTTTATAGTGTGATAGTTGACTGTTCGATAGAGACGAATGTCGATGATAATGGTTATTCACATTATTTGGCCACCATTGAGTCATGAGATCGTGCATCGAATTTGACAATTATAAAATAATAATTCTATCGAGTCAGCTTTTCCATGTCTCATTTATCGACTGAACGACGGTGTGATGTGTCGGTGACCGTCTACGTCTCATGCCCTGGATTAGGCGATTCAAATACTGATCCTTTAAGAACCTGTGGATCAGCTGGCGACTGTTAAATAGATGTAATTCTAGATTTATGTGGTCAACTGTCAAATAATACTTCTTCGTGTCAAGAGTGAGCTAATAATACGTGGATATCAGGTTTCAGGACAACGTTCCTGAACGCACTGCCGGGGGCAGGCAGCTCGTCTACGGGAATGTTCATCCTCTCATGCTACGTTCATTGCCAATCTGGAGATGCGGATACGTGGTTTGCAGATGATTCTCCAAGGATCGATAACACTGTAAGCAGCTCTACAGCTCTCTGAAACCTTCATCACTCCTATATTATTCTATCAGAAAAATGTTGATCATTTTTGTTTCTTTCTTGCAGCCGATTGGGAAGGCTGTGGGAGACTGGTACTTCGATCGGAGTTCTGCTGTAAGGAAGATCGACTGCCCATATCCATGCAATTCTTCGTGTCGTAATGTTGCCAAAGTTTTCATGGAAGAGTAGCATTCTTGTCATATTTCCTAATCACAGAAATGTTTCTCATGCATGGATGCATGTAAGCTTATAAAGTGATATATGATAACTCTTTTATGTGGAGACATAACGGTGATGAATTAGTATATAATTATATGCGTCTTTGGTTGGTCTAATGTACAGGGTTATAAGTTTGTGGTACGATTTGAAGAGGGAAGGCTGAAAAGAAAAAAAAAATCTCTTCTTTCTTTTATATTTTTCTTATCTGGCAATCCGTCTTATTAACATTTTTTTAAAAAAATGGTAGCTATTTTTTTTGATTGATTGATTGATTTTTTTTTTTTTTTGCCTATTCTTAGATTAATTGATTAGTTGTATTCATTTAACTAGTTTCAAAATGAATAATCCCAACTATGTTTGGATGCCCAAAGTTTGGATCTCATATGCATGGGACATGAAATACATTCAAAATGTAGTGGTAGATGTTATGATCTTAAATTTAATTGACCTTAAATTTTGATCTTAGATGTTATGATCTCTTGCTACAGTTCCTTCTACCTCAAATTTCACCATTCAAAGTCTTTTAGCACTTCATCCAGTTGTTTTGAGAAGACCCAACCAGTCCTACCACTCGCTTTGCACCTCAGGAGGAGGTTTTAAGTGTCAACAACAAGAGAGGAGATCAAAATTGATAGTAATTTCTTTTCTACTGAGAGCACCCATCTGTTGTCTAAAAGCAACCTATATTTGAACACTTTCGTTAGTCTTTTATCATGCTTTATTCCGTTGCCTAGCCCTTATAGTTAACACTTTAAAATCACAAGTAATAGAGGTTATTTTCTTTTAATTTTATAATTGTTCTTAGCAATATCTCCCTCCTTTGTCAAAAATTTCATCCGAGAGGTTGTACCGGATTGATAGATCATCAAACTCGAATCCCATACAAATCAACATTAACATAGCATTAAATGAAAGCTCCAAAATACTAGAAACCAAGATTCATCGTACCAGTTTATATCAATGTACCAAGTTTATCTCAGTATATTATAATGTAATATTATATTTTATAATATTATATAATCTTAATATAATATAATATATATTAAAAAATAAAAGGGGGCGACGTCACTGAGGCGACGTCTCGTTCCTTCTCCCTGCACAAGGAGACGTTTTGTCTCCCCGTGTGGTGAAAAGGAATCTCCCGCCGATGAAGAAACGCCCATGGGCGACGGATCATGTCGGTGACGGACCACACGGGGGAACCAGCAATGAGAAGCACACGCGAGGTATTTTTCTTGCTCTTCTTCTTTCTCCCTCAATCGACCGTCGACGATCAAAATTGACTCCAATGGTCGATTTAGGTAGTACCGGTAGCGGGCGATCCATGTACCAATCAGTTGGTGGACCGGTACGACTGCCTGATACAGGGCTTTACCACTCGGTAAGGCAATCCTTGCTAGAAACATCACTTCAAATAATTCAGATTCTTTAAGAGTACAAACATGAACAATATTTACAGGTCTTACGACATAGTTTTTTAAAGAATTATTTTTCTATTCAAAAATAACATTATTTAAAACCCAATAAGAGCAAGGAAAACATCAATCAATCAAACAACAAAATGAATAACATTTATAATGGAAGCAAACAAAATTAAAATCTACGTTTAGAAAGTAATAGCTATTTTAGGAATAATAGAATGGGCAATCCTTTACCATTTAACAAAGTGAAGTATTTAATTCAAGATTCAAGTTTCTACAACAAAAACATATAAAAACAAGTAGAGAAAAATGTTGAACCAGCACATCATTTCTCTGGCTTGCTTGCATCACATGATATATTGCATAATTTGACTTTGGAACTTTAATAAAAAATGATTGTCGACATAATCAGGGTTTGCAATATCGTATTATACTGCTCTATATACTTAGTACGTACCGATCCGATAGAGGATAGGTATACTCGGTACAGCTCGGTATCTTAGTATACTATGTGTCGATATGCTCGGGGTATGTACCATATTGACAATAGATCGATACGCTAGTATGATACGAGATTGTGAACCTTGGGCACTAAGGGATAATCAGAGTGGATTCAAAAAAGCTGTTGGCCTTCAACAGTAGTGTTGCTTTGTAATGATGTGTGCTAGCTTTAACAAGAAAAAAAGAAGAACATAATAATATCTAAGTCATTTGAGATCATCCATGGATACACCAAATACATGGATAATCTCTTGAAGAGTATGTAAAAACTCATTCACTCATCAAACAAATGTATACTATAGCAATACCCTTACTAATAAATCCAAAAGATCTGAAAGTTATGTTCATGAATAAGATTAATCACAAAAAAATCCTATCTGATTAACTAGATTGCTAAGACAAAATTCTGATATTCGAAACCTTAGAAACATATTTTTGGAAAAAACAAAAATGTGCAGACAAAATTTCACAAAATATATTTTTTTGACTAAAAAATATATCCCGATTAGTGAAAGTTGTATAAAAGTGCCACAATAGTACTGAAGCTCAATATATGACACATAACTAGTAGGGACTGACCCAACCCTATCCGACCCTATGTGATCTCATACGTCCAAAGTTTGCTAGATAATCAACATATTCTTTTAAAATGTGGGCTTACAAACAATTACTTAATGCTTTTAGATTTCGACTTCCAAACATAAGATCCAATTGTGATTTATAATATGAATAAATATAAGAAAAATAATCTTTTTCATAAAATCTGATTTCCTTCTTTAACATGATCCATATGGGGTTCGGGTTCGATGATTGATCGATCCGAAGAACGATACTACCTCTCATATGAAAGTTTTAATAAAGAGAAATATGAGCTAGAACATCAACCGTAAAATCCAAAGAAAACAACCACAGCTAAAATGCCAAATACAAGTATTAAGGCAATGGGATAGAAGTGCAATAAGAGACTAATAGATGCATAAGAACATAGGTTGCGTTTGGATAGCACGTAGGTGCTCTTTGCGGATTGAGGATCGCTGCTAGTTTTAATCTCCTCATTCTACCATGCTGCTGGAACCTCCTAAGGTTTGGACATCAAGTAATAGGCCTTAGAGACTTCTCACAATAGTTGGACAGAGCTTGATGTAGAGCTTCTGCTCTTGGAACTTGAGGAAGAAGGGTTTTAGCATGAAGCTTGGCTGCACCTTGTAAAATTACTCTCTCTTCTTCTCTCTTCTCTTGATCTTAATGGAGGCTGGAAAAGCTAGGGTAGATTGGGCTACTTGCTATAACTTTTGGGTGAGGGCAGGCATAGGGAAAGTCCTACCCTTATTAGGAGTTGGTGCCACTCTCTCCTTGTGGCTACCCCTATTTTGGTGAGGGTTGTCTTAATTGTACTACGACTATGATTTAACTAAGTGGCCAACTATGTCTTGCTTGACCAAATAAGGCTTTGAGGTTTCATAGGACTCTTAGATAGGGATTGGCCAACTTGGTTGAGTGGTATTAAGATCATCACCGATCACAGCTCCTCCAATTTGATAATTCATGTTTCGGTGAATCTTGAGTTGAAGTTGAGAAAATTCTACTTTAGCAGTTTCTTTGAAGAACCATCTTTTAGTTTCGGAACATCTCTATATACGGTGACAACTCGAGTTGGCATGTATTGTCTCTAATTGATTTTAAGTCTTTGAATGGTCTATATCGAGTAGGCTTTAGCTTCTTTCCTTCTCCTTTGAATTTTTTCCCAGGGTCTAGCCAAACAAGGTCTCCATGGAAATAGTGTCGATTGTGTCATATTTATATTTTTGTTGGCTTCGTTGAAATTACTTCTCAACTTCTTCTTTATAGATCAATTCTCGATAGAGCATAAATTTTATGTCGGTTCTTGCTTTGACTATCCATGATGTCTTTAGATTATGGGTCTTCCACTTATATGTTTGTATAGTCTTTTCATGAAAACTAGGTATAACCCACAATTGTCGAGGCAAGTAAAGACTTACGATTGAGGATCATGATAACATGTTAGCTAACTTGTTTCGCACTCCCTTTTTGTACTTGAATTGCCACATAGATGACATCCACTTCATATGTTGTATATGCTACAATTTGGATTATGTTTGAAGGTATTGAAGTGATCGATGGTCAATGTAGACGATCATCTATTTCCCTAAGAGATCGACATGCTAATGCTTGATTGCTTAGTGTAGCATGAGCAATTTTTTATCATAGTGGTATACCATGATTCAATCATCTTGCATCAAAACAACTACCATTGCATGTCCTGATGCATCCGTCAGTCATTGCAAATTTGGTAAGGCTAGCATGGGTACCTCACTATGATCCATGGCAACGAGTATTGACTATGATCATGTTCAAGGCACGATGGCTGACACACATGCTAACTTCTTTATTTGACACCATCACCACCGATGAGCCACAAGGAGAACTACTTGGTTGAATGATGCCACTCTTGATAAGCTCAACAATTAATCTCTAGATTTCTTTATCCTCTAAGATCGAGCTCTAGACATGCTAAGATTCGATAAAGGGGAACCATGGATAAGCTAGATTCCATGCTCAATCATACATCGTTGGTGAAGAGTGTTGTGTTCTTCAAAAAACTTCAAATACTTGTTAATGCGCTACTAGAGGCCTTTGACTTCTATGGTTTTATGGGGAAGCCAAGGCTAATATTCGTGTCTGTGCTGTGATCGGTCAAATGAGTAGGAGCACAAACTTTTAGCATGTGTTCACCATCGTCTTTGCTTAGGCGACTATCACTATTACATCCTAAAGGTGTGAACATATCATAAATAAAATATTTTTTTAACTCTATCCACATTCCAAACCCAAGATCCAAAATATAAAATTTATGTTAAGGACATCAAAAGTATTCAATTCTCATTCACACGCACTTAGAACCTATTTAGTTTATAATCATTCAACATATCACTTAACTCTACAAAACCTAAAGCGAACTCAAAAATTATTAACAACTACTTATAAACGCACAAAATGAAAGAAATATCATAGTCATGATTATTTATCATAAGTTCACATCAACATGAAAGCTTCAGAATTAATATTTTAAATTCTAAAACATAAGATATATTTTAACATTTACAACAACACAAGCAGATTTTTGGACAACATTACAAGCAAAGTATTCTTTTACAGTAACATATGTTAAACTACCAAAGGCTTGCCACTGACTTCTAGCATCCGTCTACCGCAACCCAAATCTAGCAAGAGCATGAGTGACATGCTAACTCGAAAAATTTATATAATAATAAAATGAGCTACAAAGCTTAACAAACGATTTTCATATCCATGAGATAAGGATGAGAAATCATATAACATAAGGATCAAGATGCATAGCAAAGAGAAAAGAGCAATATATAAATACCAAGCATTTCATATGTTTCATACTTGACAAGGAGCAAAAAGTAATATATAAATAAATTAAGATCAAAAGACATGAGCTTAAGAGTCATATTTGTCATTTTATTTGATTTCTCAATATCAAATGAACATATAACAACATATAGCAACATATAAGTAGATCAAGGTCAAAATACAAGACATGATCTCAGGAGTCATGTTTGACATATCATTCAACTCATTGATAAAAAACGAGCAAATGATAATATATAAGAGAATCAATGCCAGAATGCAAGGAAATTAGCTCAAGAGTAGTCATATTTGTCATTTTATTTGATTCATTCATAACATTGGAACAAATAGCAACATCTAAGTGAATCAATGTTAGGTGGCTATTGTCGACTCTTATAACAAGTGAGCTCTATTAAATTGCCACATCTCTTTTGAGAGAATCTTATTTTCTAGTTGGCCATATCTTATCTCGAGACTGCAAACTAACATATTCCAACGGCTCATGCAGAATTTTCTGGTGCACCCTTTTCCCTATTTACTATGGCCATACAGCTATAATTAAAAAAAAAATCAGTCACATATAACACCTAGAGTTAAGATGTATTGGAACATCTCATGCACAATAAACTTTAAATTTTATTGACATATGTAATTTAAATTTTTTAAAAAATATATTAGTTCTTATGATTTTAATCATTTGTCATTTAAATCTTTATAATTTTGCTCATATTTAAAATAATCCTACATTATAAAAAGCGTAATATGTAAATTATTAATATAATGATATATATAATTTAAATTAAAAAAGTTCATCTTATCAAGGAAGATGGAGCAGCGGAGACCATAGCGATGTCGTTGACGAAGAGGCAGAGGAGGAAGAAAGGAGGAAGTATGGTAAGAGAGTTGGACCATCACATCATAGACATCGTAGGTGAGGGCGCAAGAGAAGATGAAGTAGGACACGATGGGGACAAAGATGCTCCGAAGGAGGAAGAGTGACCAAAAGACCATTATGTGTCGAGAGTCAAACTAGTTGACGCATATCCACCTGAGGCAATAACGAAACTCTTGAGCTCGTCGTCAACGCAGGAGAGGCTACATGCATATGATGTCATGCTATGTAGTAATAGCTCGATGCTGCTACTGCTAGTCGCTTCCATCACGATGTCTCCTTCAATTATTGATAATGATCTTAATTTTTTTAATTTAAATTATATATGTTATTATATTAATAATTTATTGTGACTCAATTTATTATGTAAATAAACTCCGACATTTATTAATTCATCTCTACTGATGATGAATTTTGATCTGCAGCAATTTTGCAAGCAATCTCATGGCTGTCAATTGCCACATTACAGGACGTCGCTTTCTATTGCCATGCTCACTCTCTTTCTCCTCCTCGGGAACCTTGGTGCTTCTATAGGAGAGGATGCCATTGTTGTGGAGGTTGGGAAGCATTTGTATTCTCCATCACAATCTGGCCAACTTCAGTCCTTTTGCATGGATGTCAGCCTCTCTCGGGGGCATCCTTGTGGCATAGCCATCGACGAGCTCTCTCCCAAAACTATGTTCCTCATCTTTGTAGTCCTCCTGGTTCTCCAGTTCTTCATGACCATGTTGAAGTTGATAGAAAGAAAGGATAGAGTTAGCACACTAAGGAAGAGTAGGAGAAGGCAAAATCTTCTGTATTTCACTCAATATTTTTATAATTTCACAAACTCTATATCTTCATGACTCAACATATGGGGTTTATATAGTTCCCCAAGATACATTACATTTACGCAGATTTATCCAGTAAGAATGAATCTTTCTTTTAATAAACTCTTTCAAGTACCAATAACCAATTTGACTTGTCCTTCTATAAATATTTTCTCTTGAAGAAATGAACATGTCTTCAATTGAAATTAATCTCTTCATGATAACTGCACAAGTTTAATTCCAACATTCTCCCCCCTTAAACTTGTTCCATCCAACATGCTAAGTTTTTTTCGAAGATGTTGAAATGTTTCAATTTTGAGAGGTTTTGTAAAAATATAAGCCGCTTGTTCACTTGTCTTGACATGGTGTAGCTCCACTTCTTTGTTTTTGACATGATCTCTTATAAAATGAAATCTTGTGTCGATATGCTTTGATCTTTCATGGTAGACTGGATTCTTGGCAAAGGCAATAGCTGATTTATTATCAATATAAATTTTGGTTGACTTCTCCTGTGGCATATGAAGTTCCTGAAGCAATCTTCTTAGTCATATTGCATGACAAACACAAGAAGATGCTGCTATGTATTTTGCTTCACAACTTGATAGAGCAACTATATGTGGTTTTTTTGAAGACCAAGTAAATGTAGCTCCACCAAAATAAAATACAAATCCAGTTGTACTCTTTGGATCATCGTAGCTTCCAGCCCAATCAATGTCACTATATCCAATAAGATCCAGTCCTTTTGATGATGAATAGAATATTCCATACTCAATTGATCCCGTAATATATCGTAAAATTCTTTTAGCGATATTTAAATCAGAAGTCTTAGGAGATTCCATGTATCTACTTATTAAACCAACTCCAAATAATATATCAGGTCGAGTGCATGTCAAATACCTTAAACATCCAACTAGACTTTTGTAATAAGTTGGATTAATATATTTACCTTCACCTTCTTTGGTCAACTTGGTGCCATACTCAATAGGTGTATCTATAGGATAACAATCTTCCATAGAAAACTTATTTAGGACCTCTTTTGCATAATTTCCTTCTGAAATAAAAATTCCTTCATTATTTTGTTTAATTTCATAGAGTATTTAAAATCTTTAATCATAGAGCTACTACTGCTTGTAAATATTAGATCATCTACATATAGGCATACAAACATGATATCTCCATCAATGTTAGATTTTATACAGAGAGCATGTTCACGTGGACATTTAGAAAAAATGTTTTGAATAAAATAAGTATCTATCCGAGAATTCCATGCTCGTGGGGCTTGTTTAAGCCCATAAAGAGCTCTCTTTAACTTGTATATTTTGTCTTCTTGTTCATAAATAATAAAACCAGGGGGTTGTTGAACATATACCTCTTCTTCAAGAACTCCATTAATGAATGCTGATTGGACATCCATTTGTAAAATTTTTAATTTCATTTGAGCTGCTAAGGAGATAAGTAATCTTATTGTCTCCAATCGAGCAACTGGTGCGAACACTTCTTCATAGTCGATCCCATATTATTGTTTATATCCCTTTGCAACCAATCGTGCTTTATAATTCTCCACCTCTCCTTGTGCATTTTTTTTGTTTTGAAGATCCACTTAACACCGATCGCTCGGTGGTCTTATGAAAGTGTAGTAAGCTCCCATGTATCATTTTTGTTGATTGTATTAATCTCCTCCTTCATAGCTTGTCTCCATTTTTCTTCTTTATAAGCTTCTTCAAAAGTTAATGGATCATATCCTGCAAAAAGATAAAATAGAGAAAGTTTATCATTGTTAGTATCAAATCTCTGAGTCACATCATATATCTCCTAGATCGGTCTTGTCCTTCTTATAATCGGACTTCTTGAATCATGTGACCTAGCTGATCTCGGTGATGATTCTATAAAGCCTCTTCTGTGCTTGCTTGTATTATATCATCCTCTTTTGATGATATAGCTTTCCTATGTTGTTCATTACTTTTCCAGTCCCAAATCTGTTGTTCATTAAACTCAACATCTCTTGTCATCACAACTTTATTTGTGATAAGATTGTAGAGTTTGTATCCATTGGAATTTTCAGCATAACCTAATAAAATACATTTCTGACTTTTATCTTCAAGTTTTGTTCTCTTTTCTTCTAGTATCTTGGCAAATGCAACACTTCCAAAAATTCTTAAATGATCAACTCTTGGGTTCTGCAGGCTCCATACTTCTTCTGGTGTAGAATTACCAATTCGCTTTGTTGGAAACCTGTTAAGTAAATAAACTGCACAAGCAATAGCATCCCCCTAGAATTCTTTAGGAATCTTTCTTTCCTTTAACATGCATCGGACCATATTAAGTATAGTCCTATTTTTCCTTTCTGAAACACTATTTTATTGAGGTTTGTATGGCATAGTAAATTGATGTAAAATTCCATTATTTCTACAAAAACTTTCAAATTCATTTGACGTATATTCACCACCTCTATCTGTTCGTAAACATTTAATCTTGCAACCACTTTGTCTTTCAACTAAGTCTTTAAATTCTTTGAATTTGTTTAACACTTCTTTCTTTTCCTTTAAAATATAGACCCAAGTTTTGCCACTATGATCATCAGTGAAGGTAAGAAAATACCTACTTCCTCCAGGTGATACTGGGCTAATAGGGCCACAAACATCCGAGTGTACCATATCAAGTCGATGTCATGCTCTTTTTGTTCTGCTGATTTTGAAAGGCTTTCTTTCTTGCTTACCCAAAACACATACTTAACATAATTTTGATGGACGATCAATTCTTGGCATTCCTATCACCATATTAAACTTCTCTAGAAGTTTTAAAGCTTCAAAATTTAAATGTGTATATCTAAGATGCCATAATGTAGAAATATCCTCAATATCAGTCTTAAAACAACTTGATCGATCAAAAATGCATAAATGTAGAGGAAACATTCTATTCTTCGCCATTTTCACATGTGAGATTAATGTCTTAGTCTTATCATAACTTGAAAGTGTCATATCTTTCATCTCAATATTATAACCTTTTTCAAGTAATTGTCCCAAGCTAAGAATATTATTTTTCATATCAGGCACATAATAAACATCTGAAATGCATAACTCTTTGCCATTATAGAGTCCAAGAACAATTTTACCTTTACCTCTTACTAGTCTTTGAGATAGATCACCAAATGTAATATTTCCAGAATAGCTTGTATCAATTTCTAAAAATAATTATTTAAAGCCACACATGTGATTTGAAGCTCCTGTATCTAGATACCATGTCATAGACTGATCTTCCTTCAAATTATCATAAGTCATTAATAAAACTTGATTTTCATTCTTCTCTTCCTTTTCAATAAAATTTGTCTTATCACCTTAATTGTTAGGATTATAATAGCATTCAAATGAGTAATGCTCATACCTTTTGTAAATATAGCATTGTATTTCAGACCTTTTAGAAATTCTGCCACGTCCACGGCCTCGGCCACGTCCTCGACCATAACCTCGGCCTCTTTGGCTAGAATTTTCTCTATCTCCTTCATTGTTTGGAGATTCTTGATAGGTCTGAGTTTTACGACCTCTTCCTCTTTATCCACGACCTCTTCCTCTTTGAAAATTCGATTCACCTTTATTTTCAAGAGTAAGCTTGGTCTGTAGTGCTTGTTCCACAATTCTTTCTTATGCTCTTTTTGTAATCCTTTGTTCGTGAACTTGAAGGGAACCCATAAGTTGTTCTAAAGACATTTCTTCCAAATCTTTAGACTCTTCAATCGCAACAGCAATAAAATCAAATTTTGAATCTAGTGATCTTAGTATCTTTTCTATCACTCTTTGATCACTTATTTGTTTATCATTTCTTCTCATTTGATGAACAATAGAAATAACTTTTGTGAAATAATCAGAAATAGTTTAAGAGGTACCTTATTGTAATTTTTTAAAATCGGCTCGTAAAACTTGTAGACGGAGTTTTTTTTACCTTATCAACACCACCAAATGCTTTTTGAAGCATTTCCCAAGCCTCTTTTGAAGTATTTGCTGGAGCGATAATCTCGAACATCGTATCATCAAGCCCTTGGTAGATTGTGAAGCAGACCTTTTTCTCCTTTTTTTCTTCTATCTTTGAGTTGCTCTTTTGCTTTTGCATTCATCGCTCCTTCTTCTGCTGGACTTGGTTCAACAAATCCATCTTCTACAAACTCTTATACATCTTATACATCTTGAGAGCCTAGAAGAACCTTCATTTGGATGCACCATATGTCATAATTTTCTTTTGTCAATCTAGGGATTTGGAGTTGGAAGGTGCTTGAGGATGAAGCCATAGCTCTGATACCAATTGTTGAAGTTGATAGGAAGAAAGGATAGAGTTAGCATACTAACGAAGAGTCGGAGAAGGCAAAATCTTCTGTATTTCTCTCAATATTTTTATAATTTCATAAACTCTATATTTTCATGACTCAACATATGGGGTTTATATAGTTCCCTAAGATATATGCAGATTTATGCAGTAAGAATGAATATTTCTTTCAATAAACTCTATCAAGAATCAATAACCAATTTGACTTGTCCTTCCATAAATATTTTCTCTTAAAGAAATGAACCTGTCTTCTGATGAAATTAATCTCTTTATGATAACTGCACAAGTTTAATTCCAACAGACCATCACTATTTCTGAGAGCTCCCTAAACCTTCCCAAAAAGATGAACCACTCATCAAAATTCTCTAGCATCTGGAAAATTATCTTGGAGTAGCACTTGCCATATGTGTAGGTGTCTATGGTGCCGATCGACTTCTCGGGGTTTTCAGTAGGCATCTTGATACAAGCAGCTTGCGCCGTGCTGCCTCTCTGTTGGGCATCGTGGATCCCAGATGGCAGCAGGCCTGTCAAGAAAGACAAGTAGGGCATTCCTTCCTATTCTTTTGGGATGTCCTTCCTCGAGGTATATCTACATCATTGAACAGAGGATTCCAGCCAGAGGCCAAGGCTGGAAGCTTGTGCTCGAGTCCCTCATGCTATGAATCCCTGACCTGTCTTTAAGGCTGGAAGAAAACTCTCGATTCTGATCAGTTCTATGGGACAATTCCTGGTTGACAGGAATCCCTGACCTGTCTTAAGGCTGGAAAACTCTCAATTCTGTGGACGTGAACGTGTGTTGATGTGAATTAAAGCTATGTTTAGGGACAATTCCTGGTTGACAGTTGTGAAGTTGGTATTTGAGGTGCATAAATGACAGCTTTTTGGTGCAAGAGGTTATTGTCGAAACTTTTTGTGGTGAACCAACAAATGTTGCAACTCTGATCAGTTCAATCATCTCAGCTAAATCATCAATGAGGTATGTTATTTGCTAAGGGATCCATCAACACTTTCTTTCCTAGTTTCCTGTAGCGACATATGGTTTACAGCTTATATGTGTGGGATCTTCCGTCAACGACGAAAGGAATTGTGCCCTTTAATTCTCTTTTATTATGATGCTTTTGAAACAATCCTGCTTTCCGATGTAAGAGAAGTGAATCCTGTTTGTCCATTACGACCATCTTCTCGTAAAGAAGTTTGTGCTCGATGAGCTATAAATGCCACAACGTGTGAAATAATACCGTGTGCCTCCGCTTGCCATCCTCCTTCCACCGTCGGTTCATGATAAAAATGATGGCGGAGTGGAGGTGGGCGAGCGAAGAAGCCAAGGGTTAGGCAGAGAGGATGAGGGAATTGTAAGTCACGAGGTATTTTTGTGTTATTGGTTCGTAAAAAGGTCAGGCTAGAAGTAATTTTACTTCATCTTGTAAAAAAGTAAATTAATCTGTTTAGAAGTAAATTACTTCATCTTTTAGCAAAAGGTTATAGCTTTACAAGTAAATCTGTAAGCATTTGATATGCAAGTGAGGAAGTTAAATAAGTATCTTAAAAAGATAAACAAACGTACAGTCACATTACAAAAGATTTTTAATTACGTGTTCGACGTAATGGTAAGTTATTGTAGGTTCTTCTATATGTAAAATAGTGAATCTGATCATCACTCAACACTACTAAAAATTTTTATCAGTCGTATACCACCAACGGGCTATAGCGTGTTGAGATAGTTAACATTTGACTCTACAGCGTTAGTAGAAAACAAATCATCACATACAAAAATTGAGTCATTTTAGGATAGTCTTGTCTACTCTTTCTTGTTTATGCTTTTTCAAGAAAAAAATAAAAAAATAAAAAAAATATATACTATCAAACAAATATACAGATAAATAAAAATAACAAACGATTCATTAACAAAGGTGTTGTGGGTATCAAACGATCATTTGTGACAATCTCCTCTTTTTTTGTTGACATTGTTATTGAAACTTGCTAATAGGCTTTGATGATTGCTTCTTCATGTCACAGGACGCCTTTTGGCTCCCAACTGATTTTCGTTTTGAAAATTTTTTAACTTTAAGTACCTCCCTCAATATGTGTAGTTCGTTGTACATAAATCTTATACTGGAGAAACGAGACTTGTCCCTCTTGGATGTTTATCTCGTTGGAGCAATTTTTCCTTTCACATCCTTCTCTTCATAAGTTCGGAGATCACCATCTTCTTGAACTACTACACAATATTGAACAAATTGTGTACTATTTTATCATCATGAATGTATTTGCTTGATTGTGACTTTTTATCAATATAACCCCTATTGTGTCTCAGAAGACCTAGCAATGTGTTAGACCCATTGCATATTTTAGCCTTTTACATAAGTACCCTTCTCATGCCAAAGAGAAAGTTTTTACCCTCTACGATGCTAAATTTTGATTGCCTTTGGATGACTATAGATAGTTTATTGTTCGCATACAAGTACTTACATGAGTACCAAATAAGTAAACCATTATATCAATGCGAAATGAGTGGACTAACTTGGGTGGAACTTAGTGAAGTGCCTAAGCCTCATGAAGAGAGGCGATATAGAAGACAAAACATAGAGCAAAGGCATTAAGCTTTCATTGGATAGAGGATAAGGATATAAACTTTTACAATGTAAGAGCAAGATCATGTAGGTCTATGATTTTCTCATTCTGATCAGTAGACTCATCTTGTATGGGGTTAAAGTCGAGGGGGGTTTTACGTCACATGCACCTTACCTTAGTAAGGCAATTAACGGAGGATCTAAGGTGAATCCACTTGCATAAGCAAGTCGGCAAATAGAAGGCCTTGGAACGAGATAAGATAATATGAAGATGGAGACTCTTTAAGAATATATTACGGTGCTACCATTTGAGTTACCACAAAGAAAGCTATACACAATGGAGATTATGCTAGAAGTAGAGGTCTAGGATCCAAACAATGACACACTTACGTTAGCAAAATCGACGAACTTCGAGAGCTATTGGGTGACTCTATTTTGAAGTTGTACATCATCCATGTATGACTCGAGTGCAAGTGGACGAAGGTTGATTGCCAAAGGAGCGCACATAATCGGAAGTGGCAAAAGCCCTATCATGTGTCGATAAGGGCTAGATAAGAAAGATTATAGTCTAAATTCATCACGCAAAGATCAAAATTTATAATGAAGACATCACAAAGAGGTGACATGGAGCATTGGCTCAACTTAAAATAATTCAAGGCAATATGATGCACATGATACGAGTCCAATTAGTTCTTTTCAGTTCCTCGTTCTCAGCTTGGATGTTTCTCTGAGGCCTTGTCATGGATTATCCCGTGGATTCTCGCAGATCACTACTACTTCTAAACGAAGTACAGAATGGCCTTTCAACTCTTCTCGTAGGCTTTTCTGTCTTCTGTACTAACAGATTCGAATCAATGTTGCAGAATGGTTGGTGTCAAAACAGGAACATGGGTGTGCCCTCTCATCTGCTTACTCTATCTACTGGCCTTTCTACAAGTCGAAGGTGACAATGTGCCCATGACTCTGTTGAAAAGTGCAGTAGCTGAAGGAGCAGGTCTGTGTACCCATGGATTCTGTGTTGGATCTTATCTTCTTCATTCCTACGATAGTTTTTGGAACAAGTTCATTCTTGGATATCCACCCACAGCAGTTTTCAAATGAACTCATCTTCTTGTTTACCAGTTTGCTTGGATGGAAGTCCTCCAGCATATCATCTCTCCCCTGGTTCTGGCTCTGGTGCAAATAACTGGTTGGTTTTCGTCGAGGTCAGTTTTTTTTTTTCTTTTTTTTCTTGAAGTAGCTTGCAAACATTAAGATTGGTACGTTTTTTATTATTGGCTGGTTAACCCATATCCAGATGTTGGATGCATATATGAGTTTTGTCAACATAGGATGGATGCCTGTCAAACCTGACTTCGTCATCTAGAACTGAAGCATGAGCTATGGCAATAGATATGGTGAATGGAATGCCTCTTAGATCATGATTTATCTTTAGAACTTTAATTCCTCGTAGTCTGAGTCTTCTATATTACATGCAACAGATAGATTGTTTTGCTACACAGTAGTAGGTGCAGAAAAATTCCTTTGATAGACAAAAAAAAAAAAAAAAAATTAAAGTAAAGGTAGGTTTACACATTCACTGTTGAAAATGAAGTAACATCACTTGTATCCTTTTTTAATTATGTGTCTATTTGCTAAAAAAAAGAGTAATGTACACCAAGATTCACAATTTAATATACCTGTAATGTATTGATCATGTTTTGTTATGTATTATATCGGTTCGTATCGATATACCCAACATCGATATTGTCGGTGTATACCAAGTTTTGAAAATATATGTAAAAAATAAAAAAATAATTTAGTACAATGCAAATGACAAACTATTGAATCTATAAATACCATTCATATCATACTACTCACTACATAAGCTTAACGAGCTATTTGGCTTGTCAATTTTATTTAGCCTAAGTCATCGGTCAAAAATACCTAAAGCTAAAGTAAATAATATTATATTCATCAAACTCTTAAAAGTTAACATTAGCTTTGTTCACAATTGGGGTATTACAATATTATAAATATCGACGTACATAACATATCTTGATCCATTGGAACATCTAAAGTTTCTAAAGAATCTGTTCTTGGTCAAGGAATAAATCCCTCCCTGGTCATTTTGCAGGGAGGAGGTTGGTGCAGCACTGTTGAAGATTGCGTAGTACGTAAGAGCAATTTTAGAGGTTCCTCTAATCATATGCCGCCTCTCTCCTTCTCTGGCATGTTAGGAGGCGTTCAGACAAGCAATCCTGGTATGATTCATCTTCCTTCTCTACCATTTGTATTATGAACACAATTTTTTTTATGCATGTCAGATTTAACTTTGTGTGTCTATCATTCAAATGATGCAATCAAATACGATAACAACGCCAACGATATGGATCTTTTGCTATCATATTCTTTACTTTTGGTTCTTGCAATGCTTGCAGACTTCTATAACTGGAACCGTGTCAAGATTCGGTACTGTGATGGTGCCTCGTTTACAGGGGACGTAGAAAGTAGATCCTGTGAGCTCCTAATCCGATACTTTATGATATATGTTTCATTTCCTTACCAAGCAACGTCGTATCGATAACATTTCTTTCACATCATAGGCCACAAATCTCCACTTCAGAGGAGCCAGAGTTTGGCGAGCTATAATGAAAGATCTATTGGCCAAGGGGATGAACAAGGCAGAAAAGTATGTGGATGTAGAGTAGTCAAGGTCTTATCGCTCTCGAAGTTCCTGTTCTAACGTTGGCGATTGCTCGCAGGCACTTCTTGGTGGTTGCTCCGCAGGTGGATTGACAACCATACTACATTGTGACAGCTTCCGCAGTCTTCTCCCAGCGAGTGCAAAAGTGAAATGCTTCTCCGATGCTGGTTATTTCATCGATGCGTAAGTTCAACATCATACATGTGAGATAAAGAGCGATGTTAAAAAATATTGATGCGTATGAGATAAAAGAGATGGGTTCAGAGGATAGTCGTTTATGGCTAAGGATTGAAAGAGTATACTGGAATAGCTTAAAACTTTTGGATTGGATTGATGACCCCTAAATCTCTATCTGGCTCAAACGTTAACCACCATAAGTACTATGGTTTCTCTGAACAGGAAGGATATCTCTGGAGCAGACTCGATCCAATCCTTTTATAATGATGTTGTTCAACTTCACGTATGCTCTGGCCTTCCATGCTTCTGATTGATGATTCCCTCCAACCTTTTTGTGATGATAATTCTGTGGTGCTTTTTTGTTTTCTGTAGGCATCAGCAAATAATTTGCCATCTTCATGCACGTCGAGGTTACCACCAAGCAAGGTGGGAAGTAATACTTTCGTTCGGGAATATATATCAAGTCATCTGACCTACTCTTTGGTTACGTGAATACATGCAGTGCTTCTTCCCACAGAACGTGGTGGCCACAATGAAGACACCCCTTTTTATACTCAATGCAGCATATGATCAATGGCAGGTTATGACTTTAATGAGCTATACTATCTTAAATCTCCTCTCGTGAAGGTTTCTACTGTGTGACGTATGTTGCCTAATCGGTGAGTTCGTCCACATCGCAGATCAGAAATATTTTAGTGCCAACCTCTGCTGATCGCAATAAGACTTGGGGAGACTGCAGGCTCGATATGAAGAAATGTTCTTCCGATCAACTAAAGACACTCCAAGGTTGGTGTTACCATATATGTTTTTGTTGTCCGACATGCGAGTTGGGTTTGAAATTATTCGATATCCATTTTAGAGTTCGTCTTAATCTGAGGTGTCGAGACGCTAGGCATAGACTCAGCTAGCTACACCTAAGGTGTATCTGATAATATCCTTTTGATACTTAAGTTAGTAAGAGCTCGTATCGAAGTTAGAGAAAACACACTAGAGGACCTTTTCTTTTATAGTGTGATAGTTGACTGTTCGATAGAGACGAATGTCGATGATAATGGTTATTCACATTATTTGGCCACCATTGAGTCATGAGATCGTGCATCGAATTTGACAATTATAAAATAATAATTCTATCGAGTCAGCTTTTCCATGTCTCATTTATCGACTGAACGACGGTGTGATGTGTCGGTGACCGTCTACGTCTCATGCCCTGGATTAGGCGATTCAAATACTGATCCTTTAAGAACCTGTGGATCAGCTGGCGACTGTTAAATAGATGTAATTCTAGATTTATGTGGTCAACTGTCAAATAATACTTCTTCGTGTCAAGAGTGAGCTAATAATACGTGGATATCAGGTTTCAGGACAACGTTCCTGAACGCACTGCCGGGGGCAGGCAGCTCGTCTACGGGAATGTTCATCCTCTCATGCTACGTTCATTGCCAATCTGGAGATGCGGATACGTGGTTTGCAGATGATTCTCCAAGGATCGATAACACTGTAAGCAGCTCTACAGCTCTCTGAAACCTTCATCACTCCTATATTATTCTATCAGAAAATGTTGATCATTTTGTTTCTTTCTTGCAGCCGATTGGGAAGGCTGTGGGAGACTGGTACTTCGATCGGAGTTCTGCTGTAAGGAAGATCGACTGCCCATATCCATGCAATTCTTCGTGTCGTAATGTTGCCAAAGTTTTCATGGAAGAGTAGCATTCTTGTCATATTTCCTAATCACAGAAATGTTTCTCATGCATGGATGCATGTAAGCTTATAAAGTGATATATGATAACTCTTTTATGTGGAGACATAACGGTGATGAATTAGTATATAATTATATGCGTCTTTGGTTGGTCTAATGTACAGGGTTATAAGTTTGTGGTACGATTTGAAGAGGGAAGGCTGAAAAGAAAAAAAAAATCTCTTCTTTCTTTTATATTTTTCTTATCTGGCAATCCGTCTTATTAACATTTTTTTAAAAAAATGGTAGCTATTTTTTTTGATTGATTGATTGATTTTTTTTTTTTTTTGCCTATTCTTAGATTAATTGATTAGTTGTATTCATTTAACTAGTTTCAAAATGAATAATCCCAACTATGTTTGGATGCCCAAAGTTTGGATCTCATATGCATGGGACATGAAATACATTCAAAATGTAGTGGTAGATGTTATGATCTTAAATTTAATTGACCTTAAATTTTGATCTTAGATGTTATGATCTCTTGCTACAGTTCCTTCTACCTCAAATTTCACCATTCAAAGTCTTTTAGCACTTCATCCAGTTGTTTTGAGAAGACCCAACCAGTCCTACCACTCGCTTTGCACCTCAGGAGGAGGTTTTAAGTGTCAACAACAAGAGAGGAGATCAAAATTGATAGTAATTTCTTTTCTACTGAGAGCACCCATCTGTTGTCTAAAAGCAACCTATATTTGAACACTTTCGTTAGTCTTTTATCATGCTTTATTCCGTTGCCTAGCCCTTATAGTTAACACTTTAAAATCACAAGTAATAGAGGTTATTTTCTTTTAATTTTATAATTGTTCTTAGCAATATCTCCCTCCTTTGTCAAAAATTTCATCCGAGAGGTTGTACCGGATTGATAGATCATCAAACTCGAATCCCATACAAATCAACATTAACATAGCATTAAATGAAAGCTCCAAAATACTAGAAACCAAGATTCATCGTACCAGTTTATATCAATGTACCAAGTTTATCTCAGTATATTATAATGTAATATTATATTTTATAATATTATATAATCTTAATATAATATAATATATATTAAAAAATAAAAGGGGGCGACGTCACTGAGGCGACGTCTCGTTCCTTCTCCCTGCACAAGGAGACATTTTGTCTCCCCGTGTGGTGAAAAGGAATCTCCCGCCGATGAAGAAACGCCTATGGGCGACGGATCATGTCGGTGACGGACCACACGGGGGAACCAGCAATGAGAAGCACACGCGAGGTATTTTTCTTGCTCTTCTTCTTTCTCCCTCAATCGACCGTCGACGATCAAAATTGACTCAATGGTCGATTTAGGTAGTACCGAGAGGCGATCCATGTACCAATCGGTTGGTGGGATCATCGCTGAGGCTTTACCACTCGGTAAGGCAATCCTTGCTAGAAACATCACTTCAAATAATTCAGATTCTTTAAGAGTACAAACATGAACAATATTTACAGGTCTTACGACATAGTTTTTTAAAGAATTATTTTTCTATTCAAAAATAACATTATTTAAAACCCAATAAGAGCAAGGAAAACATCAATCAATCAAACAACAAAATGAATAACATTTATAATGGAAGCAAACAAAATTAAAATCTACGTTTAGAAAGTAATAGCTATTTTAGGAATAATAGAATGGGCAATCCTTTACCATTTAACAAAGTGAAGTATTTAATTCAAGATTCAAGTTTCTACAACAAAAACATATAAAAACAAGTAGAGAAAAATGTTGAACCAGCACATCATTTCTCTGGCTTGCTTGCATCACATGATATATTGCATAATTTGACTTTGGAACTTTAATAAAAAATGATTGTCGACATAATCAGGGTTTGCAATATCGTATTATCTTGCTCTATATACTTAATGCGTCCGATCCGATAGAGGATAGGTATACTCGGTCTCGGTATCTTAGTATACTATGTGTCGATATGCTCGGGTATGTACCATATTGACAATAGATCGATACGCTAGTATGATACGAGATTGTGAACCTTGGGCACTAAGGGATAATCAGTGGATTCAAAAAGCTGTTGGCCTTCAACAGTAGTGTTGCTTTGTAATGATGTGTGCTAGCTTTAACAAGAAAAAAAGAAGAACATAATAATATCTAAGTCATTTGAGATCATCCATGGATACACCAAATACATGGATAATCTCTTGAAGAGTATGTAAAAACTCATTCACTCATCAAACAAATGTATACTATAGCAATACCCTTACTAATAAATCCAAAAGATCTGAAAGTTATGTTCATGAATAAGATTAATCACAAAAAAATCCTATCTGATTAACTAGATTGCTAAGACAAAATTCTGATATTCGAAACCTTAGAAACATATTTTTGGAAAAAACAAAAATGTGCAGACAAAATTTCACAAAATATATTTTTTTGACTAAAAAATATATCCCGATTAGTGAAAGTTGTATAAAAGTGCCACAATAGTACTGAAGCTCAATATATGACACATAACTAGTAGGGACTGACCCAACCCTATCCGACCCTATGTGATCTCATACGTCCAAAGTTTGCTAGATAATCAACATATTCTTTTAAAATGTGGGCTTACAAACAATTACTTAATGCTTTTAGATTTCGACTTCCAAACATAAGATCCAATTGTGATTTATAATATGAATAAATATAAGAAAAATAATCTTTTTCATAAAATCTGATTTCCTTCTTTAACATGATCCATATGGGGTTCGGGTTCGATGATTCATCGATCCGAAGAACGATACTACCTCTCATATGAAAGTTTTAATAAAGAGAAATATGAGCTAGAACATCAACCGTAAAATCCAAAGAAAACAACCACAGCTAAAATGCCAAATACAAGTATTAAGGCAATGGGATAGAAGTGCAATAAGAGACTAATAGATGCATAAGAACATAGGTTGCGTTTGGATAGCACGTAGGTGCTCTTTGGATTGAGGATCGCTGCTAGTTTTAATCTCCTCATTCTACCATGCTGCTGGAACCTCCTAAGGTTTGGACATCAAGTAATAGGCCTTAGAGACTTCTCACAATAGTTGGACAGAGCTTGATGTAGAGCTTCTGCTCTTGGAACTTGAGGAAGAAGGGTTTTAGCATGAAGCTTGGCTGCACCTTGTAAAATTACTCCTCTCTTCTTCTCTCTTCTCTTGATCTTAATGGAGGCTGGAAAAGCTAGGGTAGATTGGGCTACTTGCTATAACTTTTGGGTGAGGGCAGGCATAGGGAAAGTCCTACCCTTATTAGGAGTTGGTGCCACTCTCTCCTTGTGGCTACCCCTATTTTGGTGAGGGTTGTCTTAATTGTACTACGACTATGATTTAACTAAGTGGCCAACTATGTCTTGGGATTTGCTTGACCAAATAAGGCTTTGAGGTTTCATAGGACTCTTAGATAGGGATTGGCCAACTTGGTTGAGTGGTATTAAGATCATCACCGATCACAGCTCCTCCAATTTGATAATTCATGTTTCGTGAATCTTGAGTTGAAGTTGAGAAAATTCTACTTTAGCAGTTTCTTTGAAGAACCATCTTTTAGTTTCGGAACATCTCTATATACGGTGACAACTCGAGTTGGCATGTATTGTCTCTAATTGATTTTAAGTCTTTGAATGGTCTATATCGAGTAGGCTTTAGCTTCTTTCCTTCTCCTTTGAATTTTTTCCCAGGGTCTAGCCAAACAAGGTCTCCATGGAAATAGTGTCGATTGTGTCATATTTATATTTTTGTTGGCTTCGTTGAAATTACTTCTCAACTTCTTCTTTATAGATCAATTCTCGATAGAGCATAAATTTTATGTCGGTTCTTGCTTTGACTATCCATGATGTCTTTAGATTATGGGTCTTCCACTTATATGTTTGTATAGTCTTTTCATGAAAACTAGGTATAACCCACAATTGTCGAGGCAAGTAAAGACTTACGATTGAGGATCATGATAACATGTTAGCTAACTTGTTTCGCACTCCCTTTTTGTACTTGAATTGCCACATAGATGACATCCACTTCATATGTTGTATATGCTACAATTTGGATTATGTTTGAAGGTATTGAAGTGATCGATGGTCAATGTAGACGATCATCTATTTCCCTAAGAGATCGACATGCTAATGCTTGATTGCTTAGTGTAGCATGAGCAATTTTTTATCATAGTGGTATACCATGATTCAATCATCTTGCATCAAAACAACTACCATTGCATGTCCTGATGCATCCGTCAGTCATTGCAAATTTGGTAAGGCTAGCATGGGTACCTCACTATGATCCATGGCAACGAGTATTGACTATGATCATGTTCAAGGCACGATGGCTGACACACATGCTAACTTCTTTATTTGACACCATCACCACCGATGAGCCACAAGGAGAACTACTTGGTTGAATGATGCCACTCTTGATAAGCTCAACAATTAATCTCTAGATTTCTTTATCCTCTAAGATCGAGCTCTAGACATGCTAAGATTCGATAAAGGGGAACCATGGATAAGCTAGATTCCATGCTCAATCATACATCGTTGGTGAAGAGTGTTGTGTTCTTCAAAAAACTTCAAATACTTGTTAATGCGCTACTAGAGGCCTTTGACTTCTATGGTTTTATGGGAAGCCAAGGCTAATATTCGTGTCTGTGCTGTGATCGGTCAAATGAGTAGGAGCACAAACTTTTAGCATGTGTTCACCATCGTCTTTGCTTAGGCGACTATCACTATTACATCCTAAAGGTGTGAACATATCATAAATAAAATATTTTTTTAACTCTATCCACATTCCAAACCCAAGATCCAAAATATAAAATTTATGTTAAGGACATCAAAAGTATTCAATTCTCATTCACACGCACTTAGAACCTATTTAGTTTATAATCATTCAACATATCACTTAACTCTACAAAACCTAAAGCGAACTCAAAAATTATTAACAACTACTTATAAACGCACAAAATGAAAGAAATATCATAGTCATGATTATTTATCATAAGTTCACATCAACATGAAAGCTTCAGAATTAATATTTTAAATTCTAAAACATAAGATATATTTTAACATTTACAACAACACAAGCAGATTTTTGGACAACATTACAAGCAAAGTATTCTTTTACAGTAACATATGTTAAACTACCAAAGGCTTGCCACTGACTTCTAGCATCCGTCCGCAACCCAAATCTAGCAAGAGCATGAGTGACATGCTAACTCGAAAAATTTATATAATAATAAAATGAGCTACAAAGCTTAACAAACGATTTTCATATCCATGAGATAAGGATGAGAAATCATATAACATAAGGATCAAGATGCATAGCAAAGAGAAAAGAGCAATATATAAATACCAAGCATTTCATATGTTTCATACTTGACAAGGAGCAAAAGTAATATATAAATAAATTAAGATCAAAAGACATGAGCTTAAGAGTCATATTTGTCATTTTATTTGATTTCTCAATATCAAATGAACATATAACAACATATAGCAACATATAAGTAGATCAAGGTCAAAATACAAGACATGATCTCAGGAGTCATGTTTGACATATCATTCAACTCATTGATAAAAAACGAGCAAATGATAATATATAAGAGAATCAATGCCAGAATGCAAGGAAATTAGCTCAAGAGTAGTCATATTTGTCATTTTATTTGATTCATTCATAACATTGGAACAAATAGCAACATCTAAGTGAATCAATGTTAGGTGGCTATTGTCGACTCTTATAACAAGTGAGCTCTATTAAATTGCCACATCTCTTTTGAGAGAATCTTATTTTCTAGTTGGCCATATCTTATCTCGAGACTGCAAACTAACATATTCCAACGGCTCATGCAGAATTTTCTGGTGCACCCTTTTCCCTATTTACTATGGCCATACAGCTATAATTAAAAAAAAAATCAGTCACATATAACACCTAGAGTTAAGATGTATTGGAACATCTCATGCACAATAAACTTTAAATTTTATTGACATATGTAATTTAAATTTTTTAAAAAATATATTAGTTCTTATGATTTTAATCATTTGTCATTTAAATCTTTATAATTTTGCTCATATTTAAAATAATCCTACATTATAAAAAGCGTAATATGTAAATTATTAATATAATGATATATATAATTTAAATTAAAAAAGTTCATCTTATCAAGGAAGATGGAACGACGGAGACCATAGCGATGTACGTTGACGAAGAGACAGAGGTAGAAGAGGCCAAAGGAAGTATGGTAAGAGAGTTGGACCATCACATCATAGACATCGTAGGTGAGGGCGCAAGAGAAGATGAAGTAGGACACGATGGGGACAAAGATGCTCCGAAGGAGGAAGAGTGACCAAAAGACCATTATGTGTCGAGAGTCAAACTAGTTGACGCATATCCACCTGAGGCAATAACGAAACTCTTGAGCTCGTCGTCAACGCAGGAGAGGCTACATGCATATGATGTCATGCTATGTAGTAATAGCTCGATGCTGCTCAGTCGCTTCCATCACGATGTCTCCTTCAATTATTGATAATGATCTTAATTTTTTTAATTTAAATTATATATGTTATTATATTAATAATTTATTGTGACTCAATTTATTCCGTAAATAAACTGCAACATTTATTAATTCATCTCTACTGATGATGAATTTTGATCTGCAGCAATTTTGCAAGCAATCTCATGGTTGTCAATTGCCACATTACAGGGCGCTTTCTATTGCCATGCTCACTCTCTTTCTCCTCCTCGGGAACCTTGGTGCTTCTATAGGAGAGGATGCCATTGTTGTGGAGGTTGGGAAGCATTTGTATTCTCCATCACAATCTGGCTAACTTCAGTCCTTTTGCATGGATGTCAGCCTCTCTCGGGGGCATCCTTGTGGCATAGCCATCGACGAGCTCTCTCCCAAAACTATGTTCCTCATCTTTGTAGTCCTCCTGGTTCTCCAGTTCTTCATGACCATGTTGAAGTTGATAGAAAGAAAGGATAGAGTTAGCACACTAAGGAAGAGTAGGAGAAGGCAAAATCTTCTGTATTTCACTCAATATTTTTATAATTTCACAAACTCTATATCTTCATGACTCAACATATGGGGTTTATATAGTTCCCCAAGATACATTACATTTATGCAGATTTATCCAGTAAGAATGAATCTTTCTTTTAATAAACTCTTTCAAGTACCAATAACCAATTTGACTTGTCCTTCTATAAATATTTTCTCTTGAAGAAATGAACATGTCTTCAATTGAAATTAATCTCTTCATGATAACTGCACAAGTTTAATTCCAACATTCTCCCCCCTTAAACTTGTTCCATCCAACATGCTAAGTTTTTTTCGAAGATGTTGAAATGTTTCAATTTTGAGAGGTTTTGTAAAAATATAAGCCGCTTGTTCACTTGTCTTGACATGGTGTAGCTCCACTTCTTTGTTTTTGACATGATCTCTTATAAAATGAAATCTTGTGTCGATATGCTTTGATCTTTCATGGTAGACTGGATTCTTGGCTAAGGCAATAGCTGATTTATTATCAATATAAATTTTGGTTGACTTCTCCTGTGGCATATGAAGTTCCTGAAGCAATCTTCTTAGTCATATTGCATGACAAACACAAGAAGATGCTGCTATGTATTTTGCTTCACAACTTGATAGAGCAACTATATGTTGTTTTTTTGAAGACCAAGTAAATGTAGCTCCACCAAAATAAAATACAAATCCAGTTGTACTCTTTCGATCATCGTAGCTTCCAGCCCAATCACTGTCACTATATCCAATAAGATCCAGTCCTTTTGATGATGAATAGAATATTCCATACTCAATTGATCCCGTAATATATCGTAAAATTCTTTTAGCGATATTTAAATCAGAAGTCTTAGGAGATTCCATGTATCTACTTATTAAACCAACTCCAAATAATATATCAGGTCGAGTGCATGTCAAATACCTTAAACATCCAACTAGACTTTTGTAATAAGTTGGATTAATATATTTACCTTCACCTTCTTTGGTCAACTTGGTGCCATACTCAATAGGTGTATCTATAGGATAACAATCTTCCATAGAAAACTTATTTAGGACCTCTTTTGCATAATTTCCTTCTGAAATAAAAATTCCTTCATTATTTTGTTTAATTTCATAGAGTATTTAAAATCTTTAATCATAGAGCTACTACTGCTTGTAAATATTAGATCATCTACATATAGGCATACAAACATGATATCTCCATCAATGTTAGATTTTATACAGAGAGCATGTTCACGTGGACATTTAGAAAAAATGTTTTGAATAAAATAAGTATCTATCCGAGAATTCCATGCTCGTGGGGCTTGTTTAAGCCCATAAAGAGCTCTCTTTAACTTGTATACTTTGTCTTCTTGTTCATAAATAATAAAACCAGGGGGTTGTTGAACATATACCTCTTCTTCAAGAACTCCATTAATGAATGCTGATTGGACATCCATTTGTAAAATTTTTAATTTCATTTGAGCTAAGGAGATAAGTAATCTTATTATCTCCAATCGAGCAAGTGCGAACACTTCTTCATAGTCGATCCCATATTATTGTTTATATCCCTTTGCAACCAATCGTGCTTTATAATTCTCCACCTCTCCTTGTGCATTTTTTTTGTTTTGAAGATCCACTTAACACCGATCGCTCGGTGGTCTTATGAAAGTGTAGTAAGCTCCCATGTATCATTTTTGTTGATTGTATTAATCTCCTCCTTCATAGCTTGTCTCCATTTTTCTTCTTTATAAGCTTCTTCAAAAGTTAATGGATCATATCCTGCAAAAAGATAAAATAGAGAAAGTTTATCATTGTTAGTATCAAATCTCTGAGTCACATCATATATCTCCTAGATCGGTCTTGTCCTTCTTATAATCGGACTTCTTGAATCATGTGACCTAGCTGATCTCGGTGATGATTCTATAAAGCCTCTTACGTGCTTGTATTATATCATCCTCTTGATGATATAGCTTTCCTATGTTGTTCATTACTTTTCCAGTCCCAAATCATTCATTAAACTCAACATCTCTTGTCATCACAACTTTATTTGTGATAAGATTGTAGAGTTTGTATCCATTGGAATTTTCAGCATAACCTAATAAAATACATTTCTGACTTTTATCTTCAAGTTTTGTTCTCTTTTCTTCTAGTATCTTGGCAAATGCAACACTTCCAAAAATTCTTAAATGATCAACTCTTGGGTTCTGCAGCTCCATACTTCTTCTGGTGTAGAATTACCAATTCGCTTTGTTGGAAACCTGTTAAGTAAATAAACTGCACAAGCAATAGCATCCCCCTAGAATTCTTTAGGAATCTTTCTTTCCTTTAACATGCATCGGACCATATTAAGTATAGTCCTATTTTTCCTTTCTGAAATACTATTTTATTGAGGTTTGTATGGCATAGTAAATTGATGTAAAATTCCATTATTTCTACAAAAACTTTCAAATTCATTTGACGTATATTCACCACCTCTATCTGTTCGTAAACATTTAATCTTGCAACCACTTTGTCTTTCAACTAAGTCTTTAAATTCTTTGAATTTGTTTAACACTTCTTTCTTTTCCTTTAAAATATAGACCCAAGTTTTGCCACTATGATCATCAGTGAAGGTAAGAAAATACCTACTTCCTCCAAGTGATACTGGGCTAATAGGGCCACAAACATCCGAGTGTACCATATCAAGTCGATGTCATGCTCTTTTTGTTCTGCTGATTTTGAAAGGCTTTCTTTCTTGCTTACCCAAAACACATACTTAACATAATTTTGATGGACGATCAATTCTTGGCATTCCTATCACCATATTAAACTTCTCTAGAAGTTTTAAAGCTTCAAAATTTAAATGTGTATATCTAAGATGCCATAATGTAGAAATATCCTCAATATCAGTCTTAAAACAACTTGATCGATCAAAAATGCATAAATGTAGAGGAAACATTCTATTCTTCGCCATTTTCACATGTGAGATTAATGTCTTAGTCTTATCATAACTTGAAAGTGTCATATCTTTCATCTCAATATTATAACCTTTTTCAAGTAATTGTCCCGAGCTAAGAATATTATTTTTCATATCAGGCACATAATAAACATCTAAAATGCATAACTCTTTGCCATTATGGAGTCGAAGAACAATTTTACCTTTACCTCTTACTAGTCTTTGAGATAGATCACCAAATGTAATATTTCCAGAATAGCTTGTATCAATTTCTAAAAATAATCTTTAATGCCACACATGTGATTTGAAGCTCCTGTATCTAGATACCATGTCATAGACTGATCTTCCTTCAAATTATCATAAGTCATTAATAAAACTTGATTTTCATTCTTCTCTTCCTTTTCAATAAAATTTGTCTTATCACCTTAATTGTTAGGATTATAATAGCATTCAAATGAGTAATGCTCATACCTTTTGTAAATATAGCATTGTATTTCAGACCTTTTAGAAATTCTGCCACGTCCACGGCCTCCGCCACGTCCTCGACCATAACCTCGGCCTCTTTGGCTAGAATTTTCTCTATCTCCTTCATTGTTTGGAGATTCTTGATAGGTCTGAGTTTTACGACCTCTTCCTCTTTATCCACGACCTCTTCCTCTTTGAAAATTCGATTCACCTTTATTTTCAAGAGTAAGCTTGGTCTGTAGTGCTTGTTCCACAATTCTTTCTTATGCTCTTTTTGTAATCCTTTGTTCGTGAACTTGAAGGGAACCCATAAGTTGTTCTAAAGACATTTCTTCCAAATCTTTAGACTCTTCAATCGCAACAGTAATAAAATCAAATTTTGAATCTAGTGATCTTAGTATCTTTTCTATCACTCTTTGATCACTTATTTGTTTATCATTTCTTCTCATTTGATGAACAATAGAAATAACTTTTGTGAAATAATCAGAAATAGTTTAAGAGGTACCTTATTGTAATTTTTTAAAATCGGCTCGTAAAACTTGTAGACGGAGTTTTTTTTACCTTATCAACACCACCAAATGCTTTTTGAAGCATTTCCCAAGCCTCTTTTGAAGTATTTGCTGGAGCGATAATCTCGAACATCGTATCATCAAGCCCTTGGTAGATTGTGAAGCAGACCTTTTTCTCTTTTTTTTCTTCTATCTTTGAGTTGCTCTTTTGTTTTTGCATTCATCGCTCCTTCTTCTGCTGGACTTGGTTCAACAAATCCATCTTCTACAAACTCTTATACTTCTTATACATCTTGAGAGCCTAGAAGAACCTTCATTTGGATGCACCATATGTCATAATTTTCTTTTGTCAATCTAGGGATTTGGAGTTGGAAGGTGCTTGAGGATGAAGCCATAGCTCTGATACCAATTGTTGAAGTTGATAGGAAGAAAGGATAGAGTTAGCATACTAACGAAGAGTCGAAGAAGGCAAAATCTTCTGTATTTCTCTCAATATTTTTATAATTTCATAAACTCTATATTTTCATGACTCAACATATGGGGTTTATATAGTTCCCTAAGATATATGCAGATTTATGCCGTAAGAATGAATATTTCTTTCAATAAACTCTATCAAGAATCAATAACCAATTTGACTTGTCCTTCCATAAATATTTTCTCTTAAAGAAATGAACCTGTCTTCTGATGAAATTAATCTCTTTATGATAACTGCACAAGTTTAATTCCAACATACCATCACTATTTCTGAGAGCTCCCTAAACCTTCCCAAAAAGATGAACCACTCATCAAAATTCTCTAGATCTGGAAAATTATCTTGGAGTAGCACTTGCCATATGTGTAGGTGTCTATGGTGCCGATCGACTTCTCGGGGTTTTCAGTAGGCATCTTGATACAAGCAGCTTGCGCCGTGCTGCCTCTCTGTTGGGCATCGTGGATCCCAGATGGCAGCAGGCCTGTCAAGAAAGACAAGTAGGGCATTCCTTCCTATTCTTTTGGGATGTCCTTCCTCGAGGTATATCTACATCATTGAACAGAGGATTCCAGCCAGAGGCCAAGGCTGGAAGCTTGTGCTCGAGTCCCTCATGCTATGAATCCCTGACCTGTCTTTAAGGCTGGAAGAAAACTCTCGATTCTGATCAGTTCTATGGGACAATTCCTGGTTGACAGGAATCCCTGACCTGTCTTAAGGCTGGAAAACTCTCAATTCTGTGGACGTGAACGTGTGTTGATGTGAATTAAAGCTATGTTTAGGGGACAATTCCTGGTTGACAGTTGTGAAGTTGGTATTTGAGGTGCATAAATGACAGCTTTTTGGTGCAAGAGGTTATTGTCGAAACTTTTTTGTGGTGAACCAACAAATGTTGCAACTCTGATCAGTTCAATCATCTCAGCTAAATCATCAATGAGGTATGTTATTTGCTAAGGGATCCATCAACACTTTCTTTCCTAGTTTCCTGTAGCGACATATGGTTTACAGCTTATATGTGTGGGATCTTCCGTCAACGACGAAAGGAATTGTGCCCCTTTAATTCTCTTTTATTATGATGCTTTTGAAACAATCCTGCTTTCCGATGTAAGAGAAGTGAATCCTGTTTGTCCATTACGACCATCTTCTCGTAACAGAGAAGTTTGTGCTCGATGAGCTATAAATGCCACAACGTGTGAAATAATACCGTGTGCCTCCGGCTTGCCATCCTCCTTCCACCGTCGGTTCATGATAAAAATGATGGCGGAGTGGAGGTGGGCGAGAGTAAGAAGCCAAGGGTTAGGCAGAGAGGATGAGGGAATTGTAAGTCACGAGGTATTTTTGTGTTATTGGTTCGTAAAAAGGTCAGGCTAGAAGTAATTTTACTTCATCTTGTAAAAAAGTAAATTAATCTGTTTAGAAGTAAATTACTTCATCTTTTAGCAAAAGGTTATAGCTTTACAAGTAAATCTGTAAGCATTTGATATGCAAGTGAGGAAGTTAAATAAGTATCTTAAAAAGATAAACAAACGTACAGTCACATTACAAAAGATTTTTAATTACGTGTTCGACGTAATGGTAAGTTATTGTAGGTTCTTCTATATGTAAAATAGTGAATCTGATCATCACTCAACACTACTAAAAATTTTTATCAGTCGATACCACCACCAACGGGCTATAGCGTGTTGAGATAGTTAACATTTGACTATACAGCGTTAGTAGAAAACAAATCATCACATACAAAAATTGAGTCATTTTAGGATAGTCTTGTCTACTCTTTCTTGTTTATGCTTTTTCAAGAAAAAAATAAAAAAATAAAAAAAATATATACTATCAAACAAATATACAGATAAATAAAAATAACAAACGATTCATTAACAAAGGTGTTGTGGGTATCAAACGATCATTTGTGACAATCTCCTCTTTTTTTGTTGACATTGTTATTGAAACTTGCTAATAGGCTTTGATGATTGCTTCTTCATGTCACAGGACGCCTTTTGGCTCCCAACTGATTTTCGTTTTGAAAATTTTTTAACTTTAAGTACCTCCCTCAATATGTGTAGTTCGTTGTACATAAATCTTATACTGGAGAAACGAGACTTGTCCCTCTTGGATGTTTATCTCGTTGGAGCAATTTTTCCTTTCACATCCTTCTCTTCATAAGTTCGGAGATCACCATCTTCTTGAACTACTACACAATATTGAACAAATTGTGTACTATTTTATCATCATGAATGTATTTGCTTGATTGTGACTTTTTATCAATATAACCCCTATTGTGTCTCGTAAGACCTAGCAATGTGTTAGACCCATTGCATATTTTAGCCTTTTACATAAGTACCCTTCTCATGCCAAAGAGAAAGTTTTTACCCTCTACGATGCTAAATTTTGATTGCCTTTGGATGACTATAGATAGTTTATTGTTCGCATACAAGTACTTACATGAGTACCAAATAAGTAAACCATTATATCAATGCGAAATGAGTGGACTAACTTGGGTGGAACTTAGTGAAGTGCCTAAGCCTCATGAAGAGAGGCGATATAGAAGACAAAACATAGAGCAAAGGCATTAAGCTTTCATTGGATAGAGGATAAGGATATAAACTTTTACAATGTAAGAGCAAGATCATGTAGGTCTATGATTTTCTCATTCTGATCAGTAGACTCATCTTGTATGGGGTTAAAGTCGAGGGGGGTTTTACGTCACATGCACCTTACCTTAGTAAGGCAATTAACGGAGGATCTAAGGTGAATCCACTTGCATAAGCAAGTCGGTAAATAGAAGGCCTTGGAACGAGATAAGATAATATGAAGATGGAGACTCTTTAAGAATATATTACGGTGCTACCATTTGAGTTACCACAAAGAAAGCTATACACAATGGAGATTATGCTAGAAGTAGAGGTCTAGGATCCAAACAATGACACACTTACGTTAGCAAAATCGACGAACTTCGAGAGCTATTGGGTGACTCTATTTTGAAGTTGTACATCATCCATGTATGACTCGAGTGCAAGTGGACGAAGGTTGATTGCCAAAGGAGCGCACATAATCGGAAGTGGCAAAAGCCCTATCATGTGTCGATAAGGGCTAGATAAGAAAGATTATAGTCTAAATTCATCACGCAAAGATCAAAATTTATAATGAAGACATCACAAAGAGGTGACATGGAGCATTGGCTCAACTTAAAATAATTCAAGGCAATATGATGCACATGATACGAGTCCAATTAGTTCTTTTCAGTTCCTCGTTCTCAGCTTGGATGTTTCTCTGAGGCCTTGTCATGGATTATCCCGTGGATTCTCGCAGATCACTACTACTTCTAAACGAAGTACAGAATGGCCTTTCAACTCTTCTCGTAGGCTTTTCTGTCTTCTGTACTAACAGATTCGAATCAATGTTGCAGAATGGTTGGTGTCAAAACAGGAACATGGGTGTGCCCTCTCATCTGCTTACTCTATCTACTGGCCTTTCTACAAGTCGAAGGTGACAATGTGCCCATGACTCTGTTGAAAAGTGCAGTAGCTGAAGGAGCAGGTCTGTGTACCCATGGATTCTGTGTTGGATCTTATCTTCTTCATTCCTACGATAGTTTTTGGAACAAGTTCATTCTTGGATATCCACCCACAGCAGTTTTCAAATGAACTCATCTTCTTGTTTACCAGTTTGCTTGGATGGAAGTCCTCCAGCATATCATCTCTCCCCTGGTTCTGGCTCTGGTGCAAATAACTGGTTGGTTTTCGTCGAGGTCAGTTTTTTTTTTTCTTTTTTTTCTTGAAGTAGCTTGCAAACATTAAGATTGGTACGTTTTTTATTATTGGCTGGTTAACCCATATCCAGATGTTGGATGCATATATGAGTTTTGTCAACATAGGATGGATGCCTGTCAAACCTGACTTCGTCATCTAGAACTGAAGCATGAGCTATGGCAATAGATATGGTGAATGGAATGCCTCTTAGATCATGATTTATCTTTAGAACTTTAATTCCTCGTAGTCTGAGTCTTCTATATTACATGCAACAGATAGATTGTTTTGCTACACAGTAGTAGGTGCAGAAAATTCCTTTGATAGACAAAAAAAAAAAAAAAAAATTAAAGTAAAGGTAGGTTTACACATTCACTGTTGAAAATGAAGTAACATCACTTGTATCCTTTTTTAATTATGTGTCTATTTGCTAAAAAAAAGAGTAATGTACACCAAGATTCACAATTTAATATACCTGTAATGTATTGATCATGTTTTGTTATGTATTATATCGGTTCGTATCGATATACCCAACATCGATATTGTCGGTGTATACCAAGTTTTGAAAATATATGTAAAAAATAAAAAAATAATTTAGTACAATGCAAATGACAAACTATTGAATCTATAAATACCATTCATATCATACTACTCACTACATAAGCTTAACGAGCTATTTGGCTTGTCAATTTTATTTAGCCTAAGTCATCGGTCAAAAATACCTAAAGCTAAAGTAAATAATATTATATTCATCAAACTCTTAAAAGTTAACATTAGCTTTGTTCACAATTGGGGTATTACAATATTATAAATATCGACGTACATAACATATCTTGATCCATTGGAACATCTAAAGTTTCTAAAGAATCTGTTCTTGGTCAAGGAATAAATCCCTCCCTGGTCATTTTGCAGGGAGGAGGTTGGTGCAGCACTGTTGAAGATTGCGTAGTACGTAAGAGCAATTTTAGAGGTTCCTCTAATCATATGCCGCCTCTCTCCTTCTCTGGCATGTTAGGAGGCGTTCAGACAAGCAATCCTGGTATGATTCATCTTCCTTCTCTACCATTTGTATTATGAACACAATTTTTTTTATGCATGTCAGATTTAACTTTGTGTGTCTATCATTCAAATGATGCAATCAAATACGATAACAACGCCAACGATATGGATCTTTTGCTATCATATTCTTTACTTTTGGTTCTTGCAATGCTTGCAGACTTCTATAACTGGAACCGTGTCAAGATTCGGTACTGTGATGGTGCCTCGTTTACAGGGGACGTAGAGAAAGTAGATCCTGTGAGCTCCTAATCCGATACTTTATGATATATGTTTCATTTCCTTACCAAGCAACGTCGTATCGATAACATTTCTTTCACATCATAGGCCACAAATCTCCACTTCAGAGGAGCCAGAGTTTGGCGAGCTATAATGAAAGATCTATTGGCCAAGGGGATGAACAAGGCAGAAAAAGTATGTGGATGTAGAGTAGTCAAGGTCTTATCGCTCTCGAAGTTCCTGTTCTAACGTTGGCGATTGCTCGCAGGCACTTCTTGGTGGTTGCTCCGCAGGTGGATTGACAACCATACTACATTGTGACAGCTTCCGCAGTCTTCTCCCAGCGAGTGCAAAAGTGAAATGCTTCTCCGATGCTGGTTATTTCATCGATGCGTAAGTTCAACATCATACATGTGAGATAAAGAGCGATGTTAAAAAATAAAAGAGATGGGTTCAGAGGATAGTCGTTTATGGCTAAGGATTGAAAGAGTATACTGGAATAGCTTAAAACTTTTGGATTGGATTGATGACCCTAAATCTCTATCTGGCTCAAACGTTAACCACCATAAGTACTATGGTTTCTCTGAACAGGAAGGATATCTCTGGAGCAGACTCGATCCAATCCTTTTATAATGATGTTGTTCAACTTCACGTATGCTCTGGCCTTCCATGCTTCTGATTGATGACCTCCAACCTTTTGTGATGATAATTCTGTGGTGCTTTTTGTTTTCTGTAGGCATCAGCAAATAATTTGCCATCTTCATGCACGTCGAGGTTACCACCAAGCTGATGAAATAATACTTTACTTCGGGCATATAATTCATCTGACCTACTTGGTTACGTGAATATGCAGTTTCTTCCCACAGTTGTTGAAATATTTCTTTGATAGGTTTTGCAGCATATGATCAATGGTTATGACTTGACATGATGAGCTATACTTATCTTAAATGATCTCTTATAAAGGAAATCTTGTGTGACGTATCTTTCATAATAGGTGAGTTCTTCCACAAGATGATTGAAATAATTTTAGTGACCTCTGCTGATCGCAATAAGACTTGGAGACTGCAGGCTCGATATGAAGAAATATTCTTCCGACAACTAAAGACACTCCAAGGTTGGTGTTACCATATATGTAGTTCACATAAAATTCAAATCCATTTGTTCTCTTAATCATCGTAGACTCAGCTAGCTACACCTATATCTGATGATATCCTTTTGATGAAGTTAGAGACATCATATCAGTTAGAGAATATATAGAACCTTTTCTTTTAAATGTGATAGTTTGGAACTTCCATAAATCCACTTATTTGGCCACCATTAAGTATATGAGATCATGTCGAATTTGACATTATAGACTTTTATAATAAGTTATTAATGTCACCTTCACCTTCCTTAGTCAACTTGGTGTGATATTCAATGACTCATGTCTCAGGATGACAATCTTCAAATACTTCTTTAAGAACCTGTGGATCAGCTGGCGACTGTTAAATAGATGTAATTCTAGATTTATGTGGTCAACTGTCAAATAATACTTCTTCGTGTCAAGAGTGAGCTAATAATACGTGGATATCAGGTTTCAGGACAACGTTCCTGAACGCACTGGGGCAGGCAGCTCGTCTACGGAATGTTCATCCTCTCATGCTACGTTCATTGCCAATCTGGAGATGCGGATACGTGGTTTGCAGATGATTCTCCAAGGATCGATAACACTGTAAGCAGCTCTACAGCTCTCTGAAACCTTCATCACTCCTATATTATTCTATCAGAAAATGTTGATCATTTTGTTTCTTTCTTGCAGCCGATTGGGAAGGCTGTGGGAGACTGGTACTTCGATCGGAGTTCTGCTGTAAGGAAGATCGACTGCCCATATCCATGCAATTCTTCGTGTCGTAATGTTGCCAAAGTTTTCATGGAAGAGTAGCATTCTTGTCATATTTCCTAATCACAGAAATGTTTCTCATGCATGGATGCATGTAAGCTTATAAAGTGATATATGATAACTCTTTTATGTGGAGACATAACGGTGATGAATTAGTATATAATTATATGCGTCTTTGGTTGGTCTAATGTACAGGGTTATAAGTTTGTGGTACGATTTGAAGAGGGAAGGCTGAAAAGAAAAAAAATCTCTTCTTTCTTTTATATTTTTCTTATCTGGCAATCCGTCTTATTAACATTTTTAAAAAATGGTAGCTATTTTTGATTGATTGATTGATTTTTTTTTTGCCTATTCTTAGATTAATTGATTAGTTGTATTCATTTAACTAGTTTCAAAATGAATAATCCCAACTATGTTTGGATGCCCAAAGTTTGGATCTCATATGCATGGGACATGAAATACATTCAAAATGTAGTGGTAGATGTTATGATCTTAAATTTAATTGACCTTAAATTTTGATCTTAGATGTTATGATCTCTTGCTACAGTTCCTTCTACCTCAAATTTCACCATTCAAAGTCTTTTAGCACTTCATCCAGTTGTTTTGAGAAGACCCAACCAGTCCTATTCGCTTTGCACCTCAGGAGGAGGTTTTAAGTGTCAACAACAAGAGAGGAGATCAAAATTGATAGTAATTTCTTTTCTACTTCACCCATCTGTTGTCTAAAAGCAACCTATTTTTTTTTAATACTTTCGTTAGTCTTTTATCATGCTTTATAGCTTAACCCTTAAATTAACACAAAATCACAAGTTATAGAGGTTTTTCTTTTAATTTTATAATTGTTCTTAGCAATATCTCCTCCTTTGTCAAAAATTTCATCCGAGAGGTTGTACCGGATTGATAGATCATCAAATTCGAATCCCATACAAATCAACATTAACATAGCATTAAATGAATAAATACACCAAGTTTCATTCTTCATTTAATCAATGTACCAAGTTTATCTTAAATTAAAATTTTAAAATTTCTTTCTTTTCTTTTATCAATTTGCCATATCGTGAATGAAGAAAATCCCCTCCAGGATCGGATTGGTGGTACACCAATCGGGGGCAGTCGATGCCATGATCTTTTTCTTCTCACTTTTTTTTCTTGCTAGAAACATCACTTCAAATAATTCAGATTCTTTAAGAGTACAAACATGAACAATATTTACATCTTACGACATAGTTTTTAAAGAATTATTTTCAAATAACATTATTTAAAACCCAATAAGAGCAAGGAAAACATCAATCAATCAAACAACAAAATGAATAACATTTATAATGGAAGCAAACAAAATTAAAATCTACGTTTAGAAAGTAATAGCTATTTTAGGAATAATAGAATGGGCAATCCTTTACCATTTAACAAAGTGAAGTATTTAATTCAAGATTCAAGTTTCTACAACAAAACATATAAAAACAAGTAGAGAAAATGTTGAACCAGCAATTTCTCTTGCTTTTATCACATATATATTGCATAATTTTACTTTCTTATTGCTCTTTGGTGCTTTTCCTTGCATTCATTGCTTTATATACTTAGTTGCAATCCGATCTATACTGTACATCTTTAGTATACTTCATATGGATGTACCATATTGACAATAATCTTCTAGTATGATACGAGATTGTGAACCTTGGGCACTAAAGGTTAATCAGTATTCAAAAATGTTGATGTTCAAGAGTAGTGTTGATTTGTAATGATGTGTGCTAGCTTTAACAAGAAAAAAGAAGAACATAATAATATCTAAGTCATTTGAGATCATCCATGGATACACCAAATACATGGATAATCTCTTGAAGAGTATGTAAAACTCATTCACTCATCAAACAAATGTATACTATAGCAATACCCTTACTAATAAATCCAAAAGATCTGAAAGTTATGTTCATGAATAAGATTAATCACAAAAAATCCTATCTGATTAAAAGATTGCTAAGACAAAATTCTGATATTCGAAACCTTAGAAACATATTTTGGAAAAAATGTGCAGACCAAAATTTCACAAAATATATTTTTTGACTAAAAATATATCCCGATTAGTGAAAGTTGTATAAAAGTGCCACAATAGTACTGAAGCTCAATATATGACACATAACTAGTAGGGACTGACCCAACCCTATCCGACCCTATGTGATCTCAACGTCCAAAGTTTGCTAGATAATCAACATATTCTTTTAAAATGTGGGCTTACAAACAATTACTTAATGCTTTTAGATTTCGACTTCCAAACATAAGATCCAATTGTGATTTATAATATGAATAAATATAAGAAAAATAATCTTTTCATAAAATCTGATTTCCTTCTTTAACATGATCCATATGGGGTTCGGGTTCGATGATTCATCGATCCAAGAACGATACTACCTCTCATATGAAAGTTTTAATAAAGAGAAATATGAGCTAGAACATCAACCGTAAAATCCAAAGAAAACAACCACAGCTAAAATGCCAAATACAAGTATTAAGGCAATGGGATAGAAGTGCAATAAGAGACTAATAGATGCATAAGAACATAGGTTGGTTTGGATAGCACATAGGTTTTTGGATTGAGGATCGCTGCTAGTTTTAATCTCCTCATTCTACCATGCTGCTGGAACCTCCTAAGGTTTGGACATCAAGTAATAGGCCTTAGAGACTTCTCACAATAGTTGGACAGAGCTTGATGTAGAGCTTCTGCTCTTGGAACTTGAGGAAGAAGGGTTTTAGCATGAAGTTGGAAAACACTACCTCTTCTTCTTCTTCTTGATCTTAATGGAGGCTGGAAAAGCTAGGGTAGATTGGGCTACTTGCTATAACTTTTGGGTGAGGGCATGACGATTATTTTAATTTAGTCAACTATGTCTCATTTGCTTGACTAAGGCTTGATGTTTGGGATTGGCCAACTTGGTTGATTTCATCACCGATCTCTTAAATAGATTAATTCTAGTTATGGTGGTGTGAAATAATTCTTCTTTATTCATTGAAGAACCATCTTTTAGTTTGAAAATTCTACTATGGCAGAGCTTCTACGAATGTTCATCTCTATTGTTCATTTGAATCTAGATGGTTCTTTGAATGATTCTAAGATCGATAACAGGCTTTAGCTTCTTTCTTTCTATTTATTTTTTGAAAATGTTGATATTTTGTTTCTTTCTTGAATTACTCTTATATAGATCAATTCTCGATAGAGCATATAATTATATGTCGGTTCTTGCTTTGACTATCCATGATGTCTTTAGATTATGGGTCTTCCACTTATATGTTTGTATAGTCTTTTCATGAAAACTAGGTATAACCCACAATTGTCGAGGCAAGTAAAGACTTACGATTGAGGATCATGATAACATGTTATAACTATCCTTTGGTTGCATAGATGACATCCACTTCATATGTTTATGCTACAATTTGGATTATGTTTGAAGGTATTGAAGTGATCGATGGTCAATGTCATATATTTTTCTAAGAGATCGACATGCTAATGCTTGATTGCTTAGTGTAGCATGAGCAATTTTTATCATAGTGGTATACCATGATTCAATCATCTTGCATCAAAACAACTACCATTGCATGTCCTGATGCATTTAACTAGTTGCAAATTTGGTAAGGCTAGCATGGGTACCTCACTATGATCCATGGCATGGTATTGACTATGATCATGTTCAAAATGGTGGTACACATGCTAACTTCTTTATTTGACACCATCATGAGCCACAAGGAGAACTACTTGGTTGAATGATGCCACTCTTGATAAGCTCAACAATTAATCTCTAGATTTCTTTAGACTCATAAGATTGATTAGATAAGCTAGATTCCATGCTCAATCATACATCGTTGGTGAAGAGTGTTGTGTTCTTCAAAAAACTTCAAATACTTGTTAATGCGCTACTAGAGGCCTTTGACTTCTATGGTTTTATGGGGAAGCCAAGGCTAATATTCGTGTCTGTGCTGTGATCGGTCAAATGAGTAGGAGCACAAACTTTTAGCATGTGTTCACCATCGTCTTTGCTTAGGCGACTATCACTATTACATCCTAAAGGTGTGAACATATCATAAATAAAATATTTTTTTAACTCTATCCACATTCCAAACCCAAGATCCAAAATATAAAATTTATGTTAAGGACATCAAAAGTATTCAATTCTCATTCACACGCACTTAGAACCTATTTAGTTTATAATCATTCAACATATCACTTAACTCTACAAAACCTAAAGCGAACTCAAAAATTATTAACAACTACTTATAAACGCACAAAATGAAAGAAATATCATAGTCATGATTATTTATCATAAGTTCACATCAACATGAAAGCTTCAGAATTAATATTTTAAATTCTAAAACATAAGATATATTTTAACATTTACAACAACACAAGCAGATTTTTGGACAACATTACAAGCAAAGTATTCTTTTACAGTAACATATGTTAAACTACCAAAGGCTTGCCACTAACTTCTAGCATCCGTCTACCGCAACCCAAATCTAGCAAGAGCATGAGTGACATGCTAACTCGAAAAATTTATATAATAATAAAATGAGCTACAAAGCTTAACAAACGATTTTCATATCCATGAGATAAGGATGAGAAATCATATAACATAAGGATCAAGATGCATAGCAAAGAGCAAAGAGCAATATATAAATACCAAGCATTTCATATGTTTCATACTTGACAAGGAGCAAAAAGTAATATATAAATAAATTAAGATCAAAAGACATGAGCTTAAGAGTCATATTTGTCATTTTATTTGATTTCTCAATATCAAATGAACATATAACAACATATAGCAACATATAAGTAGATCAAGGTCAAAATACAAGACATGATCTCAGGAGTCATGTTTGACATATCATTCAACTCATTGATAAAAAACGAGCAAATGATAATATATAAGAGAATCAATGCCAGAATGCAAGGAAATTAGCTCAAGAGTAGTCATATTTGTCATTTTATTTGATTCATTCATAACATTGGAACACATAGCAACATCTAAGTGAATCAATGTTAGGTGGCTATTGTCGACTCTTATAACAAGTGAGCTTTATTAAATTGCCACATCTCTTTTGAGAGAATCTTATTTTCTAGTTGGCCATATCTTATCTCGAGACTGCAAACTAACATATTCCAACGTCTCATGCAGAATTTTCTGGTGCACCCTTTTCCCTATTTACTATGGCCATACAGCTATAATTAAAAAAAAAAATCAGTCACATATAACACCTAGAGTTAAGATGTATTGGAACATCTCATGCACAATAAACTTTAAATTTTATTGACATATGTAATTTAAATTTTTTAAAAAATATATTAGTTCTTATGATTTTAATCATTAGTCATTTAAATCTTTATAATTTTGCTCATATTTAAAATAATCCTACATTATAAAAAGCGTAATATGTAAATTATTAATATAATGATATATATAATTTAAATTAAAAAAGTTCATCTTATCAAGGAAGATGGAACGACGGAGACCATAGCGACGTACGTTGACGAAGAGACGAGGTAGAAGAGGTCAAGGAGGAAGTATGGTAAGAGAGTTGGACCATCACATCATAGACATCGAGGGTGAGGCGCAAGAGAAGATGAAGTAGGACACGATGGGGACAAAGATGCTCAAGGAGGAAGAGTGACCAAAAGACCATTATGTGTCGAGAGTCAAACTAGTTGACGACATCCACCGAGGCAATAACGAAACTCTTGAGCTCGTCGTCGCGCAGGAGAGGCTACATGCATATGATGTCATGCTATGTAGTAATAGCTCGATCTCTCGCTAGTCGCTTCCATCACGATGTCTCCTTCAATTATTGATAATGATCTTAATTTTTTTAATTTAAATTATATATTATTATATTAAATAATTTATTGTGACTCAATTTATTCCGTAAATAAACTCCAACATTTATTAATTCATCTCTACTGATGATGAATTTTGATCTGCAGCAATTTTGCAAGCAATCTCATGGTTGTCAATTGCCACATTACCTGGGACGTCGCTTTCTATTGCCATGCTCACTCTCTTTCTCCTCCTCGGGAACCTTGGTGCTTCTATAGGAGAGGATGCCATTGTTGTGGAGGTTGGGAAGCATTTGTATTCTCCATCACAATCTGGCCAACTTCAGTCCTTTTGCATGGATGTCAGCCTCTCTCGGGGGCATCCTTGTGGCATAGCCATCGACGAGCTCTCTCCCAAAACTATGTTCCTCATCTTTGTAGTCCTCCTGGTTCTCCAGTTCTTCATGACCATGTTGAAGTTGATAGAAAGAAAGGATAGAGTTAGCACACTAAGGAAGAGTAGGAGAAGGCAAAATCTTCTGTATTTCACTCAATATTTTTATAATTTCACAAACTCTATATCTTCATGACTCAACATATGGGGTTTATATAGTTCCCCAAGATACATTACATTTATGCAGATTTATGCAGTAAGAATGAATCTTTCTTTCAATAAACTCTTTCAAGAACCAATAACCAATTTGACTTGTCCTTCTATAAATATTTTCTCTTGAAGAAATGAACATGTCTTCGATTGAAATTAATCTCTTCATGATAACTGCACAAGTTTAATTCCAACATTCTCCCCCCTTAAACTTGTTCCATCCAACATGCTAAGTTTTTTTCGAAGATGTCGAAATGTTTCAATTTTGAGAGGTTTTGTAAAAATATAAGCCGCTTGTTCACTTGTCTTGACATGGTGTAGCTCCACTTCTTTGTTTTTGACATGATCTCTTATAAAATGAAATCTTGTGTCGATATGCTTTGATCTTTCATGGTAGACTGGATTCTTGGCTAAGGCAATAGCTGATTTATTATCAATATAAATTTTGGTTGACTTCTCCTGTGGCATATGAAGTTCCTGAAGCAATCTTCTTAGTCATATTGCATGACAAACACAAGAAGATGCTGCTATGTATTTTGCTTCACAACTTGATAGAGCAACTATATGTTGTTTTTTTGAAGACCAAGTAAATGTAGCTCCACCAAAATAAAATACAAATCCAGTTGTACTCTTTCGATCATCGTAGCTTCCAGCCCAATCACTGTCACTATATCCAATAAGATCCAGTCCTTTTGATGATGAATAGAATATTCCATACTCAATTGATCCCGTAATATATCGTAAAATTCTTTTAGCGATATTTAAATCAGAAGTCTTAGGAGATTCCATGTATCTACTTATTAAACCAACTCCAAATAATATATCAGGTCGAGTGCATGTCAAATACCTTAAACATCCAACTAGACTTTTGTAATAAGTTGGATTAATATATTTACCTTCACCTTCTTTGGTCAACTTGGTGCCATACTCAATAGGTGTATCTATAGGATAACAATCTTCAATAGAAAACTTATTTAGGACCTCTTTTGCATAATTTCCTTCTGAAATAAAAATTCCTTCATTATTTTGTTTAATTTCGATACCAAGGAAATAAGACATTAAGCCCAAGTCAGTCATCTCAAACTCCTTCTTCATAGAGTATTTAAAATCTTTAATCATGGAGCTACTACTGCTTGTAAATATTAGATCATCTACATATAGGCATACAAACATGATATCTCCATCAATGTTAGATTTTATATAGAGAGCATGTTCATGTGGACATTTAGAAAAAATGTTTTGAATAAAATAAGTATCTATCCGAGAATTCCATGCTCGTGGGGCTTGTTTAAGCCCATAAAGAGCTCTCTTTAACTTGTATATTTTGTCTTCTTGTTCATAAATAATAAAACCAGGGGGTTGTTGAACATATACCTCTTCTTCAAGAACTCCATTAATGAATGCTGATTGGACATCCATTTGTAAAATTTTCAATTTCATTTGAGCTGCTAAGGAGATAAGTAATCTTATTATCTCCAATCGAGCAACTGGTGCGAACACTTCTTCATAGTCGATCCCATATTATTGTTTATATCCCTTTGCAACCAATCGTGCTTTATAATTCTCCACCTCTCCTTGTGCATTTTTTTGTTTTGAAGATCCACTTAACACCGATCGCTCGGTGGTCTTATGAAAGTGTAGTAAGCTCCCATGTATCATTTTGTTGATTGTATTAATCTCCTCCTTCATAGCTTGTCTCCATTTTTCTTCTTTATAAGCTTCTTCAAAAGTTAATGGATCATATCCTGCAAAAGATAAAATAGAGAAAGTTTATCATTGTTAGTATCAAATCTCGAGTCACATCATATATCTCCGGATCGGTCTTGTCCTTCTTATAATCGGACTTCTTGAATCATGTGACCTAGCTGATCTCGGTGATGATTCTATAAAGCCTCTTCGCTTGCTTGTATTATATCATCCTCTCGATGATATAGCTTTCCTATGTTGTTCATTACTTTTCCAGTCCCAAATCTGTTGTTCATTAAACTCAACATCTCTTGTCATCACAACTTTATTTGTGATAAGATTGTAGAGTTTGTATCCATTGAAATTTTCAGCATAACCTAATAAAATACATTTCTGACTTTTATCTTCAAGTTTTGTTCTCTTTTCTTCTAGTATCTTGGCAAATGCAACACTTCCAAAAATTCTTAAATGATCAACTCTTGGGTTCTGCAGGCTCCATACTTCTTCTGGTGTAGAATTACCAATTCGCTTTGTTGGAAACCTGTTAAGTAAATAAACTGCACAAGCAATAGCATCCCCTAGAATTCTTTAGGAATCTTTCTTTCCTTTAACATGCATCGGACCATATTAAGTATAGTCCTATTTTTCCTTTCTGAAACACTATTTTATTGAGGTTTGTATGGCATAGTAAATTGATGTAAAATTCCATTATTTCTACAAAAACTTTCAAATTCATTTGACGTATATTCACCACCTCTATCTGTTCGTAAACATTTAATCTTGCAACCACTTTGTCTTTCAACTAAGTCTTTAAATTCTTTGAATTTGTTTAACACTTCTTTCTTTTCCTTTAAAATATAGACCCAAGTTTTGCCACTATGATCATCAGTGAAGGTAAGAAAATACCTACTTCCTCCAAGTGATACTGGGCTAATAGGGCCACAAACATCCGAGTGTACCATATCAAGTCGATGTCATGCTCTTTTTGTTCTGCTGATTTTGAAAGGCTTTCTTTCTTGCTTACCCAAAACACATACTTAACATAATTTTGATGGACGATCAATTCTTGGCATTCCTATCACCATATTAAACTTCTCTAGAAGTTTTAAAGCTTCAAAATTTAAATGTGTATATGTAAGATGCCATAATGTAGAAATATCCTCAATATCAGTCTTAAAACAACTTGATCGATCAAAAATGCATAAATGTAGAGGAAACATTCTATTCTTCGCCATTTTCACATGTGAGATTAATGTCTTAGTCTTATCATAACTTGAAAGTGTCATATCTTTCATCTCAATATTATAACCTTTTTCAAGTAATTGTCCCAAGCTAAGAATATTATTTTTCATATCAGGCACATAATAAACATCTGAAATGCATAACTCTTTGCCATTATAGAGTCCAAGAACAATTTTACCTTTACCTCTTACTAGTCTTTGAGATAGATCACCAAATGTAATATTTCCAGAATAGCTTGTATCAATTTCTAAAAATAATTCTTTAATGCCACACATGTGATTTGAAGCTCCTGTATCTAGATACCATGTCATAGACTGATCTTCCTTCAAATTATCATAAGTCATTAATAAAACTTGATTTTCATTCTTCTCTTCCTTTTCAATAAAATTTGTCTTATCACCTTAATTGTTAGGATTATAATAGCATTCAAATGAGTAATGCTCATACCTTTTGTAAATATAGCATTGTATTTCAGACCTTTTAGAAATTACGCCCACGCCCGCCACGTCCTCGACCATAACCTCGGCCTCTTTGGCTAGAATTTTCTCTATCTCCTTCATTGTTTGGAGACTCTTGATAGGTCTGAGTTTTACGACCTCTTCCTCTTTATCCACGACCTCTTCCTCTTTGAAAATTTGATTCACCTTTATTTTCAAGAGTAAGCTTGGTCTGTAGTGCTTGTTCCACAATTCTTTCTTATGCTCTTTTGTAATCCTTTGTTCGTGAACTTGAAGGGAACCCATAAGTTGTTCTAAAGACATTTCTTCCAAATCTTTAGACTCTTCAATCGCAACAATAAAATCAAATTTTGAATCTAGTGATCTTAGTATCTTTTCTATCACTCTTTGATCACTTATTTGTTTATCATTTCTTCTCATTTGATAAACAATAGAAATAACTTTTGTGAAATAATCAGAAATAGTTTAAGAGGTATCTTATTGTAATTTTTTAAAATCGACTCGTAAAACTTGTAGACGGAGTTTTTTTTACCTTATCAACACCACCAAATGCTTTTTGAAGCATTTCCCAAGCCTCTTTTGAAGTATTTGCTGGAGCGATAATCTCGAACATCGTATCATCAAGCCCTTGGTAGATTGTGAAGCACCTTTTCTCCTTTTTTCTTCTATCTTTGAGTTGCTCTTTTGCTTTTGCATTCATCGCTCCTTCTTCTGCTGGACTTGGTTCAACAAATCCATCTTCTACAAACTCTTATACATCTTATACATCTTGAGAGCCTAGAAGAACCTTCATTTGGATGCACCATATGTCATAATTTTCTTTTGTCAATCTAGAGATTTGGAGTTGGAAGGTGCTTGAGGATGAAGCCATAGCTCTGATACCAATTGTTGAAGTTGATAGGAAGAAAGGATAGAGTTAGCATACTAACGAAGAGTCGGAGAAGGCAAAATCTTCTGTATTTCTCTCAATATTTTTATAATTTCATAAACTCTATATTTTCATGACTCAACATATGGGGTTTATATAGTTCCCTAAGATATATGCAGATTTATGCAGTAAGAATGAATATTTCTTTCAATAAACTCTATCAAGAATCAATAACCAATTTGACTTGTCCTTCCATAAATATTTTCTCTTAAAGAAATGAACCTGTCTTCTGATGAAATTAATCTCTTTATGATAACTGCACAAGTTTAATTCCAACATACCATCACTATTTCTGAGAGCTCCTAAACCTTCCCAAAAGATGAACCACTCATCAAAATTCTCTAGCATCTGGAAAATTATCTTGGAGTAGCACTTGCCATATGTAGGTGTCTATGGTGCCGATCGACTTCTCGGGGTTTTCAGTAGGCATCTTGATACAAGCAGCTTGCGCCGTGCTGCCTCTCTGTTGGGCATCGTGGATCCCAGATGGCAGCAGGCCTGTCAAGAAAGACAAGTAGGGCATTCCTTCCTATTCTTTTGGGATGTCCTTCCTCGAGGTATATCTACATCATTGAACAGAGGATTCCAGCCAGAGGCCAAGGCTGGAAGCTTGTGCTCGAGTCCCTCATGCTATGAATCCCTGACCTGTCTTTAAGGCTGGAAGAAAACTCTCGATTCTGATCAGTTCTATGGGACAATTCCTGGTTGACAGGAATCCCTGACCTGTCTTAAGGCTGGAAAACTCTCAATTCTGTGGACGTGAACGTGTGTTGATGTGAATTAAAGCTATGTTTAGGGGACAATTCCTGGTTGACAGTTGTGAAGTTGGTATTTGAGGTGCATAAATGACAGCTTTTTGGTGCAAGAGGTTATTGTCGAAACTTTTTTGTGGTGAACCAACAAATGTTGCAACTCTGATCAGTTCAATCATCTCAGCTAAATCATCAATGAGGTATGTTATTTGCTAAGGGATCCATCAACACTTTCTTTCCTAGTTTCCTGTAGCGACATATGGTTTACAGCTTATATGTGTGGGATCTTCCGTCAACGACGAAAGGAATTGTGCCCTTTAATTCTCTTTTATTATGATGCTTTTGAAACAATCCTGCTTTCCGATGTAAGAGAAGTGAATCCTGTTTGTCCATTACGACCATCTTCTCGTAACAGAGAAGTTTGTGCTCGATGAGCTATAAATGCCACAACGTGTGAAATAATACCATGTGCCTCGCCATCCTCCTTCCACCGTCGGTTCATGATAAAAATGATGGCGGAGTGGAGGTGGGCGAGAACGAAGAAGCCAAGGGTTAGAGAGAGGATGAGGGAATTGTAAGTCACGAGGTATTTTTGTGTTATTGGTTCGTAAAAAGGTCAGGCTAGAAGTAATTTTACTTCATCTTGTAAAAAAGTAAATTAATCTGTTTAGAAGTAAATTACTTCATCTTTTAGCAAAAGGTTATAGCTTTACAAGTAAATCTGTAAGCATTTGATATGCAAGTGAGGAAGTTAAATAAGTATCTTAAAAAGATAAACAAACGTACAGTCACATTACAAAAGATTTTTAATTACGTGTTCGACGTAATGGTAAGTTATTGTAGGTTCTTCTATATGTAAAATAGTGAATCTGATCATCACTCAACACTACTAAAAATTTTTATCAGTCGTATACCACCAACGGGCTATAGCGTGTTGAGATAGTTAACATTTGACTATACAGCGTTAGTAGAAAACAAATCATCACATACAAAAATTGAGTCATTTTAGGATAGTCTTGTCTACTCTTTCTTGTTTATGCTTTTTCAAGAAAAAAATAAAAAAATAAAAAAAATATATACTATCAAACAAATATACAGATAAATAAAAATAACAAACGATTCATTAACAAAGGTGTTGTGGGTATCAAACGATCATTTGTGACAATCTCCTCTTTTTTTGTTGACATTGTTATTGAAACTTGCTAATAGGCTTTGATGATTGCTTCTTCATGTCACAGGACGCCTTTTGGCTCCCAACTGATTTTCGTTTTGAAAATTTTTTAACTTTAAGTACCTCCCTCAATATGTGTAGTTCGTTGTACATAAATCTTATACTGGAGAAACGAGACTTGTCCCTCTTGGATGTTTATCTCGTTGGAGCAATTTTTCCTTTCACATCCTTCTCTTCATAAGTTCGGAGATCACCATCTTCTTGAACTACTACACAATATTGAACAAATTGTGTACTATTTTATCATCATGAATGTATTTGCTTGATTGTGACTTTTTATCAATATAACCCCTATTGTGTCTCGGAAGACCTAGCAATGTGTTAGACCCATTGCATATTTTAGCCTTTACATAAGTACCCTTCTCATGCCAAAGAGAAAGTTTTACCCTCTACGATGCTAAATTTTGATTGCCTTTGGATGACTATAGATAGTTTATTGTTCGCATACAAGTACTTACATGAGTACCAAATAAGTAAACCATTATATCAATGCGAAATGAGTGGACTAACTTGGGTGGAACTTAGTGAAGTGCCTAAGCCTCATGAAGAGAGGCGATATAGAAGACAAAACATAGAGCAAAGGCATTAAGCTTTCATTGGATAGAGGATAAGGATATAAACTTTTACAATGTAAGAGCAAGATCATGTAGGTCTATGATTTTCTCATTCTGATCAGTAGACTCATCTTGTATGGGGTTAAAGTCGAGGGGGGTTTTACGTCACATGCACCTTACCTTAGTAAGGCAATTAACGGAGGATCTAAGGTGAATCCACTTGCATAAGCAAGTCGGCAAATAGAAGGCCTTGGAACGAGATAAGATAATATGAAGATGGAGACTCTTTAAGAATATATTACGGTGCTACCATTTGAGTTACCACAAAGAAAGCTATACACAATGGAGATTATGCTAGAAGTAGAGGTCTAGGATCCAAACAATGACACACTTACGTTAGCAAAATCGACGAACTTCGAGAGCTATTGGGTGACTCTATTTTGAAGTTGTACATCATCCATGTATGACTCGAGTGCAAGTGGACGAAGGTTGATTGCCAAAGGAGCGCACATAATCGGAAGTGGCAAAAGCCCTATCATGTGTCGATAAGGGCTAGATAAGAAAGATTATAGTCTAAATTCATCACGCAAAGATCAAAATTTATAATGAAGACATCACAAAGAGGTGACATGGAGCATTGGCTCAACTTAAAATAATTCAAGGCAATATGATGCACATGATACGAGTCCAATTAGTTCTTTTCAGTTCCTCGTTCTCAGCTTGGATGTTTCTCTGAGGCCTTGTCATGGATTATCCCGTGGATTCTCGCAGATCACTACTACTTCTAAACGAAGTACAGAATGGCCTTTCAACTCTTCTCGTAGGCTTTTCTGTCTTCTGTACTAACAGATTCGAATCAATGTTGCAGAATGGTTGGTGTCAAAACAGGAACATGGGTGTGCCCTCTCATCTGCTTACTCTATCTACTGGCCTTTCTACAAGTCGAAGGTGACAATGTGCCCATGACTCTGTTGAAAAGTGCAGTAGCTGAAGGCAGGTCTGTGTACCCATGGATTCTGTGTTGGATCTTATCTTCTTCATTCCTACGATAGTTTTTGGAACAAGTTCATTCTTGGATATCCACCCACAGCAGTTTTCAAATGAACTCATCTTCTTGTTTACCAGTTTGCTTGGATGGAAGTCCTCCAGCATATCATCTCTCCCCTGGTTCTGGCTCTGGTGCAAATAACTGGTTGGTTTTCGTCGAGGTCAGTTTTTTTTCTGTTTTTTCTTGAAGTAGCTTGCAAACATTAAGATTGGTACGTTTTTTATTATTGGCTGGTTAACCCATATCCAGATGTTGGATGCATATATGAGTTTTGTCAACATAGGATGGATGCCTGTCAAACCTGACTTCGTCATCTAGAACTGAAGCATGAGCTATGGCAATAGATATGGTGAATGGAATGCCTCTTAGATCATGATTTATCTTTAGAACTTTAATTCCTCGTAGTCTGAGTCTTCTATATTACATGCAACAGATAGATTGTTTTGCTACACAGTAGTAGGTGCAGAAAAATTCCTTTGATAGACAAAAAAAAAAAAAAAAAATTAAAGTAAAGGTAGGTTTACACATTCACTGTTGAAAATGAAGTAACATCACTTGTATCCTTTTTTAATTATGTGTCTATTTGCTAAAAAAAAGAGTAATGTACACCAAGATTCACAATTTAATATACCTGTAATGTATTGATCATGTTTTGTTATGTATTATATCGGTTCGTATACCCAACATCGATATTGTCGGTGTATACCAAGTTTTGAAAATATATGTAAAAAATAAAAAAATAATTTAGTACAATGCAAATGACAAACTATTGAATCTATAAATACCATTCATATCATACTACTCACTACATAAGCTTAACGAGCTATTTGGCTTGTCAATTTTATTTAGCCTAAGTCATCGGTCAAAAATACCTAAAGCTAAAGTAAATAATATTATATTCATCAAACTCTTAAAAGTTAACATTAGCTTTGTTCACAATTGGGGTATTACAATATTATAAATATCGACGTACATAACATATCTTGATCCATTGGAACATCTAAAGTTTCTAAAGAATCTGTTCTTGGTCAAGGAATAAATCCCTCCCTGGTCATTTTGCAGGGAGGAGGTTGGTGCAGCACTGTTGAAGATTGCGTAGTACGTAAGAGCAATTTTAGAGGTTCCTCTAATCATATGCCTCTCTCCTTCTCTGGCATGTTAGGAGGCGTTCAGACAAGCAATCCTGGTATGATTCATCTTCCTTCTCTACCATTTGTATTATGAACACAATTTTTTTTATGCATGTCAGATTTAACTTTGTGTGTCTATCATTCAAATGATGCAATCAAATACGATAACAACGCCAACGATATGGATCTTTTGCTATCATATTCTTTACTTTTGGTTCTTGCAATGCTTGCAGACTTCTATAACTGGAACCGTGTCAAGATTCGGTACTGTGATGGTGCCTCGTTTACAGGGGACGTAGAGAAAGTAGATCCTGTGAGCTCCTAATCCGATACTTTATGATATATGTTTCATTTCCTTACCAAGCAACGTCGTATCGATAACATTTCTTTCACATCATAGGCCACAAATCTCCACTTCAGAGGAGCCAGAGTTTGGCGAGCTATAATGAAAGATCTATTGGCCAAGGGGATGAACAAGGCAGAAAAAGTATGTGGATGTAGAGTAGTCAAGGTCTTATCGCTCTCGAAGTTCCTGTTCTAACGTTGGCGATTGCTCGCAGGCACTTCTTGGTGGTTGCTCCGCAGGTGGATTGACAACCATACTACATTGTGACAGCTTCCGCAGTCTTCTCCCAGCGAGTGCAAAAGTGAAATGCTTCTCCGATGCTGGTTATTTCATCGATGCGTAAGTTCAACATCATACATGTGAGATAAAGAGCGATGTTAAAAAATATTGATGCGTATGAGATAAAAGAGATGGGTTCAGAGGATAGTCGTTTATGGCTAAGGATTGAAAGAGTATACTGGAATAGCTTAAAACTTTTGGATTGGATTGATGACCCCTAAATCTCTATCTGGCTCAAACGTTAACCACCATAAGTACTATGGTTTCTCTGAACAGGAAGGATATCTCTGGAGCAGACTCGATCCAATCCTTTTATAATGATGTTGTTCAACTTCACGTATGCTCTGGCCTTCCATGCTTCTGATTGATGATTCCCTCCAACCTTTTTGTGATGATAATTCTGTGGTGCTTTTTTGTTTTCTGTAGGCATCAGCAAATAATTTGCCATCTTCATGCACGTCGAGGTTACCACCAAGCAAGGTGGGAAGTAATACTTTCGTTCGGGAATATATATCAAGTCATCTGACCTACTCTTTGGTTACGTGAATACATGCAGTGCTTCTTCCCACAGAACGTGGTGGCCACAATGAAGACACCCCTTTTTATACTCAATGCAGCATATGATCAATGGCAGGTTATGACTTTAATGAGCTATACTATCTTAAATCTCCTCTCGTGAAGGTTTCTACTGTGTGACGTATGTTGCCTAATCGGTGAGTTCGTCCACATCGCAGATCAGAAATATTTTAGTGCCAACCTCTGCTGATCGCAATAAGACTTGGGGAGACTGCAGGCTCGATATGAAGAAATGTTCTTCCGATCAACTAAAGACACTCCAAGGTTGGTGTTACCATATATGTTTTTGTTGTCCGACATGCGAGTTGGGTTTGAAATTATTCGATATCCATTTTAGAGTTCGTCTTAATCTGAGGTGTCGAGACGCTAGGCATAGACTCAGCTAGCTACACCTAAGGTGTATCTGATAATATCCTTTTGATACTTAAGTTAGTAAGAGCTCGTATCGAAGTTAGAGAAAACACACTAGAGGACCTTTTCTTTTTATAGTGTGATAGTTGACTGTTCGATAGAGACGAATGTCGATGATAATGGTTATTCACATTATTTGGCCACCATTGAGTCATGAGATCGTGCATCGAATTTGACAATTATAAAATAATAATTCTATCGAGTCAGCTTTTCCATGTCTCATTTATCGACTGAACGACGGTGTGATGTGTCGGTGACCGTCTACGTCTCATGCCCTGGATTAGGCGATTCAAATACTGATCCTTTAAGAACCTGTGGATCAGCTGGCGACTGTTAAATAGATGTAATTCTAGATTTATGTGGTCAACTGTCAAATAATACTTCTTCGTGTCAAGAGTGAGCTAATAATACGTGGATATCAGGTTTCAGGACAACGTTCCTGAACGCACTGCCGGGGGCAGGCAGCTCGTCTACGGGAATGTTCATCCTCTCATGCTACGTTCATTGCCAATCTGGAGATGCGGATACGTGGTTTGCAGATGATTCTCCAAGGATCGATAACACTGTAAGCAGCTCTACAGCTCTCTGAAACCTTCATCACTCCTATATTATTCTATCAGAAAAATGTTGATCATTTTTGTTTCTTTCTTGCAGCCGATTGGGAAGGCTGTGGGAGACTGGTACTTCGATCGGAGTTCTGCTGTAAGGAAGATCGACTGCCCATATCCATGCAATTCTTCGTGTCGTAATGTTGCCAAAGTTTTCATGGAAGAGTAGCATTCTTGTCATATTTCCTAATCACAGAAATGTTTCTCATGCATGGATGCATGTAAGCTTATAAAGTGATATATGATAACTCTTTTATGTGGAGACATAACGGTGATGAATTAGTATATAATTATATGCGTCTTTGGTTGGTCTAATGTACAGGGTTATAAGTTTGTGGTACGATTTGAAGAGGGAAGGCTGAAAAGAAAAAAAAAATCTCTTCTTTCTTTTATATTTTTCTTATCTGGCAATCCGTCTTATTAACATTTTTTTAAAAAAATGGTAGCTATTTTTTTTGATTGATTGATTTTTTTTTTTTTTTTGCCTATTCTTAGATTAATTGATTAGTTGTATTCATTTAACTAGTTTCAAAATGAATAATCCCAACTATGTTTGGATGCCCAAAGTTTGGATCTCATATGCATGGGACATGAAATACATTCAAAATGTAGTGGTAGATGTTATGATCTTAAATTTAATTGACCTTAAATTTTGATCTTAGATGTTATGATCTCTTGCTACAGTTCCTTCTACCTCAAATTTCACCATTCAAAGTCTTTTAGCACTTCATCCAGTTGTTTTGAGAAGACCCAACCAGTCCTACCACTCGCTTTGCACCTCAGGAGGAGGTTTTAAGTGTCAACAACAAGAGAGGAGATCAAAATTGATAGTAATTTCTTTTCTACTGAGAGCACCCATCTGTTGTCTAAAAGCAACCTATATTTGAACACTTTCGTTAGTCTTTTATCATGCTTTATTCCGTTGCCTAGCCCTTATAGTTAACACTTTAAAATCACAAGTAATAGAGGTTATTTTCTTTTAATTTTATAATTGTTCTTAGCAATATCTCCCTCCTTTGTCAAAAATTTCATCCGAGAGGTTGTACCGGATTGATAGATCATCAAACTCGAATCCCATACAAATCAACATTAACATAGCATTAAATGAAAGCTCCAAAATACTAGAAACCAAGATTCATCGTACCAGTTTATATCAATGTACCAAGTTTATCTCAGTATATTATAATGTAATATTATATTTTATAATATTATATAATCTTAATATAATATAATATATATTAAAAAATAAAAGGGGGCGACGTCACTGAGGCGACGTCTCGTTCCTTCTCCCTGCACAAGGAGACGTTTTGTCTCCCCGTGTGGTGAAAAGGAATCTCCCGCCGATGAAGAAACGCCCATGGGCGACGGATCATGTCGGTGACGGACCACACGGGGGAACCAGCAATGAGAAGCACACGCGAGGTATTTTTCTTGCTCTTCTTCTTTCTCCCTCAATCGACCGTCGACGATCAAAATTGACTCCAATGGTCGATTTAGGTAGTACCGGTAGCGGGCGATCCATGTACCAATCAGTTGGTGGACCGGTACGACTGCCTGATACAGGGCTTTACCACTCGGTAAGGCAATCCTTGCTAGAAACATCACTTCAAATAATTCAGATTCTTTAAGAGTACAAACATGAACAATATTTACAGGTCTTACATAGTTTTTTAAAGAATTATTTTTCTATTCAAAAATAACATTATTTAAAACCCAATAAGAGCAAGGAAAACATCAATCAATCAAACAACAAAATGAATAACATTTATAATGGAAGCAAACAAAATTAAAATCTACGTTTAGAAAGTAATAGCTATTTTAGGAATAATAGAATGGGCAATCCTTTACCATTTAACAAAGTGAAGTATTTAATTCAAGATTCAAGTTTCTACAACAAAAACATATAAAAACAAGTAGAGAAAAATGTTGAACCAGCACATCATTTCTCTGGCTTGCTTGCATCACATGATATATTGCATAATTTGACTTTGGAACTTTAATAAAAAATGATTGTCGACATAATCAGGGTTTGCAATATCGTATTATACTGCTCTATATACTTAGTACGTACCGATCCGATAGAGGATAGGTATACTCGGTACAGCTCGGTATCTTAGTATACTATGTGTCGATATGCTCGGGGTATGTACCATATTGACAATAGATCGATACGCTAGTATGATACGAGATTGTGAACCTTGGGCACTAAGGGATAATCAGTGGATTCAAAAAGCTGTTGGCCTTCAACAGTAGTGTTGCTTTGTAATGATGTGTGCTAGCTTTAACAAGAAAAAAGAAGAACATAATATCTAAGTCATTTGAGATCATCCATGGATACACCAAATACATGGATAATCTCTTGAAGAGTATGTAAAAACTCATTCACTCATCAAACAAATGTATACTATAGCAATACCCTTACTAATAAATCCAAAAGATCTGAAAGTTATGTTCATGAATAAGATTAATCACAAAAAAATCCTATCTGATTAACTAGATTGCTAAGACAAAATTCTGATATTCGAAACCTTAGAAACATATTTTTGGAAAAAACAAAAATGTGCAGACAAAATTTCACAAAATATATTTTTTTGACTAAAAAATATATCCCGATTAGTGAAAGTTGTATAAAAGTGCCACAATAGTACTGAAGCTCAATATATGACACATAACTAGTAGGGACTGACCCAACCCTATCCGACCCTATGTGATCTCATACGTCCAAAGTTTGCTAGATAATCAACATATTCTTTTAAAATGTGGGCTTACAAACAATTACTTAATGCTTTTAGATTTCGACTTCCAAACATAAGATCCAATTGTGATTTATAATATGAATAAATATAAGAAAAATAATCTTTTTCATAAAATCTGATTTCCTTCTTTAACATGATCCATATGGGGTTCGGGTTCGATGATTCATCGATCCGAAGAACGATACTACCTCTCATATGAAAGTTTTAATAAAGAGAAATATGAGCTAGAACATCAACCGTAAAATCCAAAGAAAACAACCACAGCTAAAATGCCAAATACAAGTATTAAGGCAATGGGATAGAAGTGCAATAAGAGACTAATAGATGCATAAGAACATAGGTTGCGTTTGGATAGCACGTAGGTGCTCTTTGCGGATTGAGGATCGCTGCTAGTTTTAATCTCCTCATTCTACCATGCTGCTGGAACCTCCTAAGGTTTGGACATCAAGTAATAGGCCTTAGAGACTTCTCACAATAGTTGGACAGAGCTTGATGTAGAGCTTCTGCTCTTGGAACTTGAGGAAGAAGGGTTTTAGCATGAAGCTTGGCTGCACCTTGTAAAATTACTCCTCTCTCTTCTCTCTTCTCTTGATCTTAATGGAGGCTGGAAAAGCTAGGGTAGATTGGGCTACTTGCTATAACTTTTGGGTGAGGGCAGGCATAGGGAAAGTCCTACCCTTATTAGGAGTTGGTGCCACTCTCTCCTTGTGGCTACCCCTATTTTGGTGAGGGTTGTCTTAATTGTACTACGACTATGATTTAACTAAGTGGCCAACTATGTCTTGGGATTTGCTTGACCAAATAAGGCTTTGAGGTTTCATAGGACTCTTAGATAGGGATTGGCCAACTTGGTTGAGTGGTATTAAGATCATCACCGATCACAGCTCCTCCAATTTGATAATTCATGTTTCGGTGAATCTTGAGTTGAAGTTGAGAAAATTCTACTTTAGCAGTTTCTTTGAAGAACCATCTTTTAGTTTCGGAACATCTCTATATACGGTGACAACTCGAGTTGGCATGTATTGTCTCTAATTGATTTTAAGTCTTTGAATGGTCTATATCGAGTAGGCTTTAGCTTCTTTCCTTCTCCTTTGAATTTTTTCCCAGGGTCTAGCCAAACAAGGTCTCCATGGAAATAGTGTCGATTGTGTCATATTTATATTTTTGTTGGCTTCGTTGAAATTACTTCTCAACTTCTTCTTTATAGATCAATTCTCGATAGAGCATAAATTTTATGTCGGTTCTTGCTTTGACTATCCATGATGTCTTTAGATTATGGGTCTTCCACTTATATGTTTGTATAGTCTTTTCATGAAAACTAGGTATAACCCACAATTGTCGAGGCAAGTAAAGACTTACGATTGAGGATCATGATAACATGTTAGCTAACTTGTTTCGCACTCCCTTTTTGTACTTGAATTGCCACATAGATGACATCCACTTCATATGTTGCATATGCTACAATTTGGATTATGTTTGAAGGTATTGAAGTGATCGATGGTCAATGTAGACGATCATCTATTTCCCTAAGAGATCGACATGCTAATGCTTGATTGCTTAGTGTAGCATGAGCAATTTTTTATCATAGTGGTATACCATGATTCAATCATCTTGCATCAAAACAACTACCATTGCATGTCCTGATGCATCCGTCAGTCATTGCAAATTTGGTAAGGCTAGCATGGGTACCTCACTATGATCCATGGCAACGAGTATTGACTATGATCATGTTCAAGGCACGATGGCTGACACACATGCTAACTTCTTTATTTGACACCATCACCACCGATGAGCCACAAGGAGAACTACTTGGTTGAATGATGCCACTCTTGATAAGCTCAACAATTAATCTCTAGATTTCTTTATCCTCTAAGATCGAGCTCTAGACATGCTAAGATTCGATAAAGGGGAACCATGGATAAGCTAGATTCCATGCTCAATCATACATCGTTGGTGAAGAGTGTTGTGTTCTTCAAAAAACTTCAAATACTTGTTAATGCGCTACTAGAGGCCTTTGACTTCTATGGTTTTATGGGGAAGCCAAGGCTAATATTCGTGTCTGTGCTGTGATCGGTCAAATGAGTAGGAGCACAAACTTTTAGCATGTGTTCACCATCGTCTTTGCTTAGGCGACTATCACTATTACATCCTAAAGGTGTGAACATATCATAAATAAAATATTTTTTTAACTCTATCCACATTCCAAACCCAAGATCCAAAATATAAAATTTATGTTAAGGACATCAAAAGTATTCAATTCTCATTCACACGCACTTAGAACCTATTTAGTTTATAATCATTCAACATATCACTTAACTCTACAAAACCTAAAGCGAACTCAAAAATTATTAACAACTACTTATAAACGCACAAAATGAAAGAAATATCATAGTCATGATTATTTATCATAAGTTCACATCAACATGAAAGCTTCAGAATTAATATTTTAAATTCTAAAACATAAGATATATTTTAACATTTACAACAACACAAGCAGATTTTTGGACAACATTACAAGCAAAGTATTCTTTTACAGTAACATATGTTAAACTACCAAAGGCTTGCCACTAACTTCTAGCATCCGTCTACCGCAACCCAAATCTAGCAAGAGCATGAGTGACATGCTAACTCGAAAAATTTATATAATAATAAAATGAGCTACAAAGCTTAACAAACGATTTTCATATCCATGAGATAAGGATGAGAAATCATATAACATAAGGATCAAGATGCATAGCAAAGAGAAAAGAGCAATATATAAATACCAAGCATTTCATATGTTTCATACTTGACAAGGAGCAAAAAGTAATATATAAATAAATTAAGATCAAAAGACATGAGCTTAAGAGTCATATTTGTCATTTTATTTGATTTCTCAATATCAAATGAACATATAACAACATATAGCAACATATAAGTAGATCAAGGTCAAAATACAAGACATGATCTCAGGAGTCATGTTTGACATATCATTCAACTCATTGATAAAAAACGAGCAAATGATAATATATAAGAGAATCAATGCCAGAATGCAAGGAAATTAGCTCAAGAGTAGTCATATTTGTCATTTTATTTGATTCATTCATAACATTGGAACACATAGCAACATCTAAGTGAATCAATGTTAGGTGGCTATTGTCGACTCTTATAACAAGTGAGCTTTATTAAATTGCCACATCTCTTTTGAGAGAATCTTATTTTCTAGTTGGCCATATCTTATCTCGAGACTGCAAACTAACATATTCCAACGTCTCATGCAGAATTTTCTGGTGCACCCTTTTCCCTATTTACTATGGCCATACAGCTATAATTAAAAAAAAAAATCAGTCACATATAACACCTAGAGTTAAGATGTATTGGAACATCTCATGCACAATAAACTTTAAATTTTATTGACATATGTAATTTAAATTTTTTAAAAAATATATTAGTTCTTATGATTTTAATCATTAGTCATTTAAATCTTTATAATTTTGCTCATATTTAAAATAATCCTACATTATAAAAAGCGTAATATGTAAATTATTAATATAATGATATATATAATTTAAATTAAAAAGTTCATCTTATCAAGGAAGATGGAACGAGAGACCATAGCGTCGTTGACGAAGACAGGTAGAAGAGGCCAAGGAGGAAGTATGGTAAGAGAGTTGGACCATCACATCATAGACATCGAGGTGAGGCGCAAGAGAAGATGAAGTAGGACACGATGGGGACAAAGATGCTCAAGGAGGAAGAGTGACCAAAAGACCATTATGTGTCGAGAGTCAAACTAGTTGACGATATCCACCGAGGCAATAACGAAACTCTTGAGCTCGTCGTCAACGCAGAGAGGCTACATGCATATGATGTCATGCTATGTAGTAATAGCTCGATCTATCGTCACTAGTCGCTTCCATCACGATGTCTCCTTCAATTATTGATAATGATCTTAATTTTTTTAATTTAAATTATATATGTTATTATATTAATAATTTATTGTGACTCAATTTATTCCGTAAATAAACTGCAACATTTATTAATTCATCTCTACTGATGATGAATTTTGATCTGCAGCAATTTTGCAAGCAATCTCATGGTTGTCAATTGCCACATTACCTGGGACGTCGCTTTCTATTGCCATGCTCACTCTCTTTCTCCTCCTCGGGAACCTTGGTGCTTCTATAGGAGAGGATGCCATTGTTGTGGAGGTTGGGAAGCATTTGTATTCTCCATCACAACTTCAGTCCTTTTGCATGGATGTCGCCTCTCTGGGGCATCCTTGTGGCATAAGCTCTCTCCCAAAACTATGTTCCTCATCTTTGTAGTCCTCCTGGTTCTCCAGTTCTTCATGACCATGTTGAAGTTGATAGAAAGAAAGGATAGAGTTAGCACACTAAGGAAGAGTAGGAGAAGGCAAAATCTTCTGTATTTCACTCAATATTTTTATAATTTCACAAACTCTATATCTTCATGACTCAACATATGGGGTTTATATAGTTCCCCAAGATACATTACATTTATGCAGATTTATGCAGTAAGAATGAATCTTTCTTTCAATAAACTCTTTCAAGAACCAATAACCAATTTGACTTGTCCTTCTATAAATATTTTCTCTTGAAGAAATGAACATGTCTTCGATTGAAATTAATCTCTTCATGATAACTGCACAAGTTTAATTCCAACATTCTCCCCCCTTAAACTTGTTCCATCCAACATGCTAAGTTTTTTTCGAAGATGTCGAAATGTTTCAATTTTGAGAGGTTTTGTAAAAATATAAGCCGCTTGTTCACTTGTCTTGACATGGTGTAGCTCCACTTCTTTGTTTTTGACATGATCTCTTATAAAATGAAATCTTGTGTCGATATGCTTTGATCTTTCATGGTAGACTGGATTCTTGGCTAAGGCAATAGCTGATTTATTATCAATATAAATTTTGGTTGACTTCTCCTGTGGCATATGAAGTTCCTGAAGCAATCTTCTTAGTCATATTGCATGACAAACACAAGAAGATGCTGCTATGTATTTTGCTTCACAACTTGATAGAGCAACTATATGTTGTTTTTTTGAAGACCAAGTAAATGTAGCTCCACCAAAATAAAATACAAATCCAGTTGTACTCTTTCGATCATCGTAGCTTCCAGCCCAATCACTGTCACTATATCCAATAAGATCCATCCTTTTGATGATGAATAGAATATTCCATACTCAATTGATCCCGTAATATATCGTAAAATTCTTTTAGCGATATTTAAATCAAGTCTTAGGAGATTCCATGTATCTACTTATTAAACCAACTCCAAATAATATATCGTCGAGTGCATGTCAAATACCTTAAACATCCAACTAGACTTTTGTAATAAGTTGGATTAATATATTTACCTTCACCTTCTTTGGTCAACTTGGTGCCATACTCAATAGGTGTATCTATAGGATAACAATCTTCAATAGAAAACTTATTTAGGACCTCTTTTGCATAATTTCCTTCTGAAATAAAAATTCCTTCATTATTTTGTTTAATTTCGATACCAAGGAAATAAGACATTAAGCCCAAGTCAGTCATCTCAAACTCCTTCTTCATAGAGTATTTAAAATCTTTAATCATGGAGCTACTACTGCTTGTAAATATTAGATCATCTACATATAGGCATACAAACATGATATCTCCATCAATGTTAGATTTTATATAGAGAGCATGTTCATGTGGACATTTAGAAAAAATGTTTTGAATAAAATAAGTATCTATCCGAGAATTCCATGCTCGTGGGGCTTGTTTAAGCCCATAAAGAGCTCTCTTTAACTTGTATACTTTGTCTTCTTGTTCATAAATAATAAAACCAGGGGGTTGTTGAACATATACCTCTTCTTCAAGAACTCCATTAATGAATGCTGATTGGACATCCATTTGTAAAATTTTCAATTTCATTTGAGCTGCTAAGGAGATAAGTAATCTTATTATCTCCAATCGAGCAACTGGTGCGAACACTTCTTCATAGTCGATCCCATATTATTGTTTATATCCCTTTGCAACCAATCGTGCTTTATAATTCTCCACCTCTCCTTGTGCATTTTTTTTGTTTTGAAGATCCACTTAACACCGATCGCTCGGTGGTCTTATGAAAGTGTAGTAAGCTCCCATGTATCATTTTTGTTGATTGTATTAATCTCCTCCTTCATAGCTTGTCTCCATTTTTCTTCTTTATAAGCTTCTTCAAAAGTTAATGGATCATATCCTGCAAAAAGATAAAATAGAGAAAGTTTATCATTGTTAGTATCAAATCTCTGAGTCACATCATATATCTCCTGGATCGGTCTTGTCCTTCTTATAATCGGACTTCTTGAATCATGTGACCTAGCTGATCTCGGTGATGATTCTATAAAGCCTCTTCTGTGCTTGCTTGTATTATATCATCCTCTTCTGATGATATAGCTTTCCTATGTTGTTCATTACTTTTCCAGTCCCAAATCTGTTGTTCATTAAACTCAACATCTCTTGTCATCACAACTTTATTTGTGATAAGATTGTAGAGTTTGTATCCATTGAAATTTTCAGCATAACCTAATAAAATACATTTCTGACTTTTATCTTCAAGTTTTGTTCTCTTTTCTTCTAGTATCTTGGCAAATGCAACACTTCCAAAAATTCTTAAATGATCAACTCTTGGGTTCTGCAGGCTCCATACTTCTTCTGGTGTAGAATTACCAATTCGCTTTGTTGGAAACCTGTTAAGTAAATAAACTGCACAAGCAATAGCATCCCCCTAGAATTCTTTAGGAATCTTTCTTTCCTTTAACATGCATCGGACCATATTAAGTATAGTCCTATTTTTCCTTTCTGAAACACTATTTTATTGAGGTTTGTATGGCATAGTAAATTGATGTAAAATTCCATTATTTCTACAAAAACTTTCAAATTCATTTGACGTATATTCACCACCTCTATCTCGTAAACATTTAATCTTGCAACCACTTTGTCTTTCAACTAAGTCTTTAAATTCTTTGAATTTGTTTAACACTTCTTTCTTTTCCTTTAAAATATAGACCCAAGTTTTGCCACTATGATCATCAGTGAAGGTAAGAAAATACCTACTTCCTCCAAGTGATACTGGGCTAATAGGGCCACAAACATCCGAGTGTACCATATCAAGTCGATGTCATGCACTTTTTGTTCTGCTGATTTTGAAAGGCTTTCTTTCTTGCTTACCCAAAACACATACTTAACATAATTTTGATGGACGATCAATTCTTGGCATTCCTATCACCATATTAAACTTCTCTAGAAGTTTTAAAGCTTCAAAATTTAAATGTGTATATGTAAGATGCCATAATGTAGAAATATCCTCAATATCAGTCTTAAAACAACTTGATCGATCAAAAATGCATAAATGTAGAGGAAACATTCTATTCTTCGCCATTTTCACATGTGAGATTAATGTCTTAGTCTTATCATAACTTGAAAGTGTCATATCTTTCATCTCAATATTATAACCTTTTTCAAGTAATTGTCCCAAGCTAAGAATATTATTTTTCATATCAGGCACATAATAAACATCTAAAATGCATAACTCTTTGCCATTATAGAGTCCAAGAACAATTTTACCTTTACCTCTTACTAGTCTTTGAGATAGATCACCAAATGTAATATTTCCAGAATAGCTTGTATCAATTTCTAAAAATAATTCTTTAATGCCACACATGTGATTTGAAGCTCCTGTATCTAGATACCATGTCATAGACTGATCTTCCTTCAAATTATCATAAGTCATTAATAAAACTTGATTTTCATTCTTCTCTTCCTTTTCAATAAAATTTGTCGTATCACCTTAATTGTTAGGATTATAATAGCATTCAAATGAGTAATGCTCATACCTTTTGTAAATATAGCATTGTATTTCAGACCTTTTAGAAATTCTGCCACGTCCACGGCCTCGGCCACGTCCTCGACCATAACCTCGGCCTCTTTGGCTAGAATTTTCTCTATCTCCTTCATTGTTTGGAGATTCTTGATAGGTCTGAGTTTTACGACCTCTTCCTCTTTATCCACGACCTCTTCCTCTTTGAAAATTCGATTCACCTTTATTTTCAAGAGTAAGCTTGGTCTGTAGTGATTGTTCCACAATTCTTTCTTATGCTCTTTTTGTAATCCTTTGTTCGTGAACTTGAAGGGAACCCATAAGTTGTTCTAAAGACATTTCTTCCAAATCTTTAGACTCTTCAATCGCAACAGCAATAAAATCAAATTTTGAATCTAGTGATCTTAGTATCTTTTCTATCACTCTTTGATCACTTATTTGTTTATCATTTCTTCTCATTTGATAAACAATAGAAATAACTTTTGTGAAATAATCAGAAATAGTTTAAGAGGTATCTTATTGTAATTTTTTAAAATCGACTCGTAAAACTTGTAGACGGAGTTTTTTTTACCTTATCAACACCACCAAATGCTTTTTGAAGCATTTCCCAAGCCTCTTTTGAAGTATTTGCTGGAGCGATAATCTCGAACATCGTATCATCAAGCCCTTGGTAGATTGTGAAGCAGACCTTTTTCTCCTTTTTTTCTTCTATCTTTGAGTTGCTCTTTTGCTTTTGCATTCATCGCTCCTTCTTCTGCTGGACTTGGTTCAACAAATCCATCTTCTACAAACTCTTATACATCTTATACATCTTGAGAGCCTAGAAGAACCTTCATTTGGATGCACCATATGTCATAATTTTCTTTTGTCAATCTAGGGATTTGGAGTTGGAAGGTGCTTGAGGATGAAGCCATAGCTCTGATACCAATTGTTGAAGTTGATAGGAAGAAAGGATAGAGTTAGCATACTAACGAAGAGTCGGAGAAGGCAAAATCTTCTGTATTTCTCTCAATATTTTTATAATTTCATAAACTCTATATTTTCATGACTCAACATATGGGGTTTATATAGTTCCCTAAGATATATGCAGATTTATGCAGTAAGAATGAATATTTCTTTCAATAAACTCTATCAAGAATCAATAACCAATTTGACTTGTCCTTCCATAAATATTTTCTCTTAAAGAAATGAACCTGTCTTCTGATGAAATTAATCTCTTTATGATAACTGCACAAGTTTAATTCCAACATACCATCACTATTTCTGAGAGCTCCCTAAACCTTCCCAAAAAGATGAACCACTCATCAAAATTCTCTAGCATCTGGAAAATTATCTTGGAGTAGCACTTGCCATATGTGTAGGTGTCTATGGTGCCGATCGACTTCTCGGGGTTTTCAGTAGGCATCTTGATACAAGCAGCTTGCGCCGTGCTGCCTCTCTGTTGGGCATCGTGGATCCCAGATGGCAGCAGGCCTGTCGAGAAAGACAAGTAGGGCATTCCTTCCTATTCTTTTGGGATGTCCTTCCTCGAGGTATATCTACATCATTGAACAGAGGATTCCAGCCAGAGGCCAAGGCTGGAAGCTTGTGCTCGAGTCCCTCATGCTATGAATCCCTGACCTGTCTTTAAGGCTGGAAGAAAACTCTCGATTCTGATCAGTTCTATGGGACAATTCCTGGTTGACAGGAATCCCTGACCTGTCTTAAGGCTGGAAAACTCTCAATTCTGTGGACGTGAACGTGTGTTGATGTGAATTAAAGCTATGTTTAGGGGACAATTCCTGGTTGACAGTTGTGAAGTTGGTATTTGAGGTGCATAAATGACAGCTTTTTGGTGCAAGAGGTTATTGTCGAAACTTTTTTGTGGTGAACCAACAAATGTTGCAACTCTGATCAGTTCAATCATCTCAGCTAAATCATCAATGAGGTATGTTATTTGCTAAGGGATCCATCAACACTTTCTTTCCTAGTTTCCTGTAGCGACATATGGTTTACAGCTTATATGTGTGGGATCTTCCGTCAACGACGAAAGGAATTGTGCCCCTTTAATTCTCTTTTATTATGATGCTTTTGAAACAATCCTGCTTTCCGATGTAAGAGAAGTGAATCCTGTTTGTCCATTACGACCATCTTCTCGTAACAAAGAAGTTTGTGCTCGATGAGCTATAAATGCCACAACGTGTGAAATAATACCGTGTGCCTCCGGCTTGCCATCCTCCTTCCACCGTCGGTTCATGATAAAAATGATGGCGGAGTGGAGGTGGGCGAGCGTAAGAAGCCAAGGGTTAGGCAGAGAGGATGAGGGAATTGTAAGTCACGAGGTATTTTTGTGTTATTGGTTCGTAAAAAGGTCAGGCTAGAAGTAATTTTACTTCATCTTGTAAAAAAGTAAATTAATCTGTTTAGAAGTAAATTACTTCATCTTTTAGCAAAAGGTTATAGCTTTACAAGTAAATCTGTAAGCATTTGATATGCAAGTGAGGAAGTTAAATAAGTATCTTAAAAAGATAAACAAACGTACAGTCACATTACAAAAGATTTTTAATTACGTGTTCGACGTAATGGTAAGTTATTGTAGGTTCTTCTATATGTAAAATAGTGAATCTGATCATCACTCAACACTACTAAAAATTTTTATCAGTCGTATACCACCAACGGGCTATAGCGTGTTGAGATAGTTAACATTTGACTATACAGCGTTAGTAGAAAACAAATCATCACATACAAAAATTGAGTCATTTTAGGATAGTCTTGTCTACTCTTTCTTGTTTATGCTTTTTCAAGAAAAAAATAAAAAAATAAAAAAAATATATACTATCAAACAAATATACAGATAAATAAAAATAACAAACGATTCATTAACAAAGGTGTTGTGGGTATCAAACGATCATTTGTGACAATCTCCTCTTTTTTTGTTGACATTGTTATTGAAACTTGCTAATAGGCTTTGATGATTGCTTCTTCATGTCACAGGACGCCTTTTGGCTCCCAACTGATTTTCGTTTGAAAATTTTTAACTTTAAGTACCTCCCTCAATATGTGTAGTTCGTTGTACATAAATCTTATCTGAGAAACGAGACTTGTCCCTCTTGGATGTTTATCTCGTTGGAGCAATTTTTCCTTTCACATCCTTCTCTTCATAAGTTCGGAGATCACCATCTTCTTGAACTACTACACAATATTGAACAAATTGTGTACTATTTTATCATCATGAATGTATTTGCTTGATTGTGACTTTTATCAATATAACCCCTATTGTGTCTCAGAAGACCTAGCAATGTGTTAGACCCATTGCATATTTTAGCCTTTACATAAGTACCCTTCTCATGCCAAAGAGAAAGTTTTACCCTCTACGATGCTAAATTTTGATTGCCTTTGGATGACTATAGATAGTTTATTGTTCGCATACAAGTACTTACATGAGTACCAAATAAGTAAACCATTATATCAATGCGAAATGAGTGGACTAACTTGGGTGGAACTTAGTGAAGTGCCTAAGCCTCATGAAGAGAGGCGATATAGAAGACAAAACATAGAGCAAAGGCATTAAGCTTTCATTGGATAGAGGATAAGGATATAAACTTTTACAATGTAAGAGCAAGATCATGTAGGTCTATGATTTTCTCATTCTGATCAGTAGACTCATCTTGTATGGGGTTAAAGTCGAGGGGGGTTTTACATGCACCTTACCTTAGTAAGGCAATTAACGGAGGATCTAAGGTGAATCCACTTGCATAAGCAAGTCGGCAAATAGAAGGCCTTGGAACGAGATAAGATAATATGAAGATGGAGACTCTTTAAGAATATATTACGGTGCTACCATTTGAGTTACCACAAAGAAAGCTATACACAATGGAGATTATGCTAGAAGTAGAGGTCTAGGATCCAAACAATGACACACTTACGTTAGCAAAATCGACGAACTTCGAGAGCTATTGGGTGACTCTATTATGAAGTTGTACATCATCCATGTATGACTCGAGTGCAAGTGGACGAAGGTTGATTGCCAAAGGAGCGCACATAATCGGAAGTGGCAAAAGCCCTATCATGTGTCGATAAGGGCTAGATAAGAAAGATTATAGTCTAAATTCATCACGCAAAGATCAAAATTTATAATGAAGACATCACAAAGAGGTGACATGGAGCATTGGCTCAACTTAAAATAATTCAAGGCAATATGATGCACATGATACGAGTCCAATTAGTTCTTTTCAGTTCCTCGTTCTCAGCTTGGATGTTTCTCTGAGGCCTTGTCATGGATTATCCCGTGGATTCTCGCAGATCACTACTACTTCTAAACGAAGTACAGAATGGCCTTTCAACTCTTCTCGTAGGCTTTTCTGTCTTCTGTACTAACAGATTCGAATCAATGTTGCAGAATGGTTGGTGTCAAAACAGGAACATGGGTGTGCCCTCTCATCTGCTTACTCTATCTACTGGCCTTTCTACAAGTCGAAGGTGACAATGTGCCCATGACTCTGTTGAAAAGTGCAGTAGCTGAAGGAGCAGGTCTGTGTACCCATGGATTCTGTGTTGGATCTTATCTTCTTCATTCCTACGATAGTTTTTGGAACAAGTTCATTCTTGGATATCCACCCACAGCAGTTTTCAAATGAACTCATCTTCTTGTTTACCAGTTTGCTTGGATGGAAGTCCTCCAGCATATCATCTCTCCCTGGTTCTGGCTCTGGTGCAAATAACTGGTTGGTTTTCGTCGAGGTCAGTTTTTTTTTTTTTTTCTTGAAGTAGCTTGCAAACATTAAGATTGGTACGTTTTTATTATTGGCTGGTTAACCCATATCCAGATGTTGGATGCATATATGAGTTTTGTCAACATAGGATGGATGCCTGTCAAACCTGACTTCGTCATCTAGAACTGAAGCATGAGCTATGGCAATAGATATGGTGAATGGAATGCCTCTTAGATCATGATTTATCTTTAGAACTTTAATTCCTCGTAGTCTGAGTCTTCTATATTACATGCAACAGATAGATTGTTTTGCTACACAGTAGTAGGTGCAGAAAAATTCCTTTGATAGACAAAAAAAAAAAAAAAAAATTAAAGTAAAGGTAGGTTTACATTCACTGTTGAAAATGAAGTAACATCACTTGTATCCTTTTTTAATTATGTGTCTATTTGCTAAAAAAAAGAGTAATGTACACCAAGATTCACAATTTAATATACCTGTAATGTATTGATCATGTTTTGTTATGTATTATATCGGTTCGTATCGATATACCCAACATCGATATTGTCGGTGTATACCAAGTTTTGAAAATATATGTAAAAAATAAAAAAATAATTTAGTACAATGCAAATGACAAACTATTGAATCTATAAATACCATTCATATCATACTACTCACTACATAAGCTTAACGAGCTATTTGGCTTGTCAATTTTATTTAGCCTAAGTCATCGGTCAAAAATACCTAAAGCTAAAGTAAATAATATTATATTCATCAAACTCTTAAAAGTTAACATTAGCTTTGTTCACAATTGGGGTATTACAATATTATAAATATCGACGTACATAACATATCTTGATCCATTGGAACATCTAAAGTTTCTAAAGAATCTGTTCTTGGTCAAGGAATAAATCCCTCCCTGGTCATTTTGCAGGGAGGAGGTTGGTGCAGCACTGTTGAAGATTGCGTAGTACGTAAGAGCAATTTTAGAGGTTCCTCTAATCATATGCCGCCTCTCTCCTTCTCTGGCATGTTAGGAGGCGTTCAGACAAGCAATCCTGGTATGATTCATCTTCCTTCTCTACCATTTGTATTATGAACACAATTTTTTTTATGCATGTCAGATTTAACTTTGTGTGTCTATCATTCAAATGATGCAATCAAATACGATAACAACGCCAACGATATGGATCTTTTGCTATCATATTCTTTACTTTTGGTTCTTGCAATGCTTGCAGACTTCTATAACTGGAACCGTGTCAAGATTCGGTACTGTGATGGTGCCTCGTTTACAGGGGACGTAGAGAAAGTAGATCCTGTGAGCTCCTAATCCGATACTTTATGATATATGTTTCATTTCCTTACCAAGCAACGTCGTATCGATAACATTTCTTTCACATCATAGGCCACAAATCTCCACTTCAGAGGAGCCAGAGTTTGGCGAGCTATAATGAAAGATCTATTGGCCAAGGGGATGAACAAGGCAGAAAAAGTATGTGGATGTAGAGTAGTCAAGGTCTTATCGCTCTCGAAGTTCCTGTTCTAACGTTGGCGATTGCTCGCAGGCACTTCTTGGTGGTTGCTCCGCAGGTGGATTGACAACCATACTACATTGTGACAGCTTCCGCAGTCTTCTCCCAGCGAGTGCAAAAGTGAAATGCTTCTCCGATGCTGGTTATTTCATCGATGCGTAAGTTCAACATCATACATGTGAGATAAAGAGCGATGTTAAAAAATATTGATGCGTATGAGATAAAAGAGATGGGTTCAGAGGATAGTCGTTTATGGCTAAGGATTGAAAGAGTATACTGGAATAGCTTAAAACTTTTGGATTGGATTGATGACCCCTAAATCTCTATCTGGCTCAAACGTTAACCACCATAAGTACTATGGTTTCTCTGAACAGGAAGGATATCTCTGGAGCAGACTCGATCCAATCCTTTTATAATGATGTTGTTCAACTTCACGTATGCTCTGGCCTTCCATGCTTCTGATTGATGATTCCCTCCAACCTTTTTGTGATGATAATTCTGTGGTGCTTTTTTGTTTTCTGTAGGCATCAGCAAATAATTTGCCATCTTCATGCACGTCGAGGTTACCACCAAGCAAGGTGGGAAGTAATACTTTCGTTCGGGAATATATATCAAGTCATCTGACCTACTCTTTGGTTACGTGAATACATGCAGTGCTTCTTCCCACAGAACGTGGTGGCCACAATGAAGACACCCCTTTTTATACTCAATGCAGCATATGATCAATGGCAGGTTATGACTTTAATGAGCTATACTATCTTAAATCTCCTCTCGTGAAGGTTTCTACTGTGTGACGTATGTTGCCTAATCGGTGAGTTCGTCCACATCGCAGATCAGAAATATTTTAGTGCCAACCTCTGCTGATCGCAATAAGACTTGGGGAGACTGCAGGCTCGATATGAAGAAATGTTCTTCCGATCAACTAAAGACACTCCAAGGTTGGTGTTACCATATATGTTTTTGTTGTCCGACATGCGAGTTGGGTTTGAAATTATTCGATATCCATTTTAGAGTTCGTCTTAATCTGAGGTGTCGACGCTAGGCATAGACTCAGCTAGCTACACCTAAGGTGTATCTGATAATATCCTTTTGATACTTAAGTTAGTAAGAGCTCGTATCGAAGTTAGAGAAAACACACTAGAGGACCTTTTCTTTTTATAGTGTGATAGTTGACTGTTCGATAGAGACGAATGTCGATGATAATGGTTATTCACATTATTTGGCCACCATTGAGTCATGAGATCGTGCATCGAATTTGACAATTATAAAATAATAATTCTATCGAGTCAGCTTTTCCATGTCTCATTTATCGACTGAACGACGGTGTGATGTGTCGGTGACCGTCACGTCATGCCCTGGATTAGGCGATTCAAATACTGATCCTTTAAGAACCTGTGGATCAGCTGGCGACTGTTAAATAGATGTAATTCTAGATTTATGTGGTCAACTGTCAAATAATACTTCTTCGTGTCAAGAGTGAGCTAATAATACGTGGATATCAGGTTTCAGGACAACGTTCCTGAACGCACTGCCGGGGGCAGGCAGCTCGTCTACGGGAATGTTCATCCTCTCATGCTACGTTCATTGCCAATCTGGAGATGCGGATACGTGGTTTGCAGATGATTCTCCAAGGATCGATAACACTGTAAGCAGCTCTACAGCTCTCTGAAACCTTCATCACTCCTATATTATTCTATCAGAAAATGTTGATCATTTTGTTTCTTTCTTGCAGCCGATTGGGAAGGCTGTGGGAGACTGGTACTTCGATCGGAGTTCTGCTGTAAGGAAGATCGACTGCCCATATCCATGCAATTCTTCGTGTCGTAATGTTGCCAAAGTTTTCATGGAAGAGTAGCATTCTTGTCATATTTCCTAATCACAGAAATGTTTCTCATGCATGGATGCATGTAAGCTTATAAAGTGATATATGATAACTCTTTTATGTGGAGACATAACGGTGATGAATTAGTATATAATTATATGCGTCTTTGGTTGGTCTAATGTACAGGGTTATAAGTTTGTGGTACGATTTGAAGAGGGAAGGCTGAAAAGAAAAAAAATCTCTTCTTTCTTTTATATTTTTCTTATCTGGCAATCCGTCTTATTAACATTTTTAAAAATGGTAGCTATTTTTTGATTGATTGATTTTTTTTTTTTTTGCCTATTCTTAGATTAATTGATTAGTTGTATTCATTTAACTAGTTTCAAAATGAATAATCCCAACTATGTTTGGATGCCCAAAGTTTGGATCTCATATGCATGGGACATGAAATACATTCAAAATGTAGTGGTAGATGTTATGATCTTAAATTTAATTGACCTTAAATTTTGATCTTAGATGTTATGATCTCTTGCTACAGTTCCTTCTACCTCAAATTTCACCATTCAAAGTCTTTTAGCACTTCATCCAGTTGTTTTGAGAAGACCCAACCAGTCCTACCACTCGCTTTGCACCTCAGGAGGAGGTTTTAAGTGTCAACAACAAGAGAGGAGATCAAAATTGATAGTAATTTCTTTTCTACTGAGAGCACCCATCTGTTGTCTAAAAGCAACCTATATTTGAACACTTTCGTTAGTCTTTTATCATGCTTTATTCCGTTGCCTAGCCCTTATAGTTAACACTTTAAAATCACAAGTAATAGAGGTTATTTTCTTTTAATTTTATAATTGTTCTTAGCAATATCTCCTCCTTTGTCAAAAATTTCATCCGAGAGGTTGTACCGGATTGATAGATCATCAAACTCGAATCCCATACAAATCAACATTAACATAGCATTAAATGAAAGCTCCAAAATACTAGAAACCAAGATTCATCGTACCAGTTTATATCAATGTACCAAGTTTATCTCAGTATATTATAATGTAATATTATATTTTATAATATTATATAATCTTAATATAATATAATATATATTAAAAAATAAAAGGGGGCGACGTCACTGAGGCGACGTCTCGTTCCTTCTCCCTGCACAAGGAGACGTTTTGTCTCCCCGTGTGGTGAAAAGGAATCTCCCGCCGATGAAGAAACGCCCATGGGCGACGGATCATGTCGGTGACGGACCACACGGGGGAACCAGCAATGAGAAGCACACGCGAGGTATTTTTCTTGCTCTTCTTCTTTCTCCCTCAATCGACCGTCGACGATCAAAATTGACTCCAATGGTCGATTTAGGTAGATGCGATCCATGTACCAATCGGTTGGTGGAGCACGATCTGAGGCTTTACCACTCGGTAAGGCAATCCTTGCTAGAAACATCACTTCAAATAATTCAGATTCTTTAAGAGTACAAACATGAACAATATTTACAGGTCTTACGACATAGTTTTTAAAGAATTATTTTTCTATTCAAAAATAACATTATTTAAAACCCAATAAGAGCAAGGAAAACATCAATCAATCAAACAACAAAATGAATAACATTTATAATGGAAGCAAACAAAATTAAAATCTACGTTTAGAAAGTAATAGCTATTTTAGGAATAATAGAATGGGCAATCCTTTACCATTTAACAAAGTGAAGTATTTAATTCAAGATTCAAGTTTCTACAACAAAACATATAAAAACAAGTAGAGAAAAATGTTGAACCAGCACATCATTTCTCTGGCTTGCTTGCATCACATGATATATTGCATAATTTGACTTTGGAACTTTAATAAAAAATGATTGTCGACATAATCAGGGTTTGCAATATCGTATTATACTGCTCTATATACTTAGTGCGTCCGATCCGATAGAGGATAGGTATACTCGTCTGTATCTTAGTATACTATGTGTCGATATGCTCGGGTATGTACCATATTGACAATCGATACGCTAGTATGATACGAGATTGTGAACCTTGGGCACTAAGGGATAATCAGAGTGGATTCAAAAAAGCTGTTGGCCTTCAACAGTAGTGTTGCTTTGTAATGATGTGTGCTAGCTTTAACAAGAAAAAAAGAAGAACATAATAATATCTAAGTCATTTGAGATCATCCATGGATACACCAAATACATGGATAATCTCTTGAAGAGTATGTAAAAACTCATTCACTCATCAAACAAATGTATACTATAGCAATACCCTTACTAATAAATCCAAAAGATCTGAAAGTTATGTTCATGAATAAGATTAATCACAAAAAAATCCTATCTGATTAACTAGATTGCTAAGACAAAATTCTGATATTCGAAACCTTAGAAACATATTTTTGGAAAAAACAAAAATGTGCAGACAAAATTTCACAAAATATATTTTTTTGACTAAAAAATATATCCCGATTAGTGAAAGTTGTATAAAAGTGCCACAATAGTACTGAAGCTCAATATATGACACATAACTAGTAGGGACTGACCCAACCCTATCCGACCCTATGTGATCTCATACGTCCAAAGTTTGCTAGATAATCAACATATTCTTTTAAAATGTGGGCTTACAAACAATTACTTAATGCTTTTAGATTTCGACTTCCAAACATAAGATCCAATTGTGATTTATAATATGAATAAATATAAGAAAAATAATCTTTTTCATAAAATCTGATTTCCTTCTTTAACATGATCCATATGGGGTTCGGGTTCGATGATTCATCGATCCGAAGAACGATACTACCTCTCATATGAAAGTTTTAATAAAGAGAAATATGAGCTAGAACATCAACCGTAAAATCCAAAGAAAACAACCACAGCTAAAATGCCAAATACAAGTATTAAGGCAATGGGATAGAAGTGCAATAAGAGACTAATAGATGCATAAGAACATAGGTTGCGTTTGGATAGCACGTAGGTGCTCTTTGCGGATTGAGGATCGCTGCTAGTTTTAATCTCCTCATTCTACCATGCTGCTGGAACCTCCTAAGGTTTGGACATCAAGTAATAGGCCTTAGAGACTTCTCACAATAGTTGGACAGAGCTTGATGTAGAGCTTCTGCTCTTGGAACTTGAGGAAGAAGGGTTTTAGCATGAAGCTTGGCTGCACCTTGTAAAATTACTCCTCTCTCTTCTTCTCTCTTCTCTTGATCTTAATGGAGGCTGGAAAAGCTAGGGTAGATTGGGCTACTTGCTATAACTTTTGGGTGAGGGCAGGCATAGGGAAAGTCCTACCCTTATTAGGAGTTGGTGCCACTCTCTCCTTGTGGCTACCCCTATTTTGGTGAGGGTTGTCTTAATTGTACTACGACTATGATTTAACTAAGTGGCCAACTATGTCTTGGGATTTGCTTGACCAAATAAGGCTTTGAGGTTTCATAGGACTCTTAGATAGGGATTGGCCAACTTGGTTGAGTGGTATTAAGATCATCACCGATCACAGCTCCTCCAATTTGATAATTCATGTTTCGGTGAATCTTGAGTTGAAGTTGAGAAAATTCTACTTTAGCAGTTTCTTTGAAGAACCATCTTTTAGTTTCGGAACATCTCTATATACGGTGACAACTCGAGTTGGCATGTATTGTCTCTAATTGATTTTAAGTCTTTGAATGGTCTATATCGAGTAGGCTTTAGCTTCTTTCCTTCTCCTTTGAATTTTTTCCCAGGGTCTAGCCAAACAAGGTCTCCATGGAAATAGTGTCGATTGTGTCATATTTATATTTTTGTTGGCTTCGTTGAAATTACTTCTCAACTTCTTCTTTATAGATCAATTCTCGATAGAGCATAAATTTTATGTCGGTTCTTGCTTTGACTATCCATGATGTCTTTAGATTATGGGTCTTCCACTTATATGTTTGTATAGTCTTTTCATGAAAACTAGGTATAACCCACAATTGTCGAGGCAAGTAAAGACTTACGATTGAGGATCATGATAACATGTTAGCTAACTTGTTTCGCACTCCCTTTTTGTACTTGAATTGCCACATAGATGACATCCACTTCATATGTTGTATATGCTACAATTTGGATTATGTTTGAAGGTATTGAAGTGATCGATGGTCAATGTAGACGATCATCTATTTCCCTAAGAGATCGACATGCTAATGCTTGATTGCTTAGTGTAGCATGAGCAATTTTTTATCATAGTGGTATACCATGATTCAATCATCTTGCATCAAAACAACTACCATTGCATGTCCTGATGCATCCGTCAGTCATTGCAAATTTGGTAAGGCTAGCATGGGTACCTCACTATGATCCATGGCAACGAGTATTGACTATGATCATGTTCAAGGCACGATGGCTGACACACATGCTAACTTCTTTATTTGACACCATCACCACCGATGAGCCACAAGGAGAACTACTTGGTTGAATGATGCCACTCTTGATAAGCTCAACAATTAATCTCTAGATTTCTTTATCCTCTAAGATCGAGCTCTAGACATGCTAAGATTCGATAAAGGGGAACCATGGATAAGCTAGATTCCATGCTCAATCATACATCGTTGGTGAAGAGTGTTGTGTTCTTCAAAAAACTTCAAATACTTGTTAATGCGCTACTAGAGGCCTTTGACTTCTATGGTTTTATGGGGAAGCCAAGGCTAATATTCGTGTCTGTGCTGTGATCGGTCAAATGAGTAGGAGCACAAACTTTTAGCATGTGTTCACCATCGTCTTTGCTTAGGCGACTATCACTATTACATCCTAAAGGTGTGAACATATCATAAATAAAATATTTTTTTAACTCTATCCACATTCCAAACCCAAGATCCAAAATATAAAATTTATGTTAAGGACATCAAAAGTATTCAATTCTCATTCACACGCACTTAGAACCTATTTAGTTTATAATCATTCAACATATCACTTAACTCTACAAAACCTAAAGCGAACTCAAAAATTATTAACAACTACTTATAAACGCACAAAATGAAAGAAATATCATAGTCATGATTATTTATCATAAGTTCACATCAACATGAAAGCTTCAGAATTAATATTTTAAATTCTAAAACATAAGATATATTTTAACATTTACAACAACACAAGCAGATTTTTGGACAACATTACAAGCAAAGTATTCTTTTACAGTAACATATGTTAAACTACCAAAGGCTTGCCACTAACTTCTAGCATCCGTCTACCGCAACCCAAATCTAGCAAGAGCATGAGTGACATGCTAACTCGAAAAATTTATATAATAATAAAATGAGCTACAAAGCTTAACAAACGATTTTCATATCCATGAGATAAGGATGAGAAATCATATAACATAAGGATCAAGATGCATAGCAAAGAGCAAAGAGCAATATATAAATACCAAGCATTTCATATGTTTCATACTTGACAAGGAGCAAAAAGTAATATATAAATAAATTAAGATCAAAAGACATGAGCTTAAGAGTCATATTTGTCATTTTATTTGATTTCTCAATATCAAATGAACATATAACAACATATAGCAACATATAAGTAGATCAAGGTCAAAATACAAGACATGATCTCAGGAGTCATGTTTGACATATCATTCAACTCATTGATAAAAAACGAGCAAATGATAATAATATATAAGAGAATCAATGCCAGAATGCAAGGAAATTAGCTCAAGAGTAGTCATATTTGTCATTTTATTTGATTCATTCATAACATTGGAACAAATAGCAACATCTAAGTGAATCAATGTTAGGTGGCTATTGTCGACTCTTATAACAAGTGAGCTCTATTAAATTGCCACATCTCTTTTGAGAGAATCTTATTTTCTAGTTGGCCATATCTTATCTCGAGACTGCAAACTAACATATTCCAACGTCTCATGCAGAATTTTCTGGTGCACCCTTTTCCCTATTTACTATGGCCATACAGCTATAATTAAAAAAAAAAATCAGTCACATATAACACCTAGAGTTAAGATGTATTGGAACATCTCATGCACAATAAACTTTAAATTTTATTGACATATGTAATTTAAATTTTTTAAAAAATATATTAGTTCTTATGATTTTAATCATTAGTCATTTAAATCTTTATAATTTTGCTCATATTTAAAATAATCCTACATTATAAAAAGCGTAATATGTAAATTATTAATATAATGATATATATAATTTAAATTAAAAAAGTTCATCTTATCAAGGAAGATGGAACGACGGAGACCATAGCGATGTACGTTGACGAAGAGACAGAGGTAGAAGAGGCCGAAGGAGGAAGTATGGTAAGAGAGTTGGACCATCACATCATAGACATCGTAGGTGAGGGCGCAAGAGAAGATGAAGTAGGACACGATGGGGACAAAGATGCTCCGAAGGAGGAAGAGTGACCAAAAGACCATTATGTGTCGAGAGTCAAACTAGTTGACGCATATCCACCTGAGGCAATAACGAAACTCTTGAGCTCGTCGTCAACGCAGGAGAGGCTACATGCATATGATGTCATGCTATGTAGTAATAGCTCGATGCTGCTACTGCTAGTCGCTTCCATCACGATGTCTCCTTCAATTATTGATAATGATCTTAATTTTTTTAATTTAAATTATATATGTTATTATATTAATAATTTATTGTGACTCAATTTATTCCGTAAATAAACTGCAACATTTATTAATTCATCTCTACTGATGATGAATTTTGATCTGCAGCAATTTTGCAAGCAATCTCATGGTTGTCAATTGCCACATTACCTGGGACGTCGCTTTCTATTGCCATGCTCACTCTCTTTCTCCTCCTCGGGAACCTTGGTGCTTCTATAGGAGAGGATGCCATTGTTGTGGAGGTTGGGAAGCATTTGTATTCTCCATCACAATCTGGCCAACTTCAGTCCTTTTGCATGGATGTCAGCCTCTCTCGGGGGCATCCTTGTGGCATAGCCATCGACGAGCTCTCTCCCAAAACTATGTTCCTCATCTTTGTAGTCCTCCTGGTTCTCCAGTTCTTCATGACCATGTTGAAGTTGATAGAAAGAAAGGATAGAGTTAGCACACTAAGGAAGAGTAGGAGAAGGCAAAATCTTCTGTATTTCACTCAATATTTTTATAATTTCACAAACTCTATATCTTCATGACTCAACATATGGGGTTTATATAGTTCCCCAAGATACATTACATTTATGCAGATTTATGCAGTAAGAATGAATCTTTCTTTCAATAAACTCTTTCAAGAACCAATAACCAATTTGACTTGTCCTTCTATAAATATTTTCTCTTGAAGAAATGAACATGTCTTCGATTGAAATTAATCTCTTCATGATAACTGCACAAGTTTAATTCCAACATTCTCCCCCCTTAAACTTGTTCCATCCAACATGCTAAGTTTTTTTCGAAGATGTTGAAATGTTTTAATTTTGAGAGGTTTTGTAAAAATATAAGCCACTTGTTCACTTGTCTTGACATGGTATAGCTCCACTTCTTTGTTTTTGATATGATCTCTTATAAAATGAAATCTTGTGTCGATATACTTTGATCTTTCATGGTAGATTGGATTCTTGGCTAAGGCAATAGCTGATTTATTATCAATATAAATTTTGGTTGACTTCTCCTATGGCATATGAAGTTCCTGAAGCAATCTTCTTAGTCATATTGCATGACAAACACAAGAAGATGCTGCTATGTATTTTGCTTCACAACTTGATAGAGCAACTATATGTGGTTTTTTTGAAGACCAAGTAAATGTAGCTCCACCAAAATAAAATACAAATCCAGTTGTACTCTTTCGATCATTGTAGCTTCCAGCCCAATCAATGTCACTATATCCAATAAGATCCAGTCCTTTTGATGATGAATAGAATATTCCATACTCAATTGATCCCGTAATATATCGTAAAATTCTTTTAGCGATATTTAAATCAGAAGTCTTAGGAGATTCCATGTATCTACTTATTAAACCAACTCCAAATAATATATCAGGTCGAGTGCATGTCAAATACCTTAAACATCCAACTAGACTTTTGTAATAAGTTGGATTAATATATTTACCTTCACCTTCTTTGGTCAACTTGGTGCCATACTCAATAGGTGTATCTATAGGATAACAATCTTCAATAGAAAACTTATTTAGGACCTCTTTTGCATAATTTCCTTCTGAAATAAAAATTCCTTCATTATTTTGTTTAATTTCGATACCAAGGAAATAAGACATTAAGCCCAAGTCAGTCATCTCAAACTCTTTCTTCATAGAGTATTTAAAATCTTTAATCATGGAGCTACTACTGCTTGTAAATATTAGATCATCTACATATAGGCATACAAACATGATATCTCCATCAATGTTAGATTTTATATAGAGAGCATGTTCATGTGGACATTTAGAAAAAATGTTTTGAATAAAATAAGTATCTATCCGAGAATTCCATGCTCGTGGGGCTTGTTTAAGCCCATAAAGAGCTCTCTTTAACTTGTATACTTTGTCTTCTTGTTCATAAATAATAAAACCAGGGGGTTGTTGAACATATACCTCTTCTTCAAGAACTCCATTAATGAATGCTGATTGGATATCCATTTGTAAAATTTTCAATTTCATTTGAGCTGCTAAGGAGATAAGTAATCTTATTATCTCCAATCGAGCAACTGGTGCGAACACTTCTTCATAGTCGATCCCATATTATTGTTTATATCCCTTTGCAACCAATCGTGCTTTATAATTCTCCACCTCTCATTGTGCATTTTTTTTGTTTTGAAGATCCACTTAACACCGATCGCTCGGTGGTCTTATGAAAGTGTAGTAAGCTCCCATGTATCATTTTTGTTGATTGTATTAATCTCCTCCTTCATAGCTTGTCTCCATTTTTCTTCTTTATAAGCTTCTTCAAAAGTTAATGGATCATATCCTGCAAAAAGATAAAATAGAGAAAGTTTATCATTGTTAGTATCAAATCTCTGAGTCACATCATATATCTCCTGGATCGGACTTCTTGAATCATGTGACCTAGCTGATCTCGGTGATGATTCTATAAAGCCTCTTCTGTGCTTGCTTGTATTATATCATCCTCTTCTGATGATATAGCTTTCCTATGTTGTTCATTACTTTTCCAGTCCCAAATCTGTTGTTCATTAAACTCAACATCTCTTGTCATCACAACTTTATTTGTGATAAGATTGTAGAGTTTGTATCCATTGGAATTTTCAGCATAACCTAATAAAATACATTTCTGACTTTTATCTTCAAGTTTTGTTCTCTTTTCTTCTAGTATCTTGGCAAATGCAACACTTCCAAAAATTCTTAAATGATCAACTCTTGGGTTCTGCAGGCTCCATACTTCTTCTGGTGTAGAATTACCAATTCGCTTTGTTGGAAACCTGTTAAGTAAATAAACTGCACAAGCAATAGCATCCCCCTAGAATTCTTTAGGAATCTTTCTTTCCTTTAACATGCATCGGACCATATTAAGTATAGTCTTATTTTTCCTTTCTGAAACACTATTTTATTGAGGTTTGTATGGCATAGTAAATTGATGTAAAATTCCATTATTTCTACAAAAACTTTTAAATTCATTTGACGTATATTCACCACCTCTATCTGTTCGTAAACATTTAATCTTGCAACCACTTTGTCTTTCAACTAATTCTTTAAATTCTTTGAATTTGTTTAACACTTCTTTCTTTCCTTTAAAATATAGACCCAAGTTTTGCCACTATGATCATCAGTGAAGGTAAGAAAATACATGCTTCCTCCAAGTGATACTGGGCTAATAGGGCCACAAACATCTGAGTGTACAAGATCAAGTCGATGTCATGCCCTTTTTGTTCTGCTGATTTTGAAAGGCTTTCTTTCTTGCTTACCCATAACACATACTTAACATAATTTTGATGGGCGATCAATTCTTGGCATTCCTATCACCATATTAAATTTCTCTAGCAGTTTTAAAGTTTCAAAATTTAAATGTTCATATCTAAGATGCCATAATGTAGAAATGTCCTCAATATCAGTCTTAAAACAACTTGATCGATCAAAAATGGATAAATATAGAGGAAACATTCTATTCTTCGCCATTTTCACATGTGAGATTAATGTCTTAATCTTATCATAAATTGAAAGAGTCATATCTTTCATCTCAATATTATAACCTTTTTCAAGTAATTGTCCCAAGCTAAGAATATTATTTTTCATATCAGGCACATAATAAACATCTGAAATGCGTAACTCTTTGCCACTATGGAGTCCAAGAACAATTTTACCTTTACCTCTTACTAGTCTTTGAGATAGATCACCTAATGTAATATTTCCAGAATAGCTTGTATCAATTTCTAAAAATAATTCTTTAATGCCACACATGATTTGAAGCTCCTGTATCTAGATACCATGTCATAAACTGATCTTCCTTTAAATTATCATAAGTCATTAATAAAACTTGATTTTCATTCTTCTCTTCCTTTTCAATAAAATTTGCCTTATCACCTTGATTGTTAGGATTATAATAGCATTCAAAGGAGTTAATGCTCATACCTTTTGTAAATATAGCATTGTATTTCAGACCTTTTAGAAATTCTGCCACGTCCACGGCCTCGGCCACATCCTCGACCATAACCTCGGCCTCTTTGGCTAGAATTTTCTCTATCTCCTTCATTGTTTGGAGATTCTTGATAGGGCTGATTCTTGCTGCCTCTTCCTCTTTATCCACGACCTCTTCCTCTTTGAAAATTTGATTCACCTTTATTTTCAAGAGTAAGCTTGGTCTGTAGTGCTTGTTCCATAATTCTTTCTTCTGCTCTTTTTGTAATCCTTTGTTCATGAACTTGAAAGGAACCCATAAGTTGTTCTAAAGACATTTCTTCCAAATCTTTAGACTCATATGCATGGGACATGAAATACATTCAAAATGTAGTGGTAGATGTTATGATCTTAAATTTAATTAACCTTAAATTTTGATCGAGAAAAATATATTAAAAGTATAATTAATCAAATATTGAGTACAAGTAAAAAATTATATGCAAAGTTAATGATAATAAGAAAGTAAATAATAAAAAATAAAAAGTCATAAAAAAGAATTATAAATTGATTTATAATGATTTGATCCTTTCTACCTATATCAATATTTAATTCCTTTATCTTTAAGGCCACCGACGATCTTTCTTTCAATAGTGAAAATCAAATATCCTCATTATAAATTTCTATTTTTCTAAGTTTGAGAGAATCTTCACTCCCAATATTTTACAAGATATACAAAACTTTACAACCTCAGGATTTAATGTTCTATCATCAAGTTCGATTGAGATATTTGTAGGCTCCAAAAGACATTTTAAAAAAATAAAATATCGAATTCTCATAATTTCTTTTAAAAAAATAAAATATCGAATTCTCATAATTTCATATTAGAGTGGTTCAGAAGGTATCACTATCACAATCGGCCACAATTCTGCACTCCAACGATCCTACTATCACCATATGCAATGCCACTATCAAAATGATAGACAAAGCACAAATGATGCTTGTCAACTAACTCAAGCACTATCATTACTTAGGCCTAGCAGTACCATTACCCTTCTTAATGATGAACTTCTTTCCATCCTTTTGAAAGATGTATTGTTGGGGCTAGCAATAATAGATAGCTTCTCGATCTCACAAGTATGAACTTCCAAAATTGACTTGACATATGTCGAGAGGCACCATCTTACATGTCACTTCATTGATGTACTTGATGGTAATGGCAAATTTGAAAATGAACTAGCAAACTATCTTCATCTCAATGTTATTGTTGATCCACCCCAAAGGATATGACTTTAAATGAGGAATAGTCTCGAATCCAATCTAGTTTGATTTGATCATCTCTTATGGTAGTGGTAGTCATACACCTACTCTAATTGTTCTTCTCTTTCTTTGGGAAGAGTTCGAAGTGTACTTTCCAATACTTCTCCTGTGTATGGCCTACAATTTTATAATGATCGTAAAATAATCATTTCTTTTGGAAGAAGATGAGGTTTTACCACTCTCCGTATTCCTTTTGGCTTTTGAGTGCTTCCCTTTGGCATTCTCTGTATTCTTCTTAGTGTGAGTGAATCTTCTCCTCGATCTTCACTGCCATCATGCTTGCTATTGTGATGTCATGAGTTTTAAGGGAGCTTAGTTTGGTATTGATCTATGTATTGAAACCGACAATGTATTTATCAAAGTCGAGTGATCATCAAGGGAGATTTTAAGTGCCACCACTTATTGTTAAAACTTAGTGGTGTATTCTAACCAAGGTTTACAATTTCGACCTACCGGGTGATACATACCAGTTCGTCAGGTTGTTGATACGCGGATCGCTTACTACCGGGTGGTACTGCCCGCTACTGGGTGGTACCACAAAAAATCGACCATTAGCGATCCATTGTGGGAGAAATTGACTATCGACGGTCGATTGAGGGAGAAATCGGGTTGATTGAGGGAGAAAAGGGAAGAAGAAGAAGAAGAAAAGAAGAAAAAGGAAGAGAGAAGAAGAAATCCTAGCACCATCCTCGCCCGCGCACTATCGTCGCCCTTGCCCGCACGTCGTCACCGCCCGCGGGTTGCCCACACACCATAATCGAGCAATTGCTCTTGCCCGTATTTTTCTCCTATGCAAGGAGACGGAATGTATCCCTATGCGGGGCAAAAAGATCGAGGCGACATCGCCCATTTCTTTTCTTTTTTAAATATATTTAATATATAATATAATATTATATTTTAATATATCGGGCGGTATGCACTATGCATACCACCCCGGTACCGGTACCTATAATATGTTGGTACACCGGTACGGACCGGTAAGTCAAACCTTGATTCTAACAAAGACTAATCCCTTCCTTGGTGTAGGTAGTGTCACTTCATCTTTCTTAGAGATACCTCATAGGGTAGAACAAGGTTTATAATACCATGTCATACCGCTCGGTATGTATCGATCTGATAGAGGACCAATATAGCCCGCTATCTTAGTGTATCATGTGTCAGTATGTTCGGTATAGCTCGATACGTACTGTACCGTAATCAATACACCGATATGATACAAGATTGTGAACCTTGGGGTATAATTCTTCTTATATGAGCCTTTTAAATTATGTTTAGTGGCATGTCTTCAACGTAGACATGCGAGCATGTGTCCAATCAACTTGAGTCACACAAGCATCATCCAACCCTTGTAGTTATAATCATAGAGATCAAAGTAAATTTTGTTGATTTATCTATAAGTCTAATAACTCAGTGTTGATCGAGTCGAAGGAGTGTATGTTGATACAAGCATCAACTTGAAAGGGTCAAGTTTTTGTTGTATTATTCTCTTCAACAACATCTTCAAGATTTTATGTCTCTCTCTCCGCTATGGCATTCTTTGCTAAGTTGTCCTTCATTGTTGGGTTAGCTTGAGCTTGCATCCAACCCATCACGATCTCTATCTACTATGCTAATACTATCATTTGGTTAGTAAGGTGAACCAAATCTGTTGGGTTGTTGCTCGTCATCCTGTCGATGGTTCTTCTGGGTGGGTGGGGCTTAAATTCCAACTCTTGTAATTCTTGGACCAACTTTTCGTATCTTTGTCTCGTGGCTATCATCCAAAAATAAATTAGTCTTAAAGTTCAAAAAAGTATTTTAATGGACCAAAAATAGAAAAACTGATCATTTATGACTTAAAATAGATATTTTGAGAAAAAACATAATAATTTCAACATAAATTGGTTAAAGTATTAATTAAGAAATATTAGGCTTTTATAAGTGCTTAAACTGAAAATATACCATTTAATGGTAAATTTTTTTTTTGAATTGTTACTTTAATACCACCTGACTTATATGGAATTCAAGTTTGATGTTCCATCAATCCGATACTACCTCTCGATGAAAGTTTTGGTTGAGAAAAGAAAAATACTAGAAGATCAACATAAAACCGAAAGAAAACCTATGTTGCCAATAAAGCTAAAAGGGCCAACTACAAGACTTAAAAGAATAGAATAGAAGTATGATAAGAGAGTTATTGATGCATAAGAACGTAGGTTATTTTTAGACAACACTTAGGTGCTCTCGACTGATTAAGGATCACTATCGATTTCAGTCTATTCCTCTCTTGCTACTATAACCTCCTCTTGAGATTTAATTAATAGACAAAATAGGCTTCAGGGACCTCTTACAATAGTTGGATTGAGGGAGAAAAAGGAAAGAAAAAAAAGAAGAGGAAAAGAAGAAAGAAGAAGAAGAGAAGAAGAAGAATACTTGCTGTCGTCCTTGCCCACACATCGTCGTCGCCCGCAGGTCGCTCGCAAGCCGTCGTCACCCGCGGGCGATTTTTCTCCCGCGCGGAAAGAAAGATCGAGGCGACATCGCCATTTTTATCTTTTTTTAATATATTTTAATATTTTAAATATAATATAATATATTATATTATATTATATTTTAATATATTTTAATATACCGGGTGGTACGCATTGTGCATACTGGTCGGTACTAGTACTATACCGATACCGATAAAATATCGATATACTGGTATGGACGGGTAAGTAAAACTTTGCTAAAAACTGTAAATGACTCCTCGAGTGAAACATCGAGTGATGAGGACAATGACATTGTATTATTAACCAGAAAAATTAAAAAATATAAGAAAGAACAAAAATTATAAAAATAAAAATAAACAAAAAGGGATAACATTATATGCTTTGAATGCAAGAAGCTAGGACATTTCAAAAATGAGTGTCCTCAATTAAAGAAGAAGGCGCCACACAAGAAGAAACTCTCTCGGTGACTTGGGATGATTCAAACTCATCAGATGAAGAAGACCACATCAAAGAAGAAATTGTGAACTATGCTCTCATGGTCATCCATGACGAGGTAAGTGAGTCTTAAAATATCTCCTTTACTAAATTATTGAATAGTTTTCATGAGCTTTATGATGAGTTAAAAAAATTAGTAAGTTTTATAAATTACTTAAGAAAGACCATGAATTACTAGTTAGTAGATTTGATCAAGTACATGAAGCATCACTATCGCTTAGTTCATGTACCAATATGAAACTTAAGATGAACTTAGAAAAGAAAACTTTATATTAAAATAAACATTAAAAAAGTTTTGAAATAGGGAATACATTTCTAAACATAATCCTTGCAAATAAGGGTCATGTTTATAAGAAAGAAGATATAGGCTTTGTTGAAAATATTCAATAATAGCTAACTATCTTCGTTAAAGGACCCATTCTAAACTTACCACCAAAAATAAAATATAACTTTTGTGATAGAATAGGGCATAAAGCCTAAAAATGTTCATTTAGAAAGAATGCTCCACATAAATTAATTTGGGTTTCTAAAGGAATTATAAACAACCAAAAACCTTTAGATAAACTTGGTAAAACTTTTAATGAGGGACCCAAAGTAAAATGGATACATAAATTAAAACCTTATTTCTTGTAAGTTTATTTCCAAACTAAGGCTAGGAGCACCAAATAGTACCTTGATAGTGGATGCTCAAGGTACAAGACCGGAGATCCAACTTACTTTTCTAAGCTCATTAGCCTAAATGAAGGAGTTATCACCTTCGGAGACAACAACAAAGGAAAAATCAATGGGAAAGGAACCATAGGTAACATATTAAACATTTTGATTGAAGATGTGCTACTACTTGATGGTTTGAAACATAATTTACTTAGTATTAGCCAATTATGTGATAAAAACATATTGTTAAATTTGAATTTAATTCTTGTATAATTGAAATATCACACAAAAATAAATTTATAATTGCTTTAAGAAACAAAATGAGTATACTATTGACATTGAAAATTTTTGTAATAAAACATGCATTTTGACTTCAAATGATGATGCTTGGATTTGGTATAGAAGATTAGGTCATGCTAGCATAAAACTCTTAAACTAAATCACAACTAAAGATCTAGTAAGAGGTTTACCTAGTCTTAAGTTTGTTAAAGATAAAATGTGTGATACTTGCCAAATAGGATAGCAAATAAAAGGTAGCTTTAAGTCAAAAGATCATATAACCACCTCTAGGCCACTACAATTGATCCATATGAATTTATTTGGACCAATTGATACGACAAGCTTAGGAGGAAGCAAATATGTCCTTATCTTGATGGATGATTATAGTAGATTTACTTGAACTTATTTCTTGACACATAAAAGTGATTCCTTTAAATGTTTCTCAAAATTTTATAAATTTATTCAAAATAAAAAAGATTTTATGATTTCGTCAATATGTAGTGATCATGGTGATGAATTCCAAAACAATGAGTTTCAAAATTTTTGTAAGTCAATACGTATATCTACAACTTCTCTACTCCTAAAAATACACAACAAAATGGAGTAATAGAAAGAAAAAATAGGAGCTTATAAGAAATGACTAGAACCATGTTAAACGAACATAGTCTACCCAACTATTTTTGGGTTAAAGTTGTTAACGTGACATGCTATGTTTTAAATAAGGTTCTTGTAAGACCACTACTCTCTAAAACTCCTTATGAACTATAGAATGATAAAATACCCAATATTTTGTATTTTAAAATATTTTATTGCAAATGTTTTATTTTGAATAAAAAGGATGCTTTAGAAAAATTTGATATAAAATCTGATATTTTTCTTAGTTATTCTTCTATTTCAAAAGCTTATCATGTATTCAATAAAAGAACCTTAGTGATTGAAGAATCTATGTATGTTGTTTTGAATGAGATTTTTGAACTTAAGAAAATTAATTTTCATGATGAATTTGAATTTGACATTTTGAATTTAAATGAGAATCCTCCTAAAAGCAACTTGGATGAATCTACTTCCAAATCCTTACCCAAGGAATGGAAGTATATAAATGCTCATCCTAAAAAGCTTATCATAAGAGAAACATCAAGAGGTATTCAAACTCGTTCTACTTTTAAAACTTTTTGTGCTAATGTCGTATTTCTTTCTCAAGTTGAACCTAACTGCATTGATGATGCCCTAAAAGATAACTCTTGGATTAATGCAATGCATGAAGAGTTAAACTAATTTGAGAGAAATAAGGTATAGGAGCTTGTTCCTAAACTTAATGACCGTTTAATGATTGGTACTAAATATGTCTTTAGAAACAAGCAAGATGAAAATGATATCATGGTTAGAAACAAGGCTAGATTAGTGACCAAAGGTTTCAACCAAGAAGAGGGGATCAATTATGAATAAATCTTCGCTCCAATTGCTAGACTTGAAGCCATAAGGATGCTCCTAGCTTTTGCATCTTTTAAAAATTTTAAATTATTTTAAATGAATGTTAAAATTATTTTTCTTAATGATTTTATTTCCGAAGAAGTGAATGTTGAACAACCCTCTGGTTTTAAAAATAGTTTTCTTTTGAATCATATTTTCAAACTTTCTAAAGCTCTTTATGGATTAAAACAAGCCCCTCAGGCTTAGTATGAAAGACTTAATTTTTTTCTTATTTCAAATAATTTTTTAAAAGGTAAGATTGATACCACATTATCTTTTAAGTATTTTAAAAATAATTTTCTTGTTATTCAAATTTATGTTGATGACATAATTTTCAATTCAATAAATGAATCATTATGTGAATCTTTTGCCAAGAGTTTGAGCCAAGAATTTGAGATAAGCTTAATGGGTGAATTAATTTTTTTCTTAAGATTATAAATATAATAATTAAATGATGATATTTTTATTACTCAAACTAAATATACCTTAGACTTATTAAAACATTTTAGTATGGAAAATGCTAAGGCTATTTACATACCCATGAGCACTTCTACAAAATTAGACTTAGATAATGAGAGAGAAAATTTTGATCAAAAAACATATAGAGAAATGATAGGTAGCTTGTTATATTTAACTACTATTAGACCAGATATAATATTTAGTGTTACATATGTACAAGATTTCAATCCAATCCTAAACTTTCTCACCTGAAAGCAGTTAAACAGATATTTAGATATTTAAAGCGAACATCTAACTTAAGGTTATGATATCCAAAATCTAAAAACTTTGATTTACTTGCTTATGCGGATGTCGATTTTGGAGGGTGTAGACTAGATAAAAAAGTACTATCGGGACATGTCAATTTTTAAGGTATGCTATTGTTTCTTGGTCTTCCAAGAAACAAAATCGGTTGCTTTATCTATAGCTGAAGCTGAATATATTGCAGTAAGTGCATGTTGTGCCCAAGTTGTTTGGATGAAAAATACGCTAGAAGATTATGGAATTATTTTAAAAACATCCCTATAAAATGTGACAATATAAGTGCTATCCGTTTAACTAAAAATCTCATTCAACACTCAAAAGCAAACATATTGATATTATGCATCATTTCATTAGATATCATGTGAATAATCATGACATATCTTTCAAATTTATTGATATGAAGCATCAATTAACAGACATTTTCACTGAGCCTTTAAATAAAGAGCAATTTGACTTTATTAGAAGAGACTTACGAATGCTAAACTATGAAAATGCATGATTTATTATTTTTAGAAATTCCTGATTTGCTATTTGCATTTAAATACATGAGTAGCTCTTAGTTCTTCATGAATTTCTAAAATTTTTTAGCTCACTTTCGAAATAATTCTCGTTAAAATTTACATAAGAAGGAGATTCAAAATTTTGTGATGATATATATTTTTTTCTCAAAGATTATTCTTGTTTGATGAATCTTCATGAATGTTTACAAAAGAAGAATATATGACACGAACTTTTATGATATTTGATAAGAGCTCTCTTTTGTATCATCTCTCAAAAATTATTTTGATTTAAGAATTTTTTTATCTTGATGAATACTTTCGAATGTATCCCTCCCTACTTAATATTTGTTCTTTTGAATATTAAAATTTTGGATTCTTGACTCCCCTCCCTTGTTTATACTTCTTGCTTATTTACAAAAAGGGAAGAGAAAATTTTCATAAGAAAATTATATTTTTATTCTTTGTTACTAAGGGAGAGCAATGAAGTATTAAATAATATTTATTTTGTATAAATATGAAAAATTTTGACGCATGTTAAGTTTATGTATCTTGAAATTAATTACCCATTATTTCAAAATTTTGACGCATTGTTGAGTTTATGTAACTTGAAATTAATTGCTCATTTTCTATCTTGATAAATACTTTTGAATGTATCCCTCCCTACTTAATATTTGTTCTTTCGAATACTAAATTTTTGGATTCTTGACTCCCCTCCCTTGTTTCTACTTATTGCTTATTTATAAACAAGGAAGAGAAAATTTTCATAAGAAAATTATGTTTTTATTCTATGTTACTAAGGGAGAGCAATGAAGTATTAAACAATATTTATTTTGTATAAATATGAAAAATTTTGACGCATGTTAAGTTTATGTATCTTGAAATTAATTACTCATTATTTAAAAATTTTGATGCATGTTGAGTTTATGTAACTTGAAATTAATTGCACATTTTTTATCTTGATGAATACTTTCGAATGTATCCCTCCCTACTTAATATTTGTTCTTTTGAATACTAAATTTTTGGATTCTTGACTCCCCTTCCTTGTTTCTACTTCTTGCTTATTTACAAAAAGGGAAAAGAAAATTTTTCATAAGAAAATTATGTTTTTATTCTATGTTACTAAGGGAGAGCAATGAAGTATTAAACAATATTTACTTTTTATAAATATGAAAAATTTTAACGCATGAGTTTATGTATCTTGAAATTAATTACTCATTATTTCAAAATTTTGACGCATGTTGAGTTTATATAACTTGAAATTAATTACTCATTATTTCAGCTCTTTTTGTAGATGACAAATGGGGAGAAATAACATATTTATGACATAAATATGAAAATAATACATATATGACAAAGGGGAAGAAATAGTATATTAATGAAAAATGACAAAATGAGGTATTTTTTTCTTTTTAAGGAATAAAATTTTCAAATTGATTGTATGACTAATGCATGAATTTTGAAATTCTTAAAATATTCTTGAAAATTTAATGTTTCAAGATTTGATGGTTGAAATTTATTATGTATCATTGATGATTTGATGATTTTTGAGATATTTAAAATTCATGGTATATTATTTCAAAATTTGATAAATGGATGTTATAGTACTTGAATTCAAGAGTGGTTGGTTCTCTTGAAATTAAGTTTTCCTTATTTGGATTATGACATGGATTTAGGGGGAGTAAAATTTAACTCCCGTCATCAACTGATTGTCATCATCTAAAAGAGGGAGATTGTTGAATATCAGATTTTGATGATAAAATCAATTAATGATTTGTTGATCTAACATGTGTGTTAGAGATGATTGATGCAGGATTAACTACGAGAGAGAAAGAAAATTACAATCTGATGTTGGGCTAAAGTTAAGTCCAGGCATCCGGTCGACGTTCGAACGATATAGTGGGAACTCGTCGGAAGCTTGCCAAAGGTATCAGAAGCTTACTGGGAATTCGTTGGCAGCTCACTGGAGGTGATCGACAGCATGCCAAGAAGGCGTCGAGAGTTCGTCGGAAGAAGACCAAGAGATTCGCTGGAAGATTATCGGGGGTTGCCGAAAAGCTTGTCGAGAGTTGGCGAAAAGCTTACCGTAAGTTATGAGGATCTTGTCGGATTTGATGGCCACAATAGTTGTAATTAATTAGTCATAATTAGCATCGATTAGGTTTGAGTCCTACTTGAGTTAGATTTGAAAGGAATATAAATTAACTCAAGTGAGGCAAACCAAGTCCACACTTAGGTTTGGATTGAGCTCAGGTTGAGCTTAATTGGTTGACCTGAAAATGGGTCAACTGAAGGTACAAGCTGGGATTGAAAAAGTGGAGGGAAACACTTTTCCAGGATTCCCAATGGTTGTACCATCGGTGGACGATGGTTGTAACGTCGCCGCCCTATTTTTCAGGTAACTTTCGACAGTAGCACCATTGACATCAGTAATTATACCGCTCGTACCTAGATTTTTCAGATATATTTGAATATTTAGCTATAATTTTTGAAGCCAATTGGGGTCTATAAATATCCGAAGATTTCTTACATTTAGCACAACACATTGGGCTAGAAATTCTGTGAAAAATAATGTGCTAAAATTGTGCAAGAAAAGGAAAGTGGGCAAAGGAGTATGGAAAAGAGTTCTAATCTTTGTGAAGTGTTCCTTGCAAGTTGTAAGGTTCCTCTCCTGTGCTTGTGAAAAGGAGAGTGGGAAGTGTAAGGGTTCTTTACCCAAAGAATATCGATAGTGGACCTCGGCCAGTGATTAAGAAAGCACTAGGTGCCAAAAGGCGTCAAGGCCCCAAAAGGCTCGAGACAACAGGCGCTCGCTCAAGCGAAGCGAGGCTCCAAAATATAAAAAATATATAATATAATTAATAAATATAATTATTTAAATAAAAATATTATATTTAATTAAACAAATATGAAGTATAAACTACAAAGTCATAATGTCACATTCACAAAAATTTCAAAATTCAAAACAATAAACTTTTACATCAAAATTACTTATCATAATTATTATTATCATTATTTTCATACAAATCATCTTCATTGAGTTTGTCCTCTTCCTCTTGCCCTTCCTCTTAATCAAAATATGTTTCATTCTCTGTGTTTTCAATAATAACAAGAGCTGAGCTTGATGTTGCTGCACTTAATTTTATTTTTATATATGTCTTGTATATGTTTGTAATTCTCTATCACTTGAGGCTCTTGTCATATCTCCCCATGTCAATCTATTATCTTCAAATACAAGCTCGTCTTCGACATCTTATAAGTTAGCACTCATTTCTCCCACCAGCCACTAATTTGAATCATCAATATCTTGTAATGAGATTGGATTAATTCTATTCGTAATTCATGATGAGCCTTCAAAGCTTGATTATACTTTACATAAACAAGATCATGTAATCGTTGATGTTCCAATCGATTTCTTCTCTTCAAATGAATCTATCATGTAATATAATTTAAAAATATTATTAATAAATAAATAAATAAATAAATTGAGACAAAAGTATTTAATGATCCTTACATGCTCAAAGATACTCCAGTTCCACTCACAACCTAAAGCACTACATGTCAAACTGAGTATTTTGATAGCAAATTACTATAAGTTTGGAGTGAAATTTCCAAATAGACTCCACCATTCAGTTACAAAATTTATGTTATTATTAGTAATAACATAATAGTATATCACTAATGAATTTCTTTATATCAAATTGTTAATACCTAGGGATGTAGTTGCCCTAGATCGAACTACCACTAGAATTCCAAAAAGAATTTCAGCATTTTTATATAAAGATCATTCACAAATAACCTTATCTTATACTTAAATGCTTGGAACCAATCTTGCAATGCACTAGTATAACCTATCTAAAACTTTTGCACCAAACCCAGTAGATATAATCTTATAAAAAAATTTCGGATTCAAATAATATCCTATTGCATGTAAAGGACGATGAAGCTGGCAATTCTATCTTTCATCAATGATTGTAAAAATTTTCTCATATTTTTCTTTATTATCAATAAAAGATTTTTTAATCGTCTCTTTTGCTCTATTTATAACCCTATAAATATATCTTATTGCAGACTTATTTTCATTATCCACCAACCGAAGAACACGAACAAGAGGGCTCATTACCTTTAATATATAAACCACATGATTCCAAAAGGATGGCATTAAAATGATATTAGTGGCCCTTTTACCTTTTACTTTTTTTGCCTGTTTACTTGTCACACATTTCTCAGAAGTAAACATGTTTCTCATATTATGTTTTTGATGATGCACGCTATGTAATGTCAAAAATGATATAGTAAATCGAGTGTACCATACCTCACTAATTCTTTATTGCCTGTGAATTCTCTCATCATGTTCAAAGCTCCAATATGATTATAAAGAAAATCAACAATAAAGATTTCCCTTTCTAATGTTTTCTTAATGTCCGAGATCTTTCCTATATCCTCCAGCATTAAATCGATATAATGTGTCGCACATGGAGTCCAATATAAATGCTGTATTTTTAAAATTTCCTACTAGGTGTTGCTTTGTGCAAAAAATCCTACATCTAGTAGTCTTATCATAGAACATACACATAACTGCATTAAGATCTTTAGGATCCTTTAGATAATTGTACTTCCATATTAGATCCTTTTTTATTATCATTGGAGAATCTATCGAGTTGTTTTGTACACTTGTCATTTATCTTGAAACTCTAATAATAATTTCAAATAAATAAAGATTAGTACTATTAAAATTTAAAATCAAAATAATATACTATTATTATACTGTTAAAAGTATAGTGTTAATATACTATTAATAGTCTAATAAAGTATACTGTTAACAATCCATTAATAGTATACTGTTAATACTTAATATGCAGTATAGTGTTAATATCTTTATAGTGTTAATATCTTGTTATACTATTAACAGTGTAATATACCATTGTTAACAGTATAGTATGATGTTAATAATTAGTTAGCTTAACAATATACTATAGTGGTAAGTGTTAATATATAGTATATTGTTAAGTGTTAATTACTATTAATAATATATTGTTAATAGATTATTGCTAATAGTATATTGTTAACAGTAGAAACAAGGCGATGAGCTGAGCTGACCTGATCGAGAGAGAGAGGAGCGACAATGACAGCGACGACGGCGAGTGGCGGCAGCGACGGTGGCAAGTGGCGGTAGCGGTAGTGACGAATAGTAACGACTGCAGCGGTGACGGTGAAGACCAGCGACTGTAGTGCTGACGGTGAAGAGAAGCGACAATAGCGAGGTGGCGAAGAGCAACAATGACGGCGAAGACAGTGACAACAACAGTGAATGAGACAGTGATAACGGTGAGATGGCAACATAATCTCGATTAGAGATGAGTATAGGGTTGACGCAGTATATATTACTGCGTTAGTTGGTTTGATTGAACCAACTAACACGAATGACTGAACCAGGCTAAAAAGCCTGGTTTAGTCGCTTGTTTGAACCCCGCTGGCGTGGCGGCGCGCCATCGCCCGGAGTGCTTGCCTCACCTCGCCCAGGCACGTAGGCGAGCGCTCGAGCGCCTCTTTTAATCACTGACCTCGGCGAGGTGCTTGAAATCTAGCGAGGTGCTTGCCTCACCTCGCCCAAGCACGTAGGCGAGCGCCCGAGTGCCTTTTTTAATCACTGACCTCGGCGAAGAGAACTCGGGGAGTGGATGTAGGCTAAATTGTGGCCGAACCACTATAAATCGGTGAGCCTTCTACTCTTGTCTTGCTTACTGCTTTCAATTATTCATAATTAATTTAGAAAAGGCACAAGCATCATCTTTCGAGTTTCCTTTAATTGTTTGCCTATTCGTTTTCAATGAAGTTTAAGAAACACTTTTGATTTCACTTCTTTATTTTGAAGCAAGTTTTTTAAATCGAGAATTTTCACATTTACACTAATTCACCCCCCGCCCCTCCTTAGTGCCAATTGATTCTAATAGTCTCCCCGTGCGGGATGAGGCACCATATTGTCTTCCCGCGCGGGATGAGACAACACCTCGTCTCCCCGTGTGAGATGAGGTGCCCTTCCTTTTCATCAAAATATGTTTCATTCTCTGTGTTTTTAATAATAATAGGAGCTGAGCTTGATGTTGTTGCACTTAATTTTATTTTTGTATCTGCCTCGTATATATTTGTAATTCTCTATCACCTGAGGCTCTTGCCACATCTCCCCATTTCAGTCTATCATCTTCAAATACAAGCTCGTCTTCGGTATCCTATAAGTTAGCACCCATTTCTCCCACCAGCCACTAATTTGAATCATCAATATCTTGTAATGAGATTGGATTAATTCTATTTCATAATTCATGATGAGCCTTCAAAGCTTGATTATACTTTACATAAACAAGATCATGTAATCGTTGATGTTCCAGTCGATTTCTTCTCTTCAAATGAATCTATCATGTAATATAATTTAAAAATAAATAAATAAATAAATAAATAAATTGAAACAAAAGTATTTAATGATCCTTACATGCTCAAGGACACTCTAGTTCCGCTCACAACCTGAAGCACTACATGTCAAACTGAGTATTTTGATAGCAAATTACTACAAGTTTGGAGTGAAATTTTCAAATAGACTCCACCATTCAATTACAAAATTTATGTTATTATTAGTAATAACATAATAGTATATCACAAATGAATTTCTTTATATCAAATTATTAATACCTAGGGATATAGTTGCTCTAGATCGAACTGCCACTAGAATTCCAAAAAGACCTTCAGTATTTTTATATAAAGATAATTCACAAATAACCTTATCTTATGCTTAAATACTTGGAACCAATCTTGCAATGCACTGGTATAACCCATCTAAAACTTTTGCATCAAACCCACTAGATATAATCTTATAAAAAAAATTCGGATTCAAATAATATCCTGTTGCATATAAAGGACGATGAAGTTGACAATTCTATCTTTCATCAATGATTGTAAAAATTTTCTCATATTTTTCTTCATTATCAATAAAAGATATTTTAATCGTCTCTTTTGCTCTATTTATAGCCCTATAAATATATCTCATTGCAGGCTTATTTTCATTATCTACCAACCTAAGAACACAAACAAGAGGGCCCATTACCTTTAATATATAAACCACATGATTCCAAAAAGATGGCATTAAGATGACATCAGTAGCCCTTTTATATTTTACTTTTTTTGCCCGTTTACTTGTCACCCATTTCTCAGAAGTAAACATGTTTCTCATATTATATTTTTGATGATGCACACTATGTAACGTCAAAAATGATATAGTAAATCGGGTGATATCATACCTCACTAATTCTTTATTGCCTATGAATTCTCTCATCATGTTCAAAGTTCCAATATGATTATAAATAAAATCAATAGTAAAGATTTCCCTTTCTAATGTTTTCTTAATGTCTAGGATCTTTCCTATATCCTCCAACATTAAATCGATACAATGTGTCGCACATGGAGTCCAATATAAGTGCTGTCTTTTTTATTCAAGTAATTTATCTGAGATAAAAAGATAAAAAGTTAAAAGATTTAATTTAAGATAAAATAAATAAAATATAAAAATATTTTAAAAAATAAATATTACTAACTAATACATAATTGCTTCCATTATCAGTTATGACTTGGACAACATTTTTTTCTCCAATTTCTTCTACAAACTTGTCAAGCAAATTATGTATCTTATCTCCAAATTTTACAAAAGATGAAGCATCTATTAACTTCACAAACATCGTTCCTAAAGAGCAATTAACCATAAAATTAATTATACCCCTATATCTTCTGTCGGTCTAAGCATCTGACATAATAGAGCAACTATGTGTTCCCATGATTTGTTATGGCCCTTCAATGAATCATTTGTATACTCCTTTTTTTTTTCAATAGTGGAACTCGCATCTCAAAATAACTTGGAGGTTTTAATTTTGTACCATATCTTCCAATAACTTCAATCATCTCCTTAAAACTCTGTAAACGAGTGGTACTAAGACCAACCTGATAGAAGAAGCAGGCAATGTATTGAATTGTTCTATCGTGTGTTGGGAAACCTTAGTGGGAGCATCATATGTGTAGTAAAAATCAAAACAAAAAAACTGATTTTCCCACGTAGATCAAATCATTGTGCAAAAGATTGAGGTCATGAGAAAATCGTAAAAACCGAAAGAACCACGATGTGTGAGAGATTGATTTATCTAAGGAGATCATATATCCTTGTATTTTCAGATCCGGATGGAGAGGATGAAGGAGGTCAAGCGTCCTCCTCTCTAGCGGTATCCACATGATAGATCTCTACAACAAAACTCCTCCAATCTGATCTGGCAATTCTTACGCAGAGTGAGGGAGGAGAATAGAAGGGGGAGGCTAAAGCTGTAGCCTATCAACCATGAGTCTCCCCTTCTATTTATAGAGAGCCACCAAAAATCCTACGGCTCCTACCTTAGTGGGTATTGAATCTCCATCCAATAACCCACTAATCTTACATTATTGGATCTCTATCCAATAATCTCCTTATGCCTCTAAATGGGCCTTAAGCAAGGAGCCCATCAGCATAGGATCTCATCTAATGAGAATATGGGCTAATTGGATTTTCATCCAATCCTTTATTCGCTAAAGTATTCACCATATGTGTGTGAGCCTCTATGCCTGATACTGAGCTGGCCATGAGTTGCTTCCATCAGAACTCCTTTTGATATAGTGAATTATTATCCTCATAATAATTTATTCAACTCATCGACTATGGATGTACTAGGCCACTACACCATAATCCCCAGATGGTACAGGGGGGATTGAATCCATCGGACCTGTCTATCCACAGTTACCATGTATTTATAATCTCTCATCCAACTATTATCCCGACAATTGTATATTGGATATGGTACTATCAGGTCATATACGGAATCAATTTGTTTGAGCAAGCACATACGAGATGTTTCTCTCGCGATACCAAGAGTGGGTGATCCTTTATTGACACTCAATTGCCTTCATAAGGTTGGCTACCAATCCCGATAACCAGCTTTGAACTTTCTAAACCTGTAAGTCTGGCATCAAAGAAAGGAGTACCCATACAAGACATTCTTGGTGTCTCAAGTCAAAGGACCAGGTACACAACTGAGACTATGGAATCACTATCTGACATTAGGGATCAACAACCATACAACGTTTCATAACCAAATCAATCAGTGAACTTATTCTTTAATGAGCACCTATACTATATCCTTAGTGTCTCCACACAAGTGGCTATGAGACTAGTCACCTCCATCATATGGACGAGTATATAGTACACCAATCTGTCTGGTTATCTCGATGTCCCTCTCGAGTAACCTATGACCGAGATTATTTAGGATATGTGTTTAAAGGTAAATCAATCTTATTATCGTGATTTCATCATGATCTTATTCTCATTGTAAAGAACCAAAGACATCACAATATATATGCTACAGATAATAAAATGTGTGAATATACCAATATTAATCATAAGCAAAAAGATCGCACGTGTCACACATATCATCACTCACGTGATTGGCTTGTAGGGCACCTGTAACCAATCTCGTGTATATTTTTTCCACTTGGGATGCCACTTATCGAATAATCCTCTTCATCATCCCTAATATGTTTCAACATTATCCTTTGATAAATTTTCGTAAGATTAATTTTTTGTATCTTTTTCTCATTCATGTAAGCTAGCAACTCTTTTTTTACCTCAAGTAAATACTTCTTACAAGCTGTTGTATTTTTAAAATTTCCTACTAGGTGTTGCTTTGTGCAAAAAATCCTACCTCTAGTAGTCTTATCATAGAACATATACGTAACTGCATTAAGATCTTTAGGATCCTTTAGATAATTGTACTTCTATATTGGATCCTTTTTTATTATCATTGGAGAATCTATCGAGTTGTTTTGTACACTTGTCATTTATCTTGAAACTCTAATAATAATTTCAAATAAATAAAGATTAGTACTATTAAAATTTAAAATCAAAATAATATACTATTATTATACTGTTAATATACTATTAATAATCTAATAAAGTATACTGTTAACAATCCATTAATAGTATACTGTTAATACTTAATATACACTATAGTGTTAATATACTGTTAAGTGTTAATAGTATACTGTTATATTAACGGTGTAATATACCATTGTTAACAGTATAATATGATGTTAATAATTAGTTAGCTTAACAGTATACTATAGTGCTAAGTGTTAATATATAGTATATTGTTAAGTGTTAATTACTATTAAAAATATATTGTTAATAGATTATTGCTAATAGTATATTGTTAACAGTAGAAACAAGGTGACGAGCTGAGCTGACCTAACCGAGAGAGAGAGGAGCGGTAGCGGCAACAACGACTGCAAGTGGCAACAGCGACGATGGCGAGTGGCGGCAGCGGTAGCGACGAAGAGCAACGACTGCAGCGGCGACGGTGAAGACCAATGACTATAGTGCCGACAGTGAAGAGAAGCGACAATAGCGAGGTGACGAAGAGCAACAACGACGGCGAAGACAGCGGCAGCAGCAGCGATAACAGTGAGATGGCGACGTAATCTCGATTAGAGATGAGTAAGATTAGGGTTGACGCAATATATATTACTGTGTTAGTAGGTTCGATTGAACCAACTAATGCAAATGACTGAACCAGGCTAAAAAGCCTAGTTTGGTCGCTTATTTTAACTCGGGCACTGGCCCGAAGCGCCTGGTCGCCTACGCTCGGGCGAGCGCCCAGGCGGCACCTCTTTGAAGCGTGCTGCCTGGAAATCTAGCGAGGTGCTTGCCTCACCTCGCCCAAGCATGTAGGCGAGCGCCCGAGCACCTCTTTTAATCACTGACCTCGACGAAGAGAACTCGGGGAGCGGATGTAGGCTAAGTTGTGGCCGAACCAATATAAATCTGTGAGCCTTCTACTCTTGTCTTGCTTATTGCTTTCAATTATTCATAATTAATTTAAAAAAGACACAAGCATCATCTTTCGAGTTTCCTTTAATTATTTGCCTATTCGTTTTCAATGAAGTTCAAGAAACACTTCTGATTTTACTTCTTTATTTTGAAGCAAGTTTTTTAAATCGAGAATTTTCACACTTACACTAATTCAAACCCCGCCCCTCCTTAGTGTCAATTGATCCTAATAGTCTCCTCGTGCGGGATGAGGCACCACATTGTCTTCCCGCGCGGGATGAGACAACACCTCGTCTCCCCATGCGAAACGAGGTGACATGTCTCCTCATGCGGGATGAGGCGACGTGTCTCCTCGAGGCAACACTGTGTCTCCTTGCGCGGGATGAGGCGTCGCCTCATCCTCGAGGCAACACTGCCTCTTCTCCCCACACGGGAATTAGGCGTCACCTCGTTCTCTCATGGCGTCATTCTCCTGCGAGGTGAGGCAACGCTATTTTTTATTTTTTAAATATATTTTATATTAAATTAATATTATATTATATTATATTATATACCAAGTGATCTGCACTATGCGTACCACTCAGTATCGGGTACCGTACCATATGGACCGATAAGGCGAACCTTATTTGTGACACACTATGATAATCTCTTTGTTTATCATTACTAATATTTTCTCACATTAAATATTATCTGGATATACACTATGATGTCTTTGGATCTGTGCAATGGGAATCTGATCGTGATGAGTTCAGATAATGAGACTGATTCATCTTTAAGCATAGATCCTAAGTCATCCCGATCATAAGTTACTCAAGAGTGTCATTGAGATAATCGAACAGACTGATGTATAATATATTAGTTCATATGATGGAGGCGGTTGGTCTCATGGCCACTCATGTGGGGACACTACAGGTACAATGCAAGTGCTCGTTAGAGAATGAGTTCACTGATTGATCCATTTATCGAATGTTGGATGGTTAATGATACCTGACGTCATACAATAATTCTGAAATCTCAATTGTGTGTCTGGTCCTTAGACTTGAGATATCAAGGGCCTTGTATGAGTCATTCATTCTTGATGCAAGATTTATAGGTTTGGAAGTTCCAGATCTGGTACAACCAGATATCAGGAATAGCAGCCAATTTTACTAAGACAATTAAGTATCAAAAGAGGATCATCAACTCTCGGTATAACAAGAGGAACATCTCATGTGTGCTCGCTTAGATAAATCTCTAGTCATTCGTATTGAGAGAGAAGTGTTCCGAGAGAATCCAATTAAAGCGAGACTCAGATGGATTCTATATGAGGCCTATTGTTACCATGCCTAGTATACAGTCTTTGTGATATTAGATTGATGAGTGACTATGGATACACGATAACTATGGACAGACTGGTCCGATGGATTAGATTCCCAGTACCGTCTAAGGACTATGGCGTTGTGGTCTATTACGTCCATAATCGATGAGTCGAATGAATTATTATGTGGATAATGATTCACTATATCAGAAGAAGTTCTGATAGGAGTGACCCACGGCCAGCTCGGTGTCAGAGGGTCACACACATATAGTAGATGTTGCGACGAGTAGAGGTGCAGATATGAGATATTCATGGAGCCTCTATTAAGCCCTTATATTATTGGATCCTATGGATAAGATCCAATAAGAGCCAATAAAAAATTATTGGATAAAGATCCACTAGTTTAAATGGCTTAAGTAATTAGATAGAGATCCAATACCCAATAAGGTAGGATCAATTAGGGCTAAGTTGCATGCACATCTATAAATAGGAGAAATTTTAGAATTTATAGGCTAGAAATTATGGTGGTTGCCCCTCTTATTCTCCTCAGCCTCCTCTCCTCCTCCTTAGCCCGATAGCCCTGTGGTGTGCGTGGAGAGGCAGATCCTACATCGAACTGAGGAGCGTCATCGCCGTGTCTATCCTATGGATCACTACTAGAAAGGAGCACGTGAGTTCTTCATCCTTTATATTAGATCTAGAAATTTCAAGGATATATGATCTCCCTAAGTAACACATCTCACATGATATGTGCAGATATGAGATATTCATGGAGCCCCTATTAAGCCCTTGTATTATTGGAACCTATGGATGAGATCCAATAAGAGCCAATAAAAAATTATTGGATAAAGATCCACTAGTTTAAATGGCTTAAGTAATTAGATAGAGATCCAATGCCCAATAAGGTAGGATCAATTAGGGCTAAGTTGCTTGCACCTCTATAAATAGGAGAAACTTTAGAACTTATAGGCTAGAAATTATGGTGCTTGCCCCTCTTATTCTCCTCAGCCTCGTCTCCTCCTCCTTAGCCCGATAGCCCTGTGGTGTGCGTGGAGAGGCAGATCCTACATCGAATTGAGGAGTGTCGTCGCCGTGTCTATCGTATGGATCACTACTAGAAAGGAGCACGTGAGTTCTTCATCCTTTCTATTAGATCTAGAAATTTCAAGGATATATAATCTCCGTAAGTAACACATCTCACATGATATGTGCGATTTTCAGTTTTACAAATTTCTTGCACACCAATCGTCGCACAACGACCAAGTACTTTACTTTGGAAAATCTAGGTTTGTTTTTGTTTTCCACTGCGTATGAGATATCGATTGAAGATTTCTCAACAATGGTATCAGAGCTAGGTTCATCGTGTGATGATTGGCTTATAAACTGTAAGTGATGTGTTTAATCACGTATAATTGTTTTACTGTTTTTGCTATATTTTTGACGTAGATTTTATATCTGAAAAGTGCCTTATCTTTCTGGTTGAAAGATGCTTTAGAGCGATTCTTTGACGTCAAAGTTGTTGACGTGAAAGGGGTAGCAACTGTTGCTGGCCCGCAAATTAGCCGAAGGCTACTTGCGACCTTGGCCGAGAGCATGTTTGATGTTCTCGATTTGACCAAAATCAGCATGGACAAGAGCACACCTCGTTGCTATCAACCATGGCTGGAAGAGGCCGTGCATGCAACATCTGCATTGGCGATAGTTGCACAAGCACTAGTTGCCCGCACGAACTATTTGTGGGCAAGGGCAGTGGCTACGGAGGAAGCACTTGCGAGGACCATCTGCGGAGAGTCAACGCACATGCAAGGGCGGCGGAGGAGCTACTTGCCCGCAAAGACCGTTCTCGTGCCCGTGAGAAATTGCCTGCAAGCAAGGGCAACGGCGGCGGCGATGGCCATCTGCTCATAGAGGCGGTGCCAGTAGGCACAGAGCCTACCTACGGGCAAAGTGCGACGCAGGCAACACTGCACAAGCAGTGCCTGCCACGCGAGGCGGTTGGCCGCCTACACAAGGCGACACTTGCCGTAAAGACCACGACCACCCACACGAGGCGGTGCCTACCGTAAAGGTAGCATCGCCTCTGTGGCGTAAGGCATTGCCTGTCGCAAAGGCGATGGTCGCTTGAGAGAAGGCGACGACCGCTTGCGGGATGTCGACGGCCACTTGCGAGAAGGCGACGACCGCCTATGATAAGGCAACAGCCGCAATCGCCAAAAGGGGATTAGGGCTTTTTGAATCAAAAGGACAATTTCATCCCTTTGAATTATAGAAATTTCGAGGTCTATCTCTTGCTAAGTTCAAAAAGAAACCTTCACAAATTAGAAAATTTTACATATATCCTAAATTTTAAAAAAATATTAGTTAATTAAAATATTTAATTAACTATTATTATTATTTATATAGTACTCTTACATGATGATGTATACATGTGATGTTTGGTGTGGATAATCATGGACCGAGTGATGTGTGCAAGCCTGCATTTTTCTCTTTTATCGTTCTACCTATGTGTTTGTAATTATGTTGTAATTACAGGCACACAAAAGCTTGGAGGCGGCAGCAGGGATCTCGAGGTTGATTTGGACGACTGTGACGCATGTGAGATGCGCCGAGGTGCTGACAGATCCGATGATGACGAAATGGACGATCACCAGGCATGAAGATGCATCGATGCACACATAGATCGTGATGTAATTGATTGGGCGTGATCACATTAGGTTGTAGTCCTTGATCATCTGGTGTGCTTGTGCATATGATTGCTATATGCCTATTAGATAAGTATACATATATTTACATGCAATGTAAATATATATTAAATATATATGTGTGTCATATTATATTAGGAGACCGAATCAAAATCCCCTCTTACGATAATATTAAGTCGGTAAGCGTAAGATAATTAGATTGACCCACATGGGCTTTAATTATTATAGGATGAAATTGAATCCCGACGTAGGTTGAGTTAATCGAGTCCCTTGAGGCTCATCTATATCGTGATTTGAGATCTTACCTATGACATAGAAATGTCGCCGGTGATCTTGAGGACATGGTATGCTTGATCGAGACTCTTAAGGGCATATCATTGAATTCGACTCATCTTGTAATGAAGGTGATGACTTAACCGAACATCATGGTTGGTGGAGTCCCTTAAGACCAGGTTCGGAGGCCGAACAAGACGGGATTCATAAAGAGTTGTGATTAGTAAGAGTTGTTGACCTTCGAGTCCCTCGAAGTTACACTAAGATGTTGGTTAGATCCCGATCCCTAATAGAAATCTATCAGATACTTCTGTTTTTCGTGCTGAGGGTGTCACTTGACTCGCTAAAAAAATAGTAGGAGCAAGTCAAGATAGAAGTCTATATCTTGATTGTTTATTTCTATGTAAAATATATATGTTATATCTCATGTTTGTCAAAAACATGTTGCCTTCAAACCCTCTACGTAGTATACTTGATGTTAATCGCCTCACTTGTCGGAGCTATATGGATTGGCTCCGAAACTTGAGAATAGTTCTCACAACAAAGTAAATTGTATATGTCCTAGGTACGATCATACCATAAATTAAGGAAGGAGCACCTCAGGAAGAGTTTGCCCGATATGTGAAGTATATAAATGATTCCACTCTGCTTCAGTGTTACATATTGGCCTATATGACTCGAGTTACAAAAATAACATGAAAACATGGATGCCAGATCCATACTCTTACATCTCCACAAATTGTTTAAGGAACAAGGAATGACTCAGCAATATGAGATATCCAAGAGTCTTCCATGCCAAGATGACTGAGGGGGCATCGGTTCAGAACTATGTCCTAAAGATGATAGGATAGATAGAGAAACTCACAAGTCTAGGAAATGTCTTAGATAATAACCTATGTGTTGATCTTATCCTTTAGTCCCTACCATATTCCTTTCCTCAGTTCATTATGAATCTTAATATGAACAAGCTTGAGGTGACTCTCCTTAAGCTCCTTAATATGTTGAGGGATTAGCACCATCAAGAAAGAGAAACCAGTTCTCTATATTGGTGAGACCAAAAGGAAAAGGAAAGCTAGGAAGTCTCTTAAGAAGAACAAGGGTAAGGGCAAATAGGGTAAGGCAAAGGTTACTAAGAAAGACCCAACAAAAAATAAAAGCCAATGCTTCCATTGTGGCAAAGACGGGTATTAGAAGAGAACTACAAGGAGTACCTTACAAAGAAGGCAAAGCAGAAGCTTAGAGAAACTTCAAGTATGTCCAAGAGGAAAAGAGATGAGGTGAATAATTGATACTTATGCCATTGTAGGCTAAGCCATATCTATAAATGAAGGATTCAAAATTTGTTGAAGGATCGATACCTAGATCCATTTGACTATTAGTTATATACAACTTGCGAGCATTACCTTCGTGGAAAATTGACCAACTCTTCATTTAGTGGAACAAGAGAGAGAGACACTGAGTTACTGGACTCATACATAGCGATGAAAGTGATCCCATATCCACTCAGGCCATAGGTGGCTACTCCTACTTCATTACTTTCACTGACTATTTTCCTAGGTATGGACATGTGTACTTGATGAAGTACAAGTACGAAGCCTTTGAGAAATTCAAGAAATATAAGAATGAAGTAGAGATACAGATTGGAAAGAGTGTAAGACTCTTCAATCAGATCGAGGAGGAGAATACTTGAGTATAGAGTTCACTAAGTTCCTCAAGGACTATGAGATTCTATCCCAATGGACAACTATTTATACACTACAATTCAATGGTGTATCAGAAAGGAGGAATCACATACTCTTAGACAAAGTACAATCCATGATGAGTTTCGCCAACCTACCCATCTCATTCTAGGATATGTATTGGAGAACACAACTTACCTTCTGAATTGAGTTCCATCTAAATTGATAATGTCTTCATCATATGATATATGGAAAGGGAAGAAGCCCGATTTTAAGATTGTTAAGATTTGGGACTACCATGCCCACATGAGAAGACACAACTCCGATAAGTTAGAATCAAGGACAGAATGATACAAGTTTATGGGATACTCTAAGGAAACTTATGGGTACTATTTTTATTAACCTGAGTACCAGAAGGTCTTTGTTGCCAAGAGGGCAGTGTTCCTTGAGAATAAACATATTCTTAGCAGATGGACCCAAGAGGATGCTAGGCTTGTCCCAATCCAGGTATATAGACACCATTGTCAAAAGGTTTGACATAAAAATTCCAAGAGATCTCATACCGATGAGAAATGAATTATCACTTTTTAGAAGTATGTCGATAGGATACCCTATACCTCTGCGATGGGGTCTATCATATATGTTATGCTATATATTAAGCCTGAAATAACGCATGCTCTGAGTGTCATAAGCAGGTACCAACGGATGCAGGCTTGGAGCACTAGAAAGCTGTAAAGTGTATCCTTAAGTACTTGAGAAGGACTAAGAATTTTTTATTGGTATATGTAGGAGGAAGCCTCCAGGTTGAGGGCTATATATACTGAAGTTTCCAATCTGATGTCAAAGATAGTAAGTCGAATTCAGGTTATGTGTTCACCTTGAATGGAGCAGTAGTAAGTTGGAAGAGTTCCAAGCAAAATACTACTACTGACTCGATCACAGAGAAGGAGTACATTACTATGACAAAAGTAGCAAAGGAGGGAGTCAAGATAAAGAAGTTTATCAAGGATCTGGGAGTCATACTGAACAGTGTGGAACCAATTCCCATATATTGTGACAATAACGGGATGATTGCTCAAGCAAAGGAACCCATGTCTCATTTAAGGCTTGACTTACTAGTCTGTACCGGTGTATCGAGATTATCTTGGTACCAGTATGGTACCGATATCGGGCGGTACACATAGTGCATACCGCCTAATATATAATATAATATTAATATATTAAATATATTAAAAAAATGTTAAGGCGACATCGCCTCGATCTTTCTCCCCACACGGGGAGACGTTCCATCTCGCGTGGGAGAAAAAGCGGGCGAGGGCGATTACGGTACGCGGGCGAGGACGATGCTAGGTATTTCTTCCTTCCCTTTTTCTCCTCTTCTTTTTTTCTTCTTTTCCTCCTCTTCTTCTTCCCTTTTTCTCCCTCAATTGACTTGATTTCTCCCTCAATCGATCACCGATAGTCGATTTCTCCCTCAATCGATCGTCGATGATCGAAATCGACCGCATACGATCGATTTTTGGTGGTATCGCCCGATAGCGAGCAGTCCGCGTACCAACATGGTTTTCCTTACCGAGAGGTAAGGCCCGTACCGCCCGATACGTATCGGTCCAATAGGTATAGAGACTAGCTGCTACCGGGTGGTACCACTAAAATTGACCGTCAATGATCGATTTCGATTGTCGACAGTCAATTTCGATCGTCGACGGTCGATTCCTCCCTGAATCGACCGTCGACGATCGTTTGAGGAAGAAAAGGGAAGAGGAAGAAGAAGAAGAAGAAGAAGAAGAGGAAAAGAAGAAAGAAGAAGAAGAGGAGAAGAATAAATACCTTGTCCGCGCCCTCGCCTCCTCGTCGCCGCGAGCCCTTGCCGCCCACGAGCCCTCGCCGCTCACAGCGACTTTTCTTCCCGCGCAGGAGACAAAATGTCTCCCTCATGGGGAGAGAGATCGAGGCGACATCACAGTGCCCTCGATGCCCGCAGGTTGCCCGCGAGCCCTTACCGGCCGTGGGTCGCCCATGAGCCCTCACCGCCTGCGGGTGAATTTCTCCCTGCATGGGGAGATAAAACGTCTCCTGCATGGGGAGAGAGATTGAGGCGACGTCGCCCCTTTATTTGATTTTTTAATATATTTACTATTTTAATATAATATAATATTATATTATAAAAATATTATAAAATATTTATTAAACCGAGCGATACGCACTATGCATATCGCCTGGTACCTATAAATACTAATCGACAAAATGTCGATACTTTGACCGGTATGTACCGCCTAGTAGAAATTGCAAACCTTGATCTTATTAAAAGTCTAAGCACATTCTGAGGAGGTTCCACCTGATTAGAGAGATCGTGGCCCATGGAGATGTAGCAACGGAAAGAGTTACATCCAAAGATAACATTGTAGATCCACTAACAAAACCATTATCTCATATATTATATTTGAGTGTCACAAGGGGTCAGAATGAGGATCAAACACATAAGTGATTGGCTTTAAGTCAAGGGAGAGTTTGTTAGTTATATGTGCTTATAAGCCAATCACGTGAGTGATGGCACCTGTGACACTAATAATCTCTTTACTTATCATTACTGAGATTTTCTCACATTATATATTATTTGGATATATATTGTTATTTTCTTATATCTGTACAATGGGAATCAAATCATGATGAGATCACGATAATGAGATTGATTCATCTTTAAACATAAATCATAAATCATAAATCATCATGGTCATAGGTTACTCGAGAGGGACATCGAGATAACCAGACAGACTGATGTATAATATACTCGTTCATATGATGGAGGCAACTAATCTCGTAGCTTCTCATGTGGGGATACTAGAAGTACAGTGCATGTGCTAATTGGAGAATGAGTTCACTGATTAATTAACTATATCAAGAGTTTTGATAGGAACGACTCACAGCCAACACGGTATCGGGTCTAGAGGGTCACACATATATGGTAGATGTTATAACAAGTAGAGGTGCAAATATGAAATATCCACGGAGCCCCTATTCTGTTGGATATCCAATAAGCCAATATATTATTGGATCCTATTTATGAGATCCAATAAGAGCCAATAAAAAATTACTGGACAGAGATCCACTAGTCTAAATGGCTTAGGTAATTGGATAGAGATTCAATACCCAATAGGGCAGTTACCATTATGGTTAAGCTGTATTCACCTTTATAAATAGGAGAAACTTTAGGATTCATAGGCTAGAAATTATAGTGGTTGCCCCTCCTATTCTCCTAAGCTTCTTCTCCTCTTCCTTGGCTCGACAGCCTTGTGGTGTACGTGGAGAGGTAAATCTCACAGCAATCTAAGGATCATCGTTGCTGCGTCTGTCGTGTGGATCACTACTATTAAGGAGCATGTAAGTTCTTCATTCTTTCCATTGAATATGAAAATTCAAGGATATACGATCTCCCTAGGTAACACATCTCATATGATGTGTGATTTTCAATTTTACGATTTTTTCGCGCACCTTTCAACAATGACCAAGTTCTTGACTTGGGAAATATGCTTTTGTTTTTGTTTTTCATTACGTATGAGATATCGATCGAGATTTTCCAGCAGAGGGTGTGCCCGTTGTTTTAAAGGATGAGAGGAGCATCAATGTCTAATCTGAATAGGACTTATTAGGGCTAGCATAGGGAAAGTCCTACCCTTATTAGGAGTTGGCACCATCCTCTCCTTGTGGCTACCCTAATTTGGATGAGGACTCACTAATTCTATTCTTATTATTATTGAGACTAAGCTTAGTGGACTACAACATCTTGGACTTTGCTTGGCCAAATAGGATTTTGAGGTTTCAAGAAGCCCTTGGATAGGGATCGACCAGACTATTTGAATGGTATTAAGATTATCCTTAATCATAATACAAGCTCTTGCCAATTCTATAATGCTAAGTGGCCATTAAACATGCAGGTGATAAAGCCCATCCCCTTACACTCATATTTCAATGTGAAAAAATTATAGATGTTTGATTTAAATTAATGTCAACAAATAATTCAATGGATTAGAGCATCATGCATCTGGCCAACCCCTCTTTATTACAGCAAAAGAAAATAGTTAAATTGTTGCAACTTCGCAACTCCTTAACATTTTCAGATGCACTCTGAAGAAAGGTAAAATAAAAATTCTAATATAAAAGATAATATTTTTATCAAACTACAACCATATAATCTATGACACAATAGTTTTCCTAGAAATTTATATATAGCCATAGCCACATAAAACAACCACAAGATTGTGTAATATAGCTTATCATTTCTTACCACAATCGGATAGGATCAAGAACACTATTGTGTTAATCAAGCTATATTAAACTAAATGATTGTCCAAGAAGCTAATATCCATTAGATTTAAAATATGAAACTAACAAAAATAATTTGGATACATTTAAAAATAAGCCTAGCACTATATATTTTTAAATCAATCAAAAAAGTGATCGATTTAAAAAATCTTGCTTTCGTAAAGTAAAGAGTGAACAATAGAAGCTTCTTTTAATATTTCGATAAAACTAATTAAGAGTCAATTTGAAAGAAGCTAAAAGATTGAAACTTCGTATTTAACTATAAAAAAAAATCAAAAGGAAAATGAAAGCAATTAAACCACACTCACATTTATAGTGGTTCGGCCTCAACCTAGCCTACATCTACTCCCAAGTCCTCTTCTCCGAGGCCCACCAACGTAAATTATCAACCTTCTTTAGGTGAAGATGTGTTACCTAGGGAAATGAAACTTACAACCTCACATGAGAGAACTACAAGTTTTACAAGACTTTCCTCTCTTCCTTACCCTTTTTCCTTTTCTTATAATTTTTACGCATAATTTATCATAAAATTTTTACCCAAAAATTATTGTATGAAATGTAAGAAAACCTAGGATATTTATAAGCCCCCATTAGCTTAAGAAGAATGGAGCTAAAATTAAAACGCCTCCGAAAAAATCGGATACGAGCGATACAACCACCGGCGTTGTCCAAGAAGCGAATATCCATTAGATTTAAAACATGCTAACAAAAATTATTTGAATACGTTTAAATATAAGCCCATCACTAGACATGCCAAATAAGGTAAAAATATCTAGAAAGAAAATGTGATTATAGAGAGAACAAGCTAAATAGGTTAATGCCCTAAAACTACTTTAAAAAAAATGTACAAAGAGAGCATGTTACTTATTCTATAAATCATAAGAGAAAGACTTACTCGCTGAATAAATCACATCAAAGGTGGAATGATAATTATACTCACCAAAATCATTAATGGTAACATTGTCCATAAATACTATTATCATTTCAAGATATAAGCCCAGTTAAAAATTTGGACTAAATCTTTAAAAACAATAAATAGAAACTTTGCTATACTTGCAAACAAGAACCACCAGCATACCTCCATCTAATTGAACCTTCTTCGTTAACACAATCTGTCAATCAATCTATAAGGCCTGTGGTTAGAAAAAATGTCATGCCTATCATTTTAAATTTGCTATACTCCTACAAAAAAAACTATTTAAAAATTCAATCAAAATCTTAAAATTAAATGAGAAAATGACTTTCAAAATCAAAATCAACATAATTCATAATATTTTTTCAAACTAATTGAAGATCATTAGATATTGATTTCTACAAAAAGAGAAGTAAATTCATTCTATTTTAGAAGAAATGTATTGTCCATCATTTTAATTCTATTTTAGCTTAATTTAGGGCTAAATTTGGCCTGGTTAGAATTTATATTTATTCTCGCATGTTTAGCTTAAAAATTTTTATAAATTATTTTTCTTGCACAAGAGGAAAATAAAAATAAAAATAAGAAAGATCAAAATAATACAATAAAGCAGATCATAGCTTACTCCATCAATCACCTCAACTGTATAACATTGAGGTAGCGCCCCAATCTGACACTTCATCTCACAATAAAAGTGTTTGGGGTGTACTCTTTATGTCTCCTCAAAACTCTTTTGTTGCCCATATCTTTACCAATGAGAAAAGAAAAAGAACTACTACTTCAATGGGATTCTGGATTTTAACTCTAAAAGCTTGAAACAATTGATTCAAAGAGATCAAATTGCATAAAGGATTAAAAAAAACCCCGAAACTCTTAGCTTATAGCTCTTTTCAAACTTGAATAATTTGTATATGATAAAGCTATCTTTGATATAGTAGTTTATTTCAGGATATGTTTGTAAGATCATGAAATTTGTTGTAAAGAACATTAATTTATTATTATTTTTCTTCTTCCTCCTTTTTTCATTAAATTATGTGCATACTGCTTCATGGTACCTGGGATAACTTACATAAAAAAGTTTTCATGATGCCTTTAGACCTCAGTTGATGCACCTAATCATATTAGTAAATACCAAGGTTTGATTTACCGGTCTGTACCGGTGTACCAAGTTCGTCTCGGTACCAATATGATATTGGTACTGGGTGGTACACAGTACGTACCACCCGATATATTAAAATATAATATAATTTTTTTATAATATAATATAATATATTATAATATATTATTAATATATTTAAAAAAGAGAAAAAGGACGATGTCGCCTCGATCTTTCTCCCCACGCAGGAGAAAAAAACGCCCGCAACCCGCAGGCAGCGACGACGCACAGGCGAGGACCGCCCACGGGTGATAGGTATTCTTTTTCTCCTCTTTTCTTTTTTTTTTCTTCTTTTTCCTCTTCTTGTTCTTCCCTTTTTCTCACTCAGTCGACCGCCGACGATCGATTTCTCCCTCAATCGACTGTTGGCGATCAATTTCTCCCTTCAATCGATCATCAAGGCCAAAATCAACTGCCGACGATCAATTTTTGGCGGAACCGCTCGGTAGCAGATGGTCCGTGTACTGACAACCTGGCGGACCGGTATGTACCGCCTGTACCGGGTGATAAATGTCAAAATTACAAACCTTGCTTGATACAAACAAAGATGATTTTCAATCCCACCTTTTTTATCAGAGCAAACATGCAACAAATTTTATATATTTTAATGGATGATGCGTATTGTTGCAATCCTTTTGAGATAATTAATGAATACAATAAGATTAAAGATGAAGTAAAACAATATGTAACAAAAGCATACCCTTAAGGAGCTTAAGGATACATGATGAATTTATGGGGCCTAATTAAATTAGGTTGTCACCTAAGTATACACAACAAACTTATAGTTTGTTTTATGTATAACCAAAACTCAATAAACCAATTTGAAAGTACCTTAGTGTTATAAGAAGCAAACAAACAAAAAAAGTCAAATATGGATTATTTAAATGTGCAATTCTTTAAAGGTTAAATATGGATTGTAATTTCATGTCGACCGACTATGACTTTGGCCGATTCGGTACATACCGATCTGTATTGACATACTAATACACGATATACCTAAATGTATCAATAATTTAAAAAAATACTAGAAAATCTATAAAAATACATGAAATTAGGAAACAACCTAAATTAATATATTGCAATTATAACTAAATACAAATTTAGTTCTATTTTAATAAAAAATCCAAATAAGGAAGGGACGGTATATTTATCTTTTTTGGATGTTGATAAGCATCTTTCCATTAAGTTCTGAATGGTATTTTCGTTGATTTTGAACAAGACTTTGAATTTATGAGAATGAGAGAGTGGCTAAGTAAGAAAAAGTGTTATGAGACATGAGATTAGAAATAGGGTAAAAGATGAGAGAGGAATGGAGTTAACTAGACTTTCATATGGGTCCAAGGGTCAAATTAACTATTGGAACTAATTCAATTTGGGCCCTTAATTGATATAGGTCAGTAATAGAAAAAATTTGACCATTTCACTCAATACTAAGGGTGCATTACCTAATACACCCAACCCCAACTACTATACTGCCCGGTACAGGATGATGCATATTTCGATCAATTATCAGATCAGTACATACTATCTGTATCTTACCATTTTCGGATGGTACATCAAACCATGCTTTAGTTGATCCCTGATGATTTTGCAATGACTGAAAATTCAATAGAGATTGCTTTACAATATCATAATCTATACTAGCGATTATATTTTGAAGTTGTCTGCTTAGCGAAGATGCTTCAATATTTAGTTATCCTATTCCTATCATCCTTGAAAGTTCATAAATCCTTCGAAACTAGTCCCTAGACACAATTATTTGATATGTCAAAAATTCTAGTATTATGACTCAAAATAAAATAGAATCTTCACATATCATAAAATAAAAACATAATTATTTGAAGTGTGTAGATAATGATATACAATGAACCTCAACATATCATATGATGTGGGTAAACCAAAATATGTGCAATAGATGATCCATGACATAATTATTTTGTATCAGCTTGGCTAGTAGAATTTGTTCTTTTATAATGAGATGATTAAATATTTATTATGTATATTTTTTTATACTGATATATTAGTGAAAATTACAAAACAATAGTAGAAGAAATTTTTTATCAACTAGCACCAAATTGCTTCACTACAAATCTTACCAATTCTCTTGATAGATTTCAGTGCCTAGAGAACCATCACAATACATACCTACATCACCACAGAATTTAAATGATCATAAACATACTTGATGTAGCATAGCTAGTCACTATAGAACAATAATCATGTCAAAATAGACTTTATTAATATTGACAACAAAGTTTAACACAATTTTTATAACTTCAGAACCCCTTATGGTTCACATCATGTGACAAAACATTGCAATTTTGGCATTTGAAGATAAACCACATCATGAAAGGTATCCTTATAAGGTATAATTTTATAAAGCATATTCCCTTATGATTATATAAATAAGGTTAATATCAAAATAAAACATATGACATGCTTGGAACAATTACTATTGTGCAGCTGCTCAATAGTATACATCAATAATATTTCCATAATATGTAGGTCATTGAGATAGTGAAATATTAAGTATAGTGTTGAAAACATGTAACACCAGTTGCTTGGTTCAAGTAGGTTTCCTACAGTGTGACAAGGAACTTGGAATACCTAAAAACACCAGATTATGAAACAAATTGTCCCCTCAATAAATTTAAAAAAAATATAATCTTTTCTGACTAGGTATCGTATAAAGCAAGATTATGATATAAAAAAGAGAAATAAAATTATAATTTATTGTCACTTAAGTGAACTTTCAGTGACATAGAAACCAAGACCTCCAATACAAAAGAATCATACTAACCTCTAGAGAATTTAAGTAGGATCCAACATGAAACAAGATCAAGATTGAAAAATAAGAAACACAATTGACATAAAAAATGTTTTTTATCACACAAAATAAGCATTGCAAAGAGAATTTTAAATGGCATGGAAGCCAAGCCTCTAGAACACAAGACTTATACTAGTGATATAAACAGGTGCTTGGGAGCTCACATAGGTGCCCAGGCAAGATGAGACAAGGCCCAAGTGCCTCAATGAGGGTTTGAGCAAGCACCTTCAACTGGGCATTGATCAAGCATATACTTGGGCCTAAGCGGTGACCCAAGTGTTCACCTAGCCAAAATCAACTTTAAATGATTAAAACAAGCTTGAGTTAAATCCAAATTAACTGATTTGATTCAACCAAGCCAGATAATCTAGTTCATTGATCCCCCATCCCCGACCTACTTTTTTGTATGTCACTTCTCATCCATTAGCCTAATCGTCAGAGTATTTCACCTCCACTAAGCTATGTTAGAAATAAACTTTCATTAACATTCTTTTGTGATGTGAAGATCTATGATGTGAGAAAAAAATAAGATTTATCATGTTGCCCTGTATAGCCCGATATGGGCGGTACATACCAGTCCGACAAGGTTCCAGTATGCGACCGCCACGTATCGGGCGGCACAGATTTAATATATAATATAATATAATATAATATAATATAATATAATATAATATAATATAATATAATATAATATAATATAATATAAATATATATTAAAAATTAGAAAAAAATGAGGCGTCGCCTCGCCTCATCTTGCGAGGGAGGACGATGTGCCGCCTCATTTCTCGACGTGGGTACTAGGCGCTGCCTCGCGAGGGAAGACAAGGCAACGCCTCATCTTATCGTGGGTACTAAGCGCCGCCTCTTTCTCCTGCGAGGCGAGCTATCGCTCGCTTAATTTTTATTATATATATTCTATTATATTTAATATTATATTATATTATAAAAATATTATATTATATTTTAATATATCAAGTCGTACACACTATGTATACCGCTCGATACCAAGTACCGTACCATACCGATCAAATACCAATATGCCGATACAAACCAATACGATAAACCTTAAGAAAAACAATAGGAAGAGAATTAACAAAGTTACTTGGGGCCAACTAAAATAACAAATAATGAATTTATAGATACACGATTGAGCTCCTTATAGAACTTCAAATGAAGATGTTCAATACAAGGTTTTCCTTACCGAGCGATAAGGCTCATACTGCCCGGTATGTATCGGTCCAATAGCTGACCGATACACTGATCTATCGCTACCGGGCAGTACCGCTAAAATTGACCACCGACGGTTGATTTCGGTCATCGACCATCGATTGTCGATTAAGGGAGAAATCGACTGTCAGCGGTCGATTAAGGAAGAAAAATGGAAGAGGAAGAAGACGAAGAAGAGGAAAAAAAGAAGAAGAAGAAGAAGAGGAGAAGAAGAAATACCTCGCCCATGCGCCGTCACCGCCCTCGCTGCCCGCAGGTGACCTTTTTCCCCGCGCGGGGAGAGAGATCTCAGCGACATTGCTCCTTTATTTGATTTGTTTAATATATTTAATATTTTTAATATTATATAATATAAAATATTTATTATATCGGGTGGTACGCACTATGCATATAGCCCGGTACTAGTACCGATAAAATGTTGGTACACTGGTATGGATTGGTACGTAAAACCTTGGTTCAATAGAAGGATGATATCCGATAAGTGACCAAAAATTATCCACAATTTAAGGCCAAAGGCCTTATTATTTCCAACATGCTGCCACGGTAAAAGAAAAATATATGTCAGGTATTTAAAAAAAATAACTCATCAAAAAATAAAGAAGAAAAGTTAGAATGGCTTGTAAAAACATCACCAGTACCAGGTAGTAATCACTTCTTCACAAGGTGCTTAGTTATATCATTCAGGACTTTCTTACTAGATTATCAGCAAAAGCACAACTCATTGTGAAAAACGTATTAGCATACTATGAAAAAATTTACACCGTAGATAAGTCTAAAAAATCTTTGTTAGGAAACATCATACGGAAAAGGAGAGGAAAAATTATTGTTGCTTCAAGGTTATGTCGAACCCTGTGCATGAATTTACTCAAAAAGAAAGCTAACATTTATAAATTTATCAATGATCGAACATAGCAACCAACCTACCCTTTCAGATAATAGAGATTTTAGAAAATATCATATCTATACTGTAAATTTATAATTATAGTTTGGATCAAGATTTGTAATATCGAATCGTACCGCTCGGTATGCTCAGTACATAGCGATCCGATAAAGGACCTGTACATTTGATACAACTTGGTATCTCAATGTATCATGTGTCGACACGCTTAGTATAACTCGATATATACTGCACCGACAGCTAATCGATATGTCGATATGTTATGAGATTACGAATCTTGGTTTGGATCCAACTGGTGTCTAAAGAGTCCTAACATAGACATAACTATTGGATATCATATTTTAAAAAGTTCTATTTCTCTTCTAGTGATCTTTTAGGGTGATGAGATTTCATAATAAAAAAATAATTATCACAATCCCAATAAATAAGAGTGTTTATAAGCCACAAAGTATGCTTGAGATTTTCTTTTTATCTTCTAGTAACTTATTAGTTTCTTTCTTGTAAGTTTAAATATCATGAAGGATCCACTCTCGAAGCAAAAAAGACCCAATCAGGTGAAGTTATTCTTAATATTTGTATAGGATATCTATTTAGCTTAACTCCAATCATACCCATAAATACACTAACACTTCTGCAAACTTTTTTAGTACAAACTTAAGCCATATAACACTTTCCAAGACTACTAAATATGGAAAGAAGAATAAAAAACTATGTAACTTTGTATTAGTCATAAACTTGGGATCCAATTCAGCTTATTATTATTTTTTACTTACTATTTCAGAAATGAGTTATTGAGTGAGAGAAATTATACTTTTCTCTTCTTCCTACTTCCTCTCATCTCCTTCTCATAATTATTCAAGGTATATTCTGGAGTACTAGCACACCATATACTAGACCAGACCCATACCAGTCCAGCCATGGATCGTTATATGTCCAATAACTGAAACTTAAAACCTTGATACAAACTACATGAATGTCTCAAAGTTTATATGATATCAAAAAACTAAATAATAGAAAAGATGATTCTAGATGACATAATAATTTTCTTATAAGTTAGTCTTTATATTACAACACAAGTAATTTAGGAATTTGTAAGGTCATGAAAAAATCATTTAGTAACCTGAAGTGAAAAATAACTTATGTTCCACTAGTAGGTACTTTTTTTGCAATCAAGTTTCAATAGAGAAACATTAATCTTTCATTCTTTTTAGTCTTAGAATTATGTGCATATTAATATATAGCTAAATCCAAGCTCTCCAGTCCAATTTCTTGCATTTCAGTTGGAAAGCCAAATGATGGTCTAGACTCTAGTTGTTTCTTCCAAAACCTTCTAGATGCCAAGTGTCATGCTAGTGACTCATGGCTTAAAATATAACATGGCAAAAGGAAGTACACCCATATGGTTTGTCATTCTTGAATCCAAATCCTAATAAATGTGATGTACCTGAACCCATCCCACAACTGATAAGATTACCTCATAACATAAAAAAATATCCCAAAACCAATTAACAAGTAACCTAATCAACTTAAATTAAATGACTCGAGCATCTATTATCTTATCTGTACCATGCTTGAAATAGATTAATAGACACACAATCTAGCCTAAAATCAATAACGATTGAGACGTTCATGTTTATAAAGTTCGATTTAGCAAGGATAGTAATTTCGATCTATACTGATGTGCTGAGCCTACTCAATACGATACGTATCGAGGCATACCGATCGTACGCCGAGGTATACCAAAGGTACATCCAAAATCATAAAAAAATCTTCAAAAATACCAAAAAATATAAAAAAATAGATTACGATTTTTAAGTTAGAAAAAAAATATATAATTTTAGTAAAATAATGTAAATTAATCTAATTTTGATCATATTTTTATTAAAATGTTGTTAAAACCAAGGTTAGCAATACTTATGGGTACTGCCCATACCGGGCGGTACATATCGGTTTGCTAGTAGATCGATACACAAATCACCCACTACCGAGCAGTACCACCGATTAGGGTTGCTTTCGCCATGTTACCACCCGAAATCAGTCAATAATGATCGATTTCAACTATCCTTTTTTTCACCTAGTATGGTGGTCCCCTATCCCATTCCCATATGCTTCCCTCTCACTACCATAAAAAAAACAAAGATAATTGCATGTCAATCATGAATCAAGAGCTAAGAGCATGAGACACATACTAAGATTGCAATGCAATACAAAGAAGAAAGTGAAATATCTCTGTATAGAATATAAAATTACCTTGACAAATATTTAGTACCATACAAGATCAAGATACAATCTTGAGAAGACTTTCAAAAATGCTCCACAGTGCAAAGCTCAGATTGAAACGATATCATAGAAAAAGTACAATTAATACAAAATATTAACATACTTAAATATAGAACCAAGAAAAATTCATACCCAAGTTGAATGCTTCTATCACATTCAAATATCATATTCACTTGAACTAATCATTTTAGAACCAGATTTTTCTTGACAATTATATTTAAATGGTAATAAGACTCATATGCTACTCATTGATCTATTTAGCATTGTTGACACTATAACTGCCTCGACAAGTTTGTACTCTTTTAATTACAAACCATGTCAACATACAACATGATCCAATCATTTTATAAAAAGTATTCTTAATGCCCTTGATGTTGAACAATGTTTGAATATTCATATCGACTATTTGTTCAAAACAATATAGGTTAAATAGTGGAGGAGCTTATATGCATTTGTGCCAAACAAGCTACCAAATGCAAAATTCAAAGGAGGTGAGAGTTCTATTTTCTGAATACATAACTTGTGCATAAATTTTTCCCTCAGTAAATTTTAAAAACATTATACAAACATTTTTTACTAGGGTATCATATGAAGCAAGATTATGATACAAAAATGAGAAACACAATTGCAATTTATTGTCACTTAAGTAAATTTTCAATGCTATGGAAACTAATACCTCCAATACAAAAGAAACATACTAATCTCTAGATAATTTAAGTAGGATGCAACTTGAAACAAGATCAAGACAATAAAATGACGAACACAATTACCAAATTTAATCATTTAGGTTGACATAGAATATGTCTTCTATCGTACAAAATAAGAAGTGCAAAGAGAATTTTAAATGGAATGGACGTCAACCCTCTAGAAAATAAGACTTATTCTAGTGATATGAACAGGTAGTTGGGTGCTCACGTAGGTGCCCAGGCAAGGTAAGAGAGGAATTGAGTGCCTCAATGAGAGTTTAGGAGGTGCCTTCAACTAGCCACCACTCAAGCGTGCACCTGAGCCTAAGCGTTGGTGGCCCAAGTGCTCGCCTAGCCAAAATGAACTTTAAACGATTCAAACAAGCATAAGTCAAACCCAACTTAACTGATTAGGTTCAACCAAGTTAGATAATCAAGCTCACAAATCTCCTATCTCAACTCGCTTTTTTCTGTGTCACCCATCTTCCACTAACCTAATCATCATAGTATTTCATCTGTCTTTGAGGCAGCGAGATACACTATTCCAAGTGGGTGTGCAAGCCGACGACCGTTGTTTATGTCCAAGTCGATGGTGCCTCCCATTGCGAATAAAGGTATCTTCTCTTTCTTTTCTTTCCCTCTCCCTCTTTCCAACCTATACTCTTTTCGTTGGTGCTAATCCTCATGCTCCTATCATATTGTCCCCTCCTATACATCTTGTGGTAGTACCTCCCTCTTTTGTCTCTCTCGTCATGTTATTTCTTCCATCTTTGTAGTAATACCTCTCTCTCTTAGTGACTATCGACAACCCCGAAGGTCAATGATACAATCTCCTTTCCCCACTCTCTACTTCTCCCTAACAGAATCACCTTCCCTCTCCCTGGCTCTCTCTCTCGCCTCTCGACCCCCCTCATCACAATCTATCTCTTTCCCGATGGGTCTCAACATCACCGATGACCAACAATACCCCCTCAACCTCTCAGCCCTCTCTCTTCTTTTTCCCCAACCTCTTTACCTGCTCTCAGCCAACTTTTCCCTCCTCCCTCCCTCCTCTTCTTTGTCCCTTTGCTTTTTCCCTGACCTCTTCACTTGTTCTCGACCAACTTTCCCCACCTACCAATGTCATCTCCTCTTTTGGCTTCTTTCTCCCCTTGATGGTCATCTACCACTGAATTATATTGATTATTACATTGCTAAGATTTTCAATTATCTTTGGCAAAATTTTTGTCAAGATATTTTAGCTATTTTTTTGTTATTTTTTATAAATTTAATTATTCAATGCATATTAGATGTTACATGAATTACCAATGTTATAATGACGATTTTCATTATGAAGAGATATAAAAAACATATTCTATAAAAATTTTAATTTAATTATTATCTTTTACTTTAATTATATTTTTATATTGACAAGCACCTCACTTCACTCAGGTTAGCACCTAGTGCCTATGATAATAATGAGTTATACTAACCTCTATATAATTTGACTAGGATAAGGTATGAATCATAGTTGCAATTTCCTTCGACTTGTATAACTACTAAAGAAATATATTATATAAGATAAATGCAAAAACTGACAATTTATTTTACAATTTTTTTCATATCAAGTTAAAGTTAGAATATAGCATTTAACTTCATTATGTTATGACCTTTACCAATCAGCACTAAAGTGTATTATGTTGTAAGAAAAGGTAGTGAGTAAATTCCTAGTTCTGGCACTGATTTGCAAATACTCCATCGACCTAGTGCTTTAAATATGGCATAGAGTAATGATAATGAAACATAAAATATGGGATGTGAAAATAAAAAAATTAACAATTGCTAGCTTTATGGTTTTTTATTTAAAAATATAAAAAAAAGGATTATAGCATAGTCGAGACCCATAACCAGACAAGACCATGTGGTAAATCCAAGTTCACAGAGCTTATTGAGATTGAAGATCCATGGTGCAGACGACAATGTACCAACCCGCTTCATTTGTCATGCAATGGATCAAATAAATGCAAAATATGTTATTTCAAACTTATGCAACCTTTGTTGCATTATCCTTTAATTTTATTGAATGAAAGATGAAATTCATTCATTAGATTGCATTTAAATTATCACACCTTTAGATTAGCACACAAAGACCAATGCGCAAAAAGAGAAACCCTACATGCTTCTCAACCTAGTGCTTTAAATATGGCATAGAGTAATGATAATGAAACATAAAATATGGGATGTGAAAATCAAAAAGTTAACAATTGCAAGAAAACAAATAACATTGTTCCAAAGTAATTGAAAGAATTAAGCATCAGCATAAATCTAAATGAATATTGTCTACTGAATTAGTAATATGTCCAAAACTTCAACCATTTGAGAGTAGATTGTGGCAACCAACAAAAATAATCAAATAACATTTCATTGACAACAAGTTAACAAATATACAAATGCATTTAGACAGATAACTTGAAAGACAAGACTTTTACCATTTGATATATTTATATCTTCCAAGAAGCATCGATGTAACACAAGCCAATTGTATTTTTCTTCTTATTGCTGTCAACACTTCAAGAACATATATATAAAGCTTATCTTTAGAAGAAAATTTTCATCTACTAACTCAAATTGGTAGTGCACCCATTTGAGAGTAGATTGTGGCAACCAACAAAAATAATCAAATAACATTTCATTGACAACAAGTAAACAAATATAAAAATGCATTTAGACAGATAACTTGAAAGACAAGACTTTTAACATTTGATATATTTATATCTTCCAAGAAGCATCGATGTAACACAAGCCAGTTGTATTTTTCTTCTTATCGCTGTCAACACTTCAAGAACATATATATAAAGCTTTCTCCCCAATGTTGAACTACTTGACTATGAGAGCACGAAGATATCTTGCAATTCTAGAGTTTTCATTTGTCATATTTTGACAATGATCAATATCACTTAGGTTAAATGTACCTAGTTATTGTAATGTAGATTTTATATCAAAATACAATTAGTTAATGCCAATAATAGGCTTGTAAGCTATGTTATAAATAGACATTTATTAACATTCTCTTTTGATGTGAAGATTTGTGATGTGAGGAAAACAGTAGAAAGAGAATTAACAAAGTTACTTGGGGACAACTAAATAACAAATGATGAATTTGCTGATACATGGTTGAGCTCCTTGTAGAACTTCAAATGAAGATGTTTGGAAGGAAGATGAGAAGCGACAAATGACCAAAGACTATCCACAATTTAGGGCCAGCGGCCCTATTATCCCTAACATGCTGCCACTATAAAAGAAAAAAAATCTCAATCAGGTCTTTTCAAGAAAAGATAACTCATCAGAAAATAAAAAAGAAAAGTTAAAATGGCTTGTAAAAGCATCATTAGAACCAAGTAGTAATCACATCTTCACAAGGTAATTAGTTACGTCATTCAAGACATCCTTACTAGATTGCCAGCAAAAGCACAACTAATTGTGAAAAACTTGTTAGCATACTATGAAAAAATTTACAATGTAGATAAGTCTGAAAAATCTTTTTTAGCAAACATCATAAGGCAGAGGAAAAAGTGATGATGCAGAAGTCCATGAAGAAAGAAGATGATGCTGAGCTCTTCGAAAGATATTATGCTTCCTAGATAGACTTTTTCTTTACATGCTTTCCTGCATCTTCTCTACTGCAAAAGATACTATCAATACATTAAAAGTACGCAAATAATCAACTCAATTGGACAATATAAGAATCCTTGATGAACACAATGAATTATATGGAATTGCTAAAAAAATAGAGCCTTCGGGGTAAATCACTTAAAATGAAACACAATAATGTATCGTCGGTAGGGCCAGAGGCAGTAGAGGTTGACAGATGTGGGCGGCAGGCGATGCATAAGAGAGAGAGAAGGGTAGGGAAGGTGCTAGCTTTATGGTTTTTTCATTTGAAAATATAAAAAAGGGATTATAGCATAGTCGAGACCCATAACCAGACAAGACCATGTGGTAAATCCAAGTTCATAGAGCTTATTGAGATTATCCATAGTGCGGACGACAATGTACCAACCCGCTTGATTTGTCATGCAATGGATCAAATAAATGCAAAATATGTTCTTTCAAACTTATGCAACCTTTGTTGCATTATCCTTTAATTTTATTGAATTAAAGATGAAATTCATTCATTAGATTGCATTTAAATTATCACACCTTTAGATTAGCACACAAAGACCAATGCGCAAAAAGAGAAACCCTACATGCTTCTCAATGCACACCAACTAACCTAAGCATACTGTTTGGTACTAGCATACCGTACCATACCAAGTTGAGCTCGATACGTTGGTACAATACGATTTAGCGAACCTTGGATCCAAGTATGACTGAAAATTATCAATAATAAAATCAAAATACAAAAGCCAGAAATCAAAAGATAGACAAGAATCATATGATGAATAAAACTATTTTAAAAATTAAAAGAAATTAAATCTAGCAAATTAAAACTCACAAAAGGACCTTTAATAGGTAGTATGTAGCAAGGTTTGTAATTTTGACCTGTACCGCCCAGTATGAGGCGATATATACTGGTCCGTCAGGTCGTCGGTACGCGGACCGCTCGCTACCTAGCGATTCCACCAAAAATTGACCGTCGACGATCGATTGAGAGAAAATCGATCGTCGGCGGTCGAATGAGAGAAAATCGACCGTCGATGGTCGATTGAGGGAGAAATCGACCGTCGGTTGTTGATTGAGGGACAAAAAGGGAAGAAGAAGAAGAGGAAAAGAAGAAAAAAAGAAAAAAGGTGTACCTATTTCCCCGTGCCATCGTTGCCCATAGGTCGCCAGTGCCCAAGCGCCATCGCTGCTTGTTTCTCCCGCGCGAGGAGATGGAACATCTCCCCGCACGGGGAGAAAGGTCGAGGCAATGTCGCCCCTTTATTTTTTTAATTTATATTTTTATATATTTAATATTATATTATATAATATTATATTATAAAAAAATTTATATTATATTTTAATATATCAAGCAGTATATATTATGTGTACCATCCAGTACCAGTACCATACCGGTACCGAGATAAACTAGGTTCACCGGTACGGACCGGTAAGTCAAACCTTGGTATGTAGTATGCAAATTTTTCTCCAATGCTTGAAACATTTGGGAGCGTAGATCGGGTGCTGCACAATCAACTCAAAATTACATAATCACCATTTGAGAGTAGAATGTACACTGCACTGCTTAAGAGAAGAAAAAAATAGAGAAATCAGATCAAGTTGAAAAAATAATTATTCAAATGCAAGAATAAATTGTGTATGTATTACTCCATCAATCACCTCTTAATTACTAAATAAGATTAAGTATGTCACTTAGTGTACTTCGATTTCACATAGCACTGTTAATATGAAACAAAAAAAATTTATAAAATCCGAATAAAGTAGTTTGGTGGAGAATAATATAAAGGAAGAGGGATTGGAGTATAAAGCTATGTAGAGTATAAAGCCATGTAGAAACTGCATGGATGTCTCAAAAGTTTTTAATATGTCAAAGAACTAAAATAACCACAAAACAATTTCATACGATAGATAATGATATGTATAAATCAAAACATTTTCATTATGTCCCTTTAAAATTATGTGAATACTGATTTATAACTAAATCCAACTTCTCTAGCCAAATCATGCACTTCATATAAAAAGTCAGATGATGGTGTAGACTCTAGTTATTTCTCATTTAGTCTAATATAAAAAACAATCCTGACACTATTGCACAAAGATTTCAATCAATTTTGTAGGAACCATTTCTTAGCAAGTGTTAATCTAGTGATTCATGAATCTGAAATGCAATATACCAAAATCCATCCATTGGCAAAAGCAAGATACTTATATAATTTGTCATACCTGAATCCAAACCCTAATAAATGCAGCGTACCAAAACTCATACAGCACCCGATTGGAGTACATATTTCCCTGACATATATATCCCAAAACCAAGTAGCAAGTACATTAACCAAGAAAGCATAAGTCGATTGATAAGCATGAGTATATGAAAAACCTGATCGGCTGCCATTTATGAATTGATGATACAAAGGGCAACCATGAATTTCATCATACCCACACTCAAAACTCAAAACCACCTACTTTCAAAAGTTCACGTATCACAGGCAAAAATCAAGATCATGATAACCAAAATGTTAATAAGATTCACCAAAACAGTCCTCAGGTCAATTCTCACCAATGCATATCTTCTATGCTAATAAAATGCTTCCAAGCAACCACCAGGTCTTGTTCTCATCAATGCACTTTGTCAGTACCACAGCCCTTAAGGTTCTCGTGTACTGCTGAAACAAGAATAGTATCAAATAATAAGAAAATAAATAATCCAACAAAAGGAAAAAAATGTTCAGGGAGAAAGAAGACAGATATTTAGCTCTTCCAACAAGATTTTAATCAGTAAACATGATCCGCAGGGTCCAATACCCAATAATGGAAGACGTCATAGTTCCAATTATTAAGGACAAATGAACCAAGAGATGCAGCAACTAGCAAGTACCAAAACCATCCATCTTCATAGCTCACACCTATTTACAATAAGTTCATTTTTCATTTTCCACATGATTGCATGCTCTTCTTGATCTTCTCTCCTGCACAACACTATCAACATGCAAAGAGTAAGCACACAATCAGCTCAACAAGACAATATAAGATTCTACGATGATCTTAATGAGTTTTATATGGGATTGATCAAAAATAGATACTTCACAGTTCATGTTATTAGGAACAATAATATATCAATACAAAGATGCAGAAGAATCATTGCTAATGGAAGATCAATAGTAAGTTCACTAACCCTATTAATAAAAATTCTGGAAGTAGTCATACTAGCTTATATAAACACTATTTTACAAAAATGGTCCCTCTAAAAAACTATTTAAAAAATTAATGTTAATAGAATTGGGTTTTGTGAAGTTCTCCTCCCATTGTAACAGCTTGAGCAAGCATAATAAAGGAGCACTATTCCTTTGTATTGATGGAAAGAAAATGATGCTTCAGTTACAAAGGTTACTAATATATTGTTCTGATATGCAACTACATAAAACTGAATTCCATGTCATAAATTTTAAATAATGACAGTTTACAAATTAATTCCGAGAGGGCACATTATTGTCCCCAAAGTCCATAAACTAAAAAATCAATTACCAGAAAACTACTCTATGACACAGAGTCTCTCTTGCAAAGGGGAGACGTCCCCCAATTTGTGAAGAGTGATGACTGTAAATAAGCAAAGACACTAGAACATAAGAATCCCGGATGAACTCAATCAGTAATATCAGATTGATCAAGAAACAGATACTTCACAGTTGATCACGTTAGATTAAAAATAATAGTGTGAAGCAAGGTTCGCTGTTTCTCTCTGTACCGCTCGGTATGGGCGGTACATACCGGTCCGATAGAATATCGGTACACGAACCACCTTATACCGAGCGGTACATTATATGATATTATATTATATAAATATAAAAATATATTAAAAAGTAAGAAAAAAAAGCGGCACCTCGTCTTCCAGCGCTAGGACGAGGAGCTGTCACATTCTTACGTTGGAAGACAAGGTGGTATATTGTCACGAACGGTCGTTGCTCAACCGCAACTCTTCATTCCATGAACTGTTCATCGTTTTTTGTTGCTTGTACAAATGTTGGGCAGCCTATTTTGCGTTTTCGGTGATTTTGCCTAGGAATTGTGAGCGATAATGTCAGTCAGAACGATCGCCGCGAGCAGGAAAGCGACCCCAAAACTGTCCAGTTTTGGGTCGTTTTCGCGTGCTGCGACAACCGAACCGAGCAGAGTAAAATGTCAGCCATCTCAACCCTCCAGAACCCCCCGGGTAGCACAGGGCTGGATGGGGCTTCGGGATATTAGTCGGGCGTGAGCACTCATAGAAATTGAAGTCTTTTGTGTCCAACACCCTTGGGAACCGTCGTTTGTGGACTTGCGACCGTTCTTACAACCCTCCAAAGTCTTGTTTCACTCTCTTTCTCTCTTTTTCTGCTGCACACAAGGTGTTCGACGATTTGCTTGTAGGAGCTGCCCTCTTGGCAAGATGTCGGGACTTGTTCGTCGCTCATTTTCAAAACTAATCAACTTCTCTTTTTGCAGGTCCTTCGGGACCCGCACGAGGTTGCAATTGGGCTGACCCTTTGCGAGCAAATACGCTTCGGCGTTTCATGACTTAGGCAATCCCAACTAAGTCCGGAACATTGGGCAAAGATTGCTTCGCGACTTAGGCAATTCCAGCTAAGTCTACAAGTTTGTCGCAAGGGTGTCACACAGCTTAGACAAATTCCGCTAAGTCCATGACATTGTGATATCAGAGCAGGCAAGCAATTCGAACAAACAAGCGAAGAGGATTCGCAATCTCGCCATGGCGAAGCACCGTGGTGAATCGAGCAAGATGGGGCACGCCGGACCTTTGCCCCAAGTAGCCGCAAGTGGGCTGCATGTACAAACTCGCTCGCAAACTACTGGAGCCGCTCGTGAGGAGCACGACAGTGAACATGACGAGCGTGAAGTTGGGTACTCTCCGTGAGCGAAGGAAGCACGATCTGATGCACCAATTGGGAAAAGGAGCCATAAGAAGAGACTTTCAACGGTGGAAACCCACCTCCATGTTCTTGAAGCGAGTTTAGAGGAACTCTATCAAGGCCAATGAAGTCTCCTTGGGGTAGAGAGCTCGCAAGAAGAAGCTGAATCTCGGATCGACAGGGTTGAGTCCATGGTCGACCGACTGACGGAGGATACTAAAGACTCCGTACGACATCTACATGAAGTGGCGGAACTTACAGCCAAAGTGACGTTGCTCACTAGAACTCTTAATGCGAGAGGGAACAAGACCCGCGTTGCACCGCCACAAAGCTTCAGAGCACCAGAGCCGCATTGCTACGGGGGCGCTAGAGATGCCAAAGAGCTCGAGAATTTCCTGTTCGACATGGAACAATATTTTCGTGCTACGAGACCCGATTTGAAGGAAACTAAAGTTTCTATAGTAACCATGTATCTGAATGGAGTCGCAAAACTTTGGTGGCGAACCGTTGGGAAGAGATCCAACAAGGCCGATGCCGAATGAATACAAGGGAAGACTTGAAACGCGAGTTGAGAATGCAGTTTCTGCCCGAGAACACTGAGTTCGTCGCAAGAAGAAAACTGAGACAACTTCACCAAAGTACTTCCATCCGAGACAATCAGTTTCGGCACTGATGCTGGATATACAAGATATGTCCGAAAAGGACAAACTATTCAGCTTCCTCGATGGCTTAAAGCCATGGGCACAACAAGAACTAAATCAGAGGAATGACACCAACGTGGTCGGGTCAATTGCAGCCTCGGAAAGGCTAACTGATTTTGTTTCTTCAGAAGATTTAGGAAAAAAGAAACAATCCTCAGGAAATCGCCTAGCAAAATACTCTCGTGCAAAGGAGTCTGGGGGCAAACAGAAGAAAAAGACCTTCCATAAGGGACCGAGCTCAAAAGGCAAAGCCCCAAAATCTGACGGATGCTTCTTGTGCGGAGGACCACACATGGTGAGGGAGTGCCCGCAGAAGCAGGCACTCAACGCCTTAATGGCATCAATACAGCCCCACAAGGTGGACAATGGCAAAGCCGTGCCATTAGTTCGAGCAATTCGGAATCTAGCAGTGACGACGAGGAGTCGCAAGGACCCCGAATGGGAGCGATGCGTTTGTTGAATGCATTACGGAGTCAAGTGGGAGAGAGAACAAAGACAAAGGCACAGAAGGTGGCAAGTAGCGAGCTGATATATGTGGACATCAAGCTTAATGGCCGAACAACCCATGCAATGGTGGACACTGGAGCTACCCACAATTTTATTGCCGATCATGAAGCAAAGCAACTTGGATTTGTCTCGTAGAAGAACCCAAGTCGCATGAAGGCTATGAACTCGGAGGCCAAGCATATCTCCGTATTAGCAAAGGGAGAGTCCCTATCAAGATTGGAACGTGGAGCAGTGCACAAATATGATGGCGGTGCCATTGGACGACTTCCAAGTGATTCTTGGAATAGAGTTTATGCACGCGGCGAAGTTAGTGCCAATGTCGTTCTTAACTCTTTATGCCTGATGGGAGGCGATGACCCCTGTGTAGTTCCAGTTTCCCGAGGGAGAACCAAGGACCCACAACAAATATCATCATTACAATTGAAGAAAGGGGTGCAGAAAGGTGAATTAACTTTCGTGGTTGCTGTGAAGCTGGAGCCAATTGACGAGGAGGCCATTCACGAACCTATTGTGGTGGCAAACGTTCTGAAGGAGTTCATAGACGTCATGCCACCCGAGTTGCTGAAGACTCTACCACCACGTAGAGGCGTTGATGATAACATTGAGTTGGAGCCGGGAGTTAAGCCTCCAATGAGACCACCCTACCGTATGACACCTCTAGAGTTAGCAGAATTGAGGAAGCAGTTAGATGAACTGCTAAGTGGTGGTTTCAGCCGTAGTTCAAAGGCACCATTTGGAACTCCAGTTCTCTTCCAGAAGAAACAAGATGGGAGCCTCCGATTATGTGTCGATTATTGAGCCCTGAACAAATGACGGTAAAGAACAAATATCTTATTCCGCTCATCGCGGATTTGTTCGATCAACTGGGCAAGGCCAAGTATTTCTCCAAACTCGACCTTCGGTCGAGGTATTGGCAAGTGCGTATTGCAGAAGGTGATGAGGCAAAGACTACCTGTGCAACCAGGTATGGAGCGTTCGAGTTTCTGGTAACGCCTTTTGGTTTAACCAACACTCTGGTCACATTCTGTACTCTGATGAACTAGCTTTTCAAAGGGTATTTGGACAAGTTTGTGGTCGTCTACCTAGACGATATCGTCGTCTATAGCCAGACGCTCGAGGAGCACATCGAACACCTTCGGACAATCTTCAGAGTTCTCAGGGAGAACACCTTCTTTGGCTACTTTGCGTAGACAAAAATTCTGTTCTTGGGACATTGAATCGATGGTGGTTCCATTCGGATGGACGAGTCAAAGGTGCAAGCTGTGGCAGAATGGCGAACACCAAAGAAGATACCTAAGTTGAGATCCTCCCTTGGTTTCATCAACTATTATCGATGCTTCATTTTTGGATAATCGAAGCGCAACTCTACTGACGGAGTTGTTAAAGAAGGAGCAATCTTGGAGATGATCGGACAAGTGTGAAGCAGCTTTCCAAGATCTAAAGACTGCTGTGTTAAAGGAACCAGTACTCAGATTACCAGACTACGAGAAGCCTTTTGAAGTCCATACAGATGCTTCTGACTTCACTATTGGGGGAATACTTATGCAAGAGGGTCATCCAATGGCCTATGAGAGTCGCAAGCTCAATGAGAAGCGACGATATCCAGTGCATGAGAAAGAGATGACAACGGTGGTCCACTGTTTACGAGTCTGGCGACACTACCTTTTGGGAGCACCATTCGTGCTAAGGACGGACAATGTCGCATTGAGTTACTTCCAGACTCAAAAGAAACTCTCCCCGAAACAGGCAAGATGGCATGACTTCTTGGCCGAATTCGACATGGTAATGGAGTACAAGCCCGGAAAGACAAATATCGTTGCCGATGCATTGAGCCGGAAAGTGAAACTGGTGAATGCTATACAGTTGGAGGGCGGAGGCTAAGCAAGTCAGTTGTACTCTAACTTTCTTTCCAGGATCAGGGATGGACTGTACAGTGATCCTCAAGCAGTAACCCTGATGCAACTCATCAAAGAGGGCAAGGCGCGACGATTTTGGATCCAGGAGGGACTCCTCTACACTAAAGGGAATAGAGTTTATGTTCCGCGAGTGGACAACTTGAAGCGTGAACTCTTGAGAGAGTGTCACGATTCCCTTTGGGCCAGACATCCGGGCATTCATTGGACAATGGCTCTCATGGAGACGGCATTTTATTGGCCAAAAATGGGAACAGATGTAGAGGATTACGTTCGTACATGCCTTATGTGCCAACAAGATAAGGTGGAGCAGCGAAAGCCAATGGGACTTTTGGAGCCGCTGCCGGTGCCGGAAAGGCCATGGGAGAGCATTTCCTTGGATTTCATATCAAGCTTGCCCACAGTAGGGGGACTGGGATCGATACTTATAGTTGTCAATCGGTTTTCAAAGTATGCAACGTTTATTGCTGCACCCCTACATTGTTCAGCAGAAGAGGCGGCCAAGTTAATAATGAAGAATGTGGTGAAGTATTGGGGAATTCCACACAATATCATTAGTGATCGAGATTCTCGGTTCTTGGGACGATTCTGGACCAAGCTATTTAAGTTGTTGATATCAAAGTTATACTTCTCCATAAGCCTCCACCCCCAGACTGATGGTCAAACCGAAAGAACTAACTCACTGTTAGAACAGTATCTCCGACACTATGTGAGTGCTAATCAACGAGATTGGGTGAAGTTGTTGGACATAGCCCCTTCGAGATTATTACCCGTATATCCACAACTTACAGCGGAGCTCTGCGTCCAACAAGAGCCCCTTCGAGATTATCACAGGACAACAGTCGTTAACCCCTCACACATTAGCCATTGGATATACAGGTAATAATCTGTCAACATATCACTTTGCAAAAGAATGGCATCGTAATGCAGATATTGCACGGGCCGACTTGGAAAAGGCGACTAAAAAGATGAAGAAGTAGGCAGACTTGGGAAGGCGACCCCAGGAATTTAAGGTTAGCGACTTGGTGTTGGTGAAGCTCCAACCAACATCACTCCAGTTCTTTAGGCACAAAGTGCATAAAGGATTGGTACGCAAGTATGAACGGCCTTTCCCAATCATCAGTCGAGTAGGCAACGTCTCCTACAAGTTGCAGATGCCAGCATGGTTCAAAATTCACAACGTCTTCGATTCAAGCAACTTGAAAGCCTACCATTCAAATCCACAAGACGCCTCACGAAATATTTCAACTCGACTACCCCCAATCAGAGCCTCCTACGAAAAGCGAGTTAAGACAATTCTGGCGGATCGTAAGACTAAGCTACCCAACAGAGCGAAGCAAACTTAATACTTGGTGAAGTGGCAAAAACTTCCCCAGAAGCTAGTTGGGAGCCAGAAGACGCCCTACGACATGAAGAAGCTTGCGTTAAAGCCTATCAACAAGCATCGACGAGGGCGTCGACAAGTTAGGTGGGGGATAATGTCATGAACGATCATTCCGTGAATCGTTCGTCGCTTTTTTGTTGTTTGTACAAATGTTGGGCAGTCTGTTTTGCTTTGGTTTTGGGTGATTTTGCCTAGGAATTATGAGCATAAATAGTCTGTCAGGCTGCAGAACGATCGCTCGCTACGCGGAGCCAAAATAGGCCAAAACTGCCCAGTTTTGCGTACTGCGACAACCGAATCGAGCGGAGGAAAATGTCAGCCATCTCGACCCACTGGAATCCCCCGGTGGCACAGGGCTGGATGGGGCTTCGGGATATTAGTCGGGCGTGAGCACTCATAGAAATCGAAGTGTTTTGCATCTGACACCCTTGGGAACTGTCGTTTGTAGACTTGCGATCGTTCTTACAACCCTCCAAAGTCCTGTTTCGCTTTCTTTCTCTCTTTTTCTGTTGCACACAAGGTGTCGAGAGTTGCCCTCTTGGTGAGATGTCGAGACTTGTCCGTTGCTCGTTTCAAAACTAATCAACTTCTCTTTTTTGCAGGTCCTTCGGGACCCGCACGAGGTTGCAATTGGGCTGACCCTTTACGGGTTAATACGCTTCGGCGTTTCATGACTTAGGCAATCCCAGCCAAGTCCGGAACAGCGGGTAAAGATTGCTTCTCGACTTAGGCAATTCCAACTAAGTCTATAAGTTTGTCGCAAGGGTGCCACACCGCTTAGGCAAATTCCGCTAAGTCTGTAACACGAGAGAGTTTCATTCTCCTTTCTCACCTCGTCTCCCCGAGTGGAGAAGGAAGCCCACAAACGAAGAATCGCCCACGAGCGATGGATCGTGCGAGGAACCAGGGAAGAGCAGGTATCTCTCTTTGTTCTCCCTCTTCTTCTTTCTCCCTTAATTGACCAATCGAAATCGACGTAATTTCAACGCATCACCAATAGCGGGCGGTCTACATCCTATCGGACCGGTACGTACCAGCCATACCAGGTGGTACAGATCAAAATGGAGAACCTTGGTACAAACAAAGATGATTTTCAATCCCACCTTTCTTATCAGAGCAAAGATGCAACAAATTTCATATATTTTTATGGATGATATGTATTATTGCAATCCTTTTGAGATAATTAATACAACAAGAATAAAGATGAAGATGATGTAAAGCAATATGTAACAAAAGCATACCTTTAAGGAGCCTAAGGATACATGATGAATTTATGAGACCTAATTCAATTAGGTTGTCATCTAAGTACACACAACAAACTTATAGTTTGTTTTATGTATAACTAAAACTCAATAAACCAATTAGAAAGTAACTTAGTGTTATATGAAAGCAAACAAGCAAAAAGGTTAAATATGGATTATTTAAATGTGTAATTCTTTAAAGATTAAATATGGATTGCAATTTCATGCCGACCGAGTATGACTTTTGCCGATTCGGTACATATCGATCTATATTAACACACCAATACACAATATGCCTAAATATACTGATAATTTCAAAAAATGCTAGAAAATCTATAAAAATACATGAAATTAGGAAATAACCTAATTAGTATATTTTAATTATAACTAAATACAAATTGAGTTCTATTTTAACAAAAAAAGTCCAAATAAGGGATGGTATTGATGAGCATCTTTGCAGTAAGTTCCAAATGGTTCTTTCATTTATTTTGAACAAGACTTTGAATTTATGAGAATGAGAGAGTGGCTAAGTGAGAAAAAGTGTTATGAGACATGAGATTGAAATAGGGTGAAAGAGGGGAGAGGAATGGAGTTAACTAGCCTTTCAAATGGGTCCAAGGGTCAAATTGACTATTGGAACCAAATCAATTTGGGCCCTTGATTGATATAGGTCGGTAATAGAAAATTTTTGACCATTTCGCTCGGTACTAAGGGTGTATAACCTAATACACACACCCCCAACTACTATACTGCTAGTACAAGATGGGGCATGTTCCAATCAACTATCAGATCGGTATATATTGTCCATACCTTATCAATTCAGATAGTACATCAAACCATGCTTTAGTTGATCCTTGATGATTTTGCAATAACTGAAAATTCAATAGAGATTGCTTTACAATATCATAATCTATACTAGTGATTATATTTTGAAGTTGTCTGCTTAGCGAACTTTCATCCTTGAAAGTTCATAAATCCTTCAAAACTAGTCCCTATACATAATTATTTGATATGTCAAAGATTCTAGTATTATGACTCAAAATAAAATAGAATCTTCACATATCATAAAATAAAAACATAATTATTTGAAGTGTGTAGATAATGATATACAGGAAAACCTTAACATATCATATTATGTCAACTAGCACCAAATTGCTTTACTACAAATCTTACCAAGTCCCTTGATAGATTTCAGTACCTAGAGAACCATTACAACACATACCTACATCACCACAGAATTTGAATGATCACAAGCATACTTGATGTAGCATAGCTAGTCACTATAGAACAATAATCATGTCGGAATAGACTTTATTAATATTGACAACAAAGTTTAACACAAATTATATAACTTCAGAACCCCTTATGAGTCACATCATGTGACAAAACATTGTAATTTTGGCATTTGAAGATAAACCACATCACGAAAGGTGTCCTTATAAGGTATAATTTTATAAAGCATATTCCTATATGATTATATAAACAAGGTTAATATCAAAATAAAACATATGACATGCTTGGAATAATTACTATTGTGCAGCTGCGCAAAAGTATTCATCAATAATATTTCCATCCAAAGATAAAAAAGAACAATAGGTAGGTCATTGAGATCATGAAATATTAAGTATAGTGTTGGAAACATGTAACTCCTGTTGCTTGGTTCAAGTAGGTTTCGTACAGTGGAACAAGGAACTTGGAATACCCAAAAACACCAGCCACAGCCACAGTTAAGTATACTAGATTATGAAGAGAGAAGACGGCTAGCCTTGTATTTCTTATATGAATTACTACAAGTTCTTAACGTGGTTTGCATGATTCTTTAAGGGTATCAACCAAATCAAATTGCAACATGGTTCACCAATTCTAAACTATGTTCAAATCATCTAACATGGTGTAAAAAGTATGCAAGAATCACATGCAAGGAAAAATCTAATGCACTTGAAAAGGTTAATATTCTAAAACTTCATAAGAGATAGTGTGCAAAGAGAACATGTTGCTTGCATAGCATTTCAGAAAAGCAACTATTTTAAAGAATAGGGTGCCGACCTTGAAGAAAAAGCGTGTAAGAAACTGTGGGATATTTACACAAGACTAGAGCCCAAGTGAGGCAGAGCATAGATGATTCATTGAGCATAAGAGTTGCATTTATGTGTACAAGTTATAAAGCATATTCCCTAATGATTACAGAAGTTATAAATCATGTACATCAATGTCATAAGTAGCAAGAATCACAAGCAAGAGGAATTTCATGCAATTAAAAATGTTAATTTCCAAAATTTTGTGGAAGAAATAGCACAAAAAAGATGTGTTGCTTGTTTATTCAATAATATATAACATAACTAACCGACCTATTTGCAATTCTTGATCCTGAAATAAGCACATCAATGTTAGAATGAGAGTTATGCTCAACTAAGAAAAACGAAAACAGCCATGGTGAGGTATATACATATATGCATACATACATACATACATACATATATATATATATAGATATATATAAATATATATATATATATATATATATATATATATATATATATATATCAATGGCCACATTGTTATATGTATGTATATATATGTATATACATAAATATAAATAGGTATATATATATATATATATATATATTGATTAAGTAGACTAATTTATCAATGGACCTAGAAAACGGCATTTATTGCAAGGTTTTCTTTGGCAAAGATGTTATTGCAAGTCATTGCAAGGTTGCTTATAAATAGCTTATTGATGGCCATGAAACACATACGAAACTTATTTGAGAAGCTGACTGCAAAGCAAGTTTTACCATTTCAAGGTATTCATCACTCAAAAAGTTTGGGAGGACTCTGGAGATATGCATTAAATTTTCAACAAATAGAAGCAAAACCTCATTATAGTTAGTAAATCGCAAGAAAGAACCAATGCTCTAACTCCATTCAACCAAATCATCTTCCCTAACATTTTCTACCTTTATAAATTTTTTTCTAAAATCCTTGTAGTTAGGAAAAGCATCCTGTGTTGAGGAATGAGTTTAAATAATTAAGAGAAGTTTGTAAAACAAAAGAATGATCAATAATGACTCTAAAAATCAAGTGTTTATTTATGACATTATCTATCTTTGTCAAACAATTAACAAGGAAAGCCCATATATTCATGGATGTTAGATGTTAAATTCCTTGGACTACAATTAGGCCTTCTTGAAACTGGCAAGTATCCTTTTGTTGTATTTGGGTCAATGATTTACATTCCATATAACACAAAATAGATTAACAAGTTAGTATCCATGGAGAAAAGAAGAGTTCAGATAGTTTACATCGTCAGGAAATTAATGCCAATGCTAAACAACTGTATGAACTTTCACCATTGACATCTTCCTTTTGTGTTTATAGAGAGACAAAAGATGTAGAATCAAATCAGACATATAATTACTAATTATTCACATTCTTGTTAATAAAGCAACATACATTTGAAAGTCTACCACGACAAGTGTATGAAGGTCTATAAATACCTTCTAGGCCATTAGGAAACGCTAAAGTTAGAATCACTGCAACTGTGGCTATCAATAATGCAAGTCTCCATCAAGGGTCCTCCACTTAAATCAACTTCATGTTAAAGTAATACCTCAACACTGATTGTAATCATAAGCAAGGTATGCAATACCGATCGATACTGCCCATACCGGGCAGTATTTATCGATCCGTCCGGTACGATGAACCTGATTGCAATCATATATATATATATATATATATATATACCAAGCGATATGCTTGTGTGTACCGTTCAACACCGGCATACCGTACCAAGCTGAGCTCAGTATGTCGGTACGGACCGGTATGATGAACCAGATCATAATTAGTTGATCAGTTAGGCACATCAATCAATCACTAATATTGAGAAACAAAAATTAAATTTAGACTTAAAAGGTACAGTTTGTTTTCATTCATGTAAATAAAGCAGTATACTACTAGAAGGTCTACCTCAGCTTGTTCAAAGAAGCAGCATGTATCTTATAAATTACTGGCAATAATTATTAGATCATTGCAATAATGGTTGTTATCACCTTATCGAGTATCTTCTGTAACAGAAGGTCCTCCATGTCAACCTGCATGACATCAAAGTTATCTTTCATCATTGGTAGTAATCAAAGTGATAACTCAGTTAACGCATTTACCAATTACATCTTTACTTGCAAGCTAAAAGTATTGTTTCAATTCCAACTAACCAAATCTTCTTCGTTAAAACTATCTTATCTTCTAATAATATTATAATGATGTTTACATCTAGTAAAAAGCATCTCATCCGTTAATTCAAATTTGTAGTGCAACTATCCATGAATGATGTTAAATAATCAGGCAAAGTTTGTAAAATAGAAGAAAGAACGACAGTGGCCTTAAGGATCAAGTATTTATTTACAAGACATGTCTTCCTCTTCAATCCACCACTGAGAACAACTCGCTATTAACTATTGATGTTGAATGGGTTAGGATTACAACTAGTACCTATAGAATGTGTAGACTTCAAGTACATAATATAATTCTAAGAAATAAAATAGATTAGGAAATTAGTCTCTAAGGAGGAAAAAGGAATTCAAATATCCTACTTCATTAGACAGAAAATTAATGTTAACTGTGGACTATATTGTAAACTGACTTCAATAATATCTTTTGTATGAGGATAGCTAACTAGACATAGGCGAAGCAAAGAAGGCTCAACATTATTCTTTATTTTTGTTCAATATTAGAAGGTTTTAAGTAGAGTATGTTGTATACATGTCCCCCATAATCAAAAATAATTAAATAATCATTCTGTTGCTTATATCTATTAAATGATAATGATATCTTCTGTATGAGGATAGATTACATGACATAGGAGGTGGAAGTCCTATTTTCTAAGTACATAACATGTGCATAAATTGTCCCCTCAATAAGTTTTAAAAAAATTATACAATCTTTTTTGACTAGGTATCGTATAAAGTGAGATTATGATACAAAAATGAGAAACACAACTTAAATTTATTGTCACTTAAGAGAACTTTCAGTGACATGGAAACCAAGACCTCCAATACAAAAGAATCATACTAACCTCTAGAGAATTTAAGTAGGATGCAACATAAAACAAGATCAATACTAAAAAATAAGAAACACAATTGACATAAAACATGTCTTTTATCACACAAAATAAGCAATGCAAAGAGAATTTTAAATGGCATGGATGCCAAGCCTCTAGAACACAAGACTTATACTAGTGATATAAACAAGTGCTTGGGAGCTAACATAGGTGCTCAGGCAAGATGAGACAAGGCCCAAGTGCCTCAATGAGGGCTTGAGTAGGCACCTTCAACTGGGCACTGCTCAAGCATGTACTTGGGCCTAGCCGGTGGCCAAGTGCTCACCTAGCCAAAATCAACTTTAAATGATTAAAACAAGCTTGAGTTAAACCCAAATTAACTGATTTGATTCAACCAAGCCAGATAATCTAGCTCATTGATCCCCCATCCCAGACTTATTTCTTTTTGTATGTCACTCCGTCCATTAGCCTAATCGCCATAGTATTTCACCCCTACTAAGCAATGTTAGAAACAAACTTTCATTAACATTCTTTTGTGATGTGCAGATTTGAGATGTGAGAAAAATCCAAGGTTTGTCGTCTAGCCCGGTACATCTCGGTATGGACGATACATACTTGTCCGACAAGATACCAGTATACGACCGCCCCATACCGGGAGGTACAGATTTAATATATAATATTATATAATATAATATAAATATATACTAAAATTTAGAAAAAAAATGAGGCGTCGCCTCGCCTAGTATTCCTGCGCGGGAGGACGAGGCGTCGCCTCGTCGTCCGACGTGGGGACGAGGACGCTGCCTCATCTTCCTGTGCAAGGATGAGGCAGCGCCTCATCTTCTCGCCGGGACGAGGCACTGCCTCGTTTCTCGTGCGAGGCGAGCTATGCCTCATTTTATTTTTATTATATATTATATTATATTTAATATTATATTAAGTTATGACATATACCAATCAGCACTAAAGTGTATTATGTTGTAAGAAAAGGTAGCGAGTAAATTTCTAGTTCTAGCACTGATTTGCAAATACACCATCGACCTAGTGCTTTAAATATGGCAGAGAGTAATGATAATGAAACATAAAATATGGGATGTGAAAATCAATAAGTTAACAATTGCAACACAACAAATAACATTGTTCCAAAGTAATTGAAAGAATTAAGCATCAGCATAAATCTCAATGAAGATTGTCTACTGAATTAATAATGTGTCCAAAACTTCAACCATTTAAGAGTAGATTATAGCAACCAACAAAAATAATCAAATAAAAAACAACATTTCATTGATGACAAGTTAACAAATATAAAATGCATTTAGACAGATAACTTGAAAGACAAGACTTTTACCATTTGATATATTTATATCTTCCAAGAAGCATCGATGTAACTCAAGCCAGTTATATCTTTCTTCTTAACGCTTTCAACACTTCAAGAACATATATATAAAGCTTACCTTTAGAAGAAAATTTTCATCTACTAACTCAAATTGGTAGTGCACCCATCAAAAAATGTTTTATATAATAAAATAATGTTTTTATAATAGAACAAAATATGATAATGACTTTAAAGTTTAAGCTGCCAAGTATTTATTTACAATGACTTGTTTACCTATACCAACTAGTTAATAAGTAAAGCTTTCTCCCCAATGTTGAACTACTTGACTATAACAGCACGGAGATAACTTAATTCTCGAGTATTCATTTGTTATATTTTGACAATGATCAATATCACTTAGGTTACATGTACCTAGTTAGTAATGTACATTTTATATCAAAACACAATAAGTTAATGCCAATAATAGGCTTGCTAGCTATTTTAGAAATAGACATTCATTAACATTCTCTTTTGATGTGAAGATTTGTGATGTGAGGAAAACAGTAGAAAGAGAATTAACAAAGTTACTTGGGGGCAACTAAATAACAAATGATGAATTTGCTGATACATGGTTGAGCTCCTTGTAGAACTTCAGATGAAGATGTTTAAAAGGAAGATGAGAAGCGACAAATGACCAAAGACTATCCACAATTTAGGGCCAACGGCCCTATTATCCCTAACATGCTGCCACTATCAAAAGAAAAAAATCTCAATCAGATCTTTTCAAGAAAAGATAACTCATCAGAAAATAAAGAAGAAAAGTTAAAATGGCTTGTAAAAGCATCACTAGAACCAAGTAGTAATCACATCTTCACAAGGTGCTTAGTTACGTCATTCAAGACTTTCTTACTAGATTGCCAGCAAAAACACAACTAATTTTGAAAAACTTGTCAGCATATTATGAAAAAATTTACAACGTAGAGAACACTGAAAAATCTTTTTTGGTAGACATCATAAAGAAAGGCAGAGGAAAAAGTGCTGATGCAAAAGTCCATGAAGAAAGAAGATGATGCTGAGCTCTTCGAAAGATACTAGGCTTTCCTAGATAGACTTTTTTTTTTACATGCTTTCCTGGATCTTCTCTACTGCAAAAGATACTATCAATACATAAAAAGTAAGCAAATAATCAACTCAACTGGACAATATAAGAATCCTTGATGAACACAATCAATTATATGGGATTGCTAAAAAAATAGAGCCTTCAGGGTAAATCACTTAAAATGAAGCAAAATAATGTATAGTCGATAGGGCTGGGGGCAGTAGAGGTTGACAAATGTGGGCATCAGGCGATGCATAAGAGAGAGAGAAGGGTAGGGAAGGTGCTTGTTTTATGGTTTTTATTTAAAAATATAAAAAAAGGGATTATAGCATAGTCGAGACCCTTAACCAGACCAAGACCATATGGTAATCCAAGTTCACAGAGCTTATTGAGATTGAAGATCCATGGTGCAAACCACAATGTACCAACCCGCTTGATTTGTCATGCAATGGATCAAATAAATGCAAAATTTGTTCTTTCAAACTTATGCAACCTTTGTTGCATTATACTTTAATTTTGTTGAATTAAAGATGAAATTCATCCATTAGATTGCATTTGAATTATCACACTCTTCGGTTAGCACACAAAGAACAATGCGCAAAAAGAGAACCCCTATATGCTTCTCAATGCACACCAACTAACTAGGCATACCGCTCGGTACCAACACACTGTACCATACCGAGCTGAGCTCGATACGTTGGTACAGTATGGTTTGGCGAACCTTAGATCCAAGTATGACTAGAAATTATCAATAATGAAATCGAAACACAAAAGCCAGAAATCAAAAGGTAGACAAGAATTAGATTATGAATAACACTATTTTAAAAAAATTAAAAGAAATTAAATCTAGCAAATTAAAACTCACAATAGAAGGACCTTTAATAGATAATACGTAGTATGCAAGTTTTTCTCCAATGCTTGAACCATTTGGGAGGGCAGATCAGGTGTTGCACAATCAACTCAAAGTTGCACAATCACCGTTTGAGATTAGAATGTGCACTGCACTGTTTAAGAGGAGAAAAAATAGAGAAATCAAATCAAGTTGAAAAAATAATTATTCAAATGCAAGAATAAATTTTGTATGTATTACTCCATCAATCACCTCTTAATTACCAAATAAGATTTACTTCGCTGTCACATAGTAGTGTTAATACGAAACAAAAAAAAAAAATATAAGATCCCAAGAAAGTAGTTTGGTGGAGAATGATGTAAAGGAAGAGGGATCCGAGTGTAAAGCCATGTAGAAACTACATGGATGTCACAAGTTTTTAAGATGTCAAAGAACTAAAATAACAAACAAAACAATTTCATACAGTAGATAATGATATGTATCAAAACATTTTCATTGTGTCCCTTTAGATTTATGTGAATACTGATTTATAACTAAATCCAAGTTCTCTAGCCAAATCATGCACTTCAAATAGAAAGTCAGATGATGGTCTAGACTCTAGTTATTTCTCATTTAGTCTAATACAAAAAACAATCCAGACACAATTGCATAAAGATATCAATTGATTTTGTAGGAACCATTTCTTAGCAAGTGTTATGCTAGCGATTCATGAATCCAAAATGCAGTATACCAAAACCCATCCAATGATAAAAGCAAGATAATTATACAACTTGTCATACCTGAATCCAAACCCTAATAAATGCAGTGTACCAAAACTCATCCAGCACCCGATTGGAGTACATATTTTCCTAACATATATAACCCAAAACCAAGTATACAAGTACATTAACCAAGAAAGCTTAAGTCGATTGATAAGCATGAGTATATGAAAAACTTGACCAGCTACCATTTATGAATTGATGATAAAAAGGGCAACCATGAATTTCATCAGACCCACAAGCAAAACTCAAAACCACCTACTTGCAAAAGTTCACATGTATCACAGGCAAAAATCAAGATTATGATATCAAAAATGTTAATAATATTCACCAAAACAGTCCTTAGGTCAATTCTCACCAATGCATGTCTTCTATGCTAATAAAATGCTTCCAAGCAGCCACCAGGTCTTGTTCTCATCAATGCACTTCATCGGTACCACAAAGCTTAAGGTTCATGTGTACTGCTGAAACAAGAATAGTATCAAATAATAAAAAAATAAAGGAATCCAACAAAAGGAAAATATGTTTAGGGAGAAAGAAGACAGATATTTAGCTCTTCCAACAAGATTCGAATCAGTAAACATGATCCTCGAGGTCCAATACCCAATAATGGAAGATGTCATAGTTCCAATTATTTGACAAGGACAAATGAACGGAGAGATGCAGCAACTAGCAAGTACCAAAACCATCCATCATCATAGCTCACACCAGTTTACTATAAGTTCATTTTTCATTTTCCACATGATTGCATGCTCTTCTTGATCTTCTCTCTTGCACAACACTATCAACATGCAAAGAGTAAGCACACAATTAGCTTAACAAGACGATATAAGAATCAATGACGACCTTAATGAGTTTTATATGAGATTGATCAAAAATAGATACTTCACAGTTCATCACGTTATTAGGAACAATAATATATCAATACAAAGATGCAGAAGAATAATTGCTAATGGAAGATCAATAATAAGTTCACTAACCCTATTAAAAAAAAATGCTGGAAGTAGTCATACTAGCTGATATAAACACTATTTTACAAAAATGGTCCCTCTAAAAAACTATTTAAAAAATTAATGTTAATAGAATTGGGTTTCGTGAAGTTATCCTCCCATTGTAACAGCTTTAGCAAGCATAATAGAAGAGTACTATTCCTTTGTATTGCTGGAAAGAAAAAGATGCTTCAGTTACAAAGGTTACTAATGTGTTGTTCTGATATGCGACTACATAAAACTGAATTCCATGTCATAAATTTTAAATATATGACAGTTTACAAATTGATTTGGAGAGGGCACATTATTGTCCCTAAAGTCCAGAAACTAAAAAAGCGATTACCAAAAAATTACTCTATGAAACAGAGTCTTCCTCTTGCAAAGGGGAAATGTCCCCAAGTTTGTGAGAAATGATGACTGTAAACAAGCAAAGACACTAGAACATAAGAATCCAAGATGAACTCAATCAGTAATATCAGATTGATCAAGAAACAGATACTTCATAGTTTATCACGTTAGATTACAAATAATAGAGTGAAGCAAGGTTCATTGCTTTCTGCTCCAAGACAAGACATACCAGTCCGATAGGATACCGATACACAAACCACCTTGTACCGAGCGGAACATTATATTATATTATGTAAATATAAAATATATTAAAAACTAAGAAAAAAAAGCAGGGATGAGGCAGCGCCTCGTCCTCCAATGCTGGGACGAGGTGTTGCCTCGTTCTTACGATGGAAGACAAGGCGGCGCCTCGTCTTCCTTCGCTAGGACGAGGCGGCACCTCGTTCACCCGCTAGAAGGCAAGCCAGCGCCTCGTCTTCCAATGCTGGGACAAGGCGCTGCCTCATTTATTTTGTTTTTTCAATATATATTATATTATATAATATTATATTATAAAAAATATTAAATTATATTATAATGTACCGGGCAGTACGCACTGTGTACCATCCGATACTGGGTATCATACCAAACAAAGAAAATCTCGATAAGCTAGTATACACTGATACGGCGAACCTTGGTGTGAAGCGGTGATTTAAATAGGCGATCAGGAGCTCACCTAAGCGCTCAGGTGAGGCCCGAGCACCTCGCTTGTCTCCAAGCGGTGCGCTTCAAAGAGGCGCTCCCCCGAGCCCAGGCGCCAGGCGCTTCGGGCGAGCCCCCGGGTTATACCAAGCGACAATATCGCTGTCCCTGTCATGGAACGCCGAGTTTAGGCAAGGAGAAACAGGAGCAACACTACTGCAACAACCACGAGAGGTGATGATGATGGCTCCTCTCTCTCCATAGCTCGAGCACTGTCCCTATCATAGATGTCAGGTTCAGGCAAGTAGGACGATCAGGAGGAAGAGGAGGGGGGAAATGAACCTTCGTTCGAGAGCGGTGTGACGAGTGGTGCGATGAGGAGCAGCACTGCTGCAGCGACCACGAGACGCGACGACGTCGGCTCCTCTCTCTCTTTATCCCTATAGAGAGCCACGCCTCTGCAGCTCGCTATGATATCGCAGACACCGCAGATATCGCAGAGCTACGCAGCAGTAGCCGCAATAGTCCGCACATCGTAGCTACTATAGGTGTGTAGACCGCTGCAGTAGTATGCACACCGCAGCTACTGCTGCAATATGAAGTGTCGCCTCATCTTCCATCTAGGGGACGAGGTGACACCTTGTTTCTCCAGTGTACTGCTGTATATATATATATATTATATTTATATTTAATATTATATTATATAATATTATATTATATAATATTATATTATAAAAATATTATATTATATTTTAATGTATCAAGCGGTACACACTATGTGTACTGCTCGATACCAAGTACCGTACCATACCGACCAAATACCGACAAGACGTCACAAAGAAACCTTGGTATCGATAACTACATGTACCAAAAAAACTTGACCAACTACCACCTATAAATAATGAAGTGAGACTCAAACACATTTGATCATCTAGCTAGCCAACTTGACTTAAATGACTCGAGCATCTATTATCTTATCCGTACCATGCCTGAATGAGATTAATAGACACATAATCTAGCCTAAAATTAGTAACAATTGAGATGTTCATGTTTATAAAGTTTGATTTAGCAAGGATTGTAATTTCGATCTATACCGATGTATTGAAGCCTACTCAATACGATATGTACCGAGGCATACCGATAGTATACCGAGGTGTACCAAAGGTACATCCAAAATCTTCAAAAATACCAAAATTTTTGTTAAAAAAAGATAGATTAAGATTTTTTAAGTTAGAAAAAAATATAAATTTAGTATAAATTTAGCAAAAATAATGTAAATTAATTCAATATCGATCAAATTTTGATTAAAATATTGTTAAAACCAAGGTTAGCAATACTGATGGGTATGACATATCGGTCGCAGATCGACGGGACCATCCACTGTACCACCGATTGAGGTTGTTTTGCCCGTAACCCAATCAAATCGATTTCAACTGTCCCTTTTTTCACCTAGTATGGTGGTCCTCTATGCAATTCCCATGTGCTTCCCTCTCACTACCATCACAAAACAAATATAATTGCATGTCAATCATGAATCAGGAGTTGAGAGCCTGAGACACATACTAAGCTTGCAATGTAATACCAAGAAGAAAGTGAAACATCTCTGCGTAGAATATAAAATTAACTGGACAAATATTTAGTACCATACAAGATCAAGATACAATCTTGAGAAGACTTTCAAAAATGCTCCACAGTGCAAAGCTCAGATTGAAGCGATATCATAGAGAAAGTACAATTAATCAAGGTTTGTAATTTTGACATGTACCGCTTGGTACGGGCGGTACATACCGATCCGCCAGGTTACCGGTACGTGGGCGGTTCCATCAAAAATCGATCGTCGGCGGTCGATTTCGACCGTCGACGGCCGATTGAAGAAGAAATCGACCGTCGGCGATCGATTGAGGAAGAAAAAGGGAAGAAGAAGAGGAAAAGAAAAAAAAAAAAAGAGGGGAATCTACAAAATGACAATAAAAACTGATTTATTTAGTTAAATCCACATCAACAAAATATTGTCTTTGCAATAAAAGACATATAAAATAATAACGGAGGAATTAGTATTTAATTTTTAAACAGCAACAATCATATCCTGGACTAAGATTCTTATACAATGGCCAAGTTTGTTGGACTTCATTACTTCGGACCAAGGACATCTTTATCCAAATTTTATTAGTACCAAGCCATATCCAGATATTATTCATGGCAAAGTTGTTTAGCATTCCATGACCAAACCACTTATAAAAGTCTAACAACCAGGATATTCTAGAAACTAATAACATTTTATATCCTTCAGAAGTTACTTATTGTTCTAGAAGTAATTTTCACAACTTCGGCTATACTCAACAGTCAACATGTATCTTCTTATGGTCTGGAGTCTAAACAAACAAAATATACCATAGTAGTGACTGGACAAAATTGTTAAAGCAATTAGCAGCAAATCTTATAGCTAAACTGCACAAAAGAAGGATATAGTAAATTAGCACAAGTAGACCAAAAATATCCATCAATCAGTATGATTCTATTTATAACATAAGAGTTACAGGGCAACATGACAAGAGTTATATATTTGTATTAGTGTATGAGATCGTTAGAAGTAACTAACATCATTCATACAGATATTCATATGGACACCTAGCCTCGTCCGACAAGTCATCTAAAACGAGAATTCTCAATCTTTGAAGAAAGCATTACTATCATCATAAACCAAAATATAATTAAAAACTAGTTTCTATGCCAGCATAGATTCATGGTAGCATATTAGCAATATATCAAGTACTACTTCATATCAGTTACAATAATAAGAGAAGCCACATAGAACTAGATAAATATCAACTATACTTCACCAAATCATTAATAATAACAAAATGAATGAAAGAAAGATCATCATTATAGTAATTTCTAATCATTATAAGAAGCATATCAATATATAAGAGACATATCAGCATCTGATATAAGGTCTAATTTGAGTCTGAATTTGTTATTAGATACCCATATGAAACAACATCATAGTTTTGTCATGACTCTCTCTCACACACACTCACTCACACACAAATAAGGGGCCAAAATAAAAGTTTGACCTTATTTAGCACTGCAACAAATTTAGTGACAGGCAACACATACAAAAAATATATAAAGGGGATACCAAGAATGCAAAAATAAATAAATACCTGAACAAGATAGAGTTGCTTAGTAACAAAAAAAAAAGAAAGCTCACCTGCAATAGCTTTATGATGTGAATCTTAAATATCTGTATACCCCTCAGAATGGTGGTTGCATAAATTAACACATAACCAATAGCTAATAAAAGATAAATACCATTATTTTGTAGAACTGCTACGACAGACATCACTAGGAATGAAAAAAGAGCTCTATCATATAAAGGTTAGGACATCAAGTAACTAAGAATATTATTTTGACCAAGGATTCACGTACTGGTCCATATTGGTGTACCGACATTTTGTCAGTACTGGTATGGTGATGGTACTGGGCGATATATACAGTGTATATTTATAATATATTATAATATAATATTATATTATATAATAATATATTATTAATATATTATGAAAAGAAAATAAAAAGCGGTGATGTCGCCTCGATCTTTTCTCCCGTCGCCTCGATCTTTTCACCTGCTGGAGAAAAATCGCCCGGAAGGCTGAGATCCGCGGTGGCGACGGCGAGGACGACTCGAGGTACCTTTTCCCTTTTGCTTCTTCTTCTTTCTTCTTTTCCTCCTCTTCTTCTTCTTCTTCCCTTCTCGATTTCTCCTCAATCGACCGCCGACAATCACCTTTTGGTAGTACCACCCGGTAGCAGCCGGTTCGCGTACCGGTCAGTTGTTGGACCGGTACATACCGAGCAGTACGAGACCTTACCGCTCGGTAAGGAAAACCTTGATTTTGACATATGTGAAAATCTGAACTAGGTAAATGGAGATATTAAGAAAAAGGAAAAAACTCAACTATCATTAGGGATCCAATACCAAAAACGAATAAACAGTTTCAGGAAGTCATCATATAGCACCAACAATGCAGCATGGAGTATCATCTTCATCCAATTCCTTGCCCAAACCCATAATTAGAACAAAAGATAATAAAAGATGAAGGAATAATCAGGTGTCAGCATAGGGAAAGTCCTATCCCTATTAGGTGTTAGCTCCATCCTCTCCTTGTGGCTACCCTAATTTGGATGAGGACTGCACTAATTCTAATCATATTATGATTGAGACTGAGCTTAGTGGACTGCTACATCTTAGGCTTTGCTTGGTCAAATAGGACTTTGAGGTTTCAAGAGGCCCTTGGATAGGAATCGGCCAGACTAGTTGAATGGTGTTGAGATAGTCCTTAATCATAATACAAGCTCTTGCCAATTCTATAATGCTAAGTGGCCAAGCCTATCTGATATAGTCAATATCTTAATCCCAAAAGGTATATTCTAAAACAAAGCAATCACCATTAAACATGCAGGTGATGAAGCCATCCCTTTACACTCATCTTCCAATGTGAAAAAATTATAGATGTTCGATTTAAATTAATGTCAATAAACAAATCAATGAATTAGAGCATCATGCATTTGGCCAACCCCTCTTTACTAAAGCAGATGAAAACAGTTAAATTGTTGCTTGTCTATATTGTCCCTTGTAGACTAACTTTGCAACTCCTTGCATCAACATTTTCAGATGCAATCTGAAGAAAGGCAAAATAAAAATTCTAATATAAAAGATAATGTTCCTATCAAACTACAACCACATAATCTATGGCACAATAGTTTTCCTCGAAATTATATATAGCCATAGCCACATAAAACAACCACAAGATTGTGTAATATAGCTTATCATTCTTACCACAATCGGATAGGATCAAGAACACTATTGGGTTAATGAAGCTACATTAAACTAAATGGTTGTCCAAGAAGCTAATATCCATTAGATTTAAAATATGAAACTAACAAAAATCATCCTTGAAAGTTCATAAATCCTTCGAAAGTAGTCCCTCGACACAATTATTTGATATGTCAAAGATTCTAGTATTATGACTCAAAATAAAATAGAATCTTCACATCAAGGTTTGACTTACTGATCCGTACCGGTGTACCGACATATTGTCGGCATGGGTATGATACATGTACCGGGCGGTACGTACATTGCATACCACCCAACATATTAAAATATAATATAATATATTTTAAAATATAATATTATATAAGATAATATTAATATATTAAAATATTTTTTTAAAAAAAAAAGTGTGACATTGCCTCGATCTTTCTCCCCGCGTAGAGAGACATTTCATCTCCTCGTGTGGGAGAAAAAGCGCTCGCGGGTGACCTGCGCGTCGTCGAAGACGTCGCCTCGATCTTTCTCCCCGCGCAGGGAGACGTTCCATCTCCTCTCACAGGAGAAAAAGCGCCCGTGGGCGAGGACGACACGGTATTCTTCTTCTCCTCTTCTTTTTTCTTCTTTTCCACTTTTTCTTCTTCCCTTTTTCTTCCTCAATCGACTGCCACAGTCGATTTCTCCCGAAATCGACCTCCGACGGTCGATTTTTGGCAATACCGCCCGGTAGCGGGCGATCCGCATGTCGATAACCTAGCGGACCGATATGTACCACCCAATACCAGGCGGTACAGATCGAAATTGCAAACCCTGCATCACATATCATAAAATAAAAACACAATTATTTGAAGTGTGTGGATAACCCGCGCCCGCGTGCGGCGACGGCGCGCGGGCGGGGCCGACATTGTATTCTTTCTTCTACTCTTCTTTTTTCTTTTTTTCTCTTCTTCCTCTTCCCTTTTTCTTCCTCAATCGATCGCCAACGCTCGATTTCTCCCTCAATCGACCGCCGACGATCAATTTCTCCCTCAATCAGCGTCAACGGCCGAAATCGACCGCCAATAGTCAATTTTTGGTGATATCACCCGGTAGCGAGCAGTCCGCGTACCGGTAACATGGCGGACCGATATGTACTGCCCGATATGGGTGGTAGAGGTCGAAATTGCAAACCCTACTTCACATCCATAAAATAAAAACACAATTATTTGAAGTGTGTAGATAATGATATCCAGTAAACATCAACATATCGTATTATGTGGGTAAACCAAGATATGTGCAATAGATGATCCATGACATAATTATTTTATATCGACTTGGCTAGTAGAATTTGTTCTTTTATAATTAGATGATTAAATATTTATTATATATATTTTTTTATACTGATATATTAGTGAAACTTACAAAACAATAGGTGAAGAAATTTTTTGTCAACTAGCACCAAATTGCTTCACTACAAATCTTACCAAGGCTCTTAATAGATTTCAGTACCTAGAGAACCATTACAACACATACCTACATCACCACAGAATTTGAATGATCATAAACAAACTTGATGTAGCAGAGCTAGTCACTATATAACAATAATCATGTCGAAATAGACTTTACTAATATTGACAACAAAGTTTAACACAAATTTTATACTTCAGAACCCCTTATGGTTCACATTAGGTGACAAAACATTACAATTTTGGCATTTGAAGATAAGCCACATCACGAAAGGTGTCCTTATAAGGTATAATTTTATAAAGCATATTCCCTTATGATTATATAAACAAGGTTAATATCAAAATAAAACATATGACATGCTTGGAACAATTACTATTGTGCAGCTGCTCAAAAGTATTCATCAATAATATTTACATCTAACGATTAAAAAGAACAATAGGTAGGTCATTGAGATAGTGAAATATTAAGTTAGTGTTGGAAACATGTAACTCCTGTTGCTTGGTTCAAGTACAGTGAGACAGAGAACTTGGAATACCTAAAAACACCAGCCACAGTTAAGTATACTAGATTATGAGGAGAGAAGAAGGCAAGCTTTGTATTTCTTATATGAATTACTACAAGTTCTTAACGTGGTTTGCATGATTCTTTTAGGGTATCAACCAAATCAAATTGCAACATGGTTCACCAATTCTAAACTATGTTCAAATCATCTAACATGGTGTAAAAAGTATGTAAGAATCACATGCAAGGAAAATTCTAATGCACTTGAAAAGGTTAATATTCTAAAACTTCATAAGAGATAGTGTGCAAAGAGAACATGTTGCTTGCATAGCATTCTAGAAAAGTAACTATTTTAAAGAATAGGGTGCCTAACTTGAAGATAGAGCGTGTAGGAAAATGTAGGATATTTACACAAGACTAGAACCCAACTGAGGCAAAGCATAGATGATTCATTGAGCGTCAGGGTTGCATTTATGTGCACAAGTTATAAAGCATATTCCCTAATGATTACAGAAGTTACGAATCAAGTACATCAATGTCAAAAGTAGCAAGAATCACAAGCAAGAGGAATCTCATGCAATTAAAAATGTTAATTTCCAAAATTTGCTGAAGAAATAGCATAAAAAAGATTTGTTGCTTGTTTATTCAATAATATACAAATTAACTAACCGACCCATTTGCAATTCATGATCCTGAAATAAGCACATCAATGTTGGAATGAGTTATGCTCAACTAAGAAGAACGAACACAGACATGGTGAGGTATATGCACATATGGATACATACATACATACAAATATATACATACATATATATATATATATATATATATTTATTTATATTTATATATATATATCAATGGCCACATTGTTATATATATATATATATATATATGTATGTTGATAAGTAGACTAATTTATCAATGGCCCTAGAAAAAGGCAGTTATTACAAGGTTTTCTTTGGCGAAGATGTTATTGCAAGTCATTGCAAGGTTGCTTATAAATAGCTTATTGATGGCCATGAAACACATACAAAACTTATTTGAGAAGCTGACTGCAAAGCAAGTTTTACCATTTCAAGATATTCATCAATCAAAATAAGTTTGGGAGGACTCTAGAGATATGCATTAAATTTTCAACAAATAAAAGGAAAACCTCATTATAGTAAGTTACTTGCAAGAAAGAACCAATGCTCTAACTCCATTCAACCAAATCATCTTCCCTAACAATTAGGCCTTCTTGAAACTGGCAAGTATCCAGTTCTAACTTAGAATCACTGCAACCGTGGCTATCAATAATGCAAGTCTCCATCAAGGGTCCTCCACTTCAATCAACTTCTTCATATTAAAGTAATACCTCAACATTTATTACAATCATAAGCAAGGTACGCAATAATGATCGGTACTGCCCGATACAAGTATGCAATATCGATCGATACCATCGGAGATATCGTCCAACCGATATGCGGATCGCCCACTATAGTGCTGCCGATTGGGGTTGTTTCCGCCCCGTTACCACCCGAAATCAACTGGTAATGATAGATTTTGATCATTGCCAACTGCTGTCGGGCGATAACGGTCGATTTTGACCATCGACGATCGATTTTGGGTTGTTTCTGCCCCGTTACCACCCGATCGATCAATAACGAGCAATTTCGATCGTCGCCAACCGCTGTCAAGTGGTAACAGTCGATTTCGACCGTCGATGGCCAATTTCGAGTGGTAACGGGGCGAAGAAACATCTCCCCGCCTGGGGAGAAGGAACGAGGTGACATCGACCTTTTTTTTTTTCATTGTGTTGTGTAGTGTTGTATACAAGGTTTTCCTTACCGAGCGGTAAGGTCCCGTATTGGGTACATACCGGTCTGGTAGCTGACCGGTATACGGACCGACAGCTACCGATGGTACTGCTAAAATCGACCATCAGTTGTTCATTTCGATCGTCGGCGATCAATTTCGGCTGTCGGTGGTCGATTGGCAGAGAAATCGACCATCAGTGGTTGATTAAAGAAGAAAAAGGGAAAAGAAGAAGTGGAAAAGAAGAAAGAAGAAGAAGTACGCCATCCTCGCCGCCACCGTGACGCCCGCACCGTCGATCGGCGCCGCTCGCAGCCAGGCGACTATCGTCCCTGCGCGAGGAAACAAAACGTCTCCCCGCTCTGGGAGAGAGACCGAGGCAACATCGCTTATTTATTTATTTTTTTAATATTTTTTAATATTTTAAATATTATATTATATAACATTATATTATATGTGCATAGCACCGCTGTACTGGTACCATACCGATGTCGACAAAGTGTAGGTACGCCGGTATGGACCGATAAGTATAACGTTGGTTGTATATATATATATATATATGTATATATATACCAAACGATACGCTTGTATACATCGCTCAATACCGATATACTATACCGTACCAAGCTGAGCTTAGTACGTCGGTACGGATTGGTACGATGAACCTAATCATAAGTAGTTGATCAGTTACGAACATCAATCAATCACTAATATTGAGAAACAAAGATTAAATTTAGACATAAAAGATACTTTTTGTTTTCATTCATGTAAATAAAGCAGTATACTACTAGAAGGTCTACCTCAGCTTGTTCAAACAAGCTGCATGTTTCTTATAAATTACTGGCAATAATTGATCATTACAATAATGGTTGTTGTCGCCTTATCGAGTATCTTCTGTAACAGAAGGTCCTCCATGTCAACCTGCATGACATCAAAGTTATCTTTCATCATTGGTAGTAATCAAAGTGATAACTCAGTTAACGCATTTACCAATTACATCTTTACTTGCAAGCTAAAAGTATTATTTCAATTCCAACTAACCAAATCTTCTTCGTTAACACTATCCTGCCTTCTAATAATATTTTAATGATGTTTACATCTAGTAAAAAGCATCTCATCCGTTAAATTCAAATTTGTAGTGCTACTATCCATGAATGATGTTAAATAATCAAGCAAAGTTTGTAAAATAGAAGAAAGAATGATAGTGGCCTTAAGGATCAAGTATTTATTTACAAGACATGTCTGCCTCTTCAATCAACCGATGAGAACAACTCAATATTACCTATTGATGTTGAATGGCTAGGATTACAACTAGCACCTATAGAATGTGTAGACTTCAAGTACATAATATAATTCTAAGAAATAAAATAGATTAAGAAATTAGTCTCTAAGGGGGAAAAAGGAGTTCAAATATCCTACTTCATCAGACAGAAAATTAATGTTAACTGTAGACTATATTGTAAACTGACTTAAATAATATCTTTTATATGAGGATAGATAACTGGACATAGGAGGAGCAAATAAGACTTAACATTATTCTTTATTTTTGTTCTTAGAAGGTTTTGAGTAGAGTCTGTTGTATACATGTCCCACATAATCAATAATAATTAAATGATCATTCTGCTGCGTATATCTATTAAACGATAATGATATCTTTTGTATGAGGATAGATTACATGGCATAAGAGGTAGAAGTTCTATTTTCTAAGTACATAACTTGTGCATAAATTGTCCCCTCAATAAATTTTAAAAAAATTATACAATCTTTTTTGACAAGGTATTGTATAAAGCAAGATTATGATACAAAAATGAGAAACACAACTACAATTTATTGTCACTTAAGTGAACTTTCAGTGACATGGAAACCAAGACCTCCAATACAAACGAATCATACTAACCTCTAGAGAATTTAAGTAGGATGCAACATGAAACAAGATCAAGACTGAAAAATAAGAAACACAATTGACATAAAACATATCTTTTATCACACAAAATAAGCAATGCAAAGAGACTTTTAAATGGCATGGAAGCCAAGACTCTAGAACACGACTTATACTAGTGATATAAACAGGTGCTTGGGAGCTCACATAGGTAACCAGGCAAGATGAGACAAGGCCAAAGTGCCTCAATGAGGGTTTGAGCAGGCGCCTTCAACTGGGCATTGCTCAAGCATGTACTTGGGCCTAGTTGATGGCCAAGTGCTCGCCTAGCCAAAATCAACTTTAAATGATTAAAACAAGCCTGAGTTAAACCCAAATTAACTGATTTGATTCAATCAAGCCAGATAATCTAGCTCATTGATCCCACATCCTCGACCTGCTTTTTTGTGTCTGTCACTCCTTCCATTAGCCTAATCGTCATAGTATTTCACCCCTACTAAGCAAGGTGAAGATCTGTGAGGTGAGAAAAAATCCAAGGTTTGTCATATCGATCTATACATCCCGGTATGGACGATACGTACTGGTCCGACAAGGTACTGGTAAGCGACCGCCCCGTAGCGGGAGGTAGAGATTTAATATATAATATAATATTATATTATATTATATTATATTATATTATATTATATTATATAAATATATATTAAAAATTAGAAAAAAAATGAGGCGTCTAATACCAGGTACCACCATACTAATCAAATATCAGTATGCTGATACTATCCACAATTTAGGGCCAAAGGCCCTATTATTCCCAACATGCTGCTACGATAAAAGAAAAATATATGTCTGGTCTTTTAAAAAAATATAACTCATCAAAAAATAAAGAAGAAAAGTTAGAATGACTTGTAAAAGTATCACCAGAACACCAGGTAGTAATCACTTCTTCACAAGGTGCTTAGTTATGTCATTCAAGACTTTCTTACTAGATTATTAGCAAAGGCACAACTCATTGTGAAAAACGTGTTAACATACTATGAAAAAATTTACACTATAGATAAGTCTAAAAAATCTTTATTAGGAAACATCATACAAAAAAGTAGAGAAAAAGTGTTGATGCATCAAGGTTATGTCGAACCCTGTGCATGCATTTACTCAAAAAGAAAGCTAACATTTATAAATTTATCAATGATGGAATATAGCAAGCAGTAAACCCTTTCAGATAATAGAGATTTTAGAAAATATCATATTTATACTGTAAATTTATAGTTATAGTTTGGATCAAGGTTTGCAATATCGGATCATACCGCTCGATATGCTCAGTACGTACTGGTCCACTAAAGGACCAGTACATTCGGTACAACTTGGTACCTCAGTATATCATGTGTCGATATGCTCGATTCAACTCTGTACATACTGTACCAACAACTGATCGATATGCTGGTATGGTACGAGATTACGAATCTTGGTTTGGATCCAACTGGTGTCTAAGAGTCTTAAAAGAGACATAACTACTGGATATCATATATTAAAAAGTTTTATTTCTCTTCTAGTGACCTTTTAGAGTGATGAGATTTCAAAATAATAAAAATGATTATCACAATCCCGAGAAATAAGAGTGTTTATAAGCCACAAAATATGCTTAAGATTTTCTTTTTATCTTCTAGTAACTTATTAGTTTCTTTCCCTGTAAGTTTAAATATCATGAAGGATCCGCTCTCGAAGCAAAAAAAGACCCAATTAGGCGAAGTTATTCTTAATATTTTTATAGGAGATCTATTTACTTTAACTCGAATCATACTCATACATACATACAATAACACTTTGCAAACCATTTTAGTCCAAACTTAAGCCATAGAACACTTCCCAAGACTGCTAAACATGGAAAGAAGAATGGAAAACTATGTCCCTTTGTATTAGTCATAAACTTGGGATCCAATTCGACTTACTATTATTATTATTTACTTACTATTTCAGAAAACTAGGTCCCTTGATACGATTGTAATTTTTTTACTTATTATTGTTTTTCTTTCTTTCTTATACTTGGGACCTATAAATACAGGAAGAAGGCTTCTAATGGGAAAATGAGTTATTGAGTGAGAGAAATTATACTTTTCTCTTCTTCCTTCTTCCTCCTCCTCTCATTCACATAACTATTCAAGGTATATTATGGAGTAATGAGCACATCATAGTATACCAGTCCAGCCATGGATCGTTATACGTCCAGTAACTGACTATATGAATGTCTCGAAGTTTATAAGATATCAAAGAACTAAATAATAGAAAAGATTCTAGGTGACATATAATAATTTTCTTAGAAGTCATTAATTATATTATAGCACAAGTCATTCTGGAATTTGTAAGATCATGAAAAAATCATTTAGTAAGCTGAAGTGAAAAACAACTTATGTTCCACTAGTAGGTATTTTTTTGCAATCAAGTTTCAACATAGAAACATTAGCTTTTCATTCTTTTTAGTATTCATTGGATCCTCTTAGAATTATGTGCATATTAATATATAGCGAAAATCCAAGCTCTCCAGCCCAAGTTCATGCATTTCAGTTGGAAAGCCAAATGATGGTCTAGACTCTAGTTGTTTTTTCAAAAGCCTTCTACATGGCAAGTGTCATGCTAGTGACACATGGCTTAAAATATAACATGACAAAAGGAAGGACACCTATATAGTTTGTCATTCCTGAATCCAAATCCTAATAAATGTGGTGTACCTGAACCCATCCCACAACTCATAAGATTACCTCCTAACATAAAAAACATATCCCAAAACAATTTAACAATTATCCTAATCAAGCAAAGGTTATGTTCTTAAGTGTATCGATCAAGGTTTGTCGTGCCGATCTCAAGATGGCGGTACATATACCGATAGGGTCCGTTATGAAAACCACCCTATACCGAGCAGTAAAGATTTAATATATAATATTATATAATATTATATTATATAAATATATATTAAAAATTAGAAAAAAGAATGAGGCATCGCCTCACCTCATAGGAGAGACGAGGCGGTGCCTCGTCTTCCCGCCCGAGGACGAGAGCAAGGCGTCGCCTCGTCTTTCCGTACAAGGACAAGGTAGCGCCTCATTCGCCCACTGGAAGACGAGGCGTCGCCTCATCTTCCAGCTCGGGGACGAGGTGCTGCCTTGTCTTCCCGTACGAGGGACGAGGCAGCGCCTCGTTCTCCTACTGGAAGACAAGGCATCGCCTCGTCTTCCAACTCAGGGACGAGACACCGCCTAGTCTTCCCACGCAAGGACAAGGCAGCGCCTCGTTCTCACACTGGAAGACGAGGCGTCGCCTCATCTTCCATCTAGGGGACGAGGTGACACTTTGTTTCTCCGGTGAGGCGAGGCTATGCCTCGATTTTTTTATTATATATATATATTATATTTATATTTAATATTATATTATATAATATTACATTATAAAAATATTATATTATATTTTAATGTATCAAGCGATACACACTATACGTATCGATCGAAAATTACCGTACCATACCGACCAAATACCGATACATCAGTACGAATCGGAACAGCAAACCTTGATATCGATAACTACATGTATCAAAAAAAACTTGACCAACTACCACCTATAAATAATAAAGTGAGACTTAAACACATTTGATCATCTAGGTAACCAACTTGAATTAAATGACTCGAGCATCTATTATCTTATCCGTACCATGCTTGAATGAGATTAATAAACACACAATCTAGCCTAAAATTAGTAACGATTGAGATGTTCATGTTTATAAAGTTCGATTTAGCAAGGATTGTAATTTCGATCTATACCGATGTATTGAAGCCTACTCAATACGATATGTACCGAGGCATACCGATGGTATGCCAAGGTGTACCAAAGGTACATCCAAAATCTTCAAAAATACCAAAAAATTTTTAAAAAAAGATAGATTAAGATTTTTTAAGTTAGAAAAAATATAAATTTAGTATAAATTTAGCAAAAATAATGTAAATTAATTCAATATCGATCAAATTTTGATTAAAACATTATTAAAACCAAGGTTAGCAATATTGATGGGTACCGCCCGATATATCGGTTCGCCAACAGATCGGTACGCGGCTGGGCGATACCGTCGATTGAGGTTGTTTCTGCCCCGTTACCACCCGAAATCAATTGGTAACGGTCGATTTCAACTGTCCCTTTTTTCACCTAGTATGGTGGTCCTCTATGCAATTCCTATATGCTTCCCTCTCACTACCATCACAAAACAAATATAATTGCATGTCAATCATGAATCAGGAGCTGAGAGCCTAGGACACATACTAAGCTTGCAATGCAATACCAAGAAGAAAGTGAAACATCTTTGTGTAGAATATAAAATTAACTGGACAAATATTTAGTACCATGCAAGATCAAGATACAATCTTGAGAAGACTTTCAAAAATGCTCCACAGTGCAAAGCTCAGATTAGGTCAACTCTTTTACTTATACTGGAATCACAGGTCTAGGTCGAGCGGGCAACCCTTACTTGAAAACGAATACTCCTTCTGATAATTCTGACTGCCATATTTCATTACCCTATGTGGTCATTCAACTTATAGTATAGGTCTGATATCTTAAATGATAACTTATAATGACTTGTTATAATACGTTATTCATAGCTTGGCCAGGAGTACAAGAGTTCGAGCAAAGATAAATACATATGTGGACCCCGGGTATAGGTTGATTCTTCATAGAGAATGTACAATTAATACAAAATATTAACATACTTAAATATAGAACCCAGGAAAAGACATAGCCAAGTTGAATGCTTTTATCACATTCAAATGGCATATTCACTTTAACTCATCATTTTAGAACCAGATTTTTCTTGATAATTATATTTTCATGGTAATAAGACTCATATGCTGCTCACTGTTTTATTTAGCATTGTTGACTACATAATGTCTCGACAAGTTTGTACTCTTTTAATTGCATACTGTGTCAACATACAACATGCTCCAATAATTTTATAAAAATTATTCTTAATGCCCTTGATGTTGAACAATGTTTGAATATTCAAAAATATAGGTTAAATAGTGGAGGAGCTTATATGCATTTGTGCCAAACAAGCTACGGAATGCAAAATTCAAAGGAGGTGAGAGTTCTATTTTCTTAATACATAACTTGTGCATAAATTTTCCCCTCAGTAAATTTTAAAAATATTATACAAACATTTTTACTAGGGTATCTTATGAAACAAGATTATGATATAAAAATGAGAAACACAATTGCAATTTATTGTCACTTAAGTAAACTTTCAGTGCTATGGAAACCAAGACCTCCAATACAAAAGAATCATACTAATCTCTAGATAATTTAAGTAGGATACAACTTGAAACAAGATCAAGACAGTAAAATGAGGAACACAATTACCAAATTTAATTATTTAGGTTGACATAGAACATGTCTTCTATCATATAAAATAAGAAGTGCAAAGAGAATTTTAAATGGCATGGAAATCAACCCTCTAGAACATAAGACTTATATTAGTGATATGAACAGGTAGTTTGGCGCTCACGTAGGTGCCCAGGCAAGGTGAGACAGGAATCGAGTGCCTCAATGAGGTTTAGCAGGTGCCTTCAACTAGCCACCGCTCAAGCGTGCACCTGAGCCTAGGCGTTGGTGGCCCAAGTGCTCGCCTAGCCAAAATCAACTTTATACGATTCAAACAAGCATAAGTCAAACCCAACTTAACTTATTCGGTTCAACAAAGCTAAATAATCAAGCTCACTGATCTCCTATCCCAACTCGCTTTTTTTGTGTCACCCATCCTCCAATAACCTAAACATCATAGTATTTCATCTGTCTTTGAGGCAACGAGATCCATTATTCCAAGTGGGTGTGCAACCCGACGACCGTTGTTTATGTCCAAGCCGATAGTGCCTCCCATTGCGAACAAAGGTATCTTCTCTTTCTTGTCTTTCCCTCCCCCTCTTTCCAACCTATCCTCTTTTTGTTTGTGCTAATCCTCATGCTCCAGTCATATTGTCCCCTCCTACACATCTCGTGGTAGTACCTCCCTCTTTTGTCTCTCTCGTCGTGTTATTCCTTCCATCTCTGTAGCAATACCTCTCTCTCTTAGTGACTGTCAACAACCCCGAAGGTCAATGATACAATCCCCTTCCCCCGCTCTCTACTTCTCCCTAACAGAATCCCCTTCCCCCGCTTTCTTCTTAACGCTGTCAACACTTCAAGAACATATATATAAAGCTTACCTTTAGAAGAAAATTTTCATCTACTAACTCAAATTGGTAGTGCACCCATCAAAAAATGTTTTATGTAATCAAATAATGTTTTTATAATAGAACAAAATATGATAATGACTTTCAAGTTTAAGCTCCCAAGTATTTATTTAGAATGACTTGTTTACCTATACCAACTAGTTAATAAGTAAAGCTTTCTCCCCAATGTTGAACTACTTGACTATAACAGCACGGAGATAACTTGCAATTCTCGAGTATTCAGTTGTTATATTTTGACAATGATCAATATCTTTTGGGTTACATGTACCTAGTTATTGTAATGTAAATTTTATATCAAAACACAATAAGTTAATGCCAATAATAGGCTTGCTAGCTATGTTAGAAATAGACATTCATTAACATTCTCTTTTGATGTGAAGATTTGTGATGTGAGGAAAACAATAGAAATAGAATTAACGAAGTTACTCAGGGGCAACTAAATAACAAATGATGAATTTGCTGATACATGGTTGAGCTCTTGTAGAACTTCATATGAAGATATTTAAAAGGAAGATGAGAAGCGACAAATGACCAAAGACTATAAAAAATTTAGGGCCAATGGCCCTATTATTCCTAAAATGCTGCCACCATAAAAGAAAAAAAAATGTCAATCAGGTCTTTTCAAGAAAAGATAACTCATCAGAAAATAAAGAAGAAAAGTTAAAATGGCTTGTAAAAGCATCACTAGAACCAAGTAGTAATCACATCTTCACGACTAATTTTGAAAAACTTGTTAGCATACTATGAAAAAATTTACAACATACATAAGACTGAAAAATCTTTTTTAGCAGACACCATAAGGAAACGTAGAGGAAAAAGTGCTGATGCAAAAGTCCATGAAGAAAGAAGATGCTGAGCTCATTAAAAGATACTATGCTTTACTAGATAGACTTTTTTTTACATGCTTTCCTGGATCTTCTCTACTGCAAAAGATACTATCAGTACATAAAAAGTAAGCAAATAATCAACTCAACTGGACAATATAAGAATCCTTGATGAACACAATGAATTATATGGGATTGCTAAAAAAATAAAGCACAATAATATATCGTCGGTAGGGCCGGGGGCAGTAGAGGTTGACAGATGTGGGCAGCAGGCGATGCATAAGAGAGAGAGAAGGGTAGGTAAGGTGCTTGTTTTATGGGTTTTATTTAAAAATATAAAAAAAGGGATTATAGCATAGTCGAGACCCATAACCAGACCAAGACCATGTGGTAATCCAAGTTCATAGAGCTTATTGAGATTAAAGATCCCTGGTGTGGACCACAATGTACCAACCCGCTTGATTTGTCATGCAATGGATCAAATAAATGCAAAATCTGTTCTTTCAAACTTATGCAACTTTTTATGCATTATCCTTTAATTTTGTTGAATTAAAGATGAAATTCATCCATTAGATTGCAGTTGAATTATCACACTTTTCGATTAGCATACAAAGACCAATGTGCAAAAAGAGAAACCCTACATGCTTCTCAATGCACACCAACTAGCCTAGGCATACTGTTTGGTACCAGCATACCGTACCATACCAAGCTGAGCTTGGTACGCTGGTACAGTAGCGTTTGGCGAACCTTGGATCCAAGTATAACTGAAAATTATCAATAATGAAATCGAAATACAAAAGCCAAAAATCAAAAGGTAGACAAGAATCAAATGATGAATAAAACTATTTTAAAAAAATTAAAAGAAATTAAATCTAGCAAATTAAAACTCACAAAAGAAGGACCTTTAATAGGTAGTATGTAGCGAGGTTTGACTTACTGGTCTGTATCGATGTACCGAGTTCATCTCGGTACCAATACGATACTAGTACTGGGCGATAAATATAGTGCGTACCACCCAATATATTAAAATATAATATAAATATTTATAATATTATATTATATTATATTATATTAATATATTAAAATATTAAAAAAAAAAGCGCCTCAATCTTTCTCCCTGCGCGGGAGAAAAAGCGCTCGCGACCCATGGGCGGCGACGGACGGGCGACCCGGCGACGAGCAAGCGGCGAGGCACATGGACCGCGTGGGCGATAGGTATTCTTCTTCTTCACTTTTTCTCGCTCAATCGACCGTCGACGATCGATTTCTCCCTTCAATCGACCGTCGACGGTCGATGTTTGGCGGAACTGCCTAGTAGCGGGCGGTCCACGTACTGGCAACCTAGCGGATCGATATGTACCGCCCGTATCGGGCGGGAAATGTTGAAATTACAAACCTTGGTATGTAGTATGCAAGTTTTTCTCCAATGTTTGAACTATTTGGGAGCGCAGATCGAGTGCTGCACAATTAACTCAAAATTACACAATCACCATTTGGGATTAGAACGTGCACTGCAATGCTTAAGAGGAGAAAAAAATAGAGAAATCAGATCAAGTTGAAAAAATAATTATTCAAATACAAGAATAAATTTTGTATGTATTACTCCATCAATCACCTCTTAGTTACCAAATAAGATTAAATATGTCACCTTCGATTTCACATAGCAGTGTTAATACGAAACAAAAAAAAAAATATAAGATCCCAAGAAAGTAGTTTGGTGGAGAATGATGTAAAGGAAGAGGGATCTGAGTGTAAAGTCATGTAGAAACTACATGGATGTCTCAAAAGTTTTTAAGATGTCAACGAACTAAAATAACAAACAAAACAATTTCATACAATAGATAATGACATGTATCAATCGAAACATTTTCATTGTCTCCCTTTAGAATTATTTGAATACTGATTTATAACTAAATCCAAGTTCTCTAGTCAAATCATGCACTTCAAATAGAAAGTCAGATGATGGTCTAGACTCTAGTTATTTCTCATTTAGTCTAATATAAAAAACAGTCCAGACACAATTGCACAAAGATATCAATCAATTTTGTAGGAACTATTTCTTAGCAAGTGTCATGCTAGCGATTCATGAATCCAAAATGCAGTATACCAAAACCCATCCAATGGAAAAAACAAGATACTTACCTTCACTCCTTCCATAACTTTGTCATAGTAGGAAACTTGATTCCTCACGCTACCTCAAGATTAACTTTGTCATGGTAATTTCACACCAATAATTATTCTCCTACCAATCGATAAAGCAAACAAGAAGATTCAAGCAGCGAAAGTATTTTTACCTTCACTCCTTCCATAAGAAAACACAAATGGACAAACATCATCCAAAAGAGACAAATGGACAAGCATCATTCAAAAGAGAACACAAATCGACAAACCTCATCCAAAAGAGAACACAAATGGACAATTTCATTCAAAGAGAACACAAATGGACAAACTTCATCCAAAAGAGAACACAAATGGATAAATTTCATTCAAAAGAGAACACAAATGGACAAACTTCATCATCTAAGATATCCTAACCAAGGTAATATAAATGTAAGGAGTAATTATCACAACAATCCTGCAAAAGAAGGACAAAAGAATCATTATCCAAGATTAATAAACACGAGCGAGAGATGTGAAACTCATAGCAAGTTGATCAATCAACAGACAAAATACACATTGACTTGCAAAAATAGAAAGAAGAAAAAACCAATGAATGTGTAGTAAACGCATGTTCAAAGCTTGGGAGATTACATTAATAAGGAGAAATCAACCACATGTTCAAATCTCTTCTTCCTTTCATTACTTACCCTTCATTGCCATCTTAAGGAAGTAACAGTGACAAATCCCTTCCTTTTAAACAATTATTATCTGAAAATATTTCAGGGTGCTCTAGGTATATATAAATTTTAATATATTTATGTCAGAAACTTATACCACTGTCAGCACACTCCGACTTACCATGCAGCCTTGATTATTAGGCCACAAGAATACGAACCATGGCTATCTCTCACTAGGCTACCCTAGCAAATTAGCATCATCATCAACATCATCATTTTGGCAAGTCCATATCATCATGATTGTCCAATACATGCATCATATCATCTCCTAAAATGGAAAGCAAATCAACAAAAAAGCAACATGGCAATACCACCACACAGCACAAACTATGCCTATGGCAATCATCGAGACTAAAACCAATATTAAATAGCATGGTCTCTATGAGGGAAATCATCAGAGATTGATATCTTAGAAAGATAAGAAGCTATAGATGTAATGAAATCATACGAGAAGTTATAGATGTATGAAATCATACAAGAAGCTATAGATGTAATGGAATTATGTTGTATGCAAGAGGCAAGTATACATCTAGGACAAGTAAGCTTAAGGCAAAAATATCTTACAATCAATCAAAGATAGCATGTAGGTCAGCACAATAGTATATATTGTGTTTATACATCTCGAACATAGCAAAGCATGGAGAGTACTATCAATAATCAAAGTACTGTCAAGTGATAATTAGTGTCAATCTGCAAGCATAGAATGCACTCCAAATCTGCAAGCATAGGTTTGGGTTGTACCTTTATCATGAAATTTCGCATAGTTGCTTTGTCCATCTTACTTGCAAAAGCAAAAGTATCATATCCTGCATGATGGTAAAATTTGAATGCACTCATGTTAACTACGATCCCACGTTGTATGCAATGATTATCGAGCAAAAAAGAACATGCATAGTGAGTCTTGAACCTTGTTCCCGTGAAGTGGATATTTTGTCTATAGATTTATGCAATGAGATGAGCAAGCTAACTCTCAACTTCAAGCTCTATAGATTAATCCATGAACTTCGACTATTCTTTCATAACATCAGACATGGTAATCTGGTTAGGCATGGTATGACAATGGAGGAAACATATGAAAGAGTGTACACTAGAATACATCCGATCAGAGTTCTTCACAGAAGAACATGTCTAGACAGAATAGCCCAAAAGTAATATCAAGAAATTCAGCTGAAATCTAAATGGTGTAAAAAAATAGGTTATTGACATACCGGTCCATACCGGTGTACCGAGATTATCTCGGTACTGATATGGTACCAGTACCATTTGGTACATTAAAATATTTTATATTTTTTATAATATTAATATTATATAATATAATATTAAATATAATATTAATATATTAATATATTAAAATAAAAAAAACGCTCACCTGCAATAACTTCATGATGTGAATCTTAAATATTTGTTTACCCCTCAAAATGATGGTAGCATAAATTAACACATAACCAATAGCGAAAAAAAGATAATATCATTATTTTGTAGAACTACTAGACGATAGACATCACTAGGAATGAAAAGGAGCTCTATCATATAAAGGTTAGGACATCAAGTAATTAAGAATATTATTTTGACATATGTGAAAATCTAAACTAGGTAAATGGAGATATTAAGAAAAAAGTTCAACTATCATTAGGGATCCAATACCAAAAACAAATAACCAATTTCAGGAAGTCATCATATAGCACCAACAATGCAACATGGAGTATCATCTTTATCCAATTCCTTGCCCTAACCCATAATTAGGACAAAAGATAATAAAAGATGAAGAATGACAAAGAAAACTATGGCCACCACTAAAGAAACAACATTATTCATCAAATAATTATCAAATTTTACTCACTTGAAGATAACCAGCCCTACCCCTGAAGAAACATCAGTTTTCTATCAAATAATCATGATTTTAACTTCAAAAAATCAAGAAAACCACCAATCAATAAATATCAGCTATTGGTAGTTGACCAATAATCACATTCTTCCAGCAAAAAGACATTAACCAACTTATATCATTTGAATACCAGCAGGTCTTCCAACCAAGTAATATAGCAATTAATAACTAAGTAAAGGATACTCCAAGTAAATCAAATTACTCTCTAGTTTGTAATATATAGTCAAAAATTCAGATGAAACTTTAAAGAAAAAATAATTGACTCCATTGAACTGATCCAAAATATAATGAAAAGTGGAAAGATGTAATAAACTAAATTCCCTATACCTAAGGTACACTAGATTTGAGCTAGCTCCTAAATCAAATTGCATAAGCTAAGGTTGTTCTGAATTGATGCCTCATAAAGAGATTACCAGCTCAAACAAGGGTGCAAATAAAGAAGTGCAAATGAAAGAACAAACTCTTCCTAGATAGTTGCAACAACTTATCATACTCAAATCTAATACATCTACTGTATGACTCTCAACAATAAGTCAAAGCATGCAACAACACCACAATAACAACAACAACAAGCCATATTGTCATGACTATCTAAACTCAGATACATGGTTTTCTCCCCACCATTTATATAACACTAGTTCATGACCAAGGATATGAAAAAAAATCAACAGATATAAATCACAAGAACTAGCAATTATATAGTTGAAGCACAGAAAGGACAGCCTCAGTGCACAGTCTCCTGCCAATGGTAGTATAGGGAAGGCTATGTAGTGTTACCCTTGATATCAGAAAGGTGACTCAAAAACTTGATGGCCACCCAAGTCACAAAAATAAACTAGTAGCATCAAGGCTAAATCTCAAAGCCTATGAAAGATGAACTACTAAATAACAAAAAACAACCAAACCCATAGGCATTGCCTCTTTTTCAAAGCAAGCAGTGTCTTAGATAAATGAAAAACAACTTTGTCTAAACAAACTCTAGGGTAAACGATGACTAGGTCATCTTCATCAACTATTTTGAGGACTTCTGGTTCTCCTGTATTTGATATTCTCACATGTTATTCTTACACACAACAATATAACTAATTAGCTTCATCAAGATAGAACAGTAACATATGCACTGTATTCTCAGAACGAATAAATCTCATGCATATGAATAATAGAAGTTTAAGAAAATAATTGTATACAAAATGTAATAGGATATGATAATAAATCTCACAACTCTTCTGTAAATCTAATTTTTTTAGTAAATAATTATAGACAAAATGGAAATATGACTAGGATAATAGGAATAATATAATTTTTAGAGGAAACCAAAGTAAACCACATGTTCTCAAAGATTCTTTCTGACATCAAAGCAACCGATGAAAAATTGCACTGTTAATCAAGGAACCGAAAATGGAAATGATTAAAGGGCATAAGACATTCTCAAACTTCTAAGCATAAAGAATAAGAAATTGATCAAATTGTCCAGAAAAACCTAGATTAGCCAAGAGAACTATGACAAGAATAATATATAAATAGACCTACATGACCAATATGCTCTAGGATTTGGGATTTTGGAATTGTAAGTTGGTATTACGAGAATTATACATAAATAGAAAATGTTTCAGGGATCAATACAAAAAAAACCCAAATTCAAGAACAGAGAAACTAAAGAGGCAAACGGCAACACTTTCAATTTTCGAAGTATAGCCCCACCCTTAAAAAAGACTAAGGTTGAAACAGATCTTGAGGTTTTGTCATCTCCATAGTGTCATCTTAATGAACTGTTCCATCCTAAACCTCAATTTTATGAGTTAACAAACCATGTTCACAACCCTTGCAAATAAAAGTCAAGAAAAAGCAACAAAAAAAACGAAAGAGATCAGGAGAAATTAAAAAAAGGAGTAGAAATTGTTTCCTGATGCTTCTTGAAGATACCACCTTCTGATCCCAAATCTGCTCGAAATCATGTTCAAATCTCGAACATAGAACCGAACTCCCAAAACCATAATCTTCAACAAAGTTTCTTGAATGCTTCTCCAAGCATATCACCTTTTGATCCCTGTTTCATCACTCTGAAACCTCAAAATAATCCACAAGGATATCGAGGATAAAAGCGCCTTTATAACAAAAAACAAAGAATCGAGAAGTATCACCTTCAAGAAATCTTGAGAAAGTTTCTTGAGTGCTTCCCTCAGATGTCACAGTCATATCCCCTATTCCACTTCGAAGCCTCAAAGCATGCCGAGAAAGAAAACAGAATATGGATCTTGCACATGAACTGTCTTTCGGAACCCAAAATCCATTGGAAGAAAAGAAAGAACTATCTATCACCTTCAAGACATCTTGGACAAGTATTTTAGTACTTCTCCAATATACATCTCTTGATGCCTA